>CAMTZB010000024.1:5372000-6715000 GCA_947086495.1 Morpho achilles | reverse complement strand
GTGAACTACGCACAAAACGCTGTTATGTGCCGTATTATGAGCACGTACAATAGCAAGTTCCATGCTCTTGATTTATTTAGTTACTCAAAAGAGTCTTTCAAACATGCGCTGAAAGGATTGGACAAAACATGATAAACAGTTCATTCAAAAACATAGAGCTAATGAAATCACACACACACACACACACACACACAGACGCACATACTCTCAAACACATGCACACAAACAAACATATACGCACTCATTACAAGGAATAATGTTAATTGTTTTTTTCTTTTTAATTTTATTCTTGTTTATGTAAATATTTTATATCGTCTACTCAAAGAACAATTATTTGTAAAAAAAAAAAACTAATTGTGTAATCCTTATATGGCCTTAGTTTAAGATATTAATATTAATATGTATTAAGTAAGAATTTTGTTACGCTGTAGGATTACCTAATAAATAAATAAATAAATAAAGAAACAAACATAAACATAAAGATAAACATAAACATAAACATAAACATGTTCGTGTTCGTGTTCGTGTTCGTGTTCGTGTTCGTGTTCGTGTTCGTGTTCGTGTTCGTGTTCGTGTTCGTGTTCTTGTTCGTGTTCTTGTTCGTGTTCGTGTTCGTGTTCATGTTCGTGTTCATGTTCATGTTCATGTTCATGTTCATGTTCATGTTCATGTTTATATTTCTATTTATATTTATATTTATAATGTACGAAATTCATTTATTGTTTTGTCACATTATTTGTTTATTTCTGTGATTTAAGGCGTATTATTTATCAATAATAGTAGTCATTGATCTTAGACTATATTTATAAATTTATACAAAATTAAATAAAATCAATTGTCGTTGACGGTTCAAATGATCTAAATTATAAAAATAGGAAACAGTTTGATAATAATCATCAATCATACATTAATGATAGAAACGAATAAGAATGTGTCAAACACAAAAATTAGAATAAATCGTGCATCTTGCAAATACACCAAGTATTTTTTTGTATTCTTTACGCAGATACATATACGTCCATATTCGCTCGCTTGGTATTAAAGTGACCTATTCAAAAAAGTTTTTTGTGGTGAATTGCAATAAAGCGTAGCGTAGAAAGCTCGTAGTGACATAGACATGACTTGGAAGAGCAAGATCACTCTAGTATTTTTTAATAAATTGTAGCATAATCTTAAAGACGGTATTGACAACAAGGTCACAATTTAACTCAATAAAGCCTAACGTTGAATTCAGCCACTTTATTAATAAGCGTGCGATATGCAATGCGTGAAATAATTTTGATGTACCGCATTTATTATCTTATAAAATATATGATTTATAGAAGCAGGCGTTACTTTGCAGAATTCCATAGTACAGAAGTTATAATAGAATTATTTTTCTGTAAGCAAAAAGCTGTAGCAAAATAATTATATTGTTACTTCTTATAAAATACATTAAAAAAAAATTTACGATTGATATACCCCATCACAATTCCAATTTAAAAAAAAACTAATCAAATAGTCTTCTATAAATACTTTTGAATCGTTTTTAAATGATTCGATCAAAATTTTAGTGACAAAAATTGTTCGAAGTGCTTGAGTTTGGAGACCATCGGCTCTTTGTACCTTACTCTATAAGCGCGCGAACGAACACTGTCAATGTGACTGATTATAACAGCCATCCAGATATATTGCTCGACTCGCTTTAATGGCCCTCCGATCCGAGATAAAGTTAAGACAAAGACTAAACGATATAGAGACTAATTAATGTAGAATCGACACACAAATTTCCAATATATTTATTGTCCGTTGAATATTTTGCTGGTGGGTATGTAAGTAAGTCAAAATAATAGTTATTATTTTGTAGATCACATAACATTGCTTCATCAACTTCATCCTCCTGCCCTTATCTAACTCTAAGTTGAGTCGGCTCAACATGTTATTAACATGTCACATAATTTGGCTTCGTATTTTACGACCGGCCACCTGTCTGACGTCAACTTACCTTAGTCGTATTCGTACTCGGTAAGAAATGAGGGTGGCCTATTCAGTGATGTATCTTAGTCGTATTTTACTACACCTCGGTAAGAAAGAGGGTGGTCTATTTCACTTAACCGGATACCACACGGCAGGTCGACTTAACTTATTTGCCTTTTACGACACCGCGATATGAAATGGGGTGGTCTATTCTACTCAGCCGGATATTATATTACATTGCTGCATTATAACCTTTTATGAAAAAACTTTTGTGGTAAACTTATCATCTACTTATCGCGTTATGAAAATAAAGCGCATAAGTAACATTCAAATACGAAGTTCCATTATTATTCTATTTTCACACATTACAGCACCTGTAAAAAATTTATTACATAATAATAAATATAAAAATTTATATCTGTATTTTAAAAATAGCGATATAAAAATATTTTTGAACGGAATAAGATTCTCTGTGCGGAATCGCACGGTAATAATGAGATGATAAAACTAATTCGCTATAATCGACTATAAATAGCAGATACGGTGATTCCATCTTGGATTATAGCAAAGTAATTTGATAATTATCTTATATAAATAAAAGCTAATACGTTTATGCTATATCCAAACAGTACTTTATGGAAGGACTTCCCTTAACGTAATATTAAACACTTTTCTAAGTAATTTAATAAGTAGTAAGTAAGAACTGTATTTTATGTACAGATAAAATGCGAATACTCACGATAGTTTAAATTCAAAAAAGACACACACAAACAAACAAACAAACAAACAAACAAACAAACAAACAAACAAACTCTTCAGCGTTATATATTAGTATAGATAAAAATTTTGTACAGGATATATGACTATAGGGTGACTGAAAAAAACATGGAGATTATATGAAGAATAATGCATATAAAAGGAGTAACACCAGAGTTGACAAATGAAAAAAAAGAATGGATGATTAAGATTTAGTGTACTGATCCAACTAAGAGTGACATAAGGGTAAAAAAATTGTGCTGATGGGTGTCTTCAAATCGTATTAGCATATTTTTTGTGCTTCAAACCAAAGCCAAATCTAATGTAGACTGTTTAACACAATAGACCACATTTTCTTAATAACTAGTGTAATGGCACTTCGTGATTATGTTTATTATATTAGGTATTGATTTTACGATCATCTTAATTCAAGTTTTCTCGTCGGGGCATAATGTGTGGTATTTTGTTGACATCGTTGTTCATTAAGTAGTTATTTATAATCTATTAGTTGCTTTAATTACGGTAGAAACTAGTTTTGAGATCGAGTTTTATCGAATATCGGCTTTTAAATATTTTTTATTTTCTACAAAAGAAGGACAGGGCTTACACGACAGAAATTTATATTTGGGAGGTTTTTTTAATATTTCAAAGATAGCTCTTCTACTGTTTTCAATAGTAACTATAATGTATTTCTAAAATGTTAATAACTATCTTTCTTTTGTTGGGCTGGTGGGCATATGCCTTCTCTCTCAGTTTCTGGACAGAAAGTTTGGAGCTAAGACCTGCCACGCACAATGTGGATTAGTAGGTTACACATATTCTCATTACGATGTTTTCCTTCACCGAAAACGTTATCATAAATTGCAATTATCAATTAGACACATAAGTTTTATTACAAAATCTCATTGCTGTTTGCTCAGGGTTTGAACTTGCCATCTATTCGAAAAAATAGCTCGGTCTCACCGCTGGGCTATCATAACTGTATATGTATCTTCTGTCTTCTATGAAAATGTAATTATTTGGTACAGTAGGACTGATCAAACCGTGATATCTGAGATAAACTACCTATCCCTGGAAAATCTGTAACCAATGTGTTGCACTGAAACCACGTGGTTGGCGTCAGCTTCCTCTCAAAAGGAGAATAAAGAACTTTTCATAGCAGTGAAAACGTGCCGCTAATCTGGACAAATCCAGCTTCTTTAACGCTTAAACTATTTAAATAGTCTTATAGTGTTTAGATTAAAGAAGGGGTTTCCTCAAATTGAATTCACAAAAACGATATCCTAACCTACTAATATTCTAAATGCGAAAGTTTGTTAGTATGGATGTATGTTTGTTATTCTTACACGGCGAATTCGCTGAACCAATATTGATAAAATTTGGAACAATTATTCCTTATACACGGGAATAATATAGGCTATAAAAATCCTGTTAATTCTACAGGGATAGGATAACATTGAAAAGCCCCATGTATTACCGACCTATCACACGACAACAGTCCATGCGAACGAAGTCGCGGGTAAAAGCTAGTTTCATATAAATTTATGAGAGTTTAAAAGTAGCGACGCTAAATTTGGCAAATAGTTCGAAGAACCGATGGATGTCTTAGGATGTGCGAGGGGCAAAGATTTTTGTCCATAAGGTTAAGTAATAGTTATACTGTTTGCCCAAAATATACATTTATGATCAATAGATGTATTTACTCAGCAAAACGTAACAGTTCACACGACCAACTATCATAATTACAACCAGTATTATCTAAAAATCTTAAGTGGGCAAGTCTTAACATATCAATAGAATTAAATCTTCGAATGCAGAATCCTGTTCTGTGATTAATTCGCCACTCGGTTTTAAATAATGAACTTGTCTAACATAATTAACTGCGATCATTAATTTAATGTAATATATTTCCAATAAAATTCCAGCGCCCACATTAATGTTTATTGGACTTACATGTATCCGACAAGGAATGAGATAAATATTGATTTATGTTTGTAGACATGCTTTAGTTAAATGATAGACACGTTTGTTGGATATTTTTCGACGATATTAGTGGTACATTGGGGCAAATATTTGGCATATAAAGATAAATCTACGCTAGACAGATCTGTCGTGGATGGACGTTGCTCTTTAGGGCTCTCAAAACATGTGGTACATACGGACATTTTATATACAAACTGAATGAAATTAACTGAGGAAGGTGATCGCCGTGCGATGGTGTTTTAGAAATAATAAAAAATCGGTAACTCATAAGTTATATTCAAATTCGATATATCCTCATCATCCTTCTACCCTCATCCCGCTCTATGTGAGGTCGATACACAAGTTTTCACATAATTTGGCTAGGTATTTTATGACCGGTAGTCTGTCTGACTCAACTTAACGTAAATAAAACGTAATAAGAATTAACGTAAATAACCAAAAAAAAGAACTTACTTAGTCGCTTTTTACGACACCACGGTAGAATGGTTGGTAGGGTGGTTTATTCTACTCAGCCAAATACCACAGCTGGATCAACTTACCCTAGTCATTTGGAAACGTATGCGGGAGCGGTTATTTCTTACTGTCTGACTTAGTTATTTATATTTATTATATTATATTTTAAATTTGACGTGCTTGTTGGCGCAGTGGGTAGTGACCCTGACATCAGCTCCGCGGGTCGCGGGTTCGATTCCCGCCGAGGGCCAACATTTTCTATTAATGAATTCGTTGGTCTTCGAGACTGGGTGTATATTTGTATTTAAGTATGTATTTCAAAATATAGATAAGTATATATTCACCAGTTATCTGTCTACGATAACACCAGTATTAAGTTACTTATTGTGGGGATGGACGACCGTGTGTGTAAGTGACCTATATATTTATTTTATATATTTATTCATTTACGGTTTAAGAAGTCAATGTCATTTCCATGTATATCTAAAAGTGTAAGTACGTTTATTAAATTGTAACTCACTCACGTGCCCTACAATCCATCAGTCATTGGTATTAATTACACGTTAATTGGTCGCACGAAAAAAATATTGCAATGCATCCGGGAAACCGGTGTGACCTCACTTTACAAATTAATGATTCGTAATCGTGTGGAATTAGCAATATTTTTAATTAATACTACTTATAATCCATTAAAACAACATATATAGGTCAATTGAGTATGACGGGACCGCGATGAGGAAGCAGATATGAATTAGTTTAGATAATCTTAGTAGTATATTTTTAGCATAATTTACAGAATTAGGCGTTACTTTGCAGAGATCCATAATACAAAGATAATAATAAAATAATTTTTCTATAATTCTATAAAGTAAAATAGAAAATATATATAATGCTTAATGTAGAGTGGGGACAATCCGTTTTCATACCTGATGTATGCAGGATTCGTAAAAACACGTACACAAACCTCCACCACCGCTACCACAACACACAAGCACTAAATACGTTCACTATCACAAACTCAACAATCGTTTCACCCCGCAACCGATACATCATCAGGAGATAGACTCCACGACAAAATCGCAAAGCTTTGCGATTGGTTTGATTTGAGATAATACGGAAGCCTTATCAAATCTGATGTAGTGTTTGGTACCTGAATGAAACATGTTCCCCTATGGTGGAGAAATTGGTATCCATATTTTTGGAATTTTATTAAAGAATCGTACACCAAAACCCATAAACATGCCTGTAAGACATTTTTTGCTCACCATATTTAGCAGAGACCGTCCAAAGATATTGTACTAAGAACTCAAAAAAAAAAAAAATTAATGGTTCGTTCTTAAGGCCCTATTTTTGGGTATAACTTCATATATGAAAGATTATTTTCAAATTGCAAATAAAGTATCGGATCTATACTCCATTGACGATTTCTCTTCTTTTGCGAAGCCCTTTCTCGACTATTTCCTTTAATTACTTAAATCCCAATTTTAACTTCCTTAATTTGCCTCACTTAGATCGGAAATGCCTGAAAGTTTAAACTTCTTACTATTTCCTTTAAAGTTTACTTTAACAAGATGATTAATATACTATTGAAACATAGCGACTTAAAATTAGCTTAATTTATCCATTTTTATAACGACATTTTTGTTATTATTATATTTTATATTTTACACTTTTTTAATAATAATATTTTGCAACGTTTTTAGTGGTATATAAATAAATATAATACTTACAAATCAAAACAGCAAACATAAATTGAAAGTCATTTTTATTACGTTTGGTTCGTTTCTAACTCAAAGAAATTTTCTTAATTTTTTAATTTCATCAGTGGTATTAATAGGTAATGTATAGAATACGTGCGTCTTATTCTATCGGGTCACTCACTGACTCACTGAATTATATTGAACTAGAGAAGTTTCCGTGTCGATAACGCTGTATAAAGAGCTCATGAATAAGGGACCCCGATGGGCTTGAAACTATTAGAAAAAACTTGAAACTTTATTATCCATGCGTCCGTACTTTTATAGTAACGTATCGGAGTGATAAAAGAGTATACTATCGGTAGCATTATATTCAAAATTAATAATTAGGATGCCACCTACCGTTTCTCTGATTGATTTCAATCTCCTAGCTCATCGATAAAGCACTTATCAACTGCTTATCAAAATATAGCAGCAATAACTACCTTATACCTAACAAAATAAAGATTTCATAGTAAAACGTAAATACGGGATGACAAAATCTGTAACTGCGATAACACAATGTTCTTCTTTTAAATTATGTATCAATATCCTTATGATTAGTTCATAAAGCTTATATTTTATTTTGTGGACAGCAAAGTAAAGTATGTCAATGTACAAATGTTGTCTATTAAAATCAAGCGGGAAAAAATCGATGAATCGTACTTTTGGGTTCCCATCGACGTTTGGTTATAGCATTCGTGTTCCTTCAACTGTGAGATAGATTAAGTTTTTGTTGGATATAGGCAGATTTAATAATTAAAAAATGACGAGGCATTGGAACTTGAAGGTTATGATAGTATATTATAATTACACAATTTTAATGTTTGCCAATGTCAAGTTTTTTTTATCCGTTATCCGGTGGTACCCGGTTGCGTAGAAGAGAAACACCTTTGCAATCTTTCATATTTAAATGACTTAATCTTGTATATATATATATACATATATATATCGATTTCCCAGAAATTCAGTTTGTAGGAGGTTAATAAAAATCGTCGTTTTATCTCTGTTTTCGGGCACTAAATTTTTTTCAAAAATTTACGTGCAATAAAAACAATTTTCCGCTGTCAAATGAAAAGTTATGGTAGCTCATTTGGAGAACGGTTAGTCTAGAGAGGTGATAATACCAAGGATCGTGCCCAACCTGCGCGAATATTTCAATTTTTTTATTTTTTTTATATCTTTTAAAAAAAAATCCGAGCAAGGCTCAGTCACCCAGGTGCTATTCTAAAATACATTCTTTGTTTTAAACACCTACCGGCTCTAAAAATGTATTTAACCAATGGGGGAACTTTTTAAATATTTCAACCCTTTCCAACCGTGGAGGAATTAATTAGGGCCGAAGATCGTGATTTATGCTTTCATTTTTAAGCCCCGATGTCCCTCGGAGTTAGTACGAAAACACTTTTCTTTAAGCCGTCTGCTAAAGTATATGGATATTAATCTGACGTTGCTTTTTACAGCGCTAAGTAATTTTTATTATTTTTAAATAAAATTCCTTTCTGTTTTTACTTATGTATTCCAATTATTAAAAATATTTGGATTAATAGTCGGCAAAAGAATTCCCGTGTGGTATCCGGGTGAGTAGAATAGGCCACTCTAATTTCTTACCGAGGTGCTGTAAAAGGCAACTAAGGTAAGTAGACCCACCGTGTGGTGTACGGTTGAGTAGAATAGACCACTCTCTTTCTTATTGAGGTGTCATAATATATGACTAAGGCAAGATGACGTCAGGCAGACGGCCGGTCTTGTAATACCTAGGCAAATTATGTGATAACATGTTTGTAACATGTTGTGCCCACCCTCCTTAGAGTGGGATAAGAGTAGGAGGATGATGATTCAGCAGAAGAAGGAACAGTGGTTTCTTTCTTTAGAAAGAAGAAAAGCTGGTTGGTATAATCTTCTTTTCTATGCCGCAGTCTACAATTTTCAAAAGTCGTAATCCGTAAACGTTTTTACGTTACGAATGACTTTATGCGGTTATTCTGAAAACTAGCTCTTACCATTTCTTCTTTAACCAAAGGTTATCTGGTAGATAACCGCCTTTGCAAGCCTTATTCATTCATTCAGTTTCATTTGTTAAGTTTTAGTAATTTATATAATGCAATGTGTTTGCTATAAGGAATTTCTCTATATCTAGCCCATTGATAATTTCTTTTTAACTTCTTATACGTATGTGCCAATTTTAATGTAACAATTAACTTGGTAGAAACAAAATCCGATGTTTCACATAAATATATAATAATTGATTATATCAAAATCTTGTAAAGTTTAAAAGGCTTACTCGTGTATTAAAGCGGTGAAGCTGATCTTTTGATTTTCATCTCTTTTCCATAGCTTTGTAAGTTATAAGCGTGCTTTTCTTAGACTTATTATAGCTTTCGGGTACTTGTGTTCCGCCATTAATTAAATGGTACCAGTTAAAACTTTTGTAAAAGCTCAAAGCAAAAGTCCCAGACTCTAATTGCTAACTTCATCATCATTCTCCTGCCCTTATCTGCACTGTGGGGTCGACACAACATGTTGTTACATGTTTTGGCTAGTTATTTAACGACTGGCCGCCTGCCTGACGTCAACTTACATTCGTCGCCTTTTACCTCGGTAAGAAATAAGGGTGCTCTTATCTACTCATCCGGATATTACACGGTGGAATTGCTAACTTACCTATACTATAAATATATTGTCAATCTGTATTACCTAGTTTATCAATGAAATTGAAACTATTGGATTTCATGTACATAAAAACGAGCATAGAAAAACAAAAATAGACTTATCTATGACTGTATACAGTAAGTAACCTAAGGAAAGATATATATTTAGGTAGGTATAAAAAGACAAAAATCAACGACAAATAGAAAAAATACAACATCATCTACTCTACATATATATAGAAAATTTAGGAAACGATTTTATTTTTAATTTTTCACATATTTTAATAAAAGCTTATGACAGCTGTAACTTAAACTAAAAGAATATATTTTTAGCTTAAGTTACAGCTAAGTTAGGAAATACAAATCAGCGACAACTATTCCACAAACATAAGAAACAGCAAATTAAAGAATAATCGAGTTTATTTCGAATGTTTATTACTTACATGTTTTAACTAAAATAACATCTAACTGAAAAGGGTCCAATTTCACACATCTTTGAGTCAGACCTATTTCAAGTTAAATCATATAATTCAAAGACTAACCGATTCCTTTAATAAGTACCTAACCTAACCAAATAAATAAACAAACAGACCTCGAATCGGTGGCAATTTAGAGTCGTTCCGATCGGCATCCGCCTGCCAAAATCAATTAAGTCCTTGTAATAAGCCGTATTACAGACGTTTGCCAATAAAAAACTTATTTCCACGCGAAAATAGCCCCTCTTACAAATGACATAGAGTTCCTAAATAGCTTTGGCAAACGAAATATCAATTTTGATATACATCAGTAGGATATAACTAAAAGAAGACTTGGATTACCCGAAATGACGGCCATTACAACATTTTTTCTTAGTTTTCGATATGAAAAAAGTAAAAAATATGCAATGCATTGACCGCGGTCACTTCAAAGGCGCGTTTATATCCTTTTATCCCCTCACTCGTGTGTAAAATGAAAGGGATGGATACACGTTAGGACTAAAATGATTCCTTTGATATACAAAGCCGCTGTATGAAAGGTGTTAATCACTTTCAAATATGCAAGTTCAGTTATGCGTGCAAGAAACGAAGACGCGCTGCATATTTGTTTGTAAAGTCGTACGATATTAAATTATCGCTCTAATAGTGCACTTGAATGCCGGGAAGGCTGAGTGTAATGGGAAAGCTTTTCCCGGTCCGTTTCCTCTATTGCTAAGCTCACCTGCGCGCGGTACTTTTTGCCAACAATCCACCGATCTTTACCAACTGAGTAAATTCATCATTTATTCAAATCATATCAATAGCTATCACTTATTACCAATTCTATAGCGGCGGCATAGTCTTCATCAACTTGCCGATTGTGGTAGTTATCGTTTTTAACATTACAGTTGTTTAAAATAACTATTGATAGAAGATTCATACAGAAATATTAATATTACTATTGAGGACTATAAATAAATATGATAGATGCTTTCTCTTTTCGGTAGTGGCAAAAAAATGAAAGGGAAAGCTGGTCCGACTATACAATATAAATATGATAAAGTCAATTAAAAGTAAACAGACATTAGATGTTAAGTTTAAACTATTGTAAGTACCTATATTTACCATTATATTATACTTGGATTGCATGATGAATTAAAAATTAAATTAACATTAAAAATTAAATAAATGTATACCCGCCGTGATAACGTCGTGTTAAGAGCTCATGAATAAGTGCCCCGGATAGGTTCGTAACTAGTCATGCTAACCCGATAGAATAAGACGTGAGTAAAGCCGGTTCTATACATTAACTATAAATAAATGACATTAAAATTGTTATCAAATATACCGAAAAAAAAAGGACACCTAAGTTTGCATTGTAGATTCTTCGCGAACTTTAAACAAATTATAATATTCTGCGCTGGTACAAAATCAGTAGGGAAAAACCTTATTGCAAGTAAAATGTGTGTTCGAAAGAAGAAACAATAAACAAAAAAAACGTAATAAAAACGAATTACCAACTAAGCCCATCAAAGAATTGTCATTGGACAAAAGCAAAATTTGGTGGAATCGCACGGCTTTTGTATCTAAATGCTCAAAAGTTGATTTTCCTTTCAGGTTTGTCCGCAGTAAGCAAATTTCTAATGTTGTTTTCCGGATGCCTTGACGATTGAAAATTGCATGTGGGCCTTTTGAGTCGTCTAGTGCCTACAGTATTTTTCGTTTTATAGGTACTGTATATTTTGAATTCGTGTATAAACTCGACTACTTTGGCGAGTGCAAAAGCTTTTTATTAGATTCAAGACCCAACTTACATCTCAAACTTTACATAAAAAGTTTCACTTTTTATAGTAAAGATTGTCAAATGCATGATATGCTAAATTTCACGGATCATCTTCTAAGAATATTTGATGAGGAACCATTGCCTAATTACCATTCAGGGCTTTCCACTTTATGCAGTTTTTATATTTTCACTGTTGTGATAAGTGCTCACTTATAGTATAAAAATAACTGTTGGCGAGCATAAAAATAACTGTTTTTTTGCTGTCACAACATCTGTTTTTTGGAGTCATATAGCCCTATATTTACAAATCCGCGCGCTCGTTGCTGCGGCTCAGTCTGGTTTCGAATTCCCCTCAAAGCAGAACTCAACAGTTTAAAAGTATTCCTTAAAAATCCTAACGCCACTTAACTTTACAAGATCATCCGCTGGATCATTCTAAAGATTGTCTAAAAATTTCAATAAAATCGGTCCAGCCGTTTCGTAGTCTATATAGGACAAACATTCATTTATTATACAAGATAATGCAAAAAGTGACATTTAATTTATCACACATTCTACACATATTTTTTAATTTTATTTGAGATAATCGAGAATAAAACCAATCGGCTCTAGTACCCTTCGTGTGATCAACTGGAAAATGACAAGTGAAAAACAAGATCCTTCGAGATCGGCTCTTATTAGATAACATCAAATTACAATCACTTACTATAGCGATGATATTGAACATGTATGAACACTCCGGGGATTTCAGAAATATATCTCAACTCAAAATCGAAAACTAAAATAGAATGAGATACCTAAGCTAGATAGTTTTATCTAATTACATTACATTTTGCAAATTTATGAGACGCTTTTCAGTGTTAACATTACATAATAATTATAATGGATGCAGCAGTCCCATGTGATATCCTGATGAGTAGAATACATCACCCTCATTTCTTACCGAGTTGTCCTAAAAGGCGACTAAGGTTAGGTTAGATTACAACCAGGAGGAATGCACAAAGCTATGCAAAATCTAAAAGTACTTTAAGAATTTGTTTTTAGTTCTGTATGTTCTCCTATTTGATCGATGCATTGATAAAACATTTTCAAAACATGTTGTGCCGACCACACTTAGAGTTCGATAAGGGCAGGAGATTGATGATGATTGTTGGATACGGTAGTTCTTTTTATAAATGCACGAATTAAAATATTTTCATTAAAAATTGCTATCACGAAGTCGCAATTCCAACACGTAACAAGGCGATCTGGAGTGTCAATTGGGATTTTCTACAAATCAACTGTTGTAAAATTTTCGTTTGTTACAACCCTTTGCTTTGGAGGGCCCTCGGTGACCCTCAGGGTGACGTCCCGACTCGAGTGCTGTTTTGATTGTAGCCTCTCGACAGTTGAAGATTGTTATAAATTTTGTATTGGATGGCTTTCTCTCTTTGATTTGGATATAGACGTTTTGAATTTTATATCGAAAGGATGACTAGAACCTGATAAACACTATGCATGATTTATCACTGAATTTGTATTTGCTTGCGTGAGTGCAAAACAATTTCTTTTAATTATCATATTGAGTCATATTTTAATTAACATAGCCATGTCGTGTGGTATCTGGCTGAACAGAATAGACCACCCTCATTTCTTACCGAGGTGTCGTAAAAGGCGACTAAGGCAAGACGACCCGCCGTGTAGTATCCGGCTGATTAGAATAGACCACACTCGTTTCTTACCGAAGTATCTTATAAGCGTCTAAAGTAAGTTGATCCACCTTGTGGTATCCGGTTGAATAGAATAGACCACTCCCTTTCTCACCGAGGTGTCGTAAAATACGATTTATTTTAGTTGACGTCAGGCAGGCGGCCGGCCGTAAAATATGTAGCCAAATCATGTGACATCATGTTTATAACATGTTGTGCCAACCCCACTAGGAGTGGGATAAGGGCAGGAGGATGATGATGATATTAATTAACGTGGCCATCTGTTTTATTTTTCTTATCTTTTGGACATAAGACTCTTCCAGTCATTACCTATACCGTTTGTGAATATGGCGGTCACTTATTTCAAGTCATATCTTCATCTAGAGAGGTCTACCAACTTTCTTCCAGTACAGGTTTGCTAACCTTACCTTACCTTAGAATCCCAGGATACATCCATTTCTTGAGCTATTCGCTCCAACACTCTATCTTCGCGACTCGTTAAGTCTATGTCAAGAAGCTTTAATTCTTCTAACAAATTCTTTTATCTTAAATAAATTAATAAATATATGGGACACTTACACACACGATCGTCCGTCCCCAAAGTAACTTAATACTTGTGTTGTGGTAGACAGACAACTGGTGAATATATACTTATAAATTTTTTTAAATACATACTTAAATACAAATATACACCCATTTATCTGATTACTTATTGACGTTTTAAACATTTTATTCGGCTGCTGAGAGACTACAAGATTTTTAACGAGTCTTATCTTCAGCAACTATGTATATTCAATTTTTGTGTCGTTCTATACTAGTAGTAAATTTAATGAAAGCTTTTGGTAGTTTTAGTATATAACTGGCCATGGGTTTTAAGTAATATTTAAATGTATGTATTTGAACACTTAAATTTAAGCTTACACGCTACTCCATGCAAAGAAAATTTTGGAGGAAATATACTAGTGTCAAAGCCTCTAATCATTTCATAATTAATTGATCCCTTCTGCAACCTAGACTTTACAATCATACAGAGGCTGTTTATTTTACATACATCCTAGAAACTTCTGATGCATTTGTATGTAGGAAGTTTCAGTATTTATTAAAAAGGTTTTATCTAAGTATTGAGGCATTTTAATAAAAAATATTTTTTTTGTTGTTCACAGAAATTACTTATAAGTCGCTTTCTAACATTAAAAAAACGCTAATCTTAATGGAGTTCTTACAATAATACTAATTACTTGCTACCGAATTTAAATACAAGTATTGGTTGTTATTATTGTAGTGTTAGAAAAAAAAGTGTCTCAAAATTTTTTAGCAGTTATATTTTATTTGAAAAACTTTAATTTGTATGATATAATACTTTGTGATTTATAGTTAATACTATGATTATTGATATTAGTAAATTCATATCGAAAATTTTAATAAAAAACTGTGTTATTTTTCAATTTTCTTTAATTTGGCTAACATAAACTGTAGAGATCTCTGTATCCACATTCTTCCAGGCCATATTGATTCATTATGATTTATAATTGTAGTGACTACTTATATATGCCACATTTTTATCATGTTTTAACAATAAAAAAAACAAGAGATAGAGTACTTTCTGAGTCACTCAGAGAAAGAAAAGTAAGACTGACGTTACATTAACCCTTTTTTGTTATTTATAACGACGTTGAGGGGAATGTTCAACATAATTTTATAATTTACCATAAAAATTTATTGATCTATTAATAATCACTATAAGTTTTGTTGTATAAGTTAATAATTTAATACTCAAAGAAAAATAAAGTCTTAGTTTTTTTGCACACCATACCAATTTAGATTAGCTTCTCTCCCATTTTGTTTTTGCAATTTTTCCAAATGCCAAAATTGTCGTCCCACGGGAACTACTTACCGAGCCCGCTTTCAAACAAAAAAGGTGATGGTTGTATTTCAATAGATAGGTACGTTAAAATAAGAGTTTTAACTTTTGATCTGTATTTATTTTATTGTATAAAATCTTGTGTTGTTTGCATGGCGAACATAGCATTAGATACCACTCTGTAAGTTGGAAGATTAAACTTTTTATAATTTCGCTTGATATATGTAGTTTTAATCACGTCTTTTTTCAGCTCCGTTAAGCGCACGAGGATTTGTAAATATCGATTAAGCTCATATGTATTTTTAAAAAAGCGTATTTGCTCTCGTCCAGGAATCGAAACCTTGGTATCACGTAGGTACTCTAACATTAAAAGGTAATTAATAAATTATTTTGCTATAATCCACTAATAAAATCGCTATCAAAAACTAATCGTGGATTATAGCAAAATAATATCTTTATTACTTTTGTATTATGGATCTCTGCAAAGAAACGCCTAATTCTATAAATTACTGTAATATTAAGTTAATAAAACTTCAATATAAATAAAAGAAAAACATAACACTATAAAATAAATCCTTTAAGAAACTCTTTTCATTGTAAATCTTACTAAAAGCGCATTTCATTTCTCTCGTACTTTCTGACAATATTCCTTTTACATTAACTTTTCTTCAGTTAATTCGAAAGATGCATTACACAATGTTACTCTTAATTTAAAGAATTAAAGCATCGTCATTTAAATGAAAACAAGAACGTCACAAATTGCTTATTAGCTGCAGAAACAATTGAAAAATAGACAAATATAATAACCATTGAGTCGACATCCGTATTTCCACTTCCAAAAGAATGACTGACGGTAGCGGCCGAAAAAAAACAAATTCAGCAAGTTAATGATGACGCAGGAAATAATTCGGTGGGCCATTGAAAAGACTGAAAAATGAACGGAATCGTTCACTGGAAGAAAGACTGAATAATGCGAGATATGAAAAGAATGGGCGAGACAAAAGGGCAATTGAAGATGAAAATAATGAAGGACAAACAATTAACACGGGTATGGCCACTGCTTAGGCCAAGAGCCAAAAATAAAAATAGAAAATTAATTTAAAGAATTATGTTTTATAAAGAACTTGTTACTTATATCACAGTCTATAAAAATAGGGAAAAATATAGATATATTGTTTATAAAATAAATAGAATGTTCGTCTAATCAATTGATTTAAACTTTAAATTAATAAATGAATAATAAGATATGGTGAATATAAACTTCCGATACCTCTGTTAGTGTCCTGATGGGATAAGCAACACATGATCATGGTTTTTTAGATCAGGAAAACCCCTTATAGGGTTTAAAAGGGTAACCAACCCGACCGACCCTCAGTACGACAAATTTGCGCAAAAACAACATTGTAAAAATTGTTACTTATGGAACAGGCTGACATTATATTGTTAGCTTAACTCACAATTTTCTTTTTTACGAAATTAAATTCATATAATTAATTTGGCTTTTTAGCTTGGTAATTTTTTGTGTTACATTCTAATGACAGCTCTTCAACTACAATTTTTTGTGAAAATTCAAAATATTATATACGTATTGGTAGACTGTACGTTTTAACAGAAGGGTTGTATTCACCCCAAGAAAAAATTATCAAGGGAGGCATGCCAGAGGTTTCGTTTTTTTTTTAATAAACAATTTCACTTTGATTGAAGTAACAAACAATGTAACAACTTATTCTTATAGTTTGAACAAACTTTTTACTTATGTATTATTGAAATTATTTAACAAAAACTTGGATATATGGTCTTAGTACAATGCTGCTGTATAAAACTTTCTATACAATTGAAGATCATTGAATTAAATTATAGATTATTTAATGAAAGAAATGATAGAAGCATATTTTAATTACAGTTAGCTACGCACCATGCTGCAACGATTAACATGTACTCAACTAATCAAATTATAAATATATATTATCCGCCTTTAGGATTATCCGCCTTGTTTCTTGCTGGTTCTTCTCCGTATGAACGGACTTCTGAATCAGTGGTAGTTTTTCAAAAACAACCGTGAAGGCGGCTTATTATATGAGTGAGTGAGTGGTCCTAATGATATAAGTTTTATAGTGAGCAACCACGATTCGGACCTCCTTTTTGGCTTTTGACGAATATTTAATATGAATTCTTAGTAATGAACTATTTACAAATGTAACATCCACGTCCAAAGTTTTTGTGATTTTAGTAATAAAACGCTATCAAATATTAAAAATGCGCTATCGTATTCAATTATTTATGACTAGGTGACTTTATGTGACCTTATCTACGTGTCTGGTGAAAACAATACAGATAGTTAGCGTTTAGAAACAACATATTTGTAAGCTGCAAGTTTTCCTAACATCATTTTATTATACTACCACACAATAAGCAATTTTGAATCAAGGCACCTTAAATACGACCAATACGTTAAATTCATATTTTTCACAGGATTTTATTACTAGTTATTTAAGTACTATAATGACACATAAATATCATTAAGTATCGTTATTATCACGCGTCACGGTTCCTTAGAATAGTAGCGGTCATTAAAAATAATAAAGAAATAAAGCTCGCTACCGCACGCTCTCAGCGCGTATTAAAAAAAAACTATCGAAACCAAAATGGCGTGTCAACTTTTAATATCGCCTTGTAAACAGCCAACGGAACAACCCATCTCCTTCGTGACTAACAATTTTACCGAAAACCAACATGTTTCCCGCTTACAACAGGTAATGTACAAACTATATGAGTTTCTATGGTAAATACAATAAAGTCGTCTACAATAATAAATATTGTTTCATGGTTTCTCGAATAAAAGTGGTAAATTAAGAAGATTGCATCAGGCACGTCAGCCAAACAGTTTGATCACAGATAAAAAACGTATATACGATTTTTGGAAACGCCGCTGCCGGCCCATAATTGGCCTTAGAGTTTATCTTTTCAAAGAAGTATGGTCATTTGTGACATAATATTTTTAGGTAGCCGCCGTCTCTAAGACGGTTTAAGTTATGGGATCGTGACCGGGAAAGTTTAGTACTGTGTAATGGGAATTTTATAATTAGTGTTAGTATTTATTATTATTTCGTTAAAAGAATACTTCTTCCAAAACAATATTCATTCCTACTTTGACATAGCATTCGCCGGTATTTCGTTCCCTCAAGGCTCAATGCTTAATATATTTATGTGCTGCTTATTATCATCATAGTGTTAATATATTTTACCAGAGTCTATTCTTTTGGCTCTTTTTGGCTTTTTTTCACTGCATTTGTCAGTTTAACAAACATTTTAATCAAACGAACCAACCCGCGCTGGCCATCAGAGCTCATTGACCTAAGTCACTGATTTTGACTTTTCTATGGATTTCTTTCATACGATATGTTGACTTATTCCTACAGACTATAAGTACAGCTCATTTGATGAAGTGGAGAAAGGCCTGCTCAGACTAAGAGTGTATGATCAGCAGTAGATTATCAACATGGATTGTGACTTTGGTTGTCAGTTTCAGTTAGTTAACGTATACAGGGTCTTTCTGAAGATAAAGTTACTGAACTAGTGGTTTCATTATCACATGTCGCACTCGACAATTAAGGGTGCCTAATTTAAGGAAAAGAGCCAAAAATTTGGTATTTACAAAATCATTTAACAAGTTAATTATATTAAGTTTAATCGTTATATAGAATTATGAAAACTTTATATTTAGTTCAAATTATTGAAATTTTTTTTATTTATGATAAATATCCCCACTAGACACTAGCCAATATTAAATTAAGATCATATTATAATGATTTTTTTCTTAGCAAATATAAATTACCAGTATATGAAGTTTTATTATAAAGAAAATCATAAACAATACTCATATATTTTTATTAAATATCCTTTTATGGAACAAAAATATAACTCATAAAATAAAGTTTTAATGTTTGATTTCGATTAAAAACTCGTATGTTACAATCGGACAGACAAACACATAAAATAGTGTAATATAATCCGGAATCGGGAGCTGAGCCAAAGTAAGACATAAATATAGGAGTTATGATCTCAGAGATGGACAGACATTGGTATATTACACGTACTTAAAATAGTTTTTAAAATATGTTCAAACTATCTTTAAATTTAAAATTTTAAAATGCTGTATTGATCAAGAAACTATATTCTTGATATATTATATCGTCATCTCTTGGATGTGAATATTATGTTTTTACCATAACTAACAATATTTTAGCGATATCTAACAAGTAACAATACATTTACATGAAAATTTTCAATTATATGCACTACAAGGAATATTGAAATTTATAAATCTTAGATAGAAAGCATATAAACGATTAGCTCAATTCGTTGAACGCCTGCTATATTTCTATTTCTAATACGTTGTAGTTATTTTAATAATAAAATTAAAATATTTAATATTCAACTGACATATAATTTTAAATCTTCAAATATCAATTTATTACATATTTATTGTTTATATTATTTATAATTCATAATAAATTATGATTTTTTAAATATAAAAATTAGAATGATGGTAACTGTCATAGATATATTTTTTTATTATGCAACAGGATTGTAATAAGAATATTTTTAGATAATAAAAAGATAAATTTGGGAGATTTAAGGTGAGTGGGAAATACACCGAAGCGTACGGTGTTGCTCGAAGTCAAAGTAATGTAATACTTAAAAACAAAATTGATATTATAATATGCGATGTGTATGTAATATGATAACGGCATGTCACTATATACGACTGATAATGACGTTAAAACGACGTATTGATGCGATTTTAAAGTTTTAAAAGAAAAAAAATAGTCCTCAGAATATTCTGATGTTAGCACTAAAGTCGATATTGGAAAGTAAGCAGTTAAATGAAGTATGAAATACTCGAGACCTTAAGGTATCCAAGAATCAGCGCAGGAGAATCATGGTGGGAGGATTTTAGCTCATCAATCTTTGCTAAAGGCTACGAAGGATTGGTCGTATGTTCTGTCAATCGATTTTCTTTGGAATAAAATTCGGGGATAAAGCTCAAGTAAGTCTTTGCAAAACGCTACGTATTCTATCTTCAATGGGATAAAATTCGGGGATAAAGTCTTTGCCAAATGCTATGAAGCATCGGCGCTTGATATTCGTCTATCAACTTTCTACAGGATGAAATTCGGGTATGAAGCTGGAGTATTTTTATAATATTATGATATTTTCGTAAAGCCTTTTATTGTAACGCTTGGTTTGTCCGACGATCGTGTCTATCACACTTTTTTTTACACGAAATAGCCCCTCATGTGTACCGCCGCACAAAGGGGACAGGCGGTGGCTATGTCACACCGACTAAAATGACCTGTGTACTCCACCACACTGCTGATGGGAAGGACAGGGTAACGTTGTATACATTTTCCCCATTCCCGCCGACAGCCGCTCTGATTTCAGAGACACCTCATCCGGGAAGGAACCTCTCAAAAAAGAATTCCTCCTCCGCTAACCGAAGCATCAGGGACGCTAGATGCAGGCATGCTAGATGACTTGTAAGCTAGGCCGTCTATCACGACATGTTATACAACCAAGCATGACTTAGGGTTATAATCACAGGCAAAGGACCTTGAATCTTTACCTAATTAGAAAGACTAGTTTCAATCTAGCAAAATTTTCACAACCGGTTGATTTTCTTTGACTCTATATCGTTGGCAGGGATCCGCACATTAAGACTCGGGTCTGATGTCGTGTAAGTGTCGGATTGGTTTTAGGTGATTCGTTTTTTGGTTTTTGTCAATAGACAGATAGCGCTAATAACAACAATTTGTATTATGGCGGCCACATCCATTAGAGATCATCATCATCATCTTCAACCTGCCTTGCCAACTGTTGGACGTAGGTCTCTTTGATAGCAAACCACTGAGCTCGTTTTTCAGCTATTGGCTTCCAACCGACGCCAGCCACATTGCAGATATCGACACTCCACCTAGCTAGAGGGCGACCCACACTGCGTTTTCCAAGGCGTGGTCTCCACTCTAGAATACGTCAGCGCCAGCGATTATCGGTTCTGCGACAAATGTGACCGGCCCACTGCCACTTGAGCTTGCTAATCCTTTGGGCTATGTTGATAACTTTAGTTCTCTGTGACGATAAGACTCGATGAAGATTTCTATATGTCAACCAGCCACGCTGTATTCTCCTGCCTCCGGCCTCCTTCTCGAAGTTGTTTCTGCCTAGCTGGAGGACCATTAGAGATGCCAAGGAGCATCAAATAATGCAAATGTACTATGCTAAATGACGTAATTAAACACAACAACGATGACGCGTATTTAAATGTAGATAAATTCGTTGGATTCTTAGTAATAAAATTAATACAATTATGCTAGCGACAGAAGATATAAGCGTTCAAGATCATACAAATCTGTCGCCTGTTTATCTTTTGAATCTACCGACCCGCTCATATCTCGCGAAATATTAAATGTCCACGCATCCTGTGTTGCATATTTACTTACACTGTACAGCTTTACATAGAATGAGATAGATTCCTCGCTAAAGAGATCAGCTGTTGGGACAAACAAAACAAGTTATGTATGTAAACTATACAAAAATTAAGTAGCAAAAAGTCCAACTTTTAGAGCTTATAAGTTGTTATTGAGCAAAAATTCCATTAGCTTTGACTATTCCGTAATTTGTAACAGATTGCTGTAATATGATGAAATTTTATTAAAGATTAATATTGATCAAGTTTTATCAGTTTATTAATAATTAAAGACGGTAAACGTAAAAATCAATATTAACTAATTGGTGTTCGTAACAGTATTACATAAGTGATAAGGTAATTTAATGATATCTGTTCTGATTATGAGATCAGGTGATTTTTGATTATAAAAAAAGACTCTCTGTGAGATGTATTTCTTTATAAATTTTTAGGCGACAATTACAAGAGCTGTAAAATATATGTAACTGGCTGTCCGGTTAGGCGTTCCTGTGACTTAGTCTGGTTTTGAATTCCCCTTGAAACATAATTCAACAGTATAAAAAAATGCTCAATCGCCATCGAGCTTTACAGAAACATCAGCTGTTTTAATATAAAGATTATCTGAAAATTTCATTAAAAGCGGTCCAACAATATCGAAGTCGTTAAGGGACATACAGACAAACATTTTTTTATAGATATAACGTAAGACGTAACATGCCATCATACGTTTTATACATCAATTATAACCTAGAGTAGAAAATAGGGCGCTAGTGTTCATTTTCGAAAATGGCTAGAAATTTGTATCGTTTCTTATGATGACTGCCGTCTTACCACTCAAATCAAATACATTGTTTTAGGTAAAGACTGAGTACAGGGTGCTTCGTGCGAGTTTTTTTTAATCTACTCGACCACGTAAGCGTAGCGCCAATTTGTATGATGATGCAACAGCGACATCTACTGGCCGCTGTTCGAGCCCATACAAATTAGCGTTACGTTAACGCTACCGAATAGATTCAAAAACTCGCACTAAGCACACTGATGTACAAAACACTTAACTTCAATACAGTAAACTATTCGGTTTACTATACTATCTGCAGATTCTAATCTTGTAACTTACAATCGAACCCAGGCCTTAATTTATTAATATTTGTTTTTGCAAATATATGCAGATTCACAGTCGTTTATAAAAGTCATGAAGCTGCCGATAAGTCTTTGATGTCTCGTTTTAATTTTATCATAATCTGGTTTGCTTCGATGATATTAAGGTCTGAAATTGTTTGATATACTTTTGTAGAGTGTGCGAGAGAGATAGTAAATGATTAGCATTCAAGGAGCAATTGCAATCCGATACGCCGTGGTTCTTGTGCTTTATGATTTTAGATTTTTCTGTAAATGTCAAAGTCGCCGCTGCATGCGCGGTCGCAGACTTGGAAAATATAGACTGGGGCTGTTAGTATACGATGTTTTTTCTTAAATTATAAAATGGGTAAATTAACATATTTGTAAACTAATTTCATATTGTTCGGACCAATGTATTTCTCCGTTTCAATAGTTGAACGAGCCTCTAGACCCAAGCAAGCTGGAACCAAGATTTTGAATTTGAATTTGAATATATGGACTGTATATATTTGCATTTCATTACAACCTTCTGTATTATTAAAGCTGTTTTTTATTGATTACTAGATGCACCGAGACTCCGTCTGCGTCAACTTATGCCTTTAAGTACCCTCAATATCATATTGCATTATTCACTGTTTTATCCCTGTTCCTGAAAGACTAATTTTTTATCCTACACGGTACACCAGCGTATTAACTTTTAACTGTTTCAAATTTCATCAACATTGGTTTAGCAAATTAAATTAAAATAAAGGAAAAAAAGTAATAATAAAATTATTTTGCTATAATCCGTAAAAAATTTTTCGCGGATTATAGCAAAATAATTTTATTATTACTTTTGTATTATGGATCTCCGCAAAGTAACGCCTAATTCTATAAATTATTTAAAATAAAGGCTTAAGAGACAGACAAAAAAAGGCAGTCAGACTTTCGCATTTCTAATATTTCTGTTGATATGGATATTACTAGTATACAAAAGTTATGTTATAGAATTATTTTGAGATAATCCGCGGTAAAAATAAAATATATGTATATATAATACTAAATGTAGAGTGGACTATCCGTTTTCATATATTACTATATATGAAAACAATATATATATATATATATATATATATATATATATATATATATATATATATATATATATATATACGACGATTATATTGGTATACTCCGATGGTATGGTATACCGATGATAACAATTCATCAAAGTTTGGGATGGGACGTACCTTTGTAGGTGATAGCCAAGTTATTTCAAGAAATCTAAATTGATGGCGGCATATAAAGAAATACACAGGTATTCTGTTTAATGTTAGTTTTGTCATTTTTCCGTGTTTAAGATCTTCTAAGGCGCGTGCGTCGCGCTCCCACAGTGTTCATTGTTTTTACATTATTTATACAGCTTCGCATCGCTCCTTACAAATTAAGACACGGGAGGGAACGAGCAAATTTATGATGTCGTACTGACTTACGTTTATTGTGTGCATGACATTACAATCGAGCCGGAATTATTGTGGTATTCGCCATTGGATAATATTTATTGTTTTTTTGAATTTATTAATAATATCTGGGTGACCGAGCCTTGCTCGGTAATTTTTTACAAAATATAAAAAAAGAAACTTAAAAAAAGATAGGTAGGTTAGGTGGGGCTCGATCCTAGGTGTTTTTTTATTTCTCGCGACCACCCGTTCCCCGAATAAGCTACGCTGACTTGACAGTTAATGGCAAAAATTCAATTCAATATAAATTTTAGTATTTTTTAATGCCCAAAAACAGGGATAAATCGACTTTTTTCACGAATAATATAAAATTTCAGTAAAGTTGACGCAGTTTACCTTACCTATGTCTAAAGAGATCAGTCTCTGAAAGAGACAGAAGATATGATAGAATTATTTTGATATAATAAGATTTTATAAGAAAATGTATGTATTAAGTGTAGCAGACAACGTTCACATACGTTATACACACAGGACCAGTACACGTATCACAAAACCCCGCCCCCAACAACACACCACACAAACACTACACACATTCACGTCGGCACAACTAGTTGTGCGTTGTGCTATGATTTGGCATTTTTAATCTATTCTTCTCAGCTGGATACCATACGGCGGGTCGACTTACCTTAGTCGCCTTTTACGACACCTCGGTAAGAAACGAGGATGGTACTATTCTATTCAGCCGGATACCACACCGCGGGTCACCAAAATAGGGTGAATCTCTAATAATATGTTTAGTAAAAATGAAAATTATAATTTTTAAGATGGTTTTAGTACTTACTGGAAGTAATACTTATCCACTATCTTTGACTATTTTCTAGCGGTCGTTATTAATAAAAACTATTTTATCAAATACCCTGCGGGATAAACATGTATATAGACTATAAATAATATAGGTTACAGTGTGTTAATATTTCAATACATTTTACGAGTGTTGTGTGATATTTAACTATCCAACATATTTTCTATCCTGTTATAAATAGATTGCGCTTTGAACATGCCGGTTTCGAGATTGCGGAATGTATTTTGTTTTGGTATTATAAACATGTTAAATTAAGTAATTTGAAGAATTAGGAATCTTAGACATGTTAAATTAAGTAATTTCAAGAATTTGCATTCAAAATCGTAATGAAAATGTTTTGCTTTAATCCGCGATTAGGTAGTAGAAAACATAGTAATGATAAATGTAGCGTGTATATACAAGCCTCCTTTTCATACCTAATACATACAGAATTTGTAAAAACACATACACACCGCTACCACAATACACAATCACTACACACGTTCACTATCACAAACTCAACATCGTCTAGCACGCAACCGAAGCATCATCAGGACAGATTCAATGACAAAGTTGCAAAGCGACGTATAACCCAAGCGAGAATACTTATATATTAATTGGTTCAACCCCCACCGTTTACCCGAACACATGTAATAAGCTTAAACTAGTAACATTCATCTGATCGTTAATGAGGTTGCGAGTGTTATTTTAACAATCTCAAGTTGCTCTAAAATTTTATGTTGAAGGCTTTTATCACAGGTGTGCAGAATTTAGAAACAATGGTCAATGGGTATTTCCTGAGTTTGGTTATGGGTATATATAATAAGTATTATTACTCTTGTATTATGGATCTCCGCAAAGTAACGCCTAGTTCTATAAATTAAGGCATTTTATTTGTTAATTTTTATATAATTCTTTATTTGTAAATTTAGGGAACAACGTATATTTTTAATGTTACTTTTTTATCGATTGTTTCTCAAATTCCTTTTATACTTCCAAGTACCCTAAGAATGATGTCTCAATTTTCTCTGATAACATACCTAGCGGTTTTGTTGTGATCCTTTTTTAGTCTGGATGTTGAATCCCCTAATTTTATTTCTCCTTCCCTCTCCTACTTCTATTTGCTTGCTGCAATTTCTATCTGCATCATTACATAATAGAGAGTCCGTTGTATGCTGTAATTATATTTTTGCTGACAACTAACGTTAAATAAAACATTAAAGCGATACTAAATTACAAATCAACATTCAAGTTAACTTCTCTATTCGAGAACATATAGTAATTACTACATTAGTTTAAGAATTATGTTTAAGTTGTCATATTAGTATTCTTTGGTCTAAACACGGCAGTCATATTGTGTTGATTTGTTTTAATCCTTTGATCTCTAAGCCGTCCAGTTGGCTCATTAAATTAAGATTCCAATTTATCTCTTCCTTTCCATTATCTTTTTCTATTTTTACTCCTATTGTCGCCATTTTCTTATCTTCTTAATTGGTTCCGAAAACGCTTGAGATCATTATTCCTAACAATCGGACGATTATTTGTTTTTGTTTCTTTCTATTGTGTTGAACTATGTATATTTTTCTTAAGAAAACTTATCCTATGCGAATTTGTATAATAATTTCATTTATTATTATCATTGACCAAAATTACTTAACATTATATATAATTAATCATAGTATTATATCTAACAAGTACGCGTAAAAGCAATACACAAAATCGTAATGGTCTAACTTAAACCTTTCCGAAAGGATTTTACAACATTTTAGTAAATATCGTACAAAAATCCGTTCTATAGATTTTGAGATAATATAGTCGACCACATACATACAGATAGACAGCTTTTGGGCTCGTTATTGTCGTGGTCATGCGTACCATAGACTAATATTTTATTTTTCAGAATTCAATATTTTTTTAGATAAACTAATATGTTATCAAGATACGTACGTGGACATGGCTATCCTTCGACCTTGTACAGGACAGAAATAACTAAACGTAACTAGCAATAAGAATTATATTTTTAAAAGAGCAACCGCTTAGGTTCTTGCTGGCTCTTCTCGGTAGGAACAGTTTTCCGAACCAGCAATAGAGTTGACGATTCAAAACACTTGTTTACAAGTTTAAAAGTGAATAAAGAATAAAAGTTTCAAGTGAATAAAGTATAATTTGAATTTGATATAAAATATGTTATTATGGGTGTAATATAATAAAGTTTTTAGAAATTAAATTAAGTTTACTTGACTACGGTGTGGCCTTATCGAGATATTCTTCGATAGGTAAATGAAATATTTCAATAATCACATCGCATGTTAGAAAATTTTCAAATACAAGTCGCTTTGTCTGGATTCATTTTAGCGTTTAATCGAAATCATTAACTTTACAGCGGTGACTGCGGCGTGGGTTGATTGATTTATGTGCATTGTGGTAAATGATTATTATATTTAATGTACCAATAGAGGCCTGTTTGGTTTTGGAGGTCTGAAGTACGCTTATAAATAATTTGAAAAATAAAAACTTATATCACTGGGTTTGGCTTTCAATTTTTTATTAATAATAGGTGGTATTCACAAATTGGTCTAAATAATATATTTTTTTATTTCGTTCACCTAATTATTTAATGTGACATAAGTCAGTAATTTGTTGTCGTTATTAAAAAAAATCACGATGACAAGTTATCAGCCAAGCGATACTTTAAGCTCAGAATTCAAATGAGCTTATTACCGTTGTATGTACCAGAAATGAAATTCATAATATTGTTTTCAAATATATATATTTTAGTATAAAATCTACTTAAGTTCATTTCTGTATCAAAACTCCTAAAAATCGCTTTGGCGGCATGTACATGAAAATGGACAAACACATAATTTGGCATGTATGATGTTAGTATAGATAAAAAATAAATGTAGTATAAATATATTGAAAATAAACAAGTATTTCTTTCTAGCAGAAAGGAAGCTCCAAGTTGGTAACCAAATTTCAATTATGCTGCCAGCTTACCTTGAATTCATACAAGCAAAATTTATATTTATATAAGGACACTGACCGTGGACAATTTCTCATGAATGCAGAAGTCATAACGTGTGTTTCTCTGCACATCTGTTAAAGTCAAACTCGTAATTCAATGGGTCATATATCGAAAGCCATCGACACAAACACCCACGTGATTTGGCAACAATATTCATGTACAGTCCCGAGATAAAGTATTTACCTTTTTTCATCACTCTAAGTGGGGTCGGCATAACATGTTTTAACCATGTTGTGATGTGATTTGGATAGGTATTTTACAATCGGCCGCCTGCCTGACATCAACTAAACAAGTAAAAGTTAACACTTTTAGTAAGATTTTTTTTTTTTTATTATACAGGAAAAAACCCCTTATGGGTACCGCCGCCCGACGGGGACAGGCGGCGGTTATGTCGGACTCGCACCGACTAAAACGACCTGTGTGCTCCACCACGCTGCCAATGGCAAGGACAGGGTATCATTGTACATTTTGCCCCCATCCCGCCGACAGCTCTGATCCCAGAGAATAAACACCTCCGGGTAGGGGCCCCTCGGAAGAGAAACCCCCCTCCGCTAACCGGTGCATCGGGAGCACCAGATGCACCGACCGCCTCGGGGACCTGTAAGCCAGGTGTCCGATGTACCCCGTTCGGAACACCCGAAGGTCCCCAGTTAGGGCGGCAGACGATGGGCTTGGGCGAGTCACTAACACCTGGACTCACCAGCAGCAGATTGGATCCAGAACAACAGTTCGTGGAACCGCTCCGCCGCCTCCCTCCGCCCCCCTCCGCAGAGCTAAAGGAGGCCATCGCTGCCCACGATCGCTCCCTGCCCACCGTGTTTGCTATGTCACGGTCGACAGGCAGAGATCGCGCCCCAAGTAGGGGCCCCAACGCCTTGGTGGGCGTTTCCGCCCCCACCGGGTAATTTTTATAGAGGTTTTCTTCCTCGCAACCCGAAGGTCCTCGTTCCCATTGCTGGGCTTCCGGGTTTCGCCGACGGTGGCCGTAACCATGTCCAGCCAGACTTAGAGTAAGCCCAACTGGACCCGTCGCTCATTAGGGACTTCACCCCAACCCCCCCGAAGTCCCCGGCCCGTCCAGATTGCCCTCTGCTAATCAGAGGGACAACTGGATTGGCCACCCCTCAGTGGTCCGTTCGCCAAGACTAAGCTTGCCCAGGGTGCGCCACGAGGAGGCCGACCACTTTGGCACCCCAGATAACACTTCCTTTTTTTACTAACTTTAAATATTGGATGTTGATAATATTTTAAGGCTTAGTCCAACTTATAAAAAATACATCAAATGCCGTAAAAAAGAAAGTCTTAAAAATAGAAAAAGAACTGAAATTGTTTATTTAGTGAAATTTTTAATGGTAAACTCGCACTAACCTCAAATATTTGGCTTATTGCGCAAAGTTTAACACACACTAACACAATTTTAAGCTTTAAAAAAAGATATGACACACCATAAAAACATCGTTACTTATTTAGGGCATTGTTGTCAGACCGGGTTCGATCTTGTTGGATTTCGAAATTTTGAATATGTGTTAATAAATTAATGATGTGTAATAAATTAATGATGTTAATATTTTACTATTAAGACAATAGTATAATAATACAGTATATTAATAGTTCTTTTCTTTTTGTTGAAGCTGTACATCGTCTCTGTTTGTTTTAAACCAGTGACGAGTGTTTGCTTATGGTTATTTGGTGGTAGACGGTCTTGTGCTGCTTGAGTCCATTAGCTCACGGCGAACTTACTAGTGTTAAGGGATTTACTAACATTACATATCCCATTTTGGATAGACATTCTAATAGCGATAGCTATTGTGCCTCAAGGAGTCACAATAACTATTGCTTCTTAGATCATTTGAAATGATCGGGTTAATTTTCATTCTTCTTCTCTTATACCGCTCTATGTGGGGTCTGCACTACACTACACGATTTGCCTAGGTATTTTAGGACCAGCCGACTGCCTGACGTCAACTTACCTTAGTCATCTTTTACCACACCTCGGTATGAAAGAGTTTGATCTATTCTACCCAGCCGGATACCACACGGCGGATCGGGTTAAATAAAACAATTTTTTTGTGAAACGATTTTTCACTCACCAGTATCGGAAACAACAATAAATCATAATTAAGAGCGATATAACCTTTCAACGGCTGCCGATGGCCGACATAATCCTTCCGAAGAGAGGCTCGGCCTCTGACTCTATACATTCATTTGCATATAATGCCTAGAATTGTTATAAGTGGAGTAAGTTAAATGTATATGTAGAATTGAACATAGAATTCTTCGATTTAGCTTATTCTCGGAGTCTTTTTATCAGTTGTATTTAAATAGAAGATGCTATTCATTAACCTAAGATATTGAGGAGTTGTTATTATAGGTTCCGAGTAGGTAAAATGCGGAAAGAAATGGATAGAAGCTCTGCTAGTTAGCCAACTAGCAGAGCTTCTATCCGTTACTTTCATATTTCGTATAGCTCATATGTACTTACCTTATATGAGCTGCAAGACTGAGATTTATGGAAAATTTTAGTTAAGGGCGACTATGGTAAGTAGACATCGGTCAGGCGGCTGGTCGTAAATACCTAGCCAAAATATATAACTAGATGTTAAGTCGACTCCCTTTAGAGTAGGATAAGGGCAGGAGAATTATCATGACAATTTAAAGCATACTTATAAATTATTCTAATAAACACTGTTGTTTATTTTTTTTTTGATTGTGCGACCTTGAATTGTTCGTTATAGTTATGTAAGATTCCTTCTCTTTTCTTAGGAGGAGGATTTCTGCGGAATATGATCACAGTCAGGTATGCTTTGGGAGCACCTATTTTTTTAATGGAATGATCTAATTACGCGCGGGATCGATTTCTGCACATTTAAACTACAGCAAGCTCAGCGCTAGACTAGCGCTAGAATGATAGCTTCTACCAAAATGCTTAAAATACCATACGTTCACTTTGAAATCAATATTAATACCACTTCTTTGTTTCTGCTATTACAACTGACTTCATTTGCGCCTAATGAGCATTATAACAAATTAACAGCCAAAATAGTGTAAAATAGATAATTCAATTCGCTTTCCGACAGGAAATGGCCACACACACAGAAAATATTCCGACCGGATGTCGCCGATACTATATTGACCTCCAGACAGGAAAAGGCATGTTTTTCACATTATTGTGGTGATAATGATCTATATCGACGAGATTAATTATTTTAAATACGATACCGGTTTTCAAATAACATTACGGCTTCCGCATTTTTTAAATTGGGAATCCATTGATTACGTAAAAGTTCATCATCATCATGCCATTATCTAACTCTACACATGTCATATCAGTGGTCAGCACAACATGTTATGAACATGTTGTCACATGATTCGGCAATGTAGTTTACGACTGGCCGCCTGCCTGACGTTGACTTACCTTAGTCGCCTTTTACGACACTTTGGTAAGAAATGACGGTGTTCTATTCTAATCTCTATCAGCCGGATACCACACGGCAACGATTACGTAAAAGTTATGACGCAAAAAACACTTGTATTTTTTCTTTTTCTCGGTTATTCTTACCGTTGTTATTTTTACGGATGACGCGTCGCATCTTTCAATTACATAGACCTCACTTCGTTAGAAGCCTCTTCTGACTAAGGCAGATGAAACTGCCGAACCGTCAAAAAATCTCAATAGGTATTTTAGTATTCTCACATTCAGTATTTCGGCCTTACCCATATACCCCTGCGATACTTCAACGTTCTCTCATTTATAAAATATTCAGTAGTAAATCTTTTTTTACATACCAATTGTTTTCTTTTTTAAATATATAGAGGTTAAGTTTGACTTTTGGGAGGGTCGCAAAAAGTTCTAAATGATTCTTTTCGCAATAAAATATTCACATACAGTGTGCTAATTTTAAAATATAAATCATCTTTCTGCATAGATAGAAGCATATAATTCTGTAATTGTTAAAAGCTTTTGTTTAATGTGTAGGTGGTATCATGCAAGTTTAATTTGACCCACTTTCCAGTGTCCGATTGAGCAGAAATTGTACATACTTGTCAAGTCCCAGATTTTGTTAAGCATAACCTGATGCAGTGGCCAAGATGACTCCAAACTCTTCAACAATTAACAGTAGCAAATTCCGTTGCACTCCGAGGAAGGTTCTTGTTTATTGTTTTTGGTTATTAGTGACTAGTATAGACTGACTAAAATAAAATAAATATTTTATTTCATAATCTTGTTACCTTTAGATTTATTACAGCAACGAAACTATTGTATGCATTTATATATAAGATTTTTGTGTTATTAATTTTTGAAAATAGAGAGTTTTTTTATTTAAAGAATGTGTAAATTTAATTTGCTATTTCGAATAAACATACTGTATGTTTATTCAAAATTCCAAAATTTGCAAAAAATATTGTTTGTGATCTGATTTGCGGTACACATAAATTTCAAAGCATATAAATGATTCTGCTAAATAATGTTGTTTTATATTCAACAAAATATGTCGTTTTAGCCGCCATTTTTGATCGAACATTATTTTAAACTTATTTATTGTGGGTAGCTTTCATATCGGATGCAAGTGGGCGGGCTTTACAGTGACAAACTCTTTTTAATACAAAAATAAACGATTTTATTTTCTTGGTTATTGATTATAGGTTTGGACTCAACCACTGTTTTCTATCATGATAAATAATGATGAAGTCATCATCATCCTTTTTGCCCTTATCCCACTCTAAGTGGGGTCAGAACAACATGTTATAAGGATGTTGTTGCAGGATTTCCTACGTATTTTAACGACCGGCCGCATACCTGATGTCAACTTACCTTAGTCGTATTTTACGATGACTTGGTAAGACTAATACCTCCACTTTCTTACCGAGGTAAAATAATAAAAGGTGACTGAGTTGACCCACCGTGTCGTATTCTGTTGAGTAGAATAGACCACCCTCATTTCTTACCGAGGTGTCGTAAAAGGCGACTAAGGTAAGTTGACCCACCGTGTGGTATCCGGTTGAGTAAAATAGATTACCCTCTTTCTTACCGAGGTGTCGTAAAATACTACTAAAGTGAGTTAACGAGCCCGGTCGTGAAAACGCAGCCAAATCATGTGACAATATGTTTATAACATGTTGTGCCGACCCCACCTAAAGTGGGATAAGGGCAGGAGGATGATGAAACAATAGCATGTTTACCAACATTTAAGACCTAGCAATATTTGGAGTTTGAGTAAAAAAGTATTTACACGGATCCCGTAAATATGTATGTCATTGAAATAAATACCATACCAACTAACAAACCTGGTCATGGAAGCTGGTGACGTCAATTCGATTTATACCGTAATCGATTTAACATCCGATTATTTTAAGTGAAGCGTTGTTTTGACAGAAATGACTAATTGAGCGCGGCCCTGGCGGATGCCGAGATTCATGGCGACATGAAAGAGGGCCGGATTCTGTCAACGTATAAATAATATTACCAATGTGTACAGCGGGTACCTAAGTCATTTTTTTAGTTTAGATACGCTCCTATTAGCTCAAAACTTTAAAAAATATAACATGAATTGAAAATTGAAATATGAACATATATTTATATATATACCAATATACGAGTATATTCTTTTAAAAATAATGTTTTATTCATTCTTTTTAATTATTTTTAACGTTTTTTGTTTGTATTGATTACATTATTTTATTTTTGTTATTAGTTTATTTTACTTTTTTTGTATTGATTTGTAATGTTTAAGGATTCAGTCACAACAAATGAGTACCTACTGAGTGAAATTTTACAAACTTCTCCAGTCTTATATAAATCTAATCTAATATCAATCATCATCCTAATGTCCTTATCCCATTTTAAGTGGGGTCGACACAACACGCTATAAACATGTTATCACATGATTTGGTTACGTATTTCACGATCCGCCTGCCTGACTTTAAACTTACCGTAGTCGTATTTTACGACACCTCGGTAAGAAAGAGGGTGGTCTATTTTAATCAGCCGGATACCACACAGCGTATTCTAATCTAATATCAATATGATATTAATATTGAAATATCAATTCATGTATGAATATGTTCAATTTTTTTTTTTATTTACTTGGACACTTTCGCTTTATACCGATAAAGTTGATAATAAATAAGCGAGGGTGAATTGTAAATCAATTGACGGACTTATTGTCGCTATTATTGTATCGAATTATCCCGGTTAATATCAAAATATATTTGAGTCATAACAAATTGAAGATAACTTGCATCATCTTTACAAATAACAATTGATCATCGATATGCGTATGTTGTGTTCGCGAAATTTATAATAACCTAGCAATCGCCAGCGGCTCCGCCCGCGTGGAAAGATTAAAACCGTAATATAGTCTTTTCATAAGTATAAAAATGGGTAAAGTGGGTTATCCTTAACGTTTAGACATATACTGTCGCGGACTTTTATTTAGAACTTTTAAAGAGGAAAAATTTTGTATTACATGATTTTGGAATAATTATTACCGTTTAGTCAGCGCACACAAGGAAAGCTTTAAATATTGCCGTTTTCGTACTAGTTTTTATTGCTGCTCCTCTCCTATTCATCTAAGCGTGATGTTATATAGCCTATTTTTTTTTTTTCGAATTGACCATATGCTGTTAGCCCTAACAGCTTTTACAGGGTCACCGGGCGGGACGGGCGAGCGCAGAAGCATCGCCGAAGTTGCGAAATGCGGAAAGTAGAGCGCAGAAGCTCTACTAGTCGGGGAACGTCGTCCTAAGGGTGCCTCCTGTGAGGCCGGACCACGGCTTAGGGCGACGTCTAGTGGAGGGCTGATGGTATGACTTTGATTAGTCAATACGACGACGGAGGGCTGGCAAGAAGCCACGACCAACCGATGTCACAAATTTGGGACCTCGTCTTCGCCGGCGAAGACGCTGTATGTGTGTATTACGTGTTTCTGTGTTTGCGATCGTTATTTGATCGTCAGGGTCGTATAGGACGCTTTTTGGACGCCTATATTTTCGGTGGTCAGACCTAACTGGGATTTAGATGGCAGCAACTGAAATGAGAGGGTTTGGGTGTACCTCGGATTTCTCGAAGTAAGACTTCGAAAAACGTTTAAAGAGGTGAGTAATGGTAGGGAGGTCGAGGTTTCTATGGAGGTCAACGTTCCGCATGAACCACGGACAACCAGTGGCTGTCCGCATAAATCGGTTTTGCATTCTTTGAAGCGTGAGCAATCTGACCTCTGAAACGTGCGCGAACGCAACGCTCGCATAGGACATTATTGGTCTTATGCAAGTTTTGTAGAGTGTCACTTTGTTGCGGGATATAGCCTATAGCCTTCTTCAATAAATGGACTATCTTACACTGAAATAATTTTTCAAATCGGTCCAGTAGTTCTTGAGATTAGCGCATTCAAACAGTCACAAAAACATTTATTTCCTAATAAAAATAAAATAAATTATTTATTAATAAAAATAAAATAAATTACACACTTCAGATTTATATATTAGTATAGTTATATTAATTTTTAATATTTTTAAAACATTATCTATTTAATTTTACACATGTTTATATCGCCCGCTTAGTATTAAAGTGACCTAATTAAAAACTTGGCTTCATTGAGTTACATTGTGATCCTTATTTAAATATTATCTATGACGTCACGCTACGCATTCTTAAAAAAAATTATAGGTCTCTTTAACTTTTGTAGGCACTACGTTAATACGTCACAATTTGCCATATAACAACTTTTTTGAATTAGGTCACTTTACTGCGTGCAATATATTTGTATTAAAAACAAATAATATAAATAAAGTCGTAACTAATTTCATTCTACAGTGTATAGTTCCGATTAAGATAAGTCAGATATTGTAAAAAAGGGTTATTTTTTGTTAAGGAAACGAATCATCACCTAACACTTCCATGTGTTAAAGTGTCCAAAATAAGATTAATCTTAAAATATTTCATTCATACATTCGTCGATGCTTCTAAAAATCATATCAAAGGCCAACGGATGTATTTGTCTTTGAAAAACTACCAAAAATTTATATGCTTTTATTTAAAATTGGACCTTTATGGCTAAGACTTACAGTTTTTGTAACAGTATTCCAAACCTGTTGATGTCCAAAAAGTTTGATTAATAGTTGCGCTTGCCAGTAGCTACTTTTTTTTTCGACCATCCATACAGGCAGAGGCCACTTTTAGAATTCGATTCATTTATCAAAATGTCTCATTATCGATCGCATCGAAATTTTAATATCGATATTATTATGACTGGTCGATTGCTTGGAAATTCTTGACAACGTGAATTACTTATAACAAAAAATAGCTAGCTGTATATTTGATTTTGCTACTGAAGTCGATCGATGCTAATTCTTTAATATATAAATGAGCTTATCTTGTATATATGTATACACAGATAACATGAATTTCGGAAACTGATCTAACGATTTTCATAAAATACAGTATGTAAGGGGTTTCGGGGGCGATAAATCTATACAGCTAGGATTTATATTTTTTTTTAATTTGACGTTTTATCCTTATTTTCAGGCATTGAAAAACTGCTAAAATATAAATAGAATATATAGGTTAATTTTGCTGTAATTTGTAAAGTTGTAATAGCTTAGTTGGGAATCAGGTTGGGCTAAAGACTAAAGAAGTGAAAATACCCAGAATCAAGTCCCAGATATCACATGCCTTTTTTTCCATTTATAATTGCATTTTTTTATCTTAAAATAATTACGAAGCAAGGCTCGGTCATCTAGGTATAATTTAATACGACAGGCTTCCCAGTGTTTGATAGAACGTGTAAGTATTATTACAACCTCCTCTTATCCCACAGCTGTTCATAGAAATCCTCTTTCCGTTGTCGGAGAGAACGGTTGGATCTATGACATCTCCAGAATTGTCTAGAGAGCATAGAACGTGTGAGATCATGAAATTAGATTGTCAATAAAAACTCAAATATTATAACGAATCGTTCCCTTACGGCTTGATATCTCATGTATGTTCCCAATTTCGATGTATGTTCTCCATCGAAATTAAAGTTTATTTTTATTTAACGATAGAGCTAATGATGTTGATTCTAAGGATTTTTTTCCAAACATCATCAGTAAACGATTACCAATTTACTTGAAAATCCAGATGCGAAGACAAATGCTGGTGGTATTGATCCATCAGTGTACTTCCGTGATCCAATGATAAGACGATCAGATGCTGATCGGAGATATAATGGGCTATCGAAGTGTATGTTACTTAAGTTGATTCTACATGGTGTTATAGATTGTTCAATCATTTATGCATCTTGAGTTGATTGATACTAGCCCATTGGGGTAGTGGAAAGTGACCCTGCCATTAGCTCCATGGGTCGCGGGTTGGATTACCGCCGAGGGCCAACATTATTTATGAAACATTTGTTGGTTCTTCAAGCTTGGGTGTGTATTTGTATTTACGTATATATTTAAAACTATATATGAATATATTTACCAGTTGTCTGTCACCCATTACCAAAGTATTATAACTTACTTTGGCGACGGACGACTGAGTGTAAGTGTCCCATATTTTTATTAACTTTCTTATTATTGATATCATAGCCCGACCAGAATAACAAAGTTGCTACTAACCTTACGAAGAAAAAGTCTGGATTGGATTTCAGAGTTTCTTTTTCTCACAAAAACACTACAATAGGGTGACCTATTGTAGTACTCCGAAAATGACGGAAGGATTATTTTTTTTTAATTTTCACTAAATGGTGATAAAGGGCAAGCTATAGCCACTGTACTGTGAAGTAGGTTTACTTACCGTTCCCGCCCGGTGACGCTGTAAAAGCCGTTAGGGCTAACAGCATATTGTCAATTCGAAAAAAAAAAAAAAAAAAAAAAGGTTTACTTACCAGTAGTGTATGTTAACTATTAGGTATGTAAAAAAAGTGATAGTCGCCGATAATAATTAGTGAATCAATCCCATTAGGTATATCTAAACTTAGAGATTATCGTTAAAATGAAATGCGGTTTTTACTCAATGAAAAGCTTATGGATCTGTTCCAATTATTAATTTAATAGCTTTTATTTCGAACGGCTACCAAAGATGACAAGAAGATATTAAAATTTTACCTATAAAATTTTTTGAACGTCCTGTATATATCGTTCATTGTTGGACAGATCTCGACAGTCGATAGTGTCTCGATGATAGATAATCTTTAGAATCGAACAGCGTTCGATGGACGGCACTGTGGCATCTATTTATAACTATAAAGCGTTGTTACCAGTTCTTAAAATCTATAGGTATAAATTGGATAGTCGAAACAACAGATCTTAAACTAATCATGGAAAATTATATTAATTAAGTATAGCATCGTGGTGGATGTGTTGACTTGTATTGTATTAGTAAAAACTTGTGTTGTATGAATATACAAACATGCACTAACAAGTAACAAATGTCACTACACGCCCACTCTCACTAAGGGGTTCTCGGTTCTCGTGGTGCGCTTGAGCCAGCGTAATGCTTCCTTTATACTCTAGTAATACGAAGTAAGTAAGTAAGTAGTATTAATAATTATATAATAGTATATAATATAAAAAAAATATACAAGGATACACACATCTTACACACATAAACTACAGACATGTTGTAACGACAAATAGTAGTGCAAGTCATTCTTAAATCAAATTATAATTTATGCAGATGAATTTATTGACAAGTTTAAGCGTTATTAAATAATGATAACATAATAAATAACAAAATAGTACGACATGTGACGACGAACGCTACGAAGAACTTATATTTAATTACTAATTTATGTAAATGAATTTATCTACTGATATGAGAACTATCAAAAAGTATAAACATTAATATTGTACAGACGACTTTTTGACGGTAATGAAGCTCGTTTAAGTATTAAATTAACCGTTTTAGACTATAAAATGTCCCAAACATCCATTCACTTTGACAAATATGAAGGTTACTTAATCAAGAAATCTTATCATTTAATATGTAATAAATTGAGGCCTACATATCATGTGTATTATGTAAGGTAAGGTTGACCCACCGTATGGTATCCGGTTTAGTAGAATAGACCACCCTCCTTCTTACCGAGGTGTCCTAAAATACGACTAAAGGAGTTGACGTCAGGCAGGCGGCCGATCGTAAAAATGCAAGCTTTAAATAATCTGGTGCGTAAAATAAAATAACTTGAAGATCAAACATAAGTATCAAAGAAGGTGCCGACATCTCTATTGACTTTTTTTCTCACCTGATTGATACCTTTGCATATTTTACGTCAACCTATCGGTCACAGTAATGAAGTTACAATAAAACTCATTTGTACGGAATTGGATTCTATGCGATTTGAACGGTCATTACTCAATAGAGTCTTAAGGTGCGGTGTCCCGTTAATTCTTATGGAAGTCGGTGCAGTAATTATTTATGTCTAATATAAGTAAGTAAGTAAGTAACAGCCTGTTAATATCCCACCGCTGGGCATAGGCCTCTCTCCTCTCTCCGTTTTTGGAGAGAAGGATTGACCTACCTTACCTAAGACCTACCACGCTTCTCCAATGCGGATTGGTAGGTTTCACATATCCCTAGGATATATACAGATATCCTAGATATATACAGGTTTCCTCACGATGTTTTTCTTCACCGAAAAGCGTGTGATAAATTGCAATTATCAATTAGACACATAAATTTTAATTGTAAAACTCATTGGTGTCTGCCCGGGTTTGAACCCGTGATCGTTTCTAGAGATTCACACCGTCGCACCGCTGGGCTTTCACAGCTTCTCTAGTATAGATTGTGTAAATTCCGAAATCGCAACTTCTAAATACATTTTATTCGAAAAGGCTTTCACTATATCTTATACTATCTTTTGCCTTTTTTGCACAAGGAAATCCTTCTTGGGTACTGTTATCCACAAGGGGTGGAAGCAGTTATACCGGACTGGTGTTCCACCTTGCTTCTTGAAGACTATTTCAGAGCATTTGTATACTAAACACATCCCATCTACACCCTTGTCAGCAGTCTACTCTTATACTATATTTGGCCTTTTTTATGAGGAATCCATTCATGGGTATTGCAATCCGAAGGGTGGAGGGAGCAGTTATTCCGTACTCTTACCGACTAAAACCTAATGGTGTTGCGCCTTACTGCATGAAGATGAAGAGCACAGGTATACTGAAAGCTTTCTGAACTCTAGTCAGCAACAGCATCTTTATGCAGCTGCACCATGTGAGGCCTATTAAATAAGATCACAACGACGTAACTGGGAACAACCAATGTATCAGCCGCCTAAGGAACTTTCTCCAGCGGAGGCTTGGGATCCTCGAATTTGGTGCTCGATCCCATTAAATCTTTCTAATGGACTTCAGTACCGAGATAAAAATATCACTAATTTTACTCTTCACTCCTTGTATCTGAATTGAGAAAACATATCGACAGCTGCGCCGTTTGGATCTGAAAGAAGAACAAACATACAAATAATTACAGCTTGGATATTATGGACATGTTTTACAATTCAAAGGAGATAAGTCACCTTAACATAAACTCTGCTGTAATAAATGTGCCAAGGGATTTCCTATCTTATAACCATTGGATATCTCATAAGGTGTGGCCATCGATTTGTCCCGAAGCAGTACCGATGTGACAAAAAACGTGACGTCGAGTCTTCCATCAAAATAATGACTTTATTTAACATTGACAATAAAATATAGCGTACCCATTGTGTTCATATAAGTAGGAGGTAGATTTAAAACGTTAGTACCATTATGCCCTTAGTTCAAAGTTTATAGTGTTAAGATGATACAATCGGAAACACCAAGGAATATATTAGTTGTTATTACAGAATTTATAAGTTTTTTGTCTTAAACTTAAATCTGGTTGCGGTGGGTGATTTTTATTAAAAGTTTGTAAAGTCGCACCCCAGGTTAATTATAAGTACCTGGGTGACCGAGCGTTGCTTGATAATTTTTTTAAAGATATTAAACACTGCAATTAAAGAAATAAAAAAAAGTGCCGGTGATAAGTGGGACTCGATCCCGGGTCTTGAACATTTTTGGTACTCCCGTTAACTATTAGGCATTACGTTTGACAGCTAAAATATGATTTGCTTACAATTCTACATTTTAGCATTTTTTCAATGCCCGTAAACAGTTATAAAAGGACATTTTTTTCCCCAAAAAGCCCTCTATCTATCGGTGGAGCCTTTTCCGAAATTTAGAAATATATATACAAAACTAACTCATTCAAATAGTAATAATAAATTATGTACGTAATTAACAAAAAATAATCAATACCTATAGGTTCCTCAGTGTCTGAGTATAGCGATATCGCACCGAAAAATCCACATTGGTGATACTTTATAGTGTACAAACAACCTTATAAAAGCCCTAGGAACGTTTAATTCCAAGCAGCATACGATCGGTTGGGTTGGAAATCTTCTAAAGATACCTTTACTTAGCAGTAAAAATTGAAGAGTTATAGTTTTGCATTTAAAATTAAGACTTGAAATAGAAGAAATATATCTGAAGGTTACCCCTGATAAAATCCTGGGCAGGCTTGTATTATTTTAGTATAACATACTCATGTGTTGCAATCAAAAACCAATAGACACAAGGAGTTGCCGTAACGACCATGTACTAAAAAACACTGTATCAGCAGACTCTCTGCAAGGTGGGAAGAATTGAAAAACTAAAGAACCTACAAGTAACTCAGTGGTTACTCTTTTCAAATTATTTGAAGTATGCTTACAATATTATACTTGTATAGTCTAGCGTATGCTGGTTGCAATACAAATCTAAACTCTTATAGTTATTATCTTTAACACTTAAATGATCTAATCTTGTATATATTTAATCTGAATTTCGAAAACGGCTCTAATAAATTTCATGAAATTCAGTATATCGGGAGTGTCGGTTGCGATAAATCGCTTAGTTTTTTTTAAATGTCGTTGTTTTCAGTATGCCAGTTTTCAGGCATTAAAAAACTGCTAAAATATAAATATGATACAAAGGTTAATTTTGCTGTCAGTTGTAAAGTCGTTATAGCTCAAGCTGGGAGCAGGTGGACAAGAAAGTGAAAATATCTGGGCTCAAATCCCACATGTCAGCGGCCCTTTTTCTTTTTTTATTATTATTCTTAATTGTATTTTGTTTTATATCTTTTAAGAAATTACCGACCAAGGCTCGGTCACCCAGATACTGTCTATATATTTATATATTTAAATATTTATATATTTAAGTTTAGTTTTATTTCCTTTGGAACACTGTTTCTTATTTAATATTTGAGCCGAGCGTTGACTTCTGCAGCGCAGGTCTTGCTTTTGCAGTCATTTCATTTCTTAGATAAGTTCAAATTGAAAATTCAATAACTAGGACAAAGAACGGATTCAATTTATGGAACTATTTATCTATCTCTATATAAGATCAAACCTATTAATACTCAGAGCTCGTAAAAGTGTCCCTATCTGAATTTGATTTAAAGACTTTGATGGACTTTAAGCCGACAATACTGATTGGTTTCAATAAAGCATGGCATTGAGGTCCGTCGTATAGAAAACAATGGCCATTGGTTCGATACCGAGATGGTTGGATTACGGGATTGAATAATAAACTGATTTATATATGATGGGACTTGATATATTATTTCAAATATAAACTTGATATTGTAATGATCAAATTTAAATCTTTTTAATAATAAATTGATTCAATTATAAAGTCGAACTTAAAGTTATTTGTACTCATTATATTCAATGGTGGTTTATGTATTCCTATCGAAAACTGAACACGTGAATTATTTTTTATAACGAAGGTCAGTGATGACCTAATGAATGCCGTGTGGTATCCGGCTGAATAGAATAGTACCACCCTCATTTCTTACCGAGGTGTCGTAAAAGGCGACTAAGGTAAGTCGACCCGCCGTGTGGTATCCGGCTGAGTAGAATTGACCAACCTCATTTCTTACCGAGGTGTCGTAAAAGGCGACTAAGGTAAGTTGACCCACCGTGTGGTATCCGGTTGAGTAAAATAGACCACCCTCTTTCTTACCGAGGTGTCGTAAAATACGACAGAGGTAAGTTGACGTCAGGCAGGCGGCCGGTCGTAAAAACGCAGCCAAATCATGTGACAGCATGTTTGTAACATGTTGTGCCGACCCCACTTAAGAGTGGGATAAGGGCAGGAAGATGATGAGTGATGACCTAATGGGGAAGTCCTGTACATCCAGAGATATGTAGAATGTAACGTTGCTAAAAATTTCGAGTTAATACAAGGTACTGAATTATACAGCAATACAGTTTACATACATTATACAGCCCAACCATGTAAAACTTAAAAATATATAAAGATGTAGAGTGAAGCAACCATAACAAAATAAATGTATATAAATAAAAATTCAAAATTACTTATAACAATACAAAGTTGTAATTAATTTTTTTTATTTAATTTAATATACTAAAACTTCATTTAGAGGATAGGATAAGCTGATATAGGATATGAGGTTTTTATTTATATTTGATTGTTATAAAATTTAAGGTTTGAAATACACGCAATTATTTCTAATATAAAAAAACCTGTATAATTTTGAACCGCAGTTCCCGCCGCGATAACGCCCCGTAAAGAGCTCATGAATAAGAGCCCCGTATGGGCTTGAAACTAGTCGGGCTCATCCGATAAAAAAGTCGTGACTATAGCCGGAATCTATACATTAATTATGAATAACACTCACGATAGTTTAAATTCAAAAATTTTGAACGAATCGATTGATTTTATACATTTTATTTGTATCAAACAAATTTATCATCGAACATATTCATCATTCACAGTCAGTTGGATAAAGCCTCTCCAATACTAATAAACGCTCAATATACGGAATACAAGAACAATACCATTAGGGTTCCCTCGGCGTTATCTGCCTTGGAAAACAATCGACAAATGATTCGCGCAGCAATTACGGGAAAATGACGATTGGTCAAAGAAGACATACTCCTCAGAATGGGCCATAAAAACTTTTCAATTTATGCCTTATAATTTTTGAAATGCACTGATTGTGTTTTCCAGTGTTTGATTTTTAACTATCCTTTGAAGCACAGAGTAACAAATTAAGCCGTCTGTAATAATTATTACAACTAGAATTATACAATTCCACGAATTAGGTCTTACAAATTTTAAAACCGAAAGTAGTCACTCTGTCTAAAAGTTAATAACTTGCCATATACAATTTTTTATAATAAGCAGAACTTATTTAAATACTGGTATTAAAGCAAGTTCTGCTATATGGATATATGATTAGGTATTTGTTTCGAGGAAAAAACTTTGATTTTCGTTTCTCTGCATATTTATTATATTTTCAATTATCAACACTAACAATGTCTTCAATCATATATCAGAAACTACTACTAGATGACATGAAGCGAATATGTGTTCAGGATGCACAATAAGGCCTCAAGGTTAATTGATTAGAGGTTAAATAAGATTTTCAAAAATATTTAAACCTTAAAATATAAATTAAAAATCTGTAAATAGAATACTTATTTGAGGTCCTTATTATTAAATCGCTAAGTGTAACATGCAAAGAATTTATATCGCCTTGTATCGGTTTGGATATCTGATTCTATTATTCTTTGATACAAACGTTGATGGGGTAGCTGTCATTAATGTAAGTGACTCCCCGTTCGATGTACGAACGTTTTTGTCTGTCTACTTGATTGATAAAGAAATGGTATGGCTGCGACATTGCGGAACTTTTATCTTGGCATACTTTCGCAAATTCAACTTTAATATTACGGGTTATGGTGTAATTTGAAATACAGCAAATTTATATTAAGGCTCACTTATTTCTAATACAAAAGAAATGATATAGGCAAATAAATGAATTTTATTTTTTTGTATTATATCTGAAAGTGGTTTTTTTGTTATATTTGTCATTCAATATCGATGTTCTATATTCGCTTGCGCGTTTAAAGTAAAAACTCAATTTTTGGTTGAAAATTGAATCCTGGAATCCTTCAGGATAGGTAGCAGAAACCCATTAGAACAATATTTCTGTTTACTTTTCACTAAAAAAGTCTTCGTACTAACCAACAATTTCCGGTAACCGAATAAAGATTAGTAAAGTAGCGGCCAGGTACAATCCCACTTCTGAACATAGGACTTCTTTGAAGTAGAGCTATAAAAACTCGTATCAGCTGGCAAAACCTTTGATTTGATTTTGAGCATTCAAATGATCAACTGATTTGATAGTAGTTGATGCCCAGAAAGTATAATTTTTTTTTAATTCTTGACGTTTTAAAGGTAAAGTAAATCAGAAACTCGGCTACAATGTAGGCACTGTATTAGAAAAGCTGTCGAAATTTCTAGCAGGTGTCATCGCGTCAAGCGCGAACCTATTATCGATAAAAACCATTTTGTCACATCCTCAAGGGTAAATGAAGTTTATTATTCCTTTAACGGCATCAAGACGTTCAATAGCTGGCTCAAAATAATCCTCTTAAACTAAATCCCAAACACAAAACAATCTTACAATGAACGTATTTTTTATTCAAGATTCAAAGGAGGTTGACATCGCCATTCATATAATAAAAAAAGATGATACGATGTCGCTATTACAGAGCATACGTCGCTATCGATTGATGTTCTCCAATCGATTTAAAGATAGTAGAAACACATAGATTAATAATAATAATAATAATAAAACGTTTATTGGGAACAATACCATAGTACACAATAAAATGAACGGTGATCCTGCAAAAGTGTTAACTGTGTTGCAGTAATCAACGCCCTCCTCCGTTACAAGAATAAACAATGTTCCTTAAATTAAAATTATGGCTACAGTATATGTTAGTTATGTTAGATTGAAGTATTCGTCAACGTTGGACGCCTTAGGTATTGGAACAGTTATGAGAAACAAAAGTAGATGTATTTGGTACTACATACAGTACACAGAAGACCTGAAAAGTACATAAGGCGTCCCTAAATTATGGCATAAAACAATTTTAGATAAAACCATTGAAACACATACATATATAACCAATAGTGGATATCTAGTGGTTAAGTAAAAGAAAAAAGGAAAGACTTAAAATTGGTTATAAAATCATCATCCTCCTGCCCTTATCCCACTCTAAGTGGCGTCGGCACAACATGTTATAAACATGTTGTCATATGATTTGGCTGCGTTTTTACGACCGGCTGCCTGCCTGACATCAACTTACCTTAGTCGTATTTTACGACACCTCGGTAAGAGAGGGTGGTCTATTAGACTAAACCGGATACCACACGGTGGGTCAACTTACCTTAGTCGCCTTTTACGACACCTCGGTAAGAAATGAGGTTGGTCTATTCTACTCAGCCGGATACCACACGGCGGGTCGCTTTACCTTAGTCGCCTTTTACGACACCTCGGTAAGAAAAGAGGGTGGTACTATTCTATTCAGCCGGATACCACACGGCGTTATAATTGGTTATAAAATATTTGCTCTTACAACTTAAATAAACATTCCAATTTACTACATGCTATCTTTTACCCGCAACTTCGTTTGCGTGGACTGTAGGCACTTGATAGACTGATAATAGATGGCGCTTGTAAATGTCATCAACTCCTGTAGAATTAACAGGATTTCTATAGCCTATATGTTATTGCGGTGTATAAGTAATAATTGTACCAAAAATAATTGATATTGGTTCAGTGGATTCGCCGTGAAAGAGTAACAAATACATCCATACTCACAAAATATTGTATTTGGAATAGTACTGGTGTGTATTTTATTCAATAGCGATTGGAAGAGTTCTGTAATTAAGCCGCTATGTCGTGGGAGACATAAATAACAGATATCGATACAAGTGACTTATGTTGTATTGTTATCGATCCTTATAAAGTTTTTTTAAGACGTTTTCGATAGAACGGCTTTGTGTGATTCAGGAAATAAGTCAACCTTCGCAAATATTAGGTACATCATACGTGGTACTTATATCAAAGAAGTTTGCTTACTTGAATATTTACTTAAAATTTGTCTCAGATAGGCTAACGGCTTAAGGTTATAAGTTAGCGGCCTGTTACTGTCCCACTGCTGAGAATAGGCCTCTTCTCTCCGTTTTTGGATAGAAGGATTGGAGCTAAGACCTACCACGCTGCTCCAATGCGGATTGGTAGGTTACACATATCCCCAGAATTCTCTAGAGATATGCAGGTTTCCTCACGATGTTTTCCTTCACCGAAAAGCGTGTGACAAATTGCAATTATCAATTAGACACATAAGTTTTAAAAGAAAAACTCATTGGTGTCTGCCCGGGTTCGAACCCTGACTTCCTCGAAAGAGTCGCACAATGTTACCGCTGGGCTACCACAGCTTATTTAAGGTTATAGTTCTTGTTAATGATTGACGGGTTCCCACCAGTCCAACCCAGAGTTGACTTAGTTTTTTAACGATTCATCATTAATTGTGTGTGCACTTAGTGATGAAAAAAACTGTGAAGTAACCTGTATAATAAATAAATAAATATATGGGACACACACGGTCGTCGTCCCCATAGTAAGTAACTTAATACTTGTGTAATTGTATAAATAAATGACATAAAACTGGTGCATATATACTTATATATTTTTTAAATACATACTTAAATACAGATATGTACCCAGGCTTAAAGACCAACAAATTCATTTATAGAAAATGTTTGCCCTCGGCGGCAATTGAACCCGCGACCCGCGGGGCTGAAGGTAGGGTCACTACCTACTGCTCCAACGGGCCAGTATATATACATATAAATATATAATATATATATACATATAATATATATTATATATCAATATAATATATATTATATGTATATAACATATATTTAACAGGTGTATGTGTTAGATAAAGATACACGTCAATTATTACATACACAACTCGATCGCAAAAACAGTAATATTACTTAAAAAAGTAAATTCATTATAATAATTATACATCATACATTACTTATTATAATCATAATTTTTACATTATGTACTTACATACACTAACTATCTACTGTATGTAATATCATCATCTTCCTGCCCTTATCCCACTCTAAGTGGGGTCGGCACAACATGTTACAAACATGCTGTCACATGATTTGGCTGCGCTTTCACAACCGGCCGCCTGCCTGACATCAACTTACCTCTGTCGTGTTTTACGACACCTCGGTAAGAACGAGGGTGGTCTATTCTACTAAACCGGATACCACACGGTGGGTCAACTTACCTTAGTCGCCTTTTACGACACCTCGGTAAGAAATGAGGTTGGTCTATTCTACTCAGCCGGATACCACACGGCGGATGCGATATATATATACTGTATGTAATATATCGCATACAAAAATATATTTTTAGGTATGCTTCAGACGATGGTTAACTTATTTCGAAAAAAAATGTGCAACATAATAAAATATACTCCATATTTGACATTATTGGTTGTAATCAAGAATTTGTTAAGAAAATGAAAAAGGTTGTAAGTCGCTTTATGTCTGCACTTTAGTTTAACCATTCGACACCCAAGTGGCGAAAACCTATAAAACCGCCGTATCTGGGTAATGAGTTCGCACTCAAAAAAAGATGTTTTTGTTTACACCGCACCCGATTTATTACTAACACCGGCGAGATTTATTAAACGTTTCGAATGCGTAGTGCAACACTAGCATAACTCAAAAATTTTAATTTTTTATTTCCATTTTTTTTTAAAGAGATATTGTATCAGATTATCTGCTATGAGAAACATCGAGTCGATGTTGAATTACTAATAATATTTGTTAACTTAAACCTCACTGGCGTTTTTTTAAATTTCTTCTCAAAATAATGACATTTTAGAGATGTAAGGACTTGTTTTGCTGCTCACTCTGCATAATATGCACGATGCTAAATTTGTTTCTTCTACATTAGCAAATTACCACTGGCAAATTACGTACTTATTTTAAATTTGAAAATTCTATATTGTTGTCACACATTGAGCGATTTTAAAATCTTTTAACAGAAAAATAATTCTAACGTAACAAGTTTCGTCTAATGTGAATATTCTTGTGATTCATATAGTTTTATTAACTTTTTACATAATTTTATTGATGAATTACAACCGGAAATGTCTGTGCGCGCAAAACAGTGTAAAAGCGTAACCTCTACGAAGTTGATCGCAACTTAGTTACTATAGTTCCAAGATTCGTTTAAGTACCTATTCGTTCGGTGCAAATGACATATAATTTGCTTTTAATAATTATCATGCGTTGGTGTGTAAGTTTTAATTGTTGTGTTTTTGAAGTGCCTAGGATTTGGCACAGCCTAGGAGCAAATGCAAGAAACTCTACTAATAATCGTAAAAAGCTAAGGCAATTTTGCTATCGGCTCTAAGATAAAACGTTATTTTTTGGTTACTTAAATAAAAAATCTAAATTTGAGTTATGTCGCTTTTTGTAACGGAAAATGTATATGCCATATGATATCATGCGATAAATTATCGCTTGCGTTTACTTAAGGTAATATTTTATTGAATACACTTTGATGATTTCTGATTTAACGAAACGTAAGATTTTTACTGCAATAAATATTTGCTCGTCTAAAGTACATAGATTTTTGCTTCGTATTCTACGAAATCACTGCAAGATGAAACTATTTTTAACATAACGAAAAACAGACATTTTGTATAATATTAGATGCCTTTCTGGCACAGAATATTAAATTAGTCAACTAGTAAAATATTTGCATTTAGTGTTGTCATTTGCACATCGATTCTTAAAGAAGAAATACACAAGCACTTCATAGGTTCACTATCACAAACTCAACAATCGTTTCGCCCCACATCCGAAGCATCATTAGAAGATAGATTGCACGACAAAATGGCAAAGCTTTGCGATTTAGTCGTATTTGTGTATTATGGTGGCGGTGATGGAGGTTTGTGCTTGTGTATTTACGATATTATTATTACTTTTGTATTATGAATCTCCGCAAATATGAATATATATATATTCATATTTCACAACCTTGCATTTTAATGCCGTACATTAAATCAATCAAAAGTAATATAAATTTGAAGTCTTCCGGTCTTCAACTCAGTTTTGATTACATCGTCAGCATCACACAAAGCCGACCAATGGAAGAGTAAAAACTTTAACTCCTCGATTGGTTATAATATTCTTGTTAGGTTTTTGTTTTTTCTGTTATGTTATTGTTTAAAGTAATAATTAATAAGAGTAAATAAAAGGATTTTGATTGGATTTGATTTGACAGTTTTCTGAAAATCGAAACAATAAAAAGTTAATATCATAAGCTCAGTTTTCTATATTTTGATTGTTTTATTTATTAAATGTATGTACAGATTGTTGACTAAACTTATTTTCATTCTGTATGTTTGCAAAAACGGTAGATAAAGTAACTAATAGCTACAAAATAACATAACTTCACTGTGACGCCGACGCAGCCTTTTATTTGTAAATCAAACTGCTCGCTAGCGCCATCTATTAGTATTAATGACGATTCGTCCATCGCCGCTGTTATCTATTTGTTGTTAACGCCCGCCCGATGGGGAAGGGTGTCAGATTCCTCCCAAAGTCAGCGGAGGAATTTCGGGTGCTGCAGAAGTACCTCCTCGACGCCGCTAAACAGGACCCCAACATCGCGTGGTTCTGTTATAGCCCAGCGTCGAGCCTGCCCAGCAAGGTAGCCATCAGGGGGCTACCACAGGACACCCCACCTGATGAGGTCATCGCCGCGCTGCGATCCCTTGGGTATCCAGCGACCCAAGCGAGGGCTATACCACCGGTCAGAGGGCGGCACGGCTGCACATACTACGTGCAGCTGGAGCACCTGACCTTCGAAGAGCTCGGTCACCTGTACAGAGAGACCGAGCTACTGTCGATGCCGGGCCTCACCATCGAGGCCTGGAAGGGCGGACGTGGCCCGCCCCAGTGTCACAGATGCCAGCAGTTTGGCCATTCATCGGCCAACTGCCACCGGCCGCCCAAATGTGTCCGTTGCGCAGGCGGGCACCTGGCCCAAGATTGCGACAGATCCCAGGAAGACGCGCCCAAGTGCGCGAATTGTGGTAAAGCGCACGTGGCGCGCGACCGAAGATGCCCAGTCTTTCGCCGTGAGGCGCGAAAGCGCGGCATCGATGTCGCGCCGCCGCGCCCGGACGGGAAGATGAAGAATAGGGCAGGGGGGGTTGAGAAAGTTCCCCCCCCAACCACAACACCCGCCGCCGCCAAACGAGCCGCCGCAGCAGCCCCCGCCAAACGAGCCGCCGCAGCAGCCCCCGCCATCCCCGCAGTACGTCCCGCGGTAGCCGTACGCGCCGCCCCTGCCCCCGCGGCACGTCCCGCAGTGGCCGTGCCTACCGCCCCCGCCCGACCCGCACTGAGTAGCGCCCCGGCGTCGCCCGGCGTGTTCATTCACGCTACTCGACGGGGGGAAGCGGGAGGGGCTAACGTAGACCAGGAGCCGGCGACTAAACAACCGCCGGCCTACATCCCGACCGCCCCAGCTACTCGACGGGGGGAAGCGGGCGGCGTTTTCATAGACCGGGAGCCGGCGACTCTGCAACCGCCGGCAAATGACCCGATAGGCAGGGGGGAGCCCCTGCGAAGGAAACGAAACCGGCGCAGGCGCAGGCAGCCGAGGCCAGCAGATGCTGCGCCCACCGCCGCGTCCACACCGCACCCCAGGCCGCCAACATCAATATCGTTGGCGGCAATACCAGTAATCGCCGAGGCGCCGAGAAGCCGCGGCCACCGACAGGCCACAGAAGAGGCGGAGCTTCGAGCGCCGCTACACCCTACTTTCCCCCCGCCACCCGCCGCGCAGGACTCGGGCATTAACAACATTGTCCGGGTCCTGATCGAGGCGCTCATGGCGGCGCTCGCGCACTATGTGAGCACGAGGGATGTAGTCGGCGCTATAACGGCGGCCATAACCCAGTTCGGGCGGTCGTACCAGTGACCGCCCTAAGAGTACTATACTGGAATCCGGGCGGCATAAGAGGACACGTCCGTGAGCTAACACTACTCGCCCAGTCGCAGGACATCCATGTTATCCTCCTGGGCGAAACCAAACTCACGGACAGCGTCGAGCTCCGCGTGCCCAACTTCTTCGTGTATCGGCGTGATGAAATCTCTCCCCGGGGCTATCCGTACCGAGGTACGGCCGCTCTGGTGCGGAGGGATATTATACATGAAGAGTTGGAGCACACCCCGTTCACTAGCACCCGTACACAAGGGGTGTGTGTCAACGTGGGCAACCAGGAGCTCCGCATTTATGCCGCCTACAAACCACCCGGATTGACTTTCTGCAGCACCGATGTCGGGACAATCTTCGGACAGCAGGGACCCGCAGTGATCGTGGGTGATCTCAACGCGAAACATCATGCGTGGGGATCGCGAATCATCACTGGGGTCGGGAGGCAACTGCACGAAGATAGCGTGAGGAGCGGGTACGGTGTGATGGGGCCGGGAGCGCCGACCCACATACCCACCGACAGCCGCTCCCAGCCAGATGTCCTTGATATAGTGCTGCACCACGGACTCGAGAACCCGTTTGATGTCGAGGTCCTCTATGACCTTGACACCCAACACCTACCGGTTCTGGTCACCCTAGCCACCCAGGGAGGCTTTTTAGTGCCTCGCCCGCCGCGGACGCGGACGAACTGGGAGCGCTACACCGCCGAGCTTGCCGGGCTTGAGCTAGCAGGCCCGATCACCACACCTTCGGAAGTCGACGATGCTGCTGCACTCGTCGCGGCGACGATCATCGCCGCCAAAGCAGCAGCCACCACCACCACGTCGACTTCGCCGGACACTACCAACCGAAGGAAGGACCTGCCGAGCTCGCTCCGCCGCATGCTCAGACGGAAGCGCACCCTGCGCCGCCTATGGGCCCGCACTCGCTGCCCCAGGGTGAAGGCTGACCTGAACCGGCTTGCAGAGAAGATCGCGCGTGCCGTAGTCGCTCTCGACGAGGCGCGATGGGAGGATACCGTCGATCGAGCGACCGAACACGACACAGCGCTGTACTCTCTCTGCAAGAAGCTTACCGGACATGACACCCCCGTTTACCCGCTGCTCGATGCCGCGGGTAAACGCACCTATGCCGCCAAGGATCGTGCTGAGATTCTGGCGGCCCACCTGGAGAAGACATTCACGCCCAACGCCCCCAACACCTCCAACCTCCACGTCATCCGTCATCACGCGGCTGTCCAGGACAAGCTGGAAAGGTTCCTGTCGGCCCCTACACCGCCGCTCCGGGGAGAGGACTTCATCTCCCTGTCAGAGCTGCGGTCGGTCGCTGTTCGCCTTGATAAGCGAAAGGCGCCAGGCCCCGACGGAATCGCCAACGCCGCGCTGATGCTGCTGCCCCGAACAGGTCTTGTAGCGCTCACGAGACTGTTCAATGGAGTACTCCGCACCGGCCACTTCCCAGAGGCGTGGAAGACCGGGAAGATCATCGTTCTTCCCAAGCCGGGGAAGGACCGCCGCCTGCCTGGAAGCTACCGGCCGATCACCCTGCTCTCGCACATAGCCAAGCTGTTCGAGCGTCTGCTGCTGCGTCGAGTCACGCCCTATCTGCCCCTGCGCGAGGAGCAGTTTGGATTCCGCAGCGGCCACTCGACGACGCTCCAGCTGGCGAGGGTAATCAACCACCTGACCAGTGAGCGAAACAACGGGCGCTACACCGTGGGGGTCTTTCTCGACATCGAGAAGGCCTTCGATCGAGTGTGGCACGCCGGGCTCCTGGTCAAGATCTTGGACACCACCATGCCGCCTGCTTATGTGCGAGTGCTGGCATCATTTCTACACGGCCGTAGCTTTTACGTGGCAGTGGATGGTGCCGAATCCCAGCCACGCACCATCCAAGCCGGAGTACCCCAGGGCAGTTGTATATCGCCGCGCTTATATGCGGCGTATACGGATGACATCCCCACCCTGCGCCACCATCTGCGGGAAGGGGAGGAGGACGTGCTGTTGTCGCTCTTCGCTGACGACAGCGCGTATTTCGCGTCGTCCTACCACCAGATCGTCGCCACCAACCGCATGCAGCGTATGCTGGACTTGTTGCCGGAATGGCTGGACAAGTGGAGGATGGCCGTCAACGTCGGGAAGACGGCCGCTCTGCTCACCAGCCGCTCCAAGCCGCTACGTCAGCTGACTCTTCGAGACCAGGACGTAGAGTGGAAGACCACAGCGAGGTTTTTGGGGTGTGAGTTGGACCGCAGCCTGCGCATGGTCCCCATGGTCAATCGTGCCGTGGGCCAAGCTGCTGCTGCCAGGTCCCAGCTTCACACGCTGTTCACATCCCATTTACCTGTCAACACCAAACTGCGAGTCTACGGTGCCTACGTCCGCTCGCGCTTGACGTATGCGGCACCCGCCTGGTACGCGCTATGTTCGGCGTACCAGAGGCGAAGACTTCAAGTCCAGCAGAACCGCTGCCTGCGACTGATCGTAGGAGCCCCGAGGTATGTGCGGAACGACGTCGTGCATCGGGATACCAGAACGCCGACCGTGGAGGAGTATGTCCGTCGCCTTGCGCGCCGGATGTTCGCGCGAGCGGACAATAGCGCGCACGTACACCTCCATGGGATCGCGCCACTCCATGCGAGACCACCCGATGGACGTTCCCTGCCTCGCGAGCTCCTGCGATCACCGTCTCCGCGGCCCGATGCGGATGACGACGGCGACGAAGAGGACGACGCGACGGGCGAAAGGGCGAATACACCGGACATGACACACCTACCCGATCAAGACACCACCGGACGAGACACCACCGAAATTGACCCCGAGGTCTGGGAGCTACCATTCCCAGACCTCCCCACCGAACAAGACATCCATTAGGTCACCTAGGTGACCTGGGCTTACGGCCCAAATACCGACACCTTTGGGTCACCTAGGTGACCTCGGCCTACGGCCGGAACACATACCGGGCTTAAGTGCCCGCGAGGAGATGCCCGGGTAGAGAGGAATTCCTCGAGGCCCGCACCCCGTTTACCCCCACCCGGGGAGTAAACGAGAAGACCCTGCTGCTATCTATTTGGTATTTGCCGATAATAGAGCACATGAATCTTATCAGCTAACATTCAAAAAAAGGAGAGAGGAGACCTATGTTTAGCAGTGGGATAGCAACAGTACGTTACTGCTTACACTAATGACTATGTAAGTAATTTAGGTATAGAAGTAGGCCTTTTTTTGTGGAATTCTATAATACAAAAGTTATGATAGAATTATTTTCCTATATGCCGCTTTTGTTAAGAAAGTGTAGGATGCAATGACCGTTCTCATACCTTATATATGCAAGAATTAGTTACCGCCCGTATTGCGATTTTGTCGTGGAGCCTATTTCCTGATGATAACGGGGCGAAACGATTGTAGTGATTTTTGTTGATCGTAGTGAATGAGTGTAGTGCGTTGGTGTATGTGAATTGTTATACGTGTAAGTTTTTACTTACCTATTTTACAGTTTTTAATTTTATAAATTAAGAATGACTCTTCAGGAGTTAAGTCTAAGATTGTCCAAAAACAATTTTTACCGCTATATCAAATATCATTGTTGTGTTTAATAAAACTAGCAATCCTTATAGATGCATTCACCACATATCCAACAAACAAAACATAATCCGAAAACCAATCTCAACACAATTTATCTATCCCATTTTTTCCAACCAGCAATTATTCTACCGCATCTTAATCTCGATTAGCGAATCATTCGCAATCATAATAATGACAAAACCTCCACAATTCGATTACTACCTAATTAGAGCCTTATAGTGGAAAACGTCCAGGGAAATTGCTTCTAGACCGAAATCACTGTAATTGAGAAGAGCTACCGGTCTTGACTTAGTACGATCCTGGCGTCATAGCCATCACTTTCACTCCTATCAGAATTTTATCGTCTATCTTTGTCTGATTTCAGTTTTATAAAACAAGTAGCTGATTCGAAATAAAATATACACTGTTCTTGCTAATCAATGTACAACTTTATACAGTTAAATCTAAGTCTGAATTTCGTTTGTCTTAAGGTGTTAGTTAAGGCAGTCAATGAAAGTAATTTTGAGTCAATGATTAAAGGTGAGTCGACAATGGAGCACATGTGAGATATTGCGAGTATCAGTTTTTACTTGTGGAAAATAAAGCGTGTTATTTTCTAATGATTTAGATAAGTATGCTTCGATCATTCATCAATAATTTTTTACGTACCATACATATATTAATAAAGATACTTTTAATAAGAGAAACAACTCTTAAAGCTATTTTTAAAAATATTGCAAAAATTTTGCATTTATATTTATCTCCCTAATTAATATCAGCAGCAAACTGGTCGTAAGTAATAACTATCTACTGTTTTGCAATACGTTATACTAGATCTACCGAGTAATTTTTTATATCTTAGATAAAACTGATTTGTGACTTTATGGTTATACTTTTCTAATAATTACCTTCTTTATCTATCGATAGAACATTTACTAAATACTAAAAACTGAAAAAAACTTTAAAAAATTATAGTATCTAAAACTGTGTACCTCTTGAAGAAAATATATATGTCAAGTTTTTTGTAATAGGTAATTAATATATGGGACAATTACATGCACGGTCATCCGTCACCAAAGTATCTTAATACTTGTGGTATGGGTACACTCAGAATCGTAGACCCAACAATTTGTCAGACAATTTTTTCTACAAGTATGTGCTCTTGGAATTAAAGAGTAATAACAGCGTATATGCTCTATGTATTTTGCACCTCGGTATTTTTATTGGTGCATTTTTTTTTGTCTCACTATAAGATTATTATGATCGCAATGTGTAAACACCTTTACAAATTTCTGTTCATCTGACAGTCCGCCGTCAAAGAAGCCGCCATCGATTCCCTCGATTCGCTTGCTATTGTAATTACGTTCTTTCCATTTTATTTTCGATTTATCGTTTTATGTGGAGAAGCTATAAACCGACTAGTATTTGTTTTGTAGTGTCGTATTTGTTTTTTTATATTTGTTGCCATACTTTTACATTCGTAATTGCATTGAACTACGAAAATCTAAATGTTAAAAGCCAATTGTCAAATTTGTTATTCATGGTTACATAATTTTAATTTTACAGCTTTAAAGCTTGACACAATTTATAGCTTAATACAAGGCTGCGGTTTAATAATGTAAAATTGAAAATGTTCAAAAGATTGACCGCCGAGTTTATTTCTGTTTCTTCTCGGTAAGAACAACATTCCCAGCCAGTTTAGTAGCTTCATTAATCATATTATTGATACTTGACTATTCAAAAGTGCTTGAAAGAGCTTATTTGAATAAAGATTATCTTGATTTGATCGAAAAAAATCTAATATTCTACATGTCATCAATCTGACTTCCCAGCATAGAGCCATTCTTAGTGTTAGGAAGCCAATCTGAAATGTGCCATACTACAATAAAGAGAAATTAAGAAAAGCAGCTGTCTCTCTCTTTTTTATGTGTGATTAGACAAAGATAAGGCATATGAGTCAGTCTGCCCTCTCATTATTTATTGTGACACTCTCATTTACAGGCCTGCCTTTGACTCCCCTAATCTAGTCTAATTTAACCTAGTTTAGTCTAGTTTAACCTAGTTTAGTCTAGTTTAACCTAGTTTAGTCTAGTTCAACCTAGTTTAATCTAGTTTAACCTAGTTTAGTCTAGTTTAAACTTTTCGATTCCCAGACCTTGAGACCACCAGTAACGAAAAATTATATCACAAAGCCTTAAATCAAATTTATGTAAGAGAACTCTAAGACCTTACATTCGAGTTATTTGTATGGATGTATAAGATATATATTTAATTTTATATACATATATAAAGGTAATATATATAAAATATTCCTAATTATGTTAGCTTAGGTGTTTCGGAGAAGTGAGAACTTCTGAAATAGGCTTTATTAAGCCGAAAAGAAGTCCTCAGTAATATATCATGCAAGATGTAAAAATTATTACTGTCAATAATTTTTTTTAATATTTTTAAAATTTGAAGGTTATTTTTATTTTTACCCCTAATACGATTCGTTCTTGGAACAATCCAAGTACCCCTAAACGTCAATCTACTTTATTCCTACTATGCACATTAAGATTTTATTAAATACTATGTTATTGTTGTGAACATTATTTTTCCGGTTTTTATGTTTTCCCCTTTCGCCGCGTTGACCTACAAGAGACTTTCAAGATCCGACATCAGTCATGTCAACGACCCACCTGTCTGAACTAACTCAATATCATCTCGAAATTTTATTCCCCCATCAAGAAATCTTAGTATCTTAGGGCAGCCATACAAAGCAGACAAGCAATAATATTCAACACAACATCAAGGCTAGATTAGTGTCCAAAAATTTTTTTTTAAATATACTTGAAATATTTTTGTATTCGTTTTATAATTACTAACTTTACGGAAAGAAATACATTCTTACGGGTTTTTTTCTATTTACTTGTTACTTCAAAACTTGACTTTTTTTTCGGTATCATATAATAACAAATGACAGCATGTGAATCTTTTTTATTTAAACAGTAAGTGGTTAGAAAAAACCTAAGAAATTCTACTTACATTACTTAAAAAGCCAATTATATTGACGACATCAGCAGATTATTTCAACATGTGGTCTAGAAAATGAATACGATTATGAATAAAGAAGAAAAGGATAATAAAATTTAACTCTTATCTTCCTTTCCGCCAGTTACTTTAAAGTATTTAGTACATACTCGGAATGGTATAATTATTTAAACCCCAGTTAATTAGGTCCACGATAGGACATTATTATATGGGATTTATGACTAGCAGTGCACGCGGTTTTGACGTGGAAATTAGTGTCAAAAATGTATATCAGTCAATTTACATTTAACCGTAATGCACTATTAACTTAATCATTCCACAAAATCTTTTAGTAAAATCGGTACAAAAATCCATTCAGTCAATTTTGAGATACACATACAGACAGCTTTTGGGGACTTTATAATATTAACCTCATTAAATTAATTACATTTAGTTTACAGAATAAGTAAACGTAATATTAGGTGTATTTTTTGTATAACATATTTCATATATATTATTATTACATGCTTTGTGGTGTTTTTTTTTGTACAATGTATATTTTGCCCTACAAGATGAATTGGTATTACTGTAATGTCTGTGTGGGTGATCTTTTTGATAAATAAATAAATAACATATACATGTAAATGTTATGTCATTTACCAGTTTATCGGCCAGAGTTTCGTATGTAAACGCCCTTAAAGGATCGTTGAAACAATACGGCACGGACTGCACTTAAGATCAAACCGATAAATGCGTTATGGTATATTTTATTAAAATTTATGTCTTATTCCAAGTTCTCAGAATTTATTAATCGGCTAATATGAATTCTGTGTGTGTTTTTCTTTGTACCGAAACGAATCTGATATTTTTGTGTTGGCTACTAAAGGCGGTATCGTTTTCGCGGCACTATACTATCGGATGTACTGCATGTGATTTATTTGATACTAGCTTTTATCTGCAACGTCGTTCGCGTGAACTGTCGCGTGTTAGGTTGATAAGATATTGCGCTTTTTAGTGTCATTCTATTCCTGTAGAATTAACAGGATTTCTAAAGCTTATGTTATTCCGGTGTATTAGGAATAATTGTGCCAAATTTCATCGATATTAGTTTAGCGGATTTGCTGTGAAAGAGTAACAAACATACGTCCATACTCACAAACTTTCGCATTTATAATATTAGTAGGATTGCGACCTTTAATAGTCTGTTGGTAAATCTGAATTTCATCTATGATTTTTGCCGACCATGTATGTAAATAATTATCATATGGGTTACGAATCACAATGTTGACCTTAAAAATGTTATTGCCATAGTTTTGTGGATAAAAACCATATATATACATTCCTAAGTTAGTCGGACTCAAACCAAGTTGCTGGATTTGAGAATCATCTGTTCCTCTTGATACAAGTCTATAACATACTCAGTGTCTGCGTCACCAAAGTTGCCAAATCGAATTGGGCAAATCTCTGCCGGAGATTCTTCCCCAAACGCTGCTATGGTTTGGAAGAAATAGGCTGCCACGGAATATGAACTGTGACTTTTGGTTAAAATTCTGGTACTCACGTTCTATCAATAGCCACAAAATTCGGGTCGGTCGGGTCGGTAAATAAGAATGATTAAACTGATATTTGCAGTCACCCGGGTATCCGGATTGTTCAGCATACTTTGCGAGCTGACGCGAGTTTGAAATTTGAGTATATACTCATTTTCTTAATCCCTATTGCATAATCAACTAATATTCATATTTAATTTAAAAGATATACTTAATTGACTACAAAAAAGTAAAAAGTATGACCTTTCATAGCACTGGGTATAGGCCTCATTCTCTCATTTTGGAAAAGAGTTGTTTTGGTTAGAGCTAAGACGCTACTTCAATGCGAATTAGTAGATTACACATATCCACAGAATTCTCTAGAAATATGTGGGTTTCCTCACTGAAAAGTGATAAATATCAATTAGACACATTAGTCTTAACACAAAGTCTTATTGCTGCCCGCTTTGATTTGATCCCGTGGCTCCCTCGAAAGAGGTCGCTCGGTCTTACCTCTGAGTATCACTTTAATTCATTAGGTATACCCAGCAATAAATTTATCCGACTTTCACAATATATTACGTGTAATTTGTAGATACTTATTTAAATCGATTCTTAATACTAAACATTGCTAATGATATTTTTCATGAGCAACAGGTAACAGCCGGTCGTATAGGCCCCGCGAGTTCACACAACCCGCTTCCATAACGACCTTGTTTGCTCATTTGTCAAAGCGTGTGGATATTTTATTTATTACGGACCCTCCGCGCATAAGAAATACCTGTACAATACTAACAATTTAAATATTTAAAATATCATAAACATTAAATTAACTTTAATCTCTTACGTAATTGAGTTGAAAATCGTTTGGTTATAGAAATTTGAGAGAAAATATCTAAGATCGTGTTTGTTAATGTCTTTACTGATATCATTGGCCATAAGGCATTAAGTATTGTGGTCTCTTTAATTTCTTAACCAGAAAGAGCATTTTCGATCGGCATTAAGATATAAATTATCGCCTTAAAGATGTTTGTAAAAGAGAAATAAATTAAAAACCTATAGACAGGTTATACAGACCGGGCCACCGTTTTGAGTGTTAATAGATTATACAAACTCGCATGAGGGCTTCGTAGGGATCCGTATGTCAATATCATGTGTATGCTGCTAGTCTGTCTGTTTGTCGTGAAAACTTTTACAATTATTTTTCACCTTTTTTATGTTATTATTTAAGATCATCCACAGGTTTTACATATTTATCTTACATGCTACAAAAACTAAATATACATACTTAAATTTATAGAAAATTATGTAAACCTACATAAAGATCACAGCATGCATAATATACATAATTAAAATCTTTTTAATAATTATCATTTAATTACGGTTTAAGTGCCGCGTGGTATCCGGCTGAGTACAATAGACCACCCTCATTTCTTACCGAGGTATCGTAATAGGCGACTAAGGCAAGTTGACATCAGGAAGTCCGCCGGTCGTAAAACAATTTGCCAAATCATTTAACAACATGTTTTAAACATGTGCCGACCCCACATAGAGTGGGATAAGGGCAAGAGAATTATGACTCTTTTTGAAGTAAAAAAGTAGGCACTATCCAATATTCTAATTACTCAATTTAGTCCAATTATTTCGGTATTCATTTTCTTACAGACACAGTTGTGTTCAGACGCCAGTAGATTTATAATCAGTTTATTTATTATGGCTACTAATTGATAATTTAATAGCAATAATGTTGCTCAAATCTGTCTTAGAATACCTTTTTAAAAGATGATTGACAGATTAGGTCGTAAGACGCGTGTAGATTAAGTTTTCAATTATTTCAAGACGAATCTAGCGCGCGACACAATATCATTTGTTTCGCTCGCTTTATTCTTAGAATGCACCCACGTCCAGCATCTAGAAAGGTTAAATATTGTTTACAATTACAAGAATATATACTGGAAATGGCTATTTATATTCTACACAATGAGTTTCGCGTGCGTGCGATATATTTCGAGTCATCAGGCAGTCTTCTATGAGACTTTCTGTTAAAAATTATGTACCTAATTGATAATTGAAATTTATCACACGCTATTCTCTCAAAGACATCGTGACAGAATATGCATATGTCAAGAGAATTCTGTGGATATGTGACCTACCAATACGCATTCGTGGATCTACGCTCTAACCCTTTTGTCTGCAAACAAAGAAAAGAGGCCTATTCCCAGCAGTGGGATAGTAAGAGGCTGTTACTTTTACTCGATATTGTGTCATAAACCTATGAATGCATCTCATCGTCAATTTACAGTATGAAAAAAAGCATAACTAAATACGAAATACAAGTTTGTACAAATTTCGAAATACAAACCTTTTCGCTTTAATCTCTCATATAAGAAAATTGAAGCTTTTGTTCCATCACAAACTCAAAATAAAACGAACATGTACAATTAATTCTCTAATTTATTTTTTATAAAACTTTGAGCAATATTAGAATAGAGCAAACGAAATACAAATAATTCTTTCATCTGGATGTTATATAGCCTTGGGCTATATTTGCACGGCCAATAACTTTAAAAACGTTAAAAGGTTTCAATTTTGCGAAAAAAAAAATTAAAGTCATGTCATGTATACGATGGATTGACGAATAATTTTGCAATCCTATATCATCCAAAATCTTCATCAATCAATCAATCCTAAACCAAAGTTCCTGCATCGTCTTTTTGCCTATTTGTAATAAACTAAAAAAAACTATCGAAAAGATTTTAATATGATTTTTTCAATAAATAGAATTATTCAAATGAAAAATTTGCTTGAAAATACCATTTGTTTTGTGATGGTTAAAATTTGATGATAATTTTTGAAAATGTCGGTAAATGCCTTTAATCGCAAAACCTGTCCTTTGATGATATATAAAAAAATTATGAGGCTTAAAATTATTGCTCTTTGATAGGTTTACATAAAGTCTTCGATGACACGTATCATTTAGGAAAACTTACTATATGTTAAGCAAAAAAAAAAATAATGGTCGCGTACAGTACAATAATTGGGAAGCCATTTAGAACTCTGCTGTCCGCATTTCGAAACCGAAGATGTTTATGCGCTTATCTGTCGCCCCCCGTGTAAGCTGTGAAGGACTAACAGATCATTAGAAAAAAACACCCTGTGTGAAGCTCGAGTCGCCTGGTTAATAGTATGACTTTGTCACTTCCATTCACACGATGTCTTAGTTAAACGTGGTGGTCACCCAGCGTGCTATGTCTCCTCGTATCCTTTATTCATATTATAAAGCCTTGCCTTTGTAGCGACCAAGAAATTGATCATGCCTGTATTATCAGAAACAAAAGTTGTAAGCATGCTACAAATAATGTGTTCACTGACGTGTGCATATTCGTAGCCAAGTTTTAGTTCTCAATTTGAATTCAAGGTATTTTCGGTCTCTAAATGATGTTGTACATTTTTGAAATATTTTACATCTATGACATTAATAAAGAACACTAAGGAATTTTCCGAATTTCGCGTATGTCTCGTGATGGGACACACTCTGACATTGAGTCTTGAAGGTAACGTCGGAGTCACTTGTTTAAAAGGATCAATATCAGACATTCATGAGTTGAGGTGGGGTAAGAAATTTATAAATACAATAGTAAAATATTTAACTGTAAATTAAAGGATTTGTTTGGTAACCTTTTATCATGCTATTCATTATGCAGACTCCTTAACACTGTTAATTGGTATCCTTCATTTATTTTAATCTGGTATTGTTACCCTTGAACCATTTTCTTTACTATTTATCAATAATTTGTATGCGAATTCAAAAATTCGTCCTCATTACTTATAAAGTGATTGAGATGATATGCTGTTAATTCTAACTTCATACTATTCTCGCATGAAAATCTATCTAGATGAAACTTAGGGCATTGCAGTAGGACACGGCAGATGGTTTAATATTTAGTCTCTTTCTTAGTTTTTTTAGGCTTTTTTAGGCTTTATAGTGTTATATATCGTGTTTTACAGAATAGTCTTTTTAGTATGGTGGCTCGCTTTAGTATTAATCTCCATTCCTTTCTCTTGAATCCTTTTGGTGTATGTAAGGTTTCGTAAAAAAAACAATGTTGTATAACTGAGAAGATTATATTTATGTGAAAGCTTTCTACCAGAATCACATAATAAAATAGTTTTCACTTGAGTCTACTTCATTGCCAGGTATGCCTAGCTCCTTTATTTTCTTAGTCAAGTCACAATAAAGTGCCTCTTTTAAATGTAAACGGGTAAAAGAGAAAACTATATACAAAGCCTTATATACGTATCCAACCTTTGCCGCGTAACCAACATGAAGGTACGTGACGGATGCTTTGTGATATCGCGAGCTAGCATCACTGCACAGGGTTCGTTCACTCCTTAATGGCCTTACGAGGAATCAGAAGACGTGATGAAATCAAAATTATATACGATCTTGGTTAAAGGTTTGCGGAAAAACTAGTTGCGGCTGTGAAGCTATAAAGCATTTAACTTGATCGCGCCACTGACCGAAGATACTGGTCAAAAACTACATCGAGAGTTCGTCATATTATGGACTTACCAGATCTTATGACCTAAGACCATGCTTAAATATTATGAATAGAATGGTTAATTTTATTTGTAACGGAAAGAAAAAGAAGAGCAGAAGTTGTAGCATTATTTACGTGAAGATAGTTATGAGGAGGTGTGATGACGGGTGGAGAGGTGCGGTGCGGTGCGGAGAGAAGATCAAGAGTAGCGGCGCCATTTGACATAGTCGTTATTTCGAAAAGTTGTTGAAAAAAGAATAAATGAGTTGACTTTTCAGAAAATTGCTTCTTACTTCATTGAACAAGTAGTAAAGGAAAAATATCGTTGTTATAAATTACTACCACTAATTTTAATTGTTTTTCTAAGGTCTAAGTAAAGTTCCTAAAAGTCGAATCTAGCCGTGGAAAAGCAACAAAGATTCTTCAATAAGTTATGTTTGTATTTAAAATATATTTTTATTCTTTTGATCCAGGAAAACAGCGTGAGGAAAATCTCTGAAAAATCCACGTATGTGTAACCTACTCTTCGGAACAGTATAATGTCTCACGAGGGAAAGAAACCTTTATCCCTGGGACAATTCAATTCCAGGAGAAAGATCTCAAAGAAACCTAGGAAAAATCCTAGGTCTCTTTTTTCTATTTTTACCAAAGAAAGACTATTTACTCTATTCCTTACGCAAAAAAAAAATTGATCGAGTTTAACTAAACAAATATGTCAAACAATTCGGCGATTAGGTTTTTCCTTAGCAATGATGTCTACGTATTTTAAGTAAATATAAATAATTAACGAGTAATGTATCATATTATATGTTGATATTTAGGTTTCTGAGATATATAATAACTGTAGAAGCACAATAATAACATGTTCACGCGCAGTCGCCATGATTATCTACAGACATCACTCCCTTGTCATTTCATATAATTTTTAAATTGGTTTCCGAATGATTGTTAGCGTTATTTCATCGATTTTTTGTTAAGATCAGATCTTTCTGATTGACTGCACTTCGCTACCGGACCTTAATCGAATAATTTAAACACGTAAAAAACAATGATATATCAACGATTGGATTTAGTGCAAGCAAATCAATATCTGCTTTATATGATTGTAATAAGGACGAAGGTTATATTTTATCGTTCAAATTATGTTTGTCGATAATATTTTTCGATTATAACATTCGATTTCCACTCGAACGCGCTAATGTCCAGTCAGGCATGTTAGGAACGCGTCAATCGTGAGTTCCAAATTCAAATGTCAATTCAATGCTCGTATGTATTCATTAAAAATTAATCTGTTCAAAATAAACCATTATTATTGAAAGTTTATTGTTAATTTTGATGCTTATATCTTTACATATGATTCATAAATTTTCTGTGGCGCAATGAATTTTTTTGAATAGTTTTCATCAATTATGAATACGCGATATACCTACTCTATATTACATAGTCTATATTTAGATTAAAAAACTAAAGATGGAGTTCTGATAAACTTGTAGCATTTTAAATAACATACTTTTATATCGTGGGAGCTTAGTAGTATTGCTAGCTTTTATTTAGAAAAAAAACCTGTAGGAACAAAATAAAATATCTTCATGCTTTACTTTTTTCACAAATTTATACAAACATTACAAACGTTTTAAGAAATTTAATTTAGTATAATAGAAAATTTTAAAGTACGTCTTTTTACTCGTCTAAACGAAAACAAGAAAATAGGCACAAAATAAATAATGATATTCAAAATAATATGATGATAAGGAATAATTATATAATAACATTATTACTTTTTTATTAAGAATTCACAACGCCTAATTTTATTAATTAAGAAAAAAAAATCTTTTGACGTTAGTAAAATAAAGTCAAAAGATTTTCTTTTTTTACTCTGTTTAAGTTATGTCATTTTGACTAGTACATAGTACACATTGTATATATTTTATAATTAATAATAACTGGGTGACCGAGCCTTGCTCGGTAATTTTATTATAAAATAAAAAGTTACTTCAAGAGAGCTACGCTGACTTGACAGCTAATGGCAAAAATTGAAATCAATATACATTTTAGTATTTTTAATGCCCAGGGATAAAACGATCTTTTTTAAATAAAACCTAACTAGATCGATCTTTCTCCCCCAAAACCCTTACATGCTGAATTTGCTGAATTTCAGGAAAATCGTTGGAGCAGTTTCAGAGATTTCGAAAATATATACAAGAAAATAAATATAAATATAACTCATTTAAATATTAAAGATATATGTTTATATATACAGAGAACCACCTTAGTATTACATAAACAGATGCTTACTGTACACTTCACAACCCTTTTTTGATCTGTTGTGGGTTATTTTTTTTTTTATATAAACAGTATATAATATAATTCAATATAATTTCTATTTCAATAGTGGCTAGTACATAAAAATTTATAAAGATTTAATAAGTACTAAATGTTATCACCTTTAAAAAAACACGTATTTTCGATCACCCAGCGGGTCGTCTTGGTATCCAGAATTGACAAACAATAAATGGGGACACCCAGGGCTTTAACTGAAGAAGACATGCATTAAAAGAGCCATTATTATAATTCAAAGTGGACATTACATTAAGGATACATATGTTTGGAGTATAAACTTATAGCGGGTTAAAGTTTTCTCAGCTTGGATGGAAATAAACAATATATTTGTTGAGGAAAGGGTCCTTTTTTAGTTATAGTAATATAGAGTTTAGTCCTATTTAAAGTAACGGCTACTAACTGGTACTATCGCACGACTCGGCGTAGGCCTCACTCCGTTTTTACAGAGAAGGGTTGGAGTTCAGAATTGCCAGGCTGCTCCAATGCGGATATCACAGGATTTCTTCCGAGATAAGCAGGTTTCCGAACAATGTTTTCCATCACCAAACAGCGTGTGATAAATTGCAAATATCAATTAGGCTACTAGGATATTACAATACAAAAGTAAAATTATAAGCGATAAGTAAAGAAAATTGACTGATCCATTGGCGTATGTGGCAGACGCACGCTCTTTAAGTTGCGTGTTCGCTTCGATTCCCACGTAGTTCATATTCTAAAAATACATTTTGTTAAATCCAAATTCAAAATATTCTTTATTCATATATAAATGTAAACAAGAGCTTTTGAATTCGTTGGTTGCTTTTGGTTCGGAAAGCTGTTCCTACCGAGAAGAGCCAGCAAGAAATTTGCTATTGCTTGTGAGTGTAAATATATATTTATTTAAAATTATAAAAATTATATTTACCAGTAGCCTGTCACCCATAACAAATATAAAGTTACTTACTTTAGGGACTGACAATAGCTTATGTAAGTGTCCCTAAATACTCAAAGGTGTATTTTTCGACTGGGCCCGTTGGCGCAGTGGGTAGTGATCCTGCCTTCAGCTTCGCGGGTCGCAGGTTCGATTCCTGCCGAGAGGACGGACGACCGTGTGTGTAAGTGTCCCATATATTTATTATTTATTGTATTATTTTTAAAAAACAATACGCTATACGAATTTAACTTGCACCACAATCGTTACCACCATTTAGGTAAAGTAACTGACGATTATTACTTGGACACAATACCTGCGTTCGGCAATTTGTTTGCCATTTCTCGGCCGAATTTATTCGCCGGAGAATAATGTTTATTGTATTTTTGGACACGTCGATGTACAATCTTCCATATTTGTGCCCCCGCAATTTTATATTTTATGGAAAATAATTGATTATGCGCAAGATTTGTTCAATTTTGTCGTTTATACGAAGCTGGCGGTTTCTCGCGATTATTCTTTAAAATTTTCTTCTATGATAAAAACAGTATAAAGATTTTCTAGAATATGTACAAAGGTCATTTCTACACTCTAGATGTGATACTTTAATCAAGTTTTTGGAATAGTAATAGTTAACTACTTCTTAATACTGTATAGTAAACTATTTTTTTAAGTAATGATTTTTTAATTATGCCTTACTGTATTTTGCAGTTTTATAATTCGCAATGAGTTCACTTGTATGCTGTATCATCATTGTATAATAATTTATATTCTTATACTTATTGTTAAGTAAATTAGTAAAAATCCGTGAAGTTACAGAAAATAAAAAATAATCCCATGAGAAATATGTTTTATTATAATAAATAAATAATAATAATAATATTATTTATTTTAGACTATCTATAAGATCCATATTATGATGTATTAGTAACAATTATTCTTATAAACTATATTAGTAAAACTTATTTCTAAAAAAACTTAATTTAACTTAATTTAAATATTTGCCCCTTCTAACTTATTTACTTCATTATAATGAAGTTATATTTTTTTGTAATTAATATGTAAATAAAATAAACAAAGAATACTCGTCTCCATCAGTATTCCTATTACCCGACAGCCAATAAAAGTATTATATTGCGAAATGGGAAGGCGATAACATAGAACGAAATTATTACCGGAAAATGGGGGGTGACGTTTGGGGGCAAAACGGGGAGCATTTAAAAAAGTTTGATTGAAGCACCGACTGGGAAAAGTTTTTGATTGTATCCCGAAGGTTTCCGAGAGAAAAATGGAATAAACAAATTGGAAAAACAGGGCACGGCACGATGTTATTGAAATGGATGTTTGTCTTTTTATTGTCATACAATATAATATTTGATTGCAAATTATGTATGTTATTAGAAATATTTTAATAGCCTTAAGCCGTGTGGTATCCGGCTGAGTAGAATAAAACACCCCTATTTCTTACCGAGGCATCGTAAAAGGTGACTAAGGTAAGTTGACCCACCGTGTGGTATTCGGTTAAGTAGAATAGACCAGCATCTTCCTTACGGAGGAATCGACAAATACGACTAAGGTTGATGTCAGGCAGATGGCCGGTCGTAATATACGCAGCCCAATCATATGACAACATGTTTATAACACGTTGTGCTAACCTCACTTAGAGTGTGATAAGGGCAGGAAGAAGGATAATATTTGATTGCAAATTATGTAAAGAAAAAGTAAAGTAACGGCCTGTTACAATCTCTGAGTATAGGCCTCCTCTCTTCATTCCTGAAGAGAAGGGTTGAATCTAAGAAATACCACTCCGCTCCAATGCGGATTGGTAGATTACGCATATCCCCAGAATTCTCCAGAGATATCCAGGTTGCAATTATCAATTAGACACATAAGTTTTACAAAAAAACTCATTGGTGCCTGCCCCGGGCTTTGAACCCTAGACCTACTTAAAGCTACTTGAGGCGCACAGAGTTACCGCTGGGCTACAGCTTATGTTATTGGAAATATTTTAATTAAGCCCTTTGGTGTCTGGCTGAGTAGAATAGAGGACCCTCACCGATTTGGAAAATTCTTTGAATGTAAGATAGTCCATTTATCGAGGATGTTTTAGACTGTTTAACATCACGCTAAGATGAATAAGAGAGGAGCAGCAAAAAAAAAATATTGCGAAAACGGCAAAATTTAAAGATTTCCTTGCTTGCGCTAAGTAAACTGTGCAAGTTATTCAAAAATCATATACAAATTGTTCCTCTCTGAAAGTTCCAAATAAAAGTCCGCGACAGCATACGTCAAGCTTTTAAGGTTAATCCACTTAAACTATTTTTATGGTTATCTAAACACTATATACGGCTTTAATCTTTCCACGCGAACGGAACCGCTGGCCATTACTAGTCAAATTGAACTTTATACTCAAGATTTTATGTATACCTAGGTAATTTCTTAATAGTAATTAAATTAGGCATAGAATAATTTTAATCAAAAAAATGTTACTCCAACATAACGGAAGCTCTATTTTATATCAATACCATAATCTATATTTCATCCGGTTAATATTATTTGATGCCTTGACAGCTTCGGTAGAATAAGACGCATAAATTAATAACTGTGTTAGAGCAGGAAGGAGATAATCAATAAAGATTAAGTTATCAGCAGGTGCGTCAGAAGCTATTGATTAATTAATATCTGTCAAAAGATTGATGGAGGTATCGTATATATAATTTTTTGATAATTTGTAAATATTAAACTTTGGTATATTATAACGATATTTGTCGATTTATTTTGTATTTTGAATAAGTATGCATATCCAATTTTGAAAACAATTAGTAATATGAATTAATTTTAAATATATTGGTACATTATTTTGGCGTGTATGCCTCGTATTAATATAAAGACAATTAATGATTTATATGTTTAAAAAATACATTAAACAACTTAAGAACTGACGGCGATAGTCTTATAATAATACTTATTATATTTAAAGCTTACACTGCATAACTAACTCATGGACTTTATTATTAATATTACTAAACATGATATAAATTCATATATACTGTTACTGTAAATATAAATGTTGCTTCTATCTTCGGCGTTTCACTGTGTGGTATCCACCTCAGTAGAATAGACCACCCTCATTTCTTAACGAGGTGTCGTTATATACGACTAAGGTAAGTCAACGACAGGGAGGCAACCAGTCGTATAACAAATAGCTAAATCATGTGACAACACGTTCATAATATGTTGTGCCGACACCACTTAGAGTGAAATAAAGGAGGGAGAATGATTCTTCTATTTTCTGCGTTATAATCTTATCTTTGCATTCTTTTAAGGCTTGACTTCAAGAAGGATCATGTTTATTTTCTGATGATCCTCATAATTCTACAACTTCTATAACTCAAAAGGTTCAAGCACATATGGCAAAAGGATTCCATTCAAGGCGCGGCCTGCGTCGCCTACGCAATCAGGACTGCCACCGATTGCTTTTATTTTTTGAATTTCCATAGCCCTACAATTTTTTTTTAAATGGACTAAGTTTTCAAATGAAACTCCTATTAAAGCCTTGTCATTCCAAAACTGCTTTAGCTTCCAAGTATTAAATGTACTATTTAACCGTAACAAAAGATAGTATACTCGTACATCACTGTTGGGAAGTGGGTTCTATACAGCCTTTTTTTGTAAACATTGATATAACGAAATTTCTTATGTAATAATTGAATAGTGACTTTTAATAATTAAAAGAACCAAAGACCTAAGAAGGTCTTTAGTTCGGGGTTGTTGAAGGGTATGTAAGTAAATAAGTGTGTAAGTACATGTGGATTTCGAACGTTTATACATTAAAATAAATAATATAATATTGACGAAGCAAGCGAAATTCAGCTGTATAATCATATTCTAAAGAAAATCATATATTCCTGTATATGTAACGGTTTTTGCTTTAAAGCAAAATCTGATGAAACTTTGATATAAAATTAATTAAACACAGTGTGTTTATAGATCTGTAGATTTGTTGTTGAAAAAAGGACTAAACTCGTGGGTATGTCTACAATGACTATAAAACATTACTATTGATGCAGAAAAAGTCCTCACAGGAGGCACTCTTAAAACGATGTTCTCTTTCACTAGTAAAGCTTCTTTATTTTTTTATCTTTGACCACTTACGACCGTCCTGGCTCCTGAAACTATAAGACCATTGTGTCTAACAGAGTCCGATACAGTCCTCCACAACGCGTCGTTTTAAGCCTAGTTTCGGCCTCACAAGAGGCAACCTTAAGGCGACGCTCTCCCAGTTTTCACTCCGGTGATGCTTGTGCGCTCACCCACTCCCTTGGTGACGCTGTAAAAGCCCAGGGGCTAACAGCTTAGTTAGTGTTTAAAAAAAAAAGAATATAGTCAGTTCGAAAACAAAGATACAGACTAAAAGTAGATATATAGCTTTTATAATTTGTAGCAGCCCTGATTTAAGCGACATGTATCATCTATGTACGTGCGATATTTTTAACTCACAACTACACTGTTTGATTCAATACCCCATTGTGCAATGGTTGACAATGCGAAGCCGGTAATGCGCTATGCAGTGCTCTAATTTCCTTGCACAAGCTTAAATGTATTATTGCTATTAATAAAGATATAGTGGTTTTAATAAATTATGACTTAATATGTTTAGTAAGCTGTGATGGCCTAGCGGTGCGACCGTGTGAATCTCTAGAGACGATCATGGGTTCAAACCCGGGCAGACACCAAAGAGTTTTTCTATTAAAACTTATGTGTCTAATTGATAATTGCAATTTATCACACGCTTTTCGGTGACGGAAAACATCGTGAGGAAACCTGCATATCTCTAGAAAATTCTAGGGATATGTGTAACCTACCAATCCGCATTAGAGCAGCGTGGTAGGTCTTAGCTCCAACCCTTCTATCCAAAAATAGAGAGAGGAGGCCTATGCCCAGCAGTGGGATAACAGGCCGTTACTTACTTACTTATGTTTATTAATTTGAGTATAATTAACAATTACATTAAGTACTTTGTTTAAATCTATCAGGTATTTTTTGTATCCGTTATAACACAAACTCTAAGTGATTGCAGTCAACGAGTGAATATGTGATTTTTTATTATTAAAAGCTTTTAATCAACTTGCTGTGTATTTATGTGAAGGTGAAACCTTGCAAGTTAAATTTGACCCACTTCTCGGTTTCCGATTGAGTTCGAATTTTACATACTAGTCCAGTTTCGATGACAAAGCATGTTTATAACAACCATGACCAGCCAGGATTGGCTCCTAACGAGAGAACTTCCCAAACGTTTAACACTAGAGACATGAAATTATGTTAAAAGCTTTTTAAAAGCCTTTTTGACTGGTTTTAATTTAGAAGATTGATTTGAATATGCTTTGACTTTCCTGTCATTTTCTTATCTGACACTATCAACCTACCTAGTAACCTTAAAAAACAATTGGTAGGTAGTTTGATTAGTAGATTAAATAAATATTCTCCTCACATATTTTTATCCACAAAGGGTAACTTGTAAGACCGAAATACGTTAGATTGAAGAAAAATATTAATATTTTTCTTCCCGTAAGAATTTTAATGTAAAAAGTAACGGACTATTAGTATTCCACTGCTGAACATAGGCCTCCTCTCTTCGTTTTAGGAGAGAATGGTTGGAGGTAAGACCTACCACCCTGCTTCAATGCGGATTGCTAGGTTACACATATCCCCAGAATTACCTAGAGATATGCAAGTTTCCTCGCGATCTTATCCTTCACTGATAAAATTGTAGATATCAATTAGACAAATAAGTTTTAACAGAATTTATATCTCAATGTTAACCAATTAAAATTCTACTAAAAAATGATATTCAAATAAAATATCGCGTAGGTGTGTCTTGGAAGAAATGATCAGTATTTATTAATATCTCTCATATCAGACATCAAGATGGCGACTAAAGTAAGCTTTTGTGACTTTAACCTTTTAGATTAATGAAAAATTCCCTTGAAAAGATACCTACGATAGAGGCTAGTAATTCTCAGTCTCAACTTACTGTAGTAATGAATGGCTCCAAGTGAAAAGTATAGTATGTCTTTATTTAAATTTAAATTAACGTCAGAAATGTAAAACACATTTGCCATAGTGTGTTTTATCCCTAATCCGTACCAAGTCGATGACTTAGCAGCTCCATTCAGACCACAAATAAAGTCAGTAAAGCGAGTCCTTTATTCGCGTAGAAATCATAAATCAATGGTCCATAAGCTGTGGCCTTTATTGTGGAAACTGATTCTGTCACCGCCTCTAATCCTTTAAGAGTTTTCTTATAACTCTCTTTATGTAGTATATGGTTAATGATGAGATGCCATTGTGTTAGACGCGTGGGATATATTGTATCGTTACCATTTACAAAAATATATCCCTACAATCCTGTAGATTGATAGTTATTATGTCATGTATTATGTTATTGTGTCATGTTATGTATATGTCATGTGTTCCCCCTCCTGTGGAACATCGGCTACGACTGGGTGCTGCGCGGGCAAATGCTCCCGGGGGTGCGTCTGTTTTGCTACGCAGACGACACCCTCGTGACTGCCCGTGCGAGCACCCACCGGGAATCCCGAGTGCTGGCGACCGCGGCCACCGCTCATGTCGTGGCCCGTATTCGCCGGCTAGGACTGGGGATGGCCTTGGAGAAATCCGAGGCCATTTGCTTCCACAGGCCTCGGATGGCGCCCCCAGTGGGCTCCCGGTTGGTGGTGGGCGGGACGTCCATCGAAATCTCGGGTACATTACAGTACCTGGGATTGCTTCTCGACAGCCGATGGACGTTCGAGGCCCACTTCCGGCGGCTCGCTCCCAGACTAACGGCGACCGCCGGAGCCTTGAGCAGGCTCCTCCCGAATTTGGGGGGGCCGAATGCAGGCTGCCGGCGCCTATACGCCGGAGTGGTCCGGTCGATGGCCCTATACGGCGCTCCCATATGGGCGGAGCGGCTGACTGCCAGGTCCCTGCCTCTGCTGCGTAGAGCGCAGAGGATCATGGCGGTCAGACTTGTGCGGGGCTACCGGACCATCTCCGGTGAGGCGGCCTGCGCCTTGGCCGGGTCCCCTCCATGGGACCTAGAGGCCAAGGTGCTAGCTCAGGCCTACCGCCGTAGAGTCGAAGCCCGTTCATCCGGGGGAGACTCAGCGGTGGTAGAGGTGGAGTGGCGGAGGGCAGCTCAGGAGGAGCTCCTCCGCCAATAGAGGCGGCGGCTGGAATCGCCCAGTGCAGGATTCTGGACGATTTCGGCCATCCAGCCCATTCTTCAGGGCTGGGTCGCCAGGAGGCATGGGGTACTCACCTTCCGCCTTACGCAGGTGCTTTCTGGACATGGTTGTTTCGGGTGGTATCTGTGGAGGGTGGCCCAGCGCGAAGCGACTGGTGAGTGCCACGAGTGCGGCGCCGACTTTGACACGGCGCTGCACACGCTCGCAGACTGTCCAGCTTGGGCGGTCCAGCGGGCGCAACTCGTGGCACAGGTGGGGCACGATCTCTCCCTGCCCACCGTGGTTCGTGCCATGGTGGACAGGGAGCGATCGTGGGCAGCGATGGCCTCCTTCTGCGAGGACGTTATCTCGCGGAAGGAGGCGGCGGGACGGATCCGGGAAGTCGAGTCCTTGGATCCGATCCGCCGCAGGCGAGCGGGGCGCAGGCGACTCGCCGAAGTCCGTCGCATGCCGCCCTAACGGGGACCTCCGAGCGGTCCGAACGGGGTATCGGACGCTCGCTGGAGTTAGGTCCCCGAGGCGGTCGATGCATCTGGTGCTCCCGATGCATCGTCCAGCGGAGGGAGGGGCCACTTTTAGAGAGGCCCCGACCCAGAGGTGGCGCGCTCTGGGGTACAGAGTTGCTGCTGGCGGGGTTGGGGGTAATGTCTTCATAGGTACCCTATCGCCGCCACCAGCAGCGTGGAGCACACAGGTTGTTTTAGTCGGTGCGAGTCCGACATAACCGTCGCCTGCCCCCGTTGGGCGGCGGTACCCATAAGGGGTTTTTTCCTGTTCAAAAAAAAAAAAAAAAATGTTCCAATCAATTTTAACTTTGCCATTGCAGAAGTTTAAAAAAAACTATAAAAAGGAGGTTGATCGAGAAAACCAGAAGATTACATAGATAAGAATGTGTGATCTACATTTCAAACTTATACGAGAAAGCAATGAAAAAATGAGCCGAGTTTTGTTACTGGCTCTTCGTGTTAAGACAGCTTTCCGAACCAGAAGTAGAGTTGACGATTAAAAAACTTACAAGTTTACTTGAATAAGAAATGATTTGAATTTGAATTTGATTGTTTTATGCGTCTAAGTTCTGCAATTTTATTTATTAGTGTATATTATTTGGCTTTATGCAGTTAATTAATATTTCATATGAATTACGGATTCAAATAACAAACAACGTATTTTAAACTCTATAGATATTAATATTAACCCGAAAATAAAATAATTTTTATCTTAACAGCTCTTTTCAACCTTTAGTTCAATAGAAGTCACGTCTTATTCTCAGTTACCGTCTCTTTCCATATACTGCCTACCCATTCAAATCACTCCAGTGTTTGTTTGTAAGTCACAATAATCGTCACTACTTGACTCAATACGGATCTCTTCCTTTGTAACTCACCTTTTTGTTATTTTATTAATTCAATCTCTCATCCTTTGAATTAAGATGAACAAATGACAAATTTTATCTCGTATGGTGATAATACATTTAATATACGACGGCCTCCATAGCTGTTTTTAATTATTATTAATGTCCAATATAAATCCTTACTTCATATCTTTGTTTATTAAATGATTGATTATTTATACACAATTACATGGCTTTAGAGCCTGTGACATTTTATCTTTTACTTTACTAATGCTTTCTTTATAGAGTCGTTAAGATGTGCATAGTTTAATTATTTCATAAAGAAATACTGAAGTATAAATGCTTGGTATATTTAGCAGATTGTAGTCCTAAAATGCTCTCCTACAGATCATTATTATTATTTTTTAATCCTATGTCTGAACAATTCATCTACTTATTGATCAACGGTTTAAAGTTCAAGCTAGTTTTAAATGTAATACCGATACAGTTGATTTACAAAGTTTCGAAGCTTTTCAATTGAGCATAATAGAACAATCTTTTAGCTTTCTAGCTGTGATAGCCCAGCGGTGAGACCGTGCGAATGCATTTAGTGTTCTTATCATTGTTTTAATTGGACATAAAAGCACATTATAATAAATAAATATATGGGACAGTTACACACACGATCGTCCGTCCCCAAAGTAAGTACTTAATACTTGTGTTATAGGTGACAGACAACTGCTGAATACATACTTATATAATTTTAAATACATACTTAAATACAAATATACATCCAGGCTCGATGAACTAACAAATTTTTGTTAGAAAATGTTGGCCCTCGGTGGGAATCGAACCCACGACCCGCGTAGCTGAAAGCAGGGTAACTACCAACTGCGCCAATGAGCCAGTCAAATTTGAATTTTAAATATGTTAATTGTATCGTATTAAATTATCAATCAAGCAAGTAAATTTCTTCTAGAAAACGTTTAAGTGCCCGCTCGTACCTTGACTATAATTCCACGTTTCGTCTGCTGTAACGAAGTAGAATACTTATCTACTCGTTAATAAAGTAATATATTGTTGGAATTAGCGAGGATAACAGTCAAATGGACCTAATAAATAGAGCGCGAATAGAACACATTTGTCGTTCATCGTCATTCATCCGATAACCCCTTTTAGACTAGACGATATAAACCTAGACTATTTAAAAGTGTCATCTCTTACCGTGTGGTTTCGATAAGAGGTGTCTGGAACGATTTGTTAAAAATAATAATAGAATCGATAAAATAATGCTGGTTTCTTTAGCAGTATTAATTCGACCCTCTTTCTTATTCTAGCGCGTAAGTTATGCGCTCGCCCATGTCACCCGGTGTCGTTCTTAAAGCAATGAGCTACCAATATATAGTAAATTTAAAAAAATGTGCCTCTAATAATAGTGTAATACTAATATAAACTTGAATATATATATTTATAACTATGGGGGCTCTATTTAACAGGGCATCAAGTTAAGTGGTAAATTGCAGATATTAATTAAGCGCCGGATTTGAAATGAACTTTGATTGTCACTTCGAGTTTTCGAGGCACAAACTGTAAAAAGAGAAAATTCTTTCTTTACGTTAAGGTACTTTTTAAATTTGACATTTTTGAGTACGTATTTAAATACTTATCATTAAAAATATTAAAACGAAATCATAATTAAAGACTGTTTATAAAAAAATATTGTGTTTTCATTTTGGCTACTTGATAAAATCCCAGCTATTTATCATTTCAATTTTTTATGAATTTGTCAGTTCATAAATAAATAAATAAATTGGCAGACTTTTTGAGTACGAGTACTTTAGAATTTTATAATTTTTATTGTGCAATTTTATAACATTTACCTGACAAATATCGCAATTGCTCGGCCCCTTGTAAACGTCTCGTGGTCGTGCAGTTGGAAGAGGCGTCTATGAGAATAGACCACAATACGCGGAAATGACGTTTTAGTGACAATATCACGTGACCAATATGACTCACTAATTACAATCGACGCCTTGCCCGTCTCACAGCCATTAGGACCAATTTAATCTCGTTAATTTAATCCGAAGCTGTTCTGCCCACGCCCGAGGAAGTCGATCATCAGCATTTTTAACCGTATTGGCTTTACCAGGACGAGTGGAATTTATTTTATGGGGATTTTTAAATGGTACTTTAAATGTTCTCGTAAAGTAGAGGTACAAGCTTAATAGATTTTTAGTAGTAAGTATATAGCGGCCTGTTACTATACCAGTTCTGAGAATAGGCCTCTTCTCTCCGTTTTTGGACAGAAAATATATAATAAAGAATAAGAGAAAAAAAAAAATATTCAAATTCAAAATTTTCTTAATAAAATAAACTTGTAAACAAGTGCTTTTGAAACGCCAATTGTACTGCTGTTTCGGAAAGCTGTTTCTAGCTAGAAGAGCCAGCAAGAAACTCGGCGGCTTTTTTCAAAATGATACTTATAACTAGTTACATTAAGTCATTACTATCTTATACATGGTCGGACAGTAGCTATATCCACGCATTCTTATCATCTAAATAATCCTCAACAGTATAGTGGGCTTTTTCTATCAGCCTCCATTTAACAGTTTTTTTTAAATGCTGTACTGGTAAATCTATTAATTTCCACATATAGTTAAACATCATAAAATTCAAATTCAACATATTTCCGCCTATTCAAATAAATTTGTATGAAGTACTTTTGAATCGTCACTTCCAGTATTGCTACGGAAAATTTCTCCTACAGAAAACAACCAAAAAAAAACTTGGCCTTTGGTGTTATTTAAATATAATTCATATTATTAGTTACTTTTGGTCATTGATAGTATATGGAAGTTCGGAGTATGGGAAAATCCTAGCGAAAAAACCGATATATTTGAACATATTTAAACGTTCCTGTTATTTATTAATTTCATCGTGTTGCCATCTCACAATTAATTCCATTATTGAATAATAACATACCGATTCTGTAAGTTATTCAAATTTCCTAAAACTTCTATTTTTTTTTCTTTCTTTCTAAAACAACTTTCTTTCTTTTATTTCATTTAAGCATCTAACTTTCTACAGGATATTTTAAATTTAATTCAAAGTATTTTATTAAAGGTACACCTTTACACGTTTATAAAATTAATAACACTTGTATGATTAATTAACTTAATTTCTTTTTAGCAGTTTAAATAATGTTATTAGGGATATTTTATTGTTCATAATGCTAAGTAATTTCCGATTACATCTAAGTAACTTGACACTCACAATGAGTCAACCTTTAAAGGTAAAGAAGGTTTCTATGGATATTATTGCGATTATATTGCGATTCTTTAATTGTTTTCCGTGAATATAAGATACTATTTTACTCGCAACTTCATTCGGAATCTTGTCGTGCGATAGTTTGATAATAGATGTATGGATGGAGTATGGATGTATGTTGTTTAGTGTTTTACGGTGAATCCGTTGAACAAATGTCGATAAAATTTGTCACAAATATTTCTTATACAGGGATAACATATAGGCTATATAAATCCTGTTAACTCTAGAGGAAAGGATGACATTTAAATGCGCCATCTATGATAAACCGATGGAGATATTTTGAGAATGACAGCAATTACTGTTTTCCACGCGAACGAAGTTGCGGGTAATAGTTACTAATCCCATATGTTAAAAAATATTTAACACCTTATGAACAATTATTACACCTAATACAGGGAAGGTACCCAATTTCCTCTCTCCTGAGTCCCTTTGTGACACTAACTGCTTCTTATTTACCATACAATGAAACATCGAATTGATCTGATCATCTCATTTTGAATCCAAACTCGGGTGCAGATAAAAGACTATATAAAATTAAGATGCTGATTTCGTATGCACAATCAATCCTATCCTATCCTACTAATATTTTAAATGCGAAAGTTTGTGAGTATGGATATATGTTTGTTACTCTTTCACGGCAAATCTGTTAAACTAATATCGATGAAATTTGGCACAATTATTCCTTATATACCGCGAAATATATAGGCTATATAAATCCTGTTATCCTACAGAAATAGATGGCATTGAAAACCGCCATCTATTCAACCTATCACGCGACAACAGACCACGCAAACAAAGTCGCGGGAACCGCTAGTATTCAATAATTATTATTTATACTGATATTGTAAATGCTAAATTCTTTTTGAATGTGATTCTGGCAATTGTCGTGGAGTCTATCTCCTGACGATGGTTCGGTTACGGGGCGAAACAATTGTTGAGATTGAGGCGGTGAATGTGTGCAGTGCTTGTGTATTGCTGTGTTATCAGTGTCAGGTAGTGGCTGAGTTTTTACAAATTTTGCATGTATCAGGAATGAGAACTAATAATACACTCTACATTTAGCATTACATATATTGTCTTTTAGCGCGGATTATTACAAAATAATATTCTCATTAGTTTTGTATTATGGACTTCCGCAAAGTAACACCTAATTCTATAAATTAAAGAGCAGATTAACATACGCTGATTTTCAATTCTGTGCTGAGTTCCATTGACACAAAGTCACAGTCAAAAGCTAGTCACTTATATATCACAAGACAATTTTGTCTTAAGACAGCGTTATCGCATGTCTACGTACATAAGATATATTGTTATCATTTGCATATGTTAACGCGTGTAAATTTTGTGGGTTGTGCCACCATTGTCTTGATAGACGATGACTCAACTTAGATTTAATTTTTATCTTTGGGTTTCATCAGGTATTTGTTATTTGATATTCGATTGTCAATATGCATAATTTTAAAATATTTAATTTTAGGGTCAGTTTTAAATTATAACTATTAATATAAATTAGTCCCTGGGTGATCGACCCTTGCTCGGTAATTTTTTACAAAATAAAAAATAGAAACTTTAAAAAGAAAGTAAAAAGAGTTGGGTTGGTGGAGCTCGATCCTAGGTATTTTCATTTTTCTAGATCGCCCTTTCCCTGAATAAGCTATGCTGACTTGACAATTTAAGGCAAAAATAGTGTTTTATATATACAATGTAAATTTTAGTTTTTTTTTAAGTCCAAAAACAGGGATAAAACGATTGTTTTTATAACAAAACCTAGCTAGATCAATTTTCTCCCCCAAAAGACTCTTAAATATTAACTTATTTAAATATTAAAGATAAAAGATAAAGATTGTATAAAATAAATGAAGAGCTACAAATACGTCAATAAATTAACAAACATTAGGCTTCATCACGAAATTTTCTTTACTGTAAATAATGGACTCAAATGCAAAGAAAATATTGGATTAAAAATATTACTTAAAGAATACACAAACTAAAAGTAAAAATGTTAAAAATTAAAGTTCAAAGTATGTTTCAAAATTCAGAGCCAAAAATCAAAAATTATGGTTATCAAGTAACATATTCGAGTAATCATTAATACCTCTTATTTACTGGTGTTATGGTAACCTGTTTGAATTGGGCAACCAGAAAAGTGACTTGCAGTTTCATTTGCCAATTGGCTTCAATCAACCTTGTGGTTGCGAAAAGTTGCTAAATATTCCTAAAATTTCGATTGCAAACATTATCGCGGTACGTTGATCCACAAAAAAAATTCAAGTTGATTCAAAAACCATTTTGGAGATTTCTTTTGTCTTCATTATAGATTAATAAATAAACAAGCTAAATATTTAGACATATTGTTTACTGTATATTAATTTTAAGCCCTCAATGGCGCGATAAAATTTAAGATGTTTTTTGTATGAATAAGTTATATTATGAGAGGTAAGATTTGGTACGTCCGTATTTTGGTTAAAAATTCTTACTAATATTATATAGGGCAATATAATTAAATAATTTTATTTTCAAACTGCGTTCAGAAAACAATAATATAATGCTATTAGTAAGTAGAATACAGTTTTACAATTAATATACCTTTAAATACTTTACATAAAAAAATTGTAAAATTAATATCCCACTGTTGGGCAAAGGTCTCTTAAGACGTCTAGAATGTCAAATTTTCTATACATCAGCACCTCATAACTGGGTCCATATAGTTTGCTTCTCGATATGAGATACAACTTTTCCAACTTACCGTATTTAGCACTAGAAAGCCGTTATTTTACCAAAACAGAAAACGGTAAAAGTTTAAAAAACCTTATTTTTCAAATTTAACGCTGAGAATTTTACTTTACTTGCCATAAGAAGAAACTGATAAAAAAAACTTATACTAGTTGTGAAGGCCATATAAGAGGACGCTTTACTATTTTATCAATTACTCTCATTTCTTGTATTCCAAAATGTAGAAGTTGCGTTTTGTCGCCAGTTGCATAATAAAACCAAATCTTTGATCTCGGCTCTCAGATCATCAACCAACAGATCAGGACCTCAATTATCGACCATCGTTCGAGCAATCATTCGTTATAAAACTAATTGTCTACATATATCCTGCCGATCGCGATATTTCATGCCCTACGTACTATTAAAAACGAATTACCCGGTCGATAACAGACATTAGGCATACAAGACTGTCTTAAGACAAATTTTATTTTAGTTACACAGGGAAACAATAAATGTACATGTGCATTGTTGTAAAATAAATAAATAAATTAAATATGTAAAATTATTATATTAAAAAGTTTAACATCAAGATAGTATGAAAGTAGGAAGTATAGTATAAAAGTTTCAATGTGTCCTAACATTTTGGCGAAATCATCTTTTTCCTTCCCTTATCCTACTCTAAGTTGGGTCGGCACAATATTTTATAGACATGTTGTCACATGATTTGGCAACTTATTTTATGACCGGCCTGCCTGACGTCATCTTACCCTAGTCGTATTTACAACAGCTCGTTAAGAAATGACGGTGGTATTTTCTACTCAGCCGGATACTATACGGCATAAACAGTTTAGAGAAATCAAAGCCTTAAAAAGTTATATCAAGTTTGAGTTAATGGTTAAAACAAAAGTAATAATAAAATTATATCTATGCTATTATATTCTTCGCGGATTATAGCAAAATAATTTTATTATTACTTTTGTATTATGGATCTCCGCAAAGTAACGCCTAATTCTATAAATTATTTAAGGTTAAAGGTTAAGGTTGTTAAGGTTGAAGTATAAGTAATCTCATATTTGTAGTTGGTAGATTTTCCATGAGCTCGACAGACCAAATCTGAATCACTCTCGACAGCAGGGTGTATTAGAAGACTTACTCTACAAACAATAGTCCCCGTTGCTGCTACATAGTAGCACCAAAATTCTGCGGGGTTGGGGTCCCGACCCTCAGCATCGATGAAGACGACTCGAGGGTAAAAAGACTTTCCATAAAGTGAATCGCTAATACACTTTGTAAAAACGTCGCATGTCTGCGTCATTCAACTCAACAACTGAAGAATGATCAGCATCTTGATTTCCTTTCCAACTATAAATAGTCTAGCTTCGATTTGTGAAGCTATATAATGAGGGGTTATTTTACTACTTTATTAAATGGCCGCCATTGCCAGAGGCTCTGTCCACATTAACCGAACCTTATACTTACTACTCACATATACATGGACATAATACTCATAATATTACATTATCTTTTAGGAATCTTACATTAGAATATCGTATTCTGGAAATGTGTTCATACCGACTTTTTATTTTGGTATATTTTTTAGTACTTTAGATCGTAAAGTTATATTTGATTCGTATTACATATTTTTCATGTACCTTAAAAAACTTCAGAATTAACATTATTAATAAAAATAAACGTACAAAGATACGCTGTGTGGTATCCGGCTGAGTAGAATAGACCAACCGCATTTCTTACCGAGGTGTCGTAAAATACGACTGAGGTAAGTTGACGTCAGGCAGGCGTCCGGTCGTAAAAACGCAGCCAAATTATGTGAAAACATGTTTATAACATGCTGTGCCGACCCCACTTAGAGTGGGATAAGGGCATGAAGATGATGATGAAACGTGCAAAGGTCAACTTACCCCTTTGACAGATATAGAGATATACGTTATACGTTATACGTTAGCTGCCAGAGGGCAGCTAACGTATGAAGTGAGACAACTTATAGTAAAGCGGTTTTGGTACGAAAATATTAAAACTTATGAATTTAGACTGACTTACTAATAATATATTATCTTATCAATAAATTTATCATCATCGTCCTGCCCTTATCCCACCCTTAGTGGGGTCGGCACAACATGTTATAAACATGCTGTAACATGATTTGGCTGCGTTTTTACGACCGGCCGCCTGCCTGACGTCAACTTACCTAAGTCGTATTTTACGACACCTCGGTAAGAGAGAGGGTGGTCTATTTTACTAAACCGGATGCCACACGGTGTGTCAACTTACCTTAGTCGCCTTTTACGACACCTCGGTAAGAAATGAGGTTGGTCAATTCTACTCAGCCGGATTCCACACGGCGGGTCGACTTATCTTAGTCGCCTTTTACGACACCTCGGTAAGAAAAGAGGGTGGTACTATTCTATTCAGCCGGATACCACACGGCGTCTTATCAATAAATTTATATATGTAAATAAATATACATATATGTCAACATACACATTATGACAGCAAAGAAATATAATGCTTTCCTCCTTTTCCTTCAAATCTATTTTTTCAAGATTGATCTTTTTTATATCCTCTAAAAAAATACAACGCAAAGCTCTGTCCCCGAGGTACTTAGTATGGATATATTATTAATAAATACCTTTAATGTTTTAAATGTTGATGCCTTTATCAATGTACTAATGTAAAGAATTAAATTTATTTATTTTAATAAATAAATTTATTTATTGTTCTAAATTAAATTTATTTATTGTTCTAAAATAACGAATAAGGGAGTCTTGCGCAAGCGCATGTGTAAAGTAGCGACATCTCCCGTTGGATAGCATAAGCTCGTTTATATTTACAAAATAAAAAAAAATCGGAATTCAATATTTTAGAATTGTGATATACAAATTTAAATTTTAAAAATATGTTTTTTCATGCCAATTTGAAAACCTGCTTTTAAATCGTTAAACAACCAGCCTCTCAAGAAACTCAACTTCAAGTTCTCAAAATATTATAATTTTCTTAACTAGTTACATTTCGTCATTACTATCTTGTACAATGTCGAAGAGTAGCTAAATCTACGCATTCTTGTTATTAATATAATTCTTAATAGTAAAGTAAATTTTACGTAATTTGATGTATGAATTAAAATGCATAATATTATAGTTATTCTAAGCTGTGAAAGGCCAGTTGATATTTGCATTTTATTTTATTTACGGTGAAGGAAAATATTGTGAAACCTGCATATCTCTGGAGAATTTCTGGGATATGTTTAACCTACCAAATTACATTGGATCTTATCTATAATCCTTCTCTCCAAAAAGGAGAGAAGGCCTATGCCCAGCAATTTCAGGAAGTAAGACTTCTAGAAGAGCTTAAACATAAAACTAACGTTTTAAATAGTTAAGTTATGGTTGATACATAAAATAGTTTTCATATATCGTAATGTTTCAATGGAGGTCGACGTTTAGCATGTACCTTGGATAGCCAGTAGCTTTTCAATATCATGAGCCGACCTAAGCATGAAAAGTGCTTTTAAGAACTCCGCTTGAATTTAAACTTATCGAGAAGGCTTGGTAACTAGACCTACTTAGATATATATTATAATCTAATATAATATAATATAAGAATATATATATATATATATATATATATATATATATATATATATATATATATAACATAAATACTTGATGCTAAATTTTAAACCTCTTATGAAGCAAACCGTACACGGGAAAAAATGTGGGATTTGGGATAGGTGAAATTCAGAAAGACATAAATAGTATTGTCGTAATATTGTAAAATAATATTTATATATATATATAACATAAATACTTGATGCTAAATTTTAAACCTCTTATGAAGCAAACCGTACACGGGAAAAAATGTGGGATTTGGGATAGGTGAAATTCAGAAAGACATAAATAGTATTGTCGTAATATTGTAAAATAATATTTATATATATATATAACATAAATACTTGATGCTAAATTTTAAACCTCTTATGAAGCAAACCGTACACGGGAAAAAATGTGGGATTTGGGATAGGTGAAATTCAGAAAGACATAAATAGTATTGTCGTAATATTGTAAAATAATATTTATATATATATAACATAAATACTTGATGCTAAATTTTAAACCTCTTATGAAGCAAACCGTACACGGGAAAAAATGTGGGATTTGGGATAGGTGAAATTCAGAAAGACATAAATAGTATTGTCGTAATATTGTAAAATAATATTTATATATATATAACATAAATACTTGATGCTAAATTTTAAACCTCTTATGAAGCAAACCGTACACGGGAAAAAATGTGGGATTTGGGATAGGTGAAATTCAGAAAGACATAAATAGTATTGTCGTAATATTGTAAAATAATATTTATATATATATAACATAAATACTTGATGCTAAATTTTAAACCTCTTATGAAGCAAACCGTACACGGGAAAAAATGTGGGATTTGGGATAGGTGAAATTCAGAAAGACATAAATAGTATTGTCGTAATATTGTAAATAGTCGTCGTTGTTTTATGAAACGAATTTTTCGATTTCAAAGTGAAAGAAGTGCAATGAGTTTACTACCGGGTAATGAATAGTACAGATAATTTCTTATTTTTGCATTGCATCATAATTTAGTAATATTTTGGACTTAAAGAATTGCCTATAAATAAATCTTTTATAAAATACATTAGATTTATTGTATTGTCGCTGGTTTTAATAAACTTTTTACCAAACTTTTGTATTGGTTTGTTATTTTTATTTAGTAAAATAATAGTTATGTGATTTGTTGTTGAGTAGAGAATATAGAATATAGAACACTGAAGATTAATTAAACCTTTGATCGACGATCATAAAATCAATTTGTGACATTCAATTTTAGATCATGTTTTTTACTGATGGGAAATTTTATAACAAAGAAAATGCTACGCTAATCAGAGGTGTAATTATTATATAGTAAAAAAATAGTCATAAAATAAACGTGAAAAATTCTAAGCAACGATTTGTGCACATGTTTCTTACTCGACGTGTGAGGGGAGCCACATATAATATTTCCTTTCAGGCCTTTTTCAGAAGTGGTTGATAGTTAGCTTACTTATTTTACTTTAATGTCAGTTGTGTATGATTTTATATAGCGATAAAAATTATTACCAGCAAAAGTGGAATATTTTCATATCACAAACGAAATTCATATAAAATTTAGCAATTTGCACAACCCATCACGACATTTCATAACTAGTTGTCAACCTTCCAGGAAAATAAGGACATATATAGATGGGAGCCTGCGATCGATCAAGCGTGAAATCGTTCATCTCTTTCCAACGTACAATATTTAATGGCCAATATATTGGTTAGAGAGGGATGGGTGGAGAGAACTGAACAACCACGCCCCCATCGATCTGATAATGAAAAGAACTTGCTCCGTTCAAGCGCATGATTTTTATCTGGTCATGAGTTGGACTTCGCGATTACAGCGCGTGCTGGGGCTTTGTATTTAAAATTATCTTTATTGCTTTAGACGTGGGAGCTATGGATATTCAAAAATGTTTTATTGCATTGAGTCACGATCTACGTGATCCGCGGTGGGGCCTGAGTCGTTGACATCTTAATGACTGATCTTGATTCGGCTTGTCTGCAATCGACATTTTGCTTATAGAATTATGTACAAATCACGTATTATATGAGATGCTACGCCGTGTGGTATCGCTGAATAGAATAGACCACCCTCATTTATTAAAGAGGTGTCGTAAAAGGCGACTAAGTTAAGTTGATGTCAGGCAGGAGGTCGGTCGTAAAATACGTAGATTAATCATCTGACAACATGTTGTGCCGATCACACTTAGAGTGGGATAAAGGCAGGAGGAAAGGAAATGAATTGTATAAGACGCTGAATTAGATTACACTAAAAAAAATTGGCACTCTTCGACAAACACTCGTAACATTCTTCTGTCATTATCTCACAAAATAACAAGCATAAATATGTTCTTACATGTTTTTGCTTGTTATTTTACGAACGGCCGCCTGCCTGACGTCAAATTACCTTAGTCGTATTTTATGACACCTCGGTAAGAAAGAATCTATTCTACTCAACCGGACACCACACGGCAGGTCAACTTACCTTAGTGGCCTTTTACGACACCTCAGTAAAAATTGACCGTGGTTTATTCTACTCTGCCGAATATCACACACACGGCGTGCGCTCCACTAGATTATACTTAAAAAAGCACACAGTAGTCGAGTTTTTTATACAACTGCGAGACTTTCAACATAATTTACATAAGTTGGTAATGTACTATTAACCTATTAACCTTAAACTTCCGGAACAATTGCACTAACTTTTAGTAAAAACCGTACAACAAAAACCGCTTAGTAGGTTTTGAGAATGTATGGATTAATTAATTAGTTTGGGAGTATGAAAAATTGTTAACATTTCGACACTTATTAGTTAATATACAATTAGGCGTTACTTTGCGGAGATCCAAAATACAAAATTAATAATAAAATTATTTTCTATAATCCGTGAATAAATCCGCATTATATATAGTAAATATATATAATGCTAAAATGTATGTTGGACAATCCGTTTTCATACCTGATACATGCAGGATTCGTAAAAACACATGCACAAACCTCCACCTCCGCCACCACAATACACAAGTACTACATACGTTCGCTATCACCAACTCAATCGTTTCGGCCCGCAACTGAAGCATCATCAGGAGATCACAATACAAAATCGCAAAGCGTTTTTGTATTGTGGTGCTGAAGGTGGAGATTTGTGCATGTGTTTTTACAAATCCTGCATGTATCAGGTATGAAAACGGATTGTCCACTCTACATTTAGCACTATATATTTTTTCTATCTTACTTAATCGCGGTCTATAGCAAAATAATTTTATTATTAATTTTGATATACGGTTCTTTAAAATTCGTCACAGGAAAGACATCCAAAAAACGTAAAAAGCTACCGCAAAAGATTCAAATCGGAACGTCAAAAAAATCATGTCAATGTTTCCCTTGATTCCCTTTTATCTAGCGCTATTAGGCATGCGCCATTGAAAAGATTAGTTTCGACGTTTTGATTTTACATGGAAATATGCTGGTTGTAATTTTTATCGCTCAACTCGCATCCCATCTGAAGTTGGAGATTAATGATCCGCCGCGTCTAGTCATACGGTTCCGCCGAATGCCGTAAAAACTGCGCGCAATTCTGTTTTTATCTGAATGTCGGAACATATGAATGTGGCATTTAAATTTTTTATACTGTAATTTTTACAATAAAACTTCGAACTAATTTGCCTAAAACCTTTGTAAGTATTTTTTTTTAATATTTCATATCTCTTATACCCTTTTTTGAACAATGGTAGTTATCATTATAGTTGGAAAACTTTGTCAGCATTAAAAAAACTATAAAAATATTGAAAATGAATTTGAATTTTTTTTTAAATTAAATTAATTGATTAATACTCTTATTATAATGTGTATGGAAGATAGAAAAGCTTACTTAGGTACTTACATAGAAAAGACTGATCAATGTCATTTTTTTTTCGAATTTACTGTATGCTGTTAGCCCTAACGGCTTTTACAGCGTCACCGGGCGGGATTGGCGATTGCAGAAGTATCGTCGATGTTGCAAAATGCGGAGAGTAGAGCACAGAAGCTCTACTAGCGTCGGAGAACGTCCTCCTGTGAGGCCCGACCACGGCTAATTGATCGTTATATTATATTTGGGGATTTTGGCCGATTGAACATAATTGACTTTAATTTGCATAACATATCGTCCATAAATTACATTGTACAGTAATATAAAATAGACGTGTGGTATGCTGAGTAGAATAGACCACCCTCATTTCTTACCAAAGTGTCGTAAAGTACGACCACGGAAAGTTGACGATAGGCAGGCGACCGGTCTTAAAATATAACAGCCAATTCATGTGACAACATGTTTATAATTGTGACGACACCACTTAAAGTATGATGTAGTCGGTAATGTAAAAATATATACATATAAATGTTTCATCATCACCAAAATTATTTTATTATGAAAAATATTCCGTTCCGTTTCCGTTTGTGTGCAACATTTTTTATAATACTTAGATCAAGTCTACTTTTGTTCTGTACAAATTACGTACACATAAGCTCGTTGAAATTAATAATTTATACTTATAAAGGATCTCTAAAGTAAATATCTAACAGTGTCTCTCACCATTAGTACCTTGGGTAGCTATATTGCCATGGCATCGTTTATGCTGTGTACAAGATGCCGCATCCATTCATAAAAATTGTCTCCTATGACACACATCCTACCCCTACCTTTAATTGCTGCCATCTTGATACGGGTGTTATATCGAGCGGCAAAATGGGTTTTTCGCGGTTACAGCAACTTTGTACTCTCACATTATCGGATTTACCAAATACTGATAGCATTTTGTGTAACTAGTTTCAGAATATGTCAGTACATTCAGACTGGCTCGATGGCGCAGTGGGTAGTGATCCTGCCTTCAGCGCCGCGGGTCGCGGGTTTGATTCCCGCCGAGGGCCAACATTTTCTATAAAAGAATTTGTTAGCTCTTCGAGCCTGGGTGTATTTAAGTATGTATTTAAAAACTATATATGTATATATTCAACAGTTGTCTCTCACCCATAACACAAGTATTAAAATTACTTACTTTGGGGACGGGCGACCGTCTGTGTAAGTGTTCCATATATTTATTTATAATTTATAGACCTAGGCGTTACTTTGCGGAGATTCATAATATATTCTCCTACCCCTATCCAACTCTAAGTGGGATCGGCAAAACATGTTACAAACATGTTGTGAAACAAACACATGACACCTCGGTAAGAAAGGGGGTGGTCTATTCTACTCAACCGGATACAACATGGTGCGTGAACTTACCTTAGTCGCCTTGTACGACGTCTCGGTAAGAAATGAGGGTGGTATATTCTACTCAGCCCGATACCACACGGCGGGCCGATTTACCCTCGTCGCCTCTTACGACACCTCGGTAAGAAATATGGGTAGTCTGGTCTATTCAGCCAGATACCACACGGCGCACCGACTTACCTCACCTTTTACGACGCCTTGGTAAGAAATGAGGGATGTCTATTCTACTCAGCCAGATACCACACAGCGGGTCGACTTACCTTAGTAGCCTTTTACGATACCTCGGTAAAAAATGAGATACTATTTTCTTTCTTTGCATTAAACGGACTCATCTGAATCAACATTCCGAAAATTCCTAAAAAAGCATTCTTTCCCGCCAAATAAATCGAGCCACATGCATTATTACCGCAGGGCAATTAAAAATTATTTTTTTTTGCTGCCGTGACGCCTCCGGGCTCATCAGCTAGGTTTCTCAAAACATCAAAATAATTATACACCGTAAACGAATAATGATTGAAAGGTCTACACATCGGTTCGGTTGTAGAGTGGCTTAAGCTAGAGATATACATATATTAAATTACAATGATAAATAATAAGTCTTGAGACGATGTTTAAAAATGCCAACAGATTGTGCGTGTCTAATGTCCCGAGGTAGCATATTCCACAATGTTACTGCCCGTCTAATGTCCCGAGGTAGCATATTCCACAATGTTACTGCCCGTCTAATGTCCCGAGGTAGCATATTCCACAATGTTACTGCCCGTCTAATGTCCCGAGGTAGCATATTCCACAATGTTACTGCCCGTACAGTGAAAGAGTGACTATAGCAATAGGAGCGACAGTATGGAAACTTAAGCTTATTGTCGCTCAGTGAACGAAGATTTTGGGAAAGTAGGGAGGTAGTGCCAAGGAAAGTAAAACGGTCTTTAATATAGGAAGAAGTCTGGGGATGGAAAAGAATACTGTAAAGAAGACTAAGAATATGAAAATTTCGTCGCTGTCGTATTGTAAGCCATTTAAGTCGCACGCGATACTGGGTGATATGATCGTATTTTTTTAGACCAAAAATAAATCGTATGATGAGATTCTGTAGACGCTCAAGCTTATTAAGCAAATTCTGTGACAAATCTGGATAGCATGCGTCAGCATAATCAAGAATAGGAAGTAGGAGAGAATGAGCCAGTGATACTTTAGTTTTAATTGGCAGGAGATTCTTCCATCTTCTTAATCTGCCCACCCACAACACATCCCCAAATATCTTGCGACTTAAATCAGTGACTTGAGGTGCCCAAGAAAGAGTACTATCCATAGTGATACCCAGATTTCTCACAGTATTGCTAACTTCCAGTATAGTGCCATTGAAAACAATAGGGGAAAGTTGAGTGAGATTTAATTTTGAAATTTGTTTATAGCTACCTATGATAGCGATCTGTGACTTGCTAGGATTAAGCGACTTAGCGGAATAGCGGAAACTTACTGGTACTTAAAAAAAAATAATAATAGGGTAGGTGGGGCTCGATCCTAGGTATTTTCATTTCTCGCGACCACCCTTTCCCCGAATAAGCCACGCTGACTTGACGGTTAATAGCCGAAGTTCAATTCAATATAAATTTTAGTATATTTAAATGTCCAAAAACAGGGATAAAATGTTTTTTTTAAAATAAAACCTAGCTAGATCGATTTGTCTACCCTATTATTAAGTACCTACATGCTGAATTTCAGGAAAATCCTTGGAGCCGTTTCCGAGATTCCAAAAAAATATATATATGCATACAAGATTAACTCATTTAAATATTAAAGACTTAGCTTGTTTATTTACAATTCTTTTTTTATGGTACTCCCATAGAAATGAATCAAAATAATAATTTATGTCAAGATAACATATATTTTTCTGCCTATGTTAAAAAATACCAATTCGCGTTGGAGCATCGTGGTGAAACTAAGCTTCAACCCTTCCCTCCAAGAGAAAGGCAGAATCGTATGAGCCTATGGCCAGCAATGGTTACGGCCTTTACGAACTTCCTTTTGGCTTCTACTAGGTATGTAAATTATATCAATAATAAGTAAAGATCGTTTATTACAATCCGCAATATTTCAAAATACAACCTCTTTATATTAAAACTGAACATTTTATATTCTTTTAATATTGCAACATAGCTTATTCAAAAAAAGCTTTCACAAACGATAATAGTCTGTTAGTTGCTAATGAAGCAAACTCTCTATTTTCCAACCTACTCTGTATTATAAATAAGAGATCGCCTGAAGCGGCCCATCTGAATCGTATGAACCGGCGGCATGTCGAACAAACTCCAACACGACTGCTATTAAAAGGTCTTTAGGTTGCGACAACCAATATATTTGATAGCCAATATCAATCCAAAATCACCCTTGCACCATTCACATTAAAGTCGATTAAAACTACAACGCAAAGTTTGTGAAACACTTAACATAATTGGCATTGTTATTTTCGATCAATATTCACTATTTTCAACCTTAGGAATTGGTGATAAGGTTGTGGTTGACAGTAAATGTAGATCGTCTTGATCGGGCATCTGCATTGCGAGTAGTTATTCGAAAAACGACCGATTCAAATTAATGAATTAACCACTGGTTTTGTCCGATACGGTTTTTCCTTTCTTCATTATCTTAATGTGCTTTTATATGTAGTATCATAAAATTTGGGTTATTGTCATTATTCTTTTCCTTAGATAAGACGTGTAAGTGTTTTTATTTTTAAGACTTCAGCATGTAAAATAATAATCTCGACCTGTCATCATTTTATGTTTCCTACAGTGCTGTTGTTGCTTGTTTATGGACTTATCTTGTGTGAAACGAAATTAAAGTAATACAGATGGAGATACATTCATTGTAATACGTGTTACAAGCTTGCGTATTTATTAGCGAATGACGAACAAATTACAAATTGCTGCTGTTACCGACATCCGATATTAGCTGACGATGTGGTTCACCTTCAAATCCGTTTTTCCGTAGTTAAAGTTATATCTATCTATAATATTTGATTCATCATACTTAACAAGGGAGACTTTGATAAAAGGTAAAACATACGGGCTATATAGGGGAGGATTAGGAGCTAATTCCGCATGAACTAATCTAACTAATCGAAAGGTAAAGAATTGTGTAAGTCTTTTCCGCTGAAGATTTTTGTATTATTAAATAATTATATAATATATTTTTATGTCTCTACCCTTCGACCTCGTAAATAAAACGCATACTTAACATTACTGTCTTTATTTTCCTTTAAATATTCTCTTTTACATCTCATCTTCATTGAAATATGTCCGTTCTAGATGCTGCTCCTACTCTACCTACCCACCAATATGTGTTTTCCCAAAACTCTCATTCCTTTCGTAATCCCAAATTCCAAACATCCCCCATTTTTCACGATATCGTTCCTTATTATTTCAATTTACGTACTATACTATACTGTCAATGCTTGACATATTCTTTTTCTTCTTTTTAAGTCAAACCTTCCAGTAGGTATTCATTTATACATTTCTATGCTCCTACTCTATCTACACACAAAACTCTCTTTTCCAAAAACTTTTATTCCCGTCGTTATTCCAAATTCCAATCATCAACATTTTCCGTGTTATAGTCCCTTGTTTTCTTATTGTCTTACTATATGTTAAAAACCCATTTCAATCCTCAATTTTCTTTCAATAGGTACCTCTCAAGTTAAAAAGGTCCCAAATACTAAATTTAGCAAATAAATTATATCGTTATAAATACCATAAATTATAAATTATACTTTTATCGAACGATATGCGCTGACATTTAATAATACTGCACAGTTCCAGCCAATTCCCGATCCCGAGGGCGCACTTAGCTATTCAGTTTTAGATATCACACCCAATCTGTTGACAACTGCACTACAGGTGGCGAGAGCTTCGTTTACAATGATTTTTTGCTTGAAACTAACGAGAGTGTATTAAAATACTGTACTTTCAACTCAATTAAAGCTATTATGCGTATAAAAATATATCAAACATTGATAACTGTTTAAATTTTTCTATAACCATTTTCATTAATTAGGACTATTTATTTATCAATTTCATTTATTTAAAAATACGATTAATAATTGGAATCTATTGAAATCATATTTTATAAAAGGGAGCAAGAAACAATCTTTTATAAACCCTACACAACATCATCTTCCTGCCCTTATCCCACTCTAAGTGGGGTCGGCACAACATGTTATAAACATGCTGTCACATGATTTGGCTGCGTTTTTGCGGCCGCCTGCCTGACGTCAACTTACTGTTGTATTTTACGACACCTCGGTAAGAAATGAGGTTGGTCTATTCTACTCAACCGGATACCACACGGCGGGTCGACTTACCTTAGTCGCCTTTTACGACACCTCGGTAAGAAATGATGGTGGTACTATTCTATTCAGCTGGATACCACACGGCGTTTAAAAAAAAACCCTACACAAATGGATGTCAAAATATTAAAGTAATAGTTAAATTGTCAATAATAAATTTTCCTATCGTTTCTTGAGTAATTGTAAGTCATTAAAATTGAAAGTATCGTTACTACAATATTAGAAAACTTCATGCTAAGCCGATTTAATGCATTCTGGAATAAAAACCCTATGATAAAAGTAACTGACAAATATAATATAAATAAAGGAAAGTAATACCGTCCTTGGATTTGAGACTGTACTTCCCCCTTAACACACCAACGTTCTTATTGAATGATCTAGTTTTCTATATGTGGCAAATGATATTTAATAATCTATTTCCCTTTCTTATAACACTTGTTGCCTAAAAGACTAAAGTAAAGTCTTTTGAATTTTATTCATATATTAATTAATTGCATTAATTAATTGCAAAGGCATGCATATCATATATAACATATATATCATCACACGAAACTTCCAATCATTGTAAAGAATACCGCATAGTTACAAGCTTATATCAATTATAGTAACTTGATCAACTTACTCTCCTCATATAAACGAATCTTAATCATACCCTTCAGGTACATCTAATCTCTCAGGTACAGTATGGCGACAGTATTATCCGTTGAACGGAAATTGTTCGATTATCCTACAGTTTAGGAGATGAGAAACACCTTTCGCTGCACTTTGGATTTAATTGTATTACGCATATTATAGTATGCTTGATTTGTAGAGTTGAAGTAGTTTAGGAAATGAAGCATACTAAAGATATTATATATGAAGCGTAAGAAGACATATCTAAAATAAATATAGTACAAATATACAAATTATAAAACTATAATAACAACAATAACAAATATAAAATATGCAATAATCAAAATAGCCTTTTGCCCTCGTTTCGGTTTTACCTGATGGTATCCTGTCTTTTTTATCAATTTTAGTTCAGTTTAAAAACACTATTAAAGAGAGGCTAATATAAAAAGCCTACTAAACTGTTGAGGATTATTTAGACGATAAGAATGCGTGGATATAGCTACTGCCTGACCCTGTACAAGATAGTAATGACTTAATGTAACTAGTTTAAGTATTATGTTGAAAAGAGCAACCGCCGAGTTTCATGCTGGCTCTTCTCACACAGTAGGAACAGCTTTCCGAACCAGCAGTAGAATTGACGATTCAAAAGCACTTGTTTACATGTTTATTTGAATAAAAAAATTTGAATTTGAATTTTTATTAAGTACCAAATACAAAAATAATATTATGAAGTATATTGCGTTCTTTCGTATTTGGAATCATTAACAATTATTTACGATTGAAAAATAAAAATTTGCTATGTTGCGTTCTTACACCTGGATTCATTGCCTCTTCAGGTGACGAAACTACCGGGCCAAAGGCAGCCCTTTTTGCACAGAATCAATTTAGCGATTCAACGTGTAAATGATGGAACCAATCCACACGTGCATTCGTATAATAATAACATGATTGCAATTTAAGATACTATCCTAAACTTAACTCAACTTAACTTAGTTCAACTAAAAATAACTTGTATATTTTTGTTGTAAATATTTATTGTTTTGATTATTTGTGATTGTTATTATTTGATTATTTAAATAAGATATCTCTTTGCTACTCGCAAAATGTACACGTCGACACCGATCAAAACTTTTGTTGCTAAACACGTAAAAAAATGGACATCGCTCACAAAGCAACCTTTTCTTACCGCAAAAAAGTTTTCCACGGGGGAAGGGGGCAGGCATTTTTCCCTTTACCCTTACAAACGGACCGCAGTTTGAAAAAAAGTTACCGGGACCCGCGTCGGCCGACAAAAGAGGTTTTTTTTCTGTATTTTATATTTCAAATATTAAACAACGTCGTTAGCGGTTAACATTTGCTGAATATCCCAAATAATTTTGTGCGCTTTTGAAACTCGGTTCGTTATTTTTTTTTCACAGTGCTCCGAGTTGTCTTGTTTTAAGTGGGTATTTAAAAAATAAGTTTCTTCTGGGATTGTTTCGTTTCGTTTGTAATGCTGAGTGTTAAAGGGTTAAAAACCATAAGGTATTTATTATATCACAGTACAATAGAAACACTCTTATTATAAAATATAAAATGGCTGTATAGCAATGAATTATGATATAGAATATTTTATTTTTTTTAATAGTGGATTGGTCAACTATTATATTTCATTGTATTTGATTGCTTTTTAAAGAGATCTTTTTATAATAATAAATAATAAATAAATATATGGGACACTTACACACGGACGTCCGTCCCCAAAGTAAGTAGCTTAATACTTGTGTTAAGGGTGAGAGACAACTGGAGAATATATATACATATATATTTTTTAAATACATACTTAATTACAAATACACACCAAGCCTTGAAGAGCCAACAGATTCTTTTTATAGAAAATGTTGGTCCTCGGCGGGAATCGAACCCGCGACCCGCGGAGCTGAAGGCATGGTCACTACCCACTGTGCCAACGGGCCAGTCCATTTTATTATTACTTTGTGTTATGGAACTCCGCAAAGTAACGCCTAATTCTATAAATTATTTTTTCTAGTATTAAGCAGCGCCATTAGATACAATTCAGAGCATATATTATACCAAATATGTAATAAGACTTTGTTTCTATTCGTACCGTGTCTACTTTCGTTATGGCATATGGTTTCGTTGTGGATGAACTAGGTGACAAAGTCACTAAATTAATTTATATCCTCAACTGATGTACCTATTTCAAAAATAAGATCCGCAGATAAACCTACAACAGGATCTCGTAAATAATATATAAGTATTCTATGTCTATATGAATAGAGTTATCCTTCTTCAATGCTACTTCTAATCGGATAATTATTCAACGAAACATTAGGTTTCTGGTGCATCGAGCACAAATTTCAATTTTGTTCAAATTTAGAAACAATTGCAAATATACCTTATTGGAGAAAAGATCACAATATATAATATTTTAGTGATATTCTTTTGTGTTATGTGTTTAATTATTTTGTTTACTATTCAAATATATGGCAATATTATTATAACAAAATGTCATGCCACTTCCGATGGCATAGGTTTTAGTCAAATTTTTATATTTACGGTTACTATTGTTTAATATCGTCTATTATACAAAAATTGAGCTTCAAAGCATAAATACTTTATTTTAATTTATTATTTTATTTAAATATTTTATTTATTCTGTATTTTAGTATTTTCAAAAGAAATAATGCAATTATTTTGTTATAATCCGAGATCAATTAACATTAGCATTATAATTATAATTGCATTAGCATTATAATTGCATTAGCGCAATAATTTTTACGATTACTTTTGTGTTATGAATCTCCGCAAAGTAACGCCTAATTCTATTATTTATTTAGTAATATCGTTAATATATAATACTCAAGTATATAATCACACGGTGTGAACAGTATATATACTATTACAGTGCTATTAACTAACAGACAGGTGAAAAAGAATTGGAACTCACTATTTTAAGCTGAATTTTCCTTTATAAAACAGCGTTGTGCAGAACAGTTATGCCATTCCTTACCATCCAATAATTTCTTCGTAAAAAAATTCAGCGGTTAAAGGAAATTGAAGTCTAAATTTAGTATAGATTCTCAAACCTCATAATAAATGAAGATTTTGCACACATACACCAAGACATACTCGACGATTGTTTCGCCCATAACCGAAGCTGGATTTTTTCGTTTATATTTCCTATATCATCCTTCTACCCCTATCCTATTCTAATTGAAGTCGGCACAACATATTATAAACATGTTGTCACAGGATTTGGCTACGTATTTTACGACCGGCCTATCTAACGTAAACTTACCTTAGTCATATTTTACGATACTTCTATAAGAAAGAGGGTGGTCTATTCTACTCGTACCCAACCGGATATCACACGGTGGGTCATCTTACGTTAGTCGCCTTTCACAACCACTCGGTTAGAAATAAGGGTGGTGTATTCTACTCAGTCGGCTACCACACAGAGGGTTGACTTACCTTAGTCGCCTTTTACGACACCTGGGTTAGTAGTGAGGGTGGTCTATTCTAATTAGCCGGATACCATACATCGTGTAGATATTTCCTATAATAAAATTGAAAGGGTTTTATGCTAGCTTGTTACAACTGCAACTTTACAGGATTGTATTACAACGCATAGCCAACCGTATACACGGGCCGCACAATGGACCACCCTAATTTGAATATCTTGCTGCAAACCGCTGAGCAAAAAATATGAGCAATAAACATTGCCTCGTCGATTCTGTTATGGTTGCCACTCACCCTTGACCTCCTGTGCTCTTAAAAAACTAAAATATCCACACAAATTGCTATAAATGCTAAACTCTGTCTTTTACGCTTACACAACTGATATGCAAATCTCATATACCTGGGTAATGGTTGTACACTCTCTGTGAGACATTCCTAGACGTGCGAGAGTGTGCAGGGCAGCTCTCGCCTCGCCTTGAAATGTCTCAGGGTGCACCGCTATCGGTTCCGTGTCGTTTTTGTGCCGAGTCTAAGGGTCTCGCGCGGCCTCGCACAACCGGCGAGCGCGTCGCTGTTCACTCTCGCGTACATGGCCACCCCGAGCTTATACCTCTCGATGCTCTGGACGAGAGTGTACAGTAGCCATAACATATAAGATTTCTGAATTATATATGAAAAAAATACTGTTTTCCTTTAAGGAAGAGGGAAAAAGGGATATTGCATTATTAGGAGTATTCGAATACTTGTGTTCGCCAAAATGAAGTTGCGAGAACCACAAGTGATTAGTATAAACTTTACGTATTATCAATAATAACTTTAACATATCTTTTTACGAGGATCCTTAGGAGCTTTTTCTTCTTCTTTGTCAACCGATGAACTTCCACTGCTTGACATAGGTCTCTTCATGGGATCTCCATACCACACGATGTTGTGTCACTTGGACCTAGCGGCTCCCCACGACCTTTTAGAGGTCGTCAGTCCATCTCGTGGGGGGCCTACCGACACTGCGTTTTCCGGTGCGGGGTCGCCATTCCAACACCTTGAGACCCGAACGCCCATTGGTTCTACGGACTACGGACACTTAGCTTCGCAACACGCTGAATAATGTCGGTAACTCTGATTCCTCTACGGATCTCTTTATTTCTGATTTGATCAAGTAGAAATACTCCGATAATAGATCGCTTCATCACCCGCTTAGCTACTCTAAGCCTTTTTATGGGCCTTAGGCCTCCCAATTATTAAAGTAACATATGAAGAACAAGTTCGTTAGTTCTACTGTGATTGAGCCGTTACTTAACTGGATCTCAGTATAGTCACTATATTGTATATAAAGTCGGATACCCTTAGACCCTGTTGCCACTTCTCCATTAGAATGATTGAAGTGTAATAGCCGATTTTAATTGTATGAGATAAGTAGTTGATAATAGCTTTCAGGCAGCCCTGTGACGAATATATTAACAATACGATGAGGACAAATATGAAAATAACTCCTGCGCGGGTATCGGCATTGTACAACTCATTTGCCTACCGTTGAGCGTACAGTCCTACTCGGAAGTTAGATATTAATATTAAACATTTCCGATTTTCTATGCTAACAACGAGCTACGGTTTCAACTTGCTTGATTTGCTTAGCCAATTCTAAATGTACTATGATAAATTTATCTTTATTTATGCAACGATGTTTCACTGTCGTACACTTCCGCAACTAAATCAAATATTAAAAAAGGTTCTATTTTTCTACTGATTTTATTATTATCATAAATTAAAATTGTAAAGAATAAATAATAAGCAGGGCATTCTAATAATATTAGACTAGTTATTACTTCCACACTTACTGCTTATGATACAGGTTAATTTAAAGTTGTCAGTTATTTGGAAGCAAATGCATCTGTATTAAGTGGGCTTTAATAGTATGAGGAGCACCGGGAGAAGTTCACCCTTTCGTCGTTGACCCTCCACGAAGGCGCACGGGGCGCTTCGCGTCTTCTTTCTTATTGCGTACAGCAAGGGAATGGAATTCTCTATCTTTCCCAGTTCATTTAATATAGGTATCTTTAAAACTAATGTGAGTAGGCATCTTTTGGGCAAGCATGCTCCATCTTAGGCTGCATCATCGCTTACCATCAGGCATGATTGCAGTCAAGCGCTCGCCTATTACTAAAAATAAGGATAAAACGATTTTTTTAATAAAACCTAGCTGAATTTAATGATGATTGTTGAAGTCGTTTCCGCATTCAGAATTCAAATTCCGAATTCAAAATTATACAAGATTACCTCATTTTAATATTGACAAAATAAACATAAAAAAGAACGTGATCTAACTTGTCACCGCGACTGTACTTGGACGTTTTAATACAATAAACAATCAGAATACTTTTTGCTTTCGCATTCGATATCGGCCTGTAAGTAGCTGGCCACTTTGCTGTGGAAACCCCATTGATAACCATAAACGGAATTATGGGATGCTTATTGATTTTTAATAGCCCTATCTTGTGTGGTAAACTTGTCGTTTTTCGATAAGAACAGCAACGTGAAAGGTTTGCAATAAATTCGCTAATATTTCAAAAGCTATATTTATATATTTCTAAATATAATTGGTATTTAATAATATAACATAGATATATAGATAGTTAATATAACATTTTTTAGAAGCTTTAGATACTGTTGGCGGATGCCAAATGCTTGATCCGCCTTTACACGCGCTAAAAAGCCCACTAGATGATATGCTTCAGAATGTTGAAAAATTTACCAAAGAACTCATTTCTCCACTCTCAAATTAAAATTCAAAACTCAAAATATTCTTTATTCGAGTAAACTTGTAAACAAGTGCTTTTGAATCGGCAATTCTAAGGCTGGTTTGGAAAGCTACCGAGAAGAGCTAGCAAAAAACTAGGCGGTTGCTTTTAAAATGTAATTCTTATTACTAGTTATATTTCATCGTTACTAGCTTGTACAGTGTCGAAGATCAGCTACGTCCACACATTCTTTTCGTCTAAGTAATTCTCATAAGTATAGTAGTAGGCTTTCTGTATTAGCCTCTTTTTGAAAGTGTTTTTAAACTGCTGTAATGGCAACGCTAAAATTGATTGCGTAATTTTATTATAGAATCTTATACCCAAACCCACAAACGATTAACGTACTTTTGCAAGACACAAATAAGGAGCCGCAAGCTTATGTCGGTTCCTACTTTGTCTATTATATACATTGCCAATTTTTTGTAATTATGTTTATTGTTATGCACAAAAATTAAATACAATGTGAAGTCAATGTAAGAATATCTTTCCTTTAATTTATTTAGCAGGAAAACACGCGGACTGAAATTTTAAATGCCACGTATGGCTCTTTTTTGTAATACGTAATAATAGTTGTATGATATTGTAGCTAAATACAACATGATGTAATTTATGGATAGATCGATTATGAGACACATATTTTTGTTCTTAATATTAATAAAACTGTTACTTCGTGAAAATTTGAATAGACATCGCAAGGCAAATATGCTTTCTTCTTCTTCTGATCTAGTCGAGGAATCCCTTTGGTATTAGATATTTCTCTTGCTGATACTAGCTTTCCAAAAAGTAGGTACAACAATTAGGTTCTTATTTTATTATAAATTACGTGTAGCAATAAACCTAAATAATTGATTTTGCGATAATTTAAAGGTTGTCAAAATTAAAAATAACAGACACTCCTCATTGTTTAACCCATTTCATTTCACGGCTATTACAGGTATTTTATGATCGTGAGACACAACAATTTAATGCGCACATCCCTTCGCCAGCGTTTGATCGACAGGGAATTTATAAAAAAAAATTGAACCACAGACAAGATCAGAAATGGAATCGCCATTTTAATTATAAACAACCGACCGTTCCCGTCAAACCGATACAAGAAAATCGAAAAATCAAAATTCTTAAGTGTAATATCAAACTCAAGTTATAATTGGTCGTACCAATGGCTTGACTTTTGCCCCTTATATATTAATCGCAGAAAACAAAATACGCTCTAATTCTTGATGCTTAGAGCGCAATATTGAGGAATAGATATTGAAGTTAAGGCGCGTGTACACGTTGTAATATTTATAAGACGTGTATCAAAACCGAAGAGCCGTCTTCCAGGCCGATGACGTTTGACGTGAATTCTGACATCCCCTTTCGGGCTTGGTGTGATGATAAGCGTTGAGATAATTTTGATATGTACATGATATTTATACCGTACAAACATACAATATATGTATTGAGCGTTATTTAAATCTATATTAAAACGTGTATCTTTTCCGGCATACGAACAATAAGCATTTTAGACTTAGAATTAGGATGTTTCAGAAAAATTATGAATAAATGAAATATTTTGCCGAATATGTTTGTGTTAATCATTAGATGTTAATCACTATATCTCTCTTCTCTACCTCTTTTAAGAACACTCATCCTCATTTTATTGTGAGATCTCTGTTATTCACAACGATTTATTCCAATAGTCTTTTTTCTTGGTTATGATAACGTTGCCAGTCTTATAGGATCAATAATATTACTCTTTATTATCAGTTTCTGGTATTAAAACCAGCTGCAAAGAATTCTTATCATCTCTTAGTCTCGTATATACTCAAAAAGGTTGCCAGATAAAACATATTTTAAATTATATTAATTTTCTAATTATTACAGATTTATAGCAATGTAACAAATTACATCGCATCCATAGAGGCAATTATTATTTTACTAAGGAGAATGACAAACTTCGACATATTTTTTTTTAATATTTCACGCAATATTGATGATGTGTTGAAGTGGTGATGACTTAGAAACAGAAAATTCTCTGATCGGTTGCCAAATGCACCAACACTTACTTTAATAGCAGCAAATTACTATCCCACTTCTGAAACAAGACCTATTCTCTATGGAGAGAAAGATTGGAAATTTTATTATAAATTTAACCAGGCTTTATTATGATTAGTTAAACCAGTCTTTGGATTTAAATTTAGTTTTTAAGTATCACAGCAGCAACAACAATGGCTTAACTCTCTTCGCTTATCATTTGTACCACACAAAAAGTATCGCAACTCGATGAGCAAATAAAACACATGGAATCTTCGTATCGTGAGCTTTGAATAAGTTAGAACCAATATGAAAATTGTTTTACATATTATAGCATTACATTGAACTAAATTACGATTCCATTCTGACAACTTTCATAAATTGAATCTCATTTTTATCATAATATGATAATATAAGTTTTGTTTTTAGTATTAACCGCATTGCGACCTTTTTCACATCGTTTGGCATATGGAGGAAGATTTTTCTTCAATGGATCTATTAGTTTTATATTCGCTTTTCCACCGTTTCTATCGATCTTTAAACTATGATTCTTGGTCTTCGCTTATCGATGAGCTATTTATACATACACTGTATGGCTTTGAGGTTTTCTAGTATCTATTATAAGGAATGAAAATTTTGATATAAACTTAAGCGTGACTTCAATATTAGTGATTTTTTTCAATTGTGGTATAAATATACAAAATAATAAATATAGCTGGTAAAAATACTTACAGTAATATATTTAGGTTATATTGGTTTAAACTACTGAAAAAGCAAGTAAGTTTACTATGGAAATATGTATATGAGTAAATTCTATTTGATTTCTATTTGATCCCACGTTGTTGCAAAATAGTTAACACAACTGTACTGTCTTCTTTTTTTAATGTAAGACTTTTAGAAACTATCGGAATTCAGTCAATAGTTTTTTTTTTCTTTTTTACCGCAATCGGTTAAAACTCTATGGTATCCATATCGTTCACACATCGCCGCGTTCCATACATTCACCCTTCAATGGTCTACAATAAAAAGCATTGGTACAAATAGCCCGCTGGGATAAACCTCTGTCAATCGCCATTCAAGTGACGCAGTGTAGACGCGCCTTTACAATTTTTGACAATTAACGGATCAACGCATTTTAAACCTCATTACTTATGTATTAAAGTTTGATATCGTACATTTATTTAGTCATAGTTCATTTTCCACACTTAAACGTTCATGATTTGATCGAATTATAAAAAATTGATAAAATCATTATTTTTACGTACTTTATATTGTTTGGTAAAAGGTAAAATTTTCTTTAAATTCTGCTTTAAGAAAGGATCTGTTTGTCACAGAACTGATTGCACGCTATATTTTTTTGGTGTTGACATGTTTTCAAAGGTATAGAATTTGATTGTCTGTTGAAATGACTAAATATAATTCCTTAAAGATAATTCGTGAAGATATGGAAGCGAGAGTGAGGTAACATCTTCGTCTGTACTAAGCTTTAGCATGTTAAAGACTTAGACAACTCAACTCATTTAATTCAAATTCTATCTCCTTATGATGATTTGGTCACGAAGCAAAAGGTTGGCTTAATCATCATCCTCCCGCACTTATCCCACTCTTAAGTGGCACGACATGTTATAAACTTGATTTGGTATCAGCTAATTTTTCGACAGGCAACCTGCCTGGCGTCAACTTACCTTAGTCGTATTTTACGACATTTGATAAGAAAGAGGGTGGTTTATTCTAATCAACCGGATACCACACGATGGATCGACTTATCTGCGTCGCCTTTTACGACAACTCGATAAGAGATGAGGGTGGTCTATTCTTCTCAGCCGGATACCACACAGCAACAAAAGAGTGTCTTAAATGTATTAAAATAAAATAAAGTGGTTGTGAAGAGAAAACGTTGGATTTTGGTACAGTTTAATAATACTTTATGTACATGTGAATACATCTTTATCTGTTTAGGAAATTAAAATCTTTTTTTTTCGAAATGACTATATGTTGTTAGCCCTAACGGCTTTTAAAGCGTCACCGGGCGGGACGGGCGAACGCAGAAGCATCGTCGAAGTTGCGAAATGCGGAGAGTAGAGCGCAGAAGCTCTACTAGCGTCGGGGAACGTTAGAGCGACGTGTACTGGAGGGCTAATAGTATGACCATTAGTCATTATGGCATCGGGAGTATGGTGCAAAATTAAATTCAAGATGTACAGTAATAAGGCAGCATACTAACCACTAAATAACTGAGTTTGTCAAGATATCTCAGATAGAAACAATACTACACCGTGATATTTCAAGTAAAATCAATTAACTGTAATCAATCACAGATTCACGACTGCAATCATTATATAATGATTATTAGACGTATCAATGATTAAATTGTGGGGAGGGTTTGATTAATTACCAGGCATATAACATCTTGTCTTTGTATCTAATTAATTGATAAACTTTTAAATTATAAGGCAAAGGTTAGCAATATTGACGAGGTTATAAATCTTATTTCCAAAACATTGCTTAGAAGAAGTCCTTTATGGTATGCAAAAAATCTATAAAGGCAAGGAATAAGTTTCTTCGTTAGGTTTGCACGTTAGACTGTCTTTTTAGACTAAAGAATGACTCATCAAACACAGTTTTAAAATATTATTAAGAATTTGACATACCAAATGTTGATAAGGTTTATTCCCGGGCTCGATTCCCGCTGAGGCCCAACACTTTCAACACAACCATGCTCACAAACTATCGCATTTATAATATTAGTGTGATATGATTAGTAGGATATTTTTTATAGTACCTACCCAAGTATTACAAAATGCCTATGAGGCTAAATTAAACCGGGCGAATAAAAACAGTATTTAAAAGAATGCACACAGAAACACACGTTAGACGTGTGTGTACATGTCTAACAGCATAAAAAAATAATCAAAAAGCAAGTGAAACAATAAATAAGGGCAGATGATTGACATAGACAGCGGTTAAGTACAGGTCGAATCGCGAAACGTGGGAGTTCATAAAAAAACTTCAAATGTTAGCGCCGAAGTTTGGTTTATGAGGGTTCTGTACAAGTCATAATTTAATTTTTTTTTGATTATTATTTAGTTAATTAATTATCATTTTAGTCAAATATAAGATACGTAATAATTAAATTAATAGTGAATTGGATTTTCGGCAAGAATGTCTCGACTTTAGTATTTTCTTTCACTTTTGCTTTACATCAACTTATTTTGACCAATATTCGCTAATTTGCGCTTTTTCATTTCTTTATATTTATGCCTAGATCTAATTTTTTATCTTATTTCATCTGCTTTTTTAGTTTTCTCGAAATTTTGAGGGTGTATGGGTCAAACTGAGATTTGGATATTTGGTTTCAGTGGGTCGAAATACGTTCCCATAGGTCGGTCTGGTCAAATTCACTTTCCACTTTTTTTGCATGTAGTGGAACAGTTAATTAATATAGGTTATGAAATAAATATTTCACTTAAATTATTTATTCTTAATATTAACAAATGGTTACAGCGCGTAGTATTTGCTAAGGACAGGAACATCAGAATTTTCTAAATTTTAAAATGTAATATTTATATTTACAATCTACATTTTATCTCGAGTGTTTGGATATCACAAGTTAACTTCTAAGACATGCTTGCAATGGTTACTTGCTATGGAACAGATTGTTAAGAGAGAACCCTCAGAAGAGAAGACTGTTATATTATAATTATCTGTTACTTGCAATGGAACGCTGTGTTGAGAGAGAACCCCGTCTTCTCTTCACTACATATTATAAAACAAAGTCGCATTCTTTGTCCATATATCCCTATGTACGCATAAAACTTTAAAACTACGCAACAGATTTTGATGGGGTTTTTTAAAAGATAGAGTGATTCCAGAGGAAGGTTTGTACGTATAATAACATTCAATACGGAGCAGAGAAATACTGTAATTATTGAGGTTTCTGTAAATAATTACATTTTTTTCCTCTTACATTGCAAACGCAGGCTAAACCCTACGAGATTTATCAAAATATGAAAAATATGTACTAAGTAGTTGTACATCTTGAAAAGGTCTACAGAAAAGTCCGCGATGGTATATGTCTATCTCTTATGGATAACCCACTATAGCATTTTTTGTCATTTACTTTTTACGAAAAATAATGCCATATTTTTGAAGCAATTTTTATACAATACAGCATTTATCCTTATTTAATTAAGTACCTTAAATAAACTGTTGATTTAATATAGATCAATATGGCCGTTTACAGCATGTAATTTAAGTGAACATTTTCGGAGATATTACAGATTTAAAATGCCGTAAGGACGCCGCGCTTCGCCCTATAACACTTCGACTTTAGCAGCGATGTCGCTCTTTCAGCTGTAGTTTGTTTAAAGACATTCTGTAATTAATTGTAAAAATAAAACACATAGGGAAAATGTAAAAGTAAATAAGTAAAAATGTACTATATGAATTTAGATATTCCAAAGATAGCAGGAAATTGTTTTTTACCAAATTTAACTCTTGCGGGCCACGGGCAGTAATGAATAAATCAAAACTACTGGATCGACTTTAATAATTTTTTTCACTGAGTGACATGGGCTATATATTTTATACCCGTGCGAAGCAGAGGCAGGCCGCTAGTATATAATAAAGTAAAGTCAAAATTATTTTTATCCATAGAAAATTGATTCTAAGTTTTACTAAGGATTTCTAAAATATTGCTTCCCCGGAGGGTTTTTGTGGTTCGATACGTCGTGCTCACAGCTGGACGTCCGATTCGGTCCGTAATTTTATGAAATCCGTGGCATTGATTTTTTTCTTAATCCTTTATAGGTGTGGATTTGTTTAATTCGAGGTACTATGCTCATCGAATACATTAATACTAGCTAACAGGTAATAATTAACAAATAACAGACTTTTAATATTTGATAGCATTTCGCATTTGTTTTTTGATGATTGGTAAAAATATATTTATTATTAAAAAGAGATAAGCATTCAATTTTTAACCGACTTCGAAAAGGAGGTGGTTCAAAATTCGGCCGGTATTCTTTAATAAAATTGTAAAAGTTTATAGATTTTAATTATTTCTTTTAAACTTGAAGTTAGTTGATACCAATGTTATGACTCGTTCTATAAAAAAAATATAAGCTAGAAACTCCTTACTACATTGAAAATTCATTCAATATATACTGAAACTTGTAATTATTATCTCCTTTGTAATCGAAATTATCAGAACATTTTTTATTAAATCTCATTCTTTAGATTTTTAATAACAACCTGTCCGTACCCGCGATTACGTTCGCGTCAATTTAGTGTTAAAATATCCTCAATTATGTTGTTCGCGTTTTATGTTGTTCTCAAAGAAAAAACGGGATCTTTTCCGCACGTTAGCCCTTTATAAACTTGAAGTTTATATCGGGCCATACCAAATTTCATCAATATTGCTCCAAAGCATAACATACAAAAAAGACAGTCAGACAGACTGGCAAACAGACGTTCGTATTTATAATATAAGTAAAGTAATAGCTATAGCAAAATTGAGGTCTTTCCAATCCAGCATTCCTGTGGTCACTAATAATAAAAGTTCCTAGACAATGCAGAGCCGAAGCGCGCAGCCGAAATACATCAACAATTCTTTTAACTTGATCTCCAACATCGCGTAATCTAAAAACACCCGCAGCATCTCGGCAATTTTTGATATTAAAATCTTCAATAATACCTAATGGATGTCTCCGAGATCGAGACGAAAGTGCTTGTATTGAGTGCACCCTTCAGAATTCATTTTTTTTAATATCGCCCTTTGTATTCAGGGCTTTTGTCTCATTTGAGTATTTGATGTCCCCTCATTCATTGTAGTGTCATAATTATGTAATTTTTAAGGGATGAAATTGATATTTCAAATGTCTTCTGCTAATGGTTTCGTATACCAAGAAAGCGACGATGATGTAATTTGACAAATCGACGTTAACAACGTACGTAGTTAATGATCAGAGAAGACTCCTTTAAATTTGCGTGGACTTTTGTTATGTGATAGTTCGATAATAGACGGCGGTTTTCAATGTCATCCTATTCCTGTAGAGTTAACCGGATTTCTATAGTCTATATGTTATTCCGGTGTATAAGTAATAATTGTGCCAAATTTCATCGATATTGGTTCAGCGGATTCGCCGTGAAAGAGTAACAAACATAGATCCACTCACAAAATTTCGCATTTATAATATTAGCATGATAGGATGAGGACATAATATTAATGGGCGTTTAAAGAAAAAGATAAAATTTCATTCGAAAACAGAGCTATAATGATATACTCGTATGTTTCTTATTAGAAATTTCGTCAGATCTATTTTGAGATTCAAATAGACATATAATAGAATAGAGGTGAAAATTCTCGTCAAAGTTGAAATTAGAGTGACACTATCAGTAATCCTTTCTAGGACATTACAATTAATAACATGTTCCGCTTAATTTGGTTTATATAAGTTTGAATAACGATATTGTCTGTACGTTATTATTTACGATTGTAATTTTATATTATCATCTTGTTGACTTGGAAAATAAAAATCATACACATATTAAATGTTAAATGTCAAGACATCTCATTCCATCCAAGATCCCCATAAACAATGTACGACCCATAACAGATCTATTAGAAAACAAACGATCTCTTTATTGGAAATGGAATCCAATATGACGCTCGTAAACAAATTATTCGTAAAACCAGTACTTTGTACGTCAACCCTCAAATGCGACCATAAAAATATATGCCGGGACATCCCTACACGCCAAAAATGCTCGACCGTAATAAAGAAACGCGATAAACCGAGTAAAAAATGGCCGACATGAATTCATTGATATGACATTTGGGGTTTCGCCGAATGGTCACGGTTATAGCTCAGAAATTTTCCTCTAGACATATTTCCTCCTTATAGTTTTACGGGTTCGGCCCCATCTTTTATTGGCGACTGGGAATCTTGTCAATCCTATTACGCGGGGTCGTTTTTGTCTTCTTGCCGCGTTTTAGGGTTATGGCTTTGATATTACGTTAAATTTATGGAGATTATGAGATAATTTACTCTTAATTATAAAGACTGCCTTACACACGTATATTTAAAAAAAAAAACACGGTAAATATATTCATCATTCTCCTGTAATTATTCCACTCAAAGTGGGGCATAACTTGTTATAAACATGCTGTCATATGATTTGGCTGCGTTTTTACGACCAACTGCATGCAATGCCAACTTACCTTAGTCATATTTTACGATACCTCGGTAAGAAATGAGGGTGGTGTATTCTAGTCAGCCAGATCCACACGGGTGGGTCAACTTAGCTTAGTCACCTTTTACGACACCTCGGTAAGAAATGAGGTTGGTCAAGACTTGCGTTCTATAACTATGCAATAATTCTTAAACTAACGTTTTTAATTTTTATTATTTACTTGCACTATTAAAGAATTGCTTTGGTTTAAGCCTACTATTACCAAAACGATTTCAATAATTTATAGAATTAGGCGTTACGTTGCGGAGGTCCATAATACAAAATTAATGAGAATATTGTTATGCTATAATCCGCGATAAAATAAAATATATGTAATGTTAAATGTACTATTAGTTTTCATACCTGATACATGCAGAATTTGTAAAAACTCATGATGCAATGATTTAAAAAGTAATTCCAAATTTTAGTCTAGACTAAATACAAGGAAGTATCCAAAGTAAATCACAGCGACGAATATTTGTTATAAGCCAGCGTATAGTGCAGCTAGGCGGGGGGCAACGCCGACCGATACGTTTTGTCGCTTCGCAAACCGCGGTCACGGAGCTGTATGCTATGAGGTAAGATATAATGGAGTAGGTAAAATACTTTTTGGTACATAAAATTAATTTACGACTAAAATTAAATTAAATATATGGGACACTTACACACACGGTCGTCCGTCCTCAAAGTAAGTAACTTAATACTTGTGTTATGGGTGAGAGACAACTAGTGAATACATACGTATATATATTTTTTAAATACATACTTAAATACAAATATACACTCAGACGAGAAGACCAACAAATTCATTTACAGAAAATGTTGGCCCTCAGCGGGAACCGACCCGTGATCCACGGATCTGAAGGCAGGGTCACTACCCACTGCGCCAACGGGCCAGTCAATTGTTGTTAATTTGTACTGCTTCAACTTGCTGTCAACTTGTTACTTTCGTACTGGTTGCCATAGACCTCTGCTTATAGAGAGATATATTATATTTTATACCCATTAATACCAGGTTACCTTGTAAGCATTTTTTTTTATTTCGAAGCAGCAACATCAGTTATAATATATTATTTTATTATATTCCAATACTGCCGCTTTTTTCCCTCAATTATGTTGTATTAACTCAACTATGTATTTCCATCCCGACCTCAAAAGACAAACGGGAATTTTTAATTTATAATTATGTAGTAGTTATATATAATGTATGCAGTACAGTACAGTATATATAATGTTGTATGCAGGTCAGTAAATTAGTTTTAGTTAGGCAGGGGCCGGTCGTAGAATAATTATTTAACAACATATGTAAGACACGTTGTTTTGATCTCACTTAGAGTAGGATACGAGCAGGAAATGATGTTGATGACTTTCGCATTTATAAGTATGGTTTATATTAGACTGGCCCGTTGACGCAGTGGGTAGTGATCCTGCCTACAGCTCTGTGGATCGCGGGTTTTTTTCTTTAAAAAGAAATTGTTGATTCTTCGAGCCTGGGTGTATATTTATATTTAAGTATGTATTTAAAAATAATATATGTATATATTCACCAGTTGTCTCTCAACCATAACACAAGTATTAAATTACTTACTTTGGGGACGGACGACCGTGTGTGTAAGTGTCCCATATATTTAAAGTAAAAAAATGCCTTCTCCATTTTCAAGTGTTCGCAGTCCAATGCCTACCATCCGTGCGGCTGGCCGAAATTTAGATGTCACGACTGCAACGCTTTCCTACCTAATGCGCGCCGTACGCAATAGCTGTTTGTTAGTGACTGCATGCGGTAGGCACAAGATTGAAGATAGCGCACGAATTATACGGTCTTCCGTGTGCGCGCGGCCTAATGGCTTTAGCCGTGTAAATCTTCTGGACGGATAAGCTGAATCTGTTCTAATTACCGCAATTGAATCAATTTACTTTGTGATTTTAGAAGCTTTATGTTGCCAGTTTGAACATGTTCAATGTTAAAATAATATTATTCAAAAATTGCTGTAATAGTTACGTATAATTTTTAATTATTTAAAACACATTTATTTAAACAAAACTGTATATGTCTACTGGATTAGAGTGTGGGCAAGTGAATAGAGTTGTGGATGAACAAATTCACAGCATGTTGTTAAATCATAATACTAAAAACGTTTTGAATAACCTATAGAACTGATGACAAAAACCTAAAAAAAATGCCAATACCATAAACAACCGACACAAATATGATAACAAATTTTGCACCATATAATTACATATATAATTCTTAATAAAAATCAGTTTCGATATAGATAGAACATTATTTTAACACACAGGTTTGATAAAACTATATGAACACTTGAAGTAAATAAGGCACTAAGTACCTAAAAAAAATTCCAACTAAAAGCCTTTTAGAACCAAATTGCATACTTAATTCGAATTTTAAGTACTTAGTGCCTTATATACTTCAAGTGTTCAATTGACAAATGGCGATTTATACTCTGCGTTTCTTTCATAAATATGGATGTGAAATAAAAAAATTACCTCAATATTTGTTGGTTTATGGTATTTTAACTATGTATTAAATAAAAGAAATTTCTGAAACACTAACATTTATGTTTTATCTATGTATTGTTTTAATTTAGAATTCTAATCAAATTCTTTTGTTTATTAGTGTTCTGTTTTTGATTAATTTGAAAGTCAAAGCAACTTATTTACTTCATGTTTTTATTTGTCTATGCTTAGATTTATTAAGTGTGAGTGATTCAGTCTTCGTGTCACAACACTGATTCCGAGCCGTGTATCACCAATAACAATCGGTGTCAAACAGGCACGACTGGATTGTCGCAATCGGAATAACCCCCGCAATTAGTTCCATGTTCACCATTTCCAATATGAAATACAGCCGCCCGGATCGGCTAAGACATATAGATTAGTTGATACACACGGATATTATGGCTAGCGATACTAATGTACCTACTACACAGGAATGTACAAATAATAATGTGTATAGGGATAATTTAATAAATTTTTTAAAGGTTTTAAAAATATATAGTTTTAAATGCATTCCAAATTATAAATGTTAAATAAGTATTTTTAATTAAGTAAATGGGTCACGGGTTCGAATACAAATTATTCTTTATTCAGAATGATTTTTACAAGCATTTTTGAATTGTTAAATTACTACGAACTAGGAATGCTTCTAAATCTAGGAATCTAGGAAATAAAATCTATGCTTTGCAAAGGTGCTTGACGAGAAAAACTCGCAAGAAATTCGGCGATCACTCATCCCAAAATTGACAACTTTGAGAAATTAAAAATTACAAAATAATTTAGTGCGTAGTTGAAACCTAAATCTAAGATTTGTTATCATTTCATATCATCAAACCCCGTAGATACGATATCTGTAGGGTTTTAGAGGTGTGTATCGCCTTTATATAGAGGCATAGGAAACACACGCACATCTTAAATAACTGCCCGGGGAAGATGCATAATTGAAATTTTCTCTTATTTTCGAAATCTAGGTTTCTAGCATTTTCGATAAAGTGTATGCAGTGGCAATGACAATATATAAAAAAATGTTCACAATATATAAAGAGATACTAGGCCCGAAGGCTTTGCATAGTCACTACTTCAAAATGAAAAAGAAGATTGGCTACCAAGCATTACAGTAGTGCGGTTGGTCGGAGATCCAGTATTTTTCTTCAAAAAAGAGGAGGCCGTTGCCTAATTGTAAGATAGTATAATGCTGGTAATTCACCTCTGCCTCGTTAATTGTCAAGTAAAATTAATCTTAAAATGATATCCTGCACACGTTACATCTGTGTGTATCAACAATAGTTACCCTATAACATATGCCAAATCCATGGTTGAACCATTTTGCATTCGACTGCCGACTCCCTTTTGGATGACGTCAATATGCATCCTTCGTTACCTTCTAAAATGGCTTCAATCCTTCGATTTGTGATAAAACAATATCAACTCTAAATGAAACGGATTTCGATACAATTTCGATTAAAATGTACGATTTCATAATCCGGAAACACAGATTCGATGTCACCATAACTGATATATAGTTTCACCTTCATTGAATCCGTGATAAATTGATACGCACAGGGGAAGATTATTCAATAACAAGTGAGGTTGGTTGATCACACGTCATTTGTAGGCTTTGTCGCGTCTACGTGTTTTGGGGTATGCTGAATTTGGAATTGGAATATGTAATTAGTAATCATGTGATTCCGTTTTGTGTTTGGTAATTGTGGATAAGAATCTATTCTAAAATGCGTGTGGAATCCAATTGAGTAGAATAGGCTACTTTTATTTCTTATGAGGTGCCGTAAAAGTTGAGGTCAGGGAGGCGGCTAGTGGTAAAATAACTAAACAAATCATGTTTGGTACAACATATGTAAAAGATGCCGGCCCCACTTAGAGTAGGATAAGGGCAGGAGAATGATGAATATATCCTAAAATATAACCCTATTTGTGTCTTGTTGTTAGGTTCAATACACATGATCTCGTTTTAAGGTATCCCAATTACATTTATTTACTATTTTGGATTATTTATTTTGGGATCCATTCTAAAGAACTTCTCTATCTTTTAGTGAATGTTCCATTACAATTGTTAGAAAGCAAAGAAAGAAAGGTAATCTCCGGGAAAAGGAAAATACAAACGGATAATTTTTAAGTATAACTTTCACTAAGGAATCTTTTGAAAAACCTCGTCTATAAGTTTTAGAGAGACTCTGCAGAGACATACAGACATGCACAGAAATACGCATATAAGGTAAGGGCAGTAGTAATTGACCATGTCCTAGTAGTTGATACGTTTTGTTTGTTGTAGCTAATAAAAAATATTTATTAATAATATTAAATTTTAAATATTAAATGTTAATCAATTAACAGTTCGTAATAGATGGCAACAGTACAAATTTATTTTCTATTATAATCTACTACAAACAAAACTCTTTTATTTAAAATTTAATACAAAATGGTCAACTACTTAGTACATGGTCAATTACTAGTGCCCTTACCTTATGTATAAACAAAATTAACAACCAGTATCTAAAAATCTGTGCTTTGATCACGATGATACTACGTTTACCTCAAGGGCTCAAGTAAAGAGAATCAAATATGGGATCAATAAAAAAAATGTTGCAAATTCCGCCGTGTGGTATCCGGCTGAATAGAATAGTACCACCCTCTTTTCTTACCGAGGTGTCGTAAAAGGCGACTAAGGTAAGTCGACCCGCCGTGTGGTATCCGGCTGAGTAGAATAGACTACCCTTATGTCTTACCGAGGTGTCGTAAAAGGCGACTGAGGTAAGTTGACCCACCGTGTGGTATCCGGTTGAGAAAAATAGACCACCATCTTTCTTACCGAAGAATCGTAAAATACGACGAAGGTAAGTTGACGTCAGGCAGGCGGCCAGTCGTAAAAACGCAGCCAAACCATGTGACAACATGTTGTAACTTGTTGTGCCGACCCCACTTAGAGTGGGATGAGGGCAGGAGAATGATGATACATATATTATATACATATATTAATATACTTAGAATGAATAAAAAAATTGGCGCAAATAATTGCACTACGGCAAGAAAATGATTACAAATGTCATAGCTGTAACATATTCCGTGTTTCTAAAAGAATTCCCTCCAAAGCACCATTCCTAAGTACGGCAGCCCCGCGTGATTCGCTCGCAGCTGATTGATTTATGCCGGCCGCTGTCCGCCGTACGTCCGTACGCTTTGTACGGCCACGATGCCATTTCCCGGCGTTGTCGCGTCTAATTGCGACAATAATTCATGTCTAATAATAATCTAGCTATTATCGGACTGTATAAACAGGTGAGGATATGTCGCCATTGTTCCGCTTGCGCCAGTTTTCAACGAATATGTGCTTATTAAACGCGATATCATTTCGAATGTGCCGTGAAGTCGCTTATGTAAAGTGATACTATAAATGTGTACATACTTAACATATACAGATATAGATTTTAACTTTTCAGGACAGGAAAATACTGTTTCCTATATTTCATATCTTTCTTTCATATTTAAATGAGTTAATCTTGTATGTATATATATTTTCAGAATTTAGGAAACGGCTCCAACAATTTTCCTTAAAATCAGCATGCAAGAGGTTTTTGGGGAGAAAAATCATTCTAGCTAGGTTTTATTTTTAAAAAATCGTTTTATCCCTGTTTTTGGGTATTAAAAACATTTACATGGGTACCGCCGCCCGACGGGGACAGATAACGGTTATGTCGCACCAACTAAAACAATCTGTGTTCTCCACTACGCTGCCTGATGGCGGGAATAGGGTACCTATGAAGACATTGCCCCCATCCCCGCCAACAGCAACTCTGTACCCCAGAGTGCGCCACCTCTGGGTCGGGGCCTCTCTAAAAGTGGCCTCTACCTCCGCTGGACGATGCATCGGGAGCACCAGATGCATCGTCCGTGGGGACTTTATAGGGTGGGCGTCCGATTAAACCACGTTCGGAAAGTTCTCATTAAGTCGGCAAATATCTTCATATTTTAGTTAATTTATGAAACACACCAATCCACTTAGGGCCCGCATGTCGTTCATAACTCTGAAATCCCTCTGACAGTGCTGTGCAATTAATCATGTACATACATCCGGCTGTGATAATCAATAAGCTATCAACATTGATATGTCATTGTTATCCACCGCGTTTGTACTGAGGGCAACCATGAGTTCTGCGAATACTTGGAACTTCCCCGTGGCATCGAGAGAAAAATTTTTTAAATTTGGATGCCTTTTTTATTGATTTATAATTTTGGGCAAAAGTTGAATTTCTTTTTTTCCTTTCTGAGTGAAAAAAATGGGTTTCATATATTTGATGACGATGATAAAATCTAAAAACTAGACCAAGATTAGCTAAAAACATATTTATATTATTTTCTTTTACACAAAAACAATCTACGTAACACATATATACTTATGATTACTTTTATCAATAACAAATTAAGTTATACTAAGAATAGTCATATTGTTAAGTCAACAACTCAGATAAGGCACTTTTTATCACTTTATATTACTTATTATTTAATGCCAAAATTCATGTTTATGCTAAGTAATATGTAAGCCGCATTTATAAACTGAAACTCTAAAAAAAATTTCAATCAACGATTTCAGCTTAAAACACCAAATACAAATACTACAACAATCCTTAAAAAATGTTTGATCAAATCAAATCAAAAATCAAATAATTAATAAAAAATTTATTGAAAATTGTTAAAACTTATAGAACTCTACAAATTGTATATGCTTTGCGATTTTGTCGTGGAGTATATCTCCTGATGATGCTTCGGTTGCGGGACGAAACGATTGTTAAGTTTGTGATAGTGACGTGTGTAGTGCTTGTGTATTGTGGTGGCAGTGGTGGAGCATTGTGCACTATATGTATTTCCTATTTAACTTCATCGCGGATTATAGCAAAATAATTTTATTATTACTTTTGTAATATGTATATGTTTACGGTAAATTAATCTACCACGTTTGAATTTACACAAGCTTAGCTTTTTCAACACTGAAATGTTAAGCAGTTACAAATAATTCTGCTAAAATATTTCACTGTCTCATTTCTTATCGGATTGTTGGTCACCATATTTGTATTCAAATTGCTCGTTGACGTTAACGAGACTAAAACAAAATGTTTGGTAATGGATTGATTCGTCCATTTGTGGTCGTGATTAATCGTCCTTTTGAACGTGAATATTACCCGATAGTTATTAAGCATTACGTATTTACTGTACTGTATAATCAATGTGGTTATATTTTTATTTGAAAATAAACAACTATCAGATTTAAGAAGCTTAAGCTAAAACTTTCATATTGATAATTATTAGAGCTTTGCTTATTAACGTTTATGTCTTAATTAAGAAAAATCGTTTAATCCTTTAAATCAAGGATGTCAAGTGATTCTTAATTAAGTCAGATGAAAGTATTTGTCTTGTACTCTTTGAATAGTTTACTCTGAATAGTGTCCTACCCTAATAATAAACTTTTCTCCGTCTTCTCTTTTCTTTTACTTAAAAGTTTGAGTCTACACTCAAAATTTAATGTATATGCGGTGACATATTTCAAATGAATTAATAGTTTTAAAGTAAAGTAAACATTAGTAAGTATAATTCCAAAAGAATGACTTTGGGCCTCATAGGGAGGCCAAAAGTCACTCAGCGGACGATGGAGTGAGTTATGGAGTGTCTCTACGTGATCAAATCAGAAATGAGGAGACGAACCAACGTCGATGAATCTCCTCATTTCTGATTTGATCTGAGTTATCTTTATGACTCAGCTTGTCGCTAATTTAAGGGTCGCGGGGAGCAGCTGGATCCAAGCACCACCGGATCGTCTAGTGCAGGGCTTCTTAAACTTATCATCATCATCTCTTACCCCACTCTAAGTGGGGTCGGCACAATATGTCTTTTTCTTCCATTCTCCTCTATCATTCGCCAACTCTGGTGCCACACCTTTAACATGCATATCATTATATCATCATACCGCCAATTGCACAATATTTTTCTTTTAATGTTATTTGTTTTGTTTCTTTAATTGTTTTAGAAGTAGTAGTGTTATTTGTGTGTTATTATTATAGTGCAATATAGAATTGATTCATTCATTCATTCATTCATCGTTTTTCACACAATCAATCAACAATATTTTTTTCGGCCTCCCCCTAACCATACATCCATCCACATTCATATTTAAAACTCTTTTGGTCACATGGCTTTCATCCCTTCTCATTACATGACCATACCAACTTAGTCTCGCACTTCTCATTTTTTCTGTAACTATGGTTCTAAACTATGGGTCGCAAACTTATGGGGTAAAATTCTGCGGTCGCGAGGGAATGTTTTACTTATATTTTACTTTAATACTTACCACGCAACTACTTGAATATATTCGAGCGAATCAAGACGGTCTGAATCCACTTTTGTTTTTGAAACTATAATAAATATTTAAAAAAATTTGTGCAATTTTTAATTTTAGATTTTTGTATGTTTCAAAACGAATTCTAAAACTATATATGTATATGTTATATATATATCTATACCTAATAAGTAATTCATCAAAAAATATGAATTTATTTTTCTTTTATATTTGTATGGGGTCGTCAAAAAACTCGCAATCATAAATGGGGTCGTGAATGACAAAAGTTTAAGAAGCTATGATCTAGTGTGGAGATCCCGTGAAGAGATCTATGTCCAGCAGTGGACATCTAACTGTAGAGAAAATAGACGTATAATTTTCATAGGATTACGTATCACAATATCAGTTGGACTGTCATATTACATATTACAGGTCGAACGGATGTACCTAGATGGATGATGATCTCCACCTATGAACCTAATAAATCTTAGGTTATTGTAACATCTCACTAATGTGATCTGCACATGTTCATTGTACAGGGTTATCGGCGTTACACGACACGATACGGAGACGTGACGAGTTCATAGAGTTATTATACTACAGTAGGGGAGCCAGCAAATGATGTTATCTGTCTCTCTTTTTTATGTGTGATTAAATCAGAATAAGTACGGGTCTCTTGTATCCCCTTTCTTATTATTTCCTGGACATTTGCACTTGTAGTCCTATAAGGCTCTACTCTATGTATAATAATTGTATGGACGAAATCTAGCTATATTGTATTACAATAAAATCGTTTTATCCCTGTGTTTGGGCATTAAAAAAATACAAAAATTTAAATTTAATATATAAAACACTATTTTTTCCGAAAGCTGTAAAGTCAGCGTAGCTTATCCGGGAAACAGGTGGTCTTTTTAATTGGGTAGGTGAGGCTCGATGCCTCACCTACCCAATTATTCTTTTACGAGAGAGCGCACACACCCACACACGCACAAACACACACACACAAACACACAAAAAAACACTTTACATAAAAACACAACAGACGCGTCAGTTATATATAATATTTGTTTATGTAGAATTGTTTATGTATTACATTAGATTAGAGAATCACTATTTTTGATCCAGAGGGAGGTAGACACTCGTAGCACAAGTTATCTTAGTACGAGTGTCAACGATATTTGTTAATGTGAATTTTGTATTTTATTATCTATTTTTGAATCTTGGTTTTGTATTTTTTATAATTTTTTGGCTTAATAAAGTTACTATTATTACTTTTTTTATTTTGTGATCAGGTACTACTAAGTTATAGAAAATGTCGGTATCTCTGGTAAATTTATGTATTTTATTTAACCCATACTAATTTGAAACGTATTTTAAAAAATTTAGCTTAGTACTTGCAGTGATCTATGGACTAAAAATGTTCGATAAACAGTGATTTGGGATCGACAAAAGATCTCATTGATTTCCTGATTGTTCTGTCTGTATTGCCAAAATGAATCGGGACATACCTAGATAATGGGTGTGTCCCAGATATGTTTTCAGTCTTATCCGTCTCGTGCAGTTTAAACGCTCGTTGCACAATCGTGCCCTCGCGTCTAATATTGAAATAGTGATTTACAGTGCCATAAATCCGTTGAGTGTCCACCCGACAAGCGTCGGATAATCGCGTGACGTACGCCTCACTCGTGTGCACCTTTACTCTGATAAGTTGGGCGACATTTCTAGCTTGGACGAATTTAGAAATTACTAGATTTTGTGCATGCTGTTCTGTTGTTACCTTCATCTGATATATTCAAATTCAAAATGTTCTTCATTCGAATAAACTTGTAAACAAGTGATTTTGAATCGTCAATTCTACTGCTGGTTCGGAAAGCTGTTCCTACTAGAGCCAGCAAGAAGCTCGGCGGTTGCTCTTTTAAAAATATAATTGTTATGACTAGTTACATTTAGTCATTACTGTCTTGTTCAGGGTCTACGCCGTGTGGTATCCGGCTGAATAGAATAGTGCCACCCTCTTTTCTTACCGAGGTGTCGTAAAAGGCGACTAAGGTAAGTCGACCCGCCGTATGGTATCCGGCTGAGTAGAATAGACCACCCTCTTTTCTTACCGAGGTGTCGTAAAAGGCGACTAAGGTAAATGACTCATCGTGTGGTATCCGGTTAAGTAGAATAGACCACCCTCTTTCTCATCGAGGTGTCGTAAAATACGACTAAGATAAGCTGACGTCAGGCAGGCGACCGGTCGTAAAAACGCAGCCAAATCATGTGACAGCATGCTTATAACATGTTGTGCCGACCCCACTTAGAGTGGGATAAGGGCAGGAGGATGATGAATACGCTATTCTGTCATAGCCGAGTACCAGACTGATATTAAATTTCTCTTTATTTTTGACTTGTACCAATTACTATCGTTGAAGTTTAAACATACGACGATGTTTCAATGCGAATTCTTAGGAATAGAAAATATTCCAAAAATGCTTTTAAAATATATTATTATGACGATAATATGTTTACTTTCTTCTTCTTCTTCGTCAACCGATGGACGTCCACTGTTGGACTGTTGGTCTCTCCATGGGATCTCCATACCACACGATCTTGTGCCGCTTGCACCCAGCGGCTCCCCACGATCTTTTTGAGAGTTTTTTTTTTGGGTGTAAGGGGGAGGCTCGTCTCAATCAATCTAACCTGCACGCGCGCCCTGCGGATTAACCAATGAGGCTCTGGCCACCGACCAATGGCGGTATAACCATTCATATAGCTGACCTAAATTCTACCAGACCGACAGTGGGCAGCAGCACTGTCGGTGCGACATGGTCAGCACTGCGATCATCAACCCGCAGGCCAAGCGTGGTGGTTGCCGGAAATACCTTCATGGCATTACAAATCAAAACATTTTTACAAAAGTCTACCCTTTTATTCTTTCTCAATAACTATTTTTTTTATATTATTGACCGACTATATGAAGGAGGTTGTATTAAAAACATGTTGTAACAGTATACAACTTTTTACAACAATGTATTTCTTTACCAGAGAGCGTAATATGCTTAAAGTTAATCTTTAATATTTAAATGAGTTAATCTTGTATGTATTTTTGAATCTCGGAAACAGCTCCAACTAATTTTTCTGAAATGTGTAGGGGTTTTGGGTGAGAAAAATCGATTTAGCTAGTTTTATTTTAAAAAAATTCGTTTCATCCCTGTTTTTGGGCATTAAAAAATGCTAAAATGTAGAATTGAAATGAAAGGATATTTTAGTTATCAAATTTGGACTGAAAATTGACTGTTCAAAACCCAGGATCGAATCCCACATGTCGCTGAAAAAGGAGCCGCTGATGCCTTCTTTTTTAATTTTATTTTAAATATTTTTTTTTATCTTTTAAAAAATTACCGAACAAGACTCGGTCACCCAGCTCCATTAATATCCAGCTCCAATAAATTTTATTAGAAAAACTTATTGCTCCTGCCCGGCAGCCTCCTCCTCAAATCGAATAATATCAAATCAAAAACCTTTTAATGGCAAAAATAGGGTAAGTGTGATGATACACTTACCCTACAGATGAAAACTCCTTATTGAATCCGTGATACACGACTCTTAAAGTTAGTCATTACTGTCTTGTTCAGGGTCTACGCCGTGTGGTATCCGGCTGAATAGAATAGTACCACCCTCATTCTAACCGAGGTGTCGTAAAAGGCGACTAAGGTAAGGCGACCCGCCGTGTGGTATCCGGCTGAGTAGAATAGACCAACCTCATTTCTAACCGAGGTGTCGTAAAAGGCGACTATGGTTAGTTGACCCACCGTGTGGTATCTGGTTTAGTAGAATAGACCACCCTCTTTCTTACCGAGGTGTCATAAAATATGATAGAGGTAAGTTGACGTCAGGCAGGCGGCCGGTTGTAAAAACTCATCTCATGTGACAGCATGTTTATAACATGTTGTGCCGACCCCACTTAAAGTGGGATAAGGGCAGGAAGATGATGATGATACACGACTCTTAAAAAGATTATCAAGGCATGGATTTCTAGCTTAAGAAATGCATTAGATTTTTTGTTTAGAGACGCAAAATTTACCTTAATTTAATTTTAATTTATTTTTTATTTAATTTAAAAATTAATCAAAAATATATTTTCGATCACGATTCTTTGCGCGCCCACTTTCAAAATACCAATGCAGCATATCAACAAGTAAACCCGGCTACGGAACTAGTTTCATGTGACATATAATCAGGCAATAAATTCAGCTTACAAACTCGAATGAGGACATGAACTATACCGCCTTTATTTATTTTCAAAGCTATGGTTACATACCCTGGAATCGATCGTTCCATAATTTTTTTATCACAATGCCTCGGAGTTTACATATAATATGCTATTTTTATAATATGGAGGAATTAATATAAGGATTTATTATTTGACCGTCGACCCGCCGTGTGGTATCCGATTGAGTAGCCTAAACCACCCTCATTTCTTACCGAGCTGTCTCTTTACCTGTACCTTAGTCGCCTTATGCTACACCTTGGTAAGAAATGAGGTGGTCTATTCTACTCAACCGAATATAACACGATGGCTCAGCTTACCTTGGTCGCCTTTTACGACACCTCGGTAATAAATGAGCGCGGTGTATTTATTCTACTTAGCCGAATACCACACGGCTAAGGTAGTTACAAATAACATTTCATCGTCCTCCTGCCTTATCCCACTCTAAGTGGGGTCGGCACCACATGTTATAAACATGCTGTCACATGATTTGGCTACCTACGTATTTTACGACCGGCCGCCTGACGTCAACTTACCGTAGTTGTATCTTACAACACCTCGGTAAGAAAGAGGATGGGTCTATTCTACTAAACCGGATACCACACGGCGGGTCGACTTACCTTAGTCGCTTTTTACGTCACCTCGGTAAAAAAATGAGGGTGGTCTAAGTTACTAATAACATGTATTTGAATTTAATATAGATAAAGGAATCAACTCACAAACGTACAAACAATATGCTGGCTATCGTTAATAGAACGTAGATACAAGCGCTATCGCGAAGTGCGAGTCGACGACACGCACAGAAATAATTCATCGAACAAATGCATAAATCAAGGCCAATACTTACCTTCCATTCCATATACTGCAAAAGTTCGCGCTGTGCAAAAAACACCTTTTTGTTATTGTTATAAGTCTCAAATTTCCTTAATTCAAGTTGTAGGGTAGTATAAGTAAAGATTGCAGATGTAGTTCCGAATTCAAATTGCCGCGTATCGTACGGTGATTGGTCAGGGCGCGCGTGGCTGTGATATAAATAGTGCGGTTGGACCCACGTTCGGATAATATGGAATATTGGATTGACAAATGGTACTTTCATATTTGATAACATGTATTGCTGTGAGCATATTGTATGGATTTATTAGGTATTTTATTATATATGTATTGATTATTTCATACATCATCCATCCAACATATTATAAACATGTTGTCACATGATTTGGCTCCGTTTTTACGATCGGCCGCCTGCCTGACTTCAATTTACCTTAGTCGTATTTTGCGACACCTCGTTAAGAAAGAGGGTGGTCTATTTTACTAAACTGGATACCATACGGTAGGTCAACTTACCTTAGTCGCCGTCGACACCTCGGTAAGAAATGAGGTTGGTCAATTCTACTCGACTTTCTACACACTGCGGTATTGATTATTTCATACAATAGAAAAAAATGCTTATGTTATGTGGATGGCTTCAATTGTGTGTGATATTGTCGAAAGTACACCATAACCTGCATCTACGTCTAGATTAATAGCTAGATAGTTGAAGTTCGTTACGCAGAAAACGCTTTCTATACGTGACTATAGCTATACGAGTATATAGTTGATTGCTTAGCATATACTTTTCATAAAGAAACAATTTGCCACTCAAATCTTTTTACCACTTTCACAACACCACTACTAAGCATATACTTCTCATAAAAATTTTCCACTTAAAATTTACTACCACAATCAGACATTAAAATATACTCGTATTTATTATAAAACAAAGTGCTTAAGAGCTCTCTGTCGGTATGTGACCGATTTTCTCAAAATCAACTAAACGGATTTTGATGCAATTTTTACTAAAAGATAGTTAGTTCTTCCGGAAGGTTTAGTTTTAGTACATTACGATTTTAAGAGTATGTTTATTGTGTTGTAAATGTCTCGCAGTTGCAAAAAACTTTCCCGCTAGGAGCTTTTAGTCTTGTCAAACCACAGAGATTCATAATTAATAGAATTAGGCGTTACTTTGCGGAGATCCATAATACAAAAGTAATAATAAAATTATTTTGCTATAATCCGCGATGAAGTAAAATAGAAAATATATATAATGCTAAATGTAGAGTGGACAATCGGTTATCATACCTGATACATGCAGGAGTCGTAAAAAACAAAATCGCAAAGCCATCTTTGCGATTTTGGTTGTGGAGTCTATCTCCTGATGATGCTTCGGTTGCGGGGCGAAACGATTGTTGAGTTTGTGATAGTGAACGTATATAGTGCTTGTGCATCGTGGTGGCGTGCATGCAGGAGTCGTAAAAAACACATGCACAAACCTCCACCAAGGAGGTTTGTGCATGTGTTTTTTACGACTCCTGCATGTATCAGGTATGATAACCGATTGTCCACTCTACATTTAGCATTATATATATTTTCTATTTTACTTCATCGCCGATTATAGCAAAATAATTTTATTATTACTTTTGCACAGAGATACACAAAAGTAATGTACTAAAGAATTGTAGATCTACAGAAAAGTCTCCGAAAACATGTCTCTATATCTTATAGGTAATTCAGAAAAACTTATTTTATGTTCAAAATTTCAATTAAATACAATGATTTCCAGATGAGTCGTACGGTATAATCTTACCGAGGTGTCGTAAAAGGCGACAAAGGTACGTTGACTCACCGTGTGGTATCCGGTTAAGTAGAATAGACCACTCTCTTACTTATCGAGGTGTCGTAAAATACGACTAAGATAAGTTGACGTCAGGCCGGTCGTAAAATATGTAGCCAAATCATGTGACAACATGTTTATGACATGTTGTGCCGACCCCACTTAGAGTGGGATAAGGGCAAGAAGATGATGGACTCATTTACCAATAGAAAGGACCAAAGGAATGTCCATAGCAGTCTTACGTGGCTTTAAATATGCAGAAGGTTTCACGCAGCGGGTGGATAGTGGAACGACACATGTCACAGAACACACGCACTACTATGGAGGTGACACATTGTCTACGACCTGGGTATATTGTATCTCTATACATGCATATACTATGTCTACATATAATAATCGATTGAAATATAATTTATAGAACACTAGAGGCCCGCTCCGGCTTCGCACGGGTATAGAATACATAGCATCACTCAACGAAAAAAAATGACTAAAATCGATCCATTAGTTTTAATTTAGGTACTCATTACTGCACGTGATCTGCACGCGTTAAATTTGGAGTAAAACGATTCACCTTTCCCTATACTATGAAGATTTCCTGCAACCGCTATGCCCCTGCATTTTAAATCTGTAATACCTTCGAAAATGTTCATTAAAATTACATGATGTAAACGGCCATATTGATCTATATTAAATCCACAATATATTTAAGGTACTAAATTGAATAAGGATTAATGCTGTATTATTCAAAATTGCTTCGAAAATAAGGCATTATTTTTCGTAAAAATAAAATTCAAAAAAGCTATCATGGGTTATCCATAAGAGATAGACATATACTATGGCAGAGTTTTCTGTAGACCTTTTAAAGGTATACAAATACTTATTACATTATTTTGATAAATCTCGGAGGGTTCAGCCTGGGTTTGCAATGTAAGCGGAAAAAAATTCAATTATTTACTACCTTACATTAGAGATCCTAAAAATTACAGTTTTTCTCTACTTCATACTGAATGTTATTATACATATAAACCTTCCACTTCAATCACTCTATCTATTAAAAAAACCGCATTAAAAATCTGTTGCGTAGTTTTAAAGATTTAAGCATACCTAGGGATATAGAGAAATAGGCACAAAGCGACTTTGTTTTATACTATTTTGTGAAGAGCGCTGTTTTGTGGAAATAGAAAAATATCTATAATTTTGGTATAATCTATAATGAATACAATTTTCATCATCATTCATTGTTCTCCAACCCTTAGCCCACTCTAAGTGGGGTCGCCACAACATGTTTTAAACATGCTGTGCCTCAGAAATATACTCGAAATAGTGAATACGTATCCGCCTATTTCTATATTTAAGGTTAATCCTATATCAGGTATTGGAGTCGCAATTCATGATAACTACCATTCAAAACTTTCAAGTGGTTCAATTATCTCACATAATGTGTAGTTAAAAGTTATCCAAAACTCGATCCCGAGACCTTAATATCGTCAAAGTCAAATTCTATATTTACCACTTTGAGTGATAGTTGAGAGGATACGCGAATGATTCCTACGCTAAATAACTGTGCGATATTAGTTTTGTTTATATTATTATTGTTTCAGATCGAATTAAGGTAAAGGCACTAGTAATTGACCATGTATTAGTAGTTGACTGTTTTGTATGAAATTTTAAATAATAAGCGTTTTGTTAGTTGTAGCTAATAAAAAAAAAAAAATTGTAATTACCTGTTGTCATCTATTAAGAACTGCAAAAAACCACAGAACTATAGTCCATTGTTTAATATTTAAAATTTAATATTATTAATTATTATTTTTTATTAGCTACAAATAAAACGCTTGTAATTTAAAATTTCATACAGAACGGTCAACTACTAGTACATGTTCAATAGTGCCCTTACCTTATATCTTTTTTTGATTTAATAATGAAGTACAAATATACTATACCCGCTTACATACTTACTTACTTTTACATACTTTACATACTTTTTCCTAACACCAAAGGTTTTCTGTGTAAATCTCTATAGCTATAAAACCACTTGTCTTGTTTTGATTTTATATATATATATATATATATATATATATATATATATATATATATTAATTTCAATAAGAATATATATAAAAAATAAAACCATAGGTACATTAAAAAATTACCAAGGGTATTTATTCATCCTCAGCCCACAATTTTTTCTAGATATGCTTGAGAAATCTTCACAACATACTTTTAATAATTTTTTATTACATAATTTATCACACGCTTTTGATGACAAAAATGAACGTTAGAAAACCTGCATATCTCTGGAGAATTCCTGGGATATGTGTGACTTGCCGAACTGTATTTCAGCAGCATGGTGGGTCTTAACTCCAACGCTTCTTTTCAAATAAGGAGAGAGGATCTCTATCCTCAGCAGTGGGATATTACAGCCCGTTACTTTACGTTTAGTTTAACAAATCATCATTCTCCTGCCCTTATCCCACTCTAAGTGGGATCGGCACTACATGTTACAAACATGCTGTCACATCATTTGGCTGCGTTTTTACGACTGGCCGCCTGCCTGACGTCTACTTACCTTAGTCGTATTTTACGACACCTCAGTAAGAAAGAGGGTCGTCTATTTTACTAAACCGGATACCACACGGTGCGTCAACTTACCTTAGTAACCTTTTACGACGCCTCGGTAAGAAATGATGTTGGTCAATTCTACTCAGCCGGATAGCACACGGCGGGTTGACTTACCTTAGTCGCTTTATCGACACCTCAGTAAGAAATGAGGGTGGCTATTCTATTCAGCTGTATACCACACAAAATTAGAACTTGAGTCAAAATAGAATATAGATCGCACATTATTTTATAGTATAGGCTATAGTGACAGGCACACATGTAAGAAGTTCTTATCGCACCTACCACTTACGTTAGTTTTAATTAGCTAACACTCGCATTTTGCCAGTCGAAAATTAATCAAATCATTTATGGAGGGTTAAGACAGTAAATGGATGTATTTATGCAAAAGCAACGCGGATTTGTAAATGGAAAGTGATAGTTTCAAAATTTTAAATTTTCAAAAAGTGATAGAAGCGTCAAAGAATTTATAAAACTAATAACAATATTAATCGAGTAATTTGAAACAAGTTATTGGAAAGTCTTGCATTGCATTAATTTTGTTAAGAAGTGACGTGTTAAATTTGGATCTTGGTATTTTAAAAACTAGCAGCTGAAAGATAATTTACTAAAAAGTGACGTAAGAGCTCTCATTGTATGAAAAAGTAAGGAATTAAATCAAAATTTTTAGAAAGCGATTATACGCCCAGACTCGAAGAACCAACAAATTGTATTTAGAAAATGTTGGTGCAAATCGAATCCGCGATCCGCGCAGCAGAGGCCATTGCGTACTACGCCAATGGGCTAGTCAATTATTATATAGTACAGAGTAAAGTATATTTCGACTATATGTCTCACCAATTTAAAAAATATTTATAAAAGTAGTGAGACATAAAATAGGACGAAAATAATAAAAAGAAATGATTAACTGTAGCATGTTGCATAACACTTATTATTTAAGCGCGTAGTTAAAAGCATGTCGCTTGAGAAGGGAGGCAATCTGAGACCGACACCTGTCTTCGAATTCAAAACAACAAATAGAATAGCTTATAAGTACTTCGACATATAGTTGTACTGATTAAAAGAATAAGAAATGCTTTATTTAAACCTAATACGTACATTAATCCTTACAGTCAATAAATAAAAAGTTATTCAAACAAAGGACAATATGCTGCTAGTTCTAATGTCTTTTGCAGAATGACCAAGACGGATGACCGCATAGATATTGTTACTTACCTGAAAATAGGTCATATAAGCTTTACTAGCATAGAGAAACGTCTTCCGAAGAATTTTTCTTATCAGATGAAATCAAGATTTAATCAGAAAATCCAAGATTTTTTGTCAGTTGTTTGACATACTTCATTCCCAAGGTTCCCGTCACGTTCGAGCTTCCGCTTTCTTGTGAAGTAAAAAGTAATTGATAGGCAAGACGAAATTTTCGAAAACTTTAGTATATATACACAGCAGGCATCAAGTGTACCAATTGTAATTCAAATTATAAGAAACGTTTAAGCCATTTCGATGGTAATAAAAAAATTCTATCACATAAAACCAAAATTTGTATTTCGTAAGTAACGATACCATTGAATAAAAAACACATCAATAAAAAAAGTATAGAATTACGTATAACTTTAGAAAATGCCTTAAGAGATGATGAGCCTAAGCGTAAACAGCCTGCAAATTTGTTTATTTTTTTATTTTTATTTATCGTTACAATTTTAACAATAAATGTAGATACTTACACAAAAATAAAGTGAAACGATATTGGCTGCATTAGTTGGAAACTGTGCCGCAACCAATAACGCCTGTCTCCAGTATAATACAATATTCATTATACTATATCTTTCTTGTACGGTATATATTTGTGTGTGTGTGTGTGTGTGTGTGTGTGCGCGCGCGTGTATGTTGAGTGTGTGATAAAAGAAGTAGGTGATTGTGACTGTATTATGTAAGCAAGTAGCAGATTATAACACGGTGCTTATGATTAAAAAAATGTTATACGTATCGTATAAATAACGCCTGTTAGAAACCACCGACGAAGCAACTACACAAGTGCAGTACTTAATAACAACTTAGCGCCCCCCGCTCTCGTCTGTCAAACATATGACAAGCGCAGATTTCGCTTTGTACTTGTCAAAAATATAGCAAACAAAAGATACGGCGTACGAATAAATGAAGTGAGCTGATGTGTTTCGTAGCTCTAGAGATGGTCTACTGTCGATAGATTACAGAAATAATCGATTACGAATAATACGTATGTCGAAACTAAAACTAGGCTTTAATTTGGAGCAACAATGGCGCTTACTGGTTCAGTAAGATTCTTCTAAAATGTAGCAACTGGTTTCGTTATATATTTCGCCAATATTTTTAAAGCGGCCGAGCAAATTGTAAAATAATATGCATCATTCTCCTGCCCTTATCCAACTCTAAATGGGGTCGACACAACATGTTGTAACATGTTTTTGGTATTTATTCGACCACCGGCCGCCTGCCTGACATCAACTTACCTTAGTCACTTTTTACGACACCTTGGTAAAAAATGTGTGTGGTCTATTCTACTCAGCCGGATATCGCACAGCATAAATTTTAAAATAATATTATATTTATTAAATGTATTACCTGTATGTATTTGTATTGTATGCACTTTAATAAATTATATTAATACAATCTAAATTATTATTGAAATCTTAGATCTCTTCTAAAATACTTCCAAGTCATATACCGTTTTAGTCTAGTCGACCATTTGAGGTCGTATCGTCACTAAATGAAGCAAAATTTTTATAATATTCTTATTTTTATTAATAAAATAATAATTACCGATGTATTTCATGGTTACGTAAATAATACGACGTACATGCACCGCAACTAGGATAGTTCTTTTTTCTTCTTCATTCGAATAATAATTATTATTGAAAAAAAATTATGAAAATGTCATTTTAATTTTTACTTCTTAATTTAAATTTATGATTTTAAATGTAATAATTCCAATTATAATTATTCCTTAATAGACCTGGATTTAAATTTAAATGATAATCAAAATATGTCACAAGCCATCGACAAAAAGTTCGACATTTAAATCTTTCCATCCCTACAAACAATACGTAGAGCTATATCATATAAGTGACGTATCACACACTGACACCCAGGCATTCGCGGGAAGTATGCAAAGAAGTTGCTTCTACGCCCGCCAAATAATCTTGAGACTTGATACGTCACCCGTCGCCCAGGGCAAAGGAGTTATAACGACTGTTCGGGTATTTGCGTTGTTTTAATCAAACTGACATTACATTTTATATATATCCTTGAAGAAAATATAAAAAGCAATAGCTTTTGTTTATGTCATTCTAAGATTAGAAATAATTTTACGATTTTTCGACATCACGACGGGTTAACTTACTTTGATGATCGATAAACTAAACGTTATATCAATGCTCAATGCTACGACAACAAATCTGTTTTTTTTTATTTGGTGTTGTGCTTAGATACTGGTTTTTTTAATATTTTTTTCCTATTATACTATTTTTTAAATTTAATAATATTTACGCCAATGAATGTGTTTAGGCCACCCAAATGATATATGAGTATTATATTATTTTTTTTAAAGTTATGCTTAATTTTTATTTATTACTCATAATTTTGAAAATATCATTCGGCCGTGTGTATCCAGCTGAATAGAATAGTACCATCCTCATTTCTTACCGAGGTGTCGTAAAAGGCGACTAAAGTAAGTCGACCCACCGTGTGGTATCCGGTTTAGTAGAATAGACCACCCTCTTTATTACCGAGGTTTTGTAAAATACAGAGGTAAGTTGATGTAAGGCAGGGGGCCGGTCGTAAAAACGCAGCCAAATCATGTGACAGAATGTTTATAACACACTGTGTCGCCCCCACTTAGAGTGGGATAAGGGCAGGAAGATGATGAATTTGAAAACATCATTGTGTAGAAATCTGCGTAGGAATTTTTATAAGCTTCAGCCGAATATGCACGTTGTTTAAATAAAGACATAGCGTCAACGTCTATACATGTTGGCAACATGTATAGACGTTGTGTCATTTAGCGTATATCATATTATATTTGACGTGTAAAAAAATTTCTCCGCCCAAAGTGTTAAGAAATTCACCAAATATCAAGTAGTGTTTATCCAGCCACATATCGACAGTAGCTCCAACAATAATAGTTCCATATCCCATTTGAATATTAGAACATCCATCCACTGAAGATTTCACTCCACGGGGTGTTGCCTCCACTCCCCCAACCCCCCTTACACACACTACAACCGTCATTAGCGTACGTGTTAAAGTTACTTCGTATGAACTAGTTAGACTATTTACAAAAGGACTAAATTTTTTATCATTAATATTTTTGTAGAAGTAGTAAGGTAACGGCTTCTTAGTATTTGAGAAATGGATCAAGGCCTTTTATTACTACAAATAGCTGAATAGAATAGACCACCCACATTTCTTACTGAGGTGTCGTAAAAGGCGACTAAGGTCAGTCGACCCGCCGTGTGGTATCGGGTTGAGTAAAATAGACCATACTCATTCCTTACCGAGGTGCGCAAAAGGCGACTAAGGTTAGTTGACCCACCGTGTGGTATCCGGTTGAGTAGAATAGACCACCCTCTGTCTTACCGAGGTGTAGTAAAATACGACTAAAGTAAGTTTACGTCAGGCAGGCATCCGGTCGTAAAATACGAAGACAAGTCATGTGACAAAATGTTTATAACATATTGTGCCGATCCCACTTATAGCGGGATAAGGGCAGGAGAATAATGATGATCAAGTCCTTTTCTCTGTTTAAGAGATACACAGTTAAAGCTTATACCCACCACGCTAATTATTGAACTGATTTATTATAGTTACAGTTTAGATGGAAGGGTTGGAGCTTATCCAACCCTTCCATCTAAAAAGGAGAGAGGAGGCCAACACTTATGGGGTAACAGGTCGTTACCTTACATCGAAAATAATTGAATCAAAAATTAATAATGCTTTTATTTTACAACAAAACAGGAATCTCGCTTGTGACGTTATACGTTATATTCAACATTCGTTCAGCGATTCCGGAAAATGCCGCATCCATTGTTCTTCCTAATCTTATGTCTAGGATAGAAAAAAATGCGCAATAAAACAAACCATTTATCCAGAAAAAAACAGGGGAGCCAAGAGAGGTATTGAAATCGAAAATTCAACGTCGGTTCTTCATCACAGAAATACATACGAATGAATACAAATGCGCTTAAATATGGCGACATCGGGCCGTATTGGCTGAAATATGTTTACAATAACGGGAATATATACGAGCCACTTATGATATGAAAGGGGGATATGATAAATTCGACGAACTTAAGGGGTTTAATACAATTGAATGGAAAATATGCCGAATTTTCTTCACATGTAACAATATCTTGCACTACACTTCCACAGCTGCAAAGGCCTCTTTATGAAGAAAATAATGAAAGCTTTACCCCACTAGACATATATAATCCAGATTTTAGAATTTCTAAAAACAAACAAAACAAAGAATTTTATAAATAATAAATTTAATGGGTCAACATTTTTATTTCACTTTTTGTAAATATATCAGTAGTAAATTACTGGAATTTTACATGCTCTGATAGCCACCAAACTTTACAATATGATTTGCTGAGTCATTCTAAAGATTGTCTTAAAATTTCATTAAAATCGGTCCGTTTCAGATTCCATAAAGCACATACAGACAAACATTCACTTCTACATATAAGATGTATAATTTTTATACAATGGACTAAGGTGGTCATTTTGTAAAATGCTTCATTTATTACGACGGATTATATTATTACAATATTGTAACATCAAGCTTACAAATTATAGAATTAAAAAGGCGTATGCAGCATAAAAATGTTACTATTGCCATCTAATAAATTTAATAATTTAATTTGAAAAAGTTCCGAAACCCTTAAAAATGCTCTCCTTTTTGTTTTTACTTGTTTAAAATACCCTAACAAACCTCTTCTTTTTATTAAGTCTCTAATACGTTACCAGTACTCGAAGTAAGAACAATATTCACTTCACCAGTTCAACTTGGACGCTATCTTATTCTATATTCCTAATGTTAAGTAGTGAAAATCACTACACAATTAGGTCCAAAAACGGATCACAAAACAATGTTCCATACTTTGCATTATTTTGCTTTAAAACAATTTAAAAGTCATTTACTTACATTGCACTTAAAAGTCTAGGGTTTATTGAAAGAGTTTCAGAAGTTGGCAGTAATGTTCCCCACAAAGGCTGCGCTCGGTATCAAACGTCGGACGTGACAAATGGAACGACTGAGCCATCGGGGCTGCAATATCCTCTTCCTGTTCAGCTAAGGTACATAGAGTTGATAACATTTAGAACTGACAACGGCCTTCGGTTCAAATACTCAAGTACTTATTTAATTTTGCCTTAGTTTGAATGAATCTTTAGTACTGGCAACTTTTGTCTTGTGTTCAAATACTCAAATACTTATTTAATTTACCTCATTTCGATTGAATCTTTAGTACTGGCAACTTTTGTCTTATATTCAAATACTCATGTATTTACTTAATTTCGCCTTAGTTTGAATGAACTAACCGATTAGATTATCGAACTAGTTATCTACTCGTATGTTACAATGTCTATGTCCAACAGTTATGTCCAACAATTATTGACTAATGTTTTACCGCATATGAGTGATTCTCCTGTAGTAAATGTCAGGACTTTAGCTGGTAAAATATTTTCGTGTAGACTATTATAAGTACCAGTTCTTTTATTAATAAATTTTTCTGTAATTTTTGATTTATTAAGCAGATTAGACCCTGCTTTTCTTTTTCAATTATTTGCCATGTCACAACTACCTATAGTAAGAGGTGTGATAATTGCATATTCAAATATGATAAGAAATTAATGTAAAGAAATATTTTACCATTGTTGGTAATTTAAATAAATATCTAAATAATAAAATATACGGGCGTAAGAATGAATTAAACATTCGTTCTTGAGCCGAATGACAAACCGTGGAAGGGAGAATTTTGAATGAATTAATAAACAATTTATAGTGAAAAATATAAATATAAAAATAATAACATAAGTATATGTTAATTATTTATTATTTAAGTACGTTTACGATTTCAGACAATTTTTTTATGTATGTAAGGTTCGTAATATTTTGTATTAATTTTTAATGAAGCTTACAATTGAAATGATAAAATTACATCTATTTATTGTTATGAACTCGTTAATTATTTTTTCCGTGTCTAACACCTTCTTAAGCCAACGGAAGCACATTTCAACGCGGCGGGTGTGAATTCTCTTCGAAAAATATATTTTATATCCAACATTTTATATTGACAACGCATCCGCGGAGTTTATGAACCCCCTTTATTACTTTTTATGGCGTTTGTCATATTTCCCGTAGCTCAAGAATGGGGTTAGAATTCAAATTCGCCGATTTATATTATAATCGATGGCGTCTATGAGATTATGCGTGAGCTTTCACTTTGCTAAGTGTCATGGGAAATTCAAAATGAAATGGAAACTCAAAATTATTCATGTTATACTTTTATTTGTAAAATAGGATATTGTTTTCTTTAAATAATAATTATATTGTGTTATTAGCTTTTGGTATTTGTAATTAGTATAAATTCAGTCACTTGCTGTCACAAACTGGATATGGCCATTAAAGTTTTAAAGATTTAATCGATGGAGCCAATCTGAGTTAATATTTAAATTTCACAAAAAACTCAATATCTGTATAACATGATAGATTATACATTCACTAAGGCTATACAATGAATCTATTGGTTTAAATAAAGTTGCATAGAAGTTGAAAATTTGTATTGAAAATTTTAATAGTATGTTTTGGAGTTGTAAGCAATTATTTTCGGATGAAAAACTTTGTATAAGTTGGATAATTTTAGAGTTAGGCGTTTTTAACAGAGATCTATATTACAAAAATAATAATGAACTTATTAATTCATAATAAATTTATTATATTTTATTTTAAGATAGACTCTACCTATGCCCAGCAGTGGGATAATAACAGGTCATTACTTTTTTTTAATTTTCTTATATTACCTATCTTTTTATACTGGGTTAGCATTCAATTTGTATAACATTATTTTGTTAACATCCTCTACCGCTATTGTCTTAAATTATTATTTTATTTTGTAGTGTCATCAAAAATAAAAATAAGTCATAAAGAAGTCAATTGCTTAATTCTCGGTACAAGTTTCTAGATCTTATCAAAATTCAAAAATATTTCAACGCTAACTCATAACGCACGGTGAAACAGGAAAAAATATGGTTCATGTGAATCCATAAAGGTAATTTAAGCAATTGAAAAAAGGCATTCGTTTTTATGCACGATACAAATGAGTTAAGGCGCGGCAGCAAGATTTTTTTAAAATTGTTTATACCAAATTTTTATAAAAATAGATTATATCATATTTAAAAATTCCATCTCCAAAAGTTTGATAAGATTTATGAGTTAAAACTCTACCTCTTCAACGTTTGTTTTATGTCAGGAAAACCCTTTCACCTCCCTAAAGGGGACAGCTGCGGGTATGTCGGAATCTCAGCGATTAAAAACCTAACAGTGCTCCACCACGCTGCTGGGGTTGGGGACAAGGAACGTTGTACACATAGCCCCCATTGAGGAGAAAAATCGATTTAGCTAGGTTTAATTTAAAAAAATCGTTTTATCCCTGTTTTTGGTCATTTAAAAAAAACTAAATTGAATATAAAACACTATTTTTGCCGTAAATTGTCAAGTCTGCGTATCTTATTCGGGGAACAGGCGATCTCGAGAACTGAAAATACCTAGGATCGAGCGCCACCTACCCAACTATTTTTTCTTTTTTTTTTAAAGTTTCTTTTTATTTTGTATAAAATTACCGAGTAAGGCTCGGTCGCCCAGGTACTCAATATTAAACAGTCAAACACTCCAATATTAATTTATAGAACTAGGCGTTACTTTTCAATGATAAGCTACATAATAAATACAAAAGTAATAATAAAATTAGTTAAATAGTTGGCGGTTGATCTTTTGTAATTTTTATAACAAAGCGTATGACTTAAGAATTCTCCTTAAAAAGTTAAAGACATAAGCCCCATTAAAGATGAAGATTGTACGTATAAGAATACATGTAATAGCTGTTTGTTCGAGCGTTTATGGTCATTGGTGACTGACCATTGTATAAATATACACTTTGAGACAATATTCAGTATTATTAACATACTGCCATAAATGTAATTCACTATTTTGGGACATATTTCGCGTTTTTAAACATAAATCTTTAGTAATCATTTCGTACTGAATTTTTTGCAGAAAATCATGTATCAGCATATTTTTTTCTACTTCTTGTTTTTGTTCATTTCTTTTGCTTTCTTGGCTACTAACTATATACTAACCAGTGACTAATTTTACAAAAGATTCTCTTTCTCAAGGTTGTTTTTAAGAGTACTGTACTGTGTGATAATATCGCTTTCTACATATTTTACTGTATCTATCTATACTTATTATAAAGGAAGTCCCCAAAAGTTGTCTGTCTGTATGTGATCGATTTTCTTAAAATCTATTTTGTTGTGGATTTTTGTACGGTTTTTACTAAAAGTTACAACGATTCTTCCGCTTTAAGTTAGTTACTAGTACATTACCGATTAATGTTAATTGTGTTAAAGAGCTCACGCAGTTAAAAAGAGACTCGCCTAAACCAGCGGAGATATGCTTAAGTTACTACTACAGAATAGTAGACATACAAAAAAGTCTGCGACAGCATGTCTCTATATCTTATAGGTATCACAATAACTTATAACTATTTTTTCCTTTATACTTATGTAATAATAAAAAAACAGTTTTCCCAAAGTCAACCCATGTGGCTATGTATACTCCGGTCGTAAAATACGACTAAGGTAAGTTGACGTCAGGCAGGTAGCCGGTCGTAAAATAAGTAGCCAAATAATGTGTCAACATGTTTATAACATGTTGTGCCCTTATCCCATTTAGAGTGGGATAAGGGCAGGAGGACGATGACAACTTATTTCTACGTGGGCGAAGCCGCTGGCACAGTTAGTTTTAGTATAAGATTGTTTTAGTATTTTTTGTGCAACTATGTTATTCTCCTCCTAATATAAAAGTTTTATTATTGTGATAAGATTGATAAATAACAATAAATATTGATTCATATTATTATTATATAGCTTTGCCATTACAGCAGTTTAAAAACACTATTAAAGAGAGGCTGATACAGAAAGCCTAGTACACTGTTGAGGATTATTTAGACGATAAGAATGCGTGGATATAGATATTGTTTGACTCTGTACAAGATAGAAACGATTAAATGTAACTAGTATTAAGAATTATATTTTTAAAAGAGCAATCGCCGAAGTTCTTGCTGGCTCTTCTCGGTACGAACAGCTTTCTGTACCAGCAGTAGAGTTGACGATTCAAAAGCACTTGTTTACAAGTTTATTTGAATAAATAATATTTTATATAATATTATGAATTCTCAACACCCGATGCTTTCAATAAGTATGCGTACATGAAAAATCATTTTCCAACCCAGATTGATGAGGGTTGTTTAAAACAACAAAGGTTACTCGAGATCACTTAGGACGGGATCAAAGGGTATTGGGCGCTAACAAAGCTGCATGCATGGCTGAACCCTGATCCGCACAGGTATTGCATCAGTGCATTATTAATTATGAATGAGGAAAGGCAATAACGTGAATATTTTAGTGTCTGCACTTGGTTTGTTTATCCACTGATGTGACAATATATTTATCTTTTTTATAAGTTATTATATAAAAAGTAAGTAGCGGCCTGTTACTATCCCACTGCTGAGAATATACCTTTCTCTCCGTTTTTGGAGAGAAGGTTTGGAGTTAAGACCTACCACGCTGCTTGGTAGGTTACACATATCTCCAGAATTCTCTAAAGATATGCAGGTTTGCTCACGATGTTTTCGTGACATATAAAAAGCGTGTGATAAATTGCAGTTATCAATTAGACACATAAATTTTAACAGAAAAACTCTTTAGTGTCTGCCCGGGTTTGAACCCGCGACCTAATCGAAAGAGTGGCACGGTGTTAGCGCTGGGCTACCACAGCTTAATTTTTAATTTTAATTCAAGTTAATTAATTTTAATCGAAATTATCATATATTATATAATAATATACGACTAATATAAGACTGCTTGCATGGGCGGTGCGGCGCATTACGATTTTGTTCGTGGAACATGTCCTCCTGATGATGCTTTGGTTTCGGGGCGAAACTGTCGTGGAGATTGTGGTAGTGACTATGTGTAGTGCTGATGTGGGGTGTTGGTGTTGGCGGCGTTTTGTGATACGTGTGGTGACTTCTCCTGCATGTATATGGTATGTGAATGTTGCCTGCTTCATACACTTAGTATTGCATATATTCTCTTAGCTAGCGCGGATTATTGCAAAATAATTTTATTGTAACTTCTATACCATGGAATTCCGCAAAGTAACGCCTGCTTCTATAAATAAAAGTATTAATAAATTGACATATATTTTCCTTCAGTTAAAAATAATCCAGTGAAAAACTACACTATTTATAATGATGTATTACAAAGTCATTTTACGTATATATTTTGATTGTATGTACTTGTAAAAAAAAATAATGATTACCCTTCTAACATTATATTTGAAAAGCGAAATGAAATATTCGATATTTGCTACACTGATTTTTAATTTAAAACTTTGTTAATCTAAGAGTAAACCACAAAGAGCGGATCAAAACGATGAAAAATTATTGAGAGGGGGTCGTAGCCAAAGGGTGGGAGGGGGATACATCGACTACTGGAAAATTACAGGGATAAATTTGCAGTTAAAAAGCAGTAGGATAGACGTTATGGCTATGACATAAAGACTAAATTCTCCCGGATTCACGTTTTCGAGCGGCCAATATTGTATGTGAAATACCACAAAGGGGGTTTCGTAATAATCGTGATTTTTTAATCAAATTTCATCTGTACGAGGGAAGAGGCGGCTATATTTTTTCATTATTTAATTTTCGGTCGCTCGTGGTTTTTTTCTACTCCTTGAAGGGACAGCGTTGTTTGAAGCGTTTTTTTGATGTTTGAATAGACTTTTTACACCGTTAACTATGTTAATTATTGAAAATGAATCAAGTCTTACTGTTTACGTCAAAGCAATCAATGTTATCGTACTTTTTATGATCACGATACGTGTAGAAAAATGTTTGCCTGAAAAATGACTTTTTTTCTTTTTTTTTATCAGGAACAACCGCTTATGGGTCATTATGTGTTGCCCGGCGGGGAGGAGCTTCAGGTAAATCTATATGTCAAACTCTCACCGACGAAGACTAATCCCCACCCCTGGTCTGAATTCTACTAAGATTGCTTACAAATTATCACTCGATTACTTATGATTAGTCATGAAACATTATAGAAACGTAATGTAGAAGAGGTAAGTTATGTCTTTAATATTTAAATGAGTTAATATTGTATATATATAAATATATTTTCGAAATCTCGAAAACGGCTCCAACGATTTTCTTGAAATTCAGCATGTAAGGGTTTTGGGGGAGGAAAATCTATCTAGCTAAGTTTAATTATAAAATATATATATTATCCCTGTTTTAGGGCATTAAAAAAATGGTGAAATGTGGAATTGAAAGCAAAAAATTTTTTTAGTTGTCAAATGTAATGTTGCGATAGCCGATGGGTAACGGGTGGACCGAAAAAGTTTAAAACCCGGGTTCGAATCCCACATGTCATGGGCGCCTTCTTTCTTTTTTTGTATTTTTTTTATATCTTCTAAAAAATTATCGAGCAAGGCTCGGTCATCCAGTTACTATATTGTAATAATCGAATCCACAACTGTTATGAGGTTTTAGGAGTGGTTAATATTACCAAAAATCCGAAAGCAAAATTACTCTGCGCTATATAAATAAAATCTTATAAGAATCAAATCTATAATTTCGATTTGAAAATTATTATTTCGATGAATTCTGAATTCATGATTTACATATAAAAGTTTAAATCATTCCAATTTTGTTATTGTATACCATGGACAATGTTGATTTTGCTTTCTTTTCAAATCGATAAAATTAATTTTCAGAAATCTATAAATTCTCTAAAGATATATAGGATTTCGTATATGAAAACTAAAAAACATCATGTATTGAAAATATATAATTCAAAATTTTTATAGAAAAAATTCATGCCTCGGATTTGAATTCAGTAATCATGATAAGGATCACGTGTCTATCTTTTCGCTATCCTTTACTAATTTGGTAGGTAAAGTCAATAAATCAAAAAATAAGTTAGGTAGAGGCAAATCAGAGTTTTTCCAACAAAAAATGTTTCTCAGTCTTTTATACTAGTTGTTACACTTCGGTGTAATACACGGCTCCGCGTAACCGTTCATTTCACGGTTAATATACCATCGTTTGTTCATGTCCTCAATTTCGGTTCGTTTATAATTGTTATTGCTAGATAACGACGTCTAATTTGATTCAATGTTTTTGAGGTGCAATTCAATTTTGCCCTTGTTTAAGACATTTTATATTTTTATCTCTTAAAGATTTAAACCTAAATATTGCGTCGGCTGGACTCTCTATACATATTTACATGTACAACTAGAGCTAGGCGACTAAGGTGATAAACTGGTTTTTCCTTTTTTTTTAAATTGACTATATGCTGTTAGCCCCAACGGCTTTTGCAGCGTCACTGGGTAGAACGGGCGGTCGCTGAAGCATCGTTGAAGTTGAGAAATGCGGAATGTAGAGCGCAGAAGCTCTACTAGCGTTGGGGAACGTTGTCCTAAAAGGGCTTTCTGTGAGGCTGGACCGCGGTTTAGGGGGACGGGCTAAGAGTATGACGATTAGTCATCATGGCGTCGGCTGTATGGCAAGAAGCCGCGGCCGACCAACGTGAGAAAACTAAGGCCTCGTCTACGCTGGCTAAGACGCTGTTTGCGTGTATTATAAGTGTCTGTGTTTGCAATCGGCCATTTTTGGACGCCTATATTTTCACTATTAAGATAATAGGACTTTCTCTTCCATTGAATGACCGAGACCGTTTAGATTATTACGAACGAAGGACATGTCGAATTGACAATATTATACGCAGTCATTGACTTAAAAAAAAACTCAACGGCTACCACCACAAGATTCTATGCAAACCTAGAGAATGCCAACACTACGTAATTCTCCGCGGCGTCACTTAATTAACACTATAAGACTCTTTCAAGCGAATATCGCAGCTAAAGGTACCTTGATAATATAGTTTTTATTGTTCCTCATTTTTTATGTGATAACGTTAATACTATAAGAGGATAGTTTTATTTCTCAGTCACCGAAATATGTGATTCGTTACTAGTATAGTCAGTAGTATACTCAGTTACCTAGTTTCAAGTCTATGAGCAATAAATAAAAAACACGCTTTGCATAAAGCCTGTATATTTTTCAAGCAATGAGGGATGTACTAAAAGATCTTAAAATAAAAATAATTGTAACACTGAATGGCCAAACTGAATAACAGACAGCGCAAGGATTGCTATGGCCATAAAATTCAGATTTACCCAAATTAAACAAAAAACTCTCTATTTGAATTAAAAATCGACTCACTAGCGGAGTTCGTTAACCAAGCTCACTTTTTCAATCAAAACCATTTAAAGCGATTGAAAAAGCCAGTACAATATGCAAATCGAATCCCGTGCCTCAATAAACCCCGTGGGAAGCGTCCGGGGTGTGAAAATCCCGAGAAAAAAACCCCGGAAAATGGGACAAGTCCGAGCTATTGATAGGTTGCGCTTTAAGCGGCCTTTTTTATGGTGGCTTATGTAGCTTTATTATGGCGACGGGAAAGATACTCTACGTGGATTTTATTAAGACCTTGCATAAGTTATTTATGCATTGAAATAGTTAATCGAGACAAATTATGATACACTAGTAATATCCCGCGGTTTCAACCGCGTACATACCGATCTCATGGCAGTGGAAAGTTTACTAAGTCGGGCCATAGATTTATTTTTGGTAAATATATCATCAACAGTTTCTTCAGCGCATGCGATGACAGATTTTTGTGACTAATTTTTTACAACTAATTACATTTTTAATATGGATCCCTATTTATTTTAATGTATCATAATATAGCCATAAGCTATATTCTCAGTGATATCGGTCCAGTAGTTTTTGTGTAAAAACATTACAAACATACATACAAATTTATAATAATAGTATAGATACTTGTTTCGTCCATGGAATATTTTCTCAGATGAACATGAACGTAATGACTGACAGTCAATCCGCTTGTGTATGAGTATGTATAATAATTGGCAATAAAAAAAAATTAAAAAAGAACGTAGTATTCGATATTAGGCATATTAGAATGACACATATCGTTGTGTAGTGTGCTGTTAGTAGTTGTATTTTGTGATACGTGTGGTAATTAATCCTGCATGTATAAGGTATGAAAACGGTTTTTGCTTCCTATACTTAGCATTGCACAGATTCCCAACAAACATTACGGACAAACATTACAAATGGATTATAGCCAAATAATTCTATCATGACTTTTGTACTATGTGATTCCGCAAAAAAAACTACTTCTATAAATGGCTCATACGTAATTGTACACACACACACATCTTACTCGTAGTACAGACATTATTTTTTTGTGCAATAAAGTTTTCTTAGATGCTAAAACATCTGATAGCTGTATAAGTCAGTGTCCCAACCTTATACGAGCTCATGGATTTCAGTTTTAAAATATTTTAAGGAGGCCTTTGACATGTATTGAGATCGTAACAAGCAACCTACTTCACTTTCTATTGTACTATGTGAAAGTTGAAGCCATACATAATAGTTATTGATAAACACCCTAGTATAATTATAAAACAAATAAAAAAAATGATTCCTTAGGTCAAATCATTAATTGAATATGGCAAATTTCATATATAGATATTCAAGTAAAGCATCTTTCCTTTAAGAGCATTACACGAACGAACTTTAAACATATATTTATAGACGCTGAAACCATTGAAACGTGTGCCCAAGTGGGACCCTCGCAGTCCCCTTCCCACACATACCCTTTGCTATAGCACTGTCCCACTTCATCATCCCATTGAAGGAAATCGAATATTCGATGCAACAGGTGTATTGATATTAGGGTTGCAACTTCGATTGGTTTCTATTAAAATCTTTTTTTTATATTTTACTTTATTCAGTGGAAACCATGTTTGCAAATGTTTATAACCGATTGATAGTTCAATAACCAAATTCCAAGTTCGATTATTGGCAACCAGTTTCTGAAGTGTTTTCAGTAGTGACTTTATTTCAGTTGCAGTATCGGTTGCGTTAAGAATCAATTCCAATTAATTTCAAAATTTCGTACTTCTTGTCTTTTTCCTTCTGTTACTCAAAGGCTGGAAGAGATCTATCTTTTTTTAGGGATAAGTCCGCCTTTGCACATGTGCTACATTTTTCTTTGTCATTAACAATATGTATGAACGGTAAATATAATAAATAAATAAATAAATGATAACTGTCATCAAGCAAAAATAAATATAGTATGAAATTTAACGGTACATATTTTTGAAATAATCTACACAAAAATGACAAAATACTTAATTCTTATGAATAATTTTATAAAATAATTTTGTAAGTGGAAATTGATATATTTTAATTTTCATGTTCATATCCATATTACCTCGACTTTTAGCATTAGTGTATGGTAAAAATTGCTACTTAAGAAACCAAAACTATAATTGCATAATATCAGACCAATATGTTAATAATCGTTTTAACTTAGTTTTTCTGCCGCTCTTTATGTTCCCTCTAAATATTCAAATATTCCGAATTAAAAAATGTAAAATAAAATTTGTTGCGACAACCCTAGGCTCCTGATCGTTTTTCAGCAAGCGATAACTTCGACCGTCCCATGGCGGGATGTCGGCTTATTGTCAGGTGATGGGGAGTTACACGCGTTCACCGACGATGCAAGATTAATTGCTATTTTTAACCTTTTAATGAAGCTTTTCGCTAGATTTTTACACTCTTGATGAATACTTTTTTATTTTAGCGTTTGTTATTGTAGCAAGCCATTTTGGTATGTAATAGGTAGAACGCAAATAAAACAAAATAATGTTATTATTTATATAAATTTTCGCCATGTGGTATCCGGCTGAATAGAATAGACAACCCTCTTTCTTACTAAGGTGTCATAAAAGGGGAATAAAATAAGTTTACTGCCGAGTGGCATCCGGCTGGATAGAATAGGCCATCCTCTTTCTTACCGAAGTATCGTGAAAGACAAGTTACGTTAGGTGCTAACAAAATTGTTTACTAATAGAAGTAGTTTTCATTTTTTACTGAAACTAGAAAACTAAGTCTATAAAATTCATATTTAATTTGTAAATTTTACATTTTATATATTAAAAACGAAACCAAAAATGTATCTTAACAAAATTTTTATTTTATTTTAATTATAATATTTTTTTTGATAGATATTTATGGCCGTATGGTATCCGGCTGATTAGAATAGTACAACCTCATTTCTTACCGAGGTATCGCAAAAGGCGACTTAGGTAAGTCGACCCACTGTGCACAGTTGACGTCATGCCGCCTGCATGACGTCAACTTAATTTAAAACACCTAATAAAATAAAATACCTAACCAAGTCATGTGACAACATGTCGGCTGGCCATAAAATACCTAACCAAATCATGTGACATCATCCTATAAAATATTGTGCCAACCCCACTTAGAGTGGGAAAGGGACAGAAGGATGATACTTCTAGTTTAAATAAATACAAAATAAATTAACTTATCCATAATTTTCTTTCGTCAAAATAATTTTGGATATTCCAGGTAAATTCAGTATAGTATTGAACAAGAGAATAATTGTTCGTATGGAGATTTCGAGATTGTCTAGTCAACGCCGGTGGCTAATTTGCCTAAATATAGCCTTGGGACAATTCGGACTAATCTGTGTTCAATATCTGACGGTACTAAATAGTTATAATATTAGAAACAGGACAAATATCTGTGTTATTTATATTCTGTATTTACCTATGTTTAAAAAAAATGACAATTTTTTTAGACATATTTGTGACTTGATTTTGATTATTTTTAATGTAAAACCTTTACATTATGACTACTACTAACTGCAATTTAGTTAATTCCATTCGTCGTGTAAGGTTAGCTACAAGGAATTATGTAGAAGAAAATAAAGTGTCACGGTTTGAAAATAGAAAGAATAATAGAAAAACAAGTTTATTAAAAAAATGCTAGAGTTCCTTACAATCGTGAATTGTATACCTTTTTTTACTTTACTAGACAACGATACCTTCCGAAAGTCCTTTGGTATAGGTATTACTTCCTACCGAAGTAATACCTTCCTTATCATCTTCTTGCCCTTATCCCACTCAAGATGGGGATCGGCACAACATGTTATAAACATGATGTCACATGACTTGGCTACGTATTTTACGACCGGCCTCCTGCCTTACATCAACTTACCTTAGTAGTATTTTACGACACCTCCGTAAGATTGAGGGTGGTCTATTCTGCTTAACCGGATACCACACGGTGAGTCAACTTACCTTAGTGGCTTTTTACGACACCTCGGTGAGAAATGAGGGCGGTCTATGCTACTCAGCCGGATACCACACGGCGGGTCGACGTACCTTAGTCGCCTTTTACGACACCTCGGTGAGAAATGAGGGTGGTCTATTCTACTTAACCGGATACCACACGGCGGGTCAACTTACCTTAGTGGCCTTTTATGACACCTCGCTGAGAATTGAGGGTGGTCTATTCTACTCAGCTGGATATCACACGGCGGGTCGACATACCTTAGTCGCTTTTTACGACATCTCGGTAAGAAATGAGGGTGGTACTATTCTATTCAGCCGGATAGCACACGGCGTAAGTAATACCTTCCTTATATAATATCAAAATCACATCACACGTCTGATTCAGGCACCATTGTGCCACATTGTTAGTGCACGCGAAGTATTCCTTTATCACAAACTTAGGACAAAGCTTTTGATACAACACCAACAACCTGCGGCACGATCTTTACAGCTATTTGATAACAGAGGTTACTTAGAAACATTCCCGTTGCTGACCTTAGATTAGGTCCTCAAAGCAGGAATATATTTTTTTCTCTACGCAAATCAAATAAATATAAGATAAGTGATATAATAACTACACTATTAGTAACTGCAACTTCATATGCGTTGACTTAAGTTTTAAATTACACAAAATTTTGTATAAGTATATGTAAATCATAGAAACTGGCGTTACTTTGAGGAGATCCTTAATATAAAAGTAATAATAAAATTATTTTGCTAAAATCCGCGATGAAATAAAATAGGAAATATATATATAATGCTAAATGTAGAGTGGACAATCCGTTTTCATACCTATACATGCAGGATTCGTGAAACACATGCATAAACCGCCACCACAATACGCAAGTACTACATACGTTCACTATCACAAACTGAACAATCTTTTCGTCCCGCAACCGAGACATCATCAGTAGATAGACTCCACGACAAAATCGCAAAGCAAATCACATATTTTCATTCTAGTTCTGTTTCCTTCTTGGAAAGATTTATTTCTTAAGTTAACAGCTTTGTATTTTTTCTATCAATATATATATTTTGTTGAACAAATAATATCCTATTAGCATGAACTGGTATCACAGCATCACCTGGTGGCCATGAAAAATAATATTATCTAAATTTATCTCGATATGCAGTACGCTGACAGTACCAGGAGTACATATAAAGTTATGCGAACTATCGCTCGATGTCCGTACCGACAAAGAAGTTAGCCACACATCACTTAGCATAATAGTGGGATCAAACGAGAATAGTGCTAAGAACAGTATAGATAGAACCATGCAGAGAAGTACTAGTTTTGCCACGAGGCAAGGAGGTGTGTACATGGCTTAATTATTGCCTGGTATCCGATGCATTAATAAAAAATTGTACTAAAATTTTGATTCAATCTCTGTATAAAATAATAATAATAATTACCGCCCTAACCAAAGGTAGGTTGGAATATTTATTGCCCCCCTTCTGTGGTGGTGGTGGACGACGATTTTTCGTTTCAAATGTTTTAATAATCATTTTGTTTTAGTAATTAGAAATATTTATATTATATGAATATTTTTCCGAGTGCAGATTCCGCCAGTAAAATACGTTGACATGTTTTACGATAGAATTATGTCATCTGCCTCTTGCCCTTATCCCACTCTAATTAGAATCTGCACAACATGTTACAAACAAGTCACATGATTTAGCCGAGTATTTTATGACCGGCCGCCTGCCTGACGTCAACTTATCTTAGGCGTATTTTACGACACCTCGGTAAGAAAGAGAGTGGTCTAATATACTCAACCGGATACTACACGGTGGGTTAACTTACCTTAGTCGCGTTTTACGACACCTGGGTAAGAAAAAGGGTGATACAATCTACTCAACCGGATACCACACGGTGGGTCAACTTAACTTAGTCACCTTTTACGACACCACGGTAAAAATGTGGGTAGTTTATTGTACTCAATCGGATACCACACAGCATAATAATATTATATGATATGGTGTATCTACAACAGCTTAACTCTATATTCTGGCTCAAGGCGATATTTCTACACGGTTTCCACAAAGGACCCCGATACGTACCATCACTTCTCTTGCTCTAGAACGACTATAACTAAATATAAGTAAACGCAACTATATATTATATCCTGCTTTAAAAATGTTTGAACACTTAATAACATACATACACATTTCTTTCATATAACTCCTTAAACTAATCAGAACTCTTTATTGTCTCCCTCAATCTGGTCGTTTCTTCATTACTGAAGACCGTGATCCTGGCTAGACTCTATCCTCGAGTGAAGGATAATTAATTATTTTCATCGGCTTCCATTAGTACCACCGTGTGGTATCCGGTTGAGTAGAATAGACCATCCTCTTTTTTACCGATCCGCAGTGTAGTATTCGGCTGAGTAGAATAGATCGCCCTCATTTCTTACAGAGGTGTTGTGAAAGGCAACTAAGGTAAATCGACTCGCCGTGTGGTATCCGGCTGAGCAGAATGCACCACTATCATTTTCTACCGAGGTGTCGTAAAGCCGTAGCCGAATCATGTGACAACATGTTTATAACATGTTGTGCCAACCTGGTGGTGATTGTTGACCTGAGTGGTCTATTGTACTCAACCGGATACCACACGGCGGGTTGACTTACCTTAGGTAGTCGCCTTTTACGAAATTTTGGTAAGAAATGAGGGTGTTCTATTCTACTCAGCTGGATACCACACGGTGAGTCGACTTATCATAGTCACCTTTTGAGGCATATAATTCCAATATTAATTCCAATATTAGAACCTCTTAATATGGGTATATGTAAGAGGAGTTATAGCATTGCCGTGAGGTAATTCTAGTAATTTATGGTAGTATATTTAGATAAATATCAATTTCGTTGATACTTTACTGAATTTCCTATAGCGTCTATCGCCTGAGGATAAACTCTCACTATATTTTAGTCTCGTCTTACTCGATGCTTATCGATTGGCTACGTATCGATAATATTGTATTGTACATCTTTAAATTGAAGTTGTGTTCTAGGAAATTCATAATATCTGCTTTAAAGTATGGTTATGTGATGTAAATTTCGTATAAATATTACATATGGCGTATGGGATGTAAAATTTGCCATAATAGCTCATCTCGAAAATTGGTGTTCGATTATTGTAAACAAAGGCTAGCTAATTTATAGAATTAGGCGTTACTTTGCGGAGATCCATACTAATAATAAAATTATTTTATTATTACCTACTTTTGTATTATTTTTTTTGTATTACTTTTGTATTAAAAAGGCTAGCTGTTAAATACAAATTATAATAGAAACAAGAACGCAGTTACTTTGAAATGCGCACTATTTATCGATTTTTATTATATATACATATAATAATAATAAATAAACCTGATAAGTTTTAGTGTATCGGTCAGCGCGTCGGGCAATTATTGTTTATATCACTGTTCCGCATGTCGATAATCTCATAAGAGCTGAAAAAGAAAAATTAACTAAATATCTTGACCTAGCTCATGAGATAACCGCCATATGGGATATTGATTCAACAATAATTGTTCCAATTGTTGTGTCGGTTAATGGTCTTATCGCGAAGAGCCTCGATCTTAATCTTAAGAGGCTCTCACCTAGTTGTTGGATCAAGCGTAGGATACAAAAGGCAATTTTGCTTGAGACGGCACGGATTGTGAGGAGGTTCCTCAGTCTGGTAGCTTGAGTACTTTCTCCGCTGCCTGTGGTCAACAATATTTTTATATTTATAAATGTTTTATTTTATTCATTTTATATAAAAAATATTTTAAAATATAATGTTAATTTGTGTATAAATAAATAATAGCTAAAAATAAGCTCCATTAAACGCCATCGTGTACGCACAAATTAATCTACTGATACTGATTACTTACGAAATGGTGAATCTTGTCAGTCGCGTCGCATAACTGGACGCATGCGAGCCGCGCTATTTCAGCAGGCCGCGTTGCCAATAGTACGTAGATATGCTCTAATATGATTCGTATTAGAGCGTCACAAAACCTTTCCTGTAAGAGAGGAGGGTATTGTGGTTTGTTGAACGGTATCAGGTTGTTTTAAATTATTTTAAATGCAGACAATTAAAAGCTAATTAGAAGGGGATTAGAATCTGTTATAGCCGAACGGTAAGGCGGTGTTTCGGTGAATGCCAAAACTGTAAGAAAACTAATATCTTTGGAGAATTCTTGGGATATGTGTAAATACCTATTCGCATTAGAGCAGGGTGAGGTTAAGTTATAATTCTCTCAAAAAACGATAGAGGAGGCCAACTCAATATATGATATTTGATCAGATATACATATGATAGTTTACACCACTGCGTCATAAATTTTTTCATATAATATAGGTACCAAATAGGTACGAGTTGCTACGTTCAAACCACAAAACGCAAATTATTTCGAAAATCGGCTCGTGTACGTATCGTAAATCCGCGTATCTGCGGCTGCCAACGTCGCGATTTATTTTAACACATTTTGTTTATAAATGATATAATGTGATACTGTACGCGTTTCGCGGGGAGAACCGTGTTCGGGAACTGTATAGAGTTAGATACTACTTCTTCTTTTACAATAGTTCAAGTTCGCTTCTTAAGTATCTATCTCCAAATAAGCATCGCCAAGTCCACTCCACGATCTTTGGCCGTATTGTATAACGCAGCTTGTTGTCGTTTTGAGTTTGAGTTTTGAGTACATTTTAGCGTTACTCTTGAGATAACTTCTCAGTAAAATCTTCTTTTTTAATTGTACTTTTTTTGGGTGGCATTGTATTGCTTTAATTGTTTTGTTGCCATTTTGTTTTAAGTCTAATTAAAAACTGTCCTTGTTCATTTAATATTTTTTATCGATATTCAGCTTGTTTTTGAAAAAATAAGATTTTTTGTCGATTTTAACGAAAAAGAGTGATATTAAACACTTCTTATTTTAGTTTTACTTTTTCTTTTAAGATTTATAAAAAAAATCCTCCTACCCCAATCCCACTCTAAGTGGGGTCGGCGCAAACTGTTATAAACGGCCGCCTGCCTGACGTCAACTTATCTTAGTCATATTTTACGTTACCTCGGTAAGAAAGAGGGTGGTCTATTCTACTAAACCAGATCCCACACGGTGGCCAAACTTACCTTAGTTGCCTTTACGACACCTCGGTAAGAAATGAGATTGGTCTATGCTACTCAGCCGGATACCATTTAGATAGATTTATATACCTAACAATATAATTTTAGCGATAATGTTACCACCATATTTAATTTACATATAATTTAAATTTTTGACACAAAATACGATGAATAGTAAAGATAAGACGGAGGTTTTAATAGCTCTATGTACATCCCTTACATATGGGGTGTTAAGAATGCTCACGTACATTTCCTAGCACTCCGCCTTTATGTAGGGCATTTATTCTTAGAGCTTACCCCCTTGAGGGAGAACCCGTACCCGTTTGTTTACGCCAACCGTACACCTACCGATCAATTGAAAATTTAATTGGAAAGTCATGTGACATCTCCTTAATTGGAAAAAGCCCAAGTATTGTCACTCAGAATTAAAATTTTGTAACGATTTATAAAATTTTGTGGGCTATAACGCAATGTACTTCCGTTTTATTTCACTCCGTAATACTGTAATAATATATTCTTCAATAATGAATAAATATGTATGTAACATAAGACATCTAATTTTATTCTTCGGATGGGTCGATATGTATTAATTTAAAAAATAAATGACTTTTTTAGATAGGTTTCATTAAGTTTGTTTTCGCTATTGTCACAAAAAACTGATGAATACGGTTCATATAACTTATCTTGTGTAAGTCAGAAGTTATAATGTTTCATTAAATAACCAGACTTCTGTAAAACATTTAAAAAAAACAGTTTTTAGGCTGTTTAACAATTGATCAATATTCATTTAAGTTTTAATTTCATTGCAGTCAAATTAAAAAAGACTTTAAATTCTGCAAGTTCAAGTTCCTTATATTGTCATAAATGAATAAATATAATAAAAAGAAATTTCCAACACTCATCGATACTTCTACGATCGCTTGTCCCATCTGGATACGCTGTCAAATTCACTAGGTTGTATTGACAATTATAACCTTGACAAAAAAAAAAACATTCCAATAAACTCTACATACTTCATACGACTTTTTTAAATTTTCATCATTTTATTTCAAAAAAGGTTATGCAAAATAAACGACAAGTGATAAACAAAGAAAAATTAAGCGCAATACACACATCACATCTTACTTTAAACTTGATTTGTGTTGGCAATAGCAACCCTTACGCAGGGCAGACATACCCTCCGGAGTGGTGATTTATCAAAGAATTTTCTCACCTAATAAATAACGCGTGTTCACGTATTCTCCGTTTGTTATAGACGATATAAAGTGGTATAGAGAACAAAAATATACGAAATGTTATATACTGTATACGGTATATAGGGTTGGATGTAAAAATAAAGTACGTACAAACGGCGCAATAAAATAAATCAGAAAGATTGGTAATTGTAGTATTATTACTATACTGTTAATGTTATATACTTCCCCATAACATGAAGAGAGATTCTGCGTGTAGTATCTGGCTGAGTAGAATAGACCACTCTCATTTCTTACCGTGGTGTCGTTAAAGGCGACTAAGTTAAGTTGATGTTTGGCAAGGCGGCCGGTTGTAAAATAACTAGCTAAAACATGATGGGCAGGAAAATGATGATGACATGAAAGGATTTCCAAATTTATTTTGACATTCCCATTATTAATGGCACACGCCGTGTGGTATCCGGTTGCATAGAATAGTACCACCCTCATTTCTTAGCGAAGTGTCGTAAAGACGACTAGGGTAAGTTGACCCACCGTGTGGTATCCGGTTGTTGATAGAACACCCTCATTCTTACCGGGATGTCGTAAAATGCGACTAAGGTAAGTTGATGTCAGCCAGGCGGCCGGTCGTAAAAACGTAACCAAATCATGTCGCAACATGTTTATAACATGTTGCGCTGACCCCACTTAGAGAGGGATAAGGGCAGGAAGATGATGTCCCATTCATTATTCATTGTACATTTCAACTCTGATAAAATTCAATTTAGTTTTTTACTGCACTAACTGCAGTTTCTTTAGGTACGATAATAATATCCAAAGATTTTTCTTTAAAGATTTTGACGTTATAATGTCATTGTGTAGGGTTGTTGCGCTCAGGAGTATCGCAAATTCTGAGAAAAGCGAAGTGTAGGGCATATAATTTCTGCTTATGACAGGGACTAAGACGTCCTTTTCGTGTCATATGCGGGCCTCCGAAAATCTTAAGTAGTAGGCTATAGATTAACATAATGAAGTCACCAATTGATACCATTTGAAAGACGGATTGAAGGTAAAAACCTTTACATTGCTTCTGTACTCCTCTTGTTTACTCAGACTGTAGTTCAATGGCCTAAAAAATTATTCAAGAACATACAAGTTTTAAACGATATTTGCTTTACCTTAAACCACTAGATGAAACTGTCAATTAAACCCATTAGTTTTTATAAAAACTAAAAGACCTGTTTACCAAAGAATACCAAATTTTCATTGTGTAGAAAACAACTACTATTAAGGCTAAGCAATCTAGAACGCAATATGTTTATCATAAACAAAATTGGATTATTTTCTAGACCCTTTCGCAATCTCAATATTCTCTCGCATCATTTGTCAAAAGCAACTTTCAATAACAAGCCAATGTTCCTTCACTCACACAACGCCGCAAATATTTCAATATTATGAATTATGACATAATACACGATATGCGATTCGACATAACCACCTGGAGAAACCCCTTGGTTCTTGCACGTAACACGAAATCGGGTGTCAGGGTAAATTTGCAGTTGTCACAATAAATATTTCTTTTCCCCCTTCGGTATGCAAAAATATCGCCCATATATGCGATGCCGGGATAATAGTAGAGACGTCATATTTGAACCTATAAATCTTGCTTCGAGTTAATACACTATACCACTCAGTTGATAGGATTTTGGAGACTCGGGCGATAAGAATGTATACTTTTACAGAATCTATAATTTTATATTTTTTATATTTATTTCACGTTCCTACTTTTTGGAATAACATTTTACAATATATTTAATAGTGTTTCATAATAAGGCGGGATGAAATGTATGTGATCAAATGAGTGTTAAGTATGTGACTAGAGTGAGGCCTAAAAGGAGATGGTTGGATTGTCCGATGTATGACATGCATATAAAAGGCGTAGCGCCAGAGTTCACGAATGATAGGAGCGAATAGAAGAGATAACATGTTGTGCCGACCTTACTTGATCCTAAGGTCAGGAAAATGATTCGTCTTACTTAATTCTATAACAAGAAGCATATGACATACTTTTTTATTTTAAAGCTTTCCGACTACCAAAACGATTTTAGCCTTGATGATAAAGTTTTGTTGACCTGAACAGAAATCTTAAGAAACATCGTCACGAAACGATGGTCCAAAAATGCTTCCTATCATATAGGACTATGGCTTACATGTAGTCTAAGGCTTTAGCTAGCTCTGTGCATATAGTAATAAGCTATGGCTTACGCTCTTACAAATTGGAGGGACTGATGCGCAACAGCCCCCAGACTGGCCATGTAGGTGCCAACTTACGTAAATGTGTAGTTACAAATTATAAAACATCCAAAACGCAAACAAAAATTACCAACAAGTAATAATCATGAACAATATATCATGGCTAAATATTTATTTATTATTATATCATATGCCACTCATGTAACTCTAATATTTACACGTGGTGAAATAACACAATGCTAACACAAAATCGCAAATCGCACAAAAGCCCGATCAAAGCCTGCAAAAACATTGGAATCTGTAAAACACCTTCGCCTCGTTACTGGATCGTGAACAAACATGGGGTTTCTTAAGGGAGGCCGCTATTGTTCTAGGGTGCTAAAATTGCGCTTTAGTGCAACAATTTTTTTTTAGTCCCGCCTGATTCAAAATGGCTGGCCGGTGCATCCTTAAACTATGCAACTGTAGTTATTAATCTTGCTAGAACTTACCTTTTGTACAGTTATTTGTATATACATATATTGTTTATTTGTTTGTAATCTTTATTGCACAAATTAAATTAATATAAAAATGATAGAAAAAAAACAACATTGTGCTATGGCGGGCTTATTTCGGAATCGAAGTCTCTTCCAGTCAACCAGTCGTAAATAAAAAAAGTATAATTAATAAAAATAAAAATTATTTCGTATTTAATAATAATAATCAAAAATTAATATGAAATAATAAAATATTAAATATTATAGTATATATAAAAAATATTATACAATCTATTTATAATAAAATGTAAATATCACTTATTAGCTAAGTATTTTTTTTAATATTGTGTTTAAATGAAGAACATAAAGTTCTTCATTGTGTGTCGCTAGTAAATTTTTTAAAATAATGATGAAGTGTATTACAAAATCAGAAATGAAATTGACAATAATTGTAGAACTAATTCACGAAAAACTTAAATCTATATTTTATATTCAAATAGGTCAATAATATAAAAAAACATTGTCGCCGTCAATATGAAAGGTTCTTAAAGAAAAATAAATTGATTGAGTTTTGAGAAAATTGTATTTTTGGGAGTATCCTTGGATACAAAACTCCAATGGAGCACACACGTAACAACTCTTGCAGGGAAACTGAGTTCAGCGGCCTACGCTGTTCGAAAGATAAGACAAGTCACAGACGTCGAAACAGCAAAACTTGTTTATTTTGCCTACTTCCATAGCATTATGTCTTATGGAATATTGCTATGGGGTAAATGCGCGGATAGTGAAAAAATTTTTGTTTTACAAAAAAGAGCTATACGTGGCATTTATAATTTTAGACCGCGTGATTCCCTGCGAGAGAAGTTTAAGGAAACAGGCATTCTTACATTTGCTTCACAATATATTTTAAGCAATCTAATTTATGTACATAAAAATATAAAGAATTATAAAACGATAGGTGATGTATACAATAGACAAAGCAGGAACCGACATAAGCTTGCGGCTCTTGCTTTGCGCCTTGCAAAAGTACGTAATTCGTTTGTGGGTTTTGGTATAAGATTCTATAAAAAAATTCCGCAAACAATTTCAGCTTTGCCATTACATCAGTTTAAAAACACTGTTAAAAAGAGGCTAATACAGAAAGCCTACTATACTCTTGAAGATTATTTGGAAGATAAGAATGTGTGGATATAGCTCTGTTTGAACCTGTACAAGACAGTAACGACTTAATGTAAATAGTATTAAGAATTATATTTTTAAAAGAGCAACCGCCGAGTTTCTTGCTGGCTCTTCTCGGTAGGAACAGCTTTCCGAACCAGCAGTAGAGTTGACGATTCAAAAGCAAACAAGTGCTTTTGAATCGTCAACAAGTTTATTTGAATAAAGAATATTTTGAATATTTTGAATTTGAATTTGCTTCTTATTTATTGAATAAATGTAAAAGAAAAATATCGTTGACATAAATATTAACAATCTTTTTGAACACTCTATTAGATTAGTGTCACTAAATAAATTTAATTAAGACATTAGCACGATATTATTCTTCATTTCATATTATGTCTTTGAGTAAGACAGAAAAAAAATTCAGAACACAGCATTTTATCGTCCCCGATTACCCTAAGACGTTCCCTAACCACTGTTTTCTTTGTTCAAACCGTGGGCCAATATTTGGCCTAATTATACAGTTGATTTCACACTTACACTGAATTTGGCCGCGTTTGTCTTCTTACTTCTACGAGCTCGTTCGGGGTTGTTATCGAACAAATTCTCCCTTGTTTGCCTGTCGAAGCTTTATCTTAATGATGATGTTCTTATTTCGATATATCAATAAAAAGTTTTTATGTTATGTACTTAGGAGAGAAAAATTGAAGCTTCAATCAAAAAGTTTCTAGTGCGGATTCGAAGGCTATATATATCCAAAAATTGTTCCGAGACATGCACGAGATCCAATGCCTTTTTCTTCTGCGAAAACTGCATAATGAATTGTTGATATAACGCTTTCAAAGAAAAGATTTAGGTCAAGACAAGATCAGGCATCAAATAAGGCATCGCGAATTTGATAAAAGTTGAACGGTGTATCCATTTGCCCATCAAAGCTTTAAACAATATGCAAGAAAAACAATAAATATAAAACTTGGCGCAAAAAAGCTGTGATAATAAAACCGGTCTCTTTTAAGGTGACACCAATGAGCTAAAACTTATATGTCTAATTGATAAAAACATAAAATTAATATAATGAATAATAATATATATTTAAAAACTTAATTAATTGTAAAAACTTTATTTTCATCGCATCGTTGAAAAAAATTACAGTTCTAAGAGATATGACGTATATCCATATATCCAATCATTTAAAATTTCATCAATTATCTCAACGATGATCGAATACTATAACACTTAATTAAATCAACATCCAATCAAAACAAACGTATTCCACTTCATCACCTCCAAAACCAAATCAAACCGACACGTGAACATCAATTATTTACACTAAACACACATTTAGTGAGGTACAATTATAGCTATCGACGTATACGTATCTATCGATGTTCCGCGGTCGACGGATCGCGCGTTAACTTTGCATTATTAATGATTCATTTAGTTCACACTAACCAAGCGGCGCTCTCGATCCCTTCGGTTTACGAATGTGTTGTGCTTTATAGAATATATCGATATTTTCAATATTTAAATTACATTTGAAATAATAAGAATTGTAAATAATAAGATATATATGAAAATGTATCTTATTATTTACAATTCATTCTATATTTTATGTTAAGAAAATGTTATGATGAAACCTGACGTAACGTGAGAGTCTAGGCTCTATATAGAATCTATATATGACTAGGCTCTCTTCCAAAGAAATACGAAGAGACCAGCTGTAGTCTTGTTACAATAACACGGAGGTATTGTAAATATAACCCAATTGCATATATTTTATAAATAGATAAAAAAATATAAATATATGGGACACTTTACACACACGGTCGTCCATCCGAAAATTAAGTACATATTATTTATTATAAAGACATAATTAAAATACACGTCAGGCTCGAAGAACCGACAATTTTTTAAAGAAAATGTTGGCCTTCGACGGGATTCGAACCCATGATCCATGGAGCTAAAGGTAGGGTCACTGCGCCAATGGACCAGTCAATACATTATTTTTAACCTATGTTTAATTATGTAAAGGAGTGAATATTTATTATTTAACGCAAAAAATTGAAAATTTAAAAATAGTTAATGTATAGTAACCGGCCATACTCATGTGTATTGGGTAAGCCCGACTAGTTCCAAGCATATTAGAGGCCCTAATTCATGAGCTCTTTATACGGTTATTCTGGCTAGAAACTAGTCAGGCTCACCCGATATAATAAGACGTGAGTTAGCCAATTGCTACGCCTTTACTATGAATACTCCTCATGGTAATTTAAATTAGAAAAATATTAGAAAATTTACATACATCGTTATCGATACCAATTATGCAGCAACACTATTTCAGTGTTTAGAGAGTGCAATCGGCGATCTGATTAATAGTGCTGGCACAAAATGTTTAATCTTCGCCGTGATTCTCTATCCCTTGGCAGTTAGGAAACAGGGATCCATTATGCATAAACTATCGAATGTTAATGTCTGATTAAATACTTTCTTGAACATCATTCATCTTGTTTAACGTTTTATTCATATTTGTTTATTGAGTTTTAAACTTGTCTAATCTATACTAATATATGAAGCTGAAGAGTTTGTTTTTTTGTTTGAACACGCTAATCTCAGGAACTACTGGACCGATGAAAAATTATTTCAGTGTAAGATAGTCAATTCATTGAGGAAGGCTACAGTCTATAACATCACGCTAAGATTAATAGGAAAGGAGCAGCAATAAAAATAGTACGAAAACGGTAATATTTACAGCTTTCCTTACATGCGCTGTATAAACGATAATAGTTACTCAAAAATCATGTATTACAAAAATGTTCGCCTCTAAAAGTTTAAATAATAGTCTGCAACAGCATATGTCTAGCTTTTAAGGTTAATCCACTTTAACCATTGCTAGTCTTTTATAATTGAATTTAATTATTTTAACAGTTTTTATTCACGTGGTGTTAAGAGGCTTATGTCCAGCAGAGGACTTCCATCGGTAGACGAAGGAGAAGCAGAAAAATATTCACAAACGCAACCAATAATACCAATTCGCATTGGAGCAGCGTAGTACGTGTTAGCTCTAATACTTCTCTCCAAAAAACAGAGAGAGGTGGCCTATGACCAGCAGTGGGATAGTAACAAGCCGCTACATTACATTACAATGTATGTGTATTTAACAAAGCAAATAGTTTTATTATACTTTTTACAACGATCAAAATTAATTACCAATGCTTAATGAACAATCCTTACATACAAATTCATATTATAAATTCTAATGCAACAAAACATTAATAGTATACCCAACCCAAATAGTTAGCGAACAAAACGTAACGTATTCACGTCAAACATTCTAATAAATATCTTTAGGAAATTCAAAGACATACAATTCGTAGTGACCGCCCTTGACAACCGCCATTTTGAAAAGGGATCGGACATGACACGTAGGGTTGGCAAATATTTATTGAACATTCTTTGGACATTTTTAGGGTGTATTTTTTGGCGTAATTGATGGAACTTTAAACGTTTCTCTCTGGAATGGTTTGTACAGTCGATTTCAGACAAGTCTGGGAAAGATTGTTTTGAGAAATTAGTTAAGGTTGTCGTTGAATCTATTAATATAACCAAGAACTAACTTGAATGTTTCTTTAAGTGCGTAATTTTGATACAATACTGGTTCTTTGGCTCAAGTGGTAGTGACCCTGCTTTCAGCTTTGCGGGTCGCGGGTTCGATTCCAGCCGAGGGTAAACATTTTTTAATAAAATTTTTTTGTTCTTCGAGCTCGGGTGTATTTATATACTTAAATTTATATAAGTTTATTTAAGTTGGAAACTGACGATCGTGTGTACCTCGTAACTTTCCTCGTAACTCGTAAATATATTTTTTTTAAAAAACCCCTTAAACGCACGATACACATCTGAAGATACTATATATGGACGTTAAGTATACAGTTATTTTTTAATTTGTACTTACTCATGTATATACAACGTTAAATCAGTATTGTTTTAACTTTAAAGTAATAGCAACACTCGTATAACTTTCATTCTGTTTTAAAAATTATTTTTTTGTTGCTTAATATTTGATGTCATAAAGTTGGGCTTTACTTAAAACTGTAAATCAAAAGAAAATACTTAATACTTGTAACTTGCATCTTCGCATTCGATCTCCAAAGAGTGATGAAACTAATACTTTAAACTTTGTTGTTTGTTATTCAAATATTTTTTTAAAGACTAATAAGTTTTTTAATCTGTCTCACGATTTCAACAAGCTAGATTTATATAAATAAATTTAATAAATTTAAATTATTGCTGTATTTGAAATATTAATAAAGTGGTAGCCCTAAATCTGTCATTGGCAGAAGACAATCGTTCGAAGACCGGAAGCCCGCGAGGTGCCATCATATCGTGACATTCAATATCCCTTCTAAACTATGCCATTAACACGCCTACGAATTTGATTGTCCTATAAATGGTAAACAGTACGAAAATCAATATTCAATATAAATTTAGTAACTTGAAGTTTTCACTGTTTAGATAGTAGCTAAAATCTAATTGATTGCTTATTTTGTATCTTTTTGCGTTAGTAATCTTTGATGTTTATTTAAATGAGTTAATCTTGTATATATATTCTGAATTTCGGAAACGGCTCCAACGTTCATGAAATTTTGTATGTAGGGGGTTTGGGAGGATAATCTATTTAGCTAGGTTTCAAAAAATGTATTTTTATCCCTGTTTCCGGGCACTGAAAAAATGCTAAAATGTAGAATATAATGCAAACGATATTTTAGTTGTCATTTATAAAGTTTAGCGGATAATGAGCGGACTAAAGAGTTGATAATACTCCGAATCGAGCCCCACCTACCCAATTATTTTTTTTTTTTTTTTTCGAGTTTCAAATTTTTTATATCTTTATAAAAGATTACCGAGCAAGGCGCGTTCACCCAAGTGCTTATTGTTAATATAGTAATAACTGGATTTAATTATGAATTCCACAATTCATAATAATGTTTTAAATCGTATACTTCGGTGATCTATGTATCTATCACTCGACTCTACAATCATATTACAATAGCAAAAATATCCCATGCAAATGTAGAGTCCACCCATATCCGTTCGATACCCCCGGGTTACTTCTACATATCCAAAAAGCTTTGTCAATGACAAATAGTCCTCACCCCATCCTAGTTGGCATTTTGACAATAAATAAGAGATATCAAGGAAACAGTGGCTCTGCGATACCGCGGATTTTGTCGTAACAAATGACATGCTATGGACTAGAGAAGGGTTACTATTACGCATTAAAGTATTAGGTCGTTTGATTGATTGTTGTTTGTTGTTCACTCTTATGGGCATCGTAAATATTCTGTGCGTGAAAACAACTAAGAGTTCATAAAAAAATTCTATCCGGAGTAAAAATATTTAATGCTTAGTACCTGGGTAACCGAGGCTTGCTGGTAATTTTTTTTAATATATAAAAAATCGATAAAAAAAGATTATATCTGGTATCGATCTTAGGCTTCGGGATTCGAGATCGCCCATTACCCAATTGAACTATCATGTCTTTGCAATTAACTACGAAATTATCCTTTCCTGTTTCATAAAATTATAGCAGTTTTTGTAGTGCCCAAAAACAGGGGTAAAATTATTTTTAAAAAAACCTAGCTAGATCGATTCTCCCCCTCGAAACCCCCTATTTGCTGGATTCCATAAAAATCGTTGGAGCCAGAGTTCCAAAATACAGAAAATTATATCTACAAGATTAACTTATTCAAATATCAAAGATTTAGCCGTCGTAAATATAAAACAATCACTGTCGAGACGAAACTTTACTGCTGGGAGCTTTACTCGCGTGCGCCGCATAATCTAGCAGACATACACTAAAGTGACGTCCTAGAGAATTAAAGATCTATCAAAATACTACACAAAAGTCCGAAACAGCATGTCTCTATCTCTTATGGTTAACTCACAATAACTATGTTATGTTTAAGATTTCAATTAAACGATACTAATTTTCACGCCGTTGAAACCGCAAACACAGTTAGTATTTGATAAAAATATAGCGGTCTATAACTATCCATTGCTTGACAAAAGCCTCTTCTCTCTTTTTGAAAAAGGGTTGGAGTTTTAGACCAACTATACTCCTCAAATGCGGATTGGCAGGTTACACATATCCCACCATTTTTAGACAAACCATTTTTAGTCATAATTGATACATATGACATGATTTTTCAACCCTTACCATAGTAAAATTTTCTCTACAAAACCTTGCACATACTCATGCTTGCCTCTTTAAGAAAAAATTGCATACAATTCTAAATTAAATTTTACAATAGATCTGTTTTAAATCTAGTTAAGATTTTAAAAGGAAATGCGTCAATTCCAATGATTTACATAAAGCGTGAAGGGTCTGTGACATATGACGCCGATAAGTCAACGCGTATTAGCACTTGCCAAGGGTCATATATGAGTAATAGACGGAAATGTTTGAGAATTTGGACCAAATCGGCACTTTTGTTATTTGATGGAATATCAACGATAAAGGATACGACGTAACATTAACTGTTTCGTTTGTAAAAAATCTGTGGTAGTAACAATTGTAGGTTATATCAGCAATGTTTATCAGTTATTTACTATAAAAATAAAGTTAAAACCAACAAAGGTTTCTTATCTCTTATAGTAAAATAAGCGAGCGACCAGCGTGCCCCTGTAGTAGAATTCCACATTCCATATACCCTAGATTTTTTCGAAAATAATACAGTAACAGATTCAAAACCCAACCCGACTATCCATATTATATATACTATAACTACCTGTGCTTGATATTTTCAAAATTTTCCCGCTTTTTTCTGTTAAACTAAACATTATGAGGTAGAGCATATTTTTGCAGAAATATACGAGTATTAATTTTTTATTTATATATCTCAAGTTTATAATTCAAACTTAAACAAGAAATCATTTTGCAAGATGCAATTACAATAGTTTTAACTGTGCTGCATATACTATCCCGAGAATAATTAAACAACAAAAACAATTAAATTAAAATAACATTTTAAAAAAATTGTTCTAAAATATGAATAAAAAAAGAGAGATTGAGTGCGGTCAGTGCATGAGAGTGTGTGGTGTGTGTGTTGTGTGTATGTCTGTGAATCTGTTCGTTGTCTGGGCAAGTGCGATTGTCCAGTGTGTTTGAGTTTCATGTACATGTGTGTGCATGTATGTTTACGTAGGTGGATTTGATTTCACAATGTAATGTACTTATTCGTATTGCATTCTTGGGTAGTTCTACGCTCCAAGTCTTGTTGATAAAAGTGAGACCTTTTTGTAATAGTAACAGGCCACTACTTAACTTTTATTTGCTTAACGTAACTATGGCTTACATAAAAGCAGTACAGTTGTTACATAAAAGAAATCCCCATACTATTTTATTTCATAGCCTGTTTTCATATATATTCATCATCACATCCCATAAGACATTAATATAACGTATTTACTGTAATGTGAACCTATATAGTTACAAGATAATCCCATCTCGCAATATTTGGTGATAATATATTATTGTCACGCGGCCCCACATGCAAATCGTGGACCCCTGTCGTTTGTGATGTTCTGAAAACTGCCATTTATCTATGAGTGATGTTTTGCTTGAGATATGGTTAAATGTACGAATATTAGCGGATTGTATTTTACGACCTCTGTGTTTGATAATGTCAGTAATATTTGACATCCTCAAGATTAGAATTTCTGGTTATATGTAATGAAATGAACTTTTAGGAGATCATTAACAGAAAAGTAATTTTCAATTGACTTTTGTGTTATTGATCAGGCATGAATGCATATCTGCGTGTATCGGGTATGAAAACTAATAATCTACTCTAGGTTTAGCATCATTCTCCTGCCCTTATACCAGGCTAAGTGGGGTCGGTGCAACATTTTTTAACCATGTTGTAATTTAGGTATTTTACGACCGGCCGCATGCCTGACGCCAACTTATTTAAGTCGCATTTTACAACTCGGTTAGAAATGAGGATGGTCTATACTATTCAGTCGGATACCACACGAAGTAATAGTTTCATTGATAGTCTATCTTTAATAATTAAATTGCCAAGAGGGTTAGTTAAAAAAAATCAAATTATTCTTCATTCAAGTTGACTTTAATTTGCCTTTTTGAACTTGTGCAAAGACAAGTCCAAAACGTATTGCGAAATTTTACCATGAAAATGTATACTAGAGCTCATAAATTAGCTTCAAACTTTCTGCAGCTGTAGCCTTAGTATTATTATTTCGGCTCCTACTTACCTATTATTAAGTGCACCATTTTTCCAGTTCTAGAATGCAAGTACGGATAAAAGTATTAGTGGGGCTCAACCTAGACTAAAAATTGCTTGATAATGAAGTAAGCACACTGTTTAAAAGGTTTGAAAACGAAAATATCAATCGTCATGGGCACAAAACAACTATATCCAATTACTGTTCATTTTTCTTCGCCAAATCCTCCGTAGTGACGTGTGCCCGGGTAAGGGTTAGTAATCGTCCGGTGATAAATGACTGGCCGGATGACACGAGACGGACTTAAGGACGCCGATTAAGCAGCAGTTGTACTAAAAGCGATAAGTAGCTACCTATGAAAGCGCGTGTGGCTTAATTTAAGGAGATCACGATAAAAGTAGGTCGAAGGTTTAAACCCAATGACAACGGGCAATGAGTTTTTTTGTTAAAAACTTTTGTCTTATTGATAATTGCAATTTATCACACGGTTCGCGGTGAAGGTAAACATCGTGAGGAGAAGTCTAGGGATATGTGTAACCTACCAAACCATCTTGGAGCAGCGTGGTAGGTCTTAGCTCCAATCCTTCTCTTCAAAAAACGGAGAGATGGTGCATAACTGCATGGGCCATGCAGTGGGATAGTAACAAGTTACTTTACTTTTTACTTTACTATAAAAATATATGTAGAGGGCAGCAGCGTAATCAGCATGATTATTATAGTGGTATTTTGGTAATTTTTAGTAAACCTTCATAGAAAGGATAATTAGATTATTAGACGAGATTAAAATTTCCTTTAACAAATACACGGCGCCGTGGACATGGCCGAGTACACGGCGCCGTGTGGTGTTTGGGGGCCGCATACACGGCGCCGTGTCTCACGACTCAATTGTTTCTATACAATATGCATTAGTTTGTCTTCAGCCATTGCGACAACGGTACGCTGATTGCTACAAAAGTAATAATAAAATGCTATAAACTCAGACAAATGCAGGATCTGTAGAAACAAAGTTGTGTGTTTAGGAATTCTGCATTTGTCGGGTATGAAAACGGATAGTTCACTCTACATTTACTATTATATATTTTCTATAATATATAATAGTAAATGTAATTTATCGCGGATTATAGCAAAATAATCTTATTATTACTTTTGTATTATAGATCTCCGCAAAGTAACGCCTGATTCTATAAATTATTTAGATTGATTGCACTAATAAACGTGATTGCATGTGAATATAATTTTAATATGAGTTTTTTAAACCAAAATATATATTTTTCTTCAATTTTTATATCATGATATTTAAAATTATATTTTATTTATTTTTTATAACAGGCCCGTACATGTTGTTATATATTTTCGCAATAGCTTTAAGTACGGCTCAAGTACGATACTCCGGTTAACCGGGTCAGGCGAGATACAGGTTGCTACAGATAGCCGGGATTGATGGTCTTCGTGCCCTAATATCGTATTGTAAATTTTGTTTGGAGACGAATTTGACGATTACTTTGTTCTATATGTTACATTTCGAAATATGTTACCTGGTATATGCTGTCTATGATATACATATGTCATTGTGGCTTCAACCAATGGAAGTTTATTACTTAAGCAGATTTCTTATATGAATTTCCACATCACGATTTAAAAATGTTAGAATTTAGTTTTTTTTTAAATTCCCGCTGAGTGGCATAGATCACCCTCATTTCTTACCGAGGTGTCGTTAAAGACAACTAAGGTAAGTCGACTCACTATGTGCTATCCCGCTGAGTAGAATAGACGAACCTCATTTCTGACGAAGGTGTCGTAAAAGGCGACTAAGGTAAGATGACCCACACGTTGTCGTAAAAGGCGACTAAGGTAAGATGACCCACCCAACGTGTGGTATCCGGTTTAGTAGAATCGACCATCCTCTTTATTATTGAGATATCGTAAAATATGATTAAGGTAAGAAGACGTCGGGCAGGCGGCCGGACGATATAACGCAACCAAATCATGTGACAGCATGTTTATGACATGTTGTTCCGACCCTACTTACAGAGGGATAAAGGCAGGAGGATGAGAATTTCGTATTTTTGCATATATATAATAAAGATTAATCATAGAAGGTCGTAGCAATCATAACGAGAATAGAATAATCATCAATAGGGATATCAAATAAAGTTTGTCAACCCAGATTGATAATGTCTAAGTACCAGTTTTTTTCACCAGAAGATGAAAAATTTAATCAAATAAACAATCTCACCTAGTTAATACAATCAACACAACCAACACCAATAGCAACAGAAAATTTTAATTGACTGAAATATATTTCGAGATTTTAGAAGTCACGTAAAAACCAAATTCATTATTACAATATCCACATTTTATAATATCCACATCCCAACGGATACTATTGATTTAAAAGGAGGCTTCAAAACTATAGGAGCTAACCTATACTTAATAGGTAAGCAGTAAACCTACTTCATAAATCAAATAGAATTACAATTCAAAATAATCTAATTTCACAATTAAATTAGTTTCTCAAAATAAAAGTCTTACAGAATACGATTCAAGATAATCTAATTTCACTATTAATTTAGGAACTGTAAATAAAATTCTTCAAGCATAAGCATTTAAAATAATCTAAATTCAAAATTAATATAGCTTCCCGATATAAAATTCTTCACATCACACATCGAATTAATAGTGGCGCCATCTGTCTGGATCATTCCGGTTGACCGGTGCGATACAGCCGGTTGTGCGGTAGAGTCTCGTGCGTACGCGCGCAGTGAACGGACGCGTATTGTTTATGTGAACGTTATCGCTGCGCGTATCGTGTGAGACGCAAAGTTCGCCAGTTTCGGTTAACGCCCCTGCACCCCTGCCACCGGCGACAGTTGTACTCGCCGCAACCCGTGTTGCGGCTCGAGGAAGCGGTCGGCAGCGCATCGCGTGCACCTGCTCCGCCGAAGCTGCCCGGACGCAGCGATCTGCACCGCCTTTCGTTGCAAAGACGTATGCAGACGTGCCCACAGTGACACCACCGCTCATCATACCTACGCGCTTGTAGTCTCCGCCCCCGCTCGCGGGCGCCTAGCTGGGCCTCCCCCAGGGGTCTCACCCGGCTGGGTTGCACGCGCCGAGGGTGCGCGGAGCTGCACTCGCACAGGAGCGGCTCACTGAGCACCTCTGCTGCTACTCTCACAAGTAGCACAACTCACACGCGCAATACTGCGCGACCATGTCCGGTCGGGGGGAGCCCCCCCCGAGGGACCCACGTATTAGGGGGGAGCGCCCCGCGTTCACCCGTGCTGTAGTACGGCGCGACGTACGGGACAATAACATCGTCCCGTTTACGCCGATCGCACCTGCGGCAGCGACACCACCACCGCCAGCGCCTGCACCATTACCACGCTTCCGGATTCCATCCGGCGAGCGAAAATCGTCAGACTCCGCGCCTTTGTTCTCCGCCGATGTAGCTGAGCTTACATCGGGCGGCGAAGCACCGAAGCGTCCGCGGGCTGCCGACTCTTCGCCCGAATCCCTCGAGGGAGATGACAAGCGTCCGAAGACGGACCAGTCACCGGCCACCTCACTGACAACGTCGTCGTCATTCGACGTTCACCTAACAGCCGAGCAAAGGACTCGGCCCACTCCACCGCCGGCCTCCTCGCCTCGGGACGAGGGTGGCGTGCGACCGCTTGCAGAGAGCGCGTCGCAGGGATCCGTCTCGTGGCCTCGGGACTCGACGAGCTACGCCGGATTTGCTTCGTCGCCGTCTCCAATGACGACGTCCCGCCCCCCTACCCCTCAGGCCGGGCCATCCGGCTACGCCGCCGCCGCCGCCGCGCCGCCGTCACCCCGCGCGCTCCAGCAGCGCCAGGAAGAGCTGCAGCGCCAGCAAAAACCGCAGGCCACTACCGGAGCGAAGACAGCGCGCTCCGAATACCCTCCCATCACCGTGGAGTGCCTCCCCAACTGGACGAGGCACTTCACCGCGATCCGAGAGAAGCTCGGACACGCCCCTAACGCCCGCCCGATGGGGAAGGGTGTCAGATTCCTCCCAAAGTCAGCGGAGGAATTTCGGGTGCTGCAGAAGTACCTCCTCGACGCCGCTAAACAGGACCCCAACATCGCGTGGTTCTGTTATAGCCCAGCGTCGAGCCTGCCCAGCAAGGTAGCCATCAGGGGGCTACCACAGGACACCCCACCTGAGGAGGTCATCGCCGCGCTGCGATCCCTCGGGTATCCGGCGACCCAGGCGAGGGCTATACCACCGGTCAGAGGGCGGCACGGCTGCACATACTACGTGCAGCTGGAGCACCTGACCTTCGAAGAGCTCGGTCACCTGTACAGAGAGACCGAGCTACTGTCGATGCCGGGCCTCACCATCGAGGCCTGGAAGGGCGGACGTGGCCCGCCCCAGTGTCACAGGTGCCAGCAGTTTGGCCATTCATCGGCCAACTGCCACCGGCCGCCCAAATGTGTCCGTTGCGCAGGCGGGCACCTGGCCCAAGATTGCGACAGACCCCAGGAAGACGCGCCCAAGTGCGCGAATTGTGGTAAAGCGCACGTGGCGCGCGACCGAAGATGCCCAGTCTTTCGCCGTGAGGCGCGAAAGCGCGGCATCGATGTCGCGCCGCCGCGCCCGGACGGGAAGATGAAGAAGAGGGCAGGGGGGGTTGAGAAAGTTCCCCCCCCAACCGCAACACCCGCCGCCGCCAAACGAGCCGCCGCAGCAGCCCCCGCCATCCCCGCATTACGTCCCGCGGTAGCCGTACGCGCCGCCCCTGCCCCCGCGGCACGTCCCGCAGTGGCCGTGCCTACCGCCCCCGCCCGACCCGCACTGAGTAGCGCCCCGGCGTCGCCCGGCGTGTTCATTCACGCTACTCGACGGGGGGAAGCGGGAGGGGCTAACGTAGACCAGGAGCCGGCGACTAAACAACCGCCGGCCTATATCCCGACCGCCCCAGCTACTCGACGGGGGGAAGCGGGCGGGGTTATCATAGACCGGGAGCCGGCGACTCTGCAACCGCCGGCAAATGACCCGATAGGCAGGGGGGAGCCCCTGCGAAGGAAACGAAACCGGCGCAGGCGCAGGCAGCCGAGGCCAGCAGATGCTGTGCCCACCGCCGCGTCCACACCGCACCCCAGGCCGCCAACATCAACATCGTTGGCGGCAATACCAGTAATCGCCGAGGCGCCGAGAAGCCGCGGCCACCGACAGGCCACAGAAGAGGCGGAGCTTCGAGCGCCGCTACACCCTACTTTCCCCCCGCCACCCGCCGCGCAGGACTCGGGCATTAATAACATTGTCCGGGTCCTGATCGAGGCGCTCATGGCGGCGCTCGCGCACTATGTGAGCACGAGGGATGTAGTCGGCGCTATAACGGCGGCCATAACCCAGTTCGGGCGGTCGTACCAGTGACCGCCCTAAGAGTACTATACTGGAATCCGGGCGGCATAAGAGGACACGTCCGTGAGCTAACACTACTCGCCCAGTCGCAGGACATCCATGTTATCCTCCTGGGCGAAACCAAACTCACGGACAGCGTCGAGCTCCGCGTGCCCAACTTCTTCGTGTATCGGCGTGATGAAATCTCTCCCCGGGGCTATCCGTACCGAGGTACGGCCGCTCTGGTGCGGAGGGATATTATACATGAAGAGTTGGAGCACACCCCGTTCACTAGCACCCGTACACAAGGGGTGTGTGTCAACGTGGGCAACCAGGAGCTCCGCATTTATGCCGCCTACAAACCACCCGGATTGACTTTCTGCAGCACTGATGTTGGGACAATCTTCGGACAGCAGGGACCCGCAGTGATCGTGGGTGATCTCAACGCGAAACATCATGCGTGGGGATCGCGAATCATCACTGGGGTCGGGAGGCAACTGCACGAAGATAGCGTGAGGAGCGGGTACGGTGTGATGGGGCCGGGAGCGCCGACCCACATACCCACCGACAGCCGCTCCCAGCCAGATGTCCTTGATATAGTGCTGCACCACGGACTCGAGAACCCGTTTGATGTCGAGGTCCTCTATGACCTTGACACCCAACACCTACCGGTTCTGGTCACCCTAGCCACCCAGGGAGGCTTTTTAGTGCCTCGCCCGCCACGGACGCGGACGAACTGGGAGCGCTACACCGCCGAGCTTGCCGGGCTTGAGCTAGCAGGCCCGATCACCACACCTTCGGAAGTCGACGATGCTGCTGCACTCGTCGCGGCGACGATCATCGCCGCCAAAGCAGCAGCCACCACCACCACGTCGACTTCGCCGGACACTACCAACCGAAGGAAGGACCTGCCGAGCTCGCTCCGCCGCATGCTCAGACGGAAGCGCACCCTGCGCCGCCTATGGGCCCGCACTCGCTGCCCCAGGGTGAAGGCTGACCTGAACCGGCTTGCAGAGAAGATCGCGCGTGCCGTAGTCGCTCTCGACGAGGCGCGATGGGAGGATACCGTCGATCGAGCGACCGAACACGACACAGCGCTGTACTCTCTCTGCAAGAAGCTTACCGGACATGACACCCCCGTTTACCCGCTGCTCGATGCCGCGGGTAAACGCACCTATGCCGCCAAGGATCGTGCTGAGATTCTGGCGGCCCACCTGGAGAAGACATTCACGCCCAACGCCCCCAACACCTCCAACCTCCACGTCATCCGTCATCACGCGGCTGTCCAGGACAAGCTGGAAAGGTTCCTGTCGGCCCCTACACCGCCGCTCCGGGGAGAGGACTTCATCTCCCTGTCAGAGCTGCGGTCGGTCGCTGTTCGCCTTGATAAGCGAAAGGCGCCAGGCCCCGACGGAATCGCCAACGCCGCGCTGATGCTGCTGCCCCGAACAGGTCTTGTAGCGCTCACGAGACTGTTCAACGGAGTACTCCGCACCGGCCACTTCCCAGAGGCGTGGAAGACCGGGAAGATCATCGTTCTTCCCAAGCCGGGGAAGGACCGCCGCCTGCCTGGAAGCTACCGGCCGATCACCCTGCTCTCGCACATAGCCAAGCTGTTCGAGCGTCTGCTGCTGCGTCGAGTCACGCCCTATCTGCCCCTGCGCGAGGAGCAGTTTGGATTCCGCAGCGGCCACTCGACGACGCTCCAGCTGGCGAGGGTAATCAACCACCTGACCAGTGAGCGGAACAACGGGCGCTACACCGTGGGGGTCTTTCTCGACATCGAGAAGGCCTTCGATCGAGTGTGGCACGCCGGGCTCCTGGTCAAGATCTTGGACACCACCATGCCGCCTGCTTATGTGCGAGTGCTGGCATCATTTCTACACGGCCGTAGCTTTTACGTGGCAGTGGATGGTGCCGAATCCCAGCCACGCACCATCCAAGCCGGAGTACCCCAGGGCAGTTGTATATCGCCGCGCTTATATGCGGCGTATACGGATGACATCCCCACCCTGCGCCACCATCTGCGGGAAGGGGAGGAGGACGTGCTGTTGTCGCTCTTCGCTGACGACAGCGCGTATTTCGCGTCGTCCTACCACCAGATCGTCGCCACCAACCGCATGCAGCGTATGCTGGACTTGTTGCCGGAATGGCTGGACAAGTGGAGGATGGCCGTCAACGTCGGGAAGACGGCCGCTCTGCTCACCAGCCGCTCCAAGCCGTTACGTCAGCTGACTCTTCGAGGCCAGGACGTAGAGTGGAAGACCACAGCGAGGTTTTTGGGGTGTGAGTTGGACCGCAGCCTGCGCATGGTTCCCATGGTCAATCGTGCCGTGGGCCAAGCTGCTGCTGCCAGGTCCCAGCTTCACACGCTGTTCACAGCCCATTTACCTGTCAACACCAAACTGCGAGTCTACGGTGCCTACGTCCGCTCGCGCTTGACGTATGCGGCACCCGCCTGGTACGCGCTATGTTCGGCGTACCAGAGGCGAAGACTTCAAGTCCAGCAGAACCGCTGCCTGCGACTGATCGTAGGAGCCCCGAGGTATGTGCGGAACGACGTCGTGCATCGGGATACCAGAACGCCGACCGTGGAGGAGTATGTCCGTCGCCTTGCACGCCGGATGTTCGCGCGAGCGGACAATAGCGCGCACGTACACCTCCATGGGATCGCGCCACTCCATGCGCGACCACCCGATGGACGTTCCCTGCCTCGCGAGCTCCTGCGATCACCGTCTCCGCGGCCCGATGCGGATGACGACGGTGACGAAGAGGACGACGCGACGGGCGAAAGGGCGAAGACACCGGACATGACACACCTTCCTGATCAGGACACTACCGGACGTGACACCACCGAAATTGACCCCGAGGTCTGGGAGCTACCATTCCCAGACCTCCCCACCGAACAAGACATCCATTAGGTCACCTAGGTGACCTGGGCTTACGGCCCAAATACCGACACCCTTAGGTCACCTAGGTGACCTCGGCCTACGGCCGGAACACATACCGGGCTTAAGTGCCCGCGAGGAGATGCCCGGGTAAAGAGGAATTCCTCGAGGCCCGCACCCCGTTTACCCCCAACCGGGGAGTAAACGAGAAGACCCTGCTGCTGGTTGTGCGAATGGAATACCCGGTGAAGCGGGTAATCGCTTATTCAGTTGACACGTAGGGTGTGCCACACTTATTGTAAACCGTTGGTATGGAGTTTGGACATATGAAACTTTCGGAAAATATAAACTACTCATTAGCCTTGCGGTATCCGGCTGAGTAGAAAAGACCACCCTCATTCCTTACTAAGGTATCGTAAGAGGCGACTAAGGTTAATTGACCTGCCGCGTGGTATTCGGTTGAGTAGAATATACCACTCTCTTTCTTACCGAAGCGTCGTAAAATATGACTAAGGTAAGTTGACGTCAGGCAGGCGGCCGGTCGTAAAATACCTTGCCAAATCATGTGACAACATGTTTATAACATATTGTGCCGACCCTACTTAGAGTGGGATAAGGGCAAGAGGATGATAATGATATACTTAGTACTCATCTGAAATATTATATCGATATTTGGTATTTGTTCATTCTCACTTGTGCTACCTGTGTCACGCCTCAGCAGAGTTAGCAACTCAGTATTCGCTTCTACAATTACATTCCGCAGTCCATACTAGACCAGTCTACAGAAAGGTTTAATTTAAGTATTAGAGATATACTTATACGCATAAAGCATATTACAAAATCATAGTGTATTTGAATGATGAAAAAGCCTGGATTTGAAAATCCTTTCAGCTTCATACAAGACTGCGGTTTAATAATGTAAAATTGAAAATGTTTAAATTATTGACCGTCGAGTTTCTTTCTGGTTCTTCTCGGTAAGAGCAACATTCCGAACCAGTTGTAGCTTCATTAATCTTATCGATCTTTGAAGATTCAAAAGTGCTTGAAAGAGCTTTGTTCGGGCAATATATTCCACCGAGGGTAATCGGGGCTTGCTGCACCTGAGGTGTGGGTAGTTGAATAATTAATGTCACACACAAAAAAAAGATCGATCGGCCACGCAACACGGTGCACGGGCCTCTGAGTGAATTGCAATAAAAAATAAATAAATAAATAAATATATATGGGGGATATATATCGGTGTTCGGTGGATTATCGTATTAATATATACGAAATATAACGGATCATTCGGTGTTTGTGTGTATAAACTATATTAAAGAAAAATAAAAGTTGTGATTCCACGCATAAAGGTGGATTAAGTTTTTTATACTCCGGCGTGGACGCTATAACTCAAGAAGAAGCCTCAAAGTCTAAGGTCAGTATCCTTGATTATTCGGGGTGGAGAAATTGCCGGTTGTCTGCCTATCCTACCTATGCTCACCAACTGCAGCTATCGAAGGCACACAGTAAGCCGAACCAGTTTATTTGAATAAAGATTATTTTGATTTGATTAGCTAAAGTTGCTCTGCTCTTACATAGGATGAAACGGACGTTGCTATAAAACGTAGTTTGATAGTCTTATTGGATTAGTTTATATATGTAAATAACATTTCTGGTAGCAAAACAAGTAAAAACAGTTTATAGAATTAGGCGTTACTTTACGTAGATCCATAATACTAAAATAATAATAATAATAAAATAGTTTTGGTATAATCGCTATATATGCTGTTATTGTTGAGTTCGTGATAGTGAACGTGCCTAAAAATCTTTCAGGAATAGGGAAAACAAACACTTAGTAACATTGAAGGTACGCATAAGTTATCGTACATATATATACATAATTATTTATTATATATTAAAATATTCTTAATTATGGTAGCTCAAGTGTTACGGTGAGGACTTCTGAAACAGGCTTTATTAAGCTTAAAAGAACAACAATATATCATGCAAGATGTAAAAATTGTTAGGCACCGTCTCTTTTTTTCGTGATAGTGAACCGATGTGAAAATTTTACAGGAACAGGAAAAACAAACACATAGCAGTATTGAGGGTACGCATAAGTTAGACGAAAGAAGTCGCGTGTAGTCTAAAACTGCTACCAAATTACCATTGCATTCTATATATACAGGAGGTGGTTTTAACAAAATTACCGGCCAGATCTTGACAATTTAAAAACCGGGTAAACTCTGAGCATTAAAAATAAAAAACGCATTTGACTAAAGCAATTTCACGCCTGCATGAGGAATGTGCATGGAGCATATACGAAAACAATTAAGGAGGAATTTTTAACATTAGCAGAAATTCTTTCAAAATTATTCTGCCCCAAGGATATACACGCGGCGCACACTTTACTAACGAATTAAACATTATGATATTTAAAATATCGTCGAAATATATTACTAAAATTGTATATGAACGCTTGTTACGCCGTGTGGTATCGTTGTGAATAGTACCACCCTCATTTCATACCGAGGTGCCGTAAAAAGCGACTAAGGTGAGTCGAGCCACCGTGTGATATCCGGCTGAGTAGAATAGGCCACTCTCATTTCTTACCAAGGTGTCGTAAAAGGCGACTAAGGTATATTGATTTCACACAGGCGGCCGGTCGTAAAATACGTAGCCAAATCATGTGACAACATATTTGTAACATGTTGTGCGGGCCCCACTTAGATGGGATAAGGGCAAGAGGATAATGCATAGAGAGCTCCGAATGGGATCGATTCTAGTGAGGCTAACTCAATAGAATAAAACAAGTATAGCCGGTTTCTATTCTAACCTATAAAACGAGAGATGTAATGGTACTATTTATTTGTAGAAGAAGAATGTAAAAGTAAGAATCATGTAGCACTCATGTGAACAGTACTAAATTTTCGAGTCGATGGTGGTAAGCACATTATCCAAACTCGTAATAAACTTCATAAATTCAAATTCAAATTTGAAATATTCTTTATTTAAGTGGACTATTTTCAGTACTTTTGAATCGTCGAATATTTTCAAAGCTACCACTGATTCGGAAGTGTACTTCTATGAGAAGAACTATCAAGAAACTCGGGTGATAATTGTTTCCAAAAAATAAACCCAATTTGATTGGGATTATTATATGATATGGAATAGATAGTTATGGTAGAACTTTTAAAAGCAATATTGAAGATATATATAGATTGCAACTTAGTATACTTAAAACAATTGTACCAAAATATATTAGATGTAAGTATAAAGAAGACGAACCTGGACTTTTTAAGCACTGTAAAGTAATATCCGTATATGATAAAATTAATATGTCAATCATTGTAAGTGAATACAATAATATAAATTTACTTGAAAAAAATTTAAGACCAAGCAGTTTGAGGCAATTAGTAAACCAACCGATGTACACGTTGCCGCAAACCAATAACAATTTTGGTAAACGAACATGGGAATATATGTTGCCTAATATCCTAAATAATTTACCAGAATTTATACTAAAGAAGGTATTTAAAAACAAGATACAATGTGAGCATATGCTCAAGTCATATTATTTAGGAATGTATAAGTAATTCTTTAATTTAGTTTATTTAATTTAATTTAAGTTAGTGATGTAAAATACATTCTGCGGGCAGGTGTACGCATTCGCGTTACGCATAAACCTCACGGGTTTTTTTTTAACGCGTCTTATTCATAAGCTAAAACTAAATTGTAAATTGTTTTGAATAAATAAATTAAAAAAAAAAAAAATTAATGATTACAAATGAATCGTTGCAGCTTAGTGCGTAAATGGCTACAGTTAAGCTATGCTACTATACACTCAAATAATCTTCAATTGTATAGTAAGCCTTATGTAACCACGTCGTTTTAAGATTTCTAAACTCGTATAAAGACAAATCTAGATAATGTTTACGAATTTTGTTATTAAAATGTGTACCGAGACCGACAAATGATTTTTGGCCCTTCTTCTAGTATGTCTGTCACATTACCACTATTTCTAATATACAAGTGAATCACTTAAAATGTCAGTTCTAACCATAAAACCCTGAAAATAACTAAATAAAGATTTCAAGCTGAAAATATTTTCTTTCGTAAAAAAATAAATTTACTCCTCGGAGGCGAATTAAAAAGGCATCAAAGATCGCAAACATAAATAGATGAGCTTAAAATTTAAAATTATAATGGGATTGTATCCGGTGACACAAATGTGTGGAGTTTGTTGCTAACGACTTCTGCGGGAGGTGTTTTATAAGAGAACAAAAGTGAAGGGGAGAGGTGATGTTATAAAAATTAACAAGAAGATTCAGTATAAAGCTGATTATATGTTCTCAATATTAATATACAGTGATCATTATATTTTTATATGTAATTTGGAAAAGATTTGTTAAATTACACACTCTTTATTCAAGAGTTTTGATTTCAAATAACGTCAAATAATAAAATTTTTGTTTGTACAATTCACTAAACTTTAGGCAATAGAATAAAATAAGAACTGTTAAAGTTACACACTTTGTTATTTTCTTGTATTCTTCTTTGTCATATTTTTTTTCAATGGTTAACCAAATTCTATTTCTTGTTGAATTTTATGTGGCATGAAATCACTTGATTAGGTACAGGTAAAAAAGAAGTTACCATATTAACTATGGTTACTACCTTTATCTTACCAATACAGATTAGGCTCTGGCATGAGTAAGGATAATATTTTTGAGGTTAATGACTTCTTTCGTTGTTTGTAATAATGATCATTATCAATCTGTTAGTATTTCGGGGAGGTATAATGAGTAAACATTTTCAATATCCATATCCAAAATCCATATCAATATCCAAAAACAAACAAACAAAAATTCGTCTAACAATACAAATATCTCTTTTATAACTAGGCTATTTACATAATTTTCTTATATTATAACAAATAGATTTTAACAATTACTTGGTTTGTAATAAAATCTAAAAGTTCTATTGAATTATTGTCATCATTTAATTTTTAATATATCAGTAATTTAAATTTGTGAATTAGATAGTAATAATTATTAAATAAATAATAAATCTTTCTACCCTACAGTTTTTACTGTGCCATAGTTTCACCTGCCATCTCGCGGCAACTAATTGTGAGTGCGCATAAAGTATGGCGACTGAGCGTTAGTGCGATTGCATCACTGGTAGCGCCCTAATATTGCACGGACAGATAAAAATTATATTACTATAAAATAATGTATATAAGCTTAACAGTGATATATTAGTATATATCTGAGCTATGATAGCATAGCTCAGATATATACTAATATATCACTGTTAAGCTTAGCTCGTGGTTTCACTGTTAAGCTATCTTAACAGTGAAACCACGAGACCTTTATATCAGGGAGTTCTAACTATATATTACCTGACATATTTCCTAGTGATGAATTAATGTTAAAAGTGAAGGAGAAGGCATCAAATAAATTAAATGAGTTTATATCAGTTTAGCACAGGCATAAACACTCATTCAAAATATGTCATTACACGTCTATTCTCGCCCACAACTCTGGTGTTATTGACGTGGTGCGCTTTAGATAGTGTATGTATGATGTATGATATTTGTGTTTTTGCATAAATATGCAAGGTATTAATAACACAGCTCAACCCATATACACTATGGTCAGGAACTTTGTCTAACTTTTAACAATTTTAAAACATTTTTGACAAACATTGCCTGGCCCGTTGGCGCAGTGGGTAGTGACCCTGCCTTCAACTCCGCGGGTCGCGGATTCGGTTCCCGCCGAGGGCCAACATTTTCTAGAAATGAATTTGTTGGTCTTCGAGCCTGGGTGTATATTTGTATTTAAGTATGTATTTAAAAAATATATAAATATTTTCACCAGTTGTCTGTCTACCATAACACAAGTATTAAGTTACTTACTTTGGGGACAGACGGCCGTGTGTAAGTGTCCCATATATTTATATAGTATATTATATTTTTCTCGTTTTCAGTTTTCAGTACATAGCAAGATAAGCGGTCTAATATCAACATGCTGCCTCAGTAGGCATAAATCCACGCGTCTTCAGCCGCGGCTAATCAAGAAGTATGGAATTGCTGTTGTTACACCGAACTTGCATTCAAACTGTGCGAATACATCATTAGGAATTTAACAAATTTAACTTGAGCGTACGAAGTTTTTGTTTACAACTTGTAGTAGATTACATATGAGTTAGAATAATAAAATATTATCTACTTTTTCTCATTCTTTTTTACCCGATTAATGTCCCATAAGTAGCGGTCTGTTACTATCCCACTGCTGAGAATAGGGCTCTTCTCTCCGTTTTTGAAGAGAAGGATTGGAGCTAAGACCTACCACGCTGCTCCAATGTGGATTGGTAGGTTACACATATCTTCAGAATTCTCTAGAGATATGCATGTTTCCTCACGATGTTTTCCTTCACCGAAAAGCGAGCGATAAATTGCATTTATCAATTAGACACTTAAGTTTTTAACAGAAAAACTCATTGGTGTCTACCCGGGTTTAAATCCGTGACCTCCTCGGAAGAGTCGCACGGTGTTATAATGTCCCATGCTGTTATATAATCTGCAAGTGATTGACACGTCACACGATCTTATCTATTTGTGCTAGTGGCTTGCTGCACTTTCAGAAAGAAAAAGATTTAATTTCGGTCTTCTGTGATCCACAATAAATAAAACTGAAAATCTTAGAACTAAACATTCAGGTAGGTACGCCTAGTAGTACAAACCTCCCCCCCTCAAGCAGTATTGCGTTTTTAAATGGGTGATTGAGACATTTATCTTGTACCTAAACATCCATCGGTTTGGCTATGGACAATTACTTGAGTTGTTCTACATATCTCCTTATTGCAAATTTGATTACCTATAACTTCAAAGTGGTAACCAAAACAGGGATTTTTTTTGTTGTTTCCTAGAATATTCCGAGGAATATCTTAATCAAGAACCACGTCATGGTGCAGTAGAGATATTTCCAAAATTCTGATTGGATAATTTGAAAATAATAAATTATCGGATAATGAATTCAGCCGTTACTTCTCATAATAGCTGCTAAACAGTTTCTTTATGGCCACGGAATATGGTAGTATGCCTATGTTAAATTTTTACCGGATAACTCCTATTTTTGTGCTAAGAAATAAATAGATTGATATTCACACACGACCTCTATAAAAACTACTTTGCTTTGCGATTTTATCCTAGAGCCTATCTCCTGATGATGCTTCGGTTACGTGGCGAAACGATCATTGAGATTGTCGTTGTGAATGTGTGTAGTGTGCTGTTGATTCTGGTGTCTTGAGATACGTGCGGTAGCTAATCCTGCATGTATGAGGTATGAGAACGGTTTTGCTTTCTACACTTAGTATAAAATGGATTTTTTAACAAACAAAGGTTATAGCAAAATAATTCATAACTTTTATACTATGGAATTCCGCTACTACTATTTCTCATGCTACGAAGTAAGCTACCGTAGAATTCCATTCTTTCATCTTGCTACGAATTTAAATCAAAAATATACCAACTATTACAAAAGTAAACATAACTTATAGCGGAAACCTTCATAAATTGTAATTTAATATCGAAAAATTATCCCATTAGTTGTTCGCATGGCAGCGAGAGGCTATAACTGCTGGACAATGAGTTGTGTCCACTGCATCGCTCCATTAGCGATTATTGTTCAACTTACGCGGACTAACTGGATGATATTTGCCATAGAATTTACTGGATAAGACATACATATTTTATAAAAAACATAAGAATATACCTACAAGGATTGGCGTTGTATATAATAAACAAAGTAGGAACCGACAAAAGCTTGCGGCTTCTGCTGTATGCCTTATAAAAATTATTTAGGTAAGTCGTTTGTGGGTATAAGATTATATTATAAAATTCCACAATCAATTTTAGCTTTAACATTACAATCTATTAAATCTTTATTAAATAGATTAATATACATATAATATTTAAGTATATATATATTTTTATATTTATATATACATATATATATAAATATATTATTTATGTAACGTAGAATGTAAATATTAGAAAGTACGTTTATCGATTATTTTATGTAGTATCCGTCTTGTGCATCGTTCTCATCCTTTCTATTCTTAATTTCTTACTGTAGAGGTTGTCTGTAAGAGATCACTCTTAGTGATAAGACCGCCTTTGCACTTCTGTATGTGTTCCTGTTTATTTTTATTTCTTTTGTCTTGTATTTCCTATGTATTTGATGTGCAATAAAGATTTTATTATTATTATTATTAGATTATTAGTAACACGTCGGTTAATTGCCTCTAAGTGACAAGAGGACTGGCTTTTCCACACAAAGAATTAGCTTAGTGATTCAACGCCAAATCGCTGCCAGCGTTCTTGGGACAATTTCACATGGGCATTATTTGTATACTAAACTGTGTAATCAATTAGGAACTATAAAACTTGTATAATGTTGTAAATAAATTAAAATTATGAACTTGAAAAAAAAAAGACATGAAATAAGAAATATATTTTTTATTTTTTTTTTATTGCAGAATAGGCGAGCGCTTGAGTGCAATCATGCCTGATGGTAAGCGATGATGCAGCCTAAGATGAAGCGCGCTTGCCTAGAAGATGCCTATTCACTCTAGCTTTAAAGAGACCCATATTGTATGAAGTGGGAAATATTGATGCCGGGAGAGAATTCCATTCCCTTGCTGTACGCAACAAAAAAGAGGACGCAAAGCAAATATTATTTATTATATGAAAATTTGCTATTTCCTGGCTGTCTGGCTGAGTAGAATAGATCACCTTTTTTCTTACCGAGGTGTTGTAAGAGGTGGCTAAGGCAAGTCGATCCACTGTGTAGTATTCGGCTGAGTAGAATAGACTACCCTCATTTCTTACCGAGTTGTCGTAAAGGGGGCGAAGGAAAGTTAACGTCAAGCAGGCGACCGGTCGTAATATACCTAGCCTAATCACACGACAACATGGTTAAAACATATTGAGCCGACCGCACATAGAGGGGGATAACGGCAGAAGAGGAATTTTTATACTAAAATATTTTTTAAGCCTACATTAGTATATAAGAATAAGAATAAAGAAAATAATAAAAGAATAAGAATATTGTTCCAAATTGTGTTCCATCCCTTTTAGATCTTATGTTAGTTTCTTTACCACATTACGTATTTAAGCACGGGCAATTTGCTGCTGATGCTTTTTCTCATCATGATTTGATTTTTCTATCCTATAAAATTCGCCCTCCCAAAGCGAAGCCGAGGATAATTCTGCAGCGTAATTTTGGCGGTATGAGTAAGGAGTGCCTCATTGACGATGCTCGCAAACTAGACTGGTCTACAGTTATATCTGCTGATACAGTAGATGAAAAAGTTGATACGTTTAACTCTATTTTAATTCAATTGTACGATCGCCACGCGCCCATTAAACCAGTTAAGATTAAGCATCTCCCTGCACCATGGTTAACTGACGATCTAAAGTTATTGATAACAAAAAAAGCTTATGAAAAAAGAAAACTGAAAGCTGAAAACACTGATTTAAATCGTAGCAAGTATAACAAAGCACGAAATCGCTGCAATACATCGTGTAGGGATGCACAACGACGCCACATTCATAAATCTGTCGAAAACGGCGACACCACTAAAGTATGGAAGTTTCTTAAATCACTTGGAGTTAGTAAAACGTCTCGAACCTCTTCTAAGTTAAACATCAATGTTGAGCTCTTAAATAAACATTTCATATCTTCTGATTTTATAACAAGAGAAGATAAAGAACGAACTTTAAAAGATCTTTCAAATCTCCCAACTCCAAACTTTCCTCCGTTTATTTTCTGTCCATTCACTGAATGTGATGTTAAGAAGAACATATTGTCCATCTCTTCAAATGCCGTCGGTGATGACAATGTTAGCCGTAATATGCTCGTACCCATCCTTGATATTATTACTCCAATCGTTACCCATATTTTTAATAAATCCATTTCCTGTGGCTACAGCATTGATCAAAGTCACAGATGATATTCGCTGGGGAATGGATAATAAACAGCTCACAATTTTAACATTGCTAGATTTTAGCAACGCGTTTAACACCATTGACTTTGACATCCTGTTGAGCCTGTTACGTTCTATTAACATATCTCCATTAGTGACTGATTGGTTTCAAAGTTATTTGACGGGCCGCCAGCAGCGTGTTAGAGTTGAAGATACATCTTCATCCTGGTGTGAAATACGAGCTGGTGTGCCTCAAGGTGGTGTGTTGTCACCTTTACTCTTTGCAATTTTCATTAATTCTATTACTCAAAACATAACTTCTCTCTATCACATGTATGCAGACGATCTTCAAGTATATTCTCAAACATTGCTTAATGACTTGCCTATTGCGGTTAATGCTGTCAATAATGATCTGGCTTCAATTTCTGTATGGAGTAGACGATACGGGTTGAAAGTAAACCCGACTAAATCCCAAGCGATTATTATTGGAAGCGCAGGCATGGTCAACAGAATTGATTGGAACTGCCTCCCTCAAATCCTTCTTGATGGCATAGTTATTCCATACAGTACTACAGTTAAAAATCTAGGAATTCACTTTGATACAACGTTCTCGTGGTCTGTACAAATGACTGAAGTCAGTAAAAAAATGTTTGCTGCATTGGGCTCCCTTCGTCGTTTGAGTGCATTTCTTCCTATTCCTACTAAAATTATGTTAGCACAATCCCTATTACTACCAATCCTCGACTACGCCGACGCAAGCTATCCTGACTTAAGCGAAACACAACTAAATAAACTTGAGCGACTTCAAAATCTTGCAATTAGATTCATATTTGGATTACGCAAGTATGATCATGTCTCCGAATTTCGTTTAAAGCTCAAGTGGTTACCCATTCGTCTTCGCCGGAATCTTCATATGGTTTCTCTTCTGTACTGTGTGATATTCCACCCTACGACTCCTGCTTATTTAAAGGCAAAATTTCAATTTCTGGGGCTGCATAATAGCAAGGGTTCCAGATCTGCTGAAAACCTTAGGCTTAAAATGCCCAAACAGCACACTAAATTTTATGCTAGGTCATTTACAGTAACGGCGGTGAACTTATGGAATGCATTGCCGGTAAATATTCGGAAGGCGAAAACCATACATAAGTTCAAACTTAAAGTCAAGGATTTCTATCTTTCCCATTGCTATGGATGATGTTGATTATTTTATTCACTCTATTATTTATGTATGTTTAGTATGTTTATGTTGGTAAATACCGACCCCTCCCGGTTTGTAAGACCGGGCGATATCACTAGTCTAAAATGAAAGATTTGTGATACCTGAACTAATTGGTGGTATTTATTGGTACTTGAACTGATTTGACCTGATCTCGAATATACAAAATTGATCTTCCGACTTATACTATTTTGTTTGTACACTCGATAGCGTGGGTTAATATGGTACAGCGCCATCTATGTTCGAACTAACACAACTTAAATTAATTAATTCTCTATCGGTCATGAACATATGTATGTTTATTTATAATTATTATTATTATTATTTTTTATACATATATGTATATCTACTATTTATTTGTCTATATGTATTAAATTTAGTATAGTAGGTAAGTAACTATTTATGTATTTTAATTAAATATTAGTATGTAAGTTTATGCACCTCCTACCCGACTCATTATAATATAATTTCTTTCTCCGAGGTTGTCTGGTAGAAATCGCTGCTAAGCGATAAGACCGCCTCTTTGTACATGTCTTCTAGATTTAAATTTATTTTGTACTCTGAAGTTTTGGTGTGCAATAAAGTATATTAAATAAATAAATAAATAAATAAATTATTACAATTAGGTCACACCATTATAGAAGTAGAAACAAGATAATATAGAGATAAACAAGATAGAACAAAAGAAGATAAATAAACAATAAAAGATTAATAAATAAAAAACAATCTATGCTAAATAGATTATATAGACAATAAAATAAATTTTATGAATATGACGCAAAAAGGATCACTCACACTATTTTTGGGGAGTTGCCCTAAACCTGATTTTCAGTGGCTCCTTTATATCGCGCGGGTGACAATTTTATATATCTTCTTCTTCTTCTGGGAGTAGTGGCTTTGCAGGGCCATAAGGCCCAGTATCACTTTGACCATTACTGATCTATTGTGATCGCCACTGACTACAGTTCGCTGCCAATGCAGGTGATCTCCAGAAATTCCAGGATCTTCTTGGCAGCGAGTTCCTTCACCTCTTTTGGGTGTAGACAATGCGACCCTAGGAGAGAGTATCGAATGTGAAGCAGCGCAGGACAGTCGCACAGGATATGCACGGGTGTTTCCTCCGCCTCTAGGCAGAGTCTGCACGATCCTGTGTCTGACAGCTTCAGGTTTAACATGTGTTTATTTAGTCCACAGTGCCCTGTAAGCGCCCTTGCTAGTTTACTTAAGTTGGTTCTACTAAGCGCTAAGATTTTACAAGTAGCTCTTTTGTTAAAGGCTTTCATTAGTGTTTTCAAGTGTTTTAATCCCGGACTATTTCTCCAGAGATTAAGTGTATGATAGAAGCAATAGGTTTCCAAAGTAAGCATGGCCAAACTTTTTGGAATTCCACAGATTGGTTCCGGTCCCATCTGCGGCATTTTGGCAGCTGCTTTAGCAAGATCATCGGCTATTTCGTTGCCGGGAATTCCTGCGTGTCCTGGAACCCAACGTAGTATCACCCTGTTACCAGAGCCCAGGGTGTTCAGTAAATTTTTGCAGTTTTCAACCAGCCTCGACTTTGTGGTCTCTGTAGATAGAGCTGTTAGAGCCGCCTGGCTGTCTGAGTGAATGTATATTGTGCGGTTAAGGTAGTTGCTCCGAAGCAGAGTTACAGCACATTCAATTATGGCATACACCTCTGCTTGGAATATGGAGGTAAACTTGCCTAGATTTTGACGAATCATCTGTCTAGGCATTTCCCCATAAGTACCGCATCCTACCTCATTTCCTGACTTGGAGCCATCAGTAAACCACTTAAGACTTCCAGATTTCCAAGTTACCTGGTTATGGAGCCAAGCATCTCGAATGGGTATTTCCACTGAGTATTTCCTGTGGAAAGTAAATTTGGGGACCATCATATCTGACGGCTTGCCCAAAACTGGTATATTAAGTATTGTGTCTTGAAAAGATCTCAACACTTTAGACTGCCATGTCATTCTAGCCTGGTGGGTGATTCTGTACATGCTGACCCTTGCTTCCTTTTCGACATACAAGTGGAGCGGGGGCAGATTCAGCAGGGCATTCAGTGCAGCACCAGGTGAAGTAGACATGGCTCCGGTAACTAGGAGACAGGCTGTTCTTTGTAGGCCAGCTAATCTAGTTTGTATGATTGTTTGCGTCGTTTTCCTACACCAAGCCACTGACGCGTAAGAGACTATTGGTCTCACGATGGCAGTGTATAGCCACAGAGCAACTTTTGGTTTGAGTCCCCATCTGTTGCCCGCTAGCCGACCGCATGTATTTAAGGCCATTTTAGCCTTTTTCAGTATACCATCAACATGTGAGTTCCAAGTTAGCTTTTGATCTAGGATAATTCCCAGGTACTTGACCTCGTTTGAAAATGGTATAATTTTTCCTTTCAACTGGGGCGGCCTAAGTGCTTCAAGCTTAGTTCGTCTAGTGAAAGGAACAATGACAGTTTTATCGGCATTAATGGAGAGATCGTTCTCTGTACACCATCTGTCAATTATTATTAGTGCTTTTTGTATAAGATACGATATATTGCTGAGACTGCTGCCTCTCACCGTCACCACCAAGTCATCCGCATAGCCTTGGGTGTCAATGCGGAGGTCGTTCATCTTATACAATAATTCATCCACGGCTAAGGTCCAAAGCAAGGGTGAAAGTACGCCGCCCTGCGGGCAGCCCCTTGTTGTATAAACCTCAGCTGTTACTTCGTTTAGCTCTAGTCTAGCTAATCTGTTAGTGAGCATCGATTCTATCCAAGCAATTGTGGTTCCGTCTACCAGTTTCCTAGTAAGGCCCCGCACCAGCGTTCAGATAGGGGTGTTGTCGAAAGCCCCCTCAATATCAAGGAAGGCCGTCAGGGCTACTTCCTTGTCCTCCAGTGCCTTTTCCACCCTATCAATAAGGCATAGTAGGGCAGTTTCCGTAGAACGGCCTCTACAGTAGGCATGTTGGCTATTATGGATGGGTCTAAATATTATAACCTCATCCCTAATGTGTCGATCAATTACCTTCTCCATAGTTTTAAGCAGGAAAGAGGAGAGGCTGATGGGTCTAAAGGATTTTGGAGAGGAATAGTCCTTCCTTCCAGCCTTCGGTATAAACATGACCTTAATTTTGGTCCAACGTTCCGGTATATATCCCCAGGCATAGCTGGTCCTGAAGATTTTTACCAGATGCGGTAATAAGATGTCCACACCTTTCTTGAGAAGAGTGGGTGTGATACCATCAAGCCCGCCACTTTTGTTGCCATTGAAAGAATCAATGGCCCACCTCACTATCTCGGGTCTTATAATTCTGGCGGCCTTTTTCCAGTCCTCATGACGAGGCCGGCACGGGGTACGCGCCAGGTTATTAGCAACACTAGGATCAAGTGCTCCCGGAAAATGAGTGTTCGCGAGTATCGCCAGCGTTTCTTGTTCACTTGATGTGAAAGAGCCATCAGGCCTTTTAATAAGACCCAGTTGGTTAGTACTGACCTTAGATAGCATTTTATGGAGTCGTGCACTTTCAGGTGTGTTTGATATGTCCTCGCAGAACTTCCTCCAAGACGCCCTCTTGGCTTTCCTAATTTCTTTGCTGTATTCAGTTTGGGCTTCGCGGTATAGTCCCCATTCCTGGGTTCTTTTAGCCCTATTGAATAATTTACGTGTTTTCGCTCTTAAATTGTTAAGTTTAGAGTTCCACCACGGTACTTTTCGCTTGGATTTCCTGGTCTTTTGTGGACAGCTGTCTTCGAAGGCCTTAATAGTACCTTCGGTGACAGTATCCACCGCTAGGTCGAGTATCTCCAGTGATTGGATTCTTCTGGGTACTGATTCCAGGTTTCTTCCCAGGAAGGCTTTGAAGTCTTCCCAGTTAGTGCATCTGGGATCCCGGAAGATAGAGGTTTTGGTTGCCAGTTCAATTGTCAGATCCAGGCGAATATGTCTGTGGTCTGACAATGAATTTTCATTGCTTACCTTCCAGTTACTGACGTGCCTGGCTAAATTTGGTGTAGCAAAGGTAATATCTAGTACTTCTTTCCGCGTTCTAGTCACATAAGTTGGAGTGTTCTCTATGTTTAATATATTTAGACTGTTAGTTACAAGAAAGTCGTACAGTAACTCACCTCTCATATTGGTGTCGGTGCTCCCCCAGGTGGTGTGGTGGGCATTGGCGTCGCAGCCCACCAGTAGCTCGGCTTTGTGTGTCCGTGCATATCTAATTGCAGGCAGCAGCTCGGCAGTGGGGTCTTCTTTTACTCCGGGTAGGTAGGCCGAACATATGATTGTTCTAGGCCCGTTCCATCCTTTGAAATTAACATAAGCCGCAACCAGATCATCAGTACACAGCTCTGGAATAGGCAAAAAGTTAGTATATTTGTTAAAAACAATACATGCTCTGGGCGTGATACCGCCGGAATTTGATAAAATCTTACCCCCAGCGTTCAGCCCGAGAATCTTGGAGTGAGCAATCCAGGGTTCTTGAATAAGAGCGAGGTCCGCATGACCCTGAACAAGGCAGCACTCCATCACAGCGGCTGCACCAGCCGCGTGATGGAGGTTAGCCTGTACGATCCTCGCTGTAGTGCCCCTAAATGCCGTTACTTAGCCCGCTTTATAACAGGCTGGGGCCGAGTACTAGCAGCCACCGTTTGAGGCAACGGAATTCCTCTCGCAGTGGGAGCTAGATTTGGCACCCTTACTCTTCTGCCTTGGGAGACCCCACCTCGACCTCCACCCCGACCGGGAATGGACCCGCCGCCCAGACCACTAGGGCCTGGGATCGCGAGAACCTCACCGGAGGACGTGGAGAGCGCTGTGGTTGGTCTTCCAAATGGTACTGAGGAGGGCCTCTGTGAGTCCCTAATTCCACCACCTTGAGGGACCCCGCTTCGTCCCTCACTTCGAACCCGAGTATTTTCGCAGCCCTGTCCACTAGGGCCAGGGATCGCGAGATCCTCACCGGAGGACGTGTGGGATGTTGCGGTCGGTCTTCCCGAGGATAGTGTAGAGGGGTTCTGGGTGTCCCCTCTAACCTTAAAGGTTAGTTTTTTGAAGCCTAGGCTTACCCTGAAGTTGAGGGCACGGATGGCTTCAACTGAGGATTCATCCATGGATATGGCAGCAACCCGTCCATTGTTCTCAACTTTCTCGTTGAGAATCCTCCAGTACTCCGTGTGCAGGCCCCTATTCATGTTTCCGAGCAGTTCGATAACCTCGGTCATCGATTCTGCCTCTGATTCCGGGAAGAAGGCCCACACCGTCACAGGTTTAGGCAGCTCACTTTCCAACATTGTGGAAAGTTGCGCCTCAGGCCATAGATTGCATTTGGGCACGATTCTCACAAGCCAGTCCTGGCTCAGCTGGTTCTCACATATCACCAGAACCCAGCCCGGCCTATGAGAGAAGCCCAAGAAGCCCAGGTCAAATACATCGGCATCTTTTTGCCGGAGAAGGCTGAGCAGGTGTCGATGTACCAGCCTCATCTGTTCCTCCGACATGGGGTCCTTGTGACGGATCCCCACCTTTGAGGAGCCGGCGATTTCCTTGAAGGTAGGGGCCGTGTTGCCTTGGCCGCTGGCTTCATGGGAAATCCGGGGAGCCTTTCTGGGATTGTCCTTAGGGGATTCCTCCTCTGATCTGCCTCTTTTTTGGGGTTTGTCAGAAGGTGGCTTCTCCACAGGTATATCCCTCCAAGGCTTTTTGCACATGGTGAGGGCCACTTTAGGATCTAGTCCTGCTCCGCTCACCAGAAGCCGAAAACGCTTGCGCGCTGCACCAGACAGTCTGCGTATAGATCCGCCTGTGGTGGTGTTACCTTCCAGGGGCGCCTCCTTGGGCGAACCGGAGTCGTTTCCGCCTCCGTCGGCCGCAAGGTCACTCCCTGTCAGGTCAAAATACGCTTCAGACGGATTAGTGGCTACAGCAGTCCTCTCTTCCGCCGAACATTTATTGTCCTGGGTGTCCAGGACGGGATTTAAAAGGTTTTTTTCAGTATCAATATCAATATCCATGAAAAGTCCCACGAGAAGCTAGGGAAGTAAAGGTCACGAAACGACAGAGCCCCGCTTGTCGCCCGAAGAGCTTAAATACTACCTCGATTCGCCCTGGTTTCGAGGAGACACCGTTCAAGACTGAGCTTCCCCCCAGCCATGCATCCATCGGCACGGTCCGAATTACACCTTGGATTGGGGATTTTTTAAGTCGAGGTTTACTCCTCCAGGAGCGGATAGACAAGGTAGGGATTTCGATGGGGATATGAGAGGAGTTCGGCCTGGATGTTAAAGGAATGGGTAGATGGTTAATGTTAGATGGGATTCGTGCTAGGATTAGAGGTGAAGGGATAGGAAAATGCATGTAGTATTGGACTGTACCACACACACCGCCAGTAATATTCAGCTATTGCAGTCCGAGGTCTGTAAAAATAAGTTTGCGAGCTCGTTAATAACTGCAACATTGCCCAGAGTGTACGACGTGGACGTATAATACTGACTTGTGCCAGGACCCCATAGCCCAGCCCGCAAGACCTGAGCGTAGTCTCTGGCACCACACCCCAAATATATTTTATATATAATATGAAACAAAAAATAAAATATGATTAGTATTTATATTCATATCTAGTAACTAAACATCTTCAAACTGGACAGTACGCCTGCCAAATACTTTGTACTTATTTACGCCACTTATTATTTATTGCCTCAGTATTGACTCCTCAACAAAAAAGTTGCCAAAAGCTTACTGTTAGTTGGCAACTCTCTTTTTCCCTGTATTTAAGATATAATAGTTTATATCTTTGTTTTGTTCTTGTAAGTTGATTATTAGTTTTTTAATTCTAATATCCCTATTAGAATTAAAAAACTAATAATCAACTTATGTTGCTATTACTTGCTGTACTCCCCGTACAGCAAGTAATAGCAACTTGAAGTTTATTACAGGCGGCTTTCGCCTTCGAATAAAATAAAATAAATAAATAAATGGGACAATTAAATTTATTTTTCTAGTTCATATAATGTATTTAACTGTGTAGTTATTTGCTATAGTAAGAAATATATATATATATATATATATATATATATATATATATATATATATATATATATATATATATATATGACGGAAGAGGCTCGGCCACGCTTATTTTTAAAAAGCGTGACGTCAGTATTGCTGACGTCACGGACAGGGCTATCACCCATACTTGGTATTTTAATACGAACAGCGAAGATAATTTTGATAAACTTTTATTTTTCAAGAGCTCTGTCCGCTGCGGCGGTCCGAAACGGAATAATCTCACGAGCTGTCGTGCGCTCGGCTTTTATAGAAAGACTGGGTGTGTAATTCGATTGAACAAACTACCCACCTTTTCAACTAAAACTATTCTTTACTTACAAATAAATGTTCTCAATTTTAAAATGAAATGTTTAAATTTATTACAATGTAACTTGCAAATATTAATTCTGAAGTCTGAACACGTGGTAAAAATATTAACCACGTGTTTTTATTTCAGTAATGAAGGTATTTATCGACAAATTTAACATCATAGTAACAATCTAAATCAAATGGTGTGATGTTGATATTCAAAGTACGGCTACCCGCCGACACGGCCATTCTGACAGGCGGCGCGTGCTCTGCGCCTGCCTGCGTTGTGATGTGTGATGTCTGAAACTAAGGTAACAATTTCTTCTAAGATTGGTATCTGTAAGCAACTCATGTTGCTTATTTTTAAAAGGATTATTGTTGTAAGTTCAGTACAGAAAATATTTCCAATGTACTGACTTCTTTATTAAGAATCTGTGGTGTGTACGTGTTCACTCATGGCTCCACAAGGCGTCCCAACGGTATCTCATGGTTCACTTGTGGATGCATCAAGGATCCGTGGTTAGCTCAAGGGTAACGCATGATCTGGCTCAGCGGTACCACTCTCCAGATATTTTACTTTCGCAGATTATTATTAAAGAAGTTATTATTGTATGGACAGTACACAAAGACATCTCTAATGTACTGACTTATTTATTTAAGAATCTGTGGTGTATACGTGTCCAAATCATGGGCTCCACAAGGCGTCCCAACGGTATCTCATGGTTCACTTGTGGATGCATCAAGGATCCGAGGTTAGCTCAAGGGTAACACATGATTTGGCTCAGAGGTAACACTCTCCAGATATTTTATTCTCACAGGTAATTATCAAAGAGATGTATTTGTGAACTTTGGGAAAATAATAAAGAAATAAATAAAGAGGTTATTATTGCATGGACAGTACACAAAGACATCTCCAATGTACTGACTTATTTATTTAAGAATCTGTGGTGTATACGTGTCCAAATCATGGGCTCCACAAGGCGTCCCAACGGTATCTCATGGTTCACTTGTGGATGCATCAAGGATCCGAGGTTAGCTCAAGGGTAACTCATGATTTGGCTCAGAGGTAACACTCTCCAGATATTTTATTCTCACAGGTAATTATCAAAGAGATGTATTTGTGAACTTTGGGAAAATAATAAAGAAATAAATTAAAGTTAACTTGCCGGATTTTAATCGGATGATGTAGTTACTCTTTGGTACGTCCGGCAGCATGGGTGATGATGAAGCCTCCACCAACATAGCGCTGCTCTGGGCTATACCAGGTGTCGCAGGAGGCACCAAAGCTGTAGAGGTCGTGGTTGGGATCGAAGCTTTTTCCGATCCCACTTCTGATGACGGAAGAGGCTCGGCGCGATCATTTTTGAAAAGCGTGACGTCAGTATCGCTGACGTCATGGGCAGGGTTATCCCCCATAATTGGTGATAAATATAAACTGAATAGATAATTTTTATAAACTTTTATTTTTTCAAGAGCTCTGTCCGCTGCGGCGGTCCGAAACGGAATAATCTCACGAGCTGTCGTGCGCTCGGCTTTCATAGAAAGACTGGGTGTGTAATTCGATTGAACAAACTACCCACCTTTTCAACTAAAACTATTCTTTACTTACAAAGAAATGTTCTCAATTTTAAAATGAAATGTTTAAATTTATTACAATGTAACTTGCAAATATTAATTCTGAAGTCTGAACACGTGGTAAAAATATTAACCACGTGTTTTTATTTCAGTAATGAAGGTATTTATCGACAAATTTAACATCATAGTAACAATCTAAATCAAATGGCATGATGTTGATATTCAAAGTACGGCTACCCGCCGACATATATATATATATATATATATATATATATATATATATATATATATATATATATATATATATATATATATATATATATATATATATATATATATATATATATATATATATATATATATATATATATATATATATATATATATATTATGAATAAAAGTCCAATTGTACGAATTTTTTTACCATTGTTAAAAATGTGAGTTTAAACTCGACTAATCAGTTTACGATAGTCTACTTTCATTCATTCAACATAATAATTTCTAAAAAACTTTACGATTTTATCGTGGTGATCTAGAGGATGCTTCGGTTAAGCAAACGATTGGTTCGGTCGAAACGATCGTTAAGATTGTCGTAGTGAATGTGTGTAGTGCTTAAGTATTAATAATTATGATGGTGTTGTAACACCATCATATTACATTAAAGAATACGCACGTATTGTAATTCGTGCGGTTACTAATTCAGCCATGTTTATTATTGTATCAGAACGGATTCTGCTTCTTACACTTAGCACAAATTGTTTCTTAACAAAGACATACTACAGCAAAAAATTATTATTTACCGTAATAATTCCTTATGTACTGTAATAATTCCGCAAAGTAACGCCTCATAATCATTTTCTTCAACCGATTGCTGCCCACTGCTGGACATATGTCTCTTCATGGCATCTCCACAACACACGATCTTGTGCCGGAAACGCCTCTGCCACCCTTTTGAGGTCATCAGGCCACCTCATAGGAGATCCACGAACGCTGCGATTTCCGGTGCGGAGTTGCCATTCAAATACCTTAAGATCCTAACTCCCCTTAGTTCTCCGCACTAAGTAACACCTTCTTCTATAAATTAAATAAACTTCTTGAGTATTACGAGACCAACAAAAAGACTCACATTACTGCGACTAGTAAAATCTAATTATGCATTCACGTTCTACAACATTACGTTAAATTCATATTTAAAATAATTACAAAAAAATCCGTAGTCCGAATCTAAATACACCTGAGCTGGGGGACGTCGGGACAAATGGAACAGTACTAATTAAATATAGCGAGAAATATTTTAATATGTTTATGAGGGTACCTCGCTAGCTTAAAACAAATATTATGTTTGGTTGCAGTGTGAGCGTTGAATTTTAATATCATTACTTGAGTTGCGTTTTTAATTCTATAAAAGCACAGGTTTTCTTTTGTGGGGCGTACGTGACGTACTCTTTCGGACGCTTTGGACTTTTCTATATCATTAGCGATAGTTCTGTGAAACTAATTCAATTATCTATATAAGTGTAAAGCTTATATAAACGAATTAATGCAAAAACATTCTCGGCAGAATATTATTGAGTACTGTTAGAATTGATTAAGTAAATCATATCGATAAAACTGCAAGAAATTTTATAACTTCTATGGTAATTCGCACACTCGTGAAATATATGAAAATGAAACTGCGACAATTTTTTTTTAACTATTTTTAAGTAAAATTATTAGTATCAATAAGTATTATCGTCGAATTCGTTTCAAAACTCTTGCATAGCACCGATTTCTACACCATGTTGCATAAAGAAAAAAAAATCTTCAATACCTCTTACTAAAGTACAAATAAATAAAGTACCTATTATTATTGTACTACTGGAATAGATCCCATCACTTATTGGTGAAAATGGGTTTCAACAAATTTGATGAAACTCATTTATGCATATCCGATACAACGTTACACATAACATAAATATTATTTAGGAGTATGCAGTTTTTTCACATCGATGCTTCACCGTATACCCATAAATATTTTTTTTTGTGTTTAGAAAACCCATAAGGAAAGATCACGTGCATTAACCTTTCCAACTGTCATAAAATTATTACACACATAACGATCTGAATTTAATTAGCTATTAATAATATAGCACTATTTTTTGTATAATGTATAATTTAACGTTAATTCAAAAGTAAGGTATTTATAAATAGATAAGTCGCAACGTCAAATCTTGAAAGATGCTCTTTCTAATGGAAACGCTAAATGCGACGCCTCGTTTAATCTTATTTCTCCCCAAATTATTCCTATCGATCAGCAATTAACTCCCTTCAGAAGTGACATCAGAAAATTGTGGAACGTCTCCATTTAATCACTTCTCCATTAACATTAGCAATTTTTCCCAATAAGCGACTTTAATTGCTTTAACCGTATACCCATTCCTCACTCAATCAAATACTCAGTCTTACTTTATGACTTCCGTTATTCACCTCTCACTAGCTTTAAGTTACCGTACCGTCTAACGATATTAAGGGGGACTTGGAAATTGCAGCGCTCTAAAGCGACAGGGAGTGCTTCTGGGAGTGAAATCAAAAATTTAAATTGCGAAAATTCTTCAACCGTTTGACGCGTCTTTATTGGAGCTCTGATGCGTTAGGAATTGCAGTTCTTATTTAAAATTTTCAGTTGAACGTTTTATTGAAAAGTTGAAGTAAATCTGGTCCACAGAATATTATATTTAAATATTCATACATAACATTTCAGCAATCATTTTTTGTTCATACATATGCTGACCGTTGTTTTAATTTGTGTTGTATGAAAAACTAAATGATATCAGTGTTTCTAAAATAATTTGGCTAGCTTACTCATCAACAAACTCATCAAATTAACGACTATATTTTTAAACGATATCATAAATTAATTTATCAAATAAAAGTAGCAGTTATTTTATTTATAATTACCATATTCTGTGCTTTCTTCATAATACGATGGAAGTACACCATCACACCTTACAGCCACCTAAGACCGGCGTAGTTTGTTGGATTCAAACAAGATTTCAGGGATTTTTTTTAAATCATATAATACATTCTTCTTTGAATTTTATATTAAATTTCAATTTCAATAACTTATATAAGAGAAGAGACCCATCAAGAAAATGAACCGTCTTACTTGAGACGATACTGATATACGCAAATAATGTCTAAATACTTTAGTTCCTAGATATCGGGGTTAAAAAGAATAATGGTAACATTTATTTGAGAAAGTTGTAACATAAACGCAAGGGTGGAGAGGGTTAAATGGCTATTTTTTCCCTATTGCTTGAAAACGATTTATAAAACTGAACTCCCAGTGGCATTATAGATGGTGCTTCTGATAAAAATGTTGCGATTTAGCCTTTTTTTGTAAACAGTATCTGTTTTATACTGTAATATAACAATGAAAAAGATTTTTTTTAATAAAGATGTGAAATCCAATAAAGTTATTGATAGATCCAATAAAATATGTTTCAATACAAACTTCATAAGACGTAATTCTCAAAAATTACTTGTTTGCAGATACGATAATTATATCATTATTTTTATTGTATTTTTCTTAATTTTGGGTAAGTACTGCAGTAATTTTAGTTATTGCCACTTTTAATTTTTTGAAAATTTGCGCCCGTGGTGATAATCCAATATTCAAATATTGTATTATCTGTTGACGCCAATCTACCAAAAATATCCACCGTAAAAGTGCTATTTACATGAAATGAAATAAATTAGCACAAAATTTATGGTAATATAAACTAGTTATAAATAAATATTTCGTTCTCAATATGTGTATGTTCATGACGAAATACTTAGGAAGTTCACAGAATTGGCACCCCTGGACACTCTTCCGATAAATAAAAGTGGGCTGAGAGGAAAAAACACGAGACCGCTAACAGACCAACTTCCGAACGCGGATATTTATGGACAGAAGGGGTGTTTTATTGCCCACTGTTCCATTTTAACCCACTTGCCCCCGGCCATCCGCACTTTGTGGACCTCTTTTACACCGACATGGTACATAATTGTGCTAAAAAGAACTGAATCGAATGAAAATGATAATAAACGATAATGATAAAATAATTTTTTTCTTTTTAATTTATATCACGTCCATTAATGACAGATTAGATGTTTTAATATTGTAATACTTTTTCATTTACTCCTTGCCGTTTTAAATAAAAATGGCTTGATTTTTCAAAGTATAATAAAAATGCAATGAGATTCTACGAGACTAATATACCATCTAATGGTTCTGAATGAATCTTAAGCTTATGTTTGACCGTCAAATGTCTGATTACATTAGGTGTTCTGTTTTTTGACTGTGATAAAGCCGATTATGGCTGACTCCTTTTCTTTAAACTACAGCCAAACCCAATAAATAGCAGAACTTCTCCTATAAAGCTAAAGGTATCAACTTAACTTAAAAATGTGTTACAGCAATCCATTAAACTTATAGCGTATCGCATATGCATAAGAACAAGGAAACACAGTAAATATGGGCACCATAATGGGTTAAGACTAAATAAATAACTAATACAGCGGTGTAAACATGTTACAAAACGGTCTAACAGGGGGTACGCCTTATTCGACGTTTTGGAAAAATAACTTTATTTTTATCTGCGTTTATTTTCTCGTAGTGGTCCTTAGGAAGGTCTGATAAGGTGATTCCGACTGATACGCCATATTGTAACAAGTTTATGTTTGACAGGTCATTCTCCGTTATGGTGTTCGATGTGATTTGTTACGATTTTACCATTTTTATTGTTAGGGCCTGTTGTTTTGTGAGATTTTTCGGTCTATAGCCTCGTATGTTACGAAGTACTGTATAGAATTATTTTTATATTATAAGATGTGAATATTTTCTTTGTTTATTATTGATGAATGCTGTATTATATAAAAAAAGGGCTGAAGAACTTAACTTGCATTTCTCCTATGAAAAACTATTCCTTTGCTTTATAATTAAGATAAAATTTGTCCTAAATCAATGTTTTATTTGACGTAGGTAACGAAAAGTGAAATATGGCTGAACATAACACCAAGTAGAACGTATCATAGATTGTTTGATTGTATATATTACAGTAACTGTGGCCGCGGTTTCGCCCGCGTGGAAATCTGTGTGTCACACACACACTTTTTCAGCATAAACTCAGACCCTGAGGGAGTTCAATGGTTTAGCCGTTTCGGAGAATGTACTAATAACCTAAACCTTCAACAAAAATTACACTATAAAAGTATAAGAAAATTATATTAAAAATCGTACAAAAATCAATTTAATAGATTTTGAGAAAATTGGTAAATACCGACAGACTTTGGGGGGGATTTTGGAGACTTTGTTTTATAATTATTATAGATGTTAGCTTTTTGTAATAAATTATTACAGATTTACATAATATTAAATAGTAGATAAAGTCTAAAATAAGGTTAGTATCTTTTGATATATTATCTGAATAGAACTTTGCTATTGTAGTTTTAATTTTTTTTTTAATTTACAAAGTGTCCAAACGCCATTTTTAAAATCAATAAAAAAATAATTTCTTTTGTATTTCTTAAGTATAATTTATCATTATATAAGAGAATCACCGTAATTTGAGATTAAATAATTTTAAGACTAATTTATATAAAATATTCAAAAGTATAGTTAAAGATGCTTTTACATCAAATTGTTTTTTGTTCCCGGCAATCATCGAAAGGATGAACATTGACCACGCAATGAATTTTTAAGACGTAGTCCGACGATAAAAAATATCCGCCAGGGCATTGAAAGATTGAAAGGGGAGAATCACTTACCGCCTTCAATTTATGGGAAATCTGACCCGTGGGAGATTCGTGGTTGGACTAACAATATTAGCCAACTTATAAGCTGAAGACCCTTCAGTTGAATTGATTGTTGGCTGGGTAAAGTCATTTTTTTTGGTGTCAGGATTGATGTTTTTATACTACCGTTGACCGTGTTTGTTTTTATAGTGATGCAAGGAAATTTAGATGAATTTTGGCGAAGTAATGATCAGAACGAGTAGCATTTTGCTTAAGACTTTTTTATGCATTTTTCCTTCTTTTACTTTCTGATCTCGTAATTAGACTTTTTGATCTTTTGATTCTTGTTCAATTTTTCCGTAAAATATCAAGGATCTTGCTAATTTTAAGTGTTAAAAATAATTTGTTTGTGTTATGCTTATTTTTATGAGGCATTTACAACAGGCCTTTAAATCGATCTCAAAAACATCGACATTAAAGACAATTTTTTCCGCCGCAGTTCTCTTTTTGCGTCACCCCGTACAAACCGGTATGAACGAGGGTGGTCTTTTCTACTCAGCTGGATACCACACAGCGAGTCAACTTACCTTATTTGCCTTATACGACATCTCGGTAAGAAATGAGGGTGGTCTATTCTACTTAACCCCGTTGCCACACGGCTAGAAAATATCTTTAATATATCGTTTTTATATATTACATTCACCGCATAGAACTAGAAATGTGTGGATATGATTGCAATTAATTGTTATTTCACGGAACAAAAAACAAGGAAACAAAGGGTGATGCAGTGACCTAAATGCAGGAAACCCAATAGCCGTTGAGGCTTAGGTTAAACAAATAGTATTCATTATAGACAAAGCTTGTAGAAACTGACAGACAATGAAGGAAACGATGTGTGACGGACGCGCCACGCTCTTGTACTGAGATTGTTGCTTCTAGATGTATGATACAGGGTGATTGAAATAATAATACAATATTCTGACGATATTCATTGGCCCATAAAAATAGTTATCTCAGTTAGTCTAGAATAGAAGATTATTATGATCCTTACAATAATTATTTAGTTATTTATTACCTATACGCAAATGCATTTGACACACATTTATACTATTTTGTTTATGATGAAAGTTTGTTGTCAAATTGGGGAGAGATTAATATCTAATATTTATCTATAGTCGCACTAAATATCAAACATAATTCTTGTCATGAATTCCTATAAAAATTGCAATATGCATTTGCAATTTTTTATCATGTTTTGATTGTCTATTTCAAATATCATATAATCTGTTTGCAAAAATTAAGAAACTATTTTTTATATTTAACTGAATTTACTAACTATTTTAGCCTTGACGAAATCTTTATAGAGGCATATTATTGGATTTAGTTGGTTGAAGCAAATTGAGTGTTTGAAAATTTCAAATTAATTTTCCTTCGCAATTTGAAGGTATGCAAAACAATTACCAAAATAATTAAATTAAAAATCCTGAATATCCACGGCGCATGTGGGATAAAACACTGAAAGACAAAAAAAACACTAAAGTAATAACGAATTATAGATCTAAAAAAAAACTACAAAAAAGTCCGCGACTGCATGTATCCATCTCTTATGGCTAACTTTTGTATTCAAAATTTTAGTTAAATACTAATCTTCACGCGGGCAAAGCCACAGTCACAGCTAGTGTATAATAACTATATGATTACAGGCCAGTTACGAAAAATTTTTTTGATGATTATAGTTATTCACAAAGAGCCTGTATATCCCAGGCCGGTCGATCGTCACGGTGTCACGCGACACTATTGTCTACTCTGCCACACTGTACCGCGCTTCGTCGACCACATGCATACTACAGTTTGCTATTCAAGACTGAGATCTTAAAAAAACACATTAATACACAGATACAAAAAAATAAACATTAAAAAAAATTACAATCCGGGAGTGGAAAAGGACCCAAGCTCTCGTTAGTTTAATACAGAGTGAGGAACTTCCTCACAATACGTGCTGTCTTAAGCAATACTGCCTTCTGTATCCTACGCTTGATCCAGCATCTAAGCGAGAGCCTTAAAATATTGTTATGGATGAGAAATGCTTTCAAATAAATAAATATATGGGACAATTACTACATACTAAATACTTCTGATAAATTCTTCTGTGTGAATAGAAATCTTTTACTCTATCTATACTGTCTATCATAAGTACAGAATACAAAATTGTATTCATTACATAACAAGTAAGATAGAAAAAACTATAATGAACAAAATTATGTCTTGGAATGGGAATAATTGATGATGCCAGTACATAAGTAGGGATATCAATAGTAGGAAATGAAAATAGTGATAACTTTATATTAATTTAATATAAAAAAACTAATGGTGTCAGAGATGATTTCAGAGAACTTATTCGATTTTAAAAGATCACGCATACAAACAGTAAGTCAGCTCAGTAAGTGTATTATTTAAGCAAAAATTGCCTTACAGTTAAACTCGCATCTTAAGATAAAATAAAAGTAGATTCTAATTAAATGATACTATACTTTGTCGAAGAAGAACATCAAACATAAACTGCGGAGTTGATTTGAAACGGATCATCAATTATTAATCACCCATCTCGTAATAAAATTAGCCGCTATTTGAAGGTTAAACAGAGCTGTATAAAGAAAAAAAAATCTCTCCAACCCTCAGGGAAATTTTATATGGAAACTTCGTATCGACTACGTGTAAGTATGATGTAAAGTGTATGGAATAGACATGAGCGTAACTTTTTTATTGTAAAGCGTACTTCAATTTTGATATAAGGTCAGGTTTGATACACGCTCAAGGTAGACAGAAACAAAGCGTTTTAATTTGGCTTGTCTATGTATATTATGTGTAGTGTTTGTCACATTCGATTTAAAATTGTAATTTTTGTATTGAAAATTGTTAAAAATGGGTAATCGATAAAGATGTTTGGATAAACAGAAGCGTTACCGACGCAACTAGTCAAGGAATGAGTTTATGAGTTAAAAAACTTCGATAAGTTTTAAATTATTCAACCTGTAACCCATAGCCCATAGAGACAAATTTAATTATTCACATTAATTCTGGTAAATTTAAAAAGTTCACAGTTCATTCTTATTATTATTAAAAGTGTGATGTTGCGAAATTTTATGCGATATATTGAATTATATTAATGCTTTAATTTCAATTATACGTTTAGGAATAAAGTAAGGTGAACGAAAAAGAACTATAGTACTATAACGTCCAACTTATATAACGTATAAAATAATTTTAGCTAATTAGATTGTAAATGAGCAAATTAATTATTTTTTACGTTTAATAATATTGCTATTTCGATTAATTATTTTAATTATTATATTAACACTTCCAGTAAGTTTAACTTCGTTGTCTGTGACCCCCGAAGAAGAATTAATGAAAAATGAAATCGACTTGGCAAATTTAATTTTTACATTCGTCGGTTCAGGGACAATTTCTTTTCGCTGATTAGCGCATTCGGATGGCGGAATAAATTCGTTTTAATATTGATTGCTTCTTAAATTTTAATAAGCTTCATGATTGTCTAAGGAGGTTCAAGTTATGTATGTAAAATAGGAGCAACGATAATTTTACCATATTTTCGAAAATATTTTGAATAGCTTATGGTGAAAATAATTGTTTTTTTTTCATGTTTAATCATGGAGTCAAAGTACAATATTAATTTTATCCTTTTTAACACCTGGGCTCATTGCCTCCTTAGGCAAAACGAGGGTTGGCTCCTTTTTCGCACACAGAATCAGCATAGCGATTTAACGCGGAAACGCTGCTAGCATTCGTGAGACCATTCCACGTAGACATGATTTGTATAGTACTAGCGTGTAAGTAATTTGAGATAAACATTGTAAATTTAAAAAAAAATCAAGTGGAAAATATATACATATGTCATTTTGGAAAATTTTTAAATACACAAAGACTCGAAGAACGAACAAATTGTTCTATTAAAATGTTGGTAGGAATATTCTATTAGCCTCTAAAAATACACACACATAGAAACATTTTAAAGTAACGAACAGAATTTTAAAGGAAAATATGAAATACATACCTATAAGTGATTCGGTGACTCTGTGAAAGAGAGGTGCAGTTGAGTCCCGTGTCCTAGAGTCTGGTGAACACGTTCACAACATTTATAGCTTCCATTACTCCTACTTCCAAACATGGCACTAATCCTCAGCGGATAACCATCATCAAATAAATATAAAAATAAATCCAAATATTAAAAAAAATATATATTTAGAATCAAATATTTACTCTTCGAATTCCCTCCGAAAAGTTCCTTCAAATTGGCGCTCAGAACTTTTCAGCCGCGAGCGAAAAAAAGAATCCAAATCAATCTGTTGATTAGATACTTTTTATTTTTTCGGGGGTGACATTAAACACAGTTTAATCGCCCCTGCCAATCCCGCAAGACGTTTGGGTAGTCGGGTGGGAAGTGGGGAAAATACTCCAAATTAATGACAGTTTTAAAAATGGACCCTGAGGGGAACACTTCGCTAATGCACCAGTTTTCTTGGAACTATGTTTATCATTATCATGCGAAAAAGCTACTTAGAAATATTCCTAGTATATTTTATTAGATTTATTATGCATTAGGTTTACTCTTATACGAAACGCCTACTTTGAATTTTGTAGCCTAAATAGTTATAAATATGTGACGAAAAGTAAATTTAAATTTAAAATTAAAGCTAGCTATGCTTCGAGTATCTCTATTTAATCAAACCAGGAAAGAGGATATCCGTAAAATAATCAAAATTAAAGCTTATCATATTGCGAACCTGAAGTATTAATGGGCGGCGCATATAGTATAAAGAAATTATGGCCTTAGGGACTTAAGGTGTTAGATTGGCTGATCTCTCAACGGAAAATGCTGCTTTGGTAGTCCCGAAAGACTTGACTGTTTACCTGTTTACCTCGACTTTTCCAAGGCCTCAAAAGTCTTTGTATTTAAGAAGCATAGGATCTTGTGATATGAAAATTTCTTGAAGGCACCTGTATTCATATATGGACTCTCTGTTCAAAAATCAGAAGACGAAGAAGTTATATCTTCGTTCCGCAATAATAACCCATTGGTTAAGACGACTATTGCTATCAAATACGATGTATGGTTATTGACATAAAATTCGTATTTATGAAAACTATATTTTGCATACATGATTTACATTTCGTTCTTATTACACTGGTCTTAACTAACATCTAAAATTAGCTAAGTTCAAACCGAGATAAGCATTCTGTCCCCCCCGGTCCCACCGCGTCATATATTTTGACAATTTATTTATTCTACTTTCAAAACGCTAATTTCGAGATGGATTCGGGGATGCTTGTCTTTTGGGTCGCGTTATATGAAACATGATGTATTGTCTCGTTTACCACATTTGCCCTTCTGCCAAAAATTCCCAAAAGATTGTCGTATTTTAATTTTCACTTTCAAAATAAGGTACTAAAAAACCCTAACTACAGTTTACTTGTACTTATAATTTTGCCAAAAGCCCATGCGTAAGCCCATTCCCATGACTTGGAACCAAATTTTGCACTCCAGTATAAAAGGTAAACCTCTTTCTCCGTTTCTGAAGAGAAGGGTTGGAGCTAAGACCTACCTCGCTGCCTCAGTGCGGATTGGTAGGTTACCCATATCTCCAGAATTATTATAAATATGCAGTTTTCCTCAAAATGTTTTCCTTCACTGAAAAGCATGTGATAAATTGCAATTATCAATTAGACACATAAGTTGTAATAGAAAAACTCATTGGTAGACTAGATTCAATAAATGTAAAATGCCATAAATAAACAAAATTTTTTTTGCCTTTTATTCGACATAATGATTTATATCATTTCATATAACTTTATCATATTGAAGGAATGATGATAAAGTTATATGAAATGACTATAGAATTTGATAAAAAATTAAGAACAGATTTAGGCTCACGCCACATTATACTTCGTCCCAAAGCGAACGGACTAAATCGCCCATGAAGAGGAACATAAAAATTAACAAAAAAACAATAGGATTAGCATAGAAAACATCTGCGACGAAAATTACTACTGAGGCCCTACCAATGGTTTTTATATTCAAACTAATCTATGCTCACTTTTAAGTATGTGCATAAATTTGGTATTATTGAATTAAACGTAAATGATTTTATTTTAAAATTCCTAACACTAATAATTATACTATTCTTCTTTTTTATTATTCACAGCTGGACAGTCTAACTGCACTGGACTGGCTGGACTCCTCAAAATCGACACTCGGTAATTATTTCATCTTCGATCTCTAGCTACCTGAAACAAGATTTACTAAGTTTCCTAAGTAGAAGTACTATTTAAGTGTCTGCGTGTATGGGAGTGTATAAATGATGTCATCTAAATTTATTGTGTATTGTAATTTATAAAATCAAACATCATATTTTCAAAATGAAGCTACCATGGACACTTTTCACTAATTATTTTTTGTAGTTAAAATTTCATAGCCTTTAATAAAGTAACTTAGACTAAAATAATTGTAAATATTTTTAGGAAAATGATACTTAAATAATTATTTAAATATCATTAAGAGAATAAAACAACGAGAAAGCGATTTTTTTCTGATAGTTAAAAACTTATATTTATATAATCGTCTTGTACAGACCGATAGTAGGGGTTATCTTAAGGCAACCGCATTGATTCTTTGCGTCGCACACCCTTGGGGGCGCATTTATCCAGCAAAAAGCAATAAACATTAAAAATAAAATGGCAGATCCCCCTTAAATGTCACTTTCCCCGAGATGCTATACGTTTCCAGAATTAGGGACGTGATCAATAATTTCTGTAAGGGGACATCATTAAGGAGAACTCACGTGCGTAGCAAAGATAAATAAATTAATATAGATTCAAAATAGATTTAAGTATTAATTATTGTGCATGAAGTATTTTCTACAGTTCTTACCTCTTGGTATTTTGGTTTCTGATTGGTGTTGGCTGGATACAAAGACCATTCCCTTCTATGAGGTTCTTCATCATAGATCATGATGATGATGATAGTGAAACAACATCAGCGTGGGTGGAGCGAAGCAATCTGATGTAAAGTGATGATGACATTAACCGTAACCTTTGTACTTTATAATCCAGGACTTCAGAAGAAGTATTTTAACGTTCCAGCATGATTGTGCTGCTTGCTTCCTTTTATATAATATTCTAGAATTTTGCTAGCAGCTAGAAAAATAATAATAAAAAAGAAAATTTGTTAAATTTTGTTGAATAGTAATACATTATACATTACGATTTTGTACGTGGAGTCTATCCCCCTGATGATGCTTCGGTTTCGGGGCGAAGCAATCGTTTAGGTTGTGGTAGTGAGTGTGTGTAGTGCTTGTATGGAGTGTTAATGTTCGCAGCGTTTTGTGATACCTGTGGTGACTTGTCGTGGATATATGGGGTATGTGATTGTTACCTGCTTCGTACACTTAGCATTACATACATTCTCTTAACAAGCGCGGATTACAGCAAAATAATTTTATTGTAACTCTGTCTGTATTGGAATTGCGCAGAGTATTGCCTTGAAAGGTATCTAGCCGTGTGATATATGGCTAAGTAAAATAGTACCACCCTCATTTCTTACCGAGGTGTCGTAAAAGGCGACTAAGGTAAGTCGACCCGCCGTGTGGTATCTAGCGTCAGTAGAATAGACCACCCTCATTTATTACCAAAGTGTGGTAAAAAGCGACTAAGGAAAGTTGACCCACCGTGTGGTATCCGGTTTAGTAGAATAGACCACTCTGCTTCTTTTCGACATACGACAAATACGACACCTCGTATTTTACGACACCTCGATAAGGTAAGTTGACGTCAGGCTGGCGGCTGGTCGTAAAAACGCAGCCAAATCATGTGACAGCATGTTTATAACATGTTGGGCCGACCCCATTTAGAGTGGGATAAGGGCAGGAGGATAATATACCTTGAAAGGTATCGTATTAAAATGTCCGTTACCGGGCTTATTAAAGTAACTAACATAATATTTTCCATAACACAACCTTAAACACAAATAAACTTTCCCCTATAAAAGCACCATCGATGAAAAACCCTATAAGAGTGGCGAGAAAAGATAATGCAAGTTACACTCAACACTAAGAAATCGTATCATGTTATTCTTGAATTATATTTACTAGATGTGCCAGGAGTAAATGTAACAATATCGTTATATAATTAGTATAGGTATTATTATACGCTTTTTAGCTGTACCTGATCTATCAGTAATTACACTCTGTAAAATTATTAGTTCAGGATTTTAAATTTTAATTTATAGAAGAAGGCTTTACTTTGCGGAATTTCATATGCTTGCCATTTTGATTGATTTTTGATTATTTTACAATGATTTTAAAATCGCTATATAGTTACTGTAGCATTTATTAAAATTACTTCCCAGAAAAGCTAAATATATGATGTTTCTTCTGAACGATGTTCAGTAGATACAAAAATGTACCTACGTAATATACGGACTTATTGACTTATTGTCTGCTTAGGAATATTTATTTTTCACTTTTCACACAAATAAATATCTATTATAATTAATTTATAGCTTTTACGCTGTGTACTTTATTTTCGTAAAAAACCAAAGTACCCTATAAGTGCCTCAGTCCTTTCTAGGAGCTTTAAATCTTGAAAAAACCCAATACGCAATATGGACCGCATGCTACATAAACTGTGCTTAACTTCAAACAAAGGAATATTGGTTCCAAACCATTGTGAATAGCGCCAATAAGGCTCATTGTGGCTTGCTACACGGATCAGTAATTTCTAATAAGATAATATGGTTGTCCAATAGCTTAGTGGGCGCGGGCTAATGATGCGAATATGAGAAATAATGTTACGTAGAATGTTCTGGATTTTTTCTAATGTTTCGATACGCCTACTGGTTATCATTATTATAATTTGATGAGGACCAGAGGAAACAAGATTAATCACTACATATTATAAACCAAAGTCGTTTTCTCTGTCTGTCCCTATATCCCTATATTTCTATGTATGCTTAAATCTTTAAAACTACGCAACAGATTTGATGCGGATTTTTTTAATAGACAGAGTGATTGACGAGGAAGGTTTATATGTATAATAACATTAAATATGGAGTAGATAAATACTGTAATTTTTCTAAGGTACATACAATAATGAATACATTGTTGATTTAATATCTCTTAAGACATCGATATGTAGTTCTTGTTATGCGAATTTATAGTTATTGAGGTAACTTCAACAGAAAAAGACTGTCTTTAGAAATATGAAAAACCAGTTGTTTGGAAGTTAAAAGAGAAAGTGTGAAAGAGGCTAAGATGCAAGGTGAATTAACTTTGTCTATAAATATTTCCTCTCAACCAAACAAACCAAGAACATCAATACTTATGAGTGCGGATATTAAGCTTCCCCAGACATTCGACCATAAAGGAAAACATATTAATTTATGTTAGCCGTCGACAGTAATGACGGCGCGTCGATTACGTCTTATTGGAAAATATTGGCCTTACCCCCGAGGGTACCGGCTGTGATTAGTTACGTTATCTCCTGTGCTGCGATGGTGTTGGACACAAGGAAACGCCTGCGACTTTCTCCATACGAAAAATATTTCACGATAAAAAGTAAAGTTGCTATCCCACCGCTGAGTAAGGGTGTGTTCTCTCCTTTTTTAGAGGAAAAGGGTTGAATCTTAGACCTACCACGCTACTCCATAGTGGATTGGTAAGTAACAAATATCCCCAGAATTCTCAAAACATACGCAGGCTTTTTCGTGGCGTTTCCTTTACCAAAAAGCGTGTGATAAATTGCAAATATCAATTCGGCACATAGGTTTTAATAGAAACAAATGGTTCTTGCTCGGTCTTAGAACACATGACCCCCTAGATCGCGGCTCGTGTTCTCACCGTTCGACTATCACAGAATCGTATAATTATGTTTTGATTCCAAAAATTATTTCTGTATTTTAACGAGTAACGAGCTGCTGTTAGCAGAGGTGGGGATGTGGGATGACCAATACCAAATTCCACCATCTTCAATATCGGCGTAGGGTTCCCTGTGTGTCGGTCTTCTATAGAATATATTTCAGAAAGTATGCTGAGGTACTCCATAACCTTGTTCCTCCATCGTCTTTCTATCATCGCAGCGCTACGGACCGGGGGTAGTTCCATCCTTACGTCATTGACATCCCACGAAAGCGCACGGAGCGCTTCGCGTTATCTTTTTTGTAGGCACAATAAGGGACTGGAAATCTCTCCCGGCATATATTTTTCCCAGTTTATTTAATAGACAGTGTCTTTAAAGCAAGAGTGAATAGGCATCTTTTAGACAAGCGCGCCCCATCTTAGACTACATCGTTGTTTTACAATATTGCAGTCAAGCGCTCGCCTAAAATAAGAAATGGGGTCAATTTGTACAACGGTATCGTATCTCTTCTACCAGCAGTGCGGCGGTGCATGATCAGGTTTTTAGTCGTTGGGAGTACGAGAGAACTGTCTCTTCCCGACCACGGTACAAAAACCTTTCGCAACAAGTCTTTCTATCGGGAAAGACTTATAGAGAGATATTAAATAAAAATAAATGTCTAATAAAAGTTAATCCTGATATAAAACAGTATGTTTAATTATTCTATTCTTTTTTAAATATGATTTTGAAAAAAATTCTTTGTGTGAAATCATTATAATATCTATGCTATAAGCATTTCTCTACAAAGCTTACTCCGAGTAATTCCAAAATTCAAATTTACATCTACACCGAAATTGAAATTTTAATATGAAATATTCCATATACTAGCTTTATGAAAAAAGTCGAAATATATTCCGTTTGTGATGCCACTGCAGTGATTATACTCATTCCGTATATGAATCTTTTCAGTCATTATAGTCAGTAATAGGAACGCATTCAATTAAAGCTGTTCTCAAAGAGAGCATGTTTTTAAGTTACGGAGAGTAAATCTGTACGGATTTCCAGCAAGATCTGTTAATGTGTATGGCGGGATTAGTGTTTGGTTTGGTTATAGGCTTGGTGCAGAATGATTTTTATTTAATTAATAGTATTTGACGTATATTTTTATTATTATTTATGTTTTTACTATTATTAATGTGGTGTTGAATAAAAGTGTTCATTCATTTATTATTTAACTTTTTATGTTGTGTTGTAGTATGTACTTGATGCGCTGCACGGTTTAAGGGTACAAAAATTATGAAAAATGTCGAATTTACCCAGAATAAAACGCTTATATGCTTCTAGTTTGTGAAGGTTAGCTTCACGCATAGTATTTGAAGCATTAAAAGTAAAACACTCACAATTTTTCCTTCTTGCTATTAGTAAGTAAGGAGTATTGATGAAGAACAAAAGTAAATTAAGGTAATATAATGTAGAAAAAAATTCGCCCTCTCTGAAGAAAGCTCTCTCCGTCTCACGTGTCCCATGTTTACATGGGACTTGACTTTATGACGTTATGCATAGGAAAATATTATATAAATATTATTTGGATTATTATCGTACTTAGTTCTTATATAAGCTGCAATTATGTTAGGAAAGAAATTATAACTTGGCAACACATAAGATATATTTTAACTATAATTAATCTTTCGTACTTGATCCATAGCTTTTATATTATAATTATACATCTTCAAAGTCACTTATTTGACAATAGTAGTTATATATGTATTTCCAATAGCAATAAATATATTGAATCCATTTTAAAATTTGTGCGACACCGTGCGACGCTATACAGACGATCTTGGGTTCAAATCCCGCGCAGGCATTAATGAGTTTTTCTATTAAAATTTATGTGTCTAATTAATAATCGCAAAATTTTCACATGTTTTTTGGTGAAGGAAAACATCGTAAGGGATCCTGCAAATCTCTAGAGATTTCTAGCGATATTTGTAACCTACCAATCCACATTGGAGAAGCGGGGTAGGTCTTAGGTCTAATCTTCTCTATTAAAACGACGAGAGGAGATCCATGCCCAGCAGTGGGATACTTAGCAGGAAACTTACATATTAACCTATAATGGCGACTTTATATCTATTTTAAAATGCTAAACAAAAATTTGTAAAATATATATATTTTTTATATTTGTTAATAATTTAATCAACGTTAATTTCTACTGTGAACAGCTAGCTTTAAAACACTACGCCCAGTTCGGAATACACGAGAATATTTTTCGTCCAAAGCTTACGGCTTTTAGATTACTCCCTAGCCGTCTAAGTATTAATACTAATGTTTGTCCGTTTATAAATACCTAATACATTCTTGGTTTATATATGTACGGACGTAGAAAACATAATGTAGGGTAGTATTTGTCTATAAAATATGTATTGAAAGGTATGTTATGAATTCGAATTATTTATTTCAAGTAAAGAACTTATCTCCTGTATTCTCTAATGTCGAACGATAACTGCAACCGTCTCAAACTTCTAATGGTACAGAAATCTTAGCCCTACAGAAATCTTAGACTCTGAACACACGAAGTCTACTTAGCCTCTTAAATGCTTTTAAATCTTCAACATACTTGATTGGTCGGATTATCACTTTATAAACAGAACGATTTAAAATACATTTAAATACGTACAATATGTTTTCAATTTTGATCAGTTATTAATAAATGTGCAATTCTTGGTTCAAAGTTTAGGTTAATGTATAAACCGATTTAGTTGGGACTTTCACTGGCAGCTAGAAAAAGTTGGTGTGCAACATATGGATTTATTTATATCCTTGAATTGCTATGGGTTCGAGTTTTACCCGGTAAAAACTTTATGACACACTGATTTTTATGTGAACGACGCCGCGGGCCGGGGTAGTTAGATAAAAAGTATTGTGAAACCTGAATGATTTGCGAAAATGCTATGAATAAATTTATTTTGTCGCAAACAAAATTGGAAATAGACCATTAAATGTTAAAAATGATCATTAGGTTGGTTGGTAAAAGATAAAACACCTAAGAAACCGAATAACAAAAATAACGTGTACAAAATATAATCTTATTTATCGCGAGGGGACAGCCTCTAAATGAGATTCGATGAGCAAAAGAAGCACTTAACGCTTTGATGTCCACCCAGCCTCAGTCTCCCTTCATTTTCGTTAAAGTATGTGGCATACTGGGTGCCTTTTCTATATTTTTTTATTGTGTAATAATTTCGCCTTGACCCTACATACGTCACATAATTCTATTGATTAATGATAATTAACATGACGTAAATATATAAATGATTCAATTCTGATAGAGCGCGTTGGCTTAAAATATAATTATATTAAAATATATATATTCACCAGTTGTCCGTGACCCATAACACAAGTACTTATTAAGTTACTTACTTTGGGGACGGCCGACCGTGTGTGTAAGTGTCCAATCTATTTATTCTTATTATTATTTATATATATTTTTTGATAACGATCTTACCGCTCCTACATGTATTAAAGCGATAAAGGATTCTAGAAATTCATCATTCATCATCTTCCTACCCTTATCCCACTCTAAGTGGGATCGGCACAACATATATTATAAACATGCTATAACATGATTTAGCTGCGTTTTAACGACCGGCCGCCTGCCTGACGTCAACTTACCTTAGTCGTATTTTACGACACCTCGGTAAGGAGGGTGGTCTATTCCACTAAACCGGATACCACACGGTGAGTCACTTACCTTAGTCGCCTTTTACGACACCTCGGTAAGAAATGAGGGTGGTCTATTCTACTCAGCCGGATACCACACGGCGGAAAATTCAAGATTCAGAAAATTCTTGAAATTCATCATTATAGCATAATAATTTGGATTGTGCAAAACCAATTGATGGTCATTTCTTTCATTCAAGAATGTAATTGTTTTTTATACAATAAACAATTATTAACTGTACATAAACTGGTTTCCGATATTCAATATCCTGATGAATAAACACGCGCGACAACAGCATTATCAACATATTTTAAAAAGGCTGCTATTTTTGTATCATTTTCAGACCAATATTAATTCAAAAAAATATATTATTATTGCCGTGTGGTATTCGGCTCAGTAGAATAGATCACCTTTATTTCTTACCGAGGTGTCGTAAAAGGTGACTAAGGTAAGTTGATGTCAGGCGGCCGGTCGCAAAATACCCTAGCCAAACCACCTAATAACATGTGTAAAACATGTTGTGCTGACCCCAATCAGAGTGAAGTAAGGGCAGGAGGATGATGATGAAATTTATTATGATTAGCTGAGATCGCTACCAATCTTTTTCAAACAAGACGATAACGCTTAGTAGCGCTAAAGATCTAGAATGGGGCGATATTAATTATTATTGGGTCGAAGGCCTATTGAACGTCGGTTTTGAGAAATAAGTTTACGATACCTGTGATTTAGTGATACATAAAAATATTGCATACAAATTGATTTACTGTAAATCTTGCTTCTAATTGTATAACGTGATATATAGAATAAATGAACCCATTGCTCTCATTGTAGAACTTGCTTAACTTAACCTACATGTGGCGCAAATTTTCCTTCTTTGATTACAAGGCGGCCATTATACTTATTTTGCCGCTAATATATGATTTAGAGGGTTGTAATGCAGGCCCACACCCGTGCGGATTATTAGATATTATGTGATATTTATACTCAATATACAAATCCATTACTACCAATATTGTATGACATTAAATTATTCCTTTGGTTAGAGGACCGTAACAAGCAATTTTTCTATTTATTCGTACTATCATTATAATTTTAAATGTAATGATGAAATGTTTTAATTATAGCTAGTATTTGTTTTTTTTATAACCTAAATTGGAGTAAGCTTCGCAACTAGACATGATTCTATGGCATGGATAATATAAAATAAAAAATAATGATAATATTACTCTGCTGTAATTTGCTATTAAAAAGGCTAAATGTAGAGTGTATTTTCCGTTATACCTGATATCCAGGATTCATAAAGACGTAATCACCTTAAACTCAAATTATTTATAGCATGACTTATGAAAATCATTTAAACCCTGTAAATATAATGGATATTTACAGGGTTTAAATGATTTTCATCATCCTCCTGCCCTTATTCCACTCTAAGTGGGGTCGGCACAACATATTATAAAAATGTTGTCACATGATTTGGCTACGTATTTTACGACCGGCCGCCTGCCTGACATCAAGTTACTATAGTCGCTTTTTACAACACCTTTGTAAAGAAATGAGGTTGGTCTTTTCTACTCAGCCGGGTACCACACGGTCAGTCGACTTACCTTAGTTTGTTTTTTACGACACCTCGGTAAGAAATGAAGGTGTTCTATTCTATTCAGCCGGATACCACACGACGCAGGGGTTCTTTGATTTTATTTACAAAAAATATAAATTATTTAAAATCAAAGAATGGCCATAGAGTGGGTTATACAATAAATGTTGGAGTTGCCTGGAGATTCAAGCTTTCTTCTTTTAATAGTAATATTACATTAGGATAACAGAAACTTAGGATAGCCAACTTATTTCCAGTCTCTACATTTATTTAGAGCGTAAAATTCTGGAATCAAATTTTCCTTCTCCCACTAGCCATTTCTTTGGAATCCTTAACCAATACTTGTTTGCATACAGACAAACAAAACAGTTGGACCCCAATCACATAACAGGCATTCCTTGGGGCTGAGCAGCAAGGGAAATTACAGCCTCCGACACTTCAGAAATCGAAGCCGGTTAAATTAAATGCGAATCAAATTATCCACGACGATCGTCTTGGATTGTAATGGAATTACAGCTAGTTGATATTACGTGCAAACTGTGATAGCCCAGCGGTCAGACCGTGTCTTTTTCGAGGGGCCACAGGTTGAAACTGGGCATGCACCAATGAGTTTGCTGTTAAAACTTATGTGTCTAACTAATCATTATAATTTATCATACGCTTTTCGGTGAATAAAAAAAAACATAGTGAGGATGCATGCATATGCAGGTGCATATCAAAATTAGTAGCTACAATTTAAATTAAAAATGAACACAAAATACGCACTGGATAAAAAAACACGCAAAAACACAGTATTGACATTGAAGGCAAATCAGATAAAAGGGTAATCTGTCTCTCTCTTTTATGTATGATTAGACAAAGATAAAGTATATGAGTGTCATTTTTCCTCTCATTATTTACTCTGACATTCTTACTTACAGGCCTGTGTTTGGCTCCCTTACTCGAGTATCAATAACTCTGTGATTAAACCACAAAATAAGCAACATTAAATACATAATATTATATCCCTATTCAGTTTAAGCTTCCACCAATTTAATAAGGCGAAAAAGTTTTTGTGACTGTTATTTGGAAAAAAATAGTTGAGTGACTATGCGACCATTACATTGGTCACATTGTTGCACTTTATTTCCTAGATTGGACTATGAAACTATGTAGGTTTCATAGCATTCTTAACCGATTTATACTTTATAAAAATATTATTAATGGTAATAACAACTCTATATAGGTAAAGTCGATTTACAAGTGAGTCGAACAACGTTGGTTGTCACCTTCGATTTCGATTTGCATTCGATATGCGACTTAGCGGTGATCGACATTTGTAATCAGTGTCTTATTGCAAATTATATTAAGTTTATTTGTTACTTACTTTTAGCATCGACTTTGTACGTGTGTGAGGTATTTACAATGTTGCCAAATTATGTAAATCGTGTGTATAAATAAATCTTTATTATATTAAAATAAAGGTTAGTAGGAAAAGGGTGTAAGTTTTGGACTTCGGTGGCGTCCATTTTACAAAGATTAACTAATGCGTTGCGTATCTATGTATACATTTTTTTTACAATCGATGTTTCTAATATAATACACTTAATACTTATATAATATGTACTATGTAGGCTATTAACTAAACTAAACTAAACTATATTACAAAACAAGCATTTAAAAAAAACTAACGGTTAAAATAAACTTAAAATAAAGTGTTTGTAATATTGAATAATAATAAAGGTTGGGCGTAACAAAAATCGGTTATACAGTTATGAAAAAGGGGATTACATTTTTTTTATCTTTATTCTTAGTAATATAACATTCAAATTTTAAATCTCATAGTACTAAACATTATTCCAAATTAAATCTAATGAATTGAATCTAAAGACAAGAATAAACTATTGACACGGAGATTTATAAATTTAATTTAATGCATAGCAATTGTTCGGTTTTGCTATCGATGAAAACCCATTTATTAATTTTATAGTTTGAATATAAATATAAAATATCACTTAATATGACCAAAAATCTTTGTAACATTAAACTATTAATTTTCATTATCAAAAACAAAGGCCACGGTAAAATATTGAATTAAACTTTTTCAGGAACGAACACTATGAATTCGTTATTAAAAACTATATAAGAAATACTACTAATAGAAGTTGTAATATAAATAAAATCTTAGGAGAAGCAACCACAAGATTCAAAGTTCTGTTTATTAAACTAAATAAATATACAATACTACCATAACAACATGCAAAAACTAAAATTAACACAAGCTATATCAGCTAGAAGTTATAAGAGAAAGACTGTAAAAGAAACATGTTGATAGCTTAAGATACAGAACTTTAAGCTCTATAGAGTTCAGTTTAGCTTAGAAATTTCACGAAATATCCAATCCGAGTGTACAAGTTTCTCAAACTTTCACAGAGTTCACGAAGTTATTAAAAAGTCTTGCCTTTGACGCGTATTGAAAGACTGCGTCAAAAATAACTGCCTCCTTTGAACTTTAGCAAAGAAAGCGCGCTCGTGAGACGGTTTAGAGTATGTACTACCATTTATAGTGTTTCATGATTTTGGAATAAAAGTGTTGGCTAATTGAATATGTCCATACTTAAAAGTAGTATTGATCTCTTTATTGTATAATATCTGGGTGACCGAGCTTCGCTCGGTAATTTTTTCCAAAAAAAAACAATTATTTAGTTGGGATCGATCCTTGGCACTCTTATTTCTAGAGGCTGCCCGCTAACCGAATAAGCTACGTCGACTTGACAGTTAATGGCGAAAATTCAATTCAATATAAATGTTAGTGTTTTTAATGCCCAAAAATAGGGATAAAACAATATTTTTTTTACATAAAACCTAGCTAGATCAATTTTTCTCCCCCCAAACCTCCTACATGCTGAATTTCAGGAAAATCGTTGGAGCCGTTTCCGAGATTCGGAAAATATATATATATACAAGATTAACTCATTTAAATATTAAGATATCTGGGTGACCGAGCTTCGCTCGGTAATTTTTTACAAAAAAAAAACTTTAAAAAAAAAACCAATTATTTAGTTGGGGATCGATCCTTGGCATTCACATTTCTCAATTCTGCCCGTCACCCGAACAAGCTACGTCGACTTGACAGTTAATGGCGAAAATTCAATTCAATATAAATGTTAATGCCCAAAAACAGGGATAAAACAATATTTTTTTTACATAAAACCTAGCTAGATCAATTTTTCTCCCCCAAAACCTCCTACATGTTGAATTTCAGGAAAATCGTTGGAGCCGTTTCCGAGATTCAGAAAATATATAATATATATACAAGATTAACTCATTTAAATATAAAGATACAAGATTAACTCATTTAAATATTAAAGATAAAAAAAAATTAACAACACAAAATCAATATACAAACATAATAGTATATAACGGCGGGGTTATTCCTGAATGGGTATCTTTTCTCGTGGCATGTGGTATCCGGCTGAGTAGAATAGATCACCCTCATTTCTTGCCAAAGAGTCGTAAAAGGCGACTTAGGTAAGTTGAGGTCAGGTAGTAATGGCAGTAAATCACATCGCAACATTGTTAAAACATGATGCGCCAACCTCACTTAGAGTGGGATAAAGGCAGGAGAAAGATGGTATCTTTTCAGAATATATACCCTTCTACAATCCACTTTGTCTTTAATCCAGCGACCTAGGTTCCCAGACCAGTTTTCTCATAATTTTAGGAACCTTTTCGTTCTAAAGATATTAAGTAATTTATTGTCCCTAAATATACTGGTAACACAAAAGAAACATCATTCTCCTACCCTTATCCCACTCTAAGTAGGGTCGGCACAACATGATATATATTATCACATGATTTGGCTAGGTATTTTACGGCCGGCGCCTGCTTGACGTCAACTTAGTCACTTGAATGAGGATGATCTATTCTACTCAGCCGGATACACACGGCGGGTCGACTTATCTTAGTCGCCTTTTACGACACCTCGGTAAGAAATGAGGGCGGTCTATTCTACTCAGCTCGATATCACACGGCTAATAACACGAAGAAACACTAATTAAAATAGATAAGTTGACTCAAGAAATAGAAGAGATTAGCTTTAAAGTCGACATATCTTCCATTAATTCTACAGTATCTCGATATAAATGTGTACCAGTCTGAAATAGATGTAGCGCGTTAAGGAGTTAGCCGGGGGCAGTGCTTCTTTTAAATGAAGAGGAAAATTTTAATTTCCTATCGCGTACCGGTGCTAGGGAAGGAAAGGTAAATATCGATATTAATAAAATTATTTAATTTAATTTTAACAATACAAAAATAGATAAAATAATATTTTTTATTAAAGAATTTACTGAATATATTGTTTGTCGAATGCCTTGATAAATCAATTCCGGAGTTAGAGAAAATTATTCTTATGATATATTACGTGTTAAAATCTACGTAAAAATTCGTGATTTCAAAGATATCTTAGCAGGGCTTTTAGGAAAATATAGTGAGCAATTTTGTTTTTAAACTATTTTAATTTTTAAAGCAATGTTTACAATCATGAATAATATTCTTAGTTTTTTAAGCTTTTAACATTTTAAACCATACGTCTTACGTAACACTAAGAACAATGCGTTTTAATATTTATAATTTACCTCGCTCGTATATTGTAAATACTAAAAATTTATAAAATTTCAAGAGAATTTGATAGTTACCAACGTACTTAGTTAATTAAGACTATAAATTTTTTCCCAATAAACCTTAAAGAGTATGAATTCTTCGTTTACTAGCAACTTTGTTTCTATGTTGTACCTACACACTGTTCATTCTGAAATATGTCATCCTAATAAAAATTCATTCACATCCTATGTTTACGCAATCTTAGCCTGACCTCCAGCCAATTTTATGAATGAACGGCCAAATTTAAACAACTAAAAGACAGGATGACCTCAGACCCGAGGTCTAGAATCAATTCGACATCAATATGAAATAATTGAATGATAACAATGTGGGACAAGTTTATCGAACAATCATGGGATGATGTCATATTGGTCGACCTCGATCTAACTGTATGGTTCCATTACTTATCCAATACGAAGTACAAAAACTCTCTATCATAATTTTTTATTTAAATCCCTATTTTACGAGTACATAACAGACTTTTAACAAAAATGCTGGTTTGCATACATTCAAGCCATATTCAAAATTCTAATTATATATACTTCATACTAATTATAATGCAAAAATATAGATATAATAACGAGGAATTCCTAAATAAATTCATTTTAAATAATTATTTTGTAGAAAGTAATTCTGTTTACACATATTTCCTGTATTAATGAGAAGTTTTGTTGAATATTAATATCTATCAATTAATAACTTAAATATGATCGAAATATCCATTTTTTTTCATTAAAGTTTGTTTTAAATATTATTGTAACCAGGAAGTTATAGTCGGAAGATAGTAATGGAAACAAACATAAATAGATAGAAGAATTGATTGTATCGTATCGTGCACACATCAATTTGTGCATTTATTTATCGTGGTCACATTGTTTCGCGATAGTGTCATCATTTTATTGATTTCTATCAATAAGTTTCTGATACTTGTTAAGCTCTACAAACACTTTCTACATTCCGTTTCTATTTGTTAGCAATTTTGACTGAGGTGTAGGATTCATCCGAAACTATCGCTTTTGAAGCGGTATTTAAAGAAAACATTTAAAATAATTATTTGAAAAAAATTGAGGTAGTGAGTAAAGAGATATTTACAGGAGTTACTACTACTCATTGTACTGATTAAATATTATTTTTAAATTAATTTCATTTCTATTTAATATAGGTACTAAATAAAATGATAAAATGTTCTCTCTACAGAAAGAGATTTTACTATAGCTGCTTTTAATTGTCAAGCCAATTCATAAGCGATTTGAACCAAGTTTTTTATTTTTGTTTCTTTTGTTAACCTAGTTTTTTTTGTTTTTTTTTTTCTAGTTTTTTTTGTTAGGTTTGTTTTGTTGAGGTATGGCTTCCACTTTTATTTTGCAAAGAATATAAAGGCGTTTTCACTAAAAAGGATTCTTCAATGCAGATTGTTATACCAAGAATAAATAAGTTATAGTTTTCTCGATGTTCCCTTCATGGGAAACTGTAATAGTTTGTGTCGTAAGTATTATTAAACAACTAAATTTGTAAATAATTATAATATATATTCACATTATTTACTAATTATCGACAAAATCCAGTAAGTAGGTACATCACTGTCACTAACCTCCGTCGTTAAAAATATTGCTGTTTGAACGTGGAGTTCGCTTAGCGTTTTAATAAATTTGGAAAATTAAAGATTCATATCTGATGCCTTCACTAGTTAATACGCCCGGGCTCCCCCTGATAAAGATGTTAATGTTGTATGAGGGTTTTAAAATGCAAACGCCGAGACCTTTGTGAAAAACTAACGAAATTTTCTTCCGCCTCGTTCGATATGAAAATTATGATTGCGGCGGATAAGGGTACGTTTTTGTTTCTTAATACATATAAGGAAGGTTTATAAGAGAAAAAATCAATCTCTATCTGAATTAGGATATTAATTTACATTTAAATTTAAAATGGTATAGACTTATAATGAGGAGGGATGAAAGTCATGTGAGCAAACGAGTTTTAAATATGAATGTGGATGACTATGTATCTAAAGGGACGCTTAAAAGAGATGGTTGGTTTGTGTGAAGTATGACATACATAGGAGTAGCACCAGAGTTGACGAATGATAGAGGAGAATGGAAGAGAAGGACATGTGTGCTGACCACTTAGAGTGGGATATGGACAGGAGAATGAATGAATATAAAATGACTAGGTATTCACATTCGCATTATAATTTGAGCGAAAATTAATTGTTACCACAATCGGTTTTATATTTTTATATTATATATACTTAATGATTAATATATATATAAATTATAATAAAATAAATTCTTCTTTTGCTTTTTCTACCTTAATATGGATGTTTGTTATTATTGTAAATTTTGTAGCCATCTTTAATTAATATAGCATTTAGTTTCTATTTTTAATGTGTCATGTATCTTTTGAATACGTATTTAATGTACATGTTGTCGATGGCCTAATAAAATAAATAAATAAAAAACAAATAAAAATATATACGTAACATATGTATATGCGTATACCTATAGTTCAATAATTGACTATTAAAATTCGTATTTTTTAATAATTATTCTGCTTTATAACCTTACTTTTAGCTTTGAACATCCTGTCTGATTTTTTAAAATACATCGTATAAATAGAATAAATTATCTTTTCAATCTATGGCAGGTTTGTTTTTTATCTTACAGAATAAAAAATTATGAAGTTTATACATGAATACATCGTAGACTAATTCTTCGTCAACAGGGAATAGAATCTGGTGATGAAAAATAATTCCTATCTTTATACTTATAAGATATAAATTACTCCGTAAAATAACAACAGATCTGCAACACTCGTAAGTATTTCGAGATCAATTCAAAACATTACACTTATTCAAAAATAAACAAGCTTCCCTTAAAATGTCGGATCGAAGAGCCATCGAGTTGATTGCTTCATCTGATATTTATATTTAATTAGGAAAAAATTTGTTAATAGCGATACTGACTCCAGGCTAAAGAGTTCCGTATAACTTTTTTTGTAGACTTTGTTGGTACTGATTTTAATAGACACTTATAACAAGCTGCCCTGCGAGAGATCACTGTTATAACTATCTATTACTAAGTATAAGTAGAGATAGAAAACAGCTAGAAAAAGATAAAAATCCTGAAAGATTTCATAACCTGAAAAAATTTATAACGGCCAATTAACTTATTATTAATTCACAAGCTAAAAAACTAGCTATAAGGTAAAAAAAAACATTGACTTCGGAAAGTACAACTTATGTGAAAAGTACGACCACGGTTATCAATATTGCCAATATAAATACATGGCGCTTAAACACTAACGACGTAAACAAGGTTTGAGTTTCATATCTTGGTCAGTCGTGGCTTCTCGCCACACTCCGAAAGTGTATCACTACACACCCAACCATTAGAACTAGTAATAGTCTTCCTACAAACTTCCACTGCAAATCGCTGCATCTGTTCCCGTTCCGTCGTCGTAATGACTAATCAAAGTCATACCATAAGCCCTCCTCTACGCGTCGCCCTAAACCGTATGCCGGTCTCGCAGGAGGCATCCTTTGGACGACGTTCCCCGAAGCAAGTAGAGCTTCTGCGCTCTACTCTCTGCATTTGGCAACCTCGACGATGCTTCTGCGCTCACCTGTCCTACCCGGTGACGGTGTAAAAGCCTTTAGGGCTAACAGCATTCAGTCAATAAAAAAAATCCCAACTGTAGTGGAGCTTCACATTGGTATTGCTAGGACAATGTTCCTCGATCCTAGTACAGATTCTTATGATTTTTATAATATATCACATTTACGACGATACTTCTAAGTTCGCAATTATGTCCCTTATAACGCAATACTAAAAATATAATTAGCCCTAAAAAGTATTGTTAGTTAAAAAAAAAATACATTTCAGAAATAGTATTCTAGTACGATAGAGTTTTTCTGCAGTCAGGCCTGTGGAACTCTAAAAACGCCCGGAGAGCTAATTATTTCCCCGCTTATCTTCCGGATGATTTATTCCGGAGTCCTGCTAATTTTTCAAGATCGGTTTTTTAATTATTACCGTCGCCAGTATTCGATTTATTCATTTATCTTGTTAATTAAATTAGGAGATCCCTGTTTGGATCCTCATTCTAAATATTCAAAATAGATTTTTAATTTTCCATCTAATAAATGAATCTAATAGATACAGAATGTGTAGTATATATCTGTAAAACGTTAGATCTAGAGTGCATAATTTTGCGATAGCCCATAGATATCAATGTTAGAGCAGCGTAGAAGCCTTTGCTAAGGACTGAAACAGTAACAGGATACTTTTACTAATGTGGGGCCATAATAAATTTTTTTTTTGTATTTTTAAACTATATATTTTTGAGAGGCGTTTTTCACTTAACATTTAAGCGTAGTCAGCTAGAACTTACAGTTAAAAGCATTTCCTATACCTTAAATAATGTGTTTCCTATCGCGGAATCCACCACCCCAACCTGGGCGAGTTTGACAATGAAGGAGAGGTGTATCTCGGCAGTGTCTAGATTAAACATGAGTAAAACAGAATGAGGAAAAAAAAAATAAATAATAATTATTTTTCCAAAAAGTTTCCGGATGAATTTTTTTCATCCGGTATGCTACCGCGGCTTTAATTGTGCAAAATAACATCATTATTGATCCAGCGGATAAGCTGTGAAAGCATAAAAAACAGACAAACAAACGGGACTTTTGCATTTATAATATTACTATGAATTGTCATTGGCTATAAAAAGAGTGCGATAAAAATTACAGAGATACGAAAGAGTGCTAACAGAATAAACAAAAAACAATCGAACGTCATCCAGGGGTAACCAACTCGCCCCCGTCCGATCGGCACACGGCAAGCGTTAATTTAAAACGCCAAACAAATAACCGTTGGCTTCAGTTGCAGTCAAAATTCACACTATTCCAATGCGAGAATTAATTAAATGCTCCCGTGACAAAGATGATTTCATCATGGAATCGGCATCTGTTGACAAATGTAACATTAAGATATGTATTTTAAAATACACCAACCTAAAATATATTTTTAAATATACTCTTACAAGGTTTTTAAAGACATCCAACTAATTTCTAATCAACCAAACTAAATCATTTAATGGCCTTTCTACTTTCGCACCGTCATTCAAACCATCTTCTTGGAATTACTTTTCTGGGTTCGTAACCTTCTGCTTTCCTAGTTATGACTAGTTTCTTCAAGTCATTTCCGTATTTCGGAAGGCATATAATGAAGATCAAATTTGTTATATGGTTCCGGGTCTGTTCGAATATCAGGCGATATCTAGCTTATTTCGCCAGAGCTTAGTTTAAAATCCATCTACGCCTTTCTAGGTATGTCACATAGCGTAGAAAAAATTTATTAATAAATAATCGATTTTTTTCCCTTCAAAAATAGTCGATAAAAATCTATATTTTCTTTGATTTTGAAAATTTGCCTTTTTTAATATTATTATTGAATTACAATAAAGACCGATTAAAGTAGAATACTACCAAGAAATAATAGGTAACAGATGCGTTGTTTGTGATATTCGTTTAAAATATGTAGTTTGGCTACATTGGTTTCATCCAACAATGTATATCTAATCTTAAAAATCAAGAAAAGTGTAAAAAAGAAAAAAGTATAATAAAAAAAAATCGATTTTTAAAGAAAAAATAATCGATTATTATAAATCGATATTTTTTTACGTCGCTACGCCTTTACCGACGAAAACTCTATTGGTATAACAATAAAGGATCGAAAACAAATGAGCAGTTTTTTTTGTTTTCGGTATGCACTGATAAAAGATAAGGATGAAGATCGTAATATATGATCCTTCGATATGGAGGAATACATAAATATCATATCGTATCTCCATTAGTCACAATCAATCCTATACGTTATCTATCCTTATACGCTAATATAAGGCCAAGATTTTCATAGGGGTCGGCTTGTTTTATTACACTGCTTTCATCATAAAGAGCTTGATCAATTGAAGAGAATAAAAAGAATAAAGATCGCTTCTAGTATAAAATATTCGTAACGCACACGGCAGACAGTGTGGGCCATAAATTGAGCGGCGCTGTCAATTGCACGCGCGCCAATAGTTGCGGTCAAGCGGCTTTTTGCACTTATTACAGAAATTTGTTGTTTCATTTACAATCATTTACAATTTTCATGTTAATGCTACTGTTATGACATGTGCCATTGGTGCTAGCGGCGCTTCTTATTATATTTATCGTCATGTAATCACCACAAATGTAAAGACCTCTGGATTGAAATTGAAAAGAAGTTTAGATTCCTCTTAATGAGTAGGAATAGGAATCTCGCATAACCGATTCTCACCAATAAGAGCTTCGATATCTTTTTGACGATTTTCCCCGCAAAAAAAAGAGAGAAAATAGAATAAAGCAGTGGACGATATACAAATAAGACATAAAAATATCTTATCTTTCGACACTTAATTCATAGCCTCGGTAGCGCAGTAGGCAGCGCGTAAGTCTCATAATCTTAAGGTCGTGAGTTCGATCCTCACCCGGGGCAAGTTTTTTACTTGCCCGTGCCCATATTCAGTAAAGTTTTATTTTCACTCAACGAATTAAATATTTGGCTGTATAATTTTCGCTATCTCTCTCAAGTGTATTATGATAATTAATTTTAGTGTAAGATTCATCCCAACATAAACATTAAGCAACTTCAGCTCTACGGGTCGCGGATTCGATTCCCACCTAGGCCCAACATTTTTTTTAACAAAATTAATTTGTTGGTTTTTGAGTGTATTTGAAACTATATATGTACTATTTGCCAGTTGTCTGTCACCCATAGCACAAGTATTAAGTAACTTTGGGGCCGTAGGACTGTGTATAAACATTCTGCTGTCCTTATCCCACTCTAAGTGGGGATACCAAGTGGTCACATGATTTGGCTGGGTATTTTACTAGTGTCCGCCTAACAGACGTCAACTTACCTTAGTCGCCCTTTGCAACGTCTCGGTAAGAAAAAGTGTGGTCTATTCTACTCAGCTGGATACCACACGGCGAGTCAACTTACCTTAATCGCCTTTTTGAAACCTCGGTAAGAAATGAGGGTGGTCTATTTTACTCAGCCGGATACCCACGTATAACTGTGTAAATGTCCCATATATTTATACTTATTTATTTAATACAATTAAAATTATGTAATATTCAGATATGATATACTACTCTCAAGTCCAGTTTATTCATTCATATAAAAGTGCTAGACAATGCTTATTGCTACGAAATTGACAATCAAACTGACTTATGCCATTTGACACAGAGCGGCGCCATATTAAAAACCACTAAATCACTAACATCGATTGTAACATAGTTATGTCACCCCAGTCCACTCATTGCTATATTTAGACAATGAAACGCCTGATATCAGGGTTCTAATAATAGAAAATGCATCACCGATCATGCATTGAACATGTGATCGTATGATTTTATTGACAGTGTATACCGTACGGTATGATTCTGGTTAGTGACTTTTGTTTCGACTAGATCGAAAATTCGATATGAACGAGTGAACTATTGTGGTTTGTGAATAGTTTCATCGTTCATGTCTTTATTTTTTTAAAATATTTGCCAGTACAAATTAATAACATTCCCATTCGCATATCGTTACCCTGACTGTATATTTTAATATTATTATTCAAATACCTCTCGATATGATTGACTTCTCACAGTTATATTCCAGTGTGTCATATGTAGATCACCAGATACAGCGTCGCATAAGTTAAATCGAAATTCTCTCATACTCATCATATCATCATAATATTAAAAAAAATCCTATGATTGTTAATTTCAGTAGATTAATTATCAATGTTATTCTCTATTATTTTTTTTATATTTTAGGGAGATATTTCTTAGGAAATATATATATCTACACAAAATAAGCTTTTTTTATACAGAAAAAAAACCCCTTATGGGTACCGCCGCCCGATGGCGACAGGCGGCTGTTATGTCGGACTCGCACCGACTGAAACGACCTGTGTGCTCCACCACGCTGCCGATGGCAAGGACAGGGTATCATTGTACATATTGCCCCCATCCCGCCGACAGCTCTGATCCCAGAGAACCAACACCTCCGGGTAGGGGCCCCTCGAAAGAGAAGCCCCCCTCTGCTAACCGGTGCATCAGGAGCACCAGATGCACGAACCGCCTCGGGGACCTGTAAGCCGGGCGTCCGATATACCCCATTCGGAGCACCCGAAGGTCCCCAGTTAGGGCGGCAGACGATGGGCTTGGGCGAGTCTGGACTGGACGCACCAGCAGCAGATTGGATCCAAAACAACAGTTCGTGGAACCGCTCCGCCGCCTCCTTCCACCCCTCTCTGCAGAGCAAAGGGGGGCCATGGCTGCCCACGATCGCTCCCTGCCCACCGTATTATCTGATCACGGTCGACAGGGAGAGACCGCGCCGCAAGTAGGGGCCCCAACGCCTTGGTGGGCGTTTCCGCCCCCACGGGGTAATTTTTTATAGAGGTTTTCTTCCTCGCAACCCGAAGGTCCTCGTTCCCATTGCTGGGCTTCCGAGTTTCGCCGACGGTGGCCGTAACCATGTCTAGCTAGACTTAGAGTAAGCCCAACTGGACCCGTCGCTCATTAGCGACTCCACCCCAACTCCCCGGAGTTCCCGGCCCGTCCAGATTGCCCTCTGCTAATCAGAGGGACAACTGGATTGGCCACGCCTTAGTGGTCCGTTCGCCAAGACTAAGCTTGCCCAGGGTGCGCCACGAGGAGGCCGACCACTTTGGCACCCCACAAAATAAGCTGTGATAGCCCAACGGTGAGACCATGTGAGTCTTTCGAGAGCATCACGAGTTGAAGGTTCGGGTTGGCACCAATAAGTTTCTCTGTTAAAACTTATGTGTGTAATTATTAATTGTAACATATCTCCATTTCGGTGAACGATATTTTCCATCGTGCATACATCTGCATATCTCTAGAGAAGTTGGGGATATGTGTAACGTAGCAATCCGTATTGGAGCCGGGTGCTAGGTCTTAGTTCAAACCCTTCTCTCCTTAACGTAGAGAGGAGGCATTTGCCCAACAACGGGATTACATTACATTAACTTTTTTTAAATTAAAATTTAATTAATTTAACACAATTAAATCCATGTATGAATATATATGATATGATATGATGACTTTTATGATGATGAATATTATGTTGAATATTAATGAATATAAATGATCAATTTTATGATTTAAAATTGCAGAACAGGAAGCACGCCGCTCGTTGATAGCGATCAAAATTGACCCGTTACAGCCAAGACGATCAAATCAAATGGCGCTGCCCACATAAATAATATCGCACTTATTACTATACTTACTCTAGTTTCTGTAAATAACTATATTATGATGTAATAGTAAGATGGCCATTTTGGTGACTACATATTGCCTGGGACATTTATTTATTTACTTTTGGCCTACCAAAAATTACATGTTTGGTTTTCCATAAATATTGGTCTTATTTGTTAATTACACATAATTTCAATTATAGGTAGACACAGCATGCCTTTATAGACAACTACGTACGATAAACAAAAAGACAATAATTGTAATATTAAAACTATTATTAGGTAACATTTATTTAACTAAAACTTAAACTATTACCTAAAAATACACTATTTCCTACATACAAGAAATATTAACATAGGATACCGTGAAAAAATAAATTGAAATTAATTAAACAGGAGTCAGTGCTTTATCTACTTTTTTCTTCCATCGAGCTATCGGTAAAAGAAAGTGTCCCAATTAATGAGAGGGAAGATGAAACTTGTAGAGCTGTCTTTGTTTAACCATATATAAAAAGAGAGACAGATACGACCTTATTTGCTTTCTCTCTATTGTAATAAGGCAATTTTACACTGGATTCCGTACTCCAATATCCACCTCCTTCAGTCGTGTGCACACTGCTGAGCATCGTGATGGTCCCTTTGATGATCTCTTGATACCTTTTGTAACCTGATGATGATCCCATTTGTATATTAACTGCCCAAGCTCAATGTGATGTCCAGACGTTCAAACACCAGATCCAATCATCTTTTCGTGCTCCAGAAGTCGGAGCTCGAAGCTCCCGAGCTCTCCTATTCATCTTAGCGTGATGTAATATAGCCTATGGTCTTCCTTGGTAAATTGACTATCTTAAGAACACGAGGGCACACAAATCATTTCAGTAAAGTTTTATTGCGATTGGGTTAATAGTTAAAGAACGTGTGCAGTATCTTGCTCGAAATCAAAAACCCTAAATTAATAGACATTATATATACGCTGGATTATGAATGACCTAAAGGAATTATATAAACACACGGGTCACATCGCGTTATAATCGAATTACCTTTATACAAGGTTCGACGTTTCGTGTGTTTATATAATAATCAGTATGAATCGTGAAAGTTTAAAATCTAGCGACCTAAAGAAAATCATCGCCAGGAAACCTGCTTATATCTGGACAATTTCTTGAATATTTTATCGGCAAATATGTATTGAAGTACGCTGGGAGGTCCAGTGCTTGTCTTCAAGAAGAGTCCTTGTCTTAGAGCAGCAATAAAACATAACGGCACACTAATTAACGAACAGATAAAACGTATAATACACGTGTTCGAAGACAAAGTCAACTAAATGGTGGTTTAACTCGGTACTGTATAATTCTGCCGGTTTGGTTAATGCTTCGCTTTGCGATTTTGTCGTGGAATCTATCCCCTGACGATGGTTCTGTTACGGGGCGAAACAATTGTTGAGATTGTGGTGATGAATGTGTGCAGTGCTTGTGTTTTGTTGTGTTATCGGTGTCGGGTAGTGCATGAGTTTTTACAAATTCTGCATGTATCAGGTATGAGAACGAATAGTACACTCTACATTTAGCATTACATATATTGTCTTTTATCGCGGATTATAGCAAAATAATATTCTCATTAGATTTGTATTATGGACTTCTGCAAAGTAACGCCTAATTCTATGAATTAATTGTAGAATACGTTATTCCTTTGCTTGGTTAAAAATATCCCTTAAAGTATGTACGATGAAAAAGCCGTATATTTATCGAGAAACTTCGCCCCCCACCAAAAACAAGGAACTTAGTAATTAAAAGTCTTCAGCGATCATAAATCTATAAGTTGAAAGATATTTTAAATTAAAATTCTCCTATCTCCCCGGGATGATAATTCCAACACAATGCTTCCGCTGAAAATATATCGAAAGAAAAGATAGGTCGTAAATATTAAACTTTATAAAGATAGTATCCCCAATAAGTGTTAAAGTTGTTTTAATAAATTCTGTACTAGAATGTAAGGTAACGGCCTACCACTACTCCACTGCTGGGAAAAATTTTCTCCTTAGAGAAACTTGGAACTTTGAGTCACCACTTTAATCATCTATGAATGGGAAATATGAGCTCAATAATATGACCAATAAACCATTTTTTATTTTAAGAAAACCTATTTATTACCTTTTACTTTTTAAAGATTATCCGCCGAGTTTCTTGCTGGTTTTTCTGGGTAGGAGCAAACTTCCGAATCAGTAGTAGCTTCTTTAAAATATTAGACGATTCAAAAGTACTGTAAACAGTTCACTTAATACAATAAAGAATATTTTAAATTTTAATTTGAATTATGAGTCGTCACCGTTCGACCGGGACGACTCATATACGACAGGGGCGTGTATGTACCTGACAGTGCTTCACCGCACCACTGGTGGCGAGAACAAGGTACCGTTGTACTCATTGACCCCATCCCTCCCAGCAATATTTCGTTACTCCGAGTCGGGATCCGCGCCCGACCACGACCTCCAGGTCGGGGCCTTTTTAAACAGTGGCCCCTTGCTCCACTAAGCGATGTGTCGGGAGCACCAGAGCGTCCGATAAACCCTGTCGAGTCGCTCGCAGATCTTCGTTTGGGATGCATGTCATCGGCATGCAACGGACATCATGCCTTATAACTCTGTATTTATTTATTTTATTTGAAATTAATTACAAAAATATTGCGCCACTTTTACAGGATAGAATTAAAATGAAAGTTACAATTTGGCCGTTTGAGTGGGAGAACATCTGGCTCCTAACTAAGGAACTTGTATTTATGATTATCTTTAATTCTGTTGCTTTATTAATTCTATTGTATTATAAGGTATGTAAAGGAAAAACTCATTATGGTGTACTTCTTAATGCCAATATTTAAATTATAAGGTGATACATACATACTGATGAAATGATAAGCTTTACTCTTAAACTATGATATATTGATATGCTGGCTGTGCTTGCGCCTTCGCCCAAGTGGAAATCAATGTATTTAATTAAATTATGAACATAAAAGTAGTTATTATGAAAGTAATAATAAAATTATTTTGCTATAATCCGCGAAGTAAAATAGAAAATATATATAATGCTAAATGTAAGTGGGCAATCGGTTATCATACCTGATAGACTCCAGTCGTGGAGTCTATCTCCTGACGATGCTTCGGTTGCGGGGCGTAACGATTGTTGAGTTTGTGATAGTGAACGTATATAGTGCTTGTGTATTGTGGTGGCGGTGGTGGAGGTTTGTGCATGTGTTTTTACGAATCCTGCATGTATCAGGTATGATAACCGATTGCCCACTTACATTTAGCATTATATATATTTTCTATTTTACTTCTTCGCGGATTATAGTAAAATAATTTTATTATTACTTTTGTATTATGGATCTCCGCAAAGTAACGCCTAATTCTATAAATTAGTTATTATGAGTTAACCATAAGAGATAGAAACACGCTGTCATGGATTTTTTTTGTTTTTTTGAAGGTCTACAATTTGTCAAGTACATTACTTTATGTAGTGTATCTCTGTTGGTTAACACGGCGCACGCGACTGAACCTTTCGGCAGGAGTTTTTTTACAACTACGCGACATTTTCAACACAATTTACCGAAAACCGTAATACATTATTATCCTAAGACATCCTGAAACTTTTGAGTCATAAACAACCTTAAGGACCGAGGATCAATAATTTATCTATCTCCATAGTATTTATGAACAATAAAGTATCGCTTGAAATATAATTTTGTACAATAATACTTATTAAAATGTTTATTTATATCTATATTTTTAGTTCCATCTTTACATTTCTCGTAGTACTTTAAGCTTCCTAAAGATAGACTGGCTATTGATTGTTACATACTAATTCTACGATATGACGTTAGATGACCAACAAAATTAACAGTACGCCATCTTTTGTATATTCCATGAACTAAGTTGCTACAATAAGCGCACGCGCATACTAAGTAGTTTTTATGGATCAATATAGCGGATTGTTCATAGATGGCGCTTAGCGATGTGAAAAAATAATCGAATTTAAAATAATCGATTATTTTTCAAAATAATGAATTTTAATAATCGATTATTTTAGGTTTCCCTTTTTCTTTTTTACTCTTTTTCTTGTTTTTTTAAGATTACATATGCATTGTCGGATGAAACCAATTTACCCAAACTACACATTTTAATCCAATTTCACAAACAGCGTATCTGATATTATTTCTTGGTAGTTGTCCTCTTTAATTAGCCTTTATTGTAATTAATCATTATTATTAAAAAAGACAACTTTTGAAACAGTCAGAAAAAATAGATTTTTAAAAAATCGATTATTTCTTAAATAATAATCGATTTTTAAAAATCGATCCATAATGGCGCTACTAAAATTCTTCTAAAATCTTACTGGTGTTTAGAAATCAATTACAGAATTAGGCGTTACTTTCCAGAGGTCCATAGTATAATAGTAATGAAAATATTATTTTGCTCCAATTCACCATAAAATGGTGTTAATATGTTATGTTAAATTTAAAATTTACGATCCGTTCTCATACCTGATACATGATGCAGAATTCGTAAAAACTCATGCGCTACCCACCACGAATAACACAACAATACACAAGCATTGCACACATTCACTACCACAATCACAACAATTGTTTCGCTCTGTAACCGAAGGTTATTCAGGAGATAGACTTCACGGCAACGGGCCGACCGGCCGGATTTGCGATTTTGTAGAATTAATAATAAAGAAGAAGTATTAATATTTATTCGATTAAGACTTGATTAATATTATAAATATCTAGTAAAAATCCGTATAATAATCCGTTCAGCAGATATTGAGAAAATCGATCACATACAGACAGACAGATTTTGGGAACTTTGATTTGTATTATTATAAGTATAGATCTTTAATATTGAAATGAGTTAATCTTGTATTATACATACAAGATTAACTCATTATATATTTTCGGAATCTCGGAAACGGCTCCAACGATTTTCCTGAAATTCGGATGGAGGGCTTTTGGGGGAGAAAAATCGATATTCGAGGTTTTATTCAAAAAAAATGTTGTTTCATTCCTGTTTTCGGGCTATAAATTTTTTTTTAAATTTACGTTGAATACAATCACAATTTTTCGCTGTCATACGTAAAGTCATAGTAGTTCATTTGGGGAACGGGCGATCTAGAGAGGGGAAAGTACTTAGGATCGAGCCCCACCTGCCCTATTATTTTTTCATTTTTCTTTTCAATTTTTTTGTTAATTTTTTTTACATCATTTTAAAAATTACCGAGTATGGCTCGGTCACCTTTTGGCTTTGGCATTTGGCATGGCTTTTGGCTAGGTAAAGGTACTTATATACAAATAACTACTTGAAAGTATTCCTTATTTTTATATTTCTTTCAATTAAAACAAAAGAACAAATAAATTGAATAATACATTTATTTCATAAGTTCTACTATTGTCACATACGTACAGAGTATTTACAAGTTATAAGTATATAAAAATAAAAACATAGTTCGTTACAACATTTACAAAGCTTGATTGCGTATTTACACTATAAAAATTGATAAATTTGTTCAACGAATAAGTATCAGATTTTGTTTTATGCACTCATATCTACCAATTAACTTCACGCCCTGTGGTATCCGGCTAAATAGAACATGTTGTGGCGACCCCACTTAGAGTGGAATAAGGGCAGGAGGATAATTTACCACTTAACTTAATCTTAATTATTACGAGTATATGATGTATTGAGTAAGTGTATTTATGATTTGTGTTATCATTTAAGTGTTAATATTCAAGATTTATGTTGAAAACTGTAGTAGTATAACAGACCACCCTCTTATCAGTGTTGTAAAATACGACTAAGTTAAGTTGACTCCAGGCCCGCAGCTAGTCTTAAAATACGTAACAAAATTATGTGATAACATGCTGTAACATGTCGACCCCACTTAAAGTGGGATACGGCGTTTCATGTCATGTCATTGCTCCCAGTCTGTACTTACGCCTAATAGTAAGGAGACAATTTGTAGAAATGCTATATAAGACATTAGATACTATTTCAGCATTAAATAATTAATTTCATTGCTAGTGCTTTGCTTATTTAGCTACGCCATTGAACCTGATATATTTCAGTACAAATCAATCAATTATTATAAATTTATGTAAAAAGTTTATAAGTATATCACACTATTAAGTAAACATGACTATCGGTCACTATGTGTAAAATGCATAAACAACAGAAGCCGCGGGTCACTAAAACGTGACTTACATTTACCTATAAGTACATATTGAATGATTATATATCGATATGTACTTGTATGTTTTTTATCGTCACAATAAAGTAGGGAAGAATAATATTAACATACAGATAACAACAGTGGAGACAGAGCAAAGTTATCAATGATTTGTTTAACTACTTTTCAACTTTATACTTTTTAATATTTTTGTTTTTACGTTTGTCTATGAGTGATTTATTCGTTAGGTCCGTAGCACGCACGCATGCATTTTGAATTTAAAAAACGAACTTTGAACACCTATCACTCTATATGATTCTCAATTCGTTCTATTTTTAAAAACTATCCATTAAAAGGGTTTTAAAAATAAAACTGAGTTAAAGCTCAAGGACAAAAAAGATAAGAGATATAAAATTGTACTAAATATTATTATTCTTTCGGGTGTTCTCAAGAATAAGAATATTAAGAAAAGAGATATTACGTAAGAACAAAAATTAAATTTAACGAACGAACGAACCACTTTAAATTGTAAATATATAATTAATTAAATTAAATATTAAGTTAATATAAAATTGTTGTAAATAGTGCTGCATTAAATATTTCAAGCTTGTGTTTAAAACAAGCTTTTTTTAGTTTATTTTATCGAATTATTATTTTTTTATATCTCCTGCCATACTATCTAACATGGCTATAGTTTCATGATTCATATACAGAATAAATATTGCTTTATAATATATCGGTTTATCTGGAAAAACAACTTGTCATGTTGCTTTATTTGTTAAGGCATCTTTCCTGATTAGGATCATCAATGCTAATTTTGTTCTGCATTATTTAATATCAATTTTTTTAGGAAACAAGTCAATAAATATTATTATATAAGGTCGTTAATGCTTTACACTTATCGATATAGGTAACTATAGATAACATAAGTCAACATTAAATATCACAAATTGATAACTTCGTTTGTAATCATTGCCAACAGAGTTATCTTTGTAAATAAAATTGAGAAAATCTATACTTAACACAGAAAATATATATTGTATTGTATCTGGAATATTATAAGATGTTTTATCTCTTTTGATTGACATAATAATACTTTTGATATTGCGCGCAAATATAACATCGTTCTATCTTTTGTATGTTTTATATGTGTATGGATATCTTGGCTGAATATTAAAGTATTTTATATAACTTTATTTTCTATTATAATTATAACTCTATTTTTTTGCTTAATTTTTTTATACTTTTCTGATGTCTTTAATAATTAATTTCTAATTTAATATTTTTATTTAATTGAATATTTTTCAATGTATAATTTATTTAGAAATACATTTTCTAATTTATAATTTATTAACATTTAATTTGTATTAAAAATTAAATTGTCACAAAAAAACTGTAAATATTTTAATTTTTTGTTGTAAACTTCATCCGTCTCAAAATCTTTCAATAATTATTTGTATCACAATTTTTACTTCAGTATTTTAATCTAATACTTTACTTTAATACTTTTTTTAATATATTTAAAAATTTACAAAGTTAAATACATTGCATGATTTAAAGATTGTTTAAATTTACTTATTTTACTACTTTAAATCATTTTTAATATCATTTACTATTTCATTTCACACCTTGCATCAAAGTCTATGCATACACATTATGCTTTTGCATGGTAACATTAAAGTAGTTTAACTAATTATTTTTACTATGACTTCGAAGACTCTTCTATTTAGTCTTTTCCTTGTGTCATTTACTCCATATCTCCGATTTTTAGCTCAATTTCTCTATGTAAAATATAGAGAAATAACCCTTACTATTGTCATTTCAAATTTTCTAATGCCTTCCTGAGATCCCTTAGTGATACTTTCCGTTACTCTGACTATTCTGTCGGCTCCAGGTGTTGGAGTTTGTCCTAATAGGGAAGGTTTGACCGATGCCCGTCGGTGAGTGTGGTGGGGTCGGCGGTAGCAGATTTGTTGCTGGTTGGTAGACTTTCGCCGACATTGTCATTTCATCTGAAAATAAAATACGAGAAATTTAGGTTCACCTGTAAATAGCCTAAGATCAACGATATGTATACTAATATATAAAACTGAAGAGTTTGTTAATTTGTTTGAACGCGCTAATCTTAGGAACTGCTGGACCGATTTGAAAACTTCATTGAGTGCTTTCCTCGATAAATGGACTATAAGATAGGAAGGCTATAGACTATATGATCGCGCTAATTTGAATAGTACCAGTTATAAAAAATATTACGAAAACGGCAATATTTAAAGCTTTCCTTGCGTGCCCTAAGTAAACGGTGAAAGTTATACAAAAATCATGTGTAAAATTGTTCCCCTTTAAAAGTTCTAAATAAAAGTCTGCGACACCATATGTCTAGCCTTTAAGGTTAGCCCACTTTAAACATTTTTCTGGTTATCAAAATACTGTATTACTGTTATAATCATTACACGCGGACGGAGCCGCTGGAAATTGCTAGTCTATTATAGTGACCATGAGTGTGTTGGGAGAATGTCATGAGAATTCTATTATTTGGTATGATTCTTTTCGTTGCTTTTTCTGTGGTTAACTGCCACATAATCAGAAAAGATGCACGTACGTAACGCTTGATACAATGGTGTTTAAAAACAGTAAATGCGTCCGAAAGCATTCCCAGTTCGTTTCCCAACAGTAAAAAAGAAAAATGGTTACCTGCAGGTACCTGTGTAGGTATACCTACATATTCGATTCATATTTGCCGAAATAAAACAAGCCCTTAGTGATATTCTAAGTTTACACCAAAATCTACCTTCACCCAATATTTCGTAAAAATTTGTTTAGACGTTCCAATGCAAATGCGATACACGCACACAAACGCACACACACACAAACGCACACACACACACACCCCCAAGAACACGGGTGTTTAAAATATTGTGATATTGCTAATTATTTTCTATCAGACATGGTCCGTTGTGAATAAAAACCGGCGAACAATACAAAATTTTATACTTATTACCAAACAAGTACGTAATTTGCAAGTACTTACTAGTTGAAAACGACCGGCTATATGAGTATTTTGAGTTGTTGTCCTTCGATGGTGGCATCTTTGAACTGCAACAAAGAAACGACATTCAGTTATAGATAACGTATTAATAAGATCTAAAACGACAAAGATTTACAATTTTTGCAATTCAGGCAGGGTTAAATATTTAAAATCATACATCGATTAAGGAATCAATTTTCTTAACAGAGTTAAACATGCTTATGTGAAATCCAGTAAAAACAGTAACAGTAGTAAAAAATATACATAAAAACAAAAGAGACTACTGAAATTAGTCTCATATATAGCAATGCAAGGGTATCACTAGTGTCCTAAGACGTGTTAATGTATGGTTTACACGTAGCAGGAGCGAAAGTTTCGTCCAAGATCATCATCATTCTCCTGACCTTATCCCACTCTACGCGGGTTCGGCACAACATGTTTTAAACAAGTTGTTAAATGTTTTGGCTAGTTATTTTATGACCGACCACCTAGCTAACGTCTACTTACCTAAGTCGCCTTGAACGACAACTGTGTAAGAAATGAGAGTGGTCTATTCTACTTAGCCACTATTCAACTTACCTAAGCGTCTTTTACGACACCCGGTAAGACACCTCGGTCTATTCAAGGGAGTCTATAAAAAAGGTAATATCACAAATTGTTACAGATGAGCAGTTTTCCGCTCTCCTTAAAAAGTAAAATGTTTAAAACGATTAGTTCAAAAATTCCAAAAATCTGATATAAGGAAGTTTCCTGACAATGTTCTCAGCGTCTAAGGCATATTCAACAAACATTTAATAAAATACAGAGGAATTTGGAAACTCCTGTAACAGATTCTATCAATTTTATTTCATTCTTAATTAATTTTATTACAGAGCATTCTTCATATTAAAGTATATCAAAATGCATAATTTTAACTGACTGAAAAAAACATTATTTGAGTCTAGAAGGAAATAATTAATAGAATTAGGCGTTACTTTGCGGAGATCCATAATACAAAAGTAACAATAAAATTATTTTGCTATAGTCCGCGATGAAGTAAAATAGAAAGATCGTTTCGCCAAAATCACAAAATTAGTTTATCTCCTGATGATGCTTCGGTTGCGGGGCGAAACGATTGTCGAGTTTGTGATAGTGAACGTATGTAGTGCTTGTGTATTGTGGTGGCGGTGGTGGAGGTTTGTACATGAGTTTATACGAATCCTGCATGTATCAGGTATGAAAACGGATTGTCCACTCTACATTTAGTATTATATTTATTTTTTATTTTACTTTGTCGCGGAATATAGCAAAATAATTTTATTATTACTTTTGTCTTGAAAGAAATATTCTAAGCTCATGATAAAGTTACTGCGCCTCAGTGTAATGTACGTATCGTGGAATTATTAATGATATATCATCGGCTGTTATCTCCCTTAAGACGGCAACACCACATTAATAATATACTAGGCTTTATCGGGAATCGTCGATATATTACTTTGATTGGGCCTTATTTCGGCCCATACATGGGACGACACGAACAATTTCACGATATTTTTTTTTTATTTTAGTAATACGGTTTAAGATTTTTCAAATACCACACATTTCCTAAACTTAATTTCATTAATTTTGTGAAATAATTGACTATTCTAAGCTGTGATAGCCCAGCGGTGAGACTGCGATTTTCTAGGCGATTAAGGGTTTAAACCCCGGGCAAGTACCAATAAGTTTTTCTATTAAAAGTTATGTGTCTAATTGATAATTGCAATCTATCACAGGCTTTTCGGTGAAGGAAGACATCTTGAGGAAACCTACATATCTCTAGATAATTCAATCCGATGGGAGCAGCGTGGTTGGTCTTAGCTCCAATCCTTCTCCCCAAAAGCGGAGTAGGAGGCCAATGCCCAGCAGTGGGATAGTAACAGCCCGTGACTTTACTTATACGTGGCGTAGCTTATTCGGCTAACGGGTGGACGCGAGAAATGAAAATACCTAGGATCGAACCTACCCTCTTATTTTTCTTTTTTTTAAGTTTCTTTTTTTATTTTGTAAAAAATTACCGAGCAAGGCTCGGTCAACCAGGTACTTGAGTATATATGATATATAATATACCTATTACATTTGAAAAATATGATATAATGTCGACCACTTTCAATAACCACAGTTGTTAGACGTATCATAGCATAAATTGTGCATCGATTAAAATTTTAATCTAATCGTTATAGATTATAATGCTATGATGGTACTTATACTATAATGGACAAGTTGGTTATAAAAATTACACTATTAATTAGTTAAATTATTTATAATTACCTAAAATTATTTTGAAATAGGAATAAATATAAGAAGGTATTTCATGCCTACCTTAACATGCTTAGTGCCAAGCAACTCACGTGCTTAGCCTTTGTAACCCATAATTATACCAGTCTACTAGAAACTTGCAACCAAGCCTCTTAACACTTTCTCATTCCATAATAGATGACTAATAGTTCTATGATATTAGACATGAAGTCACATTATGATAACATACAAATGTGACATCTAATTAATCATAAAATGTGATAGTTGAAGTCCGTACATCCTTTTATCATTAATTCATGTCTCATGATTTCCTTATAGTATATTTAATGAGTATAATATGAAGTATAGTAAAGGAGAAAATGTGCAAATAATTTCGTCCTTTTTCATATTGAATATTGTTGGTGACACCCCCCACTCTCCCTACAATTATCCTAACTATATGCAAATCAAATGAGGTTAGAAAAATAAAATGGTAACGTGCAAGTACTTAGGAACGAAAATTACGTGTTGAAAGTCTGAAAGTCGAAACCACAGCAAGTCTGCAGAAGCATCAAACCTAAAAAACAGTATACTGCGATATTACCCGAATGATTTTATCATAACTATGAAACTCCTATTCCTATAAGAAATTTTCAAAGAAAAAATATGGACGTATCGTCTATAGGACTACCGATATTTATTAAGCAATTTTTCCTTTGAACGATTTAGTCCTAATGCTACATTATACCCGATAATAATATGATACAGTATTGAATATGGAACGGATCAAAATGTCTTATATATTATTTTGCTTCATACGAATAAAGATTCTAAACAAATAGACAGAAAGATTATATTCTTATTATAAATTTCTGATATAGCAACGTTCGATACTATCACATGGTGCTATCATATTTTAGCGAAGTCGAATTTTATAGAATGAGGATCCGAATGATACTCGAAGAAAATTTAACCTTAATACATTGACATAAGAGTAGAATTTAAATGAATTTTCTAAGTGATATATAACTTTTTGGATATCTATTGTAACGGCACAGATTTTTGCCAAAAGAAAAAGGCGAAAGAGGAGGGTTATTTGTAAAATTGATTATGTTTGACGTCTTTTGATGATACCACTCTGTAAAATGCTTGATCGATTTTAATGAATTCACGTTAAAGGGATCGAGGTGCTTTGATTGCGAAGGCTTTTAGGCGATTAGCAGTATCTCAATACACAAAGGGATTTCGAACGGTGTTTTTATCAATACAGCCAATTTTACGTCGTTTATATCGAAAATGTTCTTGAAGGATTAATTTGTCGTAAATTTTGAAATAATGCGCTTAAAAGCAATACGAGAAGACGATTAACTATGCAATATCTTTTATTAAAATAACTTAGATATATTTTTTTTTATAAAAGGTTACTAGCAATTTGGGTTACAAATCACTAGTGAACTTGTTAACCCAAAAGCTAAGTTAAGTTAAGCTAAGCTTAAATGATTGTGTTAGGAGTGGGTTCACGTCGGTAATATAATGGCCGGGATTCGAACCCACAACCTCTCAGTCCGTTACTCTAACCACTCCGCTACCGCCACTTCAAAAGGCCTTTAAAGGGTACAAACCTTTATAATGTGGCATCAAGGGTTTAATGCTATAATTCAAACAAGTCAGTCGAAACTTTTACTACTATTTTACATTAAAATTGTATCTCTTATAAAAAGCAACTTCTACTGCGGACGCGGAACATACATTTTCATACACACGCATACATTTTTGCCGTGCGGTAGAATGGGAGGACGATACTTCCTCTCCTACGCCACGCCGGCGGCTTACTCTCCCTCCATCTTAAGAATTTGGACAGGTCACGTGTTCAGACGCAATTTTAACATATTTTACCTACCACAAACATTGCATAACGCCGCTAAAGAAGTTTTTACTTCAAAAATAATTCAAGATACAAACATAAAATAAAACTCTATCAAAGTCTGTCAATTGTATCACGTGTATGCAGAAAAGATAGAGCTGTCAAATCAATAGAATGAACGCGCTGACCTAATTTCCACAATTGACTGATAAAGATTTATTACACCAATAAACGGACACATTTACTTTCTTATAAACATATATGTCAAAATATACTGCACTATATTAAAAATTGTAGTATCCATATAATAATAGAAGACATATGGACATATAATTATTATTAACATAAGTTGATAAACATGTCTATATTTTGTTATGGACATATGTGATAAATATGAATGTGGATGGATATATGACTAGAAGGTAGCCGAAAAAGAGGTGGATGGGTTGTTTGAAGTATGACATGCGCAAGTATGAAAGTCGTAATGCCATAGTTGACGTAATATGAGATAATTGAAGCAAAAAACATGTTGTGCCAATTCAATTAAAAGTGGAATAAGGGCAGGTGAATTATGACTGATGTCATGTTGATATTGTTATTACCACTTTTAGAACAGAACTAACTGATTCTCTTAATACGTAATTCTTCTGGACAGTACCAATCTGAATCCTAAAGTTTAGTCTCGGTTTTTTCCGGTCCAATCCGTTGATTAATGAAGAGTATTTACAAAATAGCATAATACGGTCTGCTAGATCTATTGAGACATTTATAACATGTATTGGCACATTTATAAGATCCACAAGACTGATCGAATCAAATAAAATCAAAATAATCTTTATTCAAATAAGCTCTTTTAAGTACTTTGAATCGTCCATTTTCAATATGATTAATGAAGCTACAATTGGTTGGGAATGTTGCTCTTGCCGAGAAAAACCAGAAAGAAACTCGGCGGTCAATCTTTTAAACATTTTCAATTTTACATAATTAAACCGCAGTCCTTTATGTAGCTGAAAGGATTTTCAAATCTAGGCATTTTTATCATCCAAATAATCTGCAACTTTACGTATAAGGATATCTATTACACTTAATTGAAACCTTTCTGTATACTATTCTAGTATGGATTGCGGAATTTTATTGTAGAGGCGAATACTGAGGCCATCGAATGAGTTGCTAACTCTACTGAGTCGCGACACAGGCATTACAAGCTGTTTGTGACCTCTTGGATGTCTATGATATACATCGAACAAAATTAATGTAGAGTATGTATAACATATGATTTCTTAGTAAACATATAAACTTTATTTTCAATGCAGCAATGTTAGCTTAATATTTGTATAAGGTAGCAACTGTATCGGAACGGTGCTTTCACACGAGCACAGTGTGTGGAAAGTTTGCCTGCGTTTGAACTACGCCAGCTTTGGAGGACAGGTTAGTGTAGATACGTTATTTCTTTTTAGTGCAGTATCTACATTCATTTATAATTATAGGTAATTAATTGTCGCCACTATGTATAGTGCAATTGTTTTTAAACTTTATTAAAATTACTGAGCTATTTCTACGTCACGACATATCCATTCTTAATCTATACTAATATATAAAGCTGAAGAATTTGTTTATTTGATTGTTTGAACGCGCTCTCAAGAATTACTGGACCGATTTGAAAAATACTTTAAGTGTAAGATAGTCTATTTATCAAGGAAGGCTGTTGGCTATATAACATCACGCTAAGATGAATAGGAGAGGAATAGCAACAAAAAATATTATGAAAACGACAGAATTTAAAGATTTATTTGCGTAACGGTGAAAGATATATAAAAATCATTTATTACAAAATTAATCCCTCTAAAAGTTTTAAATAAAAGTCCGCGACAGTTTAAATCTATTCACGCGGGCGGAGCCGCTGGGGATTTCTAGTATAGTTGTAAAGCTAAAGAGTTTGTTTATTTGATTAAACGCGCTAACCTTAGGAACTACTGGACCGATTTGAAAAATTATTTGAGTGTAAGATAATCCATTTATCGAGGAAAGCTATATACTATATAACATCACGCTAAGATGAACAGTAGAGTAGCAGCAATAATTTATATGGTAAAACGTTTGCCGGTTCAGCTAGTTTCCTATAAAATAAAAAGTCCCCGGAAATTGAACTCAGTATTAAGTACTTCTAACACTGTAATATAAAAGGTGTGTGACATCATATCACACTGTCAATAAGCACTCGATCATCGATGAACATTTTATCGTAATAAACAACACTTATGATTAGCGTTACATATGAAATGTGTGACGAAGATTTTGTAGAGCAAAAATTACCATCATTTATTGCCTTTTATGGTATTATATGTTTTATCCTTGTAAATCTAGATTCATTACAATATATCGTCGCATATCTTTCATGTATATAACTCATAAAAAGCATAGCTAATACAACGATAGATGCAAATGAAAAGATATGAATCAATTTGTAAAAGTTTGTGATAAGCCTCAACTCTTGTCGTTGTAATAAGAATATTTAGTGCATAAGAATTCATTAAAAAAGTAGGTTAAGTAATTTTTTTTAGGGTTATTAGCTTATAACTTCTATACCATTATATAAAAGACGATAAATGCAACAAGGTATCGACATATAACGAAGGATAAAAATCAGTTGGCCAAACGAGTGTTAAATATGAATGTGGATGAATATGTGAATTTAGGGAGGAGAAAAAAGAAATGTTTGGATTGTGTGAAGTATAACATCATCCTCCTGACCTTATCCCATTCTAAGTGGAGTCGGTACAATTGTCACATGATTTGGCTAGGTATTTTACGATCGGCCGAAGCCTGACGTCAATTTACCTTACTCGCCATCTCGGTAAGAAATGAGTGTGGGCTATTCTACTCGCCTTTTCAGACACCTCGGTAAGAGATGGGAGTCTATTCTGTATATAATTTAATTTAGTATATAAAGAATATCCGTATATTTCTTACGGCATAGCACTTTGTTCGGTACATGTAAGTTGCATATCTATTTATTTACGTATTTACTTTTCATCGGCGACAGCCATTTTGCTTATCGCGGGATGAGATGTATGTTTGTTTGAATGGATGCTGTGACGCTGCGCTGATTGCAGAGACGGGTATATTGTGTAATGTTTATTTACATTTCATACCATTGTTAGATATCATATTCGAGATACTGCTATGCCCTAGTTAAGGTAGGTTTCAGTCAACTTGTAACTTCAATTAAACGTGATTAAGGCTATATATGGGCATTGGAGCGTTCTGATTTGGCAAGTGACATTTTTCATTTAGCTGTGGCGTCCCAATGGATGTCTCAGATTCGATTTCCTTCGATTAAATTGTCATCTATACTGGGAACATCATATCTCAAAAAGATTTAATTTTACGAAACAATGCCGTTTTAAAAGTGTAAATACAGTTAGTGCCCTACCCTCATCAGGCGTGTTTCCATCTTAGACTGTAGTTTCAGGTACCATGCGGCAAGATAACAGTTAGCGCAAATCTGTTACTAATTAAATTCTAAAAAAGAACCTTCTTATCAGAGAGAACTCATAATAGATTTAGGTACTCAAAATTTCGATACATCTGTTGCTCTAAATCATCGAAAAACGATCTATCTGCCTACTTCCTGCGGCCTGACTCCCAAGAGTATTCAGCAATACAGCAGCAAGAAAATTCAGCAAAAACCAATGATGCTAATCAACGGAATTATCTATGCCCCTATTTTCAAATAATACACTTCCACTACAATCGTATACTAAGTTTGGCGGTTACCCCTTCAATAGTGAAGAGGTTCATAAATAAAAATCTTATAGAGGTCTAGAATACACTACATTTAGAGAGGCATTTGTTTCGAGAATGGCAATTATCTGTTTAGTCCAGAAATATGCTCTACTTCTATCCCTCGTAATGGTAAATAAAATTTTATCTTTATTTATTGATGATGTTCTACTCGCTGACTATGGGTCTTATAAAAAAGTAACCGAGGTTAAAGGGACCGAGCTATGCTTGGTTTATCTCTACACGATCAAAGCAGGAGTCAGGAAATCCGTAGAAGTACTCGAGTAACCGACATAGCTCATCGTGCCGCGCAGTTATAGTGGCAATGGACGGGGCACGTAGCATTTGGAACTGATGGGTATTGGGGTCTTAAGGTGCTGGAATGGCGATCTCCCACGCCCAAAACGCAGCGTCAGTAGACCCCACTGACGACCTCAAAAAGGTCCTTAAAGAGACCTATGTCCAGCAGTGAACGTCCATCGGTTGAAAATATAAAAAGAGAAAGCATTTCAATTCGTATTGGGCTACTAAATATTCTGGTCAGACGCTTAGGATAAATAGCTATAGGAGAAGCAAAATTCATTCTAGTTAGACGTAGCGTTATATGTGTATAACATAGTCCATGTGGTATCCGGTTGAGTAAATAGACCAACCTCTTTCTTACCGAGGTGTCGTAAAATACGACTAACGTAAGTTGACGACGCATTTTACGACAGACATAGGGCCGATCGTAAAATGCTTTGCCCAATCATGTGACAACATGTATGTAACATGTTGTGCGGACCCCACCCAGAGTGGGATGGAGGGCACGAGGATGATGATGATAATATTGATAGTATGCACAAGTCTTCCATAATTAAATATAGTTAATCCAAAAGTATTTCCGAATTAATCACGATTACCACGAAATCCGGTAATTTTTCACCCAATTCCTATCCCCTCCCTTACACACATTTGTCAAAGAAAAAAATGCCAATAGAAATTCGCCCCTCTAAGGAGACAATCACTAATTACCGCTAGCGTAAGCCATACAAATCGCGAGAATGTTTACTAATTTGCAAAAAAAGCGTCAAGTGTGATACTTAATAAGGGTCCCGTATAAGCGATACAAGGTTAAATGTAACACCTCGACAAAGTTGCCTATATTTATCGGAACCATATAAAGGGATAATAGCTATTTTATTTTTGCATGTGAACAAGTGGATTAATCCATAATTCAAAAATAATAATAAAATTATTTTGCTTAAATTCGCGATAAAGTAACAAGAAAAAATATATACTGCTAAATGTAGAGTGGACTATCCTTTATAATACTTGATACATGCAGGATTCTAAAAAACACATGCACAAACCTCCACCACTACTATCACAATACACAAACACTACACACGTTCGCTATCAAAAACTCAACAAACGTTTCACTCCACAACCGAACCATTGTTCCACCGAACCGAACCATCATATCAGGTGACAGAATCTACTACTGTCGTACTAGTATAGCAATATAATTTTATTGTTACATTTGTATTATGGATCTCAACAAAGTAAAGCCTGTTTCTATAAATTATTCAATTCATAATCATTTGATAGATTGATTTAATTTCCTGTAAAAATATTCACGTTTCGGCATTTATTGGTCAGTGTAAAAGGATGATTCTACAATTTTTATTGTATAATCTGTCTATTTCCAAATCCTTCCATAATTATCTTGATTGGTTATCGAATCACGAAGTCACAAAACATATATTTGCATTTAAAGTTAGTCGTTAAGGAAAATGATTGTTATGCCTTTATCAGTTGTCTTTTGCAACTATTATAGCAAATTATATTGTTTGCTAAACATAATAATGTTTTGCTTTTCTGATTTATTCTAATAATAATTAATTAAATTTTATATCAATATCGAGGTTTTAGTTCTGACGAAATTGCGGTCATGTACTTTTTGTTAGGTATTGGTGCGTTATAAATATTAAAATGTGCGTCGCTTGCCCGATAGTTATTATTCCAATACGAGATTTAACATTTATTGAAAATATTTTTTAATTATTATATTTATTCATTTATACAATGACGAGAGTTAACTTGCGTATGGAGACATTGGACAAAATATAAAAATTAAAATGTTAGTATTAATAATATCAATAAAAATCTTTACTCAACTATTATACCAGGCGAACCCTAAAAAGGCAAAAAAACGCACTCGCCAAACGAACTTATTTATCCGGCCCGGGATTTAATAAGGATTTTTCAAGGAGCTCAGTTTTCGCCGAAGATTTTTAATTTTTTTTTCTTCGTCCCGCCTTCGTAAGCTAGACGATATATTTTCGCTTCGCAAATTGAATTAGTACGCGACAAATACATCTCGTTCGGGAATTAGAAGAAATGCCTGTTAATGAAGGCGAGTGTACTGCGTAGGATGTGTTAAAAAGTCTGATTATCTTTTCTTTTGCTTATATTTATTTTATCTCTCTTTTTCAAATATATTTTTCGTTGAAAACAGAATACATTTGCTCCAGAAGATCTATTTCTCTGAATTCACTATTCAAGTTTATTACTTCATTAGAAATACTTTATTAATTAATGTAAGTATTCTTATATATCAAGTCCCTTTAAACAATGTTTTTCTTAAGGATAGCTATAATACATGTTTTTTGTTTTCGTGCAGCAAATAAGTATTGTATTATAATAGTATATAGATTGGTTTGAAGAAAATCTGTTAAATTTAAATCTGTTTTAATAACTTACGATGTCACGATATCCACAGACAACTTTATTATGTTGTAAGGTTTTTGGAAAGAGGATTCGAAAGAGATTCGGTATCTTAATCCGTCTGGATCTATTAGTTTATGGTATTTGCGATATAACCATTTTAATACAAAAATAATTAGTTTCTAACTTGCGAATTTGGACGTTTGCTTAGTAGCGCCTTTTATAAAAATATATTAGAATTATATTTGATTAATCCAATCAAGGAAGAAAAATATATCAGAAATCTTCAAACAAAGGCGCTCACAAAGAACCCTCTAACGCCAAATATTAAATTACTCAATATTTCATACCGATACTAATTTCGCTATCTTAACCCTTTGCCGGCCGCGGAACGACAGAAAATATTGCCGAAAAAAAATACACGAAAAGAAAAAACGTCCCAAGCTTAATTGACATTCTTTATGAACGTCAGTCTTAGCTCGGGGATATTTTTTAATTAGATATATTTTATGGGCTTTTTTTCGAAAGGGGCACGAATAAAGGGTTAACATTTGTTTGAGCCGGGTGGGGGGGTCAATATTAGCTTTCTTGGTAATCAGGCGGGAAAAAATGGTCGATTAGGCCCCCAGAAGACGTAAATTTAGGATCATTGGTGGAGGCTACGTACTAGGTGTGACAACCCCTCGACTGTTCTTACGTAATGGGGTATGGGGTATCCCGACCAATTCAAATATATTTTTAAATGCAAATGAGAAGGGTTGGATAAGATATTATAGATCGGATTAGTTATGTTCTCTCCTAAATCTACATTCATCCTCTCCTGCCTTTATCCCACTCTCAGTGGGGTCGGCACAACATGTTATAATCATGTTATACACAACATGTTATAATCATGTTATACACAACATGTTATAATCATGTTGTCACATGACTTGGCTACGTATTTTACGACATGATGAAACTCTAAAATATGCCTAGAGTATCTCTTCGAACTATTAAACCTATAAATACGCATTCGAGCAGTGTTGTGGCATTAAGCTCTAAACCTTGTCTAGTAAGAGAGTTTTTCTTTCTCTACTGAGTGAGAGACTTTGCCATGTTACCGGATAGCAATAATAGTACATAAATTTAGTCTACAGAATTTCCTCTAAAGACAAAAACTCATCATCATCTTCCTGCCCTTATCCCACTCTAGGTGGGGTCGGCACAACATGTTATAAACATGCTGTCACATGATTTGGCTGCGTTTTTACGACCGGCCGCCTGCCTGACGTCAACTTACCTCTGTCGTATTTTACGACACCTCGGTAAGAAAGAGGGTGGTCTATTCTGCTAAACCGGATACCACACGGTGGGTCAACTTACCTTAGTCGCCTTGTACGACACCTCGGTAAAAAATGAGGTTGGTCTATTCTACTCAGCCGGATACCACACGGCGGGTCGACTTACCTTAGTCGCCTTTTACGACACCTCGGTAAGAAATGAGGGTGGTACTAAAGACAAAAACTATCATACATAAAATACCATCTTTGTAGGCAACTTGTTTACATAACGAGCATACAAGAGCGCGCACGCACACATACTAACACATACGGGCGCGCAAACACACATAAACACATAACAGAAAAACACAGCAGCGGCTTCAATTATATCATTTGATTATGTATAAGTTAGAGAATCACTATTCTGATCCAGAGTTAGACACTCGTAGCACAAGTCATCTTATACGAAACGAAACTTATACGAGTGTCTAAACACTAAGATGTTTGTTTAATATTTTGTATTTATTAATTATTGTGAAATCTCTATTTTGTTATTATATTTTTTGTTTTAATAAAACGCCGTGTGGTATCCGGCTGAATAGTATAGTACCACCCTCATTTCTTACTGAGGTGTTGTAAAAGGCGACTAAGGTAAGTCGACCCGCCGTGTGGTATCCGGCTGAGTAGTATTGACCAACCTCATTTCTTATAGAGGTGTCGTAAAAGGCGACTAAGGTAAGTTGACCCACAGTGTGGTATCTTGTTTAGTAAAATAGACCACCCTCTTTCTTACCTAGGTGTCGTAAAATACGACTAAGGTAAGTTGACGTCAGGCAGGCGGGCGGTCGTAAATACCCCGCCAAATCATGTGACAGCATGTTTATAACATGTTTTGCCTACCCCACTTAGAGTGGGATAATGGCAGGAGGATGATGATTTTTTGGCTTAATAAAGTTATTATTATTAATATATCATTAGAATACTGTCTACTGTACACAGAATACGAGACTGCGTCGTGACCTATTTTCATATAAGTTCGTTGGCATAAACTGACATATTACCAATTAAAACATTAGTCATTTTCGGAGAAAAACACTAAACTTTATCCCGAAAGATACAGGGTAAACGTCTTTGTTCACACTCACAGCAGGTTAACGTCCGATCTACTTTATAATACCGCTTACACTGATATACGCTGTTTTAATTGGTGCGAGAGCAGTGAATGATTCAGCTTAGGGAAAATGATTAATTATACTCTTTAAGCTCGAATAACTACTATGATACCTAAACAAGCTACATTGAGCACATCGAAAACATTCAAAATTTGGCCCGTTGGTGTAGGTAGCTGTTCTTGCCTTTAGCTACGCAGGTCGCGGGTTCGATTGTCAAAACCAATTGTCAAAACAAATGAGTTAGTTTTAAAAGTAAATTTGTTACAAATTTGTTGTTGTTGATTCTGAGGGTATTTAAGTATTTAAAGTGTATATAAACATTTATGTTTGTCTGTATGTCTGCTGGCTGTCTGGTCACGCATTCTTACGCTCAGTCTGGTTTCGGATTCCCCCCGAAACAGAAGTCATCAGTTTAAAAAAAATGCTCCGACTGCCATGACTGTACAGGATCCTCTGCTGGGTTATCCGAAAGATTGTCAAGAAATTTCATCAAAATCAGTCCAGTCGTTTCTTAGTCTTAAAGGACATACAGATTCAATTTTATATATATAGATTAATTATACCTATGATTTCACTCATTATTTATTTAATTTATAGGTCAAGGTCATAAATTATGTAGCTCAGTTGAAATATAAACAAAAAAAAACAAATTATCATGGTTTGTAGCCTTGGTTAAATAAAATATTACATTTTCAAACCACAAATATTCAATTATTGAAATAGTGATTATATTATTTACTTACATTGACAAAAATATATTCAGTTGTTCTAATTATCAAACCGATTCAATTAGGCTAATACTTCACACACACATATTTGAATTTGCAAAAACATTAATTGAAAGTTAATTGACAAAGCAATCAAATTTAAATTATGAAATTAACAAAAATAACGCTAATAAATAATTGATAAATATATTCTTGATGTAGTAGAAATCATAAAATTCTCTTCAGATTTATTAATAAGAATAATTTCTGTCGTTTTCCAACAAAAAAAAGCTTTTAACAATATTTCATATCCCTCCTGTTAACCGTTGAGGTGTTCCATACTTATCATAAACATGGGTAGTCGGGACTGGACCAGTATATAAAATGTTAGCTCAATGGTACACCAGAAAGTGGATCCAATTTAACTTGAAAGATTCCACCTTCACATACAAACAAGGTAATCATCGTTTAAAACAAATATATTATAAAAGACTAGCTGTTCCAGCAGCTTCGCCTGCAAGGATATCAAGTGACACAAAAGTAGCTATCGCGAGTTAATTATAAAAGATTTTTGAATAACTTTCGCCATTTACATAACGCACGCAAGGAAAGCTATCAATTTTGCCGTTTTCGCAATATTTTCTTATTGCTGCTCCTCTCCTATTCATCTTAGCGTTATGTTGCATAGCCGATAGCCTTCCTCGATAAATGGACTGTCTTACACTCTGTTCGGGCAATTTTTTCCACCGAGGGTAATCGGGGCTTGCTGCACTTAAGGTGTGGGTAGGTGACTAATTAATGTCACACACAAAAAGAAGATCGTTCGGCCGCGTAACACGGTGCACGGGCCTCTGTGTGAATTGCAATAAATATCGATGTTCGGTGGATGATAGTATAAATATATACGAAATATAAAGGATAATTCGGTGTTTGTGTGTATAAACTATATTAAAGAACAAATAAAGTTGTTATTCCACGAATGTAGGTGGATTTAGTTTTTTGTGGTTATAGTCTGGCTTGAGCGGCGTGGACGCCGTAACTTAAGAAGAAGCCTCTAAGTCAAAGGTCATTACTCCTTGATTATTCGGGGTGGAGAAATTGCCATTTGTCTGCCTATCTTACCTATACTCACCAACTGCAGCTATCGAAGGCACGCAGTAGGCGCGAACACACTCAAATAATTTTTCAAATCGGTCCAGTACTTCCTGAGATTAGCGCGTTCAAACAATCAAACCAAACAATCTCTTCAGAGCTTTATATATTAGTTTAGATAAGGTATTTATGTGTGTTCCTTATACACTCTTAAACAGCTAGTCAGATTTAAATGAAATTCTTAGACGTGTAAATCGTGTGTTCTGGAGATCCCATGAGGAGACCTATGTCCAGCAGTGGACGTCCATCGGTTGAAGAAGAAGACATTCTCACTAGATTGACTGAAGAGCAACTGCCGAGTATCTTACTGGCTCTTCTCGGTAGTAACAGCTTTCCGACCCAGCAGTGGAATTGACGATTCAAATGCACTTGTGTTAGAAGTTCGTCTTCTCTCTAGATAATAAATAGTAATAGCAAAATACGTCCAGCTTTGTATTAGACATTTTATTTAACTTTATAATACATACAATCCTTCTCTCCCAAAACGGAGAGAAGAGGCCTATTTTCAGCAGTGGGATAGTAACAGGCCGTTACTTACTTACAATTTAATTTAATACAATTAATGTCTTCTACTCGTGACAGCTAGCCGAGAGGCGGCCATTCTCGGCTTTTCAATAGTCTCCTCTATTATTTTGGGTGTAGCTATAGACAAATATTTTGGAATAGCTAACACTTGTTTACAAGTTTATTTGAATAAAGAAAACTTTGAATTTAAACTGATCAAGCGGATAATTCTGTAAAGTTTGTTTTTGTTTCTAGACTGAGCCACAGACTGTTACGATATAAATCACCGATGAGTAATTGTTTACTTAATCAAATATTTGCTAACATTGACAAAAATAATACTAATTGTTCTAATTACAAACTGCATATTCAAATCTTTGCGTATCGAAATTATAGAAGCCCATTGTAGGTCAAGTTGTTCTTTGTATTCTATTAACCTTGACCAAAAACAGTTAAGTGATTAGGAATAAACGCATTTCCGGTGTGGTAATTGTTATCATTTGTTCCGATAATTTTAATCACATAGTTAATGGTGCAATATAGGTATCATTAACGCCTACTCGAGTGCTTATAATAAAGTGTGATAGCCCAGATGTGAGACCATGCGGCATAGACTTTTGAGGCGGTCACGGGTTCAAACTCCGGACATCGTACCACCTGCATATATCTAGAGAATTCTGGGCATATGTGTAAAGTACCGATCCAAATTGGAGCAGCATGGTAACTGTAACTCTTCTCTCCAAAAAAGGTGACGGGAGGCCTATGTCCATCAGTGAAATGCTAACGAGCTTACCTTAGTTTAAGAACTACGAGTATCATCCGACATTATTCCACTTTAAGTGGGGTCGGCACAACATGTTATAAAGATGTTGCTATCTGATTTGGCGAGGTATTTTATGGCTGGCCGTGTGGCTGACGTCAACTTACTTTAGTTGTATTTTACGACACCTCTGAAAGAAAGAGGGTGGTCTATTTTACTAAACCACACTGCGGCTCAACCTTCCTTAGTAGCCTTTCACGGCATCTCGGTAAGAATTTCGGCTATTCTACTCAGCCGAATACCACACGGCGGGTCGACTTACCTTAGTCGCCTTGTACGAAACCTCGGTAAGAAAGAGGGTGGTCTATTTAACACATCCAGATACCACACCAGTGATAATAAATCGACTGCTTAAAATGCTCTTCGAGGCATGGATGATATCTGTAGTCAAATGATTTTGAAATAGAACCTGTAATAGGATAATCCTTTCACCTTCTGACTCGTCCAAATAATTTCTAACGGTACACCTAAAACATGGCTATGAAACCGTGACATTAATAAAGACTACTATAACGGAAGTTTTCGCACATACTAGGATTCACTGACCAATGACACAAATGCTATATTTATTTAAAAGCGTAAAATAACTTTATAAATAAAAAGTCTACCTCTAACTCAGGCCTTTGACTGCAATTCCACGGCCAACTTTTCTACAATAATTTGTCTTTTTTTCGAGTCTGGGTTTATATAATATGTATTTAAGTATTAATATAAAATTATATATAAATGATTGATAGTTGCAACGTTTTTCGGTAATGGAAAACATCGTAAGGAAACCTTCATATCTCTAGAGAATTCTGGGTATATGTGTAACTTGCCAATCCTCATTGGAGCAGCGTGGTAGATTTTAGCTACAATCTTCTCTCTAAAAACGGAGATAGTCAGCTTATGCCCAGCAGTGGGAAAGTAACAGGCAGATACTTTATATATGCATATATTTACCAGTTATCTGACACTCATAACACAAGTATTAAGTTACTTATTTTGGGGACGGACGACTGTGTGTATAATTGTCCCATATATTTATTCTATGGATATATTAGGTCTAAGATAATTTAGATTAGTGAAAGTTTGTATTCAAAAAAAGATAGTAAAAACAAGCATTATAACTAAGAATTAGATTATATTTTGATTTAGTATTTACGCAGTGTGGTATCCGGCTGAATAGACTAGTACCACCCTCTTTTCTTACCGAGGTGTCGTAAAAGGCGACTAAGGTAAGTCGACCCGCCGTTTGGTATCCGGCTGAGTAGAATAGACCAACCTCATTTCTTACCGAGGTGTCGTAAAAGGCGACTAAGGTAAGTTGACCCACCGTGTGGTATCCGGTTTAGTAGAATAGACCACCCTCATTCTGACCGAGGTGTCGTAAAATACGACAGAGGTAAGTTGACGTCAGGCAGGCGGCCGGTCGTAAAAACGCAGCCAAATCAAGTAACAGCGTGTTTATAACATGTTGTGCCGACCCCACTTAGAGTGGGATAAGGGCAGGAGGATGTTCATGATGTTTGATTTAGTATTTAGAGTACATGTCAACATTGCTTTTAAGGGATACAAAATATGCTTTCCAAAATCAGTTCACAATGAAATGAGCATAGCGAAAAGGCAAGATATTTTAAATATTCCGAAGACAAACACGTCATTATCAACTGCAAAAAATGTGGATTCACAAGTTTCGCAGGTTATTGATACTATTGCACAAGGTAGAGTAACACCTGGGACACTCAAAACAAGTAAGCGAACAGTAATTTAAAGAATATTACCTAATTAAACTCTCCGCTGTTTCTTCTGTAAATATAAGTATTGGCCGTATTTTTACTTCACAACACGAACTAATTCTACTATATAAAGTATCACAAGATGGACGTGTAATTTTAAATACGCCAACCATATTTATGGCCAGTTTAGATTTAAGATTGTGAATAGTGACCGAAGCATTTCGTGGGAACTTTAAGCCACGTATAAGCCAATTCAATTATCAAAAGATAATATGAATAATTAAGTCTGCGAGATAATAATCGAATTCATCGTTGGTTACTATCGTAAATACGTAAGTATGTGTATATCTGTAACATCAATATAATTTTTCATTACACTTCGATTAAGTTAATTTCACAATATTTTACTTCTACGGCATATCGTAGTCGTTACAGTTTAAGGATTAATAAAGTCTTTCGAAATAGCTTGCCGATTTTTGCATAGTAATTGATCAAAACATTCTTCTGCCCTTTTCCCACTCTAATTGGGGTTGGCAGAACCTGTTTTAGACACGCCGTTACGTGATTTGGCTAGTTTTTATGATCGACCGCCTACTGACGTCAACTTACAATAGTCGCCTATTACGACACCTCGGTAAGAAACGAGGTTGACCTATTGAACTCAACCGGATACAACACGGTGAGTCAACTTACCCTAGTCGCTTTTTACGACACCACGATAAGAAATGAGGATGGTCTATTCTACTCAGCCGGATACCATACGGCAAATGGATTAATAATATCTTTGGAAAAAGGTTTTCGATTGTCGCATAGTACAGACCATTTTTTAGAAGATAGAATGCTCATAGCAGCTAATCTTATCAGAATAAATATAAGCCAGCGGAATTCTCCAATATTACTAAAAAAGAGGTACTTTTAGTATTAATTCATTATTTAGTTTTACCTCATTTTCCATTTTCATCACCAATTTATTCTCATTTCCTGAATTTTTATAATTTTGGTAACCAGACATTTCGAGCTGCATGTTAAGTTTTAGCTAAATTATTTACTCCAAACTGCTCCAAAACTTTTTTGCAGCAGTGAATTATAATGGATTATATACTTTACTACTACTACAGTTAGTTAATTCATCATCATCTTCTTGCCCTTATCACACTCTAAGTGGGGTCGGCACAACATGTTATAAACATGCTATCACATGATTTGGTTGCGTTTTTACGAGCGGCCGCAGGCCTGACGTCAACTTACCTCAGTCGTATTTTACGACACCTCGGTAAGAAAGAGGGTGGTCTATTCTACTAAACCGGATACCACACGGTGGGTCAATTTACCCTAGTCGCATTACAAGACACCTCTGTAAGAAATGAGGATGGTCTATTCTACTCAGCCAGATACCACACGGCGGATCGACTTACCTTAGTCGCCTTTTACGACACCTCAGTAAGAAATGAGGGTGGTGGTACTACTATTCTATTCAGCCGGATACCACACGGCTTTATACAGTTAGTTAATTAGCAATAATACCCAAAGAAACATATTATTTTGTAAAACCTACTAACATTATTTGCATTTATATATTAATAAAGTCTGCGTCAAGAATTCTGTTTTTCTGCAACAAACATCGTTTCCAGAAATTGTTTTTTATGTCGCCCTTTGCTATCACTATATTAGTCACCATAAAAGAATTCTAACATGCATCCTTAGGTTTATTTATTATAAAATAGCCCTTACATAGAACATTTTAACGTTTCAAATTCTAAGGATTTCAATGCCCTACATTTCTGTACTACTGACTCACGGTAACCAGGTAGAAAGTATCCGTTATGTTGTATGAATCATTTTCGGTATTAAAGATAAAATTCCTAGAGTTATGGGTTTTTTATTCATATAGTTATAACACAATTTCACTTTAAGAACATCACTTTCACATGTACGCGCGGTCCATCATCAGTAACGCATTATTAGTTTAATCGTAAGCTGGTCAACCCAGAAAAGTGTTACCAGTCTTGAAGAAATATTTAACCAGTGACATCAATGAAAGAATCCATTGATGGCATTTTAATTTTTTTATGGAATATCTGAAATGGCTTTGAAATAAAAATTGAAAATTGAAATTGAAATAAATATTTTACGAGTATAATGTGCCAATACTAGCACAATACATGTCAGTGTGAGGGTTTGCAATTTAAGCGCAAAACGTGGAGGATTAACGAGTTTTGTTTTATACATAAATGAAAATTAATTTTGAAGAACATTAGTTTGTTGATTGATTCTAGGGAAACGGTTATTTGTTATCTTCTCTCTGCGAATTTTGCCTGCGTTAACGTCAGTAGCTAGATAAAAAGAAGATAAAGTCACTCTCTAACCTTTCAACCAGCTCTTGACGAGCTGTACGCTCTTTCAGAGCTTAATTTGTGATACCTATTGTAATTTTGCTTAGTTAATAATTAATTATTCAATTTACTTTGTTCTACAACCTCAACGTAAGAAAGAGGGTGGTCTATTCTATCCAGCCGGATACCACACGGCTTATATGTGATAATTAAAAAAATAATAATGTAATGTGTTTAATTGAACAAGATTTACGCGCTACAAAATCGCATACGTACACTATAAAGTCTTCACATACGAGTATTTTTCTATTTACGTGATCACGACAAGAAATACAGAACAATGAGATTTATAATACATGACATATGGTAGTCTCATATTGAATAAACTCATGATTTAAAAATTGTTATAAAAGCAATTTTTCCTTAAGCACGTATACATAGCGCGTATACATAGCGTGGTCCTAAATTATAATGCACCAAATTCTTCCACCGTTTCTTAGAAAGAACGATTCAAACGAAGTCTTTAACTTTCATGTTGAGTAACAACCGATATAAAATTAACTTTTGAAATTATTTGTAATATTTAATGAGAGTCACTATCTGTCAATGTAATAAATATTTTAGTCACTATATCATCATCATCCTCCTGCCTTTAGCGCATTCTAAGTGGGGTTGGTACAACATGTTATTAACATGTCACATGGCTACGTATTTTACGACCGGCCGCCTGCCTGAACTCAACTTAACTTATTTGTGTTTTACGACCCCTCGGTAAGAAAGAGGGTAGTCTTACTTATACTTAAGCGGATACCACACAGTGGGTCAACTTACCTTAGTCGCCTTTTACGACACCTCGGTATGCAATGAGGGTGGTCTATTCTACTCAGCCGGATACCACACAGCGGTATATATACAGCGGTCATATATTCATACGAAAATTAAATCGGGGTTTTCCGTCTAAGAACAATTCATGTTCAATTGTGGGTTTCTCCGACAAATTTTGGAATCATCCGGAGATTTAACCATTAGTGTATTACGTTGGAAATACGATTTGTAATACATAGATATAATAAATTTGTAATACATACATATAATAAACAAATCGTTAAAGTCGATGATAGCCAACGTTTTTCTTAGTTCAAACCTAAACCTGACGCGCTTAACGGTAAATGATAGGGAGATAATTTGTATTTCTCTAAAGAAACCCTGGATTACGTGTTACCTGCCAATCAGTATTATTGAAGCCTGGTGGATTTAAGCTCAGTTCCTTCTCTACGAGGAATATTAGGACAGTAACGCAATAATGGGACAGTAATGTTTCGTTACTTTACTACTTTAATAAGTTCAATGTGCTATTTTAATCCATCTAGAATTGTTAGTCATAAGTACCTAACCTGGGTGTTGATGTCGTGACTTGAATAATATTTTGATGTCTGCCTGTTTGTTAAGTCACCAGAAAACTGCTTAGTTTATACCAAGGCACATAAATTATAAATTATAAATTACACATATCTTCAGATACCTATAGCAGAAAATAACAACAAAAGCTGAGATTAAAATATATGTTTGGTGTTCATAGTAATGTATAGAAACAAGCTTTACTTACGACTTATTTTATTGGGTGAACCCGATTAGTTTCAAGCTTATTCGGAGCACTTATTCATGAGCTCTTTATATAGTGTAACAGAGGTGGGAACTGGTAAAGAGCTCAAGAAAAAAAGCTTTACTCACGTCTTATTTTATTAGGTGAACCCGATTAGTTTCAATCTAATCCGGGGCCCTTATTCATGAACTCTTTATATGACGTTACAGAGGTTACGACTGGTAAAGAGCTCAAGAAAAATGGTCCCGGATGAGCTTGAAACTGGTAGGGCTCACACGATATAATAAGGCTTAAGTATAGCTGGTTTCTGGTGTAAAGGTGTTCTGGAGTTAAGACCGCGAATAGGAAAACCTAGTGTAGGTAACCCTGACTCGATGGAGTGACGATACACTTAGGACTGCGGGCAGCGGATGAAAGCAGGAAGCCCGGGATTGTGCTAAGTGGTGTATAATTGGAGAGACCAATATCCAGCAGTGGACTAAAGTACTGATATAAGGGCTGATAATGAATAGCTGGTTTTTATACATTAATTTAAATACCACTCACGAAAGTTTAAATTCAAAAATATTTGGTGTTAATTTGGTCATATTAGTTAAAAGTTGTCGGTTGATGAATGAATGAAACTGACTGAAATCAACACGATATACTACATAACTGTCAGTTAAATAGGTATGATGGTAAATTGATTGAATATCAACAATCAATGTCTTCATGTCAGTCAGATTGACTGACGGTATTAACAAGCAACGCAATACTGACATCTGTCTGAATAGGTGATAGCAAATTGACTGGCAGTAGGAACACGTTATATCCTTATATATTCAAAAGTGATTATATCAATAAATGTTACCTAAATTCAGAGACTATTGCAAAGTTTATGCAGGCTTATACGCAAATTGGTTGCTAACTACAAGTACAGAATCGCTTAGCGAGCGATTGAAAGATATATATTCTGCTCTGCGTGATTAAATCAGAAATGTGGAATACCGTAGAAAATAAAAATAACTTAGTCCAATTGGTAATTAAGGTAAAGTTGGAAAGCGGGTTTTTAATTTTCAATAAGAAGTTTAAGGAAAAGCCTTGAAGGAATGTAAGAGTTAATTCGTACTAATTATATATGCATATGTCTGTCTGTCTCTCTGTAACGCTTTCATGGCTAATCCAATAAACAAATATTGATGAAATTTGCCGCAATTAAGCTTAAACAATTAACATATATTTTCCAACGTTCTCTATGATAGATGAATAAATAAATATAGGGTAGATTTTTTTTAGATTTCTCATCTGTATCATCATTCATCATCATCATTACATATCAATGTAAGTATAAAAGTTAGTTTAATATCAACAAACAACGTCGCCATTTTGTCTGCCAGTTGTCATAGATACAGCCTGACCACTCCTTGTGTTTAAGCATACACCTATCTTTATCAATTTATTGCGGTAGCGTAATAGATAATGTTATCGGTACTATTTGCGTTGTAATAAATTGCGAAAAACAATTTTAGTACTCTTAATAACAAACATACATTCTTTTGTATGAAAAAATATCTAAAAAATATGAATTAACTAGCTCAAACCACATACAGACAGTGAGATTTTTATTTAAACTTACGTGCCTGATTGATATTTGGAATTTATCAGACGCTCTTCGGTGAAGGAAAATATCATGATGAAACCTGCATATTTCTGGAGAATTCGTGATATATGTAACATAGCAATCCACATTGGAGCAGCCTGATGACTCCAAGTTCTAACCCTTCTCTCCATATAAGGAAAGATGTCAACTATGCCCAGAAGTGGGATACCAACAGGCCGTTAATTTACTGCTAAATAGCAAGAACAAGAGTCAGAAAGAAGAATAAAGTCTTAATTTCTTTTTAACTTATACGTATCTAATAATTTAATGACAAAGAAATCGGTTGACAAAAATTTACAATTATAATTACATATCGTTAAAATAATCAAACAGATTAGATAAATGTGTACATTATATGTATAAACAGATTAAAAAATCTTACTTGATTACTGAGTAATTCAATGTTATCAATGATAACAAAGATAATACCTTTATTTTAACCTATGTCTCATAAATTTAGCAAGCAGTATTGGCGGGAACATTATTTAGGGTATAGTCAAGTTTAGATTTTATGTAAAGATTTCGCGTTCCGGATAGTAACGACTTTTTTAATCTTATGAATTATAAATGCTTGCGGCTTAATTATTGACATTATTGCCTATTTATATTAGGTATAATCAAAAAATATTTTACTTTATAAAAAATAATGAATAAATAAACCTGCAGAATGATAAAAACCGCACAATATAATTTTGAATAGGTCATACTGCATCAAAATAAATGGTCGTTCTTTTTATAACATAATAACATCTTGTATTACATTTTAAAAATAAAACAATTTTATAATCAACGATCATATAATTCATAAGTCAACAAGAAAGAAGTAAATTATTTGGGTGTGATAACTAAATATAGGTACTGAAATTAATAGCAACCAAAATAAAAAGTTAATAAAAAAAAACAAAACATATGGCAGCTGATAGCTACTATAAGCAATGTAGTCGATATAAATGAAAAGTATTTTTAATCTGTGATGGACACGTCTCCCGCGTTGTTTAAAAATAAAAATAAAACTCACAGAACAAAGAAGTTTTCAAAGGGCAATCCAGTTTAAGTGAATAAAAACACATGCACGAAACATAAATTAAATTAAAAAAATTTAAACCACTATTTACATTATTATTTAATTTGAATTTGGAACCGAATTCCACCAGTTTTCTTAGTAACGTACAGTTTGCAACTGAATGGACTGACCATTTGGCACACATTGACAGCGTGGTAAATAACGTTGATACGGTAACAACTTTTTAGTGTTAGTAATAATAAACCTTAACACCGTGCAATAAGGTTACATTTGAACAAATAATAGTTATACAGAACTCTGTCGAAGTTAACGGTAGAGTATTGAGGTCAATGACGTCTTTTTTCTTAGATAGTGATAAAGCGGCAGAATTTGCGGAAGTGAGAGGACGCTAAAAATTGTTGTTAGAGAGAAAGAGAAACATTTTTCTTGGATCTAACTTAGCAACAATTTCTTGACTGTGGTCAGTTCAAATCTTCGGTAATCGAGCATAATTAAGAAATAGATAGAGATGTTTAGTTACGTATGGTAGAAGCAATTGTATGCAAATTAATCATGGACGTATGTTAAGTCGTCGATTCAGATTTTGATCGATCATTGGTTTTACCACCTTTCAATTTATCTTTCATAACAAAATTAACTTAATTTATTTTTGAAAATATATTTTTCAGCGTCACACACTAAGCAGACCACTAGATTTTGTTATCTAGTGGTCTGCTATTAATTAGCGGTAATCTACTCTTGTAATGAACTAGTAACTCCACTTCAACCGTACTTTTCAAACCTCAGACAAATTGACTCTATGTTTTTTTCGGACGCAACATAAGATATCTTGGTACAGTGTAAATTTACTTTAATCGTTTATTTATGTTATTTTGTACAAAAAGTATTAAATAAATCACTTTAAAAAAAAATAGGCCAGACATGGATTATAATGGTCAAAACCTCAATTTTTTATTTACTAGCCGACTACCACAAATTAAATTCAACACTTGGTTCTAAAAGGCTTTTAGAACCAAATTGCATACTTAGTTCGAATTTTAATTTTTAGGTACTTAGTGCCTTATTTACTTCAAGTGTTCAATTATGTACAAATTAAGTCCTTAGTGGGGCCTGTTAGTTTTATTTACCGACATGCAAATAAATACTACAGTACAAGAGCAGAAACATTACTTTATTTATCGTATCATAAAATTCTTATAGTAACTATATGCAACAAATACAGTATCCAAAGTGAAAAAAAACCAGTGACTTTTTTTAAGTAATACATATATGTTTATTGTATATGTTACATAAGAACTTAAATTCTACTCAAGCAGAAAAGTTTAATAACATTTTTTATAAATTTAACCCATAAAAAAAATAATAATTTAAAACCAATTTTCTGAATCTATGAATGAAGAACTTTTTGGTAGGTTCTAAACACTAAGATTGTTTGGAAACAAAAAACATATTCTTAAACGTATAATATTTGCTATAGAAATCATAGAGTAGAATCTACAATCTATATTACGTATTAGGTAAAAAGTAATTTTAGTATGTTACAAAAGTATATTTTAACTTCATTAATTAATAATAATAAAAGTGCATTTATCGATTTTAAAGTTTCGCTAATGTTTTACGCTATCTTAGTATTTTCATTATTTTTATCTTTTGATTTTACACGTTTAGAAGCAACTAATTCAATGTTTGGCTGATTTATTTCTGGCGGTGGATGATCGGGTTGTAACGGTGGCAGGAGGTTTGTTGGTGCTTGAAACACCCTTGCCTGATGTTGTGGACCTAGAAAAAAAACTAGTGTGAACGGATGATATTCATAGAGTTATACTCAGAGAAGAGTTACTTAGAGCGTTTGTAAAAACGTCAATTTTCATCGGAAATATCACTTAGGTATATAAAAATAATATTACACAATTATAAAATTTTACTAATAAATAAAATTTTATATTAATAAATACTTTAATGCTCAATTTTAATTTTACTGTGTTATAATAGAAAATTTTATTTATTGATATTCGTGAAACAGAATGACTTTAACTTAACTAAAAGTAGATAGAAAAAACAAAATAAAAGTTATAACTATTAAACTATAATTGTCAGAAATGTTTGACAAAATTACAATAAAATGAGAATCTTTATATTCTCTAGAGAGCTCTATTATATTCCCATTTTATTGTAATTTCTCTATTTATTTGATTTTTCCTCCAAATATTGTATCAGAACTCATATGTTAAAATGTAAAACAAAAGTAATAATAAAATTACTTGCTATATTTCGCGAAAAAGCGGATTATTTCATCGCGGATTATAGCAAAATAATTTTATTATTACTATTGTATTATGGATCTTCGCAAAGTAACGCCTACTTCTATAAATTATTTAAATACCAAAACACCAAAATGCGTCAAAGCACGAAAACAGATATAACTTACCAGTTGGAATAGGATTTCGAATATTTTTTAAATTCTTACTCATTTTTTAAGTGGTAACTGTAATGTATACTTTGTTATTTAAAATATATTTCGTCCTCAATATGTACTGCAGTACGTCTGTACGTCTAGAAGCTTTTAAACTGTCTGTCAAAGCAAAAAAACAAATGATAACTCGGTTCTGGGAATAACCTACCCTGACTAATAACTGATATGAAATTGTGCGGTTATAAACAAGTGCGAATTAGCGTTATCAATTTATTTATTTTAGTACCTTTTTTATGTTATATTAATATTCTAAGAAGTACTGATTCTGTAAGGTAGACTTTTTCGTATGAAAATCATTTTTATAAATAATTTATTGTATTGTTTTGTATTGTACTGTATTGTTAAAAATTGCTTCGAAAATAAGGAATTATTTTTCTTAAAAAGTAAACGAAAAACAAATGCTATTATGGGTTATCCATAAGAGATAGACATAAACCATCCTGGAGTTTTCTATAGATCTTTTCAATGTGTACAAATACTTAGTACATCATTTTGATAAATCTCGTAGGGTTCAGCCTGCGTTTGCAATGTAAGCGGAAAAAAATGTGATTATTTACGACATCACATTAGAAACCTCAAAAATTATTTCTGTACTCCATATTAAATGTTATTATACACATAAACCTTCCTCTTTAATCACTCTATCTAATAAAAAAAACCGCGTCATCAAATCTGTTGCATAGTTTTAAAGATTTAAGCATACATAGGGATACAGGGACATAGGGACCGACAGGGAAAGCGACTTTGTTTTATACTATGTAGTGATTCAAGCAGAGTTTCGTTAGTGCGTAAAAGTTAGCTTAAATACATGGGCTAAAATAGTATTAGAACACAAAACCTATTTAGAGTATAGCAAATATAATACATACAACACATATCAGCACAGGACGATGACAAACTTTTGCAAGTTGTAAAGTTAGCCCACCGTAGCATGCGACCGCCGGCCCAAGATTATGTCCAAGTTGCAAACTTCCCCTCTTTGAAAATTTCTATTCAATTGTCCACTAGCCAGAGCATTTTCATGTTTGTCCCACACATTGTAAACACATTTTCACAGGAAATCTATATACTTAGATAGTTGAAAAATGAAGTGATTTACGAAGTATTTAAAATACAAATTTAATACGATTGTTACATAGTAATATAGTATCTGGATGACCGAACCTTGCTCGGTATTTTTTTTAAAGATATAAAAAATTATTTATAACAATTAAAAATCTGAACCCGGGTTGTGAACATTTTCGGTCCGCGCGTTACCCATCAGCTATCGCAACATTACGTTTGACAGCTAAAAAAGTCCTTTGCTTTTCAATTCTAAATTTTAAAACTTTCTAATGCCCAAAAACAGGGATAAAACAATTTTTTTTTTAATAAAACCTAGCTAGATTTCGATTCCTCTCCCCCAAAACTCCCTAGATGCTGAATTTCAGGAAAATTGTTGAAGCCGAGATTCAGAAAATATATTTATATATACATATATACATACAATATTACCTTTACTACTATTATTATTTAAAAATTAATTAGGTATATTTATCTGCATTTATTTATGAAGTACGACATAAAAAGACATTTCTTACGTATATCAAATTTTATTGGTCACTATATAGGTGATATTACATTAGTTGTGCTCAAAAGTACTTAATCAAGTAATAAAATAAGATTTGTAAAAATAAAAATTAACATTCTCAAGACGAATTTCCTTAAAGTTAAAACACTAAAGGATGTTTTTGCAGGTAAACATTTTTATGTGGGTTTCACGTTTTTGGTTTTCTGGTTTTTGTACGTGATTTTAGAAAAGCTAGTGGTACTCTATGTTTGGTAACTATTTGGTCTGTGGTGATAACAACTGGGTCTGGTGTGGGTGTAGTAGTAGTCGATGGTGACAGCGGTGGTAGAAGGTTCGTGGCCTCTTGATAGACTCTGGCTTCGTTCGATGAACCTGAAAAATAAAAATTTTGTTTGGAAGGTAATTTTTTAAACGAGTATTCCACCTATTACCCTAAAGCCTTACAGCCTCTTTAGATTCTTATATTTATACAAAAACTAGGTGACCCGTGAACGTTCATATAAATTACTAGTTTTTATCCGCAAATTCGTTTAGTTTCTATGGTCGCGTGATAGGTTGATAATATTTGACACTTTTCAATGTCATCCTATTCCTGTAAAATTAACAGGATTTATGACTTTTACCACAACTCGGTACTTTTACCACAACTCGATGGGTCAACTTACCTTAGTCGCCATTTACGACACCTCAATAAGAAAGACAGTGATCTGTTCTACTCAGCCGGATACCACATGGCGGGCCAACTTACCTTAGTCGCCTTTTACTACACCTCAGTAAGAAAGAGAGTGATCTGTTCTATTTAGCCGGATACAACACGGTGGTTGCCATCTATAATTAATATAGCACATAATTTAATAATAGTTATATATGTTGTATTTGCAGCTGTGGTGTTTATATTGTTGATTGCCTTTTTAAATTACTACATAGTATAAAAGATAGTCGCTTTCTTTGTCTATCCCTATGTCCCTATGTATGCCTTAATCTTTAAAACTATGCAACAGAATTAGATGCGGGCTTTTTTAATATATAGAATGATTGAAGAGGAAGGTTTATATGTATAATAACATTCAATATGGAGAAGAGAAATACTATAATTTTTGAGGTTTCTAATGTGATGTCGTAAATAATTAAATTTTTTTCAGCTTACATTGCAAACGCAGGCTGAACCTACGAGATTTATCAAAATAATGTACTAAGTATTTGTACACCTTGAAAAGGTCTACAGAAAACTCCGCGATGGTATATGTCTATCTCTTATAGATAACATACAATAGCATCTTTTTTGTCTTTTACTTTTTACAAAAATTAATGTCTTATTTTCGAAGCAATTTTAAACAAAACAGTATTGATACATTGATACATTTTTGATTTAATATAGATCAATATGGCCGTTTACAGCATGTAATTTAAATCGGACGCGATTATGTTTTTCACATTGCCAACTATATGTCGCTCTTTCAAAAGTAACCTCTAAAGAAAACACGTTTGTATTGTCTATTGACAAGAAAGCTGTGTACGTTCTATATAAAGACATTCCGTAATATGATATTCATTGTAAAAATAAAATACATAGGGAAAATGTAAAAAGTAAATAAGTAAAAATGTAGTATATGAATTTAGATAAACCAACGATAGCAGGAAATCTTCATGGAAAGAGGAATTATTTTACTCCATATTTAATGCGGGCCACGGGCAGTAATAAATAAATCAATCAACTACTTAAATCATTTTTTTCACTGAGTGTCATAGGCTATATATTTTATATCCGTCTGTAAAATCGCTCCGTAAATATTATCGATCCGTAAAAATTATATCAACTGAAAAGTAAATAAAAATAGTACTTACTTGATTGATTAATTTCAGCTATCAGTGGTTTTCTTGTATATTCATTCATTTTGTATGAAGATATATAAATAATCATTATAAAAGATTGAATAAAGATTGATACTGAGGACGATTTTATGCGTAATTAGACAACAATAAGTATGTAACGTGCGGTTTATTGCGAACAATAGCTTAGTACAAAATAATTTTCCCTTTTGCCTATTGTCCAGCGATATCAGTTCATCACCAACCAATGGCATCGGGGCACGATGACGTGATACCATATTCGCGTGCGTATTTGCTCATGGATATCTTCAGGCGTTAACATACTGTAAAAATAATCTGTAAATAAGTTATGGGTGAACCAAGCCTTGCTCGGTAATTATTTTTTAAATCTAATGTTATCTGCAATCGAAGCCGTGTGGTATCCGGCTAAATAGAATAGTACCACCCTCATTTCTTACCGAGGTGTCGTAAAAGGCGACTAAGGTAAGTCGACCCGCCGTGTGGTATTCGGCTGAGTAGAATAGACCACACTCTTTCTTACCGAGGAGTCGTAAAATAAAACTAAGGTAAGTTGACGTCAGGCAGGCGGCCGGTCGTAAAATACGTAGCCAAATCATATGACAACTTGTCTGTAACATGTTGTGCCGACCCCACTTAGAGTGGGATAAGGGTAGGAGGATGATGAATGTTATCTGCAATCGATTCTTGTATTCTATTTTCTGAATTTAAGACCGCCCGTTACCCAAATAAGCTATCGTGACATTGAAATTGATAGCGCAATTAATCTTTGCTTTCTCATAAAATTGTACCAAATTTTTCAGTGCCCGAAAACAGGAATAAAACAACATTTTTTTAAAGAAAACCTAGCTTGATCGATTTCTGCCCCCTACATGATGAATTTTAGTGAAAATCGTTCGAGCCATAATTCAATAAGATATACATATATATTTGAAAAATTCAAGTACCCAATATCCAAAAACAGGGATAAAATAATTTTTTAAATAATACCTAGCTAGATCGATTTTTCTCCCCCAAAACCCCCTGTCGCAGCCGACACGAAGTGCTTGCGTGATCTTCTCTTTGGGTTTAGCGCAGCGATGAAAACGACGGGAATTTTGCGAATGCGTATAATGTGGCGGATTACAAAGTATAGAAAAGATTACAAAATAGATATTATGGGTGTGCCGTTCACAAGTTTGAATTTTGCGTCTGACAGTTTGACAGCTGATTGTCAATCAGCCTAAGATGGATGGTCAATCACAACCGCTGTCCGCTGGCGTTCCGTTTTGGCCGCGACACCCCCTACATGCTGTATTTCAGGAAGATCTTTGGAGCCGTTTCCGAGATTCCGAAAATATATTTATATATATATATATATATATATATACACATATATATATATATATATATATATATATATATATATATATATATACAGACTGTATATATATATATATATATATATACAGTCAAGATTAACTCATTTATATATTAAGATCTACAAGATTATCTCATTTAAATATAAAGGTAGATAAAATATTTCAAAACATTACATGAATAGATAAGAAACGGACTCGTGAAAGTTTTAAACTTAGAACATTGGATCACACATCCGTTGTTCTAAGATGATGTCCGAGTTGGAAACTTCCTCCTGACGTAACATCCCCGTCGCCTGCGGCTATTGTATTCAATAACTCGTATTCAGTGGACAGTACTTCGGACTTGTGATGAATTATATTATAACGGAACGGAATTATAACGCGTTAAGAGCAGGAGCAGTTGTTGAAAGGACTTAATCTGTTCAGATACCTCTTATATAAATACCTAAATAATAAATAAATATAGGGGACACATACACACACGGTCGTCCGTCCCCAAAGTAAGTAACTTAATTTATTGTAATGGTGGAAAACTGGTGGTTACTGATATGGTGGAAAAGCAGAAAACTGGTGAATATATACTTATCTATTTTTGAATACATACTTAAATACAAATATACACCCGCCTGGGTGTATATTTGTATTTATTAATTTCATCAACAAATTCATTTAAAGAAATTGTTGGCCCTCGGCGGAAATCGAGCACGAGATCTTTGGAGCTGAAGGCAAGGTCACTACTACCCACTGTGCCAACGGGCCAGTGAAGTTATATGTAGAGTAGAGACTCTTTTACAAAATTTTAAGGTGCATTTCCAAAATAACTTTCTAGTGGAATGTACTTCTAATTGATCATCATCATCATTTATCTCCTGCCCTTATCCCACTCTAAGTGGAGTCGGCACAATATGTTATAAACATGTTGCCAAAAGGCTAGGTATTTTACGACCGACCGCCTGCCTGACGTCAAATTACCTTAGTCGTCTTTTATGACACCCTCAGAAAGAGGATGGTCCATTCTACTCATCTGGACACGACACGGCAGGTCAACTTACCTGAGTCGCCTTTTACGACACCTCGGTAACAAATGAGGGTGGTCTATTTTACTCAGCCGGATACCACACCGCTAACAGCTCTTCTAAATTATTCATTTGTAAAATAATAAAAGAAAAAACCATACTATACTATGTCCAAATGCATTTTCTAGATTCAAAATTGTTCCACGAACATGTTGTGGCTATATCTGTGACAGCACAGCGGCGAGACCGTGCGACTCTTTCGAGGGGTCCCAGGTTGAAACACCGGGCAGGTTCCAATGAATTTTTCTGTTAAAAATTATGTGTCTAATTGATACTTGCGACTTATCGCACGCTTTTTGGTGAAGGAAAAATCGTGAGAAAACTGCATATCTTTAGAGAAATCTATGTGTAACCTACCAATCTGTTTTGGAGCAGCGTGGCTCTTAGCTCCAATCCTTCTCCAAAAATGGGCATATGCCCAGCAGTGGGATAAGAACATGTCGTTACTTTGCCTTAATTTTTACATATTATAGATATTTATCTGTCCGGTCAACTAATTTAGTTAATTTATACATATAGTTAGAAAAGAGAAAAAAAAGTAAAAAAGCACACATACAAAGGCGGACTTATTCCTAAAAGGAATCTCTTCCAGTCAACCTTTGAGTAACAGAAGGAAAAGGACAAGAATTGAACAAGAAAGAGAATACGAGTAATAGGGAAAAAGAAAAAGTTTATATAAATTTAGCTATGTATTTAATCTATGAATTAATTTTGATAAAATAAATAGATGAAAAGATGCTACTAATACGTTACTAATTACTTATTACTCAACATAAATATTTTCTAGTCGGTAACTTAAATATCGAAAGGGAAAGAGATTTGCGGATTAATACTGGTAAATCATTCCACAGCTTAACACCTTGAAAGCTAAATGATCTCAAGTAAGTCAGTGAGGAGCAGGGAAAGAAAGACCTAAGGTATTTTTTCATTTTTAAACTAGACTCCGTAAAAGGATTATAGAAACAGGTCTTAGCAGTTACAAATAGGCAATTACTTCCACGTCAGATCACCCTCCTGTATAAAAGAAGTCTTCAAAAATTGGTAATTTCATAGAATACTAAGTAGGTTCTTTTAAAACGTCACGTACCGAAGCAATTTAACACCCAATTTGTATCAAGAGGGCCAGGAATTCGGAAAGGGGTAAAAGAAATTATTCGAAAGGCGATTTAAAAGTTCTGCGAGTTTAAATTAACTTATTGATTGCTCAATCCCTTACACGAGGGTGTTTTTACTAAATTGGTTGCAAGAATTCCTACTGCATCTATAAATTTTTACAATGAAGGTTAATTTGTAAAGTAGCCTTGTTACTACCCTACTGCTGAATAAGAGGTGTCGTAAGATGCGACTGAGGTAAGTTGACCCGCCGTGTGGTATTAGGCTGAGTAGAATAGACCATCCTCATTCCTTACCGAAGTGTCGTAAAATACGACTAAGGTAGGTTGACGTCAGGCAGGCGGCTGGTCGTAAGCTACGAAGCCAAATCATGTGATAACATGTTTATAACATGTTGTGCCAACCCCACTTAGAGTGGGATAAGGGCAGAAGAATTATGAATAATTGTTATGTGGTGGCAGACAACTATTAAATATACTACTTATATAATTTCACATAATACGTAAATACATCCGGACTATAAGAACCTACAAATTGTTTTAAGAGAATATTGGCCCTCAGCGGGAATCCAACCCGCGATCCCTAGAGCTGACGGCAGGGTCACTGCCACCTGCGCCAACTGGCCTGTTATTTATTTAATTGTACAAAATGTCATCAATATGCAATAATACGATTAGCCATGAAAGCGCAACAAAGAGATAGATTTCATTATAAAACATTAAATAATTCAGGACCAGGTTCCTTTTAATTAGGGAACATTTCCCTACAATAGTAGAAATTAGTACGACCTTTCACTTAAAAAAATTACTTTTCCGGAAGAAGCAGACATATAGTGAAAGGCAATGCTTTTTGTTACAACCACCTCTGAGGTATAATTGAGGGTAGTGCATCGGCACATCAACTGAGGTGAGGACGATAAAACGGCTACAAACCAACGGCATGCGGATTGACAGTGTTGTAAACTGAAGGTGCTCTTCACACGCACAGCGGTTCGGTAACGGTTTTTTTTATAAGCTATGATATATCTTACCGCGTATGTAAATAGTACCTGGGTGACCGAGCCATGCTCGGTAATTTTTAAAATGATGTAATTTTTTTTTTTATATTAAAAAGAAAATTTAAAAAAATAATAGGGCGCAGGTGGGGCTCGATCCTAGGTATTTTCACCTATCTAGACCGTCCGTTCCCCAAATGAACCACCACAAAATTGTGATGGTATTCAACGTAAAATTAAAAAAAATTTAGAGCCCGAAAACAGGGACGGCATTTTTAAAAAAATAAAACTTAGCTATATCGATTTTTCTACTGAATCCTGAATTTCAGGCAAATCGCTGGAGCCATTTCCGAGATTTAAAAAATATATATACCTATATACATATATATATATATATATATATATATATATATATATATATATATATATATATATATATATATATATATATATAAATATATATATATATATATATATATATATATATTTATAGAAGACAACTCGTATACAAGATTAACTCATGTAAATATTAAAGACAGTATCTTGCAAATTAAATTTAACCTACTTCCCGGTTTAAGCCAAAATTTTATAAGTTAAACTATGGAATTTCATAATTTCTTTTATTTTTTTTGTTTTATTACGAACAAAATAACGCATAATAATATAAACATAAAATACTGAAAAAAAAATTCTTGATAGTTTTTAGGTATAGTTTTATATTGTTATTGAATATAGAAGCAATTGTAGCATATTTATGTATTATAATATGTTTATGTCGGATTCTTTTTTGCTCTATAAAATCAGCTTATTGACACCAAAAAAGTTTAGGTCTTAAATCCATCTCACATGGATAACTTATTATATAAAGCTGAAGATGTAGGTCTTAAACTTAATAAAATATTGAAAAACGCGCGTTTTAATTTTCTCGACTGTAAAACAAAAAAATAAAAGCTCAGAGTCGGCAGGGCTGGCATTGATAGAGATATAAAATCACTAAGTAAACCTAGCAGTAATACCTTAGTATTGCCCATATACGTGCGCTCATAAAACCTACTTCCGTCTGAATTTGTGGGAAAATGTATTGATTTCCACGTTATTTTACGAAAATACGAAAAATTATCATCCTGCCCTTATTCCACTCAAAGTGGGATAAGCAAAATGTTTTAAAAACATATTGTAACATGATTTGGCTAGGTATTTTGCCTGACGTCAATGTACCTTACTCACCTTTTACGACACCTCGGTAAGAAATGAGGGCGGTTTTCTCTACTCAGCCGGATACTACACAGCGAGTAACTTACCTTAGTCGCCTTTTACGATACCTCAGTAAGAAATAATGGTCGTCTATTCTAGTCAGCCGGATACCACACGGCGAGTCAACTTACCCTAGTCTCTTTTTACGACACCCCAATGAAAAATGAGGGCGGTCTATTCTTCTTAGCCAAATACTACACTGCTTTACGAAAGTACTTTACTTATACTATAATATATTTGAAAATACTATTTTCTAATATATTTGACGCTAATATTTAATTTTTTATTCTCTTTTATCTTCATTTTAATTCAACTGCGTTTGACCGATATTGTAGATAGTAAAATCTGTAGAAAGATTTTACCTACAGCACAGCATACACTTAGCATTACATATATTTTCTTAACAAAAGCGGATTATAGCAAAATAATTTTACTATAACTTCTGCAAGCATTAGAAATTTTTGATATCTGCCTTAACCTTCGCACACAAATTCGAAAAATACAACTACAAAAACAATCAACTGGCGCCTACCATTAATATGCTTTCGTACATCTGTTATATAAATTTGGCCACACTGTGGGTGTTTATCATCAGTGTCCGGACAAAACAAACAGCGAGTCACTCAAAATATAAAAAAAACACAAATCTTATTAATTCATATCCATTGAGTGAACTTGTTTGTTATGAACTTTAATAAACTCCGATGCGAAACTCTTTGAAGCCTGAATCTGGCGAACTATTTGATACATTTATCAATATCTTAGGAAGTACTGAAACCAATAACTTACTAAAAGTAATATAATAGGACAATTTGTGGACTGTGTCCCTGTTATTAGATACATAAACCGGGACACCCTCGGGATTGACCATACTTTATGGCCAGAAAATAGGGACGGTAAAATTTTTACTGCTCCGCGACTTACGGCGATTCTGATGTCACGGTTAAATGAAACGGAAAATTATTTCTATGAATAATTCAATAGGACTTAGTTGTGCCCGATTTTTATAATACATTACTAGATATTCATAGCAAAAATGTTGGTATTGCATATTAATTTGTTCCTTTATTATCACAAAAATCATGATAGCTTAACAATTGGAATGTGGTCTTTTAAAAGAGTACTATTTTGACCAAACCTTTTTAAACCGTATTTTCAATTTTTTTTTATTTTAAACTAGCTGTGGTTGCGACTTCGCCTGCGTAGAAATCAGTTTGTCACAAAGGGTACAAAAGTAGATACGAGTATTGTGACTTACGTGTCAACCATAAGAGATAGAGACATGCTGTCGCGGACTTTTTTATAGTATTTTTATAGATCTACAAACCTATAGTACATTAATTAAGTTTATCTCTGTTGGTCAACGCGGCGCACGCGACTCCCAGCAGGCGATTTTTTTTACAACCACTTCAACAAAATTTACGTAAAACAATAATTTACTTTTAACCTTAGCCTTTTGGAAGGATAGCACTATCTTTCAGTGAAAATTGACAGACAGCTATTAGGGATTGTTTTATAATAAGTATTGATATCTATCTTTAATTTTATGTTGGATTTGTCTGGCTACTTTCTGGCCTGTATTCGTTTATTACTAACCCTTGAAGAGTTCTTAGTCATTAGTCTTTTTCACGTCACCTCGTTAATCTCTTCAAAGATATCGATAAAAATAGTTGCTGGACATAGGCCTCCCCACCCCGATTTAGAAGAGAAGGATTGGAGCTAAGAAAGACCACGCTGCTCCAATGCGGTTTGGTAGGTTACACCTATCCCCCGAATTCTTAAGAGATATGCATGTTTTCTCACGATGTTTTGCTTCACCGAAAAGCGTGTATTAAACTGCAATTACCAATTGGATATTTAAGTTTTAACAGAAAACGCATTAGTGCCTGTTTGGGGTTTGAACTCGTGATCACTCGAAAGGGTTGCACATTCTCACTGCTAGGCTATCACAGTTTCTACAAAAAGGACTGTTATATTTCAACATCCGATTAATTTTTTTTACCTTATTCCTGCATATATTTAACAGTGTGTATAGCTTATTAAAGGTAGTGATATAGCTCATTAGTCCGTTTAGCTAAGGCACATCTCGCGGATTTGCTCGTAAAAATCCTCGGATCCCAGCGATAAAGCATATAGCAGTCGTATTCTTGCGGCGGCGAATGACTTCTACGTGATTCTGGGACGGTTGCTATAGAGTTTACAATATTAAGATTGGGCACACTTTTAACGGATTTTTCTCGCAAGCATTACATACCTACATAAAGACAATAAAAAGGACCAGCTTAAGGTATATAAATAGCGATTAAATAAATGTCTTTGAATAGAACCACACATAATTTTTTTTTATTACAAACTATTATATACAAAAAAAAATTTTACAAACAATTTTTTTTTAAACATTTTTTTTTGCACTTACATACGGTCGTCCGTCTCCAAAGTAATTAACTTATTACTTGTGTTGTGGATGACGTTAAACTGGTGAATATATACATATATAATTTTAAATACATACTTAAATACAAATACACAACCAGGCTCGAGGTACCAACAAATTATTTTGTACAATATGTTGGTCCTTGGCGGGAATCAAACCCGCGACCTGCGCAGCTGAAGGCAGGGTCACTACCCACTACGTCAACGGGCCAGTCATTAGTCAATTAACATATGACTCTATAACTAATAAAAGGGTAAAGCGTGCAAATAGTCTTACTGCTGCAGAGTGTTTCACAAGTTACTGATAAAGTTTCGGATATTTAACCGACAAATAAAGTAAGTAGCAGATTTATGTCTCTAAAAAGAATCTAATAAGAAAAAAATTAAAACGCGATCATTTTGAAATAGTATTTGCTATCCAGCAGATAATCAAAATAACAGCAACATGATCTACCTGTTAACTTATTAGGGACTTTAAGTGCTGAATAAACCTATCAGAAACCTGAGAAATGCAAAATTCCGAGATATGTGTCAGATATGTTCGGAATAGGCTAACTGACAGTTTATTGGTAACTTGTGAAACAGGCCCTAAGTGTGTTAAATCATTTCTGTGCGTTTTTAACTCTACGTATTGCCTTTTACGCGTGCCTAGGTAAATAAAGCGGTAAGAATGACGGATGTACTGGGTGAATTTGAAGGATATCCATATAGATCATACCCGGGCATATCCGGACGTGAGGTGAATCCGCTATTGTAACGTATGATTTTTTTATTTATTTAAAGGTGACATACGATTTTGCGAGTCCCATATTGCTTGAAAAATATCTATGAGTAAGAATTTTCTCTAGGTAGTGCTTTCTTGTTCTATTAATAATTAAATATTAATAAGTTTCATTGCAAAATAAGTTGGTCTGTGTTACCGCTGATACCCTAGCGGCAAGCCCGTGCGATTTTTTCGAGCGGGACAAGTTCAAACCCGGGCAGGCACCAATGAGATTTTCTGTTAAAACGTATATGTTTAATTCATACAAGGTATGTGTTTGTTTAATAACGTATATGTTTAATAGTACAAGAGCCCTTGCAAATCCTGTGTACCTATATTTTAAAAATCAATAATACATTTTGATTTTGATAATTACAATTTATCACACGCTTTTCAGTGAAAGAAGACATTTCTAGGAAACCTGCAGACATTATGCCTCTCAGGTCTTTAAAGAAGCAATCGTCGCCAATATCACGTGTGTACTATCTTACCTTTTTTGAATTTAAATTATCGTCAGTATTCATTGTTTATTTATAGAAACCGGCTATACTTTCGTCTTATTCTATCAGGCGAACCTGACTAGTTTCCAACACTGCCGGGGCCCTTATTCATGAGCTCTTTATACTCCGTTATTTTGACGGGAAGTTTACCTTTTTTATCAGGAAGAAACCTTATGGTTCTCTCCGCCTGTCCCCGTTGGATATGGCAGACTTTCACCGACTAAAACTGAGTGCTCTAACACGTTGTTAAACACATTGTCCCTATTCTAATACAACTATGTACATACAACAAATGTATACGAAAAACTTCCCCATGAACAAAATCACGTAACTCGTTTACGTATCTTGCTTGAGAGGAAATTCTGTTAAATCAACACCATTACCGAACAAAATAAGACATGTTTATCGCAACAAAAAGACATCAATAACATAAGGGCCCTCCGGACCCCACACGGCAAAAAGATCACATTCGATGTACATCAGGCATCAATCGAACATTAGCTGCCGTTTCTTTTTCTTAGTTTGTAACATACGATTTGAAATTTTGTGCTGACCTGCTGCGTGTTTTTGAATTGTTATCACAGTTGATTTTTATATAAAATTTTAATTAATACATAATATAAAAAAAAATTCTTTCCTTTGTGCCTTTTCTTTAATACATTATCTATGAATTATTTTCTTTTTTATATATATTTGTCAAATTAGTAGTTACCTGGCATTAAGTAAAATAGAAACATTGTTGACTCTTGCTAGCCCTAGCACAGACCTAGGTCTATTTGGACTGCAAATTGCTATACAGCAACAACAAATGAAGCTACTCTGGTGCTTTGTTCCCTAGTTTAAGTGTAAAATGTACTTGCATAACTGTTCAATACAAAAATATATACATTAGGCGTTACTTTGCGGAGATCCATGATGCAAAAGTAATAAAAAAATGATTTAAGTATAATCCGCGATAAAGTAAATAGAAAATATATAGAATGCTAAATTTGGCGTGGACTCTCCGTTTTCATACCCTAAACATGCACAATTCGTAAAAACACATGCATAAACCACCGACCGACGACCACCTTCACAATACACAAGCGCTGCACACGTTCACTATCACAAACTCAACAATCGTTTCGCCCCGCAACCGAAGTATCATTAGTAGATAGATTCCACGACAAAATCGCAAAGCTTTTTTTTTATAATATTTTAATTTAATTTTATTTTATTATTTATGTTTCTTTAAATTGATAATTATTTAATCCTTCCATAGATTTTTCATTTGAACGTTAAATTCGCACCATAGCGTGACAGTATTGACTACAGAGAAACCTATGCGCCTTACATGATATTTTGGATTGATATCAGTCATCTAACCAAACAATATTTTTAATATTAAATTATAAATTTTAAAATGTCTGTCACATTAGCAAAAATATACATTAAAAATATACATACTTTTAGAAATACTATAAGGTTTAATTTATCCATAAACTCAATTTTTTATTTTAAATAAAGAAATGAGTAATTTTTTTACCCAGTAATTAAACCAATGTATTAGTAATTAAATTATACTAAAACCATGTAAATATAATATTAACCTCTAACGTAAAATATTGAAGTGTAGAGTATGTACAAATATTGAAAGATAATTTAACATCGTATATTTACAAATAAATAAAAAAAAAATACTAATATGTCCTGCATACTGAAGTCAACTCTAAATCAAAACTCATAAAAGTTGATATGGAGTGCTGGTATTTCCTTTAAGACATTCTAAGCGGGAAGATATCGAAAAGAAATTGTAAAATAAAATCAAACGTAATTCGTGGTATTGCTCTCAATTTGCGCGTATCCGCCTCGGGCGCTCCCCAAGCATATGTAAATTGGAATTTTCTTTTATAGGATACATCGTTTGCCCTTAAGTGAGATTTGATTGGTGTGTTCAGTTTGTTTGGTATGCGTATTGTTGTCATTCAATCAACATGTTTGATATGCCATCGTCTTTTGCAGCTGGATATATTTTTTATTTGCGCTCTGACTAATCAGATCCTTCCTCACTTTTGTCTTAGCTCAAGGATAATAATTATTTCGATAATATTACGACTCTTTCGAGGAGTTCACGTGTTCAAACCCGGGCAGACCACCGTACAAAATCTGTTCAGTAGATTTTGGGATCAATCACGTACAGACAGTTTCTGGGACTGTATTTTATAATAAGTAATGTACTTTTATGGGAGCAATAAAAATTATAAATGTTTAAGTCCGAATCTTGTTTATCTTATGGATTTATTGCTTAACGACTTACGATATCACATGATAAAACGATAAGTTTGAACAACTTTAAACAAGTTTGAATAAGTTTGAACTAATTATTAGTTTATTAAATCGATTGTATCTTGAATGTGACCAATTTTACATCTGTATATTACAATTTAATTATTTCATATTTTTTATAATGATTAAAGGTAAATACACTGCACAAAATCGGTCTTAAATTAATGGCAGTTTTGTCTTAAATTTGAAGCTTGAGCATAAAAATTTGAGACTTCATTAGAAATTCGATAATATTACGACTGTTTTTTTCAACCACCTAACTTAAAAGAAAAACATAACAAATCTATTTCAAGTGACACTTTGAAACAATTTAATAAATCATGGTTTGCAATAGTGGCACAACTCAAAAAATCATGTTTTGAGAAAAATAGGTTTAAAGTTTTAATTGCTAAGGAAAATGCATACAAATACTTAGGTTTGCTTAAACGAACTACCTAATATTGAATTATGAAATCTTCCGGTATTGCTGCAGAAATGAATGTATTTTTCACACTAAAACCTATTCCTAGTCCAAAAACGTGTTTTTTAAGTTGTTTCACTCTAGCCCAAAAAATTGCATCATTGCATCATTACAAAGCATCTGTAAACGTCACATACATTTACAGACGAACGTTTTGTAAACGATTTAGAAAGGAAACATTATTTCACCATAACATGAGGATCCCAAATCATGCCATCAAAAAAACATTTACAAAAGGATGACGTCTGATATAAATTCAAGTGATATATGACAGGAATGTTGGATCGTGACATTGATTTGCTTTCTTTGAGTCGAGCATCATTATACTACTATAATAGGTAGGTAAGGGTTTTACGGACTTATATGTATCTATTTTGTATCTATCTATCTATTCTATTCTATTTATCTATTCTATTCTATATCTACACATATTACATATAATAAAATCGTTGAGATGTCAAATCTGTGTGAGTTTGTTCCCGCTAATCTATAAAACCGCTCTGGGCGCTGTTTTATAGATTAGCCGGAACAAACTCACACAGATTTGACATCTCAACGATTTTATTATATGTAATATGGGCCTCCTCTTTCAGTTTTTGAAGAAAAGGATTGGATTGCAGCGTGGAGACCTACCCCGCTGCTCCAATGAGGATTAGTAGATTTCACATATCCCCAGAATTTTCTAGAAATATGCAGCTTTCCTTAGATGTTTTCCTTCACAGAAAAATTCGGCTAGGTATTTTACAACCGGCCGCCTGCCTGACGTTAACTTACCTTTCGCCTTTTACGACATCTCGGCAAGAAATGAGGGTGGTCTATTAAGAAAGTATTTAATGCTTAGTACATTACGTACAGTGCCGACGAATCCTATCTCCTGATATCGTATAGATGTATATCCTCCTGCCCTTATCCCACTCTAAGTGGGGTCGGCACAACATGTTATAAACATGCTGTAACATGATTTAGCTGCGTTTTTACGACTGATCATCTACCTGACGTCAACTTGTCTTAGTCGTATAAAACGACACCTCGGTAAGAAATAAGGTTGGTCTATTCTACTCAGGCGGATACCACACGGCGGGTCGACTTACCTTAGTCGCCTTTTACGACACCTCGGTAAGAAATGAGGGTGGTACTATTCTACTTAGCCGGATACCACACGGCTACAATCGAAGAGATATCGTCGCATATATTTTGTCATTCGCATATATTTGTCAAAGTCATTCTTATCATCAAATTATATTGACTTGTCATATACTCGTAGTTCTGAATCATCACAAAAACTTAACTATGGTTATATGACTAAGCTATTTAGAGCACCTGAGTATTCTTGGTATTAGGTTGTATAAGGTATATCAGGAACTAGGTTATGGTAAAATATTATGAAGGCAAGTCTGACAATGAACGTATGTAGAACGCCTACAAGGTTTCGTTTGTTTGTGAGTAAAATAATTTCCAACAAGTTTGATATATTATTTGTTAAATAAATTTATTGTATGATACTTATATTCCTTTATAAATAGTCATCATACTCCTGCCCTTATCCCACTCTGATTGGGGACGGTATATGTTTCGAACATTGGCATTTGTTTCCATCTGCCTGACATCAACTTACCTTAGTTACCTTTTTTGCTCATCTCGGTAAAAAAATTATGGGTCTATTCTATCCCACCGGATGCCACGCGGCAGGTCAGCTTACCTTAGTCGCCTTTTACGACATCTCGGTAAGGAACGAGGGTGGTCTCTTTACTCAGCCGGATACCACATGCTACTTTTATCATCCAAAAATATATATTCAAATAATCATTTTGCTTAGCAGCTGTTTTAATTGAGCTTCTAAATGGATATTCTATTAAATAACCCATTATTATGTTGTTATAATACTCTTCTTTTTATTTTGCGAAATGAATTATAATTTTGAGAAGTTAACGAAAACCTTGATTTACGTCTAAATAACTAACTACATATTATGCAATATCCTATAAACAAATTAACTTTAAGTAATCTTGGTACTATGAATTTGTAAGTAAGCAAGTAAGTAGCGGCCTGTTACTCTCCCACTGCTGTGAATAGATCTCTTCTCTCTGTTTTTGGAGAGAAAGATTGGAGCTAAGATCTACCATGCTGTTCCAATGCGGATTGGTAGGTTACACATATCTCCAGAATTCTCTAGAGATATGCAGGTTTCCTCACGTTGTTTACCTTCAACGAAAAGCGTGTGATAAAATGCAGTTATCAATTAGACACATAAGTATCTAACAGAAAAACACATTGGTGTCTGCCCGGGATTGAACCCGTGACCTCCTCGAAAAAGTCGCACGGTGCTACCGCTGGGCTACCACAGCTTATTGTGAATTTGTGTAAGGCGACCGCTGGAGCCCTGAGCAGGCTCCTCCCGAATGTGGGGGGGCCAAATGTAGGCTGCCGGTGCCTTTACGAGTGGTTCGGTCAATGGCCCTGTACGGTGCTCCCGTATGGGCGGAGCGACTGACCGCCAGGTCTCTGCCTCTTTTGCGTGGGGCGCAGAAGATTCTTGCTGTCAGAATTGTACGGGGCTACCGGACCATCTCCGGCGAGGCGACCTGCGCTTTGGCCGGGTCCCCTCCATGGGACCTAGAGGCCAAAGTACTTGCTCAGGCCTACCGGCGTAGAGTTGAAGCCCGTTCATCAGGGAGAGACTCAGCGCCGGTAGAGGTGGGCTGGTGGAGGGCAGCTCAAGAGGAGCTCCTCCACCAATGGAGGCGGTGGCTGGAATCGCTCAATGCAGGATTCTGGACGATTGCAGCTATCCAGCCCATTCTCCAGGGCTGGGTCGCCAGGAGGCATGGGGTCCTCACCTTCCTGACACAGGTGCTTTCCGGACACGGTTGTTTCGGGAAGTATCTGTGGAAGGTAGCCCGATGCGAAGAGTCCGGTGAGTGCCACGAGTGCGGCGCTGAATGTGACACGGCGCTGCATACGCTCGCAGACTGCCCAGCTTGGGCAGTTCAGTGGGCAGAGCTCGTGGCACACGTGGGGCACGATCTTTCCTTGCCCACTGTTGTTCGCGCCATGTTGGACAGAGAGAGATCGTGGGCAGCGATGGCCTCCTTCTGCGAGGACGTAATCTCGCGGAAGGAGGCGGCGGGGCGGATCCGGGAAGTCGAGTCCTTGGATCCGATCCGCCGCAGGCGTGCGGGGCGCAGGCGACTCGCCGGAGTCCGTCGCATGCCGCCCTAACGGGGACCTCTGAGCGGTCCGAACGGGGTATCGGACGCTCGCTGGAGTTAGGTCCCCGAGGCGGTCGATGCATCTGGTGCTCCCGATGCATCGATTAGCGGAGGGAGGGGCCACTGTTTAGAGAGGCCCCGACCCGGAGGTGGCGCTCTCCGAGGTACAGAACTGCTGCTGGCGGGGATGGGGATGCAATGTCTTTATAGGTACCCTATCCCCGCCACCAGCAGCGTGATGGAGCACTGTCAGGTTTTTAGTCGGTGCGAGTCCGACATACCCGCCGCTCGTCCCCATCGGGCGGTGATGACCATTAATGGGTTTTCCTGACATAAAAAAAATTTGAAATTGTGGCTATTAGTAAAATCGATATATTGAAAAATATTGTAAGGCGAATTATAAGTTTTGAAATAGTATAATGATATCCACTCCGAAGTCAGAGCTTTCCCTCAGTAATACCGGAAAATAAATACACTGACAAAATACAGTGACAGGCCAACTATTTATATTGAATTTGGTATGTCATGGCATTTATTATTTCACGTTTACCGCTCGATTTCCTTATACGTCTCCTGCATATAAAAATATTTGGGATTGTTTTACTACACCTAAGTGATATGAAATATATTTGTAGATTCCTTTTTTAATTTAGTTGTTATAAATGCATTTATAATATTTCAAAACACTTTCGCTGAAAGATGTTTATAGTCTTTTTAGATGAGTGTATTTTTTGAAATGATAATATCCATTTACACAGAGTTTGAAATTTAGATGTTTGTGTGTTTATGTGAGACTTGAACTAATCGGACTAATCCCATGATATTGTATTAGCAAAATCAATTAAATGCAAATCTCTTTATAGTCCTAATTTGGTAAATAAAGTCAAAGTTTGCAATGGAGTTTATATACTATTTCGTGGTTCTATGGATTTATCGACCCAAAAAATGTACGATACTTAACATAGAAAAATGAACGTACTACGTAATAGTTAACGTAATAGTTTAGTAAGTGCAGTAACTTAAAAGCATCGGACATTTCATTAATATAATTTTAACAACGTAAGTAGCGGCCTGTTACTATCCCACTGCTGAGAATAGGACTCTCTCCGTGTTTGGAAAGAAGGTTTGGAGCTAAGACCTATCACGTTGCTCCAATGCGGATTGGTAGGTTACACATACCTCCGGAATTCTCTAGAGATATGCAGGTTTCCTCGCGATGTTTTCCCTCACCGAAAAGCGTATGATAAATTGCAATTATCATTAGACACATAAGTTTCAATAGAAAAACTCATTGGTGTCTGCCGGGGTTTGAACTCGTAACCCTCTCGAAAGAATCGCACGGTCACACCTCACAGCAATTTTTAATACTACGTTAATGTTTTTAAATAAAAGTGTCTTTCATATCTTCTTTAATTGATTACGGAAACGGTAAAGTACAGCTAAATTGGTGCCACTGAATCATCATCGTCCTGCCCTTATCCCACTCTAAGTGGGGTCGGCACAACATGTTATAAACATGTTTTCACATGATTCGGCTACGTATTTTACTACCGGCCTCCTGCCTGACGACAATTTATCTTCGTCGTATTTTACGACACCTCGATAAGAAAGAGGATGGTCTATTCTACTTAACCGGATACCCCATGGTATGTCAACTTACCTTAGTCGCATTTTACGATACCTCAGTAAGACATGAGGGTGGTCTATTCTACTCAGCCGGATACCACACGGCGGGTCGACTTACCTTAGTCGCCTTTTACGAAACCTCGGTAAGAAAAGAGGCTGGTACTATTCTATTCAGCCGGATACCACACGGCGTAAATTGGTGCCACTTAAATCGTATATATAAGTTTTTAATGTAATAAGTAGGTTATGTATTACATATGGTGTTATAAATAAACTTATGTGGCTTTAGTATAAATCTTACATCGTTAACAAATAAGAGTACTTTGTAAATAGTAAAAGTCAATTCTATGATGATCTGCACTTCAACCCCACTTGGCTCTATAGATTCACTAACTTTTTCAAATATTACCGTAACTGAATTTAAATTTGAAAGTAAAGTAAAATTCAAATTTGCAAATTTATTCCGTTTAAAACTTCTATCTCGTAAATGCTTCAGTTTCCGCCACGGAAGTAGCCGGAGTTCGAAATTCAAATTCGAAAAATACGCTTCTTTCCGTTTCCGGCGTTTGATTCCTCCCGTGATACGACGTTTCCTCTGCAGTATTTGAATATGAAATTCCGTTGATGTCATAAGATTTTAAACTGAAAGTTTTACAAACTCTGCCACAATAAAATCACAACTCTTATTAAGGTTCTTATGGATGTATTTCTTCAATTGTATTTTTTAAATTTATATTTCGACATTAATAACCTCCTTATTGTCTTAAGATATAGATAGGGTAACTCAAAACATATTACTTAGAAAGTAAAACATTCATGTTATAGATATAATAGCACAATTTGGCTTTATTATATTGTCATGTTTATGTTTATGTTATGTATAAAAATGACTGTGCTTTACAGACTTCGAAACCGCTTATATTTAGAATGACCAGCGGGTAATGAGTTTGGTGGCAATCAGAGCATTTTTTTTACTGTTTCCAGAGATATTCGAAAACAGACTGAGCCACAGCAACGCCTGACCGGACATCTTGTTTTAAATAAAATTAGTTTTAGATAAATACTTATAGCTAAACAACAACTGACTATCTCTAACTTTTTTATTGGCAACAGTATTAATACAAGACACAAAAGTCATGTGAAATCAGATTGCTCTAAAAATTAACTGAAATTGAGAGGACATTATTTACTTTCATAATTTTATGGCAATATATTCCATATAAGAAATTATAGTCTTAAATCTCTATCATTAGGTCAGTAGCATTTAATAATGTCCAATACATCTGCCTTAATAGGAATGTCCGATAGAGGACGCCCAAAGAATGTATGCCGAGAACAGCTATGCGTTTTACAACGAAACATTGCTTTTGAAAATTGGAAAATTATATCGCTCATAAATCCACGCTGCGAGCATACTTACTGCTACAATGGGCGTGTTCTGTGAAATATATTATTTGAAAGATATCTTGAGTATGTTTGATAAGTATATTACTATGTAAATACCACTACGAATCAATGTTCAATGTTCAAAGTGGAAATGAGACCAGTCTTCTAATATACAATCATACTTTATAATCGCTTAACTTTATTTAATCTTTAATATTTAAATGAGTTAGTCTGGTATATATATATATATATATATATATATATATATATATATATATATATATATATATATATATATATATATATATATATATATAAATATATATATATATACGATTTTCCTAAAATTCAGCATGTAGGGGGTTTTGGGGGGGAAAAATCGATCTAGCTAGGTTTTATGGAAAAAAAATCGTTTTATGTTTGTTTTTTGGGCATGGAAAAATACTTAAATTTATATTGAATATAAACACTATTTTTGCCATTAATTGTCAAGTCAGCGTAGCTTATTCGTTAAAAAGTACATTTATAAAGGCGGACCTATCATTAAAAGGGATCTCTTCCAGTCAACCTTTGATTAACAAAAGGAAAAGGACAGGAAATGAAGAAGAAAGACAATACGGGTAATGTAGAGAAAAAGAAAAACTTTATATTAGTGTAACTATATACCTATTTAATCTATTAATTAATTTTGGTAAAATAAATATATGAAAAGATGTTAATTTATTTGGAGGCTGATTCTGTGATATCACGATACTTTATAGTTAGGATATATGATCTTTAGTAATATATCAATACTAATATTATAAATGAGAAAGTCTGTCTTTCTGTTACGCTTATGCCAAGGTAACATATTGTAAAAAATCCTGGTTTTTTTTCGCGGAATGTGGAAAAAGAAAACGTATTGCATTACTGAGGATAAATTTTCGCTTAAATTGGTGCGACCGATGTCGCAGTTGCTATTAGTATTAATACTCGTATAAACCCAAAGGTGAAACGTATGGAACGCATATTGAATATTGGCAACCCTAAAATCGAACCCTCAAATACGCTCCAAAAATCATTATTAAATGTTGCATGTATTAAAATTTATTTCTACTCCACCCTCAATAGCGTCTTATTGATATCAAAATTTCGTACAAGTTCGAGACGCGACCATTTTTCTTAGATAATGGCTCCCCCGGCTTATGGTTTGTGAATTTTTATTTTACGACTGATGCGCCTTTATTTTTCTATAAAAAGTAATAACATGCAAAGTACACGAGAATAGATACTCGCTGAAGGTTTGAAAAGCTCTATTATAATATGCAAAAGCTATAATCTACCGCCGTGTGGTATCCGGCTGAGTAGAATAGACCACCCTCATTTCTTTCCGAGGTGTTGTAAAAGGCAACGAAGGTAATTGCCGTGTGGTATCCAGCTGAGTAGAATAGACCACCCTCATTTTTCACCAAGGTGTCGTAAAAGGCGATTAAGATAAGTTGACGTCAGGCACGCGGCCGTTCGTAAAATAACTAGCCAAATCACATCACAACATGTTTAAAACATGTTGTGCTGACCCCACTTAGAGGATAAGGGGAGAAAAATGATGATGATGTGCTATTCATTCTATTCACTAAAATGCTTACATGAAATATCAAATGAATGAATCGATTATTTATTCAAAATAATAGATTTTTAAGTATCGATTTTTTTTAACATAAAATCAATTTTTTTAGTATCCTCTTTTTCTTTTTGACCTTTTTTTGTTGTTTTTAAGATTAGGTTTGCATTTTTGGATAAAACTAATGTAGCCAAACTACACATTTCATACCAATTTCATAAACAGCGCATCTTTTATTATGTATAGGTAGTTATCCACTTTAATTAGCCTTTATTCTAATTAACTAATATTTCAAAGGGCAACTTTTCAAATCGACTATTGGAGAAATTTAATCGAAAGAAATCGATTATTTTGAAACGAATTACTGGATTTTTTAAAAACAACGACCTATTTTAAAGGGAATAAATCGATTAATTATTAATCGATTTTTTCTATACGCACAACCTGACACTACACGCGGAATACGTTTAGAAATGCATTAGAATTATCATTGCTGAAATCTCGTCTATGTTCTAACAGTGGCTATGATGCCCGCAATGACGTGACTTCATTACGCAGCATGGCGACGCGGTTACAGCCTAATTGTTTATTAATAAGCTAACGCTAATCCACGCCATTGATGACAATCGAATTTGCCTTAATTGATGCCCATTATTTCCACATTTGTAACGAAGATTAGATTTGCTTGACGGACTGGACTGTGCAACTGAATATGTTGCCGAGTTTTAGATTTAGCACCCCATAGTTGAGTGTAATGTTTTATGCAAATCGTGGTAGATGATGATTGACTTTTTTAATTAAAAGAGCGGCATTAGCTAGAGGCAAACCAGAACCTAGGCTACGGCTTCAGAAAGTTTAAAGATCGTTTAAGATTGATGAGATTTTATAATAAAATTCCATAATCTGTTGTGGATTTGCTTTTACACAAATTGAAAAGCAAATAAAGAGAAACTTATTCATTAAGCTTATTATACTATTGAAGACTTTGTAAAAGATAAGAAAGTTTAAATTTAAGATGCAAATAGCTACGCATTAGATTATTTTGTAATTTTTGATTTGTCAAACAATTCTTATTTATAAAATGTTATTTATGAAGAAAACGCATTGTGGAACCCGTCGAATCTTCATTGTAATTTGACGATTCAAAAGTTCTTGTAAAAGCCAACTTGAATAATAAATTATTTGAATTTGAATTTTAAAGTATTAAAAATGGGTTAAAAATTACAAGCACCGTGGAAATTTACGTTAACATATTTAACGTAAGTGCATGTACAAGTTGTAGCATCCCATATTTGCATGGAATATTTAATGGTATAGAAGACATAGACAATAAAAGATAGAAATAGACAATAGTAGATTTTGTTTGTACGAATAAAAAAATGTTCTTTAAAATTTTATAACGCCACGTAAATCTATCATATTTGACGCAAATACATGTTAAACAATTTCTACTAATATTTTTATATGTGTCTTTATACTTTTTATGATAAAACTGCAAACGATCGTGAGACATGGAATAAAAAACTGAGATGCCCTATACTTATAGCTTTCGGAAGCTATTTCATTAAATTTACTTAATTACACATACGATACACATTAAATAGTTTGTCAATTATACAGTATTTATTGTCCGACAACATTTTGATATGTGTACTATCAAGGAGTTTAAGATACTCGAATCTCAGAAATCAATATCAAAAATCGACAACTGTATTCTAACCGCGATTTGGTTGAAATTTTTTGTTTTAAGTCGTCAACGGATCCGAATTCTTACAGTCGATCGACTAGGCTCAAATAAGGCGTGACAAATTTTACAGTGGCAAGCCTGACGTTGTTTTATTGTCGTCTTAATTCCCCCATAACGTGTGTTACAAGTTATAAATTGTAACGTGAAATATATATTTCTAATATAAATATATTTTTAAACTATGTAAAAGAAATATTAAAAATAATATATATAACAAAAATAGAAAAGAGTAGAAATACAAAAGTAATAATTAAATTAGTTTGCTAAAATCCGCGATGAAGTAAAATAGAAAATATATAATGCTAAAATGTAGAGTGGACAATCCGTTTTCTTACCTGATACAAGCAGGATTCGTAAAAACACATGCACAAACCTCCACCACCGCCACCACAATACACAAGCACTACATACGTTCACTATCACAAACTCTACAACCGTTTCGCCCCGCACTCGAACCATCATCAGGAGATAATCTCCACGATGAAATCCCAAAGATGTAAAAAAAGGACAATAAAATCGAATTGAAATCGCTTTTGGATCTTAATAAAAATTAATGTTTGTATGTATGTTCTTTATTGACTCCAAAACTACTAAAAATCCCATCAACAACTTCGTTGGATTCCGACTTTCAGTAAGAAAGTCACCCAGGATTGTGCAACCTAAGGATGCAAATAACAACAAAAACATAACAAAAACAAAAAAATAACAAGAAAAACCGCTTGTAGCTCTTGCCTTGCATCAGTCACGAGCACCCTTCAAAGTATCGCACTCGAAACTCCTTTTATCAGAATGTGTTTCAAATGTGATCGGAAACTGATTCTACAACAACTGGATACGACAACTATCTTTATATCATCAATGTAAGTGAACTTATTAAAAAGGTCCCTTAAATTTTAAATACATTTTGTTCCATGCCACCTGGAGATGATTTGTACAGTAACATAACAAAAAAACTAATTACCGAAAAACACATTACCTTTTTTTTTACTTTTCCAAGATTTTACAGGCAACACCTAAGATTCGCGTAGTAATTAAAAGCGTCATAAAAATCTACTGTATACCTAAATTATATTATTACATTATAACCATTAGTATTAAGAGAAACAAAATCGTTATTTATAATATAGTACTAAGATAACAGTATTCTATAAAGCTGTGATAGCCCAACGGTAAGACCATACGTCACTTTCGAGAGGGATGCGATATCAAACCCCGGGCAGAGGCACCAATGAGTTTCTCTATTAAAACGGATGTACCTAATTGATAATTGCAATTTATCATACGCTTTTCGCTAACCTAACGATGTTTTCCTTCACCGAAAAGCATATCTTTATAATTCTGGGGATAAGTGTAATCTGCCAATCCACATTGGACCTTCAAGGTTGGTCTTAACTTATCCCTTCTCCCCAAGAACTGAGAGAGGAGGCTTACGCCCCTCAGTGTGATAGTAACAGACCGTTACTTTAAGTTTTAATATCTTAGGTCGCTACTACTTTTTTTCTTATAAAACCATTAAAAAAATAATGAGCCCCAACACTGATTTTCAGTAGCAGCCAAGGAAACGTAAACTAATACGATACTAGTACGTCCGAACATCAGAAATAACATCGAAAAAACAATTATAAATACATTAACATTACAATGATCGTTCAATAAACTTTATATCCGTGTTACACCTTATGGGATGAAATACAGCGTCGGTTCGGAGTATCGAAATGTGAACATGATATATTGTGAAGCTTACCGAGCGACTTTGATCTAGATAAATATGCGGAAAGAATTATGTCTATTCGAATTTTATGACTCACTTATTTCCGCGTTCTTTCTTTCCTCTATGTGCAAGTTTTATAACACTTATTTTAAACGGCTTTTTACGACCTCACAAGCTATACTAGAAAAAAATTGTGAATTTCATGCTTGGGCAAGTTAAGTTAAGCTAACTGCTAAGCAACGGCTTAAGTCAAAGGTAAATGAAAGAAAGTAAGATAGAAAATGAATAAGATAAGATAGAAGATAGGAACATTGACACAACAAGCATCTTCAATGCGACTAGATAGGTTACAGGTATCTAAGTAATGTGTTTTAAGTAACATTTTTTTTCGGGATTGGACATATTTTATTATATGATATAGATTTACATGGTTTTACCGTTCGGATATCATAACTTACACTGAGATGTGTTTAAGGAATACAATGAAAGTCATTTAAGAACTTGTGTTAACTTAACTTTACAGCGAGGATTTTTTAAATTAAAACACCTCAACTTAAGACACCTTAGTATCTAGAAATATAGATTAGTCAACTTAATATACGGATTTTTAGCTACAGTTATAAAATCAACGTAATATAATATTAGACTTGGTCAAGAAAAACAAATATTTCTATCAAATTCAATTTGTACTCGTAAAATTTTTATACAATGGTTCACCAAAAGAACACTTTAATTTTTCCGCTCAATATAATCCATAACGCAAAGTACCAGTTCAAAGCCTTAAAAGCTCCGGTCAGAATTTTAATAAAAAATATATTTGACATTTTTTTCCCATTACCATAACCAAACAAGCCGTGACAGATATCCGTATACGTTTTTATATCACGCGATAAGACATGGTTTGTTACACAACGACATATCGTATTGACCTTTTGAAATACGATTATTTATATTAGAAAAATTGCGGGATTTAATTGGAAAGAAATCTCTTTAGATTTAATTTTTGAGAGAGTTGTATTAGAAATATATTATTAGGTTTAAATTTTATGCGAACTAACATCCCAGTATAACTCGTGATGGTTATTTTATTCTTCTAATAAGCGCCATATCTAAGAATTTTAGAGGATTGTTCATATGCTGCTTTATTTAAAACACTGTTCTGCTTTTATTGCAGACAGTTTAAATGCTAGAGTAGTGCATAAAAGCATCGGGAGAGAAGAATTAGTTTAGATCGTGGAAATTTCAATAGAAAAAGCAAATATTAGGAAAATAAATAGTAAAGAAACGTTGAGTGAATGAGACTAAAGCTTTTAATGTCTCTAAACTCACTCTGATTTCAACAACCTGCTGCGTAATTAAGATTCTAACAATTATAAATAGTAAAAAAATATCAATTATATATGTTCTCGGTCACGTAATAGCTCTAAATAAATATCAGAGTTCACGTTCACAAATCACAAGTCATTAGATATATTCTCACTTTTTTTATTATTCTTCAACGTCTTATCGAAACAAATTAAACCGATTTTTGTGCATAATCGTAAATTATACGATTTTGCACAAATAAGAGATTATTATATTATAATTCCAAAAAACCCACATAAGGAAAAATACTCTGAAGCGAGAGTGTCACAATGTCGGTCGTATCGATTTGTATTAGCTTATCGGATAATCTAAATATTGTTTATAGCGTTCACACAAAAGCAACTTCGTCAAAGTCTAAACATTTATTATGAGGATAAGGTCGTCTCCCGTTTTTAATATCAACCGTATAATAAATAGGTTAACATTCGCTTTATGAAGGAAAAACCTATTAACGAACGGCAAATGTATCAGATACCATATCCCGAAAACATTCGATATATCACACCTCTTAAAATAGCGTATAGTAGTATTGTGTGCATATTATGGATTTCTATAGCCTCTATGTTATTCCGTTGTATAAGGAATAATTGTGCCAAATTTCATCAATATTGGTTCAGCGGATTCGCCGTGATCTTTTTTTGTTACTCTTTAACAAACATATATCCAAACTCGCAAACTTTCGCATTCATAATATTTATTAGTAGGATAGTAATAAATATATATTTATTTGAAATGTATAAATAGATTTTATAATTATCGCAGACATTTTCTTGATAGTGATAATAAAACAAAAAAACAACAAAATGATTAAAGAATAGTATTTACATTGACGACATTTTCGCATTGTGTTTTAAATACGATTAATGGAAATATTTTTTTTATAAGAACTTTTTACACGAACTTTTTTCGTTCGAGATACAGTAGCATGTCACCTGAATACCCACCCCAATGTTATGTAAACACCCCCAAAGCGAAACGCGACAAAATAAAATATCTATTACTATTAAGGATAATGACAGGCCGTCTTAAACATGACTTAATATCAGTAGGGAAAAAAATTAGTGCCATCAGTGAGAGGCGTATTTTTTGTAGCTAATGCAAAGGTATTTACGATACCGTGCGAGAAAATTTCGTCGATGTCGTTAAGATAATGGGCTGGGGGAATTATGGTCGCGAAATGTTTTGATAATAATACACTTTTATTGAAATTGGACATTTTTTATCTTGAATACAACAAAATATAAAATTGAAAAAGTTTCAACGGTTTTATAGTTCTAAGTAATGGACACAGATTTCTTTAAATTACTATTTACTTCTGCCGCGTGGTATCCGGGTGAACAGAATAGACCACCCTCATTTCTTACTGAGGTGTCGTAAAAGGCGGCGACTACAGTAAGTTGACCCGAAGTGTGGTATCCTGTTGAGTAGAATAGACCACACTCGTTCTTACTAAGATGTCGTAAAAGGCGACTTAGGTAAATTGTCGTCAGGCAGGCGGCCGGTCGTAAAATACTTACCCAATCATGTTACAACACATTTATTACATGTTGAGCCGACGTCACTTAGAGTGGGATAAGGACAGGAGAATTATGAATATGCTGCACTTGATTGGAAAATCAAATATAAATAATGAAGCTTTCAGAACAATCGGGGAATCCTATTTATATTATTAATAAAGAAAGTTTGTGAGTATTGATGTATGTTTGTTACTCTATCACGGCGAATCGAATATCGATGAAATTTGGCACGATTATTCCTTATGGGTGGTGTATTCTAATCAGTTGGACACAACACGGCGGTACGATACGGCGATGACACAAAGGCAACACATTGTCAGTTGGTAAAAAATAATAGAAAGCGGAATAGTTATTCCGTTTCGTCCCAGAAATCAAAGTGATATTATATACTTCAAACGGTTGGACCTCTTGACCCAGTCGTCTCTAGCTTCTTATTAACTTGAACTACATATTTTTAAGATTTCTAGTTTATTTCGAATTATTTTTTCCTCTTAACTTCAAATATAAGTCAGTATTTTCTTTGCGAGTAAAAAGACTTGGGGTGGCTAACGACAGTAGTTTTGGAAGAGCCGTTTATCATCGCATATCTCCTTACTTGTACTCACTACGGTTGTATAGAATGTAGCGATAGCAATCAAATATATTTTTCTGTAATATTTAAATGTCTTAATATATAAAAAAAATACTTAAATGCTTTATAGCGCGGATCTTTAATCGCGGAGAGCTTTCATCGCGGATGATAGCAAAATAATTTTATTATTACTTTTGTACTTAAATGCTATAAAATCTAATAAGTATTCTTGACAATAATGTTAAAGCAAAAATGTACAAGTTATATCTATCTTAAACTACTAACACGCTAGGACTATACAAATCATGCCCACGTGGAATGGTACCAAAAAATCTGGCAGCGTTTCCGCGCTGCATCGCTAAGCTGATTCTTTGTGCGAAAAAGGAGCCAGCCCTCTTGTTCCTCTTCCTTCTTGTTAAAAAAGTTGCGATAGAATTACTTGGCTATAATCCGCGTTTATTTAAATCTATGTAATGCTTAGTGTAGGAAGCAGACAACGTTCACATACTTTATACATGCATGACCAGTTACACGTATCACAAAACGCCGCCACCAACAATACACTACACAATCACCACACACGTTCACTACGAAAATATATACGTTCGTTTCGCCCCGTAACCGAGACATCATCAGGAGGATAGGATAGATCCACATAGAATCGCAATGCACGTAACGTTTGGCATATTTGGCTTCTGTTCTATGAAATTCCGTAAATTAACGCCTATCTCTATAAATTATTTACGTTAAACTTAATATCGCGTCGATATTTAGAATTTTCCAATCATAAAAGTCATACATAGTAAGATCGTGTAAATAATATATAGATCGTGATTTTATATATAATATTATTAATATATTTAGGTCAAATAAAAAAAAAGATTTTAATGGTCATATAAATGTCATTGTGCCGACGTTACAAATAAAACTAACGGTGGTTACAAGAAAAACTTACATCATTATCGAGAACAGTGTGTCCACGTCTTAATCGACGGGAAAACATTTCTGTACACAGTGAACTATTTAAGCGCTATCATAGGTTCTCGAACCAATTTATATATCATTATTTATGTAAGATATATCCGTGAAAAATATTTTTTATTCGATGCAGAATTCTCTAGTACCACAAAGATAACATTTTGGTTAATGTTCAGTCGACTAATATTTTGAAAATGAACTACAATGAATAAAACCTACGCTACTTAGTACTTTTTGTCATCTTGGTATCCGTATGTCATCCGTATGGTATCCGGCTGAGTAGAGAAGACCACCCTCATTTCCTACCGAGGTGTCGTAAAAGGCAACTAAGGTATATTGACATTGAGATGAAGTGTGGTATCCGGTTGAGTAGAATAGACAAACCAAACCTTCTTTCATACCGAAGTGTCGTAAAATACAACTAAAGTAATTTGACGTCAGGCAGGCGGCCGGTCACAAAATACGTCGCCAAATCATGTGACAACATGTTTATTACATATTGTGCCGACCCCACTTAGAGTGGCATAAAGGCAGGAGGATACAACTATAGGTATGTTAAAAGTTATTTATGTAGTTGTATAAATTCAACGAAGCGATCAAACTCGTAGTAGAGGACACCCAAACAACTTTAGCGAATTATTTATAGAGTGAACTTTGCTATTGTTTTCCGTTATGCGGGATAACATTTTATTAAATACGACTTCAACTGTTCGTAGCAAAGTTTCGCCTCTAATAGAACTAAGATTTATGTGTTATTTATTTTCCAGATGTTTATGGATGATTATTTACGATACGAACTTACATTCTCTTTTATTTATATGTGAAATTTATATATATAAATAAAAGTGAATGTAAATGAAAGAGAATGTATATATAAATAAAAGAGAATATTATTCTTCATTGATCGGTCTACATATTGTATAAATAGAAAAAGCCTATATACATAAAGTCTATATATAAAGTCGGATTTTTTTATTTAATGAATCAACATATGTGTAGTACATTTCAGGCCTATACTTTGTAAAAAAATATAATATTTTTTTAAATTGTAATTCTAAATGCTTAATGATATTATCGATTGTCAATTTTCTTTACGACGAAGAAAATCGTGATTAAAAAGTCTTTTTAATATTTCAACAAAGTTTAATTTTTGTTAATATTGTTATACGTATTAAAGTATGAGAGTAGATAAAGAAGTATGACATTGTACATAACTCGGTATTATAACACTCGTGTGATACCATAAAAAAACACACTCGTGTTATAAGAACCCTTATTATGCAACAGTATCATAATTTACTATAACGTAACAATTCCGTGAATCTTTAATTGTACCATAATCATAAAGATTTAAAATTAAAAGTAACTTCCTGTGTCTATTCCACTTCTGTACAAAGGACTATTTCTTCTGCTGCATACTCTGTGCTAATTTTTATGTCTAACTTAATATAGTTTGTCTATGTCACTTCCCTACTCTTCCTGTATCATGTTAAGCAATGTCGCATTTTGTTAAGCTCTCAAAATTATACGATATACCGAAAATATTAGCTACTTTCTATTCTCTCTTCAACACTTCAATTGAAGCTTAGAACCAACACGCGGCGCAATTTAGGTTAAATTAATTGTAATAATTTTTTTTTTATTTACAGCAAAAATGTTCAAGTTATATCTATCTTAAATTACTTACACGCTAGGACTATACAAATCATGCCCATGTGAAATGGTCCCAAGAATGCTGGCAGCGTTTCCGCGCTGAATCGCTAAGCTGATTCTTTGTGCGAAAAAGGAGCCAGCCCCCTTGTCACCTGAAGAGGCAATCAACCGAAGTGTTAAACGGATATAAAATTTTTTGCACTTTGACTCCATGGCCTCAACTGCAAACGGCACAAATATATAACTCTCGATGAGAGCTGCATACTTCCGCCGTTTGCCGGATTCAGCCATTTCCGCCACAGCTCCAGGTCTTGACACTGTTTCCTTCATATGGGACGAGGTTAACGTATCAACACATATTGCGTCCCACATTAGGGCTCGTCCCCGTTCCCAAGGAACCAGCGTCAAGCCGTCTGGTCTCTTGCCATAATCCCGACATATCCCGGAAGGCTCGAGAAGAGCAGGAATGTCGATGGTGGCAAGAGCTCTTTTGATGGTATCATTAAGAGAACCATGACGGAAAAGCCTACCAGAGCTCTTGTGGCATGAAAGCCCGTGTATGCCAAAAGTGTCTACCTCTTTTCCACATGTGGACATCGGTGCTTAAGGCACAATGTGGTTCACATAATACGTTATTCAATTAAAGTATAAGAGTTTATAGTATCACTCGTGTGATACTATAAACTCTTAATAAAAAAACACACTCGTGTTATAAGAACCCTTATTATGCAACAGTATCATAATCTACTTATAACGTAACAATTCCGCGAATCTTTAATTGTATCATAATCATAAAGATTTAAAAGATAATAAAAATTAGATATACCTAGGTTAAATGTAAAATGTTAGCGCCGAGGCGCAAACATCGATTGCGCATGCGTATTGCGTCGCCGCGGACTCGTTCATTGAAACCTTTTATTTTAAGGTTTCAATGAACATGTTTAACTTAAAAGTTCAACCTCCTTGGTCCAGCTGGATGTTGTATAGGTGTATTGATATTATTTAAATGTTATATTAAGAATTTTGATTTCAGTTATAAAATTTTTGTATTATAGTATCAGAGTAGATAAAAGTAATTTCATCAATGTATTAAAACAACTATGCAATCAAAACCCTCCAGCCCACGCCTCGATGACACGTAACGCAACTAAATGAATCAATTCCACCCCCGTTTAACCCTTGCACAGGTGTGTCCTGTCAATTTTAATATCGACCCTGTCCGCTGTTTCCGATGTGTGCGGTGAATGAGTACTAAAGTTTGATATTTATAGAATAATTACTGATTATCCTACTAATATTAAAAATGGGGAAGTTTGAGAGTATAGATGAATGTTTGTTACTCTTTCACGGTGAATCTACTGAACCAATATCGATGAAATTTGACATAATTATTCCTTATACACCGGAATAACATATAGGCTATAGAAATCCTGTTTATTATACAGGAATAGGATGACATTGAATAGCGTCATGTATTATCAACCTATCATGTGAAAACAGTCCACACAACCGAAGTTGCGGGTAAAAGCTAGTTTGATATAAACCATCAAAGTGCAATGAATGAATGAATTATACTTTTATTGTACTCATTTCTTACCGAGTTGTTGTAAAAGACGACTAAAATAAGTTGACCCGCCGTGTGGTATCCGACTAAGTAAAACAGACCACCCTCATTTCTTACTGATGTGTCGCAAAAGGCGATTAAGGTAAATTGAAGTCAGGCAGGCGACTGGTCGTAAAATATGTAGCCAAATCATGTTACAACATATTTATAACATGTTGTGCCGACCCCACTTAGAGTGGAGAATGACGACCACCAAATGGTTGTCATCAAGGACAATTGTTTGTCAAAATAGAATTCGACAGAATACAATAAGCTATTAAAAAATAATCCACTTGAATGTAACTTAAAATTGTTTTCAAATATAATGATTATTAACAATGTAAGCTTACTGGTGTAATAATTGTATCAATTCTTCAAGTATCCGTTTTTCGATCCTAAATAAACTTATAAATTATATAATTAGAAGCGAATTAACAGTGTAATACGGCCCCAAACAATATGGGAGAATAAATATTTATTAAAGGCCCAAAAGTGTCCTCTATTGGGTCTAGCGTGGATCATAGAAACAACTTGACCGATGTTGAAGGTGGTAATATTAAATTTGGACTTTTTAAAATGTTGGTACTGAAACTTTTTTAAATGCTGAAGGTGGTAATAATAATTCTGACTTTTTAAGATATCTATATAGAAACTTTGTAAATTTTATATAACCTACAAACTGTGCCCGTGACTTAGGTCGTGTCAACTTAACTTATAAATATGTGTGTAATAGTCAGACAGACTAAATATATCATTAATATACATTTAGATATACTATTAAATAAACTTTAAACATGATGATTTAGGGAAATCGATATATCAGTTATTTGTCTCTTATTTACTTCATATATGTAATTATGGATAATAATACGATGAATATGACTTCGATGTTATTGCGTTCAATTAATTACCGGATCAAAAAAATATTGAAGAACCAAGAATTTGACCAATTATAATCAAGGATCTTGCCACCTCCAAATTTCTTACCTCTGTCCTATCATAGTTTTGGTCAAATACCGCTGAAATATGTAGCCCCCGGGGCGTCCCGGCCTACTGTCATACACTACATTATTCACTGCTCCGGTGTTTGCTTGCAAAGGGCATTTTAAATAAGAAACGCACGAATAGTTGAGTGGTCATACATAAGGTCATGTGGATATCCATGGTTTAATAAAGGCAAATTGAGGTGACAAATTTCCAACGAAAACCTTGGTAGCACTACCGCAGTTTTTGTTTCTGAGTTGTAACGTAAAAAATGAAGATGTAACTTTATCATTGTATATCAAGTTTTTCGTATAGGGTTTATATCTTATAAGCATTAAATCTTTTGCTATTTTCAATGATATCTCGTTAATATTATGGTCCAATTATCCTTCTGTCGTCTGCCGTAACGGAATATCATATCTTTTTTTATTTTAAACTATCGTGGTCAGTACTCATAGCTAATGTATAGAATTAGCCATATCAGTTTCCGCCGTCACGACCGTCGTGTAAAGAGCTCATGAGTAAATGGGATGGACGTGGGGATAAACGGATGGGTTCGAAACTCTTCGGGCTAACCCGATAGAATAAGACGTGGCAATATTATATCGGATTTTACGATATATATTCTATTAACTCCTATTAACTTATAACAAACATGTAACTTACAATGGGTTTACTGTCTGTACATATATAAGCTGGGGTAGCCCAGCGGTGAAACCATGAAACTCTATGTCTAGGGGTCACGAGTTTAAACCACGAACAAAGACCTATCAGTTTTTCTTTTAAAATTTATGTTAGTTTTCTTATGCGTGTTAGGTTTTTAGCTCCATACCTTCTCTTCAAAAAAAAACAAGTGAGAAAGCCTATACCCAGCAGCTGGATAGTAACAGGCCAGTTCTTTTACATTATATAGGTACTATAATGTCCATACTTTATAAAATTAAATATAATATAAGCTTGAAATTCAAATCTATCCAGTCACAGTCACTGTCAGAAGCTATTTAGAAATATGATAATGTTCATTTGTGCAATAAAATTTTTGCGAACTCAGCTCACTGCTCTTTATAACCGAAAGGTTTTTGCACGCAAACAGCTCGTCACAATAATAATCAACACGCCTCATTAGAAGTTCAAACGAATCGATGATATTAACCAAACGAATCAGATCGCGTGCTAACCAACTTCGCCCATTAGCTGTAACGAGATTGATAATTGCTTCATTGCAAGGGTTAACATAATGGCCGATGATTGGTATGGGTTGGCCTTTAATATGTTTTACCTGCTTATTTGTCTATTAATATCCTATCTTAATAATATTATAAATGCGAAAGTTTGTTCGGGTTAAAGCCAGTTATCCATAACTAGCTTTTATTCGCGACTGCTGTCATGTCATAGGTCGATACTAGATGGCACTTTTCAATGTCATCCTATTCCTGTAGAATTAACAGGATTTCTATAGTATAGTAAAAGTAGCGGCCTATTACTCTCACACTGCTGGGAAAAGGTCTCAACTCTCCGTTTCTAGAGAGGATTGGAGCTAAGACCTACCACGCTGCTCTAATGACGATTGGTAGGTTACACATATCTCTAGAAATCTCTAGAGATATGCAGGTTTCATCACGATGTTTTCCTTCACCGAAAAACGTGTGATAAATTGCAATTATCAATTTGATACATAAGTTTTTACATCGATATTGGTTCAGCAGATTCGCCTTGAAAGAGTAACAAACATACATCCATACTTATAAACTTTCGCATTTATAAATATAGTAGGATTGCTTGAGCCGTGTGAATAGAGAGTAGAATAGACCACCCTCATGACTAACCAAGGTGACGTTAGAGGCGACTAAAGTAAGCCGACCCGCCGTTTTTCCCGGCTGAGTAGAATAGACCACGCTTATTCTTTACCGAGGTTTCGTGAGATTCAACTAAGATAAGTTGACCCACCTTACCGAGATGTCGTAAAATACGACTAAAGTAAGTTGACATCAGGCAGGCGACCGGTCGCAAAATACGTAGCCAAATCATGTGACAACATATTTGTAACATGTTATGCTTAGCCCACTTAGGGTGGAATAAGGGCAGGGGATAAGGATGATGATAGCATATAAACTTACCTAATTATAAATATAGTGGATAGGCAATCAGGCATTTTTTTTAGCAAAAAGTAATAAAAAATAGCCAAAAGCTAACAGGTCAGTAAACAATTTGGGGTAGTTCCAATATTTGTGCTAGATTACATTAAGCAACTATTTCTGTTTATGTCAATACACCCGAGCCGTTTTGTGTAAATACGGTATAAAATAAATGTATGGAACAAAGATATAGTACATGTTACTTGAAGTGACATAATAATTAATTTTTAAAATTTTAAAGTTTAAAACTAAATATACGTTCCACTTCAAACGATTACAGGTATCTATGTAATCTGACTGTCATCTCAGCCAATAAACGTCCTTTGTTAAATGTTTAGTTTATAAGAGTATTTAACGCCAAATACCGCTTTTTCGAAGACCCATAGACTTTCTAGAGGTAAATAAATCCAAATTATATGGAGCCTTTTAATACTACATTTAATTCTATATAATCACCATTCAAAGATGCAACTCTATTCCATAATATTCCAGAAGTTAAACCTATTCAAAATAATATTCTGTTACAAAATGGATGTCAGTTTTCTTTAGATGGAGACATTTAAGCAATTTTTTTTTATTGAAACAATAAACGTTTTAAGCAGTAGTACATCGCGGAATGGCTATTAAAATTTAATTTAAGAGTTATTTATGAATCGTATTAGATAAAGGTAAATCTTAAATTGAAATTAATTTCATTAAATTATATTAATCGTGGATTTGTCATACAATATTAATTGCAATGTTGCAGATGAATCGGTTATGACCAATAACTATTTAAAAATAAATAAATATAAGGGGCAATTGCAACCTGTATATACTGTTGCGGACTTTTATTTAGAACTTACAGAGTGAAACAATTTTGTGGTACATGATTTTCAAATTACTATTACCGTTTACTCAGTGCACGCAAGGAAAGATTAAAATGTTGCCGTTTTCGTACTATTTTTTATTGCTGCTCCTCTCCTATTCATTTTAGCGTGATGTTATATAGCCTTATAGCCTTGTTCAGTAAATGGACTATCTTATAATGTAAGAATTTTTCAAATCGGTCCAGTAGTTCCTCAGATTAGTGCGTTAAAACAATCAAACCAACAAACTCTTCAGCTTTATGTATTAGTCTAGATACACGTTTTATTCTAAACTCTAAGTGTTGTCTATAAGTTAAACAGACAATTTATATATTCAAGGAAGTTGTATTCTAAAAACTAGATTTTGAGTTTATAATTGCCTGACATCTTTTTTGCTTTATAAATAGTGCTTCCAGCTAAACTTATATCAAGACTACACACGTACCAGTGCCCCTTGCAATACAGTACCGTCCCAAGTCAACTATTAAGAATTTTTAATGACCCCTAGTTGATCCTTCTACCGATAAACCGCATGCGAGGTTTAAAGTATGGTTCAGTTAATGTATTAATTGAATTTTTTAAACGCACGGGAATAATAGAGTTAAGACTTTATTAATAAAATAAATAAAGCTAGAAATATAAAATTAATTAATGTATTTTTTTCCGCGGTTCAGGATCTATACATAGAGACTTAACACATAATATTTTTATTAAATAATATTTTATAATAGTGTCTATTACTTTTGTATTATATATGTCCGCATATTTATTATTTTATAATTCAAAATTTTTTATATATTTTTCACAGCACCCATCCATAACGAATGCATTAGTGTAAGGGAATAAAATTATTTTAAAATAGTGAAGACGATTATTTTAAAATTAATTTAATTTTAAGAAATAAATTTTAATTTTATTAAATTTAATTAAATTGAATTTAGTATTAAAATCAGACCAGTTATGGGCTAAAAATAACATTGCTATGGGAATAATCTCTATTGTTCGATAAAAAAATAATTGTTACCGTTGTTTTTCTTATGGAAAAATAGTAAAAATCTATGACTATCTATATATTTTATATAAATATATATAAATTTTAGAAATTAAATTTATACGTTGTATTTATCACCGTGATTACGTTTAAAATCATTCGCCTTAAAAATCGATACCCGCAACAGCGGAAAGCACTTCACACAAATCAAAACAGCCGAGAATCGAATACAATGCCACTCGGCGCATCTTCACAGAATTGATGTTGTCGATAAATCACCTAGCATTCTTCGCCAACGCCCATACACTTGACTAATACGGATTTATGTGTTGGTTTACGTGCACGTTCATACGTGAAAATCGGAAAAATTACTTTACCAAGGCCACGGCTTCAGAAAGTTTGAAAAATGTTTATCAGGCCTCGGTATATGTTTTTCTGACAAAATTCCACAATTTGTTTTGTACTTGCCGTAACATAAGTTCAAAAGCAATTCAGTAAGAAAATAAGTATGAGATTGTTGAATATGTATCCTTATTGTAGTCGCGGACGGAAGTAGTCGTATATTAACTATTTGGTTTTTAATACCGGATATACTGACAACGTGATAATCACGTGACCGATATAAAGTAGGAGCTTGATTGTGACTGTATCATGAAACAGGAACAGATGGTATTATGACGGGTCGAAAAGATAGTATTGAGTTGTGGGGAGTTTGCTTAAATACGTTGGTAATTTGATATTTCAGTTCGATTTCTTACAATAAGCGAAATGAATAAGGTGTTAACAGAAGTGCGAGTATCTTTTTAAATTAAGTATCCGCCAAGACTCTTGCTGCTTCTTCTCAGTAGTCGGAGTCTCCTCGGATACTATACGGCGGGTCAACTTACCTTAGATGCCTATTACGACACCTCGAAAAGAAATGAGGGTCTATTCTACTCGGCCGGATACTACACGGCGGATCCGTGAGTGTGTTATACTTCGAAATTAATGTAAGACTATTTTTATCACCTCGAAATCTATTCATAGTCAATGTCTGTACAGTCACGTAACCGATGAAGCATTAGCGAGGGTCACATTCCACCTATCACACGCATTTTTCGAAGCCCGATCGCAGCTAATGGCTACTTCACAGCTGTTAACGAAAACTGCGTACGTGACAAATTCAAATCAATTAATAAAGAGAAAATTATACAAATAATATTAATATATAGCATAGCTCCAACTCTTCTCTCCTAGAACAGAGACAGTAGGCTTATGCCTAGCAGTGTGAAAGTAACAGCCATTACTGCTACTTTAAAAAGTAAAAAAGACCATTCCCTTTTTTAAAATGTCTAACCAGAAGAAACTGGTAGACACGTTATCTGTACTACTAAATAAAATTACAAAATAAAGCAAAATTGAACTGTGTGTCATGACTAAAAGGCATAAAACTAAGGGTAATAAAATAGAAGTAGTTAAAAGCAAAATATTTACAGAAACAGATTATACAAAACAGGGATAAAACAAGATCATTTTTAATACAATTTTAATGCACAATTTTCATATCATAAATTAAATCGACAGATTAATTCATTAAATCGATTACTCACAAAATGTCAGTTACAATGTTTTATATTCATTCTATGTCCCATTGTTTCTGTTTTCCACGTTTTCGAGTATGGGATGACATGCCAGACTGAAAACCGTGCCAATATATATCTCTCAATTAGAAAGCGTCAACAGAGAAAAATGGTTTTACACTTTTTCTCTTTGATGACATTTTTACGTTACGCTTGATCGGGATTTATTGGCGGCAAATGGATTCCATTCCAATGACGATATCAATTTAATGATGAAAAGCTGAACGAGAAAAGGGCGTTCAGAAATCGTGTATGCAAGAGCATAATTTTCACTGTTTCCGTTTGCTGATTTTTAAATTTTGATTTGACTTGACTTTGTTACTTGGATTTCGCAATATTTACAATCTGAGTTCTTGATTTGACATCCAAGTTTAACTAACTATATTTTAATAGTAACTAAACTGTATGTCTTATGTCATCGTTTAGCTGTTAAGAGACTGCAGTTTGTTGTAGAACTTCTATATTTACGTATGTTATCGATAAACATGTCATTGTCAATAACCTTTAGCTGGCTAAAGGTTATAGTTGTTGAATCCGTGGTCATAGTAGTGACGCTATCGTACCCAGAATGCTCCTATTTGCGGTATTCACAACACGTCTAATTATTTAGCTAGTACAATTATTATCACTAACATCGTTAAATAAAACTCATGTTAATGTTGAATGTCAAGCAAGGGGTGGAAAAGGTTTGGGGCAAAAATAAAAAAGTTACTAAATATCTATGAATGTTACTTCTACTATTGGATTTTAGGTTGAAAGATAAAAATTCATTCGTTTTTTTGTCAAGATATACGTTGACAAAAACGTAATTTGTTAACACTATTTACATAAAGATTTTTTTTGCACTAGCTTTTGCTCGCAACTTCTTTCCGTGGAGTTTTGCACTTAGCATATTTTGCTCGCCCGCCATTTAACTAACTTAATTTTAAAACTCACATCAATCTATTGATACTTGCTAAGTTAAATTAAAGAAGAACAAATAAACACGCTATCCTATTTATAATATTATTATGGATTATTCTAACAAATAATGAACAGGCAAATAAGCAGACTCCAGACGGCCATAACTCGCTTCCTTGGACCTGTCAATATTCACAAAATATAGCAAACACCGACATTACAACAAAACATAATTTAAATCTATACACACAATATTAGATGTAAATCACACTAACTTAGAGGTGAAAATAGTATGCGTATTTTGTAAGGGTCGAATGGGTAGGGTGTAAAGGCTCAAATGTATTTATAGACGGTCCGCATCAACGCAGAAGAATAATTATTCAAATGTAATAGTGTAATAATCCAGACGTTGTAGCGTCAGCACGTAACTTTGTATAAATAACTGAATATTTTTAATTAACAAAATTGACATTCAAAGATGTTAAGAGTAAGTAGTGTCCTCATCAAATAAGTTAAAGATGGTTGAGTTGGCTTTAACACGTTTTGCGACTGAAGGCTTGGGTTATAAGAAATACATATTTGTGGCTACCGAATGGATATTGTCAAAAGAGTCGTCCGACATATCGTTGAATAATTGAAATGAAGAATGATCTATTTGCATCCCAATCTATAGGGTATAGCTATAAATAGAAGCTGCAACTAATTTACTATGCATGTAAATACAAAATAGCAGAAGTGTACGTTAAAAGACAGTCTCTTTATGAAAGCAGAATCGATACGACTATTAGGTGCCCTATCGTTTAATTCATATTCAATTCGTATTTAAAATATTCTTTATTTGAATATTCTGTTTTCAGTACTTTTGAATTGTAAAATTTATGAATGGATGCATGAATGGTGATGATATTCGTTTTTCTTAGATAAGAAGTAGTATGGTGAGAGCGTGAGTGACCTGATAGAATCGTGTAAGTAGTATCCTGTTAAAGTACAGCACTATTCTTGGTTAAGTAGGTCATGTGTAACGTGTTTTTTTCCATATAGTACATCCCTATCGTTGCAGACGGTACTTGTATCATCTAGGTCGATCTCTCAAAAATATGATTATCTGTGACCGCATCAGCAAACGAGCAACAGCGGGACTCATCATTTGTTACATACAAATGTTGCTCTGCTCGCTTCGGCCCCATAAACCATATTTTGCATCAATTCATTTCGTATTTGTAACATGAAGAAGTGAACTAAGGAACAAAACGAGGACATATAAAAAGGTAGCTAGGAATTTACTGATTCGTAGTTAAGTAAAATTTGTTACCCAGTTATGTATGTATGTGCATATAAGCATTGAATTGATCCTCTCTTTCAATTAAGATTCTTTCAACTCAGGTTTTCTGAGATCACTCATAGTTGATGCATAAGTTCTATACCATATTTTTTTATGTGCATATAAATTTATTATACTAATGTTTTATTTGACCGTCAAAAGCTAATCAGTTATTTAATTGGTAATTACGATATCGTTTATTTGTACTAAATTACTCAAAATTCGGCATATATTTTTTTGAAATCATGAGTAACAGTATTGAAATTCATCATCATTTTCCTGCCTTTATCCCACTCTAAGTGGGTTTGGCACAACATCTTATAAACATGGTGTCTATTTTACTAAGCCAGATACCACACGGTGGGTAAACTTACCTTAGTTACCTTTTACGACAACTCGGTAAAAAATAAGAGTACTTAGTCTATTCTACTAGAATACCACATGGCGGGTCAAATTACCTTAGTCGCCTTTTACAGCATATCGGTAAAAAATGCTGGTGGTCTGTTCTACTCAGCCGGATACCACACAGCAGTATTGAGGTTTTATACTAAATATTACAAGTGCTAAGTTGACCCTGCCTGGAGATTGATTAATAAAACTTTTAAAAGATCATGTATTCGTATTGTTAGGCCATCATAGTTTGGATAAATTTAGACGGTTTAGCGGTTATATAGTAATACATGAAATACGAATCGCAAAAGTTCGATGTCTGCTAGCTTTGTAATTTAATTTGCAAAAATAAATTAATTCGTTTTCATTATCACCATAATGGCGAGGAAGAGGTACGCATGAATGCAGTCCAAGGATCCGCTTTATTCCACCAATCGCCCGCTTCCACCCCACATCCTTGCAGAAATGCGCAAGCTCAAGGGTTTTCAATCTTTCAACCAACATAATTATCGTCAGATATCTACACTGAGACTAAAATGATATACATTCACTAGAAAGGACATGAGTGTAGTTTATATCCACAAAATTGTATTATATTTTTTTTATTAAAAGCTTTTATTTAACTTGCCGTGTATGTATAAGAAGGGGGAACCTTGCAAGACCCACTTCTCGGTGTCCGGTTGAGCTGAAATTTTACATACTGGTCCAATTCTGATGCAATACATGTTTATCATAAGCATGACCTGATGCTGCTAGCAATATAGTAATAGTAATGACCTAGCGCAGCGCGCTTGCTCAAAAAACAAGAGAAAACAATAACATTAAAATTTTGTTTCCTTCGAACTTGTTGTCCATACGCTTTAGTTTCTCGGTCAAGGTCATGCATTACATACGAAATGGAATGCGGACCGGTCATTCACCCTTCTTTATCATATATCTATTATACAAAACGTAAAATAATTCCTGTGGCTCAATGAATGCACTAAATTAACAATTTTTTTTTATTTAGCCTGCTAAGGTGTGTACCTTAATTAAATTAAAATTAATGTCGTACGATTGGTACCATTCTTTATACTATATTTAAGAGTTTTATAAAACTTGATCATTTTATAAATTATTTATCACCTTATTTAGATCCACACCAACAGTCATCTACTTACTAACTTTTACACTTTGACGTATTAACCTGACAATCTCCTATCGTTTTAATTCTTAAACTTCTTGATAGGACTTTAAGTTCTTTAAACTTGCTCGCTTAAAATATAGCTTTAGAAATTGAACTAATTGATACTTTTAAAACCATAAAACTTTACACCACATTACCATATATACAGCAAAAGTAAACTTTACAATATAGTTCTTATTTACAGTGATCTGATATAGTGGAAATTATTACAGTCATGTCGTTAAATAACTTGCCTGTAAGATGTCACTATTTGAAATTGAAAAATAAAATCTTTAACTGTTTTTTTTTTCTTTTCAGAAGTATCAAGTAAAATTTATTTATAATTTTAGTGCACTGGTAAGAATGTTAGCTGATCTTAAATAATAAATAAACTGACTTCCTTCGCGTGAAAAGATTAAAACTATAATATAGTATTTTGATAACCATAAAAATGGTTAAAGTGTGTTAACCTTAAAAGCTATACATACGCTGTCGCGGACTTTTGTTTAGAACTTTTAGAGGGGAACAATTTTTTCATACATGATTTTTGAATAACTTTTCCCGTTTACTTATCGTTTTCGTAATATTTTTTAATGCTGCTACTCTCTTATTCATCTTAGCGTGTTGTTACATATATAGCCTTTCTCCATAAATGGACTATCTTACACTTAAAGAATTTTTCAAATCGGTCCAGTAGTTCCTGAGATTAGCGCGTTCAAAAAATCAAACAAACAAACTCTTCAGCTTCACATATTAGTATAGATACAAGATTTATATATATACTCGTATTGAAAAAGATTTATAATTTTTTTAGATTTGGTATACTGTTGTTGAAAAGATAGTTGTAGATCGTACCACATCCATTAAACCGTTATCTTGTCATCTCCCGCAGGGCGGCAAAAAGGGAGGCAAAAACAGGGAGGGGGGGTTTGTCTCTTGAAAAAGTCTCAATAACTCGTCAGCGCGGAACCGAATGACATCGTTAGTGGAAGTGGCACGAAGAAAAGGCGCACTATCTACTTGCTAGATACTATGGTAGCTATCGGCTTATACAGAGTGTTCTGGGAATAGATCAAATTTATTCTTAATTTATTCATCATTATCCCTCCTCCTGCCCTTATCCCACTCTAAGTGGGATTGGCAAAACATGTTGACACATAATTTGGCTACGTATTTTACGACCTGCCTGACGATACCTGCCTGAGTACAACTTACATTAGTCGTATTTCATGTTACCTCGGTGAAAAAGAGGTTGGTCTATTCTACTCAACCGGATACCACACGGCGGATTAACTTATCTTAGTCGCCTTTTATGACATCTCGGTAAGAAATGAAGGTGGTCTATTCTACTCAACCGGATACCACAAGGCGGTTCAACTTACCTTAGTCGCCTTTTAGGACACCTCGGTAAGAAATGAGGGTAATCTATTCTACTCAGCCGGATCATACACGACGGGTCGACATCCTTAGTTGCCTTTTACGACACCTCGGTAAGAAATGAGGGTGATCTATTCTACTCAGCCGGATCATACACGACGGGTCGACATCCTTAGTTGCCTTTTACGACACCTCGGTAAGAAATAAGTCTATTTTACGGGTGGGTTTTTTATTTTATGGGTGGTCTATTTGACTCAGCCGGATACAACACGGCGGTAAAAGAACAATATACAACATGATAAATAAAATAATAATACCAAAACTTTTACGTATTTGTAATTTATTTAAAACATCAGCTTTTTATCTTTAAAGTAGTTGTTTGAATAATGTGTTGTTTGAGTAATGTTAGTTCGGCATGTAAGTCCCAATTTTAAAATTGCTTTTTTTCTAGTGCAAGAAAGCCGTGTAATTTAGAAACTAATTACAATTATGAAAAATTCATTCACATTTCTATTAATTTGTAAAACTATTTTCGTTAATAAATAACTTTATATCAACCTGTATATGAATATTGGCCCGATTTGAATAACGTACAAAATAAAGTCGCGACTATGTTCATTTGGCGGACCGTCTACCCACGGACCTATGAATACCGTTCATACAAAATACAGCCTTATATAACTAGAATATAGTTTATTTTGTAACGTTATACATATAGGCCTCTTATTGAAGAAGCACTCGACTCGACCCGTGATCATGCATCACTTGCGTTGCGAACGCGTTTTGAATTTGGAATTCGTTTTCGGAAATGGAACACTTTTGAATTTGGAAGTCGTTCGAATTTCATAATTACAGTATAACGAGTTAGTGCAGACGCAAAGTGATTAAATTTTAAAAATTTGGGAATTTTTTTTCATGTTTTTTATCATACAGTTGTTGTGTCGGTAACGAATTAATTGTGGTCAGCAAATGCTTGAATTACGTTGCTTAATGTTGCTGTAATGTTGAACTTTACATGAAGTAAAGATCTTATAGCTAAGATGTCGTCGCTTTCGAATCTTGTGGGATGTACATTCACATTAAAGAAAAAAAATAAGGTAACAACCTGTTGTTATCTTACTCCGTTAGTTGAACGAGGTTATGTAGCTTAGACCCAACACACTGCTCCAATGCAGAATGGTAGGTTACACATATTCCAAGAATTTTATAGAGATATAAGGGTTTCCTTCAAATTGCTATGATTGATAATATTAATGACCCATATTTTTTATCGAATAATTCATTGGTGCTTTCTCGTCTTTGAACCCGTGGTATTCTCGAGAACGTCGCACATTCTGACCAAAAAACTCAAAACTAATAACAAATTAAAAAAATTACAATATAATCTACCTAGTGCGCTTTCTTCTTTCTTCTTCTTTCTTTCTTTAAGCTTTCTTCTCATTAATATAGTCCTCAACAGTACGAGTATAGTAAAATTTATGAATAAGAATATTTTTAATTGCTTTTTTTGAAGTTATGTCAAGACAAGTCCAAAATAGTTTGTGGAATTTTATTATAAAAATGTATACCGAAGCCCACAAACGATCTACGAACTTCCTCTGCGCTATCACAGCTTTGTTTAGCATATGCTTCATCATATTTGTTAAATCCATAAATAATCTTATCATTAATATAGTCCTAAACAGTACGAGTATAATAAGCTTTATGAATAAGAGTCTTTTTAATTGCTTTTTTGAAGTTGTGTAAAGAAATGTCCAAAATAGTTTGTGGAATTTTATTATAAAATATATACCGAAGCGCACAAACGACCTACGAACTTTCTCTATGCTATCACAGCTTAGTTTAGCACTGCTTCATCATATTTGTTAAATCCATAAATCTTACTAAGTTACATTTAGGTGTAACATATTCTGTTGCCTTATCTTTCATATTTTGGACGGAACTTGAAAATTATAGCAGCGTGGTATATAAGATTGCCAGGTTTATTCAGGGTCGCATCAAAAATTATGCACGCCAAAATAGCAGTCTAGTTTACTATTTCAAAGGTCGCCGATAGTAGCATGCGATTGTCGGAATCGAGGTATCGTCTGATCGACACGCGATCTTTCGAAGTCAGTGTTGCTAGATTAGCCATTGAAAGTACCCAATTTTTTTTTCATACAAGCCGTATTGAGCCGTATAAGCCGTATTTTTTATCATCTTAAGATTTAAAATTCAAATTCACAAATCACAGTGTTGTTAAATTGGCCATTTAAAATACCCAAATTTTTTTTCATACAAATTTCCGTATTACGCCGTACAGGCCGTAATTTTTTTACCAACTTAAGATTTAAAAAATTCAATTATGTAATAGTAAAAGAAGCCAAAAAAAATCTTTATCCTATTTTATCTCCTACACAAAACTCTATTCCAATCGTTTCAGCGGAGAGCTGTTAAAGCTGTTAAACAAGCAGACAGATTTTCGCGCTTTTAATATATTAGCATAGAAGTATGTATCTATATGTTTTAAAATTACATGCCGTCGAAATATTGAAAATGTTACTGAAAAACGCAAATGGTTTCTAGCTACTATAAAAACATTAACAGTTTTATTAAGAATATTAAATAAACAAGTGAAGACGAGTGCAGAACAAATGTCTTACACAAATATGGATAAAAGCACAATCATATTATTCAAACAGCTTCTCAAAATGATACTGCATTCCTAAAATTTACTGTAATTTTTTATATAAATAATTTAAAATTAAACTTGACCCATTTTAAGGAAAATTTCAATTATGGTATGATAGTACCGTGATAGTTCTAGCCGGTATCGACTGCAGTGTGTCGGTAGTACAAATTGATTTACCAGTAATATTAAGGAATTGGTTTGAAATATATGGAATTAGACTATTTCATAAACAAATATTTGAAAAGCTGTGAAAGCCCACCGGTAACACCATGCGACTCTTTCGAGGCGAAAACATTAGGGGGAGTAGGAAAACATTATGATGCAACCTGCATATCGCTAGAACATTCTAGGGATATGTGTAATCTACTAATCCACATTGGAGCAGTTAGGTCTTGGCTCCAATCTGTCTCTCCAAAAACAGAGGAGGCCGATGCCTGACTAACCCACTGGGTTAGTAACAAGCCGTTACTTTACTTCTCCTTTTTTAAATATTTGACAATATATTTCTAGTTCAAAATGGTTATATTACTATGATAACAATAAATTTTAAATTATTTTGTCTTTATATCACTGAAGTATATAATGTCTTACGGTGTTACATATGTCATTAGTTTGTCTGTATTTATCCCCTTGCCAAGAATGATGCTTCTCAATAATTTTACACTTTGGAGATAAGAGCCACCACGCTACTCTTATGTTTATTAGCCAAGTACATATAACCCAATTGGGGACTCAATTTACTAGGGAAGTATCATCACCCTGTGGCTTATGGAAAATATTTATTAAGCATATCGCTCATAGGCTGCAATAGTGGCGAAACTCAATAAATCAATTTTTGAAATAAATGGGTTTCAATTTCTTAACACGGACACCACACTGAGACTCACTCAGACCCATTGGACAGAAGGTATTTATTATAAAAGGAGAGTAAAAAAAATAAAAAGTGCTAAAACCGTTTCCATACATGCATGATCCATGCAAGCATCCACGGAATGTCGCAAACAAGTTGCATTCATATCGCGTTATCTTGTCTATTGGGAGGGAAGTATATATTTTTACTGATAGCGCGACCTCGAGCGGATTTATTGCCCGTCCGTGCCCCGGCACTGTTCATAAAACCTAGATTCTAATGTCGCTTTGAATTCTATTGTTCATAATAAACTGTACTTTTATTACACTCAAGTTCAAGTAATAAATTCAAACCATGTATTAACCGAGTTAAAGTTGAGGATTTTTTCGATGGATTTTACTACGAACGCGAATCTGGTCAAATTACAGCCACAACGTAATTATAAACTAAAAAAATAGCTGGGCAAAAGCGTTGCTATCCTCGAACAATAATCGCCAAAATGCGACTAAGTGCGGAAAATAGCCCGACAAAAGGAGAAGAAGCGTTCCTATCATTATCCCCTAGAACTTATATTTACCTAAAACTTGTTTAAACGATTACTGATTTTGTCTATCCATCTATATCTTCTATATCTATACTTATTATGAACCAAAGTCCCAAAAGCCATTTGTCTGTATGTGATCGATTTTCTTAAAATCTACTAAATCGATTGTTTACGGTTTTTACTAAAATATAATGCAATTTTTCCCTGAACTTTTAAGTTAAATGTGCATTACATTTGCACATGCAAATATTGTTAAAGAGGTCACGCAGTTGTAAAAAAACTCGTCTGCTTAGAGCTTTAGTAGCATTCGCCGCATTAACTAACGGAGATACGCTAAAGTAATGTTCTAAAGAATTGTAGATCTACAAAAATACTACAAAAAAGTTTGGAACGGCATGTCTCTATCTCTTATGGTTAACTCACAATAAATTTCCAATTTCTTTGTCACAGCCTAATTAGATTCTACTTTAGAATGAATTTATGAAAAACGAAGGTTGTCAGTTTTTTATCCAAAATATAAGATACAAGGTTCGTTTTCGAACATCGAATTCGTTCACGTCAACTGATGTGTTAAAATATACCCTTAGTTTTTTTATTCCTGTTGCTTAAAGATAAATTGGATTTTTTTATTCTATATATAAGCGTGGTATAAAAGCTTTAATTGTACCAAATTCGGAAAGATTTTCGCGATTGTAATATTAGAAAGGATATAATTGGATGTTATACTTTATAGTCTATTAATATTATAAATACATAAATGAATCGTCAACAAATGCTTACCGGGAGCTTATTCAGTTTCAGAGTTAAAAAATAATTGCTATTGTAGTAAACTTTCGAATTTATTTTTCTGAAGTCAACAGCAAACGCTCTGATATCCCTCAGGCACTATGCCGGTTAACAAATGCGCAGACAATAAGGGTTGCAATATTTATCCACCCCGGGACGATGGTACGCTTTTATTGGGACACTGGTCACTTCGGAATTTGCGCTATTTATTTATTGTACTGTAGCACTTGTGACATATGTTGCGGACAGGTAAAGAGAAAAGTTTAATTTATGATTATTATGTTTCTAGTATGTAGTATTACTATGTTTTATGCAGTGTGGTATCCGGTGCGCAGAATATACCGCCCTCATTTCTTACCGAGGTGTTGTATAATAATTGTTATTCTTCTCTATACTCTTCTGTAGTAAACTTTTTGATTAATTGTGTATAGAATTAAAAGGTGGACAGTGTTTTCTATCATATTACACACTAGTAATATACTGCAGTTTTACCGAAGTTTTTTTTTTTTTACTTATTACATTTTTATAACGGATCCCTATTTTTTGAAAATGTAATATAACCTATGTTGCTCAGTAAAGATGAAACTTTCCAATTGTGGAAGAATTTTTGAAACCGGTCAAGTAGTTTTTGTGTGAAAACATTACAAACATAGATACAAATATTTCCTCTTTATAATATTAGTATAAATAAATACGTAAATAAAAACCTAATTTAAACTAATTTCCTATCTTCATTTCTTCATTCCGGAATAAGCTCGCCTTTGGACACTCATTCATTTGTTTTTTTTTTGTTTGGGTTGAATTTTTTGTGTGAACCGTAAACATACATAGTACATCATCCTTATCCTTCTAGTTATAGTTCTTATCCTACTTTAGAGTAGGCACAACATGTTATAAACATGTTGTGCGAACCACATGTTATAAACATGTTGTGTGTGTAAGATAATAATGATTAAAAATAAATTGATAACTATTGTGTACTCGAATGTACTCCAGAGTATATTAAACGGCGGAGAAGGCGGAGAGTAGCGGTCGGCATTTGGTTTTTATACACCAATACTTTGTGGCATTCTTCCCGACTTTTGTATATTGGTGGGCTTGCACTTAGAAATCCAATAGACTGGACTTGCCATTTTTTTGTTTACTTTCGCATATGAAGTTTAACCATTTTTATCTTAAGTCCAAAAATTTAATGAAAATAATACAGATAATATTACCAGAATAACAATTTTATTAGGATTAATGAACTGCACATTTGATTATTCTTAAGATGATACTTTAAATAAGGATAATCATAATTAATAATCAAAGAAACTTTATAAATTTAACACTATTTATATTTATGGAATAATCTTACATAGTAATATAAAAAAAGCTAAAGTTGAAAGTAAAAAGTTTTCAAGCCATATATTAATTGAAACTTTTTATATTTATTTATTATTTGTTCCGATTTCGATATCCGGAATCCATGTTGAGTCAAGCCTTCCGTTTTTCGTGTGTTTTAGTCAAATTGTTCCCCCCCACTTCTTCATTTCCGCTTCCTCTCTTGGCTCCACTTACGTTTCCGTATCCGCTGTCTTTGAATATGGCGTCGGTGGTGAGCCCATTTGGTTTTGTCATTATAGCATCGTTTTTCGTAGTGTTCGGACGTAACCATTTTATAAAGTCAGTTTCAACTTGCTAGTGGTTAAATATTGAAATAATACTTTTAAGTAATCCCCTCACTTCATGATGGAGGATAAAAAATCGTGAAATAAGCGGTCGAGAAAGGTAAGCGAGCCCAAAAAGTGGTATCGGTAGCGTCAAAGTCAACTAGGAGGAGCGAGATACGTTCGGTGATTTAAGTTCCGGACTAAAACTGTCGAAACGGGCACAAAGGTTAGTAATCTGAAATTTTAATTTTATTTCCACAAGCTGTGTATTTGACACAAGCTGTGATTACCTAATGGTAACGGGCGAACATAATTTTTAGAGCCTGGATTCGATTCCCACATGTCACTCTGCGCTTTCTTTCCTTTTAATCTGATTACTCGATCAAGCAATAAAGTGAACGCTATTAAAAAATTGTCTCTTACAACAATCTTGCCAGTAGCTAGTAGCTTCGATCAGGAAATTCTTTAGAAAATCCTGCCGGTTATTGCTGCCGAAAAGATTAGATTAAATACTTCAGAATATATAACAATTGTTAAGGATTCTATTTATCTTTTTTATTCTATTTATCTTAATTCGGAGTTGCAAAGTTTTGAAACCTACAGAATGGAATTGAGTGAGGTTTTCTGAGAATAATATTTTGCAAATATTAATAATGTGGAGGGACAACAAAAATGCATAAGAATCAGATGAATTTTAGAAATGCAGATTCTTGTTGTTTATACTAGAACCACCAAAAAAATTTTTGTTACTTTTTGACAATAATACAATAATACAAGGCCCGTTGGCGCATTTAGCAGTAACCCTGGCCTCAGCTCCGCGAATCGCGATTTCGATTTCCGCCAAAGCCCAACATTTTCTAGTTTAAGAAATTTGGGGGGGGAGGTAATCATTGCTCTCCAAAACAATAGTTTTCTGATACAACTCAGCTAAGTACTCGTTCGTCATTCAGGCAATATAAACATAAATCCTATCATTGCCATGGCTTCCAAAGGAGGAATACAGGAGATAGTGCTTACACAAAAGCCAAAAATCAGAGAAAGGGTAAAGCTTTCGTTCTCACTCCCCGCTCAAATATAAGAACCGTCGGACATGACTCAAACGATTTTGATACAGCTTTCAAAAGCGATTTCTGCATATCTGGCGAAATTTAAGTGCTTCAGAGCTACTTTTGCCAGCTTCTGATTGGTGGCTGCAAGGTCCTGACTACCTTTCCACATTCTTTCTGATATCCTGAGTATAACGGTTCCGTTTTTCAAACTTTTAAACATCCTTAAAACCAAAGTTTTCAGTTAATAAGTCGTTTCCGAATATCGCCCTTTTTACAAAGCAGGTACTGGATCGTGAAACGAGACTTGAACCAAACACATTCCCAAGTACCCAGAGCAAACCAACATCTGAGATTTCTCAGGACAAGTTACGCAGGTACACTTTACTAGATGACTTGTCTACCTTTCGGTCTGTCGTCAGCATCAAAAACCTTTTGCGACAGTTACGAATTGGATGGCGGAATACCTAAGAAATAACATTTGATGGGTATAGTTTCTGGATGACCTTATGCTGAATGCTTTATGACGAATCAATCGTTCCAGCAGCTTCGACAGCAGGTGGCGTTCACGATAAGCTTCTTGAGACGCCTTGGGCTGACAATAAACTTCGACAAATCTGTCTTGGTTCCGACACAACGCCTAATTCGAATTCAAATTCTTAGGTGTGACTTAGGATACGCGAGCTAGCTCGAAATCCCTGTCGGAGCCAAAATGCTAAACGCTACGCATGGCATTACAGAAATTGTCGAGAGGCAGTTGGTCCCTCAGACAGGCCCAGTTCCTAATGGGGAGACTCAACTTTGCCTCATTCGTTGTTCCCCCAGGGAAAGGCTACATTGTCGAACACTGCAGCAATACAGTTGACAATTGCCGAAATCCTAGCCCCACAACCGATTCAAATTTTCAGAGCCGGTCTTAACCGAAATGAATTGGTGAGTGAACATGGCATCCAGCTCAGTGCCTCGCTACATGGATCCCATCTCACATTTGTTTCCGAAGTAGCCTGGGGATCAATTAGGCCTGTCCAAATCGGCAGGTCCGTGGACGGTTACTCAACAGGCCTGGTACGTAAACTGCTTGGAGCTATTTACTGTATATGCAGCAATATATCATGAGCAATAACAGCTGAAGGAAGGCTCATGTGCTGTTGCTAACCCATACAGTATTAGCCTATATAAGCAAGGGAGGGGGAACACGTTCGAAGAAGCTATTTAATCTAACCAGACGGCTACTTGCTCTGTTAGATCAGTTGAATCTCCGGTTGACGGAGCAATACTTTGCGGAACGATTCAATACGGAGCTAGATACCCTGTCGTGCGACACGATAGCTCCATGAGTGGCATCTTTCACCGGAAGTTACGAGGATTTCCTTTCAAATTTTGGGAACGCCAGTAGACCTGTTTGCACCCAGATCAGCTCACGTCATGAGATAGTATTTGTCGAGGGACCCGCAAGATGGACAGACAATATTCCACAATGCATTTCTTCATTGTTGGAGTGAGAGTTTGGGTTGGCTCTTTCCTTCGCCCAATCCAATACCGCAATTTCTCGCTCACCGGATTTTGCTCAGGGTCGACAAGTGCTAATATCTCCAATTGTGACAAAGCGCTTTGGGCAGTGGACGTTCGGCATGGAGATGTCCAAAGTCTGTATTTAAATCAAAATCTTGCACAAATATTGATAGACACGACTACTAGTAGCTGGCATCAATAAGGTTGCCTGGAAGAGATCGCTCTTTAGCGATAAGGCCACCTGTTGTACCAAACTTCTTTGTATACTTTCTGTATTCTTTTTGGTGTACAATAAAGAATATTATTATTATTATTATCCACAAGTTCTGAACTTAATTTTGGAGGCATGACTATTCAAGGTAGATGGACGTAAGGAATGGTCAGAAGAAGCGCGATCTTTGCTGCTATCTTGCTGGAGAAAATTTACTATTCGTACTCGTATACCAGCTATATTCAAATCGAACATGTGCTGTGTCTGTCATTCAGTATTCATATCATATTCATTTTCAAATTCAGATCAATATTGGTTTATAAGTCAGTTATGGCTATCTTCACAAAGATTAGTGAACATGACGTATCTTTTAGTTTCCTATTTAAAGCAGATTCTGCGAGATATATCGGTTACCAGAGTGAAATAAGCAAAATTCTCCGTTTATAATTCCTAAGTGCTAAAAGCCTAAATAAATATAATCTATATCAGAATTCAACACGTGCTGATATTTCGCTTTTGTTTGCCTCTGAAGAGAGGTTGCATGATCTGAATCTACCAAGAACTGGCCCTGAATATTTGATTGATAGAGGAATAGTATAGACATGTAGCCAGTTTTTAGTTTAAAAATAGATTCAGCCAAGTATATGCCATCTGGTTGGTAGATATTGGAATATCCCAAAAGAAATCTTAAGGCGGTTTATTGAATCCGTCGTTGGAAAGCAATATCACGACAAAGGCGTAACTATAATAATTTGTTAGTTGTTTATTACGACTAAAAGACAATGTAAACCCGCCAACAGGACACAATTATTGGATGGATTCAATGGATTGGATGGATTCGAATTCAATTCAATTCAAAATATTCTTCGAGAAGCGGGAATAGGAGCGTCACCGCGATTAGTAAGGTCTGCGGTTTCATCATAAGACTGATTATACGGTGATTATAAGACAGATTATACAGTCAATCAGATTTTGACAACAGGAAACTGTAAGCGAGAACATACTTTCCAAAATTATCAGAAACCGATCAGTGATTTTAATAAGTCTGAAAACTATGGAACGTTTATCATCATCTTCTTGCCCTTATCGCACTCCGAGTGAGGTCGGCACAACATGTTATAAACACATGATTTGGCTGCGTTTTTATGACCGGCCGGCTGCCTGGCATCAACTTACTTTAGTCTTATTTTACGACACATCGGTAAGTAAGAGTGTGGTCTATTCTACGTACTAAACCTAACTAATGAACGTTTATAATTTTCAAAATATTTTAAATCTGTCTAAAGTTGGTTGATTTAAGCAAAAGTGTTATAAGGACTAGAATTCGCAATTGAAGTAGAAAGCAGTAATAATCAACTAGTCAATTATTTAATTTTTGCATTGTAATGTCTTATGAAGCACCTTAATTGGCTCCATTCAGATCAACATATATTATACACATTATAGCATTAATTGGTGTATACCAGGAGAAATCAAACATATCACTCAACATGGATTCCGGATATCGAAATCGGAACAAATAATAGAGAGTTTTACCTACCAATAAAACTTACCTATTATTTTTCCTGAGATATCCGGAATCCAAAGAATTCCTACCTGGTATTTTCGCTAATAATGACAAAACCAAATGGGCTCACCACCGACGCCATATTCAAAGACAGCGGATACGGAAACGTAAGTGGGGCCAAGAGAGGAAGCGGAAATGAAGAAGTGGGGGGGAACAATTCGACTAAAACACACGAAAAACGGAAGGCTTGACTCAACATAGATTCCGGATATCTCAGGAAAAATAATAGGTAAGTTTTATTCGTAGGTAAAACTCTCTATTATTGGTAAATTTATTTTTAAATTATTGTATTCAATATGAGACGTTATTGATAAAGCTTATTCAATATGGTATCGCTTCATTTCATGGTATCTTATCTTCATAGCCGGATTAAAAGATTCTCAGCCTTAGTTATAGGTGTGCCGCAAGGATCAATCCTAGGTCTCTTTCTGTTATTAGTGTATTTAGATGATTTACCGTATTTTATTCAGAGTATATGCGATATTGTAATATTTACTGATGACACATCTTTGATATGTAAAATAAATAGAAATGACGATAATTTTAATGAAGTAAATAATGGATTGTTGCAGTTTATTTTAACGCTCAATATGCCTATTTTAAGGAATTCATCCGCTTAATAGTGAATGTTGACACTTGACAAGTTCTTATTTTATAAGGTATTTCATGAATCTGTCTATAAGATTCGTAGATCTGTGACGTCGTCTTGTTCATCTCAGCAACTAATAAGCCTACACGGGGGCCAATAAATCTCGCATAATGTTGTCCAGCGTTATTGATTCCCGTAATTTGCTCCTCTTTTCCTGTTTACCAATTTGATTCGCGTGCGGAACGTCAGGAATGTCACTACATTTATTTATCTAAGTATTTATATAACTTACAATGCTTCGAATAAGTAATGCCTGAATTTCCACTTTATTGTGTTTTTGGTCATTAATATATATACCATAGCAGTTATGACGTCATGGTGAGACTATAACCAATAGGTGTGTCATTTGTCTATCTCAATGTTCCAGATGACGTGCTGATCTTCTTGATGAGAAGCAACTAAGTTATCAAGTTATGAATGCTTGCCAACCAAAAATTCGTGTCTTTGATGGAAGATTTGGTGCAATTTATTTGTACAAGCTGTTTTTAGAACAGGTAAGGAAACATAGCTTACATATGGATGAACATTCTCCTGCCCTTATCTCGCTGTATGTGGAGCCGGCATAACATGTTGTTACATGATTTGGCTTCGTATTTTACGAGCAGCCATCTGCCTGACATCAACTCACTTTAGTCACCTTTTACGACACCTAAGTAATAAATAGGGGCGGTCTATCCTACTCAGACGGATACCACACGGCGGGTCGACTTACCTTAGTCGCCTCTTACGACACCTCGATAATAAATGAAGGTGGTCTATTCTACTCAGCCGGACACCAAACGGCATTGGTATCAAATTATAAAAGAGCCTTTAAATAAATAGTCTTTATAGTTACGCGCTATTACATAATTAAGAATTAATAAAAGTACACGTCTGCTTATAGGTAAACATTTCCATGATAGTTACATGCAATTTATATATCGGCATACAATTTCGGTGGCCATAAGGAAAATCGTTTTTGTAGCGGGGGCCACGCCGTCGTAATAAAAACTAATAGGAACGGGGCCATTAACAGTTGTGGCCGATTCTCGATTACTGGGGATCACCAAACCCATGTAATTGTGTACGTAAAAATGGTAGTGCGTAAGGCAACCGACAGACGTACTTGTGGATCAGTTAGCTAATGATCGTTTTTGTGCTTTGGACCGGAGTAAACTATTATTGTGTATTTGTTGGTGTAGCGAACCATTAGTAATAATTGGTAATAAAATTACAGAAATTTTCATCATTTTTATAATTAATCTAGCTTACTTGACTGACGTCATCGATTCATTTCTGATCCTAATTTTTTATTAGTATTGGGCAGAAAAGGTCCAACCACTTATCTTTACGGGATCGGAAATCGATTGTGGATACTCTGAACACTTTATAAATCGTTTTGGTTACAAAACACAGGTTTTTGGAAAATTTCTGTTTCTGAGCGTATTGCGTTATTGCGTTTCGCGAGTTGCGTGTAGAGGGGTCGTAGGGGATAGAGGGGATAATGGCCGGTGGTGGCCATTATCCAATCAAATCTGATCCTTTACACCGAGATCAGATACTATGACTTAACAACTATCATCATCTTGAAATGATCAAAGTTGATTCTTCCAAGCCTATATAAAAGATCACAATCACGGAAATTCATATATTCGATTTCTAGGAATTTTAATCTTAACGCATACGCATTTTCTTGTATGAGGAGAGTGTAAGGAACACGATATCAAAATTGCATTTAAGCAATTGCAACATAACTATCAGTGGAAAAAAACATACGTTATAGCAAATAAACTTTTCGGATAACTGCCAACTCCGTGGTGGAATAAAATCATCATTAATTCGTGCTCTCGACATAATGGACCTCTCGTATTGAACAACCTGTATAGTATTTATCGCGACCAGTGATGCTACCGCGTCGCTAGAATTTTGTTATATCGATAGTTTACTTTGGAAATCATTAATATTGTAATTATTTAATCCTGAAAGTAGGTATATGCATAACTGCAACAATTTTTGGATGTTGTTTAATTTCGAATCGTTAAGCAATGCCTCATTATTTAACATTGGCTGTTGTACACAACTTATTTCCTTGTACCTTCTATACTATATGTTTCAATAATTGATATAATGAATAGCGATAAATTGGGGAGCAAAATCGAAAAATTAGAGCGTTGTCTCCAATTTCCATGCGTTACAAATACTTATTAGACTATATTATGAGAACAGATTTTAATTATAAAGATTGGTTATGTACACACAGGTACACACAAAAACACACTTTAACGTTTTAATAATAACAGTTTATAGTAATATGTGGTAAACCCACTTTTATACGCAAATAAATCAATTAAAAAAATGTAAGAAATGGTATATCTCTAAAAAGAAAAAGTATGTTTCTCCAGATTAACTTCTTATTCTATGTTTAGTGACGTATTTTGACGAACACATTTTATAGATATTTAATTCATTAAAAATATAATATCTTTTTTCTCGACAACTATAATCCATTTCACATCACTACCGCCTTCTGTCCATTCCATACACTCAATAACATTTGCGGGATGTAATTCGGCGATCCTATTAATAATTCAACCAATATTTTAATAGCGAATGTAATGCATTATCACCATGTGATTATTATGTTTCATTTTATTCGTTTCGGTTTAACGCCTGTAAATGTTTTGTGGAAATAAAATTGGTTTCTCTCATTCTCGTCATTCTCGTGCCCTTATTCCACTCTAAGTGGAGTCGGCACAACATGTTTGGCTACGTATTTACCGACCGGCCGCCTGCCTGACGTCAACTTACCTTAGTTGCCTTTTACGACTCCTCGTTAAGAAAGGTCTATTCTACTCAAGCGGATACCACACGGTGGGTCAACTTAACTTAGTCGCCTTTACGACACCTCGGTATGAAATAAGGACGGTCTATTCTACTCAGCCGGATACCACACGGCATATTTAAATCAAGCAAATAACTCTTTTAAATGTAGACTCATAGACCCTGAGGTTTCTAATGCGGCCTAGTATATGATACAGTGGCCTTAAATTCTCATTGGTCTGATATTTCTTTGTTACTGTTCCAACTTTTTAATATCTCACGGTAGAGGATTAAAAGCTGCAAGTATGTATTGTCTTATTCGGTCGCAAGTCTGTACCAACCTGTCAACTCCGTCGTAGAACACGTGCATTACTACAGAAGATCGCCCCGAGCCTTTCGAGTACAGTCGGCCATAAATAAACATACAATTTTTCATATTAAAAAATATATATTTTTCTAAAATTCTCAACTTTTGTAATAAAAACACCTATATTCATATTGGAATATAAAATACTAGACATGACTAGTATTAAATTCGGCTTGGGTTTAAAAATAGACGACTAGCCTTTACCCGCAACTTTATTCGCGTGGATTGTTGTCGCGTGATAGGTTGATAATAGATGGCGTTTTTTAATGTTATCTTATTCCTGTTTAATTAACAGATGAATGATAGAATGATTTCTATACCTTGGTGTATAAGGAATCATTTTGCAAAATTAAATCGATATTGGTTCAGCGGATTCGCCGTGAAAGAGTTACAAACATATGCATGCTCACAAAATTTGCATTTATAACATTAGTAGGATAGGATAGGATATTTCTGATATCTATAGTTATATATTTATTTTACCAATGTGGAAGTCATCGCACAGCTTAATTATATTAACCACGTATTTAATTTTTTTCACTTTAAAATTGTAAGTAGACTAGTCCAAAGTTCTGAATTTAATACTCAACTGATATAAATAAAATTATATAAGGTATTTAACATGTTCGCTTGGATTTGGATTACTCTCAAACTCATAACTTTGAAAAGCATTTTGGTTCGATAACCATAGCTATGGCATAGTATATTTTGTCTAAATAACGTATGATAACGTAATTTACAGCTGTGAATATTTATACAATTACAGATACTCCATACTCTTATTACATCTAAATTTCTAAACTGAAATAGTTCACGAATTAATCTAGCCAACTGTACTAAAAGGTACAGTGGCCACAATGCAAACAAAAGCGCAATCTGCGGCGTACAAATCTTAACATTCATTACAGCGTGGAAAATGGCGAACCTGAATTTATTCTAGCTAACCTCACGCCGACGCGTCGCTTCACGGGTAGCTTCATTTTAAATATTTAAACATTCTTTAATATTAATATTAAATTCACAGTGTTCGTGCTTCAAATGATCATTTGTGACGGCAAATACAACTGTTCTTTTTGTTTTTAAATATTAAATAAGTAGTTTAATCACTAGTCATTGTTCGCGTTCATATAATTACTGAATTATCTGGAAGAAGCAATCCTTAAATACTTTTCTGATTTACTATGATGGAATATAATTTCGGAATACTAAAGCATATGTTCGGAATACTAAGGAGATGCTGTCATTATAAGTGTAGGTCTAGGTTGTAAGTTTTATTATGAAACCTAAATTTATATGAAATTTAAGCTAATATTAAATAAAAAAAAAGTAAAATAACGTTTCGACAGTCAAAGTTTTAGCTTACAAAATACACATCTGCTGTAAAGGAGGTTGTTTAAAAATTATAAAATAAAGAATAACTGGTTGATTTTCCATTTGAAGTTTATATAGAACAACACAATATAAAATGTGCAAAATTAATGTTTTTAAAAATAGAATGGAATATTCAAAATATAATATGCAAAGTTTAGGTTTTCAAAATCGAATGCACAGGAACAACGAACATTTTCAAGGATTTATGATTTATAATAATAATAGCTGAATTTTGAGACGATCCATCACATACAGACAAACATGTTTTGGGCACTTTGTTTTATAATTTATATAGATTTTTGTTCATCATAAAATGGACATTAAATAGTAGATATAAATTTAACATTTATTTTAAACTTACTGCTTGACCTTACTGCTTACTTGCGTGTTGAACACTGATCTGTTAATAAATGTCTTATGCTTTAGGCTCTATCTACCGTTTAGTAATTAAATTAATGAAACAAAAGCAAATAGCGATAATTCTTTTAAATCACGTCAGAACAATTATTAAATAATGCTGGGAATATATTGTTTGCATCCCAATTTGCACTAACTTCAATCGAAACCAAACCGCAACCTATCGTGCAAACGAACTCCCATTCCTGTCATCGCGTCCCCCGAACAATACACCTGAAACAGGCAATCGCTTGGCATAATGAGAGAGAATATAAGAGAATATTACCCGATAGCCCTCAGGCGTTTTTAATTTTCCGACGAATCACCTCAGAGCATTCTTTTTGGAGTTTTAATAAGGGGACAGATGGATCGACTGCACATTTCTACTGTACGCTTAACTTGATATAACTTTGAATAATTTTGAATACTTTGTTGCTTATTTTAATAAGTAAGTAAGTAAATAAGGTTAATAAAATAGATTTTGTGGAATAAAATGGAATAATAGATTTTGAACTTTTGTGACTCAAACTTATTATTAATTGTTCTGGACAAATCCCAAATAAGAAACCCCAAATAACTTCAACTTACCTTAGTCGCCTTTTGCGACACCTTGGTAAAAAGGAGGGTGATCTATTCTAATGAGCTGGATACCACACGGTGGATCAACTTACCTTATTCACCTTTCAGACAACTCGGTAAGAAATGAGGGTCGTTTATACTATTCAGCCGGATACCACACGGCTTATTTTAATAATTGTGTAAGTAATTCCATTTCATTCCACAAAATGTATTTTATTAACATCAGTTACAATATTAATAATTGTAAATAATTTTATAAAAAATATAATACGTATAAAATATATATAAATTATAAATATATAATTTTATAAAATAGATAAACTTTTTATTCAAATAGAAACTTTATAGAAAAAAAATAAGTCATTCAAATTCAAAATATTCCTTATTCAAGTAAACTTTTTAACAAGAGCTTTTGAATCCTTAACTCTACTGCTGGTTCGGAAAGCTGCTCCTACCGAGAAGAGCCAGCAACAAACGCGGCATTCGATCTTTCAAATATAATTCTAATAACTAGTTACATTCAGTCATTACTGACTTGTACATGGTAGTATCCACGCATTCTTATCGTCCATGTTGTCCTAATATTATAGTAGGCTTTCTGTATCAAGCTCATTTTAATTCATGTCCATATCAGCATATGAGTACACGATATGATTTATTACCAATCCACTTCTATCTTTCTCATGACCTCACCTTCGTAGAAATATTGCCTCGCAATAATTATGTTATCACCATTAAATTTGCTGTGGTATTTTTATAATATCATCAAAGCTTCCGCAGTTTACGATACGACATCCTATAATATATTTATGCTAACATTATTGTTCCCTAAAATTATTTGGTTGGATCACAATTACAAAACTAAGATCGTATAAAGCTACCTCTTCTATCCCACTGCTGGTGTTAGGCCTACTTTCTCTGTTTTTAGAGAGAAGGGTTGGAGCTAAGACCAACCACGCTGCTCCACGAATTGGTTGATTACACATATCCTTTGAATTCTGAGATATGTAGGTTTCCTCACGATGTTTTCTTAACGGAAAACTTGTAATAAATTGGAATTATCAGTTGGACATTTTGTGAAATTTAAACTAAGTAGTATTCAAGTTAATGTATAGAATGATTGGGTTGATTCCGGATGGGTTCGAAACTAGTCGGGAACCCGACAGAAAGAAGACGTGTGTATAGCCGGTTTCTATACATTAACTATCAATAGGACATATTACATAATATATAGAAATAGGCATTAATTTGCAGAATTCCATAGTACAAAAGTTATGATAGAATTATTTTACTATAATCCGCCTTTGTTAAGAGAATCTATGTAATGCTAAGTGAAGAAAGCGAAATCGTTCCCATACCTTATACATGCAGGATTAGTTACCACACGTATCACAAGACACCACCAACAGCACTCTGTACTAACACTAGAGGCATTCACCAGAACAATCTCAACGATCGTTCCACCCCGTAACCGAAGCATCATCAGAATATAAGCTTTATCCAAAAAAAAATAGGTCATTTTACCCTATACATATTGTCTCTCAGAAAATGGAGAAAATAGGCGTATACCCAGCAATGGGATAGTAACTTGGGGCCGCTACTTTACTTTTATTTATTAAGTATTAAATGGCAATTTAGAGACTTTAAGAACTGTAGATAATTCTTACTTTATAAATAAACTAGCAATCGCATGCGGTTCCGCCCGCGTGGCAAGATTAAAACCGTAACATAGTCTTTGGATAACCATAAAAATGGTTAAAATGGGTTAGCCTTAAAAGCTAGATATATGCTGTCAGAGACTTTCATTAAGAACTTTTAGAGGGGAACAATTGTGTAATACATAATTTTTGAATAACTATTACCGCTTACTTAGCGCACGCAAGGAAAGTTTTAATTTTTTTATTCCTGCTCCTCTTCCATTCATTGTAGCCTTACTCAATAAATCAACTATCTTACACTGAAATAATAATTCCTGAGATTAGCGCGTTTATACAATCAAACAAACAAACTCTTCAGCTTTACATATTAGTATAGATATAGATTTATCTTTTTCAATATAGTATTCCGTTGACTTTTATTGAACTATAGCAGGCAAATAGTAAACACTATAGATACACTGTATTGGGGCGGTTCAATACCGGTGGGATGTCTTTATGAGGCAACAACTGGCCCCTGCTATTAGGCGATCGCTATTAGCTTCACCGTAGATTTAGGTAAACAAATAAAGGATATGGTATAATCATGATCATCATCATAATCATAAAGGATTTGCTATAATCATCGTACTGATCGTTGATGAAATGATCCGAAATTAATATAATAACGACAAAAGGAGAGAAGAGGAAGAGAGAAGAAAACCATCATCCTCTTGCCCTTAACCCAATCTAAGTGGGGTCGGCACAACATTATATAACATGTTGTCACATGATTTGGCTACGTATTTTACGACCGGCCGCTTGCCCGATGTCAGCTTACCTTAGTCGTATTTTACGACACTAAAAACAGGGTGGTCTATTCTACTCAACCGGATACCAGACGGTGGGTCGACTTACCTTAGTCGCCTTTTACGACACCTTGATAAGAAATGTGGTTGGTCTATTCTACTCAGGCAGATACAACACGGAATGAGAAGGGAAGAATATGAGGTATTAAATTGGACATAATCAGTTAATGTATATGCTGATTTATAAATAAAATACACACAAAATTATTTTATTAACATTGATTTATATAATTTTATTTAACTTAATAATACTAATTTTAATTTGAAGGTTAAAATTTTATAATTTACAGTAAATATTAAATGACTTTTTTCTATAATAACATTATCACAATTAAATACAGATAACATAGAAAAAATTGCAATGCCTTATTTTATTGAAAATATTGTAGGTTTTAAGATTTAAAATTTTGACGACGAATATATATTTGCTTTGGTATAATAAAAAATAGTAATTTTTTATAATGATTAATGCTTATATTTAATCGAAAATGCCGCATCCAAATAACGAATCAATAACTTCCAACATCGGTACAATCGACCATATCTTTGTAGAACACGTAAACTGCGGACGATCGTAAAAGAAAATGTGTCCGCAACTTTCAGAGATGTATTTATTTATCGATTTGTTGCGTGTATATTATTTCTAAATAAGAAACTATCCCTTGAAAGTGATTCCGAAGATAAATAACTAGGCAATTAATGACAGTCATACTATTTATCGGTGATACACGGCAAACCATTGAAAATTTATCTAATGCTTAGGCTTGACCTTTAGAGTGGATTCATCCAACTCTTCAGATTCACAATTAGTTAAGAAATTTCTATTTTGTTTAACTCAGTGTGATAGATTTGGACTCCAACGCTTAAATCGCTTAAATTATATGTAACTAAATCATAATTTTACCTTTTCAATGTGAAAAAGTAGTATTAAGATTTATAACAAAACATAAATTGTGTTACTATTTTTTTGAATCTGGGTCTTTAACGAGTTTTTTCAAATTTCACATAGGTCTTTTTAAGGAATTTAAGCCAGAGCCACCTAATTTGAAATCATTAATTTTTGTTCTTTTAACACGCACTTTTAAATCTCTGATATACTTCCTTTTAGTTTAGGTACTTCTTTACTTTTAGTTTAGTTCTCTTTAGGTACGGCGGTATTTTGTAGTTCCATAACTCCTTTTCCTTCCTTCCTTCTCGACTTTAAAAAGACATTATCTTACTTAACCACGCCGTGTGATATCCAGCTGAATAGAATAGTACAGCCCTCATTTCTTACCGAGGTGTCGTAAAAGGCGACAAAGATGAGTCGACCCGCCGTGTGGTATCTAGCTGAGTAGAATAGACCCCCCTTATTTCTTACCGAGGTGTCGTAATATACGACTAAGGTAATTTGATGTCAGGCAGGCGGCCGGACGTAAAATACGTAGCCAAATCAGGTGACAACACGTTTATAACATGTTGTACCGACCCCACTTAGTGTGTGATAAGGGCAGGTAGATGATGATTATCTTAATTTACTATACTAATATAGTTATATCCTTGTATGTATATGTAATGCTAAGTTTTATATCGTAATTAATAGAATTATAAGTTATATTACCTACCCCCACAAATCCAATTCGAATCATATTTAACGCTCCAAGACATCCATTAATACGCGTTATACGTTTACCGCGGTGGCCAAACTATGATAACTCATTAATCTGTTTTATGGTGCATAAAAATAATATTTATCGGCGTACCGTAACTTATAGGCTAGGGATAGAGATAATGGTAATTATAGTTACTTGATATTTCTTCCATAGTAAATCCTGTTTCCAAAATATAGATATCAATACCACCATATTCTTTATATGATTTTATACTGATTAAAGATTTTTTGTTGACTTTTATTTTTTCAGAACACCATAACTATCAATAAATTAAATAAAATAGCTTATAAAGTAAGAAGACTTACATAAAAATAGCTACATAGTATGAATTTTATCTACTACCTATTTATACAATCGACATAACTTGACTGGCCCGTTGGAGCAGTGGGTAGTGACCCTGCCTTCAGCTCCGCGGGTCGCGGGTTCGATTCCCGCTGAGGGCCAACATTTTCTATAAATGAATTTGTTGGTCTTTGAGCCTGGGTGTATATTTGTATTTATGTATGTATTTAAAAATATATAAGTATATATTCACCAGTTGTCTGTCTACCATAACACAAGTATTAAGTTACTTACTTTGGGGACGGACGACCGTGTGTGTAAGTGTCCCATATATTAAAAAAAAAACATAATGTATGTAAAATATTGCAGTATTAAAAATCTTGATTAATTATTTATAAAAATATGATTAGTTAATTACATATTATTATTAATTAACGAAATTGTCTATTTTTTGGGAAAATGCTATATTTTTTATAGTACGATATAATTTTTATTTCAAGTTTTAATGAAAGATAGTAAATCGCCAGATAATCCTACTAATATTATAAATGCGAAAGATTGTGAGTATGGATGTACGTTTGTTGCTTTCATTCAATGAATGCAAGATGATGATGATTCTTTAATTCGCCGAACTAATAATAGATATCGATGAAATTTGGTACAATCACAATTACAATACAATCACAACAAGTACAATCACAAGTACAATTATAGAAATCCTGTTAATTCTATAGGAATAGGATGACATTGAAAAGAGTCATTATCAACCTACCACGCGACAATAATCCACGCGAACGAAGTTGCGGGTAAAAGTTACATTTCTTATGTAACTTTATTTATGGTTTCGATTTAGTGTAAATATATAATATTTATTTTTTATTCTTGAGTTATTATTTATACATATGATATATACTATATATTATATAGGGTATATGTAACTTTATACTTCGGCTGGGGTGAAATGAAGACGAATGATTGGTAAGTAACAAAAATGCATGCATACTTAACCAATGTCGTATTAAACTCAATAAAACTCAAAGGCCATAAGACATTAGCAAACATCATGTGCTCGGGTCGTGGCTCGAATATTTTTACACGCTGTCCCAACAATCCGTCCGCTGATAAGCAAAGTTGCTGGTTAAGAGCACTAAAATAGCGCTACAAATATTAATCTACATAAGAAACTTGATAAGTGTATTTACTGAAGTAAGCATATCAATTTTATAAATTAAAAAAAGAGAATAAGAAAAAATCGTGGGGCATAATCTAAGATCGCCTTGCCCTTAGCTTGTCTGGCTTGGCTTGTTCATGTGGGTATCAAAAATTAAGAATTTACAGTTGCTCGCTCCGGGAGGATAATTATGAGTTTCTATAAGAACTTACATGCTTGACGATAGTTATAATTCATGTGCTTTCTGGTAAAGGAAAAACAGGACAAACATTATGATAGCACTTCAAATAAGTTATTGGTGTATATGTAATATGCTAATCCACATTGAAGTAGCGCAATGTATTATAAATACATAAGTTCCAATCTTCCTCACAGAAGACAGAGTCGAGGCTTTAGTACAGCAGTGAGATAGTAAGAGATCGCTTTGTTTCTGTAGAAATTTTATTTCATAATTGATGATCATTGTAAAATTAAAAATTATCTGTAACAAAATTAAAATATGAAAAGTAACAGTGTTAAACTGGGATATTTGAGGTATTAAAAATTAAAAACACTCTTTGTTTTATTTAGTTTTGCTCATCAGATATCGGTATATGGGTACGGATACCTATTACAGATATAAAACATTAAATATTTTGAAGAATCAAATTGTAATAATCATTTATATTTTTTTAAATATATATTAATTTTTTCATTATGATGTAATATTTTAGCGGCCTCATTGGATGCAACACGACCCTTTGACATCGACTAACGTATTTAAATTCATAGTCTTATGAAGTTAGCCGGCGTGGGGGGAAAGGGGGTGGTTCGAAGCGTGACTGTACACTTTTTGGCTTCAGTTAAGCCGGATCGCCACTAAGCTCAGTTAAAGTGGGTTAAGTCAAAAATTTAATTTTTTATCAAACATTACGTTAGATTATAATTTTTTAAACTATTTGTCTATATAATGGTATCGAGAAAAACTTTTATGCCAACCCAAGAAATTTATAAAGTGGCCAGTATCTGAGTCGGATTTTGTTTTTTATTACATAATTTTATGTTATTTTTTAATATATATATAATAGTGGCAACACTATTATAATACTAATTACATTTTTTTTAAAGTATATTAAAATAAAATATTAAAAAAAATTACATGTATTGAATCAGCGGACACTAAATATTCACCAATATGTGGCACATTAAATATTTACTTTATTTTTTTAAAAGGCACTTTGAATATTTACGAATAACTACTTATATGTTCAGTTTAGACTTTTGGCAAATACATATCAATCCTGTAACGTCTTTGGCGGAAACCATTTGTAATGAAGGCATCTGCCAATAACGTGTCTAATTAGCAGCTAAATTTTGTTTATCATAATCTTGGCACTGAGCAAACTTAGTTTTTGCTAGTGCAGAATTAGTATATTGGTTGCGGTCAATTAAATCAAAATATTTAGTAGTTTCAATTATATTATGTGAAGGAATTCCTTTAGATGTATTACTTACATATATTTTTGTGGTTTAATGTCTTTAAATCCATAATAATCATCATAGTTACAACAAAAACTGCATATTTATACTGCGTTTAGGTTGATTAGGATCCAAACAGCACAAATGTTATGATACAGAAAACCCTTAAGCCCATGTCTAAAAATGGATCTACGAAAACAAATGCAATGATGGTCAAGCGTAAACTATCGTGGAATAACATAAAATTGACTTACTACCACTTCGCCGAGTGTAGTTTCCTCAGAAGGAGTTAAAATGCCATAGTTCGTGCCACAGCATAAATTAGCAGTAACTCGCGAAGAAACCGGCGCGCATATTATCGCAATTTCGTTTGAGATTAACGAAACACTCACGCAATTAATATTCATACCGACCGCAAAATTACTATCATTCCGATTAAGACAATACACCGAGCTTATTTCTTTTTCAAATTGATCGTTGACTTAATCGTTACAGTGGATAAATGTCTATTACTGGGCTCAAAATTTCTTTGAGAGTCATCTAATTGTGCTGCGTTACAAATCAGCATATTCTAGAATGTTATAGTGTAATCATATATAAAATGGAAATAATCAATATGTAAAAAAACAAAAGTATGAAAGTATTATTTTGCTATAATACGCGATATAAGAAAATATATGTAATGCTAAATGAAGAGTGTATTATCTGTTCTCAGACCTGATACATGCAAAATTTATAAATACTCATGCACTACCTGCTATACCAACAACACAATAATACACAAGCGCTGTACACATTCGGTACTACAGTCTCAACAATCGTTTCATACTGTAACCGAAGCATCGTCAGCAGATAGACTCCACAACAAAATCGAAATGTTTTGTGATTTTTTCGATGTCGCAAGTTTATGCAAAATAATATTTTCATTAGTTTTTTTATTATGGACCTCCGTAAAGTGACACCTAGTTCTATAAGTTATTCAAAGCTTTGCAATTACGCAAAACTTCAATTTTTCTATAAATTATTCAAAGCCATATCTTATAAACCAAAATATCTTATAAACCTTTTGTACTACCAATGTTACCAGAACAAAATATGAAGCTTGAAATACAAGAAATAAAAACTAAAAATATGCTAAACAGTAGTGAATTAATGACAGTCCTTAATGCGATACCCTAACTTGTGTATTGTAATTTATAGAATTAGGCGTTACTTTGCGGAGATCCATAATACAAAAGTAATAATAAAATTATTTTGCTATAATCCGCGATGAAGTAAAATAGAAAATATATATAATGCTAAATGTAGAGTGGACAATCGGTTATCATACCTGATACATGCAGAAGTCGTAAAAAACACATGCACAAACCTCCACCACCGCCACCGTGATACACAAGCACTATATACGTTCACTATCACAAACTCAACAATCGTTTCGCCCCGCAACCGAAGCATCGTCAGGAGATAGACTCCACGACCAAAATCGCAAAGCGAGCTTTGCGATTTTGGTCTGCATGTATCAGGTATGATAACCGATTGTCCACTCTACATTTAGCATTATATATATTTTCTATTTTACTTCATCGCGGATTATAGCAAAATAATTTTATTATTACTTTTGTGTATATTGCTTAAACTTGAACAACTAATCATTAACATATAATATGAAATTATATAGGTTTCTATTATCTTTTCTACTAAATCGTCTGTGTGAACAAACCGAACAGACAGCGTAAGACATCACAGACAGACCACCAATAACCGTAAAGGGCACCGAGCGCTGTATTGGTTATACTACTATAACTGGGGAGTTTAATCTCCGTAGCTTATTAAAAGATTTTCATGTGGTTATAACGAGGTTGCGACGACTAGTGTGTAATAAGCTTTATGCTTAAGAAATAATGAAAGTTGATAAAAATTTAATGACCTAATTTTATTGTAGATGCTATAATCATTTCACCTTTAGCTTTACGTCGTCTTTCGGAAGGTTCCTTCCGGGAAATAGGTATGTCAAACTAATTTTAAAAATAGTGTTAAGTTTAAATTTTCCCTGTTTTATTATTTTTTATTTACAATAAAAATGTACAATTTATATCTGTGTTAAATTACTTCCACGCTAGGACAATACAAATCATGCCCGCGTGGAATGCTCCCAAGAATGATGGCAGCGTTTCCGCGTTGAATCGCTAAGTTGATTCATTGTGCGCAAAAGGAGCCAGGACTCTTGTCCCCTGAAGAGGCAATTAACCGAGATGTTAAAATGGATATTTTTTGCACCTCGACTCCATGGCCCTAGGGTCTGTAAACGGCATAAATATACAACTCTCGATGAGAGATACATACATTCGCCGTTTGCCGAACTCGGCTATTTCCACCTCAGATCCAGTTGTTTAAAACACAAATAATAATTAAAACCAAAAAAAACTACCAATATATGGAATAAGACTAAAAAAACAGCATCACTTTATCCTATTGAATGTTAATCCAAACAATCCAAAGAAACAAATATTTAATTCTAAATTTTTGTCTGTGTAATGTATGAAGAGATGATGATATGATTAAACCATATATTTCCGTGGATTGGCCTTGAAACTCGGATACAAAGATTGCAAAAGTGAAAAAGTGCACACAGTTTTCACTTTACGCGGTCGTAGTCAACAAACCTTTTCACCGATCTTTCCTCTAGCTATTAACGAAAAAGGCTCTACGGTTCCGGTCGGATATATTTTCCGCCTGGTTAGCCAATTTTACGGGCAATTGATTTTAAGGCCTCTCAAATGCCGGAGTCGAACCCGCGACCGGACAATGGCCCGATAGTTTATCGGACGCCATTTCGAAAGAGCGATTTGATAATGTTAACAGCTTAGTGGAGTTGATCTTGTACAGGATGTTTCTATTCCTAGTTTATCTATCTTCAACTATAATACAAACAAATTCCTAAGTTTTTTTTTCTGTTTAATTCGTTTAGTTCACTTATCTAATATGTGGTATCTATAGTGGTCTTAAAAGAAATTTCCTTATATATGAAATATTTTTATTACTTTTAATATTATTCATTCATGTATGGTCTTCAATTTCAATTTAATAATGCCATGAAGCCAAATCTTCTCATTTATGTCTTAATTCTAAACACTTATTAAAATTGTTTACTACATTTTATGTCATATACAACCCATTTTTAATGCATTATTTTCTTTCATTTACGTTATTATGTCGCTTATATTTTAAAATTTTTGATAATATTTCGATATAAATTACATAAATTTTCCAAGTTTTTGTTTTTTAAAGATCAGTGTTTTCTTGTCACCATTGATATTTAAAAAAAAAGTTAACATTTGTAAATAGTAGCAAATGTTCCATTCGCCCCAACAATTATCATGCAAAAACGTCAGCATGCTATATAGTGCACAGAGACGTAACTATCGAAGGGGTGAGTCGTGTTTACATCGGGGCCATTTTACGACCACCCTGTAATTGGCTTCTACCTTGTTTATGACCAGCAGATTCCCACAACTTCGTAAGCTTAACGACATCAAATTCTTCACCCGTAAAGTAATTAATGTATTTATTTATACAATAATAAAGTTAACATAAAATTAATATATGGGCATCTCAATCGACGGACGTTCACATTTTGATATAAGTCTGTTCAGAGGATTTCCAAGTAACCACCGGTGTCGAAGACATTTGATCTTGAGATTTGTGCTTAAATCCAACCGTTTCCTGTAATATATATAGAGGGGTCAAAAATAATAAATTATATATATTTCAACCCTACTAATACTATAAATGCGATAGATTTTGTGAGTATGGATGTATGTTTGTTACTCTTTCAAAGCGAATCCGCTGAATCAATATCGAACATCTTCAAAATCAAATCTTCAATGAAAGCAGAATCTAACGGAATAACAGATATCTGGTTCAATGCTAAAGGTTGTAAAAATTACAATTACCGTCAAATGAACTTAGTTTGGGTTATATATTAAAACAAGCTAATGATTCAGCTAATTCGTCAACATATAACGATATGTAAGATAAACTTATTTCCTACTAAGTTTGTATTCAAACAAAATTAACTCACCTGTTACGGTAATTATGATTTAAAAATCTCTAGGAGGTTAGAACGCTCAGGGCCGCACTTGAACAAGAATATAGAGATTTTAATATTATGGCAGAGTTTCTTATATTTTGTCTTTCTCTAATAACTTTATACATATGACAGTAACAAATTATTTTCAATTAACAATATTTCACTTATTTTTCAAAAATTTAAATAGCCTTTATTTTGTAGTTAATATTCACTTTTAAGTACTGCAATATGTTTAGCGTTAAAGTTTAACTATTACTCACTAATACAATAACTAACTACTTCAAAAGTAATAAGAATGAAAATTATAAGAATGGGTATCTCACTTTCATTGTGGTAACAATGAAATACTATAAAAATTGAAAAGAATTATTAAATTAAGAAAAATAAGAATTAAATTTCTTAAGAAAGCAAGTTAATCCACCATACCCATAATAATGCAGCGTGGTTGATCGACACAACCACTTTTTAAAAAGACGAAAGATTTTTGTTTTTGTGATTGTGGGAGTGATTTATAGCGCAGACAATTTATGAATCCTATATGACATTTAAATTTGAACATGGATAAAAAAATACTCTGCTTTAAGCATTGCATAGATTTTAATCTATTCGCGGATTATAGCAATATAATATTACTATTACTTTTACTCCGCAAAGAATCATCTCATTCTGTAAACGGATTAGTGATTCTTTTCTATTTAGTCAATCAAAATTTAAAATTAAAGTTGAGTGCAATAATTATTAATTATTATATATTAGACTTTTAAATCTATTTTACAGTCCAAAGCTTTTCATAAAACACATAAAAATGAATTTGAAACAATCTTTGTGAGTTGAGTTGAAATGTAATTAAATAATTTTCTCGAGAACACGTTTGAAATGTCTCATAAAAAGGAAAAACATGTTCTACAAAATGCTTGCAAAACTATTATCACAAAAGACGTCATCTAAAATAAAACAACAAATTTTTAAAATAAATAAAAATTTAAAATGTTCGCTCACTATTTCTCACGCGCCATCGCTATCGGTATCGCGTCCCGGTAAAAATACGCCGAGGACAAGTTCCTGACCATAAATTCATTAGACAGCGCTGAGATTTTTTAACACGTTAAGTAGATCTACTAAATATTAGAAGTGAATTTATTCAATCTTCGAAGCCGTCAGTGTTTGACCAACGACGTTGTCTTTAAGATATGGAGGTTTCATTTATAGATATTTGTATTCTTCGTTTACAGTAAATACCTTCAATTATTTATTAATTACCACAGTTGGAAGTTATATAACGAAGTAATCAAATCACAATGCTCTCTTGCATCTTGCCAGTGCACCAAACAATGTAATATTTACATATTTTCTTAATACATAATTATCCATTTTATGTAATTCATTTATGAATTAGTTTTGCAAAATTACAAATATAAGGAAATTATATCATATTATATAAGATTTGCATTTTGTAACTAGTATGATTCGTTTGCCCCTTATTGATTGTCTTAAATAATGATATCAATATTGTAATTTCAAATATTACTATAAACAACATTACATTACTTTTTTTTTTCAAATTTCATATCCAAAACAATTTCTGTAACATACAAACCCACTTTTTGAAAACCAATAAAAACACATAAACTAAAAAAGTAAAAAAACTGCCTCTTCTTATCCCACTGCTGGGCATAGAACTCCCTTCTCCGTTTTTAGAGAAAAGTTAGGCACATAAGTTTAAATAGAAAAACTCATTGATCCTGCCTGCCCAAGGCTTGAACCCGTGACCCCCTGGAAAGTGTCGCACAGTCTCACTGCTGGGCTTATATTAAAAATCTGTGATAGCCCAGCGTTGCGACCGTGTGAATCTCTAGAGACGACCATGGGTTTAAACCCAGGCAGACACCAATGAGTTTTTCTGTTAAAAGTTATGTGTCTAATTGATAATTGCAATTTAGCACACATCTTTCAGTGAAGGAAAACATCGTGAGGTAAACTGCATATCTCTAGAGAATTCTGGAGATATGTGTAACTTACCAATCGGCATTGGAGCAGCTTGGTAGGTCTTAGCTCCAATCCTTCTCTCCAAAAACGGAGAGAAGAGGCCTATTCTCAGTAGTAGGATAGTAACAGGCCGCTACTTTTATTTTTTTAATAGTTATTATATAACAATAAAATAAGAAAATTTAATAAAAAGACTGAATTGTTTGCTATATATATAATAATTAAATATATTTAGTAAACTGAAATTTCTGATATGCTATCACTAATTAGGATCATTAAGATCATTTTCCATTAATGAAATTATAAATAAAGCTCGGCTGCCAACTCTAAACACATCATACTCTGCGTTGCATCCCAGAGAAATGAAAGCGGCTAAAAACTCAACACTATATCATAATTTATTTCTTCTGATGACCTTCCTACTCCGGCCCTGTTCCAACATTAATATATTATATTACACATTTGAAAAAAAGGCAACGTCCCCTTACGTATTGTATTTAATTCTCATTTACAATATGGCTGCTTTTTATCTTTCTGTTTTATGTCTTTTTTTGCTTGTAATTAAAAATATTATAGGTATTTATTACCGCGGAACGCCATTTGGCGTGTTTATTTGGACTCCTAATCGTTCTCTGTTTACATTAATTAGCAATATTTCAGGAGTGTTTCGGTACTTAATTGCTGAAATAAATTTCGTCGGTTTTGAACGATGTGGTCGGCAATTTTTGGCTTTTTTTGTTAAGATTTTGCGCCTGTTTTTATGGTTGTGTTATGGTACACTAATTTATTTAATTATTTTCTTGTTCCTAATTTACCAGCAAGTTTGTAATCTACAAACATTTTTGTGTACATGATTAAATTGTGTCACTAGTTTCAGTATTTTAAATCGTTTGGTAATATTTATGAAGCTTATTCTTATCAGATGAACAATACTTTATTTCTGACAGATGTTTTATTCGAATATCTATAACCTAAACAATCAACCTTTTTAGCATGACTTTTAGATCGGGCACAGTAAACTATCCTTTAAATCATCAAATTCTCATGTCTTTGCCTAGTCTACGTGTTGAGTTAGAGCAAGCATCTTTCGATCACATCATATTTTTTATTATATATCAGATCTTAAAATAATTTTATTATTTATTATATTATTATTAAATCAGAGCTTCAAAATACGCAAAAAAAATTAAATTCTCCGTCATTTTAATTCACATTAATCACTCAACGATTGATTGAATTATAATATTTTTTATTATATAGTTTAAAACAATAATTATTACAAATTAATTTTACTAAAAAAAATTGTTATTAGTGTTATTAATAGTGATAATAACGATTAATATTTTACTATAAACTCTTTAAATGCTTATCAAAGTCTAAGGAACGTAATGTACATTGCTATAACAGTTTCATTAAAAATCCTATTATTTCGTAGCATTTATGTAGCTATATTCTACATGCTGCCTACGAAATGCTACAAACTATTTTGAAATGATTCACACACTGCTCGATGTAGTACCGCCGTGTGGTATCCGGCTGAATAGAATAGTACCACCCTCATTTCTTACCGAGGTGTCATAAAAGGCGACTAAGGTAAGTCGACCCGCCGTGTGGTATCCGGCTGAGTAGAATAGACCAACCTCATTTTTTACCGAGGTGTCGTACAAGGCGACTAAGGTAAGTTGACCCACCGTGTGGTATCCGGCTTAGTACAATAGGCCACCCTCTTTCTTACCGAGGTGTCGTAAAATACGACAGAGGTAAGTTGACGTCAGGCAAGCGGCCGGTCGTAAAAACGCAGCCAAATCATGTGACAGCATGTTTATAACATGTTGTGCCGACCCCACCTAGAGTGGGATAAGGGCAGGAAGATGATGACTGCTCGATGTAGGAATTGCCGAGATTTTTAAGATATCATTTAAAATTTAGTTATACATTAAATCTACATCGATAAATAATTGAGACCGTGAAAAATTAATACTAAATATCGTTACAAAAATTCATAAAAATTACGTACAAAAAATCCTTCAAAAAATCCCACTCTAAGTGGGGTCGGCACAACATGTTGCAAACATGTTGTCGGATGATTTGGCTAAGTATTTTATGACCGGCGGCCTGCCTGACGTCAAATTACCTTGTCGTATTTTACAACACCTCGGTAAGAAAGAGGATGGTCGATTTTACTCAACCCGATATCACACGGTGGGTCAACTTACCTAAGTTGTATTTTACGACACCAGGGTAAGAAGGAGGGTGGTCTATTCTACTAAACCGGATACCACACGGTGGGTCAACTTACCTTAGTAGCCTTTTGCGACATCTCGGTATAAAAAGAGGGCGGTCTATTCTACTCAGCCGGATACCACACGGCGGGTCGACTTACCTTAGTCGCCTTTTATGACACCTCGGTAAGAAATGAGGATGGTACTATTCTACTTAGCCGGATATCACACGGCTAAGTAGAATAATTCAATCATATTGTTATTTGATTAATTGACCTACTGAATTTCATTATAAATTCATATACTTTATGCAATATATTGAGTAAATAGGGCATGTAGCACGAAACTGAAGGCGTCGTGAGGCCGCTCTGATTGCACCCGACGGCTATCGTTGCCTTCTACGATTTTATATGAAGATTAACCCTCTTTGATACTTTGTGTTTTGTTCTTCATTCATAATTGTTACCTCACATAAGTTACCAAAAACCTTGATACCCCCTCAATATTTGAAGCAGATGATTAAATTATTTTTATTTTATTTCTATAAGGTAAACAAACAGTATAATAAATCATAAGAATTCAGTTTAAAAATATAAACAAGTATTAACAAGTACATATACTGCAAAACTTAAAGAAGAAATGACTAAAAATTCGAATATCATCATCTTCCTGCCCTTATCCCACTCTAAGTGGGGACGGCACAACATGCTGTCACATGATTTGGCTACGTTTTTACGGCCGGCCGCCTGCCTGACGTCAACTTACCTCTGTCGTATTTTACGACACCTCGGTAAGAAAGTGGGTGGTCTATCTACTAAACTGGATACCACACGGTGGGTCAACTTAACTTAGTTGTTACCTCACATAAGTTATTAAAAACCTTGTTTGTTTGTGTGTAATCTATTTATTGCATTAATAAATATAAAAATGATAATATTTACAATAATAATATATTTTTTATATTTTTTAAAAATTCCACCGGTCACCAAGGTACTAAGTACTTTAATAGACCCATAAGTTTAACAAATTGTTTATACAAAATGGTTGAAAATGTTGGCCCTCGGGGAAATCGAACCCGTGTACCGCGGAGCTGAAGGCAGGATCATTGGCACCCACGCCAATCAGTCGTCTGTCATAATTATACTATATGATATAAACCAAATTTGCCTTAACTATGGTATATTTAATTTAAAGTACCAAGATTAGTGTTCCCAGTATACAGCATGCAGACTCATGACCCAAATGTTGTGATAGCTCCCAATAACAGCCGGGGGCGGTCAATTATTGCTATTAATTAACCACCTGCCCTGCTTCGAATTCTGGCAAACTACTTGCTTTATTATTATTCAATATTTGGGCCTTAATTGGTTCTAGCCTAGTATGGTACAAGCCAATGTATGTATATATTCGTAATTTCGTCTACTCCTTGTTCCTAAAGGGGATAAGAAATACGTTTTTAGTCCATTCCCGATTTTCTATCTTCCACCCAGCTGGGCGTTAATGACGAATCAATGAGACACTACAAATTACAAAATTAATGTAACGTATGTACTTTGTGTGTCCATTAAGGGTTATGCCAATAATCACCACGCTTGGCATGCGGGTTGGTGATCGCAGTGCTGACCATTTCGCAGCGACAACGCTGATGTCCGCTGTCGATTTGTTATATTTAAGTCAGCTTTGGAATGGTTATACTGCCATCGGTCGGTCGCCAGAACCTCGTCGGTTTATTTGCAAGGTGTACCACGTGCAGGTAAGTTGATATTTGAGTAAACTGACTGGTACGAATTTCCCCCCATACCCCCCTTGCGGTCGCGGGGAGCTACTAGTTCCAAGCGGCATAAAAACGTGGGGTTTAGAGATCCCTTAAGGAGACCTATGTCCAGCAGTGGACCTCATTTAAGTACAAAATGCTAGATTTTCGTTTCCAAGCTTCTAAGAGTCATTCGAAGGATATAAGTAAGCTAGGTAACACCAATCTTTTTACCCTTCTTATACTTTTATAATTTCTCTTCTTATCAAATTTTTTGGTTGATAAGTACAAACATTTTACTACTCATTGATTTACAATTAGTTATTATTACGCACATGCATACAAGAATTAAGGAAATATTATGAGAAAACCTGAAAGTCTCGGTAAAATTTCTACGTAGTTTACTAAAAACAATATCTATGGTATAGACTACTTTATAGATAAATATTTTTTTTTAATTTACTAGGACGCGCAGGTTACGGAGGCTTGTTGAAGGTAAAGGAGAGTGACTTAAGGAGGGTGTGAGACTTCTGGCGGAGGAGGCAACAACCCGGCGCGAGGTGGTGTTGGCGGTGTCGTTAGACATCGCTAACGCATTCAACACCTTGCCCTGGGGAGTGATTAAGGAGGCCTTACGCTTCCACCGCATCCCCATGTACCTGCAGCGTGTGGTCAGTAACTACCTAGCTGACTGCTCTGTTAGGTACCCGACGGCTGGGGGTAGGTGAAAGGAGCGGAGGATGTCGTGCGGTGTTCCACAGGGGTCGGTTCTTGGCCCCCTCCTGTGGAACATCGGCTACGACTGGGTGCTGCGCGGGCAAATGCTTCCGGAGGTGCGACTGTTCTGCTATGCAGACGACATGTGACTGCATTGTGACTGCTCGCGCGAGCACCCACCGGGAAGCCCGAGTGCTGGCGACCGCGACCACGGCTCACGTTGTGGCCCGGATTCACCGGCTGGGACTGGTGGTGGCCTTGGAGAAATCCGAGGCCATTTGCTTCCACAGGTCTCGGATGGCGCCCCCAGTGGGCTCCCGGTTGGTGGTGGGCGGGACGTCCATCGAAATCTCGGGTACATTACAGTACCTGGGATTGCTCCTCGACAGCCGATGGACGTTTGAGGCCCACTTCCGGCGGCTCGCCCCTAAGTTAACGGCGACCGCCGGAGCCCTGAGCAGGCTCCTCCCGAATTTGGGAGGGCCTAATGCAGGCTGCCGGCGCCTATACGCCGGGGTGGTTCGGTCGATGGCCCTGTACGGCGCCCCCGTATGGGCGGGACGGCTGACCGCGAGATCCTTGCCTCTGCTGCGCAGGGCGCAGAGGGTCATGGCGGTCAGACTTGTGCGGGGCTACCGGACCATCTCCAGCGAGGCGGCCTGCGCCTTGGCCGGGTCCCCTCCATGGGATCTAGAGGCCGAGGTGCTAGCTCAGGCCTACCGCCGTAGAGTCGAAGCCCGTTCACCGGGGGGAAACTTAGCGGCGGTAGAGGTGGATTGGCGGAGGGCAGCTCAGGAAGAGCTCCTCCGTCAATGGAGGCGGCGGCTTGAATCGCCCAGTGCAGGAGCCTGGACGATTTCGGCCATCCAGCCCATTCTCCAGGGCTGGGTCGCCAGGAGGCATGGGGTCCTCACCTTCCGCCTGACACAGGTGCTTTCCGGGCATGGTTGTTTTGGGTGGTATCTGTGGAAGGTGGCCCAGCGCGAAGCGACTGGTGAGTGCCACGAGTGCGGCGCTGACTTTGACACAGCGCTGCACACGCTCGCAGACTGTCCAGCTTGGGCGGTTCAGCGGGCGGAACTCGTGGCACAGGTGGGGCACGATCTGTCCCTGCCCACTGTGGATCGCGCCATGGTGAACAGGGAGTGATCGTGGGCAGCGATGGCCTCCTTCTGCGAGGATGTTATCTCGCGAAAGGAGGCGGCGGGGCGGATCCGGGAAGTCGAGTCCTTGGATTCAATCCGCCGCAGGCGAGCGGGGCGCAGACGACTCGCCGAAGTCCGTCGCATGCCACCCTAACGGGGACCTCCGAGCGATCCGAACGGGGCTTTATCGGACGCTCGCTGGATTTAGTTCCCCGAGGCGTTCGATGCATCCGGTGCTCCCGATGCATCGTCCAGCGGAGGGAGGGGCTATCCCCGCCACCAGCAGCGTAGTGGAGCACACAGGTTATTTTAGTCGGTGCGAGTCCGACATAACCGTCGCCTGTCCCCGTCGAGCGGCGGTACCCATAAGGGGTTTTTTTCCTGTTTAAAAAAAAAAAAAGAGTGACACGACTTGAGAATCAGTTGACATATTACGATAATGATTCACAATTCTTTATCAAAAATGACGACAGTGACAAGTAATAAAGATAGTTGTAGTTTAGTATTTAGTTTTTAGTGTTAGTCATTTAGTGATCATGGTGGATGTAACTCTGCCGATATGTCAAACCTAATATAAAGTTAGCTTGGTTTTATAGTGATGTAACGTGTAGTAAATAAAGAGTATGAACCACGAAAGTTTATACATGTATAACGCTTAAAATAAAATTAATATTCACATTTAATCACTACGCCGTGTGGTATCCGGCTGAATAGAATAGTACCACCCTCATTTCTTACCGAGGTGTCGTAAAAGGCGACTAAGGTAAGTCGACCCGCCGTGTGGTATCCGGCTGAGTAGAATAGACCAACCTCATTTCTTACCGAGGTGTCGTAAAAGGCGACTAAGGTAAGTTGACCCACCGTGTGGTATCCGGTTTAGTAGAATAGACCACCCTCGTTCTTACCGAGGTGTCGTAAAACACGACAGAGGTAAGTTGATGTCAGGCAGGCGGCCGGTCGTGAAAACGCAGCCAAATCATGTGACAGCATGTTTATAACATGTTGTGCCGACCCCACTTAAGAGTGGGATAAGGGCAGGAAGATGATGATTCACATTTAATCACTTTCAAAAACATTTAGCGTGTTTAATCTCTTATCAATATAAAAATTAATTTTAATTTGTAATCCTTTTATTGAAAGAACGTAGTGAGGTTTTAATAAAGAGCTGCTACCGTACATATATATCTAATATAGAAAATTCCATCAAAAGTAATTCTTCTAAGTTTTTTTCTTACGTAAAACGAAAAAGAGGTGTGGGAAGTTCTTATCCTACTACCATGTCGAACGGAGTAGTTACTACGTCTAAAGGGGAAGAAATTTGTAATATGTTTGCCTCTTACTTCTCTTCTGTGTATAAAGACAACTTGAAATTTGACTCTGTTAATATTAGTACTATAAGTGAAATGTATTTCCACTCGATTAATGGATATAGTGATTCCTTTTCTACGTTATATATTGATGAAAAGCAAGTGCTTAAAAAGCTTCAATCTATAAATCCTTCTAAAGGTACTGGGCCAGATATTGTACCCCCGATGTTTATATGTAAATGTGCTTATAGTTTATCAAAACCACTTACGATTATATATAATGAATCACTAGCCACCGGTGTTTTCCCTACTCCATGGAAAATAGCAAAAGTAGTTCCAATTCTAAAAAATGATGATGATACCCAAATCTCCAATTATAGACCCATATCACTACTCTCAACATTTGCAAAAACTTTCGAAGCGTTACTGTGTCCGTATCTACAGCATCACTTTCAGAAATATTTATGTGACTGTCAACATGGTTTTGTCAAATCTAGATCAACTACAACGAACCTGGTCACATATATAGAAAAATTATACGAGGCAATAGATAGAAATAAACAAGTTGATGCTGTGTATACGGATTTCAGTAAAGCCTTTGATTCGGTTTCTCATGATATTTTAATACGCAAGCTAGGCATGTATGGAATATCTGGATCTCTCCTACGATGGTTCACATCATATTTAGCTGAGCGTTCGTTTTTCGTAGTTGCTGGGGGATACGAATCTGCCCAGAAATCAATTAAATCAGGTGTTCCTCAGGGCTCACATTTGGCCCTATTCTTTTTAATATATTCATTAATGATATTTTTAATTGTTTTTTGTACTCTACACCCTTTATGTATGCAGATGATTTGAAAATTATTAGAACTATAAATAGTACTGAAGATATTGAGCTCTTACAAAGCGATATTAATAGACTGCTGCAATGGTGCAAAAATAATAATTTAAACCTTAATATTAATAAATGTAAGCATATTAAATTTACCCGTAAAGTGAATGTCATTCAGTCGTACTATTCCATCGGCAACGTTTGTGTTGAAGAACTAAATAATGTAAGAGACTTAGGAGTCATTATAGATCGGAAGTTAACTTTTGTTCCACATATTGACAGTATTATTAAACGTGCATCTAAAATGCTGGGCTTCATCATAAGAAATGGTAAAGAGTTCACAAAACCTAGTACTAAAATTTTGTTATACAAATCTTTAGTTCTCAGTATATTAGAATATTGTAGCATCGTTTGGCGGCCACACTACTCAACACACATGCTTAGAATCGAGCGAGTGCAAAAACGATTTCTTTGGAATCTTACATTTACGATAGGAAAATCAAAAAGTTTACGTAGTTACAATGATAAATTAAACTTCTTTAACATGCAATCCTTAGAAAGTCGAAGAATAGAACTTGATTTGATATTTTTATTTAAAATTTTTAATAATAAAGTTGACTGCTCTGCACTCCTCGAATACTTTAAATTACGAGTGCCAATGCGATACCCAAGAACACCCTTAAATAACCTTTTATATTTTCCCCATCGTTCTACAGCTTTGAGCGCTAACTCACCAATCCCCAGAATTATAAAAGTTTATAACCATATTAATTCCCCTGATATATTCCATGTATCCCTCCATCTTTTTAGAAAAAAAATCCAAAAAATCTTAGTGTATTTACTTAGCTTAGTTTTAATTCTAAATTTCAGATTCATAATTATTATTGTATTGTTTTGAGTTATATTTGCATGTGGTGTTTACCTTTAAGTAGTTTTACATTTAGACTTAGTGTAATAGTATAATAGAATATGTGTTAGAATTAAGTGTTAAAGCTGTTGGTAAACCTAATAAATTAAAAAAAAAAAAAAAAAAAACCCTTCTAATGTAATTAATGTTGCTCGATTGCACAGGAGTCCCATTTTTCTAAGATAAAAATTTTTAATCGCCACTCTCGCTTCGTTTCAACCCTCCCACTTGGATGGATGAGCAGATTACGTAGCTTTCTTTCAGTTTGAGTTCACTTTAAAGTTTATTATTTATTGGATTTTTAATTTCAATTTCGGTTAATACTTTTTATAAACTCGCTTCATCATCATTCTCTTACCCTTATCCCACTCTAAGTGGGGTCGGCAAAATGTCTTCTTCTTACACTCTTCTCTATCATTTGTCAACTCTGATGCCACTCCTTTAACATGCATATTATTTTTCACATAATCCATCCAACTTTTATTCAGCCTCCCCATACATCCATCCACATTCATATTTAAAACTCTTTTGGTCACATGATATTCATCCCTCCTCATTACATGACCATACCGACTTAGTCTCGCACTTCTCATCGTACTAATTCCTTCAAGCTACCATATTGCACCGTGTTCCTTTAAATAATTGGGCCTAACGTGCCGCTGCACGTAAGTTTCTTGTATACATTTATCCAGAGCAAAACGTCATTATAAGTAATTTATTTTGTATGATTAAATGTACTCCCGTACAACAAACATATGAAAACCCGTAAACATAGGATAAGAGTAGGATAATGTATAATCCTACTCTTATCCTACTCTAAGTGGGGTCGGTACAATATGTTATTGCATGTTTTGACATATATTTTTCAACCGGCCGTCTGTCTGACGTCAAATTACGTTATTCACCTTCTACAAAACTCAGTAAAAAATTAACGTGGTCTGTTCTACTCATCCGGATATTACTCGGCCGGTCAACTTAGTCACCTTTTACTACATCTTGGTAACAAATGAGGGTAATCTATTCGACACAGCCGGATACCACACGGCGGGTCAACTTACCTTAGTCGCCTTTTACGACACCTCGATAACAAAATGAGGTTGGTCTATTCTACTCAGCCGGATCAAAAAGTTAATAGATATACTATATATTTTCCGAAATAATCTGGTTTATTAAAATCATAGACTACTTTATCAAGTGTAGTCCCCTGAACCCTATATAAGATATACGAATAAGTACGTTAAGCAATAAAGAATATTTACTTGAAACAAAACACGTTTGAATTAAAACAGGCATAAATAAAAATTAAGTCCCAAAGGCGCCCACCCCTTCTCGACAATATAATTAAGTAAAACCCGATATACCCTCGGAAACAAACACAAAAACACAGGAAAACCTACGAAATTTTATTATCATTATTTGCATATTAAAATAATTATAATTAAGCATGGTTAAGACCCGGCCCGTCATGATTTCCATTTCGTATGAACTCACAAAGTTCGCCTTTGAAAATGGGGCGGGTGAATTTTTTTAAAGGATTTATAATTTTAGAAATTTGATTAGCCTATATTTTTAACACGCATGTAAAATTGAGGCTCTTTTTAGAAGTAACAGCGCTTCGTTTCGTATAGACATGACAAGTACAGGTTAATATTTTCACGTAAAAAATACACAATGTAATTTTGTGGCGCAAATTAAAATACAACCACTATATATTAGTGGCTTATATTATACTAGCAATCTCCAGCTGTTCAGCCCGCGTGGAAAGATTAAAACCGTAATATAGTATTTTGATAACCATAAAAATTAAAGTTAAAGTGGGTTAACCTTAAAAAGCTAAACATATGCTGATGCGTATCCAATTTTTTTTGTAATTCTAATGACTAACCAAAACATGAAGGTCGGGTATTTTTATGTAAGAGTAAAGGTTTAACATGCAGGAGAAGACCCTACATAAATTACATTAGAATATAAATTAATGTGATCGCACTATGCAGAAAAAATGGCTAATGCTTTGATGATCTAATCATTCAAAATTCAACCTTAATAGTATAGAATTATAGTACACACTGTTAACAAATATTTTTATGCAAATTTAAAACAAAATCAAAGTATTTTTTTTTTAATTGCTTGTTAAAATTAGGAATTGAATTTAAATTTATGCCTGTCATAAGAAACGTTTAACTACGAATGAAGTTTAAAGCTTTAATAATAGTCCACCAACTTGATTTCACATTTTTCATGTAAGCATTTAAAATTTGTGTTTTTATTTAAGTGGTGGTATTTAAGATTTTTATTGAAAATTTTGTTCTAACTCAATTGGTAGGTAAGCATAGCGTTGATTTGAAAAAGAAAGTGTATTGAAGTAAAGGTACTGACTATTTCGTCGCATTAGTTTCTGTCGCGCGAACGAGGTAAATTTGTGTTTCGTTAAACTGAAAAGGACTCTTTTGATCAGTATACATATATATATTGCAATAACTAAATTTACTTTGCCATATAACTTTATTTTAACATATAACATCTGTTATTTCGTGTATAGTTTAATGTATTGAGATAACTCAATTTATATTACAATATCTATTCAAATAAATAGTATTTTCTTCCTGATATATTATTCACTCAAATCTATAGTACATTTTATATGCGCAATAACATAAAAAAAATTAATATATACTGGCTTAATCTGAACTATGAAGCGATTAAATAATACCAAATATTGAGTTTTGTATTACGCAGATCTATATTTATAGTAATTCAATATTTTCGTGGAAGAAAATTATTTTCATTAAGAATCATTATCACCAATTGAACAACTATTAAATTTCAAACTAATCACGTTAAAATCAGCGACCCCAAAAAGTATTTCCCAAAAATAACATAAAAATTGTAATTCTTATTAGGTATACAATATATATTACAAAAATAAGTCTCTCTGCAAACTTAATTCAAATATATCACAAAACTGTCGGGAAATCTCGAAATAAACTCTATAAAAGACACGAAATAACAAGATACAAATCAAAACGAATTCCCAAGTCAATCGTTCGACGCAAGGGGTAAGAAGGACCGACAATCAGATCATAATAGATATATTTTTGCCCCATATTACATGATATAGTGCGTATAAATCGGTCGGCACGACCCCCCCGGGCGTGGTTACGCATCGACAACGTAGAGATGCTTTGGTATATAGTATAAGAGATAACCGCTTGATCTATTTAAAATTCAACTATTTAAATTTGGGTCAATAGACAAAATGACAACTAGATAAGACGAGTGCAAGATTAGAATGGTATGGACATACAATGAGGAGTGATGAAAATATGTGACCAAACGCGTGTTAAATATGAATTTGGGTGCATATGTGATTAAATAGAGGCCTATAAAGAGATGTTTGGATTTTGTATGACATGAATTAAAAGGAGTAAATGATAAATTATTTTTTCTGTGGTATAGTAATTAGTTTAACATTTCTCATAAATGTCGGTTTTAAAATTTTTAAAAATTTTAAAAATGTGCAAAAATATCCAAATTGCAAACTAACCGGATATTTTCGCAATGTGCAATTAGTTTGAAATTTGCTAAACAAAACATTTATGACGTAATTAAATGCAGCTGATGTATTATTTATCTGTTATTATCATACGTGTTTATTATCATACATACATAGAGTTAGTTTGAAAATAGAATAAGACGAAGCAAAATGTACGTCGCCTCTCGGACTAATAGTTTGAAATGCTGGAGGGTTAGTTTTTTTCTTCTGGAGAAACAATAGATAGTGGGTGAATAGAGGGTTTTATGACATTGTTTGATATGGTTGATTGCGTAAGGTGATATGCAAAATATTAAAAGTAAGTTAGTGATGACGTGGAATGGAAAAGCGTATTGTTTGTTTAAATAATATGCCTTTGAGTTTAATTCAAAATCATTTTCTCTCTTATATTCATTTAAAAACTGTCTTTACTCAAACGGTACAAAACTTTATTGTTAGTTATTTTGTATCATAGTGACGACGTTATTTCTACAACTACATAATAAATAGTTAAGAAATACGTTAGTTTGTCGGTCAGTCTATAGAAATTTTATTCCAAAGTAGCATTATATAGTAATTTTTTTATTACTTTTTTTTGCATTTTTTTATTGGTTTTCCATTTTATAAGAATGTTTTATATAATTTTGGGAAATATTTTGTCATCTACAATATAGCAACTATAATAACCAAATTTATCTCTATTGCCATAGCGTAATACTTATTTCATTAAAAAAAAAGAAATTTCAATTGTAAAGTCGAGTATGAGGACATCATTAAGGTATATTAGGTTTATACTAGTTTACAAAAAATTTATAATTACTTACATATATTATTAAGTTGTGTATTTTAACGTTATATATTTAAAATATTTACGCAAATATTGCATAATGTTTTATAACAAATTCAACAGGCTTCAATGTTAACTTTGAAAAAGTAAGTGATACAAGTATGTGAATATAGATTTCCAACCCATGCAAAGCGAGCTATACTCGTATATTTCTGCCTTTCTCAGAGTCATAGCAATTTGAAAGAAAAAAAACACTTGAATTGCTTTGTTCGTTCAAGCCGTTAAGAAAACATATATTTATAGCTCTTGTGTCTTGAACATGTTTTTTGAAAAAACATCTCCTTAGCATCAAACAAAGGCGCACAGCGTTTGGTAATAAACAATTACGACTCCGTATTACCGGTTGATATTAAATAACTCAATTCGTTTCTAATTTGTCGACAATTGTTCCCGACAAAGGCAGCGCACGAACGAGTGCTCGCGAGTATGAAGGAAGTCGGCAGCTAGAGGGGATAGGGATGTGATGTGATTTGCATATCGATATTAATTTTTCACGTCGTATCATATCGATATTAGTGAAGAAAATATGAAAATTTTAAAGATACCATTAAATAAATCATCTTTCAATAAAGAAATCTTTGAAAAATATTTATTGTATATTAATTAATAAAATTATTTGACAGAGTTGACCTATTTATAAAGTATTTGTGGTTGGCGGTCTCAAACTCACTAATCATTCATTAAATTTAGCAAATAAGTATCATAATCAAAGATAGCAGCATTTAAGATTTGAGGAATTGCATGTTGCATAGAATTTTCTTTATTTAGACTGCCTTAAATAAAAACAGGAACTCAGAAATCTAGGAAAAGTGACGCTACTTATCCCAAAAGAATGTAGCTACGCTGAGATCGAATTAACCGTCGTAAAATCGTTGCAGATTTGTATAGGTACAATTCTATGTATTCTGTTTATATTTTGTGGTATAATTTTCATGATAAAAAGCCAGGAAAAACGCCATGTGGTATCCGGCTGAATAAAATAGTACCACCCTCTTTTCTTACCGAGGGTCGTAAAAAGCGACTAAGGTAAGTTAACCGACCGTGTGGTATCCGGTTGAGTAGAATAGACCACCCTCTTTCTTACCAAGGATTCGTAAAATACGACTAAGGTAAGTTGACGTCAGGCAGGCGGCCGGTCGTTAAAACGCAGCCAAATCATGTTTATAGCATGTTGTGACGACCCCAGTTAGAGTGGGATAAGGGCAGGAGGATGATGATAATAAGCCAGGAAAGTTAGAATTTATTGATAACAATTATTTATCAGATATTCAGAACTGTGGACTGTGCATATTTTATCGCCCTCAATCGGATATCATAGTTATTACATATCAATGAATACCCTATACAAATCATACATCAATATTATATCGATAACTTATATCCTAGACGCTCGGTTCACACCACTATCCGAACAAAGCAAACGCCATTGCCACTGGCGTTGTCGGGGCGGTGCGCCGATGCGTTTATAATATTTCATTTATTCATAATAAATTATAATCGTATACATTCGCGACTTTGGAGACGGCTTAATTCCATTAGTTTCCAACGTTTACCCACAATTCCGCAGCTTAAGTTGAGTTTGTTTTAAGTCATTAGTACACCAACAATTATTAAAAAAATATATGTTTCCGATGGCAAAACTAAATCTTCGGTGGGTCATGTACAATACTTGAATCAATACACTGTATTTTTGAAACTAGCAACCGGGAAATAGTTTGTAGGGTATATGAACAAGGCAAGTGAAAAAAGCTTTTAACAATATTTCATATCTGTACTTTTAACCGGTGTCTATGCATTAACTAGCAGTAGAATTGACTATTCAAAAGAACCTATTAAGAATCGAATAAAGAATAAATTGAAGTGAACCAAAAAGCCACAGTGGTATCCAGCTCAGTAGAATAGACCACACTCATTTCTTACCGAGGTCTCAGATAAATTGACCCATCGTGTGGTATCCGGTTAAGAAGAATAGACCATCCTCTTTCTTACCGAGGTGTCGTAATAGGCGACTAAGATAAGTTCACCCTCCGTGTGATATCCGATTGAGTAGAATAGACCACCCTCTTTCTTACAGAGGTGGTGTTAAATGTGACTAAGGTAAATTGACATCAAGCAGGCAGCCGGTCGTTAAATACGTAGTAAAATCATGTGACGACATGTTTAAAGCGTATTGCGCTGCCCACACTTAGAGTGAGATAAGGTCAGAAGGATGATGACAATGTGACAGGCGAAAGCTATTAAAGAAAGTAAAAGTTGAAATACTACTCGCATACAACAATAGTTATTTGAATGCTCTATCGCTTCTGACATTTGCAATACCCCAGTATACGTGCACCTTACTCGCAATAATCCGTAGATCATAAATTGTTAAAATGGAGCAATTCTGGATTCCTACGTCGTGGTAAAACGGCTGAGAGCTGACTTGACGTATTTCAACGGAGGAGTGTTTGAACCCGTTTCTTCACGATATTACCAATAATAAAGAACTATTAACAAAAAAGAACCTCATACCGTTTTATCGTTTCAACACATTAATTTTTTTTTTAGAAAGTTTGTGAGTATGGATGTATGTTTGTTACTTTTTCACGGCGAATCAGCTGAATCAATATCGATGAAATTTTCCACAATTATTCCCTATACACCAGAGTTACATTTAGGCTATGGAAATCCTGTCAATTCTACAGGAATAGGATGAAGTTGATCCATCTATTAATAACAACCTATCAATCCAGAACAGACCACGCGAAGCTTTGGATAAAAACTAGTATAAAATAAATAATAAATTATCTCTGCGTTAGATACTCATAGAATTAATTACACTAATATATATTAGTGTAAAGGAGCCAGCCTAAAATAAAGAAAAAACAAATTTGACTGTTATTATCTCTCTCTCATTTTTATGTGTAATTAGACAAAGATATGTGAAGTATATGACTTTCATTTTTTTTTAAATTGTTGCAATACTGTCACCTACAGGCCTGCCAATGACTTCTCTAGTCTATTATAAAAAAATGTAGAAACTAAAGAAAAATTAAACAATAAAAATTAAAACAGATTTAGAATATCATGGTAAAACTCGTTTTAAATATGGAACGGTTTTAATTTTTATGAATAAGTACGCAAAAGCTCGGGTACTCAATAAATAACTTAACTTTAGCGGTAAAGTTCTAAATTCAAAAATCATCAAACAATAACTCAGTTCCGTCCCAGGGCCATAACTCAAGAGTACAAAGACGTCTCCTAGACTCCAACTTCGAGCTCCTTGGGAACAATACCAGGAGTTATAGCGTCCGGGAATGGCGAAAAATCTTTATGTTAGTTGATATGTTATTATCGTGAGACGAGACTCATTTATGAAGAGGAATCTTGAATTATTTAACAATTATATTTGGGTTAAAATATAAAATTTAATTTAAAGTACTTTCGCATAGGAATATAAAAAATAATCGATTTTCTAAAGATTTTAAAGAAATCAATCATATTAATTTAATTCTTTTTCTTTTTTGTTTCCCTCTTTTTAACGATAAGATATGAAAGAATTTTGCAACCAGCGCATCTATTTTTTTATTCCACTTTAATTAATCTTTATTATAATTAATTATTAATATGAAAAACTTTTCATATATTCAGTAATAAAATCTATTATTAATAATCGATTTATTTGAGCTAATCGATTTTTTACAAATGGCTTTATTTTAAAGGGAGAATTATCGATTATTTGGTAATTTTGCATTTCCATTTCCAGTTTTCCAGGTTACAACCCTAGGTTCGCCTCATTACTAAAGTTCCCGGGTTCAGTAATATATAAATTATATATTTTTTTAATTGTTGTCTCTAGTCTACTGGTAAGACCACATTTAAAACTTTAAAGTACTGTTACCGTAATTAACTAACTAGGAAGAAACGAGTCTTCACCTTATGGCTGAGTGCCCTATGTACTCGCTGGTAAGATGGGAGATACTAGGTAAGGATGAAATTGAAGTAAAGGATCTGACGAATATCTCCTTCAGTTATATTATCAGGTTCGAAAAAGCTACGGGTAGATTAGAGCAGGTGAAACTGTCGGGACAGCAGTGAAACCCTTGTCCCAACATGGGGAAATGGGTGGAATAGTCCGGAATAGGAGCTGACCACCCGCCCTGCACCGACAGGCGTCCCCGAAATTAGATAGATTGATAGATGCCGTAATTAACTTTGTTATCATTAAACTTTTCTTCTAAATAGGTACTCTTAAAATATTATTTTTCTTATGTATAGATTTGTGAGCAACATAGGATATATGCGAGACTACTATTGTTTTAGGTTATTCGTAAATTGATTTGCCAAGAGACCGACAAGTTTACCGAGGTTTTAATTAATTTGGATAATACATTACATAAACACGTTTTACTCGATCGATCCAGTTACTACATAGTTTGCAATATTAGAGTAAGTTATACATGTCAAAGTAGTGAGAACGTGCGACTGTTTCGAGGTGTCACGAATTCAAACTCTGGGCAGGCACGAATGAGTTTTTCGGTTAAAACTTATGTGTCTAACTGATAACTGCAATTTATCACACGCTTTTCGTTGAAAGAAATAATCGCGAGAAAACCTGCATGTCTCTATAGAATTCTGGGGATTTGTGTAACCAATCCGCATTGGAGCAGCGTGGTAGGTCTTAGCTCCAACCCTTCTTTCCAAAAATGGAGAGAGTGGAGGCTTACACCTATCAGTGACATAGTAACCTGCTATTACTGAAAGCCTTGAAATTTCCGCAAGATTTTTTTCCATACGACGCTTCCAACTAAAATGCATAATTTTTCATAATCCTCATGCCCTTATCTCACTCTAAGTGGGGTCGGAACAACTTATTATAAACGTTGTTACATGATCCGGCTACGTATTTTACGAACGGCAGCTTGCCTGTCATCAACTAAGTTTAGCTACTATTTTAGTTCTACTCCACTCAGCCGGATACCATACGGGTCGACTTATTTTAGTCACATATTACGACACCTCTGTAAGAATTGAGGCTTGTTCATTCTACTCAGCCGGATACCACACGGCTAAAACAGCGCATTATTTTCTAAATCGTAAATCTCGAGCTTTGAATACATATTATAAAAATGTCGTTTTGTTTAGGTAATACGTATTCATAAATTAAAAACACAGTCATAAATACCCAAACGTCATGCGACGGTAAGACGCGACACTGATACATGTGCAATTTTTTTTGTGGTTTAGGGAAAATTACAAAGTGTCAGTTTGATATAAAGGGCCGGAAAACTTATAGGTTTTTAGGTAGAAAGGAAAAATTTAGTATTAAAGAATTTAGTAAATGTCAAAGCTAGATTTTAGTCGCAATCATTTATGTCATGGCAATTATATGGCATACTATTACGAAACCGAGCGTCAAAGTTAATGCCATAATATTCTATTCATACGGAAAAATATCCATATGCATCAGACAAAATTTGATGTATGCGAGAGGTCACAATATGTTTTTGATTCCTACATCACGACTCAGTAGAGTTAGCAAATCATTCGTTGGTCTCGGTATTCGCTTCTAAAATTAAATCCGTACTAGACTGAAAGAAAGTCGTAGTACAAATTAAGTGTAAGAAAGTTTGCTTATACGTAAACTAAATTAAAAAATTGAAGATTATTTAGACGATAATGTTTATCACTGATAATGTTGACAAAATGCGTTTACTAAAAGTTTAGTGAGATATGTGTTTAAAGCATTGTATTTTTTTAAATTTATATATTTAAGTTTCAATACAGGTATAATATTTACAATACACTTCTCGTCCTAGACCCCTAAACTAGTAAAACGATTTTAAACGATTGCCTGAGATTTTTGCTGGTTCTTATAGGTAAGAGTAACATTCTTAACCAATTGTAGTGTTATTACTCATATTTACTGATCTTTGACGATTCAAAAGTGCTTGAAAGAGCTTATTTGAATGAAGATTATTTAGATAAACAAGTTTCCTTTATCTCTCCATATTTTTATTACAATCGCTCACACATTGCTGCTGATTCCGCCGACCCATCTGACTTTGAGTCTTCTTTGAACATACTTCAGATGGATCAGTTAAAAGTTTCATAACGCTCCGATATTGGTCAATAAATGGTCAACCCACTGCAGCCGATTTATCCATATCCATAATATATTATAAATGCAAAAACAAGTATGTATATCTGTTATGCTTTGACGCCTAATCTGCTGGAAAATATAATTGGAAATTGAAACAATCAAAGCTTACATATCATTACTAAAAAAAACGGATATATATATCTTCCTGTCCGTATCTCACTCTAAGTGGGGTCGGCACATGTTTTTCTGTTCCATTCTGACCTATCATTCGTCAACTCTGGCGCCACTCCTTTTATATGCATGTCATACTTCACACAATCCAACCATCCCTTTTTAGGCTTCCCTCTAGGCAATAACTTTAACAAAAACGCATAATTTAACAAGAACGCTAAAAAAACGGATGAAACCAATAATTCAATAACTTTAATTTGATTACCTTGACATGGAATTCCGATTATTTTTTTCTTTATTTGAGATCAAGTACAGAAAGTTGTTAAAATAATTTTATAGGTTAATTAATTGTTGACTAACACTTCAAAATATGATCTTCACATGATATATTAATTAAAAGCTTCTCGAACTGATCACAAAACAAAAACAAATATAAGATTATAGATATCTCTAACATATCCATTGACGGTTCCTTTTTTAGAGTACTACGGAAATGGCTAAACTACACGATAAAGGGCAAAACTTTGCCACTATGCATTTAATTTCCACCGCTATCCCAATTTATATCAACAAACAAATTATAGGTAGAAAATAAGTATATCCCAAGACAATTTATAAATATGCCAACGTGTCTTCGCGCTCTTATTTATTTCCCCCATAAATACGTCTTTGCCGATCCCACCTCAGGCGCCATTACTCACATACTCGTGCGAAAGAACCTTATAAATAATTGCTTATAATATTGTTGCAAGGGGAATCACTCTATCTCAAATTCAAATGCGTATAAATCTCCAACTTTTTATTAAAATATTCTAAAAAAACTACTAACTTTAAACATGTTGAGACACAATAAAGAGGATTGAAAAAAATGTTATAAACATGTCACATGAATTGGCTACGCATTTTACGACCGGCCGCCTGCCTGACGCTAACTTACCTTAGTCGTATTTTAAGAAAAGTTTAAGTTAAAAAAATATTTTAAGAATATACCACCCTCTTCCTCAGTAAGAAAGAGGGTGGTCTATTTTACTCAACCTGATACCACACGGTGGGTCAACTTAACTTAACTTTGAGACCAAAATGTCCGTTAACTTGGCTTGTATTTCAGGTTTGAAACCGTTTTTTCGTGATTTATTGAAAAACATAAAAACTTACAAACTATATTAATAATGGCATTTATGTACGATAATAATACGTTTTTCCTCTTTCTTGACATATTGCAGCTAATGTGCGACGGAATACTGTTTTAACAAGTAATATTCGTATACTTGAAAATTTTAATTACATTTAATTGTATGTTTTAATTTTAATATGTTATGTACAATTATTAGTATGTTTTGAAGTATTAATATATTTAAGATAACAGTAAATAATTATTGGGTATACAAATAAAAATCCTCCAACAAATATTTATCATTATAGTAACGGTGTTCAATATTATTTGTTTCGCTTTGGTGATATTTGTAATGCAAAAGAAAGGCCAAATATGTAGGGAAACTTTCTTTAATGACTTCACTTTTAGTGTACATAAGCTGAACGACCATAGACGGTGCGTTCTACAATACGGAATCCTTTCGCTGTGTCTATGACACATTACAAGTCAAGCTTGCCGATAGATGGCGATATATGTTTTAAACTTCTATTTAGTCGTGCTATGTTTATGGCGCGAACATTCTCCCGGCCATTGAAAGCTCATGCTTTCAAGCACAATCAGCTTCGTCATTTGCAGCTGGTAGTAGACAGATGCGGTTAAGAGCGCGCCGCACTGTGCCTCGCATCGTTGAAATGTCAGCAACCCTTGGCACGCCATCGGATCCGGGAAACAGCTGCGTGATCCTGCCGAGGCGCCATTGTAGCGGGGGCAAATTTTGCTCCTTAAGCAACACCAAATCGTTGATCTTAAGATCCTTGCATTTTGTCTTCCATTTTGTCCGCTGTTGGAGTTCACCTACGTATTCCATCACCCATCTCGACCAGAAATGCTGCCTTATTTGCTCAAGACGCTGAAATCTGTCTAAGCGGCTGGAATTATGTTCTTGTAGATCGGGACCCGGTAGAGCGGTTAACGGTCTTCCGATTAGAAAGTGGCCCGGGGTGAGAGGAGAAAGATCATCAGGCAAGGAACTCAAAGGACAAAGTGGACGGCTATTAAGTATCGATTCCACCTGTGCGAATAACGACGACAACTCCTCGTATGTTAAATGGCTATTACCTAAAATTCGCGTGATGTGGAATTTCGCGGATTTAATGCCGGCCTCCCACAAGCCTCCAAAGTGAGGTGCGTATGGTGGAGAAAATAGAAACTGAATCCCCTTATCTGACGCAAATTCTGAGAAACAACTCTTATTTTTCTTGAAGAGATCACTAATTTCCTTTGAAGCCGCAGTGAAATTTCGTCCATTATCGCAAAATATTTGGTTAGGAATGCCTCGGCGAGCTATAAATCTCTTTAGTGTCAACAAAAATCCGTCTTTAGATAATTCACTTACAGCCTCTAAATGCACGCATTTAAAACGAAAACAGATGAAAATACAAAGGTAACATTTGGATATTTTGACACCGCGTCCCTTTCGATCAGCCACCATGAAGGGACCCGCAAAATCAGTCCCTACCGAGCGAAACGGAAAGTCAGGCGTTACACGCTCCGTAGGAAGATTTCCCATAATATTTCTAAGGGTCTGTCCTTTATAACGGCGACATACAAGACAGTTACGCACTGTACGCCGAGCTAATACCCTACCTCCAATGGGCCATATACGCTCCCTTACCGAGGCCAATAATTGTTGTGGACCCGCATGCATGAGACGAATATGTTCTTTTTCAAATATCAGCCGCGTTAGATGTTGATTCGAATTAAGTAAAGTAGGATGTTTTTTATCGTAGGAATAACTCGAAGTCTCCAAACGGCCTCCAACTCTTAAAACGCCTTTAGAATCTAGGAATGGGTTAAGACTTATGATTGAAGATTTTTCACCTAACGGTTTATTGTCCCTAAGGAGGGCTAACTCCTTTTCAAAAACTTGGGCTTGTGATAATTTAACTAAGACTGTAAAAGAGTTTTCCAATTCAGACACACTTAGGGGGCCTGAAAATTTGTGGGTGCTATTTTTACAATTATGTATAAATCTCAATATGTACGCCATAACCTTTTGTAATTGCCTGAATGTAGAGTAATTCTCAAATTCCACAAAGGGCTCAGAAATTACAGAAGAAAAAACCCTTTGCTCCGGGAGCTCGATATTATCTATGTCATTAGATACTGGCCATTCAGATTCCGATTTTAGTAAAAAGGGTGGACCCTTCCACCACAATTCCAAATTATGCACCCTATCCGGATCTACGCCACGAGACAGGAAGTCAGCGGGATTCTCAGCAGTAGGAACGTAACGCCAAGAAGAAGGGTCAGTGAGCTCAGTTATAGCCATAACTCTGTTGGCGACAAAAACATTTAATTTACTTGAGCCGTTACGTATCCATCCGAGTACCACTTTAGAGTCGGTCCAATAAATAAAGCGAGAAATTTTGATACGTAAGGCTTCAGTAATAGAAAAGCTTAGCTGCGCGGACATAACAGCACCGCAAAGTTCAAGTCGCGGAATGGTTGTAGCCTTCAGTGGCGCTACCCTAGCCTTAGCACAGAGTAAATGAACGCTACCCTTTTTATCACCTTCTACAGACTTTAAATAGACGCAAGCCCCATAAGCGTTCTGGGATGCGTCACAAAAACAATGCATTTCGACGTTTATGGTATTTACGGTTAACACCCACCTAGGTATCCTTAAAGAAGAAATAGAATTTATGTTGGCAGTAAAACGATACCATTTTTTTCTTAAAGCTTCAGGGACAGGATCATCCCAATCGAGTTTTAAAGACCATAGCTCTTGAATAATTAATTTAGGTTTTATAGTACATAAAGATAAAACCCCAAGCGGATCAAATATTTTAAACGTTAAGGACAAAATATTTCGTTTAGTGATGATGTCAGAAGGACTCAATTCAATAGAAAAAAGAAGTTGATCCGTCGATGGATTCCAGCCAAGACCTAGCGTGCTGGTAGCGGAGCTGAGCATAAGTTCACCCTTATCGACAGTATCAGGAGGAAGCAGAGATGGTAAGTTAGAGCGATACTTTCTTAGTGGAAAACATCCCTTAGATAAAACATCTGAGACCTTATTTTGAATGTGACGTAATTCATCAGCAGTTGAACTACCCGTTAGCAAATCGTCGACGTAAAAATCCTTTTGAACTATGTTTTTAATCAAAGGGTCGTTGCACTCTTCGCCTAACTGCCATAAGCAACGAGTACTAAGAAAACTGGCACTAGAGAAACCATAAGTAACAGTGTTTAGTTGCAATGTTTTTATATGCTGAGATTTATCATCACGCCATAGAATAAGTTGCAAGTTTCTGTCCGACTCGTGAACTAGTATCTGACGATACATTTTCTCTATGTCGGCAGACAGAACATACCGGTATTGACGAAATCTAACAAGAATATTAAATAACGAATCTTGAATGGTTGGACCTACCAGTTGCAAGTCATTAATCGACAAACCCGAGGTTGTGCGGGCTGACGCATCAAAGACGACACGTAGCCTTGTCGACTCACTCTTTTCCTTTATCACGGCGTGATGAGGAAGGAAATAGGCGTTCTCAGGAATGCTGACAGCGGACTGGGACAGATGACCAAGATCAAAATATTCTGAAATGAAATCACAATAAAGCTGTTTTATCTGAGGTTCTCTTTGAAAGCGCTGTTCTAAATTGGCAAATCTTTTTCTGGCGGTTTGATAGGAATTACCTAGGCAGTCAGGTTTTTCAACTAGGGGGAGTTTAACACAAAATCTGCCATCCTCGAGCCGTTTTGTATTTTTAACGAAGTGCTGCTCGCACTGCTTTTCGCTTTCCGTCAAAAACGATTTTGTAGGGACATTTTCTAACTCCCAAAATTTTGTAAGATCGCTATGCATCGAATCTACCTGGGAGACATTACAAATCAAGTCTTTATTATTTGAGTAATTATACCCTATTGGGCCTGCTAATATCCATCCTACCTTGGAGCTGCGCAGTATGGGATTGTTAAGACCTAAAGACTGCTGCTCGTGCCCTATGATGTCCCAAAATAGGTCTGCGCCGATAAGGACATCAATGTCACTAGGGATATGAAAGCTGGGGTCCGCTAACTTAAATGGGGCTAGATTTAAGTGTTTTATATTTATGACACACTTAGGTAATTTTCCTGTTATTTGAGGCAGCACTAGACAGGGTAGATCAATCGAAAAGTCTGTGTGTTTTGATTGCAATTGCAAAACACAGCGTTCTGGAGAAATGTTATGACTAGTGTTGCCCACACCTATAATGTTGTGAATATTAGTTGGATAAGATTTTAAGTTAAGTCTTTTCTTAAGCGATTCAGTTATAAAGGATGTCTGACTGCCGCTATCTAATAAGGCGCGAACAGTGACAGTGTACTTTGTATGTGGGTTAGTGGCATCGATTAAGGCCGTACCTAATATAGTTTCCGTACAAGAAGTCGCTGATAAAGAGACGGAAACGTTTTGATTTGAGTTGTCGGATTCATTTGGCTTATGTAACAAAGAATTATGTCGTCCCTTACACAGTCTACACGTGCCGCGTAATCTACAATGACGGACATCGTGCCCACGCCTCAAGCAGTTGTGACAAAGTTTTAAAATGTTGACCTCCGCAATTCTATCATCCGGTGACTTCGATTTAAAGGCCGTACAGTCATAGACGCGATGACTACCCTGACAAACCGGGCACTCAAAATTTTTGGAAGTAGACGGTGCCTGTGACTCGGGTGTTGATGTTACGAAGGCACGTAGCTGAGCCCTCTGCTTGGGCTTGGTTTCGATGGCTCGTTTAGTTTTATTTATTTCTTGCTTACAGCGCTGCACAGACTCTAACACATCTGCGCGATTCTTTAAAAACGTATAAAATTCGCCTAAAAGGGGAAACTCTTGTAAGGTATTTCTGTACTCTTCCCACTTCAGGAGAGTATGCGAATCTAATTTATTACTAATTAAGTGAATAATAATCGTGTCCCATTTGTCTGTGGGCTGACCTAAGGTGGCAAGTGCTCTAAGATTTTTCGTTACGTGGTCAATTATGTATCTCAAAGATTTATCGGACTCGCGAGTTAGAGGCTCTAAGTTAAACAGAGACACTAAATGATTTTGGACAAGTTGTCTTTTGTTGTTGTATCTGTCACACAGAAGCTTCCATGCCTCGGGATAGTTCCTGTCGGTGACTTCTAAATTACTTAAAACCGTAGAGGCTTCTCCCTCCAAATAAGAATTTAAATAATGAAACTTGTGTATGTTCCGTATTCGCTCATTTTTGTGCACCAAAGAGACAAATGTATCGCGAAACTCTAACCACTTAAAGTAGGTTCCGTCAAAATTAGGAATTTTAATAACCGGTAGACGAAATCCCATTACAGTGTCCTCATTTTGCTGCACAGTCGTATTGTGCGTGGAATTAACGTTTCTAAAGGATTCATCGGAATCAGCTTCTATTAACTCCTTAGATTTGGAAATACAGTAATAAAAATCCTTTTCTAAAAGGTCTCTTTCACTCAATTCATTTTTTAAATTAGACTCATTTAAAACTTCTATTTTTCCTTGCAAGTCATCAAAAGTATTAAAAAGATCCTCTAATTTTGACAGTTTAAGAGTTAATGTATTAAGTTCCAATGAAGAAATCTTTTCAGATGATGCTAAAGTCTCTAAATAATTTTTATACTTTGTAATGCGACCCTTAATTGAACTACGTTTTATTAATAATTCTTTAAGATCCTCCATAGTTTATTTAAACGCCAAATATAAAAATTACTATAAAAAAAATGCAAGTGATTAAGTTAAAGTTAATGAATCAAGTGAAAAATTCAAAACCATACGCTCCTCGTTTTGAAGTCGGGTAAATAGTGCAGCCAGATGAGTGCATAGACACCGGTTCCTTATCAGTCGCCCGTGACTGCGTACAAGGCCAGCGACAGGTGCACCGGCGAACGCTCGCTCAGCGCGATGGCAGTAGCCCGTAGGAACGCTTCTGAATAATCGAGTTGTTGTCGCGGAGAAAACACGGTCGCTGAAATGCGATAAGAAGACAGCAGAAATATTGTTGTCTTTAAGATAAACCCTTTAACATAAAATAGGGTACAGAAAACCAACTAAACGAGTAAGGGGCGCAAGAATAATTAAGATTGAAATTTTACATTAATTATGATAGCTAGGATATTTATGCATAAAAGTATGATGCTTTTTCCCTTTCTATAAAGAAGTTACAGGGCGTGCAAGGTGCAAGGGTATATGCGACGACAAGTAGCTTTAGAACAAAGAAATATTTGAAATATCCGTAAAGTATTAACTTTAATGCAAAGTATTTATTTATATGCTTAATGATTTGAAATAAATATGATGTGAGTAATCAAATAGCCATTGAACAAAATTATTAAGCCGTGAAATAATATGACGATATTTTAATAATGTACAAAATAAGTTCGAAAAGATTTGGATTAAAGCACAGGTCAAAACGAAGTAAAGGGATATAAAGGGAGTAAAAAATAGAATAGGAACGGGCTCACTTGTATCCTTCATTTGACATTGCTGCGTGTTTCCTTTGTTCTTCGAACTGCAAGTATCCGACAGTTGCAGGTCCTGTCACGGTCGCCAAAAACACTTATTACTTGTTCAATATTATTTGTTTCGCTTTGGTGATATTTGTAATGCAAAAGAAAGGCCAAATATGTAGGGAAACTTTCTTTAATGACTTCACTTTTAGTGTACATAAGCTGAACGACCATAGACGGTGCGTTCTACAATACGGAATCCTTTCGCTGTGTCTATGACACATTACAAGTCAAGCTTGCCGATAGATGGCGATATATGTTTTAAACTTCTATTTAGTCGTGCTATGTTTATGGCGCGAACAAACGGTTCACGTCTGCAAAAAATACTAAATAATATTTCAATAATAACTTTATATTAGAATAGTATACTTTAATTGTTACTGTAGTATAGTTTCTATTGTATGCATAGTGTGTTTGTAAATACAAAATTTCAACGGCCATTGATAAAGGAGCAATATTTAAGAAATTCAAAATTGTTTTTTTATTTTTTCAACTATAAATTTAAAAATGCGTTACAATAATAGTATAAGTGTAAGCTCTTTTAACTAGCGCCATCTTGTATCGAGTAGCAACATCAGATACATATTGCTATAATTTGTCTTTAATTTAATTCGAAATTCAAGATTCCTATTAACCTACTGATTTTACAGTGTCAATAGCCTGCATTTTTAATCATTACAGTCAAATTGGGTAACTTTGAATGACTTTTTCAGATTTTTCAAAATATAAAAAAATAGGATGACCTTATTTAAGGTTTTGATGAATAACTAACTGTATTACTAAGTAACTAGAAAGGAAATGAAAAAAAATATGCTTTTGTGCGTGTTCAAAGTTACCTTGAGTTTTGGGTACCTTGAACCGAATTATTTCGAAAACTAAAAATCCTTGAATTCACAGAATTTTCGTATCATGGGTAAAATTATACTTATGTTTTGAATTAATGAAAGATAGATCTGTCAAATAAAGTCAACTTGTCATACTTACCAGCCAACCGTTTACTTAAAATTGCCAATTACTAAACTACTACTACTACTACTACTACTTTTTTTAACGAATACATATTTATTTTTAATTATAAATATTTATTAAAAATCAAACCTAAATAACAAATTCTATAATCAATTACCATTCAAATGAGATCAAAACATTAATGGTTGGCAAGAGAATTTGAAAAATAATTCACCCCATTCCATGAATGAGATGTCATCTTCAATGTACATTTTATCTTTATTTTTTGTTATTAGATGCTCTTTTAAGATGAAAACGATGTTTTCTTTTTTAATAATAGTAAATTCCTTTTTTGGAAACCATGACCGCGAGTAACGACCTGTTACTATCCCACTTCTGACCATAGGCCTCCTCTCTCCGTCTTTGGAGAGAAGGATTGGAGCTAAGACCTACCTCGCTGCTCCAATGCGGATTAGTAGGTTACACGTATCTCCATAATTCTCTAGAGATACGTAGGTTTCCTCGCTATGTTTTCCTTCACCGAAAAACGTGTGATAAATTGTAATTCACAGTTAGACACACAAGTTTTAATAGAAACTCATTGATGCCTGCCCTGGGTTTGAACCTGCGACCTCTTCGAAAGAGTCCGACGTTGTTACCGCTGGGCTATCACAGCTATACAGCTAAGCTTTCATCCTTGTTAAAGCACCGGATTGGATTTTATTACGATACGTGTGGTGACTCATCCTGCATGTAGGTATAAGGTATGTGAATGTTGCCTGCTTTATACGTTTAGCAATACATAGATTCTTTTAAAAAACGTGGATTATAGCAAAATAATTCTATTGTAATTACTGTATGTACTAAAATATGTACTTGAAAGTATTTTTAGAAATAAATAACTCTTTGTCAATGTTACCCATTAACTAAGATAATGCAATTGGGTATCTTTGAACCGTTCAAAGTTACCCATAATTAACTAAAAATAGGGGTGGTCCACAAATTTCCCTGTCAATGGATATAAAACGATGCAAAATCATGAAATTATGTGAAAAAGTATAATTTCAACCTACAATTGATCATTAGAAACCGAAAATCATGTGTTTTACACACCTTTTCTGTAATTAAATCGGAATTCGGAAATGTAAATCACATACTTTTCACTGCTAAAAGACAGCGAACAGAAAATTTTGAAAAAGTGTCAAAATTTGTTTCAAAACTATAAATTTTAAATGACATTTGACAACTAGAACATTTAGTATTTTCATTTCATTCAGTTATCAGTTTTAAATCAGGTTGCAGATATTGAAAAAAAAATTAATAATTATTTTAGTCGTTTTATTCAATGTTACCCGTAAATTCAAAGTTACCCAATTTGACTGAATCTGAACTAACTGAACTGAATCTATTAAAAAAAAACAAATGAATAATGATTTTCCTTATATGTTTATTTAAATTATAATTAAATAGCATCAACTTCATTAACCCTAACCCTTGCACCGCGGAAGTGTACACTAAAGTAGAAATAAATAATCATAAAGAGTTGTCTCTGCCTTAAAATGAAAACTGTGTTCGCGATGGGAGACGAATCAACGCCAATTCATCGCATTTTCAACTTTATTTATATAGCTATAAGAGTCAAGGGGTTGCAAGGATTTCAAAGAAAGTGATATTTATGGGGTTCATTAGTTAATGAGGTCTAAAAACCGTGTGTACAGTTTTAGTGAAGTTTTTAATTATGTAAATATATTGTCTTGTTTCCGTTGCGGCGAAAGGTATATAAAGAAATATTCTCATTAAATTATATTTTTATATAACTTGTATCCTTGGTTGTGCATCTTTCCACATCTGGACTTTAATAACGTCTCGTATAATTTTAATAAATTAGTGCTAAAATCAAAAAAGTTATAACCAAGTCAAATAGAATCACTACCGAGACGCAATGGTATATCTCTCTACACCCTTTACACTAGATTTTGTAACATTCATCATTCTGCTGCCTGTTTTATACATGTTGTTACATGTTTTGGCTAGTTATTTCAGATCGACTGTCTGCCTATCGTTAATTTACCTTAGTCGCCATTTACGACAGGTCGGTAAGAAATGAGAGTAGTTTATTCTATTCAGCCGGATACCACACGGCGAAATATTTTATCTATGATATCCGTTAAATACCAAATTAAATGACACAGAGCTCCGTAGCGTTTCGTAATAGATGCGTAGGGTATTGTAGCAATGCATAGTTTAGTGTAGCACAGCGTAGCATGGCTGACAAATTAAACATGGACAAATCTAAACAACAAATTACGTATATAATGCAAGAGTATTAGTCGGAAGTAGTTAAGAAACTACTTCCGAAAGACATATCCACTGAACATTGGTAAGAAAGACGTTAATATCGAGAGATTTTAAAGTTTTATTTAAAAAATTCCAAAAAAAAAACAAACGTTTAATTACCAGTGCAGTTACATAAACAAGACTTAAGTCAAGGTACACAAAACTATTTTAGTTAACAGATTACAAAATTAACGTGTTAAAATCTCTATACCGAATAATATAACTCGAAATATATATATCTCCTTGAATTACCAATACATGAAATGAGAATAGTGAAATCTAAAATTGAAAATTAAGATAATTGAGTAATTAAAAATCTGATAACCAAAACAAATTTCGAAATATTGTTCTTTATACAGAGCCTATAAATTCATTGTCATAGATAACTTCATATTTTATAAAGCCGTACCGACGTAAAAATTTTAAGAAAGCCAGGCTTCGTTCCCGTAGGAGGCTATATGAATCACCACGCCTCCAATTGACAACCAATATCGATTCGATTCTGCGCACTACACTGATCGGAAAAGGAGTCGTAAAAGTTCACTTTAATAGTTATGTGCATACGAGAGTGCTTTAATATTACAAGTCTAACTTTAGCAATTATTATACTTAAATAGTAGCTTAATAGTGGCAAAAAATAAGATATTTCTCAACTATCAAAATTGTGACAAATAACGCATTTAAAAATTTTATTAGTTATATATATTGCATTGGTGTAATATTCTTATAAATATGTACTCTTCATTTGCCACCGTGTAGTATCCGGCTGAGTAAAATAGACCACCCTCATTTCTTACAGAGGTGTGGTGAAAGGCGGCTAACAGGTAAGTGGATGTCAAGCAGGCGGCCGGTCGTAAGATGCAAAAAAAATCCTTTGTAATATGTATAGATGAACCTAAGTGAGTGCTTTTTCGCCACTAAGTCGTCACGTTTGGATATAAGGATATGAAGCATTCCCGACGTTTCCAACGAGGTAACGAAAGGTCAAAGCAATATTTTACGATCGAGACAGCGGAAGTGATCAGGCATGCGCTGTAGGAGCCGTTTTTTTCACACACTAGGCGTGGCGATCGGCTATCGATGGATATTGAACACGCCCGCCGATGAAACGAATAGCGATTCAGACAACCATAAATAGAAATGTATAACGCAAGTCGAAGTCCAACTCCTTCTAGTGTACAAAAGTAATACTAAATTATTTTCCTATAATCCGCTATGAAGTAAAATGGAATATATATATAAAGTTAAATGTAGAGTGGACAATCCATTTACATACCTGATACATGCAGGATTCGTAAAAACACATTCAACCTTGCAAATCAAAATCGCAAGCTTTACGATTCTGTCGTGGCATCTATCTCCTGATGATTCGTAAAAACTTACGAATGCTGCATGTATCAGGTATGAAAACGGATTGTCCACTCTACATTTAGCATTATATATATTTTCTATTTTATATTTTTTTCTATATTAACGTCTTTTAAAACCTAAGACTTGCAATATTAACTGCAGTTCTAATATCATACATACTTCATACGAAATTTTGCCTTGAAAGTTTTTTATTGTTTTAAGTTAAATTTCGTTTTAAACTTTTTATAATTGATCTCCAAGACCAGGATAGCTTATATCAATAATTAATTAACTTGAAAGTTTAACTCTTTTTAATATAAATCTTTGTTAAAATATAAACAATGAGAAAAGTCTGTCTGTCTTTATTATTTTAATACTCGGAACACGTTCACAATATTAGCGTTCATTTAGACGCTTATTATTATTGTCTCTTCACAAAGAATTCTCTCAGAAAGGGTTAATTAGTATGGACTAAGAATTGAATTAAAAGATCACGCTACTTCAGTGTGGATAAGGCTCGTTATAGAAAATAATTACATGTCTAAAAAGGCAGTGTAGGTCCTGATCTACACCTCTTGTTTCCATATGAATTGTTTTTAACTTCTTCTGGACGCATAAGTACTCAAATACCATCAAAACATAACGTTTTTATTCTATTTTATATATTATCTGTGTAATAAAATACATACGAAACGTTTTGACGTTTTTATATTACTTTATTGAGATAATAACTTTATTATTTTTGAATTGAAAATAATCGTACTTTTATTTAGAATGCAATATTAAAATATACAAATAAAAAAGCATTTCTTAAATATAAAATAATAAATTTAGTACACAAATTATCATGATAAAATATAAAAACAATTTTATTCCAATTTCGTATTATGTTCTATCTATAATATAAGTAATTAAACAAAAAAAGAAATAACTTGATGGCCATATGTGAAATTCGTTATACAAAAAGGTAACGTGAAAAACTTATGTGATTAATTCGTATGTTAAATTAATCACGTGCTTATTTTGAAGGTATAGTAAGTTCCTGAGATCGCGTTTTTTTCTAAATATAAAACTGTGTAAGTTGTGATAGTCCATGTGTGAAACCGTGCGACTCTTTGTAGAGGGCTAGAGGTTCAAACTCCGGGCAAGGACCAATGAGTTTTTCTACTAAAACTTATATGTCTATGCTATTTACGTAAGAAAAAATCATGAATAAACCTGCATATCATTAGAGAATTCTGGAGATATGTGTAACATAACAATCCGCACTGGAGTTGCGTGGTTGGTCTTAGTTCCATTCCATCTCTCCAAAAACAAAAAGAGGAGGCTTATGCCGAGTAATAGGATTACTTTTGTGTCATTTTCTTGTCTGTATAGAAACGACGATAGATGTAAACTCCAATCTTTCTCCAAAGATAGAGATGGCTATGTTCAGTAATTTTCGGAATCTCGGAAACAGGTCCAAAGATTTTCCTGAAATTCAGCATGTAGGGAGTTTTGGAGAAAAAAAATTGATCTAGCTAGGTTTTAGTAACAAAAAAAATTTTTACTAAAATTTATATTGAATTGAATTTTTGCCATAAACTGTCAAGTCAGCGTAGTTTATTCGGGAACGGGTGATCGCGAGAAATGAAAATACATAGGATTGAGCCTCACCTACAATATTACTTTTTCTTTATTTTAGTTTCTTTTTTTTTGTAAAAAATTACCGAGCAAGGCTCGGTTTCTCGATATTATAACTGTAGTATGCAACAGTTAGGCATACTTTACATTACTCACATCATACATGCATATCCTATCTATCTACTAAATAAAATATAGATAGACCCGTAAAGTTAGAATAAAGCAATATCCCCATAAATCTTACGCCACCACCGATGAATTACAAGCGCTGAGGACAGATCGCGTCTCGGTTGAAAACAAAATGTAAAAAAATTTAGTAATTTTGAGTCGTGAGCTTACATTAGTGGTTCTGTATTTTGTATGAAGTACTACTAGTAATTTAAAAATTAAAATGCACACCAAAAGAACTATATATCGTAATTGAAATATCTTCTTCCTCATACCCTTTCCACTCTAAGTGGGGTCAGCACATGTTATGAACATGTTGTCACATGATTTGGATGATATTTACGACCTTTCGCCTCCCTGACGTCAACTTTCTTTAGCCGTATTTTACGACATCTCGCTAAGAAATGAGAGTGGTCTATTCTACTCAACCGGATACCACACGGTGGTACAACTTACCTTGGTCGCCTTATACAACACCTCGATATGAAATGAGGGTGGTCTACCCTACTTAGCCGGATACCACACGGCTACGTTATCAAATATATCGTATAATAAAATTAGTTATCGTATAATAATCGTAAAGTAAAATATCTCACGCTTATGACCTAATTCAAAATTAGGTCTATATAGGGCTAATTGAGTTTTCAATGCCATCTTTAACATCACGCAACGATATTAAAAAAGCTAGTGTTTTCTTGCTCTTGCAAGTCATGGGTCTCTTTAAAATTCACAGTTTTATAGGCGCTATGTTACGCTTTATTGCAAATTACTATAATACTCCTTTTTTGCATTAGGTCACTTTATAATACCAAGCAAGCGATATTTTCTATAGGCCTTTTAACTAAATTATATCAATGGACATATCAACTACTTCTGTTTTTGTTAGAGTTCATTTTTTTCGAACAGATTTGTTTCTTTTTAAAGAGAAAAACTATGTAGTAAATATATTTCATTCGTCAAGTACAGCAGCTGATTATGCCCTATACCACCGTGTTTTTATTCTAAGTATAATTTGTTTTGAGCTTTGCTATTACAGCAGTTTAAAAACACTGTTAAAAAGAAGTTAATACAGAAACACTACTATACTGTTGAGGATTACTTAGAATGATAAGAATGCGTGGACACTCTTAGACTCTGTTCAAGCCAGGCATAACTTGAAATGTAACAAGTAATAAGAATTATATTTTGAAAAGAGCAACCGACGAGTTGCTTGCTGGCTCTTCTCGGTAGGAACAGCTTTCCATACCAATATTAGAGTGGACGCTTCAAATGCACTTGTATGCAAGTTTATTTGAATAAAGAATATTTTGAATTTAATTAATTTAATGCATATAAGCACCTTCTGCATAAAAATGATTAATAGATGACAGAACCCTAAAAAACTTAAAAAATAAAAAAGGCCTCGCCCGTCGCAAGAAATATCTTTCATCTTGTAATTATTTTTATCCTTTAAGCGAAAGAAAACGGGCATAGATAAAAAAAAACTGGTAATGGCGGAGAACAAATAATTAGTTTGTCCGATTCAATCTACAGGGTATTGTTGGGGTCCTTTGATAAAGCTGTTTAAAATTTTACATAAAAAAATTAATTGAATTTCACTTTGCTTTTAATTTTGACAGCTTTTTTGAAATCAATGTATTATTTTTTTTATATTTTTTTAAACGTTACTCTTAAGAAATTGCAGTTATACGTTTAAAAATATTGTTTGCAATAAGTACCTACACAACAGAAACTATGTCTATGCAATTTGGTCTCTTTAAATAGACTTTTATTTGTTCTGACATGAGAAAAGGACAAAAAAACTCATCATCGATAATATTAGTATATATATTCATTTTCATAAATTAGATTAATAGTTTCTATTAATCGAACTTATTCTAAGGATATTGATATAAAATTGTAATCTCTTTAGACTTTTTTTTTCAGAACAAAGATATTCATAAAATTACATGAAAAAATTATATTCTGTTTTATTGTATGATACAAAAAGATATTCCAGTATTTAAATTCAAATAATTATCCAGATATTTTGCTTACAATTATTTATTTAATTGATCTTATTATATAATGTGCAAGTTTTCCAATAATACTAAAAAGCATAGCATATTTATTTCTATATATCTAATTTATTAACACTTTTTAATAACATTTAAAAATTTAACCACAGTAGAAGAACTATACAAATTGGCCGACAAAATTATAGAAACGAAACGTCTTTAATTCTATAATTTAAGTAAAAATAGAAACGTTTACCAACATTTTTATTGTTATTTTCATATTAATTAAAGAATATATCAAAAAATAATATAAATGTTGTATGATATAATGGCTCTACATTTTAAGCGTTAAGGTTAAAAACAACGAAACAATAGATAACGTTTTAAGCAACAATGTGATTTCGTATTAAAATATGTATGTATGTGTGTAATTTATATAGCCATAGATATTATAACAAACGACGATATTTCTCCTTTATACTTATTCAATAAATAAAAAGCAGTTTCCCAAAGTCAACTCATTTACTCTTTCGCTATTACTCAATGAATGACACATAAAAATATGACAGCTTTTTCATATTAATGACCAACTCTATGAAAGAGGTTGTATTAAAAACATGTTGTTACAGTATACTTTTGTCAGCTTCTAGTATATAATATGGATATAAGAATTAGTATGCAGAAAACTTGAAAACTTTCTGGTCATCTGAACATTTCACAGGAGATATAAGGCTATTCCAGTAAAGGTGGAATATTTAAAAAAGAAACTCATCCCGTAGGATGTCTTCGGTAGGCGTGTGTGCGGGCGTGCCGAGGACGTGCTATTGGCTGATTGGATACCGATCGATAACCGATCAGTGTCCATACGCGTTCCATTTTCGAATTCTAACACCGTATTGGTCGAAGAGATTTTTATTTTCGTAATTTTGTCTATGTCAGAGAGAGTTTCTTCATTTTATACTTATGAAAGACACCCGAAAAAACTTTTTGAATGGTTATTTAAAGTCTCTGTGTTATGATTTCACGGCTAATCCGCTGGAGTGTCATCGATGAAATGCGATACAATTGAATCATATACCGCCTCAACATGTAAGATTAAAATATGCCGAATTTCCTTTAAGGAAAAACTCCAATTATAAATCATTGAAGATATTTAACATTGAATTTACCATAAATTAAGATACAAATAAATCAACAAGAGTTCCAAATAAAAGTCCGCGACAGCATATGCCTAGCTTTTAAGGTGTACCCACTGTAACCATTTTTATGGTTATCAAAAGACTATATATATATATTACGGTTCTAATTTTTCCACGCGGGCGGAGCCGTTGGCGATTGCTAGTCCTATATAAATAAACTTTGCCCAAAACTGGAGTATTAGTATAGCTATTTAGAATTTTTATTTTTGTGTCAGGGCGGTTTTGATTTCATCACATGAACATTGTATTTACATTGTTCTGTATACTTTGTATCTTTTTTACCTAAAACAGTGGTAACGCCTTTATTTGCACCAACTCATTAACACAAAACTGTCGAAGGGCGTAATTAACACTTTAAAAAAGAGAAGCAAACAACTCGTGCTAATACACCCCTACAAATGTCCAGGTGCCCGCATTAAAGTTCAACCCTTGCAGGGTCGTTACGACCGGCCATCTTAATTCAACCCTTCAAAGGACAATCGACTTGACCCTTGGGATTGGGGATAGCAAACTAATTATTGTTATAGTCCATTATTAGTTCTTAATTAGTAACATGTTTTATTGCTGTTTCAAACTATTTATTGACTTTACGAAATATTTGTAATATGATTTGTTTAACAATTATTTCAAAATAGTATAGATCTTTTCAAAAATCTTTGTAACTGCTGCGCAATTTCGGACTTTAAGGGCAAAATGAAACCATTGTAGTCACTATACCTTACATAAATAACTTAATAGCTTTGAACCGCATCTTCGTTTATACAAACTGTACTCTTGGTAAACCAGTAACTTCAGTCATCCTCTAACCCTGCAAATATCTCCATCGGTTGATAATAGATGGTACTTTTGAATGTCATCCTATTCCCATAGATTTAAGGCGTTTTCTATAGCCTATATATTACCGCCTATATGTTTTCAGCGGATTTGCCGTGAAAGAGTAACATACATTCTTACAAACTTTCGCATTTATATTATTAGTAGGACAGGATATAATTTTAAATAACCACACACTTGAATACATATATACACCTGGACTCGAAGAACCAGCAACCTGCATTTTACCAAATGTTGGCCCTCGGAGTCGAACCCGCAACCCGCTGTGTTTAGAGTCACTGCCACTTGCGAAAACGGGCCAGTCAATAAGCCAATAAACAATATATAAAATAAACTGATATATTATTTAGACCAATACACTTTACTGATAAGAACGTACAGAAGCTACTAAAGCCATCTGTTCAATATGTCAAAGTTAACTTCGTTTAAAACAATATTTTGCACGCTACCATAAAGTCGTTATAAAATTTAAAATATATTTCATTTTCTATTTACCTTCTATTTACCGCTGGGCTACCACAGCTTTTGATTATTTAAATTTTTGCTTATTTAAATAAGAAATATTCTATATTGGTGGAGCCAATTCAGATCAGTTAATCAACAAAGGGTTCGGTACGCTGTTTGTGAAATCAACTCGTCCAGATAAAAAAAAGACAATCGCCCCTTTCTTCCCTTTGTCCTTTTATTTTTTCTTAATTTCGACTTGATCCCAATCAGGAGTAAATTATAACGGCCAGTTAACTAGAAGAATGTCCCTTGTGTTGTCTTTGCTGATTTCTTTTCTCGTTTGAAATCATTGGTAATTATATAGAGATGTTAGCTATTTTGATATTTACTGTATTACTATTAATATAATAATAATTAAATAAATATATTTCTTTCGAAATATATGGATACAATATTAGTTCAATATCGCACTAAGGAGCACTACAAAAATAACTTTAGAAAGTATATTTTGAAAAGAGGTCTTTTATCAGTTTTATGAATGTAAAAAATCAGCAGTAAAGTAAATACAACAAAATTACTTACGAGATTTCATTTATATGGAATAATAGTAAGTCACAAGAATTATTATTAATTCATATAAATGAAAAAAAATTGTAATCTAGTTTCTGTATTACGAATATACTCCATTCATTTCTACAAATATTTTTTTTGTTTAGAAAGTTTTGAATCTTACAAAAGTAAAGGGAATTATTTACATTAAATAACAAATTAATACAAAAATGTAGTATATATTTTTGATACTATTATCACCTAGTAAATATAAAACTTATTTTAAAAATAAAGATTACCGGGATACAAAAATTTTAAAAAGTAACTACTTTACAGGAAAACTTATATTTTATGACATGGTATTTAACCAAGGTTTGCTTATTAGTTATTACTGTCGTACATGTCACAAGGTACTTACCTCGTAGTTGCCGTAAGGTAAAATAAAATAGTGTTGTTTATGAATGTATGCGAATTTTTACATATACTCCTATGTAGTTGTATTATGTATGTTCTTTAATACTAATGCAGTTGTATTTTGTAAGAATATAATGCCGTTAACATTAATTTGGAATTGAATAACACTCAGATGCATATTATGTTTGATGTTTATACTTCACTATCACTACATATTATAAAACAAAGTCGCATTCATTTCTTGTACGCATAAAACTTTTAAACTACGCAACAGATTTTGATGCAGTTTTTTTTAATAGATAGAGTGATTCAAGAGGAAGGTTTGTACGTATAATAACATTCAATACGGAGTAGAGAAATACTGTAATTTTTGAGGTTTCTGTAAATAATTACATTTTTTTCCGCTTACATTGCAAACGCAGGCTAAACCCTACAAGATTTATCAAAATGATGTACTAAGTATTTGTACGCCTTGAAAAAGTCTACAGAAAAGTCCGCGATGGTATATGTCTATCTCTTATGGATAACCCACAAAAGCATTTTTTGTCATATACTTTTACGAAAAATAATGCCTTATGTTCTAAGCAATTTTTATACAATACAGCATTAATCCTTATCCAATTAAGTACCTTAAATAAATTGTTGATTTAATATAGATTAATATGGCCGTTTACAGTATGTAATTTAAGTGAACATTTTCGGAGATATTACAGATTTAAAATGCCGTGAGGACGCCGCGCTTCACCCTATAGCACTTCGAATCTTTTAAGAGTTTGTTTAAAGACATTCTGTAATTAATTGTAAAAATAAAATACATAGGTAAAATGTAAAAGTAAATAAGTTAAAATGTACTATATGAGTTTAGATATTCCAAAGATAGCAGGAAATCGTATTGGTATAGGGAGAGGAAATTGTTTTTCTCCAAATTTAACGCTTGCGGGCCACGGGCAGTAATGAATAAATCAAAACTACTGGATCGATGTTAATCATTTGTTTACACTGAGTGACATGAGTATATATTTTATACCCGTGCGAAGCATGGGCAGGCCGCTAGTATAATTTAAAAAACACTTAAGATCCATTTAGTTACACTATATAAGACTTAATTTTTATTGTCACACTAAATTTGTTATGTCACACTGAGAAACCCCACTATAGATATCAACAAATACATAAAAGAATTTTCCACGCCGCGATTTCGTTTCCTCGCTCGAACTTAAATTAACTTTTTTTTCCTTTTTGTTTATCGTCAGCCATCTTAACCCTTCCGCTGTTATATTGACGATGACATTGTAAAGGATCTTCATAATGGCGTGGACCAAAATTGAATTTTTATCGAGATTAAAATTTGTATACCAACCGGCTATTTGATTATTTGGATAAAACAAAACACTACGAGTTTTTTTTATATTGTGTCTATTTTTCTTTCTTTCTTTCATCTTCCAATGATGCCTACGTTCTAATAACATAGTAATTTTTTTTTCACATTACATTGATATTTACAGTTAAATTTAGTATTATCTATATTGCATCATTATTTTTACCTTTTCCTTTTGTATTATCGTGCAAATATTCATCTAGTTACATAATTTTCGATACCTTTCTTTTTTTCTATATTAGCTGTATCTCACTTCTTGTCCTTTTTCTTCTATTACTCAAAAGTGACTACAAGAAACCCTTTTAGAACTAAGCCTGCCTTTGTACGTGCTATTTTTATCCTATTTTTTCTAACAATATGTATTGTATATGCATGTACAACAAAGAAATAAATAAAAACCATCGCACATTTTTTCTACACAAAGTACTAGGATTGCAGCCCTACACTGGAGGTCGCATTAATTAACCACGAGTGAATGTCATCTCCACAGTAGGGCACTCCTCATTGAAAATAAACCTAGCTATTAGGGATTTTTAACACTCAATTGCGCATTATATTGTATGAACAGAACGGCCTGTCGAGAGCTTCACAGATGATGCTCCGTGTAAAAACAACATGCGGGATTAATTAAATTAAACAATAATTCTATTCTTCCTAGATTCAACTTTGAAGTATCGTATGAAAATACCTACTCGTAATGTCATTAATTACGAAAAAGTAACTTTTCTGTATTAGCGTTGCATGTGGTGGGGTCTTCTAAAACAGTAAATATTTTTAATTATGAATTTAAAACATCATGTAATAGGTAAATTTATCTGTTAAAACTGATAAATTGCTTTATGATAGCTGATAAATTATTATAATAGTTACATAATACTTTGGTTCACCATTATCATATAAATGATATTTTATGATATAGTTTTAACAATAATCATATATTGTTTGATAAATTTATCCGCCGTGTGATATCCGGCTAATTAGAATATACCACCTTCGTTTCTTACCGAGGTGGCGGAAAGGCGACTAAAGAAAGTTGACCCGCGGTTTGGTATCCGGCTGAGTAGAATAGACGACCTTCAGTTTTAATGAAACGCTTAGATAATGTAATTGGACGTTTATTTGCAAAGGTCCATAATAAAAAAGTCATTAAAATTTTGTAATTCTATAGTTTGCAATTAGAAAAAACCAATGTAATACCAAAAGTAGACTGTAGAGGACAAAGTATGTCCGTGTTCATACTTTATGCTTGCAGGATTCGTTAGCCGCATGCAAATTGAACCACCACCACTTTCACCACTCTATATTACTATCACTGCACACATTCGCTACCACAGTCTCAATTATCACGGTTTTCGTGGAATCTATCTCCTAGTATTGCCTCGGTTATAGGGTGAAAACATTGTTTAAATTGTGCATGTGCACAATGCTATGCAGTTTTTGGCTCCCTCCTATTGGCCTATAAGCCTTTTCCAAACCAGCAGTAAAGTACAATTATTCAGAAGCACTTCTTTACGAGTTTACTTGTAAACTTCATTAAAGTGCTTTTGAATTGTCAACTCTACTAGTGGTCCGGAAAGCTGTTCCTACTGAGAAGAGCTAGCAAGAAACTCGGCAGTTGCTCTTTCTAAAATAATTGTTACAACATTTAATCATTACTATCTTGTACAGGGCTAAAGAGTTATAACCGCGCATTCTTATTATCTAAATAACCTCAAAAGTGTTGGCTTCCTGTATCAGCCTCCCTTTAACAGTATTTTTAAACTGATGTAATGGCAAGATTAAAAGTGTTTCTAAGCGTTCCAAAATCCTTAGAATTTCACAAATAATTCTTATATCGTATATTCTAGATAGCTGAATCGCATCATCAGCCAAACTCATTGACTATTAGGCCTCAAACGGTATTACGGTTCAGCATTCGACCGAGATGCGACTTATCCGCGGAATTTGAATAATTTTTACATTTAAAATCATTCGCAACGACGACATCCAAAGGGTAACCACGAATCGCGACCATTGCGAAGAGATAAGAAGAAAGCTTGGGTGCTTGGTCTAAATATAGAGAGACAGCAGCGATGATATAGCATAAGCCCTAAGTGTATACAGCCGTAGCGAAAACTCAAATCAAACTGTACAATAACTATCGTTGGAACAAAAGATACTTTGGGGTATTTACTAACAAGACAAAGTCTTGTCAAAATCTTTAGATAAAGTCTTGTTAGTTAAGGAATACATACCCTCATAATTGTTTCCAGTTTGCTGCTCTGATGATATCGCTTTAAATATCTCGAGGAAAATCGGAAAAGTATTCTGCAAATCCTACTTATATCCCACTAATATTATAAATGCGAAAGTTTGTGAGTAATGATGTATGTTTGTTACTCTTTCACGGTGAGTCCGCTGAACCAATATCGATAAAATTTAGCACAATTATTCCTTATACACCGGAGCTATATAAATCCTATTGATTCTACAGGAATAGTATAACATTGGAAAGCGACATCTTTATCAACCTATCCAGTCAGTCCACGCTAACGAAGTCGCGGGTTAAAGCTGGTAGTTAAATAAAATAAAGCTGTTTCTTTCTTCTTACAAAAAGGTCTGGAAGCTATGACAGCGTTAACTTTGTTTCAAATTAACGATTAGTCATTGCTTATAAATATTTTTTTTAATCTTCGATTTGTATGAAATATATTTTGAATTTAGAAAGCCAGCTTTTATTATTCTAAAATTAACACACAAAGTTTTTCTTGTAGACAACTGTTTTTACAATTAAAGTTTTTGAGACCGTAATTTTGTTTCGTTTCGTTAAAAAAAACGTTTCTTATAGGGTTAAGTACCAAACGCTAGCTCCTATCATTTGTGGCCAGATGCAAATAAATTCCGAGTGATTCTTTTAAATACGGATTTTAAGCAGATTTTCTGTGGAATAAGTAAAAACGAATCCGTCAGTCCGCTAAAGGTTTAAGGCGCTTCTTTGAATATTTATAAGTTTTTCTATTATTTCATTAAATTATTTTTCAACTTCGGTTTACATATTCAAATGGAACGCTAAGCCTTAAGGAGAAATGTAATAACAAATTGCTTTTATAATACATATCTTGCTTAGTGTTTTTTTCACATTTGTTCGTTTTTAATGAAACGGCAAATTGCTTAATTTATTCATTCTTAATATTTTAGTTTGAGGAAAATTATTATTTTCATACATTATTTAGGTCAAATGTAAGATCCTTAGGATAGTATATTTATACGATTTGATACTAAATATTAAAGAATTATAATATTTACTTTTAAATTAAGTTATGCTTATTTTTTTATGCTCATTATTTTGTCACTCGCCAAATATAACTAGGATGGACTGCGTAATGTTTTTTATAAAATTTCTACTATGCGTCTTGAAATATTATAGTTTATAGCAGCCATGCGGTATCACCGCTGAGCTATTACAGCTTATTATTATTTCTATTATTTAATAATAGAGAGAGAGAATTTAACAAGTATCGAATTCTGTCCGGTTCGTAGGGATAATATTTAGAACAAATTAAAAATAACAGATTTGTATACTGTTAGTTGTTTGTCATCTGCAGATACTCTAAGTACGAGTTATTACGAGGTAATCCTCTAGTTATATTAGGTAGATATGTTTACATTTTAGTGGCTTAGACATTTCAATAGTATAAGTTTAATAAATTAAAATCTTAAGTTTGAATGAAAGTAAGAAATAGCACTAAATAAAAGTACTTTTTCTTCTTTCTCAATAGATAAAAGTCCACTGTTGGACATACACAATCATCATTATTCTCCTGCTCTTATCTCACTCTAAGTGGTGGCGGCACAACATGTTATAAACATGCTGTAACATGATTCGGCTGCGTTTCTACGATCGGCCGCCTGCATGACGTCAACTTACCTTAGTCGTACTCTACGACACCTCGATAAGAAGGAGGGTGGTCTATTCTACTAAACCGGATACCACACGGTGGGTCAACTTACCTTAGTCACCTTTTACGACACCTCGGTAAGAAATGAGGATGATATTCTACTCAGCCGGATACCACACGGCGGGTCAACTTACCTTAGTCGCCTTTTACGATACCTCGGTAAGAAATGAGGGTGGCACTATTCTACTTAGCCGGATACCACGCGGCTAAAATTTCACAAATTTTAATATGTGTACTAATTCCAACCTACATCTGCAAGCAAATATTAACGGTCCTTTTGAAACAACTTTCTTAAGAACATCCACGTTAGTTGGAGCGTCTGATCTAAAGTGCCATCACTAAATTCATAATGTAAGCCAATATCAGTAAAACACTACTAATTGCTTCAGCCCGCACGCCCGTGCAATTTGACTGAATAGACGATGACACTCGCGTTGAAAAGCTTTTAATATCAAATGAACCGAAAATTGGTACGTGTCAAACGACATTATTAGATGGAATGGCTAGAGGTGGTACTATTATAGATATTATTTAACATAATACACCATAGTATACAAATTTACAGTTTAGTGTGTGTGTGTGTGCGAAAACATCTCGTCTCCATCACAGTGATATAAAACCCAGATTGGGGCCGATACGAATCAGCAAGCTACAGTTATCCTATAAATAACATAAATTGTAACTTTTAGCTTGAATTTTAAATTATTAACCTAAGTTTTTATTAAAGCTAGGAAGTTTTGTTTAAGCTTTTATCTAAGCTAGGTACTGATTTTATTATCTTTAGCTTCTATGCTGTGACTTTAACGAGGGGGAGTTACATTTTGTTTACATAATTATAGATTTAATTATGTAAACAAAATAGTTCATTGAGCAAGTAGAAATCTGTTCATTGGCTCAGGTTTTTCCTAGTGCGGAGTCCGCCAGTAAAATATTGTTTTTATCTTTTTCCTGTGTATTTATAGACTAGAAATAAATTAATACTTTTACTATTTTCCACCAAATAACATCTAAATTAAGCCTTTTTTAGGTTTATGTAACAGACACTTAATTATAATATTATAGTAGAATAACATAATTGTAGGGGTAAAAACATTCCATGCGATATATCGGTATGATCATTGTAGTAGAACTACGACTAGCTGGGCACTAAATAATGATACTTCAAAACGTAATCACGTATTATGATCATGGCGAGATGAGTTTTAGTCTCTAACCTTTCTAGTATTGCGATTTCAAAAATCTAGGTTAGTATTAGGTGGTTAGTTTTCGAGTTAATTTATGACAAAATAATCAAATTGTTAGTCTCCCGTTTCTGGAATAACGTCTCCACATTCTTCTTTAAGTAAAGAACGGAACTTAGCCCCAATATGTTATATGCTTTAAATTTAATTACTATGTGACGCATTCTACTAATCCTTCTAATATTATAAATGCGGAAGTTTGTGAGTATGGATGTATGTTTATTACTCTTTCACGGTGAATCCGTTGAACCAATATCAACGAAATTTGGTACAATTATTCCTTATTCACCGGGATAACATATAGATTGTAGAAATCCTGTTAGTTGTACAGGAATAGGATGACATTAATAAACACCATCTATTATCAACATTTCACACGACAATAGTCCTCGCAAAGGAAGTAGCGGGTAAAAGCTGTTTTATTAATTCTCCGAGGAAATTCAGCTTTTCTTTCAATGTTTTCCGAAAAACGTTTAATTAAATTGTATATATAAATTAACAATTAATAAAAAAAATTGTAGCAAACTTGCAGCTCCCTGCCTGTATATTGAACCCGCTCCATTTAATGTCACGTAATCTCACGATTTAGCATTTAGCTAACACAGTATAAGTACTGTTAGAATACTATAGAAATATAGATCCTATTTAAAATAATAATTTTCAGATCAATTTATAACTTAATATAAACCTTGCTCTATTATTGTAAATTTTAGAACATAGTTGGCTAGCAGTACATTATATCATTTTATCGAAATAAATAGCATAATATATTATAACACCTTTATTTTTTCTCGATAAAGCATAATCTATACTTTATTGCGTATAAAATCTCAGTTGTAAAAGTTTTTATGAGTGATTTTTAAACTTTACAATGGAAACTTATCAAATAATCGCAACTATGTCACGTCTTATAAAATAAAGAGACGTGATAATTGCAATCATAATTAGAGGCGCAAACTACCTCCGCGTAATGCGTGAGCCGTTTTGAAAATTTGATAACTTTATCCAAATTCGCCTTTGTAGGACACGTTGGGGAAATCTCGCTCGCTCATTATCGCTCGCGCGGGCTGGCGGGGGGTGCGTTGCTAATGTACGCGCACCTTATCAAACCTGGAGCTGGAAAAGCTTGAATATTGGATATGCGAATATTTTGGAGAAGACCTCGCTTGATAAAAACTATCCATATTTTCATATGTTTATTCGTTTTAATTTAATTTTAAGAATTACGCGATACTTAACAGAGTTCGGTTATGTCATAAAAAAAAAGAAATGTTGCTATCCGCGATTAGATTAGATATCCGCTAATAAATTATAGAATAGTAAAAAAAATCGTTACTTTTTGTTATTGTATTTGTATTAAATTGATAAATTTAATTTAGGATTTTTTAAAACAGTTTTGTCATTAATAGGACAAGTAAACTTACTTTCTTTCAGATTTACAATGTTAGAATATATGTGTAAAATTGACAATTTCAAAGTGAATGTTTACAAATTTTCATGGATACCTTCAGTGGGATGCAAAACCGTAACAGACGGATTTTGTATTTATATTATAAATTGTACGTAATATTTTCCATTCGAAGAAAAACTAGTAAAATGGACATAAATTTGCCATAATATTCCTACGAAATATGTTATTGTTGATACTTAATATTGTTGAGATACCACATCCATTTGAACATGGCTCGTTGTTCAACGTAGAGAGTCCACAGTTTAGCATCAGGAGAGCCCTTAAGTGACAAAGTCGGAGATGGATTTTTGCTGTCGACGCCTCTTAGCCTGTTAATATCGGACATATTTATGTCACATAAGTTTTGGGCCCGTCCCATATACATTATCTCCCTATATTGAACAACGTGTCGCTCGGTAAAAGCTAAGTAGGTAATGTGTTATGTTAATAAGTAGAAAGTCCGGTTTGTGTGATACTTTCTAAAAAAATTACATTATAAGTTTAAAAATATAAATTGTTCCTGCATCAGCAAGAGCTTTTATTTATAATTTTAAGGTATTTTATATGTTACCTATATTTCTTATATAGGTAAAACATAGAATACCCTAAAATTATACATTCTCTATAGTTTAGATGTAATGACATCGTTAGACATAAACACAAAATAACTCAAAAATATACGTATCATTATCTGTTTTCTCTCACTCGATAGGTCAAGTATCGGTTACATATGCCATTCAGCATTCTCCTGCCGTTATCCCACTCTAAGTGGGATCGGCACAACATATTATAAACATGCTGTCACATGGTTTAGATAGGTATTTTATGATCAGCATCCTGCCTGACGTCTATTTACCTTAAGTCGCCTATTACAACTGCTCGGTGATACAGAGGGTGGTCTATTCTACTCAGCCGAATACCACATGGCTTCGGTTACAGATGCCATTATTTTCAGTATTTTTTGATAAAGTACTTATAAGACAGTTCCTCATTCTCAAACCAGCTATTTTCTAAAATTAATATTTAATTATTAAAAAATTATTACCATTAATATTAATTTCATTTTTAATATTTCCTCTCAATTATATGGATTTTGTTTAAAATAATACTTGAACCACGAATATAAAAGTTTTAGTAAAGATAGTAATTTAAAATTTAATAGTGCAATTATTACTTTATAAAATTATAACTTCTTCTGAAATTATAATGAAATGGTGTAAACTTCGGTAAAATTATATAATAATTTTTATGCATTACAAAATTACAATATAAATTTTCATTTTGTAAATATAAATTATATCAATTAATTAATTAAAAAAAAATATCCGGGTAATATTATTACACCTCGGTTAATTACCTCTTCAGGTGACAAGAGGGCTGACTTCTTTTTCGCACCAAGAATCAGCTTAGCGATTCAGCGCGGAAAGGCTGCCATTATTCTTGGGACCATTCTACGTGGGCGTGATTTGTATTGCGTGTAAGTATTTTAAAATAGATATTACTTGTAGATTTTTGCTGTAAATAAATAAAAAACAATAACAATTCTGTGATTAAATACAAAAGTAAAATAATAACACATACTACTCAATGCAATATAAACTACAAACAAGAATTTGTAATAAGCGTTAAGCAGTTTTAATAAAGTCGAGCGTTATATTTGGTGAACAAAGCGACCCAACGAACGATAATTCTCACTTACCCGTAACAAAAAATGGCGCGAAGTTTAAAAACATCCCATTAAAATCGTGAATTATTAACGCATATAAATAACAGTTATTTTATTGTAGCACCTTCTGTCTGCGAGTAAGTTTCGAACATTAATAGCAAAACAACGTCTTTTCAAGGGGGTCAGGATTAACGAAGTGAGATTGTAGAGCGTCTTAATTAATAGCAGTTCTAAAGAAAACAATATCATTTTATTAGCATAACTTTAATGGTGCGTTCACAAGACGCGGTTGCAACGCGCGGTCGTTCAGCGAAGCGTCAAAATAAACTGAGATCTTAGTACAGCGATTACAATATTAGATATAAACTTCTACACATGACTTACAAAATATGTAGGCTTTTAGGACACTAAAATGCAATATAACAGATATACATATTAGCTTTGTGTGGAAGATGATGATATGTGGTCGTTTATCTAAGTGTAAAAACGTGTCTATTTGTATATACCTAAGCCTGTGTGCAAGTTACATAATTGACTTACACTTATATTATAACTTATATTTTATATAATAAATAGTACAAAATTTTCACCACCATTTTAAAATATAATCTTATTGGCAGTTTAGCAAAATAAAATCCAATAGAAAGTTTGAAAAAGACCAAAACAGGAGGAGCGCAAAAGGCGACTAAGGTAAATTGAGCCGCAATATGGTATATGGCTGACTATAATAAAACACCCCATTTCTTACTAAGGTATCATAATAGGCGACTAAGGTAAGCTGAGCTGCCGTGTGGTATCCAGTTGAGTAGAATAGACCACACTCATATCTTGCCGAGGTGTCAATGGCGACTAAGCTAAGTTAACGTCAGCCAGGCGCCCGGTCGTAAAATACCTAGCCAACTCATGTGACAACATGTTTATATACATGTTGTGGCGACCCCATTTAGAGTGGGCTAAGGGCAGGAGAATGATGATAATGTTAATATAATTATTTTATATAAAAAAATGTTCAGATAATAAATATTTATTTAATACCATAAAGCGTAACCGCAACGATTATATTCGTAAGTATGAAGTTACCATGAAGAAGCGTTAAATAAAGTCGCCGATGACAAGTTTGGAAGTTTGCGGAATTTAGCAGTTAAGGCCCTTTTTTAGATAAACATACTTTTTGTTTGCTATTTTACGACGCCATTAAAAGCACTTGTTAATGGAGACAACAATAAGTTCAATATTTACGCTCTTGTTTCAAAATTGTGTTATACTTTTAATATTTCTCTTAATTGATATCCACTTACTATTATCCATAAACACTTAAAAAACAAAAATACACTATTATATTTACAAAGAAACCTGATGATGAAGATCTTTTATTGAAAACAAATAATAACCTTAAGCATTCATTCCTAATAATTCGTTGATTACAAACCGGGGAAAAAGAGATATTACTCTGTAAATATCGCACGCTTAGTATTAAAGTGACCTAATTCAAAAAAGTTATTAAGTGGCAAACTACAATCAAGTGTAGCATAGCGCGTACAAAACGTTGTGTTAAAGACACCTATGACTTGGAAGAGTAAACAAGCACCTAGCTATTTAATATTTCGTAGTATGATGTCATAGATGACGTGGATATAATTATTACAGTGTACATGTAACTCAATTAAGAAATAATTTTAGAATTAGGTCACTTTAACTAAATGTACGATTTATATTATTCGATGATATTAAAACAGTATTAACTTAGATCCATAACGGCGATTGTCAACATTACTTTACAATTTAGACCAAGCTAATAAAATACTGCATTGCATAAGGTTGTATGTGATGAATTTTCTCATTTTCGTCGGAGGAGAATAAGGTTACATGACAAAATACTACATGTATTTTAATAAGTCAAATTAAGATAAGATAAAAATATAAATAATTTGACATACGACAAGATCGCTTTCCAGCCTCAATATATTATTGAATATGTTTAAAAGAATTACAGTATTAGTAAATTACATGAAGCTATCAGAAACAGAAATACTCCAAATCATTCAAATTACACTAAAAGCTTTGTAATGTTGTTTCAAAATTTCCAAGTGTCACCTAAAACAAAACCCAGTAATATTTTGAGCAATGCAAATGAAATCAAACTTGGAAGTTACGATCTTCCCGGTACAACTATGACAGCTATTAACATAAAATAATACTTAAAATTCCAAACGAAACCCTTTCGGATTATAAAATTACTGTAGCGACTGTCTGCGGCGTTCACTTGCCCTTTATTTTATAATAAAAACAAAATGTATCTTCGACTATAAACCAGTACAGACTAATATCAAGAAACTTGTAAATTCTTACTTTCCATAGATAGCAGAGGAGTAAAGTTAGTTATCTGTCCTTCGCTCCACTTGTTTTATTAATCTACACATATTATAAAACAAAATCCCTCAAAAGCTGTCTGTCTGTATGTGATCTTTTTTTCTAGAATCTACTGAACATATATTTTACGGGTTTTACTAAAAGATTGTAGATGCTTGAGGAAAGTTAATAATACATTACGATGAAATTCCCGCAGGTCGGGTTTTAGAGGTAAAAGTTTCTGAGATACTGATTTCGACGCGGGTAAAACAGGCGGGCAGAGTGTACTCTTTATTTAGTCTCTTGGTTAATAAAAAAGTATATAATAATAATAATAATTTATTTAAATGTAAAGACATTACATCCAATTGTGTTAGTAGACAATAAAAATAAAATATATGAACTTGTAGACTATGTTAGTATTAGAATATTATTATATGCATCTATAAATAACAAGTTCTGTAAACAAATTTAATGATCAGTAGAACAATATTTTTATACAAATTATACGTACAATAGTTACCTAAAATATATAATTCTTACAATACTGGCGAATTTCGTTATCTGTATTATAAAAACACTTCCAACTATGAACTTAAAGCTAAAACCAAAAAAAAACACATGAACTGTACGTTCATAGACAAGTCATAAGATAGAAGCTCTAAGCTCAAATCGAAACGGCACTGATATAAAATTAATTAAAATCCATCTCCCACGAGAAAACCTCAAAGGCCTCTGAAATTGACCATTTCACACTATCGAAAAGACTTTCAATGCACCGAATGCGGAGCTTTCGCAGTGAATGGAGCCTATAAGCGCTGTTTACACTGACCGGGAGATGTTTCTTTCTGCTCTGACCGACGACAGTCAATAGCGCCTGATTACCTGTGTGCCCTCTCTATGCTACGTTCAGACTGACTGGCAAAGATTAAACTATTCGTCTTAAAATGTATCGTGAACATACGTATGTATATTGTTCCCAAATATCCGTGAAATACAAAGAATTTGAAATACAAATAGTAAAATCATCAATCTTTAAAAAATGCGTGTGGTATCGCATTTCTTACTGAGGTGTCGTAAAAGGCGACTAAGGTAAATTGACGTCAATTAGGCGGCTGGTCGTAAAATAACTAGCCAAATCATCTAACAACATGTTTAAAACTTGTTATGCCGAACCCACTTAGAGTGGGATAAGGTAGAATCATGATGATTTTCATAACGAAAAAATATAATATATAACAAATAGGATTTAATAGCACTAAATCGGTTTTTAACATGTACCAAACGCTGGAATGTCAAGTACGTACTTTAATTATTCATATATGAGTATCATTTGAGCAACCGGTAACAAAATCAAAAAGCAAATAAAGGACACGTGATCCTTAATTATATTTCGTATATTATCCAGGAAATGCTTCATTATTAACTTCAATCATTTAGTCAACTAATTTTTATTGATCTTTTAATTGATAATATTTTAGACTCGCAACGTGGCTCGTGAGAAACGTAAACGCGTATAAATTAAATTTGCCTAAAATCTTAAGAACATACAAAAGTGTATAAGTAAAAATAAACCCGCTAAAATTTAATATAACCTTAAAATTTGTTGTATGAGTATACTGGAAAGCTTAAACCAAGCACAGGAATCATTTGCAGTCGGTCAACATTTATCCAACGATCTACATACAAGTATGAATGACTGAAATGACCACGAGACTGACCATCCAAAATGGAATAAAAAACGAAGATGTTTGATGATGACGTCAGTAACGAGTTGTTAAGTTATTCATTATATCACTAAATTACTATGATTTGTATTAATAATCCAGCCAGCTCACTGGGAAAAAGACCAATATGTGTTTAGTGGCTCCAGAGATTATTCGTCCTACTAGCGATCGGAGATAGCATTATTCTATTAATTAAAAGTTTTTAATAATTTTATTCATTGTTTCGCTTTCCTCTTTCTTTATTGTAACTATTCTATCCTCTTTCTTTTGTGTAACTATTAGCCCTTTATACTCTTATATTTAAGACCCTTTGGTAACTTACTGATTCTTCTTTTCATACTCACCACACTAACAGCATTTGACAATCTCTCTCTCTCTCTCTCTCTCTCTCTTCGGCTTATCTTTAAAATTAAATAGCATACTTAATATTTTAGATCATAACGAAATTAATTTCAATTATTAAAAAAGTATAGATATAACGAAAATGCATCAATTTAATGTTTTAGTTTTTACATAACATTAGTAGAGGATATGTATTTAATTATTAAAGGCCGATTCACATAAATAACATGATCAGTGCATATTATTCCAATGAAGGGAGGGTGGTGTTGGACAGAACCAATTTCTGAAACCGCCGCCTCAACCAGTACTGAGTTTGATCTCGTAGTTTGGTATTTCTCGTTTGTAATAACATGTCGAGAAACACTTGGCAAATTGGCAAAAGACTATCGACAAGACGAGGAACACTCACTTTCTTAATAAGTCCAATTATTCAGTAACATTACATAATAAACATACCATGATAAACTCAATCACAAATTCTCAAGTGGACAAAAGATAAATTGACATTTGACTAGTATGTATTTATTGTACAACAATCTTAGTCGAATTTCAATTTCAGAAACTATTTATCTTTAACATTGCTGCCAATCTTAAAGATACTTGCAAACTAAGTGAGTAAACGTCGAAATTATTAATTCTTCTACTCGTATAACAATTTCATACTAATCAATTCATTGGGAAAAAAATGTTCCATTGATTATAGAAAATTCTGAATAATCATTTGAAAATACCGATAGAAGAATGATAACAGAAGAAACGATAGAACCCAAGCTTTTCGATAATTTAGGTATATAAAAAAAGTATTTCTTAATTCCGCTTACCTGAGTGTAAAAACAAAACAATAGTAAATAACAAAATTCAATATATTATCATAAAGTTTCGTAGTACTTAATTTTCTTTAATTTACTTTAATTACTTAATTTTTTTTTGATAATTTCCTTTCGTATATTATCGTATTGTAAGGGCTGCTATTAATCTGCTCCTTTTTTCATGGTAAAGTATAAAAATATTAAAACAATTTCGAAATTACCTGATTCATTGAATTTTTTCTTACTTTTTAATAATAATTTTCTCTTGTACTCTCAATTTTTTTAGGGAATATTAATTACTCCGATTTTGTTAAAATGACGTTTTGTTGAATCTATTGATAATCCACTTAATACTCATAGTTAGCCTTGTGTTAAAACCACAAGTGAACACAAGTAAGTCATAAAAAGCTTAAGACAGGTATATTGACGGAAGATTGAATTTAGATAAGATTTGGTATGTTATAGAGAAACGCTACATGTGTAATCAGCCTAATCCACTGTAACCGCTAAGCGTGTATCATCACGTACAATATAGCAGCTCATCAGAATGTTTGAGCCGCGTGTTGACACAAACTTGCGTCCCTCGCTTATTGAACAAGTTGTTACGTTCGATGTATGTCTGTTACATATATTGTACTTACGAGTTTGTGTATATAGGATCTTTCTTAATAGCATACAATATACCATAGCCATATAACATTGAAAGTGTTACATAATGAAAACAGTAACGCACATAATGTAAAATACCTAGGTGTCCGAGACTTGCTCGAGAATTATTTTAAAGATATAAAAAATGCACTTCTAAACTAATATTATAAAGACAAAAAATTTGTGTGTATGTTTGTAATGTTTTACTACTCCTAAACTACTAGACCGATTTCAAAAATTCTTTCACCATTGGGAAGCTGCATCTTTACTGAGCAACATTGGCTATACTACGTTAAAATAATAGGGATCCGTTGTAAAAATGTAATAAGGTGTAAAAAATTAGTAATAAAAATCTGTCATCGCATGCGCTGCGGAAGCTATTAATGATATAATAAATCAACAGACGACTTTCCACTGCCATGAGATCAGTATGTACGCGGGTGAAACCGCGGGATATTACTAGTATAAAATATAAATAAAAGAAAGAAAGCGCCGGGGGACATATGGGAACCGATCCCAGGTTATGAACTTTTTAGGCCCGCCCGTTACTATTAGGCTATCACAGCTTTGCGTGTGACAGCTCAAATACCATTTGCCTTCTATTCAACATTTTATTATTTTTTCAGTGCCCGAAAACAGGGGTTCAACGACATTTCTTTTAAATGAAACCTAGCTATATCGATTTTTATCCCCAAAACCCACTACATGCCGAAATTCATGAATAATATAAGATAGATAATATACAAGATTAGCTCATTTAAAGATTCAAAATTAAGCTACATTCGCGTGAAAATCAGTTGCAAAGTTTTTCCCGACAGATAAAAATCTAGCATAGCCTATTTGCTATTCCAATACACTGATGGGATAATGATAATGATGTAAAATATACTGACGGGATATGAATCAGCATTCATTGATCAATTTACAAGTTTCCTTGTAACATTTCTAATTATCTCAATGCGCATGATGCGCGTAAAACCATACTAATATTAGAAATGCCAAAGTCTATCAGTGTGTAACGCTTTTCCACTTATGCGCTGGATTAATACAAATGTTTTTTGGTTTTGTGGTATCCGGTTAAGTAGGATAGACCACCCTGTTTCTTATTTAGTAATCGTAAAAGGCGACTAAGGTATGTTGACCCACTGCATGGTATTCGGGTAAGTAGAATAGACCAACCTCTTTCTTTCTGAGGTGTCGTAAAAGGCGACTAAGTTACAAATATGTAACTTTTAAAAACTAGTTAAAAAAAAATTACTATATTATAGTTTCAAGATTTCGAACGCCTAGTTAAGTGATTTCGATTAATTTCGTTAACGCAAGCAAAATCAAACACCTGAAGTTTCTGTAGTATCCCGTTAAAGTCCGGATTGATTAGAACAAATCAAATAACCCTTAAGGTGGCCCTCCAGTCTGACCCTGCGAACTTGCAAGTGCCTTTGAGTACACGGATAAGGGTAAGTATGATATTTATTTATATGGGAATTATCCGGGAAAGTATTTTAAATAATCTCTCTGTATATCTCTTCAATCAATAGACGTCTAGAGTTGGACAAAGGTCTCTTCAAAGGACTCTATCACTTTGAGACCCTAATCGGTTCTTCAAACTATGTGACATTCAAATTGCCACTTTAACATTGATCCTTCTACAGATCTCATTTCTCATTTGATCACGTAGGGATACATTGAGCATAGGTCTTTGCGTTGCCTTGTCAGTGACACTAAACTTTTTATGAGGCCCATAGTTAGTGATTTAGAGCCATATGGCAACACGTACTCTTCAAAGACTTAAGTCAAAACAATTGAATTCAAAACAATGTATTTTTAAATTTGCAGCTCTATCGCTGTAATTACACGGGTAATATTAACTTGTTTCAACAATCCTAATCCTATCTTTCTTGATTTAAATTCTATCATATATGTATTGTAGGAAAAGTCACTCTTACTTCAAAGGTATTATTTATTATTTACGGAATTAATAAAGTATATTTACTTTATTAGAGTTGATTACCTATTTTCAAAACAACCTTTTTATACACAATAATATATTAATAGAATTGACAGCAGTTGAAAGTGTAATAAATCAGGCTATTCTATTTTATAAATATATTCAAAATATTTCAATTAAAGAAAAATGTTCATTTGTAAGAACGAGACTTTTCGTTAGTAAAGTACCTTCCAAGATAGTTTAAAATTGTGTTTACCCGACGTATGAAGATTCAGAAGCAAGTGGCAGAATATTTGCCGTTCAAGTTACTGACCTATATTGACTCAACCGATTTACTAAACCTGCTAGTTTGTAAGTTATTATGGAACAAACAGTGTAATTGCTATTTGCTCAGGTTAACTGTTATGTGGTAGAAAGATACACTAAATCGCCCATAGTAAATTACCTACCCATGCATATTTTAATTAATTAATAACCTGCAAACAAATTCCGTCTGTTACTTTACTTATAATTTTATAAAGCCTAAGGTAAAAACGTTACTTCAATTTACTTGACGAATACCACATGGCGGGTCAACTTATTTTAGTCGCCTTTTGTGACATGACGTACAAGTATATTAAAACCTGGAGTAACGCATTGAAATTGTTTTTCTCTCTCTCTCTCTCTCTCCGGCTATGTATCCCACATGGTGGTGGGGTCAGCCTTCATTATTAATCTTCTCCACTTCGCTCGGTCATGGACATCGTCGTCGGTAACTTTGCATACACTCTTATCTTTTAGCACTACTTCTTTCCACCTTGTCTTGGGTCTTCCAACTGGCCTTGGACCTGGGATGGAAAGCTGTAGTGCCAAATTTCCGACGAACTCAGGTGGCTTTCTCTTGACGTGTCCATACCATCGCAGCCTACTCTCCTGCATCTTGTCGGCGATATCGCGCACACCGAGGCTACCTCGCACGTACTCATTGCGAATTTTATCGAGCCTCGTTACGCCGCACATCCACCTCAGCATTTTCATTTCGGCAACTTGAATGGTACGTACGTTCTTCTGAGTTACGGGCCAAGTTTCGCAACCATACATGAGGACTGGTCTTATCATGCTCTTGTAAATTAATCCCTTGAGTTTGACCGGCATCCTCTTATCGCAGGTAACACCAGTTACTTCTCGCCACTTCAACCATGCTGTAGCGATTCTGTGTTGAATGTTGCATTCTAAGTTCCCAGAGATGTGCATCATACCGCCCAGGTATTTATATTGATCGCACATGGTGACTAACTGTCCATCGATTGGAATAGGACTGATATTTTGAATTAGACTTGAGTTGTTAAGGGCCATATACTGAGTCTTTGCAACGTTCAAAACTAAGCCACCAAGTTGCAACTGGTGTTTCCACGTCAGAAGGGCTTCTTGTAACTCTGTGCGGCTCTCTGTACAGATGGCAACGTCATCTGCGTAGATAAAGGTCCATGGGGCTGAAGACTGCGCTATCTCAGTTAATGAGTCTATAACCAAACAAAATAGGAAGGGGCTTAAAACTGAGCCTTGATGCACACCTTCCGTGACTGCTATAGGCTTTGTGTGACCCACCGCTGTCCGCACCGTTGATCTCGCACCTTTATACATGTCGGCTATGATGTTAATATACTGTTCAGGGACATTTTTCTTTCGAAGACTCCACCAGATTGTATCCCTTGGAACGCGATCAAACGCCTTTTCCATATCTATAAATGCGACATATAGCGGTCTGCGTTTCGCGCGATACTCTTCAGCTATCATGTTAAGAGCAAACATAGGATCGATGGTGGATAAACCAGGAACAAATCCGTATTGATTTTTGGACAGTGAACACTCAGATCTTAAGCGGCTATTTATAATTCTTTCATATAGCTTCATGGTGTGGCTTAAAAGCTTTATCCCGCGATAGTTACCACATTCGTATTTGCTACCCTTTCCCTTGTATATAGGAACTATGGTGCTCAATCTCCATGCCTTTGGCATTTTTGAAGAGTGCAAGACACAGTTAAAGAAGTTGGTGAGCAATACAATTCCTCGCTCACGGAGGCACTTCCAAGCTTCCACTGGGATACCATCAGGCCCTAAAGCTTTCTTGTTGGCCATTTTATAAAGAGCTATCTTAACCTCACTGGCATGTATTGGGGGTATAAGTCCAATATTTTTATCCAGGTCCTCGAGCGTGGTAGCAATTTTGGCAGGGTTGAGTAGCCGGTAGATCACCATTGGAACCTTTGACAGTTTTACACCTAGTGGGATCCTTTGTGCTCTGACAACGTTGCTTTGCAAGCTTATATATACATTTTTGGCCTTCTCTGGTTCCTAATTGCTCGTACATGTTCTTCTGGGAGTCTGCTCGCTCTTTTGCTATTATTTTATTGAAATTGTTTTTATTCCCTTAAAATTACAGTTCTAGAGATTCGTATTTTTACTTTCGTATTGTTTTTATGTACCCCTTGCGGCAGAAATGGCTGATATGAATAAAATGCAACATTCTTAATCAAAACGATGTTGTTACAATAATTTAAATCACGTTATTACTTTATTGTATTTATTTGCGTATAGCATAAAAAAATCAAAAAATAATTAAGGTCACGTAATACACAAGCCTAACCCATAAATCAAGCCGCAAAGCAATCGTCTAATACGAATCCGCCCAACTAATAGCACAGAGGACATATTTTATTAATTACCGAGCGTTATCACGAAATATTACCTTTATGTCCCATATTTGCATATCGTGTTAGTCTATACGAAATAGAGGGCGCGGTGTCGGCATGCGATCGCAAACTGTAAGTCATAAGCGACAGCGTTTTCATAACTCACAAACTACATATTATAAAACAAAGTTCGGCATCACTGCTGTTTGTCCGTTTTAGCGCCCGCTCCCAATGTACTCAAATACTACGAAACGTATTTTAAAGCAGTTTTCACTCATAGAGATTTATGAGAAAATAGATAAATTTGTTTTTCTTTTATAGGTCTACAGAAAAATCTGCAATTGCATATTTTTAAGAACAGGTTACAATACCGAACTTCTAAACCGAAAAAAATGGTCACATGATTGCATTGTCTTAATTGAAAAGCTATTAAAACAAATATAGTATAAGACTCGTCAATTTAATGCGTTAGTTTAGTTAGAAGTTAGTTAGAATTAAGTATATCAAGATTATCATACAGCTCCTAACACCATAAATAATTTCAGTGAATTTCTAAGGAGTTATCGAATAATGAATACTAGCGCACGAAAAAATTAAATCAAGCATGGGTCTGACGCAACGTATCTTTATACCCTCGTGAAAAGTAAAGTTCCAAATAGAATAAAATTTATTACGAGTATATCTACAAAAATAAAAAACTACTAAAGTCAATCACCGTCTCGCTTAGACCTGTTAGGTAAGCTATTTAACTTATTATCAACCATTTACAAGTATTGAAACATAATTTAAAGATTAATTAATTAAATCATACCAAAAACTCTACAAATTCCGTATGTATACTTTAAATTGTGGGTCTTGATAGATAATATTTACTTCAATAAACCAGTATAAAATATTTATTAGTCCTTAAAATTAATATTACTTTGTGTTATCTGGAAAAAAAACTATTAGACTCAGTCACTGCACAACTAACTATATTTTGTATACTTATCATCTTCCTGTCCTTATCCCACTTTAAGTGGGGTTGGAACAACATGTTATAAACATGATTTGCCTACATATTTTACGATCGGCCGCCTGCCTGACGTCAACTTACCTTAGTCATATTTTACGACACCTCGGTAAAAAAGAAGGTGGTCAATTCAACTGAACCAGATATCAAACTGTAGGTCAACTTACCTTTGTCTTCTTTTACGACAACTCGGCAAGTAATGAGGTAGGTCTATTCTATTCAGCCGGATACCACACGGCGTATTTTGTATACTTATATATCCATTATTATTTTGAACACAGTTTAACACAAGTAAAACAAGTACTCGTAACAAGTTAATCGTAAAACTTTTTGCCGCTTTAAAAGCGGTTAGCTTATGACATAGACCATTTTATATATTTGATGGAAATTTGGGCGTATCCATAAAATGAGCGCGACTGTCCTCGGGTTATTTTTAATGATTTTGATAGACGCTACGGTTCCACGGAGCGATTTATATTTGACGGTTAATGATTAGCGCGATTGTTTCATTATGGGAAAAGGTTTTCGCTGTACCCATTAATGATAATTTCGGCGGGTATCGGGTGAAGGATATGAAGGAATGTTTCTAACAATATCGCAGTGTATCTCATTTATTTTATTGTCGTCGTATAACGATAATACGAAACTTTTTTCAAACTTTTGAATTGCTCTTACCTTAATACCTTTTATAGCGATACCGGTTAAGAGGCATCACTTTAGATGTGAAATGCAGAGAAAAAGGCACAGAAACTATTGTTTAAAAAATAGCTCTAAATGCTATTCCTGTCCGCCATTCGGAATCTTTAAATATATTTAAAAATCATTTGAAGCTACATTACTTTTCTTTTTTTGTGTAATATTTATTTTTTAATGGTTTGAATGTAATTATTATAGCTTTATGTATTATAATATACATAATTGTAAGTATTTGTCTTTATGTATAATAGTTTTCTATCCACTATACCCGCTTTCATAGTATTCTCCTCTGATCAAAGGTTGCCTGTGAGAGATAGCTTTAGCGATAAGCGTTGGATGTTGTTATAATTTTGACTACATATGTCATCTCTTTGTAGAGCATCATCTTCCTGCCCTTATCCCACTCTAAATGGGGTCGGCACAATATGTAATAAACATGTTGTCACGTGATTTGGCTACGTATTTTACGACCGGCCGCCTGCCTGACGTCAACTTACCTTAGTCGGCTTTTACGACACCTCGGTAAGACATGAGGGTGGTCTATTCTACTCAGCCGGATACCACACAGCGGGTCGACTTACCTTAGTCGCCTTTTACGACACCTGGGTAAGAAAAGAGGGTGGTACTATTCTATTCAGCCGGATACCACACGGCGTGTCATCTCTTTGTAGAGCGTGAGCGCAAAATATTCCTTATTCAAATAAACAAACCTTGTAATTAAGTGCTTTCGAATAATCAACTCTTCTACTGGTTCCTAAAGTTGCACCTACTGAGCCAGTTAGAAACTCGACGATTCAGTGCTCTTTTTTCAAAATATAATTCTTAGAACTAATTACATTACGCAAGTTCTGTCTTGTACAGAATTGCCAAAATTAGCGCTGTTCATCAAAAAAATTCATTAATGTTGAATTTATTAAATACCAATCGTAGACGACTATAAATAAAAAATCATAGATGTAACTAAAAAAATAAAGCCTAATAATTCTAATCAACCGAATTTTATGGGTCTCGCAACGGATATTGACAATAATGTAAAACAAATGACAGTGACATTAACATTAGTAACATAACATTTACTTAACGACCGCAATGACAAAAATTAATAACTATGAACCAATAGCATGTGTAGGAACAATTAACATTAGGGAATTTTGGGACATGGAAATTAGATTGAATAAGATTTGAACTAAAAATGTGCTGCTAAATGTGGTAAATAGATAGTTTTGATCGAAAAAAGTTTTTATGAGGTATTCGGCATTCAAGTAAGTGTCCAATAAGTATTAAAAGAGGTATTGATAGGTAGGTTTGATTAATGATAACCAAAAATGAAAAAAAATATATTAATTAATACTATTGCTACTAGTGTCGGTTTACGTGCAAAACACTCAAACAGTAATAGCGTGCAGTAATTAATAAGTTTCAAAAGAAGCTATTAATTTTAACCTATACTTCTATAAGCACGTATCAAAACGACTAGCCCACTAACGTTCCACAAAATGGAATGCCATATATTAAAATCTATTATGTAAATTAAAAACTACCCCCACGCGAGATTGACTATCTTTTATTACATGAGTATCACGAATTTTTCTACCGCCACACCTTCTAAAGTGATTTTTAATAAACTACAAATGACCGTGACTCTACGTTTGTGTACGATTTGTTATTGTTTTTATACTTTTATGATAATGAAAGGGTTGAACGAAAGCATGGGACAAATTAGAAGGATTAATGATTAAATAACTTTAAGAGTTGCATGACTCCTTATAGTATACGGGTAAAAGTTTTTGAGTGCATTTATGTGAGACATTTTGCGTACGGTAAGTTCTAAATATAGCATTTAATAGGAGAAATAAATGGGTTTTCATTTATAATTAGGTACCTATAAGTTCGATTAAATTTGAACAAGCGCTTGTGGTTTATTATGTTGAATTTATAATAATTTGAAATATATATTGAACTCAAAACTTGTTTAGCCGCATTGAGCTCTTTTCGGTAGGTAAAAATTAAATATAGCAACAATAATATATTATAGTATAGTATATATTGTACAGTACTAGTGTATATGATTTTATATATATCATAGTAATTATTTAATTTAACCTTGCCTGTATGTTTGCAATGTTATTCTTGATTGTATTATTAAGGTTGCCTGGAAAAGATCGCTGTCTTAGCGATAAGGCCGCCATTTGTGCAATTTATTCAGTTTTTTTTGTTTAAATAATTTGTCTTGTTTTATATAGGCTAACAAAAAATTGATATTTTTCTTTTATGTATTTGTGTGCAGTAAAGAGTATTTATATTCTATTTCTAATAGTAATTAGAATATTTTGTTATAATCCTATATAATAATATATATGATCTGTCTGACTGTGTTGTGCGCGTTAGACACTTTGGATAGGCGAAATCTAGTGTATACTATATACTTTACTTTATTACCTTATGTTATAAAACTATATATTTAGTTATAAGTTTTCGCTTCTATCTCTTAATATCAAAGTATGGTAAATTAAAACATATTCAGTCTTACGAATACGTTAAGTGCTCTTATATTCATAATCACCAAATTAGCCCATAGAAATCGAAACACTCCATTCGGATGTTACAGTCCAAAAGTGAACCATACTCTTTTCAGATGTTCCCAATCCTGACGAATTCATTGAAAAATAATCCTGCACATACACAGGTTAAAATACTGGTCCTCAGGCTCTCGCATCTCGACATCGGTCGTTCATTTTTCATGAGGAATCTTTTGATATCCGCCCCCCTATCCCCCTACCGAGATAATACGTGTGACACACAGGGGTAAAGGACTGTGAGTAAAATGGTACACCCACGACTGTTTGTAGAAACTGTAAAATCAATACAATCTCAATATAAACGTAAAACTCTCATAATAGAAAAAAAAACATAACACACCAAATAGTTAACGTGTTATTTAATGGAATAGACATACAGAAGTTTTTGGTTTATCTGAAGATGCGTGTTTTTTTAAGATGCATGTTTTTTTTTCCTTAAACCGTAAGGACGTAAATATCAATGAAACTTAAGTGTATTTAAAACAAAACTACTTTCATATTTACCTTATTTTAATAACAAACAAATTCTTGGCATGGCTTTTAACTGAAAATATATTATATTACAACAAATATTATGCTTTTCACACAATAATAACTTGTATAATAAAAAAACAACCAATATTGTAAAAAAAAATTGAAAATTAGTTCAAAAATAATTTTATTAATGAACTCTAGGCGCGATCAGAGATGATGATGAGAGAAACGGAAGGTAATATAAATAAGTAAACAATATAGTACATATTCAGGGTATTTTAAAGCCAAAATCGTACTTCTAGTGTAAAATAATTATAAATCTAGTGTAAAATAATTAAAATATGCTTTAAATGTTTTATTTAACTTTTTTATTTAATCGATATATTATATCGATGTAATCATCTTTAAATGGCTGTGGTTTAAATGTGTGGGAAATTACTATATCGCCGTAATATTACAATGCGTGGTATTCGCTCTTCCCATGTGTCTCCATACTAAAACCCCACTGGCGGTCGGACCGTATTGAAATTTTTGAATATGCCAACACTCGAGGACTCGGTACTCCAGAGTATCCGAAAATTTTCGGCGTAATTATACAGTCGAGAGCATCTCGATTTAGTTCGTCGATATTATGTTTGGATATCTTTTGCTCATTTGCAGTTCGGTGGGATACCCCTTGCCACCCTTTTATTTCGCTATTGGTAATTTTGTACTCAGAATACTCAGAGGGGAGTTGGCACTGTTGACTAAACCATAATTATAATATATATATTTTTAATTATCAAATCTAACAGACGTGTGTTTGATATATAACTGAAAATATTCAGACAAAACTTACAAATATTGTTTTGTGTATTTATAGATTTAGGTACAGTTATTTATAGAATCTATCAAACATTCACAAGCACTAAACTCGAGCAGACACCTATTTAAAAAAAATTGTTCCTGTCTGATGTTAACAATACATCAAACATTTGACAATCAAGAAAATTAACAAAAGAAAATGTTTCTCCTTTTTAATTTTTTTTTAAATGTTCTCTACTAATGAGTAAATGAAAGTCCGAAAAGTGATTATACATAGTCTAAAACGTTGAACGCAACAAATACACCACAAGATTTAAACAATACGAGGTTTTGCGTTAATGTATATTCATTGGTAATAATAATATTTACATAAATTTAAGTAAATACAGTAAAAAAGTGTGTGACAGAATTGACTGAAGATATCGCTACATCAACGTCTACCCTAAAATACGTTCTTAATTTAAAATTTAAAGAAACAATATCGAGTGTGCATATTCTATCCCTCCACCGCATTAGGATACTTTACGACCGCGCGGGGAAATGCGACAATTCTTTTTCAAACATTCTTTTTTTAAACGAATAATCACAGAGGAAAAAATTTATAGCATTTATTGGAAACAAATTCGAATGAATTATTTAAATATTTTAAAATAGCGTCAAGTGTCATTTTTGTAATTGCGAAGTTATTATGGACATTGCAGTGCCATTTATAATATCTTGATAAATTCTAGAACTATTAACCATACTTACAATAATTATAGTCTTTAAATATGATGCATGAAAAATTAAAAATTCTATTGTTTCCGTACTTTTTTCCGAGGAGATGTTTCAAAAGTCAGATTACTTAAACTCCATAGACAACAGAATTGTCTATGGTTAATGTGAAATGTTGACATAAATGGAGATCTCGATCGTGCAACTATTTATTATTTGTTTCAACTAAGATTCATTTTACAGCACCACATTATACATAGTAGCCCTTCAAGGTACTTATTCGCAATGGATCCGTGATATCAATGAGCGCATAAACAAACGGCAAATTGTCTATATCTAGACGGGCGTAGACAAAAGTATTGTCGTAACGTCTGTACGGAGCGTGAGGGTGTTTAGATAATTGCAGCTCGCACAAAACCCGCGTTTAAGTAGTTGAATGACAGATTAAAAACGGTACATGTAGATTTTTTTCTAAGCATTTCGCAAACACTGCCAGCACTATTATTGTATCGCTATGTGAATCGTACATGTGATACAGATAAGCGATGGCGTTTGTTTAAAAATATACAGATAAAGAAGACAAATAGAAGGGATGTCTGGTGATCAAACGGAATATTGTAGGTAGATAATGAAAGATATGATCTCTCAATAGTATTAGAGAATATTTTTACTCGCTTGGGATATCAGTCTATATGTGAACTTGATATCTTTGAGGATTTCGAGAGATCAAAGCATATTGAGTTGAATATCAACGACAGCTTCCTCTTTAGTAAAATATTATTAATTTAATTAAGTTTAGTTGTGATATCCGTTGAGTAGTAATAGACCACCCTCTTTCTTCCCGAGGTGTCGTAAAAGGCGACTAAGGTAAGTCGACTCGCCGTGTGGTATACAGTTTAGTAAAATAGACCCCCTCTTTCTTACCGAGGTGTCGTTAAATAAGGCCAAGGTAAGTTGACGTCAGGCGGTTGGTACATCAGACCTGGCTTACAGGTCCCCGAGGCGGTTGGTGCATCTGGTGCTCCCGATGCACCGGTTAGCGGTGGGGGGCTTCTCTTTCGAGGGGCCCCTACCTGGAGGTGTTTATTCTCTGGGATCAGAGCTGTCGGCGGGATGGGGGCAATATGTACAATGATACCCTGTCCTTGCCATCGGCAGCGTGGTGGGGCACACAGGTCGTTTTAGTCGGTGCGAGTCCGACATAACCGCCGCCTGTCCCCGTCGGACGGCGGTACCCATAAGGGGTTTTTTCCTGTATAAAAAAAAAAAGTTGACATCAGGCAGACGTAAAATACGTAGACAAATCATGTGACTGCATGTTAATAACATATTGGGCCGACGCCACTTAAAGTGGAATAAGGAAAGGAGGAGGATGATTACCTATGGTTAAATAAAGGTGCATATTTTGTATATACATATAGAGTAAAATGGAATAAACATACCAAGGCCTTTGATAGTGTTGAGAATTATATACAAGTTTTAGAAATTTTATTTTTAGAAAAGAGAAATCATCCAATTTCTATTGGCTCTTAGCAATATTGACGATTGCAAACATTTTCTCACAGTCAACATCAATAAAGCAATATTATATCTGAATTTGGAGTTCTTACTTTAAACAATGTCATATTAAATTGCATCGTCATTTAACATTACCCACTACGACTATAAAATAGTTTGTATTGCGTGAAAACGAATTATTAAGGGCGAAATGCAATTTCCCCGGCCAAGGCACCGATATGTCTCCGGGACGGCCGGGAACGAGCAAATGAATAAAAATCAACCGCACAGACGCGGCAGTTTGTTACCCGGAGCTAGGGGGGGTGGGGTATCGAATACCCCTATGGAAAACACTGGGTTAACCTGCACAATAGTTGCGCAGATGTTACACTATAGATAGATAACGATTTTTAACGTTAACTTTTTTATAACCCAATTTTTTTAATTTTAGATTAGGTACAGTCACGGGCAAAGTTGTCAATGCTATCTGATAACTTCGGAACACTTAAAAATAAAAAAGTCTGAATTCATTATCCTCAAAATAAAATTATTCAGCATCATTCTCCTGCCCTTATCCCACTCTAAGTGGGGTCAGTACAACATGTTGTCTCATGATTTGGCACGGTTTTACGACCGGCCGCCTGCCTGACGTCAACTTACATTAGTCGTATTTTACGACACCGCAAAAATTAAATTGCAAAATTAAAATTATTATATTTAAGGTACAGTCATTCTCGTAGAATGTTGCCTATGCTCTTTGATAACTGCGCAACACTGAAAAATTTAAAGTCAGAACTATTATATCCAAAATATCATTTAAGGTACAGTCATAGCCAATGTTGTCAATAATTTCTTATAACTGCGCAACACATAAAAATCGGAATTTATTATGTCCAAAATATATCTCTTTAAGACCATAGATTGCAAATTTTTTATTTATGACAGCTAAGTGCATAAACGACATCTATATTATTTTAGCGGAGGTAAATGCAGTCATGATAGTAAAAACAATAATCAGCGACGTACATCCTAACGAGAATCATAAAATTATATTAAAACTTCATTTATACGATACCAAATAGCTTGAAAACATTTAGTTATAATAGATGCATACGGTCAGACCTACCTTATTAGAAAAAACTTCATCGGAACGCGGTATTCTGTGCAACTTTAATTTTCTCTTTGCAAATAAAAATTTCTAATCCATTCGTTCTTAATACAAGCAGTATAAAGGCTGATTTTGTATAGTTACGTTTTGTGATAGCGTAGATTTAGATTTGCAGGTTTATAGTTAATATTGACTCGTCAGCATTTCGTTTGAAACTTTTCTCATTTCGTACTGAGTCGGACTCAACTTGAACGCGCTGAGGGCGTCCTTTACTCTCAGTTTGTACTTAGACGCTGTAATGATTAGTTTTATCTGAAAAAATTAAAATGCCATGATATTATTATTAAATTTTAATATATGTATATTGAACTAATAAATAAATTTTAACGATTAATTGCAAACTTAATACGTATGTATACTATTTGTATTTTCTTGTAAAGGAATTTTTTTAACGCCGTCCTATCTTTTAATTCGTCCCCCCCCCCATTTTCTAGTTACTCAAATCCGCGATAAAAGATCATATATGTAATGCTAAATGTAGAGGTTACTATCCATTCTCTTACCTGATACATGCAGAATTCATGCTCTACCCACTACCAATAACACTACAATAGACAAGCACTGAACAGTTTCACTGCCACAAGCTCAACAATCGTTTCGCCCCATAACCGAAACATCGTCCGGAGATGTCCACAACAAAATCGCAACATCGCAAAAAAATTAGGTATGAGAGGTACACTTTACATTTAGAATTAAATATATTATATTTTTTGTATTATATATTAGATTATAGCAAAATAATATTTTCATTATTTTTATACAATCTACTTATGCTTGCGTATTTTGTTGGTGATAAAAAATTTAAGAATACCGCATATATATAGTTAGAATAGTACGACGTGCTTTGAAGTTATGTAAAGTAACGCTAGCTTCTATAAACTATTAAAACATAATAGCAACAATTAGCAAGGTTATACCCCGTTATAATACAAATTCAGCTGATATAAACGTATTTACACAATAGATTAGTTTCATGTACGTTACGCTTCCATTGAATGCTGCGAAGACGGATCAGCTCTTAGTCTTGGGATCACCGCGAACAATAATCTTATTGTTACAGCGTAGCCCCTGACCGACGGTAACCCATATATTCGTCCTATTATGTGAGCATGAATAACGCGGACACACGGGCACATCGGAAATGCAACTAAAGATATAAGATTTGTATGGTCTACTAGCAATCGCCAGCTGCTCCGCGCGCGTGGATAGATTAAAATCGTAATATAGGATTAGGTAACCATAAATATGGTAAAAGTGGGTTAAGCTTAAAAGCTTGACATATGCTATCTATACCAATTTTGTAATACATGATTTTTAAATAACTTTCACCCTTTACTTAGCGCACGCAAGGAAAGCTTTAAATTTTACCGTTTTTGTAATATTTTGTATTGCTGCTCCTCTGCTGGTCCATCTGATCGTGATTTTATATAAGTTATAGTCTTTCTCGATAAATGGACTGTCTTACACTTTAAGAATTGTTCAAATCGCTCCAGTAGTGCCTGAGATTAGCGCGTTCAAACAATCAATCAAACAAACAAACTCTTCACCTACATATATTACTATGGAATTCCCATAATAATAACAATTCTGATCTCAACCCAGTTATCCTGTACTATGAATGATCGAAAAATGACTTTAATGATAAAATATAATAAGTGGGGTCGACGCAACATGTTATAAGCATGCTGTCCTATGATTTGGCTGCGTTTTTACGACCGGCCGCCTGCCTAATGTCAACTTACCCTAGTCGTATTTTACGACACTTCGAAAGAAAATTCGTGGTCTATTCTACTTAACCGGATACCACACGGTGGGTCAACTTACCTTAGTTGCCTTTTACGACACCTCGGTAACAAATGAGGTTTGTCTATTTTACTTAGCCGGGCACTACACGTCTAAATGACATTAATGACAATGGTTACGAAATAAAACTTGGTCCTTAAAATTACCAATAAAGCTAAACTGAAGTGACAATGGGCAAGACTTATATATAGTACAAAGTGATGAGCGTTGCGGATTTCTAATATAAAAACATTGTACAAAAAGCCTTTACATGTAAAATGGTCAAATATTCAAGTTTAAACATTATCGTTATATTAATCATACTCGTAGCACCGCATAAATTCTCTCAAACAAATTGTTTCGTCTTCCGTTCTTAATACGCGTGAGTATCATATCAATTCAACAATTAAGATTCCTTAGCTCATTCTAATTACACCGATGCGGGTTTCTTAATGAAGTTAAAGGGAATTAATTATTTTAGGGATCATAAATTTAATTCGCACCGGCCTTTGCTTATGATGTTCTGGCCTTTTGCTTGATTACACGTTATCTTTGTTTGTGATCTTATAAGCTGAACTCTCTCTCTCTCAAACTGTAATGACTTTAAATTTATAATTTTATATATTAGCGTTATGATAATAAAAATACAACGCAGCCAAATCATGTGACGATATGTTTATAACATGTTGTGCCGACCCCACTTAAAGTGGGAAAAGAGCAGAGGGATGTTCATGATGCGAATATTAATATGCAATGAACCTTGAACATTTTTAGAATAAGACTATCAGTTTATCAAATTGAAGCAAGTGTTTAAAGATAAGATTGATTATTGAGTGCCGCGTCTAAAGATAAAATTAAATGTAAAAAAAATATGTTATGTAATATACTGCACTCATTATTTCAATGACTATCAAAGAGCTATTTGGCCCATTTGTAATAAAAAATATCCTAATTCAGGACATCACGATGTAAAATAACAAATATCCGCTTCGTCCTATACGTTAAATTGATCAGATTAAATATTCGTACAATTTTTGAAGAATTTGTACAGTTTGTAATTTCCACAATAGAGGAGCAAGTAGATATTCCTACTCAAGAGGATATACCCTGCTCTGATGACTCGATAACATAGGTAACAGACAACACAGCGGCAACACATATAATACACAGATAACAAACAGATAACAAAAGTAACAGATTACATGGGTAACAGATAACATAGGTAACTTAAAACAGGTAACTGATAACAAAAGGAACAGATAACAGAGTTAAAAAAAAAATGAAGCAAATAGGGAGAAACTTTTATATCGCTTAATAGTACTGAATATTTCACAAAAAATGTTTATTCATGAGTGACAATTTTAAGATCCTGGAGACGTATGTGATATAATAATAATTGGAAATAACTTTCAGAGTTACAAAATTTTACAATCACATACTAAAAATTGCGTATAACGATGACAAGTTATTAATGCATGATACGAGTAAATATTTAATATTAACATCTGCATAATCAGTCTGATAAAAATATTTAGATTCCATATCGAAGATATCATATTAAAATGGTTTATGATAGTGAGAAAATTGAAAACACTTTATAACTTTAAATTTAACTTTATTTGATTTTTCCTTGTTTTTTATTGTTGTACACCAACACGTTTCTTATAAGGTATACCTATTACAGTTCTTCCGTAAATAACAGTTGTATCTTTAACTTCATTCAAGTAAACTTTAAGATTGAAATACCCTTTATTAAGATTTATATGATTTTTCTCCGTTCCAGAAAGAAAACCGGGAAGCCCGGTATATAAGATCCACTTCACTAAATTTCATCAACATGGTCGAAATCCAAATGTTTTTAGTGATACAGTGATATTTCTTTTTTTTATTTAATCAATAAAATTATTGCGATATGATTTGTATGCTTGTTAATAATAAGTATGAATCGTGAAAGTTTAAAAACTATTAAAAAATGCTTTTATTTTTATGGAAATTACATATTAGTTTGTCTTGATATTAGTCTCAGAAGGCTTTTAAGGCAATCGGATATAATACTGGACATTGTTTTAGGTTCATGGTACTGCAAATATTATAACAACAAAATTTATAATATCTTTAATAGTTATTTACTCTGATAAAGTATGCTCAATCTTGGTCAAGCAAAATAAGGAATAAAACAATCAAAACATAAAAATATAGTACAAATGTTTCTCTGTTAACAAGGAAGTAACGAAAATATAAAAAATATAACAAAAGATAACAAAATCATAGATATGTTTTAGTATAGTCATTATCTACGCACCGCTTACGAAACAGATATCAAACGTTAACATTTTTATCTTTTATATAAATGTATGTAACATCAGAAAAATTTCACATATTTAACTCTTAAACGATCTTTTATGAGTGTATATGTTTGTGTTATCCTAACAAAATGAGTTTCGAAAATAAAGTTGTACTTGTAACTGGTGCAAGTTCAGGAATTGGAGCAGCTACAGCTATAGCTTTCAGCAAAAAAGGTGCAAACGTAACAATTGTGGGAAGAAATGAGGAGAAATTAAATAACATTGAAGAACAATGTACAAAGGTAGGAAAAAAACCCTTAAAAATCATAGCTGATATAACAAATGAGGAAGAAGCACAGAGAATAGTCAAAGAAACTACAGAAACGTTCGGGAACATCGATGTCCTTGTCAACAATGCAGGGCTCGTTAGATTTGCTACTATCCAAGACAGTCACATTCTACAAACGTACGACGAAATAATGAATACAAATCTACGAGCACAAATACACATAACGCACTTGACAGCTCCGTTCTTAATAAAATCTAAAGGTAGTATCATTAATGTGTCCAGTGTAGCTGGAGAAATGGCGCCTGCTGTTCCATCAATGAATATGTATGGTATATCTAAAGCTGCTTTCACTCATTTTACTCGTGGAGCGGCATTAGAGTTCGCACCTCACGGTGTTAGAGTAAACACTATTAGCCCTGGACCAGTTGAAACTGATGTCATGAGAAATGCTGGAATTAATAAATCATTTCATGAAATGGATATTAAAGTGCCTCTTGGAAGAGTATCAGAACCTGAGGAAATCGCTGACATAATTTTATACCTAGCCAGTGATAACGCTAAATCTATAACTGGATCTAACTTTGTAGTAGACAACGGAATGATGTTGAAACATTGATTAACTAAATAAATGAGCAAACAGTGTTGTTATTTTGCTAACTTTTCTTTCCATAAATGGGTAATTTTTAAAAATTAAAAAAGATACTTCAAAAAAATAAAAAAAAATAATAGGGTAGGTGGGGTTCGTTCCTAGGTATTTTCATTTCGCGCGACCACCCTTTTCCCAAATAAGCTACGCTGACTTGACATTTCATGGCGAAAATTGTATTGAATATATTCAATAAATTATAAGTAAACTTTTGTTTTTTTTTTCCAAAAACAGGGTGAAAACGTATCCTTTCAAATATCATATCCTATCCAGATCCATTTTTCTCCCCCAAAACTCCCTACATGCTGAATTTCAAAAAAACGTTGGAGCCGTTTCTGAGCTTCTGAATGTCTCTCTCTCTCTCTCAAAATATACTCATTTAAATATTAAAGATAAATATAATTTGTATATTCATTAAAAACATTATACGTAAATGCATTTTTGATAGTTTTAGTCTTCCATTAGTTTATAGTTATTACTAATAATTAACAGTCAGTTTTATGACTATGAAACATAATGGAAGACTAAAACTAAATAAAATGATCCAACATGATGTAAATGAACCCCAGTGACACTTAAGGTAGGTAAAATAAAAGCTTAAAAAAGTGAATGAACCCCTTTCACCCCAAGTATACCACATAGTGCATAAATGAAAGAATGGTGTGCTACTTGTACCTATTAAATTAATTTAATCTGGGCTTTTTTATATTTCATAACTAAAAGAATTTAAATAAATAAGATAGTTAAGGCCATATATTATTGGTCCAACAAAAAGACATTTTTGTTTGTTTATACATTTTAACATACCTCTTTAACGAATACCAAAGTAATACCAAAATACTTTTTATTCTTTATCTATACTTATGATAAAATATAGTCCCGAAAAGCAGTCTGTCTGTATGTGATCGATTTTCTCAAAATCTACTCAACGTATTGTTGTACAGTCTTTACTAAAAGAGAGTACAGGGTGCAATTCTTCCGAAAGGTTTAGATGAATATAATATTACGGTTTGATATAAATTTGAAATAAAGGTCGCGCGGTTCAACAAAACTCACCTGATGAGAGCTTTAGTTACGTGCGCCGCGTAACCAGTAAGATACACTAATTTAATATAAAGGATTGTAGATATATAAAAATAGTTAATACAAAAAGTTTGTAACAGCATGTTTTTATCTCTTGTGAATAATTCAAAATAACTACATTTATGTTAAAAATTTCAATTAAATACACTGATATACACGCGAGTGAAGCCGTAAGCATAGCTAGTTAATTGATAACAACTTTTATTGACTGTTCTTCACTGCAAATTGTGATAATTACACATATATTGATAATAAATGAATGAAAAATATGTTTTATCACATCATTTATCAGTCTGATAAAAACTTTCATATACAAGCACGATAATAGTTGATGTTTATAATTTGATAATATTGTAATATTCATTTTGTGTTAAAATAAGCCAGTGAAATGAGTTTTTCAAATAAAGTTGTGATAGTAATTGGCGCAAGTTCTGGAATAGGCGCGGCAACAGCGTTATTATTCGCTCAAGAAGGCGCCGATGTAGCATTAGTTGGAAGAAATGAGGTAAAATTAAAAACAGTAACAGCACAATGTGAGGAAGCAGGGAGCAACTCTCTGATGATATTAGCAGATATTACCAAAGAAGATCAAGCAATATCTATAATTGAGAAAACCATTGTTAAGTATGGTAAACTTGATATTCTAATTAATAATGCTGGCATTGTACGTTTGGCAACCATTATAGATGGGACAACATTAAATGCATTTGATGATCTTATAAATACAAACCTCAGAGCTATCATACATCTAACTACACTAGCAACACCGCATCTTATAAAAACTAAAGGAAATATAATCCATATATCAAGTGCGGCTGGAAAGGTAACTAAGAGTCCTAAATTTTTATGTTATTCCATATCCAAGGCTGCATTAAATATTTTCAGTAAAGGTGCTGCTATAGAATTGGCACCTTACGGTATAAGAGTAAATACAATAAGTCCTGGACCTGTATATAGCGATATTTGGGAGAATTCCAAATTACCACTAGAGACTTTAAAAGACGTTGATTACAAGACAGCGTTGAATAGAATATCGAAACCAGAAGAAATTGGTAACTTAATATTATATTTAGCGGGCGATAAATCCATTGGAATAACTGGATCAAACTTTATTGCAGATAACGGCTTCGACTTGCTTAATTAATTTTTTTTGTAAACCTGAGTCATAATTTATTGTATTGACAATCAAAAAAATTTGAATCCATCAGATTAAGTATAATGTTGAATATAGGAACGTAATAGAATATTTATAATATGTTTTATTTTACCTAAAAAAAATCACCTAAAGATTCATACTAAAACCAAGTTTGTTGGATTGGTAATGTCAATGCCAACCCAAAGTCTACCATTATCCTATATTTTACCATCTTCATAGTGTTACAATAATTTTTATGAGGCTAAAAAAACTTGAAACAAATTGGTATTGCTTGTAATATAGAGGAGGAATAGATATAAGAAGATTATCGGAGAGCCAGCCTCCTGCCAAGATTCGATTTTGCAGAACTTATATTGAAGCATGTTCAATATATGGTGACGTGGTGACGCCGTGTAACTCGCCGAGGAAAATATATTCCTCCATGGCCACAAAGTTATCGTGAGCTACAATATTTAAAAAAAGCAGTGATACCCCAATGGTCAGATTGTGTGACTTTTTTCAGAGGGTCACGGTTTCAAATCCCAGCAAGCATTAATGAGTATTTATCTTATAACTTATGTATCTAATTTATAGTTGCAATTATAACATGGTTTTCGGTGAGGGAAAAGGTCGTGGGAAAACCTGGATATTTCTAGACAATTCTGGGGACCTACGGATCCGAATTGTAGCAGCATGGTGGCTCTTAGCGCCAATCCTCTTTTTCAAAAAGGAGAGATGAGGCGTATGCGTTATTTTAAATAAATTATAAAACCAATAACTCACACTGGACCGGAAAATGTGTGTGGGTAGAAAAACCTATGCTAGTTGGACAGACGACATCGAAAAACTTGCACTCCTATATAGTTTATAAAGCAAAGTCTACACACGTATAAAGATTCATCCAAGTGTTACACCTTTGTCTTAAGAAAATAGGTCCGTTCATTAGCAGGCTGAAAATACAAAGGGCAGTTACGTTGCTACTTAAATATGTAACTCCTGCACTTCTTAAGGAGCTAGTTGCTTTTTAAAGCGTGGTTTTGAGAGTGGAAGACAAAAAGTTTGAAGAGTGCTATTCATGAATCAATACACAAAAAATATTATTGACTGAGTAAAAATATGATACTAGAAAACTATTAAACTACTATTGCAAATTAAACTAAATTTCGTAAATGTTCATAATGAAATAATACATAGTTAATGTATAGAACCGGCTATACTCACGTCTTATTCTATCAAACTAGTCGGGCTAACCCGATAGAATAAGACGTGAGTATAGCCGGTTCTATACATTAACTATGAATACTACTCACGATAGTTTAAATTCAAAAAATGAAATAATACTTTCAAAATCGCAAGTTTATTAGACAAAGTTTGTGCAATGTTGAAATGTCAACTTGGTCTAAACAAATTCACCATCGTCTCTCCCACTACTTTGAGATTGACAGAATTATTGTGAAGTACTAATCACCATAAGCTGAGATAGCCCAGTGTTAAGACCATGTGACTTTTTTTTATTATACGCTTTTCCGTAAAGGAAAACGTCGTAAAGAAACCTGCATATACTCGTATCTATATAGAATTGTAAGGATATGTGGAACCTACCAATCCGCATTGGAGCAGCGTGGTAGGTCTTAGCTCCAACCCTTCTCTCCAAAAACAGAGAGAGGAAACCTATGCCCAGCAGTGGGATATTTACAGGTCGTTACTTATTTCCTTTCATCACCATACAAAAGGCCATACAGAGAAGAATAATTATCTATAGGGATGCTTATATCGCAAATGAACCAAACTTCGTTAAAGCATTTCCCATTTTCGTTCAGGCTACACATGAATTCTGCACTTACGAGCACTAGTCTTTCTGTGAGCTGTGTTTATGATCGTAGCCAACAGCTCTGATACTAGTGTTTTATGGAATCATTGGAGTAGCGCCAACGGTATTAAAGTGTATAATATGTATTAAATACTGTAAGTTGGTAATTAATATAGGTAACAAATTAACGTTTCGTAACGCGCAACGAGTTTAATGTATTTTTAAAAACGAAATGTTGTGAAATAAATAACCTTGCTTCTTTTTATTGGTATTAATATTTTCTTCAACAATGCATTTAAGATATATTGGCGCATTTTATAACACGTAAGGGGGCCTCAAAATCTGGAATAGTACCTGCATAAAGATAAACAATCTACCGCGTAGAGTAATGTGGATTTTTCCCTAACTGTTAATATATAATGTACATCTTAAGTTCATGAATAGCTACAAGGCTAGCAAATCCTATTATGCAAAATTTGTCGCCATCGCATTACTAAGCAACTAGAACCTGTAGGACAAATAGCACTCAACCAACAATAGCTTCTATTATAGTAAACATTTTTTTTTAATTATTTACAGTTTCTTTATTCAAAAACAACTACATATTTTGGTGTTTATAATAAATACAAATTATATAAATTTCACATTATAAATAGCTGGAATGTAAAAAGCTTGTGGAAAATAATACTGAGGTATAGTGCACCTTTGGAAGTCTCCATATAGAGTGGCAAGTCATAATAAATAAATAAATAAATAAATATATGGGACACTTACACACACGGTCGTCCGTCCCCAAAGTAAGTAACTTAATACTTGTGTTATGGTAGACAGACAACCAGTGAATATAATTTTCTATAATTTTTAAATACATACTTAAATACAAATATACACCCAGACTCGAATAATGTTGCTTATCTGTGCAATGCTAAAGAAGCAATGAGGTAAACTTACCGGTAATGGGACACTAAGCTGCTATCACCTGCTAATATCGAGTTTAATGTTAAAATTGCCATATAATGCCTTTGCGTTAACATTGTGCAAAGATATCAGTAGCACTGAGGTCATATTCTTAGACATTGAGATAAAGCTTGAAAAAAATAAAATAATAAGAATTTTTTGCTTTTAAGAAGAATAAGTAAACAATGAAAGATTATGAGATAATCAGAGGTAAACAATAGAAAAAATATTTAAAAAAATGAAATTCCTTTTGCTTTTCTATAAATTGTTTTACTTACAAGGTTACTGAGAGAGATATCCGTTTGAGGAACAGGTAGCAATTGTACCCTTTTTCATAAATAATATGTATATTTCCTAACCTTGTACTGTAGTAAATAAACAATAAATTACATAATAATAATTTTTTTCCTGATATATCAATTACTTTTTACTCGCCACTTCTCTCCGTGGATGCAAGTAATAAAAAAGTATATGTCATTCTTTTAACGACATCTGTACCTAAAATAACATATCGATGTTATGGTACGAACGTAGCTCGTTCGAACAATCGTTGCTCCTTCCAATAATTAAAAAAAAGATAAGAATCAATCATTTACATTATTAGCATCATTATCCTTCTGCCCTTATCCCACTGTAAGTGGGGTCGGCACGACACATGTCACATGATTTCTCTGCGTTTTTACGTCCCGCTGCCTGCCCGACATCAACTTACCTTAGTCGTATTTTACGACACCTCGGTAAGAAAGAGTCTCTATTCTACTAAAGCGGATACCACACGGTGGGTCACCTTGCCTTAGTCGCCTTTTACGTCATCTCGATTAACATTATTATCATAAACGTAATATAAATACATCGTGCAATGTTTCAAATTATAAAAATGTATAAAATATTATTAATATTTTCGTTCGAGATGTAAGCCGACTTTAAATCCGACAAGGTGATACCAAGGTACGCTCGTACGCTCACGAGATAGTGCTCGGGGGTCATCGCAAACAAATGAGGGGTGTAAATCCACCCCACTCCCCCCTACCCACCCAGGTAGCACTTGCTTAACCCTTTCTTGGCTAACATATGTACGTACCGCACACGGCAGCGGTTAAGACACACTTCAAGTGTTTCGGACGTACTTGTGGATTTATGGGCGGGCTGTATTGGTTTTGTTTTGTGAGGGTAGATGAGAATGATTGTATATCACGATGTAGTTAAGATAATGCCTAGTGGTTTTTATTCATCCTGATATATAGAATATTAGATGTGCCTCCTGAAAATCAGTGTGATACAAAATTTTTCCCGCATTAAAATTTTAAACATAAAAGTAGGTAATGTAAGTAGACCGTAAAGGATAGAGACATGCTGTTATAGACTTTTTTGAAGTATTTTTGTAGATCTACAATTCTCTAGTACATTACTTTAATGTATCTCTATTGGTTTACGCGGCGCACGTGACTAAAGGTCCCAGCAAGAGTGTTTTTTTCACCGCGCGACCTCTTTAACACAATTAACTTATAACTGTTATGTACTATTAACCTAATATATATAATGTATAATAAAGTTCCCACGTGAAATGGTCCCTAAAATACTAGCCACGTTTACCGTATGAACAGAGTTGTACGATAAACAATATGTCCCTCTTCTTACCTAAATAAGTAGTTAACTTTGGTGTAAGATCCAATAAGTGATCCAATAGCACATGCGTTATAACGCATTTCTCATTAGGGCATGTCCAAATTCCCAAAGAATCAGCATGAAATATCTGGTCTTTTATCATTCCAACTCATCTCTATTAGCTCAAACAGGAAAAATATCGATAGTGCCAAGATCTCTTCTGATTTGGCTACGTATTTTACGACCGGCCGCCTGCCTGACGTCAGCCTTACCTTGCGCGTATTTTATGACACCTCGGTAAGGAAGATGATGGTCTATTCTACTCAACCGGATACCATTATGGGTCAACTTACCTTAATCGCCTTTTAAAATACCTCGGTAAGAAATGAGGTTGATCTATTCTACTCAGCCGGATACCTCACGGCCTGTTATCTTGTAAGAATATAAATAACTATTTGCAATTCCATTACTTCATAACAAAAGTGTCATCGAGACTAGGGTAGGCGATATTCATGACATGTAAGAAACAAGATGGAATTTACACAATATTGTCATACGTCAACGTGTCACAGGCCCTCAGAGGCGTCTACCCCAATTACAGCCAGAATTGTTCCACCGTATACTATCTATTACTTTTCCCCGGTCAGGGAATTTGGGACTGGATGGTAAAAAATAGTTAGTTTTTGTCCCTTTTCGAGGACCCAACGCCTGATTACGATGATTGATTCAACAACCACGCGATGTATTAAGTGTACGTGTATTGTATTAATTTGGCTCGCTTGATGGATTAATTTCGAAGACGCAAAGTGTATATTAGATTAACTATCTCGGCCCGTGACTTCGTGCGTGTCAATTACTTGTATAGTGAGCTATTGTTATTGGATGACTTGTTTATTTAAAAAACATTATGCTAAATCTTAATAGTACTCAACAAACTTAATTTCACCATCCAGGTAAGGACAGCAGTTTCAGAACTCTTTAATTTGAACCTCTCTGTCTCTTCAACCAAAAGGCTGTCTATGGGCCATTTATCACATCAAGGGATATCCACCGGTTTCCATCCACTTAATTTCTTCGATTAAATTTTAGTTTATTTGTCACCATAGTCTTTTTATAATTAATTATAACCTCTGTATGTATGACGATTTGTTATTCGAGACTTAGGTACGATCGTGCTAAGTGCTATAGAGTGCTGCTACCTTAAGTGACATGGATGATCTGGATACCAGTTGGATGCTTTCATAAACATGATGAAAACCATAACAGCCAACCCTGCGCCTTTCTATAGACTTAGGTTTTTTACCAGATAAGTTTAGGAAAATGTGCTTGGGTACTTCAAAACCTTCACACCTCTAAGTGCCGAGATATTATCTAGAATCAATATACCACAAAGACGCACATTTGTTCACCTCTGCAAACGTGTAAAGTGTTTTTTAATTTGAACTCTCGTGAGTGGTATTCATAATTAATGTATAGAAACCGGCTATACTCGCGCCTAATTTTTTTGGGTGAGTCCAGAGCAGCGACCAGGATTCCATAAAAGACATGTGACCACCGCCGCTATCGTCTCCCCGACCCCCGCCCCATCCACTCACGATTTGCGGCCAGCGAGCTGCTGCACGCAGTTGAATAAGAGCCCCTTATGGGCTTGAAACTAGTCGGACTCCCAATAAAATAAGACGTGAGTATAGCCGGTTTCTTTACACTAATCGTGTGAAGTGTCACCATAACTTCAAATCATTGGCAATAGTATGTTTGCTAGGTAATTTTTTCAGGAACAACAAGAAATTTTCACGTCTGAGATCGATGTCAAAACATCGTACTCTGAATAAAATATAAGGAGAGACGAGTGCTCAGTTTTCACGATATAATGCTATTGATAAATTTACCAGCGTCTCTCACATGATATTACGGGGAGGGGGGTACACCCCGATCTATTATTATGCCGGGCAGGTCGCGACGTATGATAGCTAGGGCTTGCACTAGCATATTTTATAGTCTATGAAAAATCTTTATATTATGTTACATAAAATAATGTTTATTACTATTTTAATATTCGTTTTTTTATTATAACGTTAATATTTAATATTAACATGTAAAACACCCAACCAGTGGTTTTACTACACAAACCATATTATTATTTTTAGTAAATATTGACTTCATTCAGACATCGAACCTGATTTCCATTTTATTAACTATTCAGATATCATTTACAAATTTATAATATTAGTGTAAATATTTTAAATAAAATAATATAAGGAGCAACTGCATAATAATTAACATTATATTTCTCTTACTATAAAAAAAATTAAATTAATAACTTAACCTTTTAGAGATAAGTAATTTTTTTTAATAATTGCTGATTTCGTTTCCACAAAGTAATTATAAGTAATGCTTATATAATAATCAAAAACGTTACTTTTATTTATTTTTTTATAATCCGCGATAAATTCATTTATTTAACAAGTCATCTAAAGTATAACTGAAAAAATCTAATCACTAGTTTGCAATTCGATTGGCCCGTTGACGGCAGCGATCCTGCCTTCAGATCCACGGGTCGCGGGTTCGATTCCCACCGAGGGCCAACATTTTCTATAAATTAATTTGCCGGTCTTGGAATCTGGGTGTATATTTGTATTTAAGTATGTATTTAAAAATTATATATGTATATTTTCACCAGTTGTCTCTCACCCATAACAAGAGTATTAATTTACTTATTTTGGGGACGGACGACCGTGTATGTAAGTGTCCCATATATTTATTCATTATTTGTTATTGGTTTATTAATTAAAGAATTTTTTAGTATTTTTGTGCGTTGGCAACCCTGAGCCGGCCCGGCGGGACGGCACCGATGACTTGTCATTAATAACGACAGCGGAAATGTATCAAAAGGTGACGCGTGTCCTCCTCCTACGTCTGTCTCAGCCTTGTTTATGATGCCAACAAACAATATTTATTTCGTTTAGATCCATCTGAACATTAGTGTGTATTGTTTTTTGTAATAAACATTGGATACAATGATAAGGTATATATCATAACAATTTTTATTTTGCAGTGTTTCACCAGATACCACGCCGTCTGGTATCCGGCTAAAGAGATTAGTACCACCCTCATTTCTTACAGAGGTGTCGTTCAATATGACTAAGGTAAGTTGACGTCAGGTAGGCAGCCGTCCGTAAAATACGTAGCCAAATCATGTGACAACATATTTGTAACGTGTGTCCCACTCAGAGTGGGATAAGGGCAGGAGGATGGCGATGTCGTACCAGTTTCTCCAATCTATTATTTTAATTTATAGAGATGATTTTCTAACAGTAAAAGAGTAACATTTCCACTTTGTTCACCTTTATATGTTTTCCACCAATATTTAATTATTTTCCATCAGTTAATAATTAATATTGACAGTTGTGTAAATGATCACCTTAAATTAACTGGAAAATTCGACAGTCCATGTCAACCCATGCAATTTTTAAACATATAATAATACGTGAAGCTATCATCTAAATGTCCTTACACGTAATCTAACTAACGACTCGCATCCATCCCAACAAACCTTTAAAACGAGGAATTTAAATTGCGCAGCGAGCGTCCTCACAAATCTCGGGAAAACGAAATTTATCGCTGCCTATATCTTGGTTTATTTATAAGAAAGCAAGCCCGAGATGAAATTACGTGATACCATTTGGAAGCTGAGTGAAATACTGAACAATTCCTTTTCCACCTATGTTGCTGTTATATTTTCATTCGCACCTACTTAGCCGATTGCTTGTTGAACGTTGCCCTTCTTCTAGATTACAGATATTTGTCTTTTTAGACGAAGGTACATTACATTAATCTATTATTCTCCAGTAACTAATTTCTTTGTATTCGAAAAGCTACCTTACCTGTTCTTGAGTTCAAACTCAAATTCAATTCACTATATTCTTTACTCAAGCAAACTTGTAAACAAGTGCTTTCGAATTGTCAAATCTGCTGGTTCGTAAAGCTGATCTAACCGAGAAGAGCCAGCAAGAAATTAAAAATTAAAAGAATTCGGTGGTTTTTTTTTCAAAATATAATTTTTATAACCAGTTTTAGTATACATTTAGTCATTACTATTTTGTACAAGGTCGACAAATAGCTTTGTCCATGCATTCTAATTTATTCCTAAATTGTATAGGCTATCTAAATCAACTTCCTTTTAACAGTGTTTAAACTGCTGTAATAACAAAATTATAATTAATTGCGGAATTTTATTATAGAATCTTCAACATAATCAATCGGACAAACGACTTGGTACTTTTGCAAGGCGCAAAGTTAATATTTCGTTAACGCAGCATAAGTGTTATTATCAATTCGTAAAATTAAACTGCTTTTAAAACACCATAAAGAATATATCATATGATATCATATGAAGCCACATATGAAGACCGTTAGGTACGAACCTCATATTAAATGTTCTGTGTTGTTTCTCACATATGCAACTCTGTGCTCGCTGCTCACGATCTTACAACTAAACAATACCGCATTATAAAACAAAACAATGAACTTGTTACAATAGAGATCGGAAAGAGGTCAATTCCTCAGCCCGCTATTAATCTCACTTGGAACGTTACCGCCGAATTAATTACCCTCTGACCATACGATTTAATGGGTTTCCTGAGGGACTCTGAGGTTTCCGATTAAATCACTACTTCTCATAGGGCGATTTATAGTGACCAGTGCTGGAATCTAACAAAGATTTAACATGATCTAGATATGTCTCCCTGTAAATCCTATTTATCTCTATTTATCAAATCCTTAAAAGACATGTATTTCTTTTATTGTTTTGAAGTTTATCTAAACTACAACATCAAATTCATAGGTCAAACAGTAATGAAGCAGTAATTTAACCAAGTAATTTAATTTTACTTTTTTAACCATAACATTCACTTTTATACTTATAATCTTGTCTTTAGCATTTAGCTCGCTATAGCATCCTGCTTATTTATTTTTCGTTACAATATATTTATAAAGAAGAAGAAAGAAAACAAATCAAGTTATGTGTCATCTCCGGAACATTATAATGATCTCAACTGATTTTTGTTATAAAGGTAAGTAGATAAATTGAGAGAAAAAGACCACCAAAAGAAGAGACCCACCCTCTTTCTTACCGAGGTATCGTCAAATACGACTGAGATAAGTTGACGTCAGGCAGGTGGCGGGTCGTAATATACAAATTATGTGACAACATTTTTATAAAATGTTGTGTCGACCCCACTTAGAGTGGGATTAGGGCAGGAAGATGAAATATGTTATATAGTTTTTGATGCGAAGCCAAGTAACTAAATTGACATAAAAAAATTACTATAAAAATAAAAAACGTTTTTGTTTTCCGAAATCATTCCATGTACTAAAATTCTTATTTATAAACTCACCGGTTCACATTTCAAGTTTTCTCGGGGCAGGCAATTTCCTTTACAGACAAATGGCCATATCTCAACGAGCGTGCTATTTAACCAAATTGCTTCCATCAGATAGCCGATGCTAAAGTTCATGCCGTCATGGCTACACAATTTACCTTGCCTCTTAAAAGCCTAAACCAAATATTGTCACAATTACGAGATAGCATCGGCCTATAAACATGCGGACAAACAGTGCCTTCCGGCGAATATCTTAAGGACTAAGGTGGATTTGGTGTAGTTATAAAGGTAACGGCGATTAAAGTAAAGTCTTAAACTAAGAATATATATTTCTTATATAATATAGGGTTATGTATTGCTTATAAAACATTTACAGCAGTTAAGAAACAATATTAGAACTATTATAACCACCGTCAATTAAATCGACTAATCAATTTCGATCAAAATCGACTTTTTTTCATGAACTACATCACTATTTTACGTACGCAGCGAAATTAATAAGATTTAGATAAGAAAATAATAAATTTCTTTTAGATAAGAAAATAAAATACTTTTTCCTTTTCATTTTATAGATGACTGATTTCTAAATCTTCTTCCTAACTCAAATAAAATAGCGTGCGTAATTTGAATGGTACACATGTGTTATAACATAAAACGAGAATTTATACAACTATTTTCTTCGTCTATTTTTTAAATATCAAACTTTCTGTAGATTGTTTCAAAGTTTGAATATGCTTTACAATATGCTAATAATATGCACCGAATTAACTCCTGTTTTCAAATTTATTCAATTATGCTAAATTGATTTGATTGATTAACACGTAATACAAAAGTAATTGCAGTCCTATTGAAACTACTAACTTTAGTTGTAGTGTTTAAATTTCCTGTAATGTTATATGCTTTCTTATTTTCAAAGAGATGATACAAGGACACTATATTGTGTTCAATTGTTTGTCTTTAACACAATAATTATAATTTTCTATAGAGCTTCAGAATAATGACTAAAATACTACTCCCCTTAAATTCAGTTGTAGGAAGTCAAATATAAGCAACCGTAGCAAACTTCGAGTTATACAAAGCGTCCTCTATATCAGGCCCAAATAATCCTCAAATAATACCAGCATCTAAACTCTTAACGTCATTAAGGTACCTCATACATAACGACTTTTTGCAACGACAAATACGCAATGTTACGATATCGGTTTGCGTAGCATAGTCGCATTGTTAAATTATCGTCGTAGTCACATCTATATCTTACAATGCCTTTTCAAGGGGGCAACACTGTTCTATTGCTTTATCTTTTTATTTGTGATTTGTGATTTTTTATAGCATCAATTAAGTAAAAAGTTTTAATAGGTGTGACGTGTGTTTTCTAAATTATTCAATTGTAGATACTATCTTCCGTAGTGACCTGTTGAGGTCGCTAATCGCCTATCCCAAATCAGCTACTCAAAAACTCTGGATCTCTTCATTTTAGTCATATATTTTTGAAAAACTCCTAAGTGTACCATTTTCCTTCCAACTTTATGCAACTTTAAATTATTAAATTAATCAGTAAACTCCTTAATTAGCGATATATCTGCCAATGATGTACATATAATTAAATATGATATATTATAACGCTTTTTTAACGTTCTTAACGTAGGTTCGACTTATAAAATATTAAAAAGATTCGACGATTATAATCTATCGTATACTGATGAAATACACAGGAGTTAAGGGTACATATTAACTAAAGAATATATACTGTAAAAAAAAGTAAATAATTTAATCTTAGGTTATATACTAACAGGACAAATTTACAGTCAGTAGTGATTGTGAGTCTATATTAACGCAACTAATCGCAATGTGTAAATGATCTAAAGAGGAAACGAGTTATCGCCGCCCTCCTTTAACAAAGAGCGCTAAGACGTTTTCCTCCGCGCCTTAAGATCGTTTTATTGCCAGCCCGGATGGACTTCTGGGATAGATGGTCGGGAATGTAAATTTAGTGTACGGAACCGGACGCGAGGAGGTGAGCATCGGATTGTTTTGTTTTCGGTCGGCCCGCATTAAGGCGGGTTTCTTACACACCGTTCTGTAACTCTTCATCAAAAACTTTCCTACGTAGTTTGTGTTGAATTTTACGACCACACTATAATTTATTTGTTTTACATTTCTAGAGTGAAATCATAGAATACATTCACGTTCATGTTGTTATTTAAAATGTATTAAAAAATGGATTGTAAAATTTAAATATATTAAAACAATTATACAATGTAATTATAAATTAGCTCTATTACTATATAGCAAATTTATAAAAAATATATTTAAACTATATATTTAAAAAAAATTATATAAATATATTTAAAAAAATATTATTTAATATTATATAATAAATTAGCTATATTATTTATTTTAAGAATCTAAACTTTCTTACTCACACAGCGAAGTAGGTATATTATCATATACAAAAACAAAAATTAATATCTACAGAAAAGTATATTCATAAATGTCTATATTCCAGAGTAAGCCTTTGAATGGACTCTATCTTATTTATGCGACTTAACTTGTGTAATAGTTTATTTGAATTTCGAATTAAGTCTTTTCCGTTTGCTTTTTTTCTATTTTATTTAGAAATTAAGTATTAACGCGTCAGTATTAACGATTTCGAAGTATATTCAAGTATATGGATATTACTAGCGATATTGTCACGTCATTTCAAAGTTTTTTGTATATAAAAAAATTACATCTTTGTTACTTGACCGTGTAAAATTTATTCTGATATAACCATTGACAATAACGACAATCAATTTTGAACCCACAGCCAAAACTAATTAAGTCCAAGCTCGTTTACGTGAATTTTCGATTATCGCATGTTAGCGAGCATTTCGCCAAGGCCTTTGTTTAGACGTGTTAGATCGATGTGCTTAATGTATGGGAATCGAACTGCAGTACTGCTGGCTTTAATTTGCCAGATGTCCATTTGTTCCGATTGTGGGCTTATTTATTGTGGCGTTACGAATTGACGTACTTGGTAGGAGTGAGGTAGTTTCGACCTTAGGGTTAAGGAGATGGATTATTCTTACCCCATGTATTATTATTTAATTTATACGCCTATACCATTTTGTCCAAAAAAAATTATGTTTTATGTAATTGTTCGAATAGCGTATGAAATTGCACATTATATAAGAAATATTCGTTAAAGCCGTGTGGTAACCTAATCAATAGAATAGTACCACCGTCATTTCTTACCGAGGTGTCGTAAAAGGCGACTTAGGTAAGTCGAACAACTGTGTGGTATCCGGTTGAGTAGAATAGAACACCCATATTTTGTACCGAGGTGTCATAAAAGGCGAGTAAGGTAAGTCGACATCGGGTAGGCGGCCGGTTGAAAAAATATTTAGCCAAATCATTTAACAACATTTTTATAACTAACCCAACTTAGAGTGGGATAAGGACAAGAGAATGATTCTACTCAAATTCAATTCTTCTGAAAGAGATCTATTTCAGAAGAATTGAATTTGAGTAGGATTGAAGAATACTGATACTTCTTTAACCAGCTATTTTTTATTTTTTCTTCTTCTTCTTTATCTGCTATCTCGAGATATTTGGAACAACATGATTTTTTACTATAATGTTTCAGTAGTAAGTTACTATTTAAAAGTCAAATCTAAATGTTTGATTCGTTGATTTGAATACTAAAAATTGAATTAGACGCTCCGTGTAAAGTTTGTTTTCTTATTAATAAACATAAACAGACCCTGATTAGATACCAAGACCGTGCTAGGTCGAAAAGACTGTAGAACCTTTTTAATAATACGACCTATAGATTTACTATTAGCGATTCAGCACGGAAACGTCGCCACCATTTTTGGGACCATTCCACGTGGGCATGTTTTGTATAGTCTAGGACTATACATGTAAGTTATTAACGATAGATTAACTTGTACATTTTATCTGTAAATAAAAAAAGTTGTCTTAATAGTTATGTGATATCATTAAAAAATATGGCTAACTCCGCACACACTAAATTTTATTACTAAGGAATATAATTTGGCCTTAGAAGCTAATCATATATCATGTATATGAAGAAGTTAATTTAATCAACAAGTTGGGATCATCGAAGCAAGACATGCGTGATCCAAATACAAATATATTCCTTGTATCGATATACGGTCCTTCGAGCCGGATTAAGGACTACCCTCTCAAGGATTTGTTGGCCCGAAGCGAATTGGTCCGTTCTTTGTCTAAACCGATTGCTTCGCCTTGGGACAGGTGCGGGCTTCCTTGCGGATTTTAATTAATAATGTCTCGATAGTGAATGGTGTGAAATGTACTTTAGTGATTTAACCAAGCCTAGTAGTAGATAGTTTTGATAATACTGCTTTCATTGAGGAATATTTGTATTCTTGTTTCAGCAATACTTAACTGGCCCGTTTACGCAGTTAGCAGTGACTTTGCCTTCAGCTGTTCAACGGTTCGGTTCCCGCCGTGAACAAATATTTTTTATAAACAAACTTCTCTTCTTACTTTGGTGACAGACAGCCGTGTGTGTGCTGTGTGTAAATTAATGTGCAAATCTATATCACTTTGTTTCGAGTTGGTTTTAATTATTCAAAATTTTCATGAAAAAAATTGTTTACATGTAAAATTACAGCTATTGTACATATCCAAAATTGGATGCTTATATCGTTGAATTTGTCGTCGTCGTATAAATATTATACTATTCCAGAAAGTTTTCGCTTTTTTGACGATAACCTGGCGCGATTATTAAATCGTTAAAAACTAATATTGTTAATACAAAAATGATTGGTGGTGTTCGGACAATATATTCCACCGAGGGTAATCGGGACTTGCTGCACCTGAGGTGGGGGTAGGTGACTAATTAATGTCACACACAAAGAAAAGATCGGTAGGCCGCGCAACACGATGCACGGGCTACTGAGTGAATTGCAATAAATATCGGTGTTCGGTGAATGATCGTATTAATATATACGAAATATAACGGATAATTCGGTGTTTGTGTGTATAAACTATATTAAAGAACAATTAAAGTTTTTTTGTGGTTATACTCCGTCTGGAGTGGCGTGGACGCCATAATTTAAGAAGAAGCCTCTAAGTCTAAGGTCAGTATCCTTGATTATTCGTGGTGGAGAAATTGCCGGTTGTCTGCCTATCCTATCTATGCCTCACCAACTGCAGCTATCGAAGGCACGCAGCGCGAACAGGTGGTCCCAGAGAATATTCGAACTCTCAAATAAACTTAGTCAGGTTTCGCAATTTACTTAGATACGTAGGTACTTAGGAAATAGTTGGAATATACTCAAAAACAAAATCAAACATAAATGAAAAGTATTAAGCATTAATTACTTTGTAGCAATAAGTAACTCGACACAATTTTATCAAACATAAAAAAATATGTTTAAAACTGGACTAAGATAGCCCAGCGGTACCGTACGACTCTTTTGAGACAGTCACAAGTTATAATTAATGTATAGAAACCGGCTATACTCGCGGCTATACATCCGGATTTACGCTCATGAATGAGAGCCCCGTATGGGCTTGAAACTAGTCGGGCTCATCCGATAAAATAACACGTGAGTATAGCCGGTTTCTATACATTACTTGAGTTTTTCTTTTTAACCAATGAGTTTTTCTATTCAAACTTAGGTGTTTAACTGATATTGCCAATTTACCTCACGTTTATCTGCGATGAAAAACATCGTGAGGAAGCCCGCATATCTCTGGGGAATTCTCATGATATGGGTAACCCACCAATCAGCATTAGAACAGTGTCTTACCTCCTACTCTTCTCTTTAAAAAACAAAGAGAGGGGACTCATGTCCAACAGTGGTAAAGTAAGAGTTACTTTAATTTATATAAGAAGTACATAGATAACAACGTTTTCTATAATAATATAAACTAAACAGACCATTCCTCTATAGACAGATAGATTTCGTAGCTTGGATACTTAACAGGTTTCCCTTAAGGCTCTGAATACATGTTAATAGTCTGCAGACTTGCGAAGATTAAGGAATAAGCTTGCGCCGCTAATTTAGTTCATACAGTTGTAAATTGCTTATCCTATCCTACTAATATTATAAATGCGAAAGCTTATAATCATCGATATATGTTTGTTACTCTTTCACGGCGAATCCGCTGAACTAATATCGATGAATTTTGGCACAATTATTCCTTATAGACCGGAATAACATATAGGCTATAGAAATCCTGTTAATTCTTCAAGAATAGGATGACATTGAAAAGCGCCATCTATTATCAACATATCGCACGACAACTATCGAACGAGCTAGCGAACGAAGTCGCGGGTAAAAGCTAGTTTTATACATATATTACGAGAATCGGAAATAAATTTCTGAAAATTGTTTTTAAAATCAACATACTTTTCCGGTTGAGTAGAATAAACCTCTTTCTTACCGAGGTGTCGTAAAATACGACTAAGGTACGTTGACGTCAGGCAGGCGGCCGGTCGTAAAATACGTAGCCCAATCATGTGACAACATGTTCATAACATGTGCCAACCCCACTTGAATGGGACTAACTGACTTTGGACTTCTGAATGACTTTTCCTATAAACAAAATACTAACAGTACTTACTATCTAACGTAAGTAAGGACGTTTGTAAGTGATAAGGAATGTTCGTCCTTACATTTTTTTTAATTTTTTGGACTATTTTATAATGAACTCTAGAATTTATCTATAATTTTTTTTTTGTTTTTTTACAACAATGCACATGTATAATTATTGTGTCACTGGCTCCCAAGCTAGTTTAAACTGTATTTTGGTAACCAGTGCCCACCTTAACTTGGTTAAACTTATATATGTACAGGAGTAAAAAATATGGATTACGATGACAATAAATTACCTAATAAACATAATAAAATAATAGATAATAAACGTAATAAAGGAATTTGTATAAAACTAAAAAGAACAACATTTTAATGTTATTGATCAATGTATCGAAATTGATAATTATTATGGCAAAACACATTTCTTCGGTAAGCTAGTATAAATGTAAAGTTTATTCCGTTCTATTTCGCATTACATACTCTGATAATCTCATAACGTTTTTCTCGAGCAATTTACTTCAATCCATAAATCTAGACGGCGAGTGTGAACCAGCTTAAAGCTAAGACGGGACGGGTGCCTCCCTGGACCTCCCCCTACCCATATCCAGTACGGCTAGCGAATATGTAAGCCCACCGATGTTCATTAACTGAGCATGTTAAGCCGATGATCGCAGATAGAGCAGGGCTTGGGAACCAATAAATTTTTTAAATCCTTTTTTAAATATGGAAAATATAGAAGAACTACGCACATGGTCATCAAATACATAGGGAAAAATGTAAAAAGTTAATATAAAAATGTAGCATATGAATTTGAAAAGCTGTGGTAGCCCAGTGGTAACACCGTGCGCCTCTTTCGACGAGGTCTAGGGTTCAAACCCCGGGCAGGCACCAATGAGTTTTCTAGTAAAACTTATGTGTCTAATAATTGCTATTTATAACAGGCCGTAACTTACTTACTTTATATGAATTTAGATATTCCAAAGATAGCAGGAAATCTTCATGGTATAGGGAATTGTTTTACTCCAAATTTAACGCATGCGGGCCACAGGCAGTAATGAATGAATCAAAACTACTCGATCGATTTTAATCATTTTTTTCAGAGGGCTATATATTTTATTCCCGTGCGAAGCCGGAGCAGGTTGCTAGTATAATATAAATTTACTTATAAATTTTATTAAATATTTAAATATTCTTTATTAGCAATTTGTGTATTCTGTGTAGTTAGTATTAACAACCGAATAGAAAGATACGAGTGCATTGAAGTAAACCTGCTTGAATGTATCAAGCGGATTAAGCATCCTTTGAGTTTAAGTTCTCTGTTTCAATTTAAACTCTCATTTCAACGCATAATAGTTCTAATGCATATATATTTGTTGATTTGATATTATATTTATTTGATACAAGAAGCTGTGAGGATAAGTAGAATTTACCATTTTACCACCATTTTAGACCACCCTCATTTCTTACCGAATTGTCGTAAAAAGCGACGAAGGTAAGTTGAGCCGCCATGTGGTATTCTCTTAAGTAGAATAAACCGCCCTCTTTCCTATCCAGGTAGCGTAAAATACGACTTAGGTAAGTTGACGTCAGGCAGGCAGCCGGTCGTAAAAGACGTAGCCAAAACATGTGACTACGTAGTGCCGACCCGACTTAAAGTGGGATAAGGGCAAGAGCATGATGATTTATTTAACACAAGCTGAACCCACAACTTCATTCGCGTCAACTTAAAGGTTCAAATGCCCTAAATTATTTTTGCTGTTCTTTAAAGGACTTTTGCTTTATTATTTATTATTCAGCTTTGATTATACCAAAGTTCGACAATATTGCTCAAACGGGTTAGTTGTAAAAGGGTAGCAGACATGTAAAAATCAGTTTTATAACTTAATATTCCGTATTAATTTCATCGTGTAATTAGGTAATAATTTTTCTTTACATTTTACTTAAATGTCTTATTTTACTTAAATTTATTTATTAATATTCAAACAAAATAATTGAGCTATGCCAACTCATTAAGAATTTAACACTCATAATTTCAGGCCTAACTCTCAAACGAAAACAAAATGGCGTCATGTAATACGCACATCGAATACTTGAGACTCGTTCTTTTCCCGCCTGCGAGTGTCGTTGGCGGCATTAAATCTTAATAAAACCCGTCATGCATCACGATGGCGTCCTTTGATTTCTCACTCGGCAAACCGCGTCTCCGCATATCAAAGAAAATCACAACTCTTTTCATTGCGCGCCGATAGAATGTTCACAAAGACCAGCTTAATTGATCCCCCATTCCGCCCACCGTTTTTAAAAATTCAACCTTAGAGTGAACGCGGGTCGACACTGCGGAGACCTCGATAACGTGGACATTGTACCTTCAATTTAGTAATACAAATAAGCGAGCCTGGTCCTTCGGGCCCCAGTTACTGGCGACGCTTTCAAAAGAAACCTCTATTGTGTTCTACCCTCAATCACGGTCACGATTATCGAAAAGAAAACACTCATCTATATTTTAAATAATGATCAGGGCACAGGTCGGGGCGAACAATTGAGAGTGATGGATTGTATAGACACCGGCTATAAGGGCCTCACTACAACCATATTGTCACCCTCGCTTCTTGTGAAAAATTGGAAAATGTTCCTTGTGTTACTTTATGGACACTTGTATACATATAAAGGGTATATTACCTTATTTTATGTACAGTATGTTTTACATTTACATTACGTTTTACTAGAAAGCAAGTAGTAAGAAAGAATAGTTTTTATTGAGTAGAGTTGACGATTCAAAAGCACTTGTTTACAAGTTTATTTGAATAAAGAATATTTTGAATTTGAATTTAAATTAGTATTAATCTTCTCTATAAGCCTAGTGATGTGAGTTTGTGTAGTGATGTAATTTTTGTTGCTTTAATTATATTTAATATCTTAAAGATATAACGCTTGTTAGCGATGGTCATCGAGTTTATTGACTAACCGTAAATTTTTGAATAAGTATAAGCGCTTTTAAAATTCTTATATTAATCGTAAATAGTATAATAAATATTCCTTAATGGTATAGAGTTAAAACAGAAACAGAGTCCTAGAATTTAGATAAAACTTCTAAATCTCAAAATAATAATATTTTATTTTACTATAAAACAGTGCATCATACAAGGTTTGCATAGCGATATACTGTAAAGCATATATAATATGGCTTAAAGGCTACTAGCATTAGAAGTGATGCTATAATCAAAGGTACTCAATTTTTAGAGTATAGCACATTTTATATAGGTATTGTGAATCAGTAACCCAACTTATCAATAATGCAGGCTAAAATGATTATGTTAAGATGTTATAATCGGCATAATATCAAGATGGGTAATGCTACCGTGATAACTTAACAGTTTCTATATTATATATTGGAACGCTAAATTAGTATGAGGTACTTGGTTTCTAAGAAAATAAAAATCCAGAGGAAACTTCTGAAAAATCGTTGACGAAAAGTCATTGTCAATTAACTCATATACAAACAGCACCAGATAATTCTAACGAATTTAATAATCATAAGTAATAATTCCATAAAATCTATATATACTTAGATACAAAAAGATGGACTAACGATTGAGACTGTAACGACCTATTGAATGAAGGTAATTGAAATCATTAGCGTGAAAAAACGTCTGATAAGCAGGACGGCACCTAATTAGATTCACCCGACATGCCCTTCGAGACGTGGCCGTATACTAATCAACAGCATTCAAAGAAAATATATTCCAAGGAAAGAGGCCTGAAATTTAAAAAAAAAGGGCGTCGACAAACAGCATTTAATGAACGCCCCCCCACCCATACATCATTAACTGGTAGGGGTGTCGCGCAAACAATCTCGCTCCAGATTCGCAGGGACCGGTTGATAGTAGGCAGTAGTGCATTCGTTACAGAAGACGAGTGGTAACCATTGTGAGTCAAGCACGTCTGCGCTGTTGTGTCCGAGATGCGGATAATTGCCCCCGCTGCCTGAAGAAAAAAATATGTTTCATCGGGAGATATCGTCATTGTTTGTCCGGATGCACGCTACAGCTTTGGATAGGTCGAGACTTTTTTTGTTTCTGCGCGAACTGAAATAGACTTTAATTAATTAAAGTTCTATTTTGGATTCATATATTCTGTCTATATCTATATTAACACTTACACACACGGTCGTCCATTAATACTTATGATGTGGATGACAGAGAACTGGTAAACATATACATATATATATTTAAATAAATAAATATATGGGACACTTACACACATGGTCGTCCGTCCCCAAAGTAACTTAATACTTGTGTTGCGGTAGACAGATAACTGGTGAATATATACGTATATACTTTTTTAATACACACTTAAATACAAATACATACCCAGGCTCGAACCAACCAGGAAGAACCAACTAATTGGTTATAGAACATCTTGGTCCTCAACGGGAATCTAACCCGCGACCCGCGGAGCTAAAGGCAGCGTCACAATTAACTGCACCAACGGGTCAGTCTACTACTTTATAGTATGATTAATACTATTCTACTTTATAGTACAAAAAGTTTTTCTTTTTAATTCAACGCAGAAATGTCGCAGGAAGCTAAGTATTAGAGATAAATAGTTAGAAATTCAATAACCAGTATCGATATCCCACTGTCAGCAGTAGTATAGTGCATTTTAGCATAGATCCACGATGCTGCTCCAATGCGGATTGGTAGGTGGTTACATATCCTAAGAATCTCCCAGAGATACGCCGGTTTCCTCGTGATTTTTTCCGTTACTGAAAAGCGTGTAATAAACTGCAAATATAAATTTCCGGGGTTTGAACCTATGACCTTTGACGTGAGAGGCACACGGTTGCACCGTTTGAGTTAACAGCTTAATATGAGTTTGGTCCGGAAAAATTTTAATAGTTAAAACATACATTGAAAGCGTTTGCTGTTTTATTTATTTCTTAATTGTTACATATTGTTAGAAAAGAGAACGAAAAAAATTGCACATGTACAAAGAGGGACTTATCCCTAAAAGGGATCCCTTCAATTCAACCTTTGAATAACAGAAGAAATAAGATATGAAGTGAAATACGGATAATATAGAAATTAAAATAAAGAAAAATTATGTCCCTAGATTAATATTTGCACTCGATTACATCACATTATCATTTAACTATTTAATGTATAAATTATTTTTATATATAATAAATATGATAAATAAAGATGCTAGTAATATATAATTATTTAATACAAATATTTTCTAGTATATAACTTAAATGCTTTTAGTATCCACATAGTATCCACAAATTCAAAATTATCCTAATAGCAAAGTCTTTACGCAATCCATCGCAGATAATACGGTTTCACGCTAAAATTTATAGTCAGTTGTAAATTAGAAGGTCCGTGTTTATCGATCCTTATATCCTTAACTATAATTTAATTATATCTTTACGCGTTAATTTTGAGAGTACACTATACCCTCGTAATAAACAGACTTCAATATGTGGTACAGTTTATATGGCTTTAATAGCGTCCCACATTTGCGTATTGTTCCTCAAGATGCTTTACGGTGTCCCTCGAACAGGTAATGGCGTTATTTATTGGCAGTAAACCAAGATTTAGGCATGAGGACAAAGGGCCTAAATGATCGTAGAGGTTAAGGGTATCCCATTAAAGGCAGAAATTTTGATAGTTTGCGAGTACGGTAATTTGCGGCCGATCCAATGAAAAGCAAAAATTAAAGGTGTTATAAATAACTCAAAAACTGCCTTGAAATATGGCGAACCTTGATCGTCATCAACAGATAATTAATTGATGCTACTAATTTTTAATGCTAACAGAAGCATTATTTATCAATTTTTCATTCTTAACAATGGAGAATTCTTTAACGAAGTTTGTTTGATATTATCTTTCCTATATATAATTCTTCTTCTCCGTATGGCCTTTCGTATGATGACTAAAGTAAAAAAGTAACGGACTGTTACTATCCCACTGCTGTGCATAGGTCTCCTCTCTATGTTTTTGTAAAGAAGAATTGGAACTAAGACCTACTATGCTGATCCAATGCGGATTGGTAAGTTACACAAGTCTCTAAAATATTTTCCTCACGATGTTTTCCTTCACCGTAAAGCATTTATCAATTAGATACAACAAAAATTAACAGAAAAACTCATTGGTGCCTACTCGGGCCTTATAAATCCGTGACCCCCTCAATGGAATCAAACGGTTACACCCCTGGGCTATCACAGCTTCAGCAGTAATAACAAATCTAGTTAAAAATGCTTTTAAAAATGGCTTTTAACAAGATTTCAGGTCCGTGCTGTTAACCGTTGGGCTCCCTCGTCTGAAGCCAATCCTGGTATCAGCATCAAGTCATGCTTATCATAAACATGCATTGTCATCGGATTTAGACTAATATATAAAATTTCAGTTCAATCGGAACTCGGGAAGTCAGTCAAATGTAACTTGCAAGATTTCGTTCACATACATTGCAAGTTAATTAAAAGCTTTTAAAAAGGACGAGAATAGAATATGAAAATAAATACTCTCCTTGTACGATCATACTTTTTAAAAAGAAAAGAAAGTAGGCGTGGTATATTTATAACGGAGGCTTTGCGACTAGCCCCGGGGGTCTGATAAAATCAAATTGGAATTATTCAGGGTGAAAACCTACCATGGCATCTTGAAGTCAACAATGGCTTTCGACTTGTTCTTTGCGTTGCACCGTTATTAAAATCTCGTGAAACAATCGACTCGAAAGCGCACTTCCGCTCGCTACGTACAGACTTGGAATGCGAGGGAGAAATTATCGGGAAATAAGTTGTTCTTTGCGATCTACCAGCTTTTGTGATATTTAATATTGGCAAAATTTATATTACTGCCGTGTGTTAGACGGCTGAGTAGAATAGACCGCCCTCATTTTTTACCGAGATGTCGGAAAAGGCTACTAAGGTTAGTAAACCCACCGTGTGGTATCCGGTTGAGTAAAATAGACCACCCTCTTTCTTACTGAGATGTTGTAAAATACGAGTAAGGTAAGCTAATGTCAGGCAAGTCTTCGATCGTAAAATACGCAGCTAAAACATGTGACAACATGTTTATAACATGTTATCAAAAATTATATGAAAATGACATGCTTATAAACATGACTGTCATATTTTATGTCAATTTGGCGACATTTAGTGTATAGTGCATAAATCATTCAATTCATCTCTTTCTATAAAATAAATACAATTCTATCTATAAGTTAAACAATAAATGTGCCTATCAGTCAATTCTCATGCTGAGGTCATAAAGTGTGAACGAACATTCAATGCATGGAATATTAATACCAGGTCCACACCGATGGAGGCACCGAACGAATCATTACAGGACAATTATAACGCCACTTCACAGGAAACTGGAGGGTCCCCACTCGGAAATCTGATTCCTTTTGTTTTTTTGTGACGGAAGTCAAAATTCTCAAAGCCGCGCGTTGCCATCGAATGAGGGGTTTTTCTCGAAATTTCTCGCGAAAGTTTTCCTGGTTGTTTCGAGAAGTGCAACGTATTAATATATTAATTACAGGTTGTGTAAAATTATGCTGCCAGATGGTAAAATAGGGTAGTTTAAAAATTATTGCAATTATCTTTAAGAGCACCACATCTTGTGCAAGTTCGAAGGAAGTGATTTTTAAATAACAAGAACCTCTAATCATAATTGCCAGTACACATTAGAGCGCATCATTCTCTTGCCCTTATCCCACTCGTAAGTAGAATCGGCAATAAATAATCCACATTAGAGCAGCATAAGGTGTAAACAATAAAGTTATTGCAGTTGCTTCAATAAATATATTATTTGCCATTCCACTATTGTGCAAGGGCCTTCTTTCTCCATAGTTAAAATTTCATCTTAGTCTTTTCCTTGATCAAGAATAACATATTCCTTTTCTTCTTCAAACGATAGTCGTTTGCTTCGACCGTCCTCTGCTTAACAGGTCTCTTTAAGGTATCTATACACCGCACGACATTGTTCCGCTTGGATCCGTTGGTTCTCCACGACGATAGTGAGGTCATTAGTCCATCTCGCTAAGTTTTCCGATACAGAGTGCCCTTCCAGCACCTTCGAACCCTATCGCTTATCGATGCCCCGCCATTACCATTTCTATTCAGCGACATGCAATAAATAGAGGATTGTAAATACCAATAAAGTACATTTATATTTCTAGGAAACTCCGCCCAGGGTACCTGGAACCTGGAACCTGCGATTCTTGGCAACAATGACTAAAGGTAAGATCGTCTATCTTATCTTTATCTCATAAGTCTCATAAGCTCATAATTACGGTTGCTCATAACGATTACTATCCAATTGTTTCATAGATGTATTTTTGTTTAAAAAAAAGTAACGGACTGTCCCACAGCTGGCTATAGGCCTCTTCTCTCCATTCCTGGAGAGAAGGGTGGGAGCTCAGACTTACCACGCGGCTCCAATGCAGATTGGTAGGTTATAGATCCCATAGGATATAGTCCCCAGATTTCTCCAGAGATATGCAGGTTTCCTCACGATGTTTTCTTTCACCAAAAAGAGTGTGATAAATTGCAAATATCAATTAGACACATAAGTTTTAATAGAAAAATTTATTGGTGCCTGCCGGGGTTTGAACTCGTGATCCTCTCGCAAGAGTCGCGCCGTCACACCGCTGGGCTATGACAGCTTTCATATCTATTATCCAGCTTTAATTTTGTTTACAAGCTTTACATAAAAGGTATTTTCGCATTTCCAATGTATTTATAATTTACATTAATTACCTCAAAAGAGGTACTAACAAAAGTTTTATTTGCACTCTCGAACGACGGTACAACAAAGAGTTCCCTTACATTACTTTCTATATACTTTGTAGAAGTTCAATTCGTTACAGCGAGCGGCACAGCTTTTATCTTACCAATACAAGCTTCTTAAAATATTTTCATTCCTAATCTATAAGCGTTTGGCAGATAGGTACAATAGGTGACACGGTAGATCCCGAAGATAAATATCCAAACAATATACGCTTACCAAAACAAAGGTTAAGTGTATTCAGTGAGAATTGCTATTGTATGGTTATAAATTTTTTTTATAAATTTCCGAGTAATATAAAAAAGGTAAATTTAGCAAAAAAAAGGCATTATTCACATACCTTCTAGAAAATTGTTTCTATTCACCTAAACAATATTTAAATTATTGTACCGTTAATTGCAGGTAATTCTAATTCATGATGTTTAATATTTATTTGAAATATAAATTGTCACACTTCGTAGGTTAGCTGAGAGAGATCTCTGTCATAGGGATAAGTTGACCTTTGTACACTTTTTTTTACCAATAATGTTTTTCCAACATTTTTTATGGTACATAAATAAATAAATAAAAATAATTATAAGTCATTTACTTTTTGGACCTCGGAAAAGACAGATACGATTGTACTGACCTTTAAAAAACACCTTTGTAACCATATCTTTCCAAATAAACTAGTTAAATTTGAATTTGAATAAAGTACTCATACTGGAAGAAAGAATCCTGCAGAAGGAGGCCAAATTCGAAATCCAATGCGCTGCCCGCGGGACTGCAGGCGGAGTCACTGTACTGCGCCATTGGGGCGGTGTTTTTTGTAAATCTATGGCCACGTAAATATCACGTTTGCGTCGCCCACAGTACTAGATCCCGTGCAAGCAGTTCGTTGTTAAATAGTTCAACAATAGATGTGGCCGGTGGCTCATTAATGATGCATCCCTTCGGCTTCTGACCGTCTTTTGTGTGATCTCCAAATGTTTGCCTTCGTTACAAATGTGTTTGATGGCTATTTTACATTAGTCTTTCTAAACGTAACGGTAACGCGTGGTGCATAGTTGATTAATGAAAGGTAAATTATTGTATTCTCTTTACTTCGCTGTTGTTTGCTTTGTCCAAAGATTAAAAAGGGAACAAAAATAGTAAAGTAGTCTTATATGTTAGTCAATCTCAGAATCCATTGAAAATAAACTATTCTGCTTATAGTTCAAAACAAAATAAACATATAAATACATATAACTAGCTATCTGGCCGCGTGTTGCTGTAACTCAGTCTGGTTTCAAATTCCCCTCGAAACAGAACAACAATTAAAAAATGCTATGATCGCCACCAAACTTTACATCATCCGCTGGGTCAATCTAGAGATTATCAGAAAATTCGTAAAGCCTTAATACTTGTTGTAGATAACAGTAAACTGGTAAATATAAAATAATTATAACTTAGAAATACATATTATATGCACCCAGGCCCGAATAACCAACAATTGCTTATAGAAAATGTAGGCACTCGATGGGAATCGAACCTGTGACACGCGGTAGGCAGGGTCACCGCCAACTGCGCCAACGGGCATTAAGTTAATTTAAATATCTTAGGAATAGTCATTATAAGCTCGTAGCATTATAAAAACTCCGTTATATTAATATACTATGCCCTGTACTCTCCTTAAAAAGTGTTTTACCTAGAACTTGCCCTATGAAATAGAGAAGTATTAATAAGTGTGTGTAAAATGCTATTAGCTTGTGATATTTAATAGATATTGTATAGCATTAAACAATGAAATTTATAAATAAGCTTACATTATCCCTTTAAGTAACTTATATTAAAAAATATTTTTATGAATCCAGATTACTAAGCTGTGACAACCTATATAAAGCAACGGCTGAAGCAAGTCCGATACAGTCCTCCACAACGCGTCGTTTTCAGCCGAGGTTTGGTCTCACAGGAGGCACCCTTAAGGCGACGCTCCCAGGATGCTGCGAGTCTTGCTCGAGACTCGCTCTCCCAGTTTTTTCACTCCGGCGATGCTTCTGCGCTCGCCCGCTCTCTCAGTGACGCTGTCAAAGCCTCTAACGGCTAACAGCATTAGTTAGAGTCCTGAAAAAAAAATTCTTTCTCTTTTGGCGTGCAGCATTCGTAGCAGGTAGACGTTCCTCTTTTTTATATTTCTTTTTATTAACCTCAAATAATCACTATTCATAATAAAAGCGAATACTGAGTTTCTTGTCAGTTCTTCTCAAGTGGATTAATAAATAATAAATAAATAATAATTTATTTCATTTCATTCCATATAGTACAAATAGTTCTGCTTAAATTTAATAAATTAAACTAATACATTGTCGTAAATTGTGGCAGATATCTATTGATACTCGCACTAGGTCGCCCTGTATCGCGAGTATCAACCTTCCAATAATAGAACAATATAGAATATAGAAAATCATTATTCCAAATTTTTTATTTTTTTTTACAATGCATATTAATTATTAACATGCAATAATAATACGAAAATTAATTATGATATGTATACCAGATATAATGTATTATATCGGAATCATAAAAATATATATATATATATATATATATATATATATATATATATATATATATATATATATATATATATATATATATATATATATATATATATATATATATATATATGTATATGTGGGCATGCGTGTGTGTGTGTGACTGTGTATGTGTATGTTTGTGTTTGGGTGTGTGTGTGTGCGTGTGTGTGTGTGTGTGTATGTGTGCGTGTTTTGATACGTTGGTATGTGGGCTTTTAAATATTTATTTTAAGTAGGTCCTCAGTTTCTGAATAAGTTTTTTCTTTTAACCAGTTTGTGAGAACACTCTTAGCTCTTGTTAAAGGAAGTGAATAAATACCTACTTTACGATTTATTTTATTATATAACCTAGGGCCAAGGACACAGCAATGTCTCCTCGCGGTAGCTGATCTATGCCTTGTAATTTGACAAACAACCCATCTTCTTCTTTTAGATGTGTGACGAAAAGGTGTAGCAGCGTGAATCCTCAGTATTAGTTTTAAAATATATAATTGTCTAATAGTTAAAACAGAGCAGTCTTTAAAAAGAAGATGAGTTGGATATCTCATAGGCTTTTTCGATATTGCCTTTAATACGGCTCGCTGGGCTCTCTCCAAACGAAGCATGGTTGTAACAAACGTACCACCCCACGCGGAAATACAATAGCTACATATGGATTGGACAAGACCGAGGTATACTGTTATCAGAGTAGAAAAATCTGCAACAGGTGCTAATTTTCTAAAAATAAATGCTAGCTTTCTGACACGTTTGACCAGTAAGTCAATATGATTACGCCACGACAATGTACAATCTATGACAACTCCTAAGTATTTAATCTCAGATTTCATGGATATCTGTGGGCATGAGCAGGTATCACTAACTGGTTGACAAACATGAGCTCTTAAGTTAATGATGTTTGTAGGTTGGGAATTATTATTTGAAGAGAAAGTAACAAAGTTAGTTTTATCAAGATTTAATGTCAATAAATTCTGTGTCAACCAGTCTATAATAATTTTTATTGCTTGTTCTGCATTTTCACGTGCCTGTTTCCAATCTGCCCCCTCTATTAGTAGTACTGTATCATCAGCATAGCAATAAATTTTAGTACTAGGAATATGCATACTACATAACTCATTTATATAAATTGTGAACAACGTTGGACCAAGCACACTCCCCTGCGGCACTCCATAACTCGTTTGTTCATAAGAACTAACGTAGGATCCTATTTTAACGCATTGCTTCCGATTCATCAGAAAGCTAGAAAATATTTGAAGTGGTTTGCCTCTGATACCTATTTCTTCTAACCTGTTTACAAGTACTGGAGTAGAGACAGTATCAAAAGCTTTTGTCAAGTCGAGAAATACGATAATGGTTTTTTTCTTGCAATCGTCATTTTTAATAATGTTATCTACTACAGTACACACTGCGTCTTCTGTGGATTTGCCACTGTGACGATCTCGACCTTACATGCATATATTGTTAGAGTTATGTACTGAATTGGTAGTATGTTAAGGAAGGTATATAAATAAAAATATTTGTTTGTCATTTAATATGGTTTTCGTGATGAGTATTTGATACTCATTACATATATGTAGATTTTTCATTAAAATATTTTTATCAAAATTTTCCCATACATTTACGCTTAGCGCCGAACGTCACGCCGGCAGGCTGACATAGGTATTGGGTGACTGGCAGACGTTGCCGGGAGCGCTCGCGGTCTAGTACCGCAAGCCGAAGGCTTACGTTTACATGTACTTGGGGCGATACATGGTAGCGCTATGATCCCTAAACTATTTCTCAAAGCTTCGGCTTGTCATAACTGTGCAGTGAGAGACTTCGGTCTACAAGCTCACTAATAAAATGTAATTTCATTACATGTGACAAATTATATATTATTTTCCAACACTTTATAGTGTGAAATGGTTAAGCTTCGGCTTGGCATAACGGTGTGGTGAGAGACTTCGGTCTTGAGAGACTTCGGTCTTGTAGCTCACTAAACAAATAAAATGTAATTTCATTACATGTGACAAATTATTATTATTCTCGAACGATATAGTGCGAGTATAACTTGGTGAGGGTGACTTCGCTGAGTGGTGCTGGGCGCTATACTGAACAGTCTCTGGTGTGTACTGGTGTCGGATTGATGGTTTCAGGCCTGCAATGATTTCGGTTGTTGTAGTGTAGCCTCGCCTCGATCTGCTCCAGGCTGTGAATATCAGGATGGGTTTCCGTCTTGGTACAGAGCAGCCAGAGCTACTTGATGAGTTTTGGGTGATACGGATTGGATTTCAGGCCGGTATTGATCTTCGATCTTTACTGTGTAGCCTTGTTTGATCTTTGGACGCCTAGGACTCTAAAAGTAATACTGTTCATCGCACGGAGTCTTGCGGGGTAAACCTGCACTAGCCGTTATAGTCCTTCTCAGGACTTCCCCATAGTAATACACGAACGTCGACGACATTATAGCATGTCGTAGGGTCGCTGGTCGGGTCTTTATTAACAAGATTGCGGACTAGCTTTAGAAAGTGTTGCCTGCCCAAAACTCTATCTTACGTAGCTTGCTACGCGTAACAACTATATAAGTAACTAATTCTTATATGCCGATCGTGGAATCAGCCAAAAGGATGCATTGAAGGCGTGCGTTAGTGATGGACACATCACGTTATACACCTACATATTTAGCACAATAGTGCTAGCACTACAAACATATATTATTGAATTATCAACACATAATGCGAGCGCTTTGCGTTCTTAACTCTTCGGAGTAAACATTTGCCACTACGCGTGGTAAGAAGCAACACAAAACCTTCTATTACGTGATCTCTGCGGAGTCATTTGCAAATCTTCGAAATCTGCCACTTCGTGTGGTAGCAACGACATCAACTTTACTGTTATGCGATATCCGAGGAGTCATGTACAGTATTAGCTTTATGCTATTATATATTCCACTATATGTGGTTACAACGACGAATGCGGCACGCACCGCTTGAAATGCTTGCTATTGGCAAGATGCGCTGTCTTATTATAAGAATTGGATATTTATATCAACAAACAAGGCTTTATGCCTCATCGACACAATTATGGCTAACGCCGACTCACAGCTTCGGCTGAAATGATATTTGGACTTAGGTCCTAGCACTGCGACCGGGCACTTGTGCCTTATCTTGGACTACGGTCCTTACCTGGGACTACGGTCCTTATTGAATTACCCTAAATCTCTTTAAGAGCATTGACGGGTGTTTATACAACATTATATAAATAACCTGGCTCGAGGGCGCAGGCACACTATAAATTGCATACCCTAACCCTACGGGGGGGGGCTCATATCCTATGGACGGAGCTCACCGTTGGTAGCGGGTGCGGAGCTACTGACTATCCCTCTCCCTTTATATTTTTCCAAATCGGAAGAATGTAATTGACGGGAGAGAGATACCACATCGCTAAACTTCTCTACGGAGTTGTTTAAGGGCTAGGTATTAAGATCGAGTGAGTGATCTTTCTGTTGGCTATAACATTTCTAATTTAAATATTATTATCTTAGAACTTCCCATTCGGGATGGTTTAAAGTACGATCTGACGATCGAGCGATCCTTCTGTTTGGCTTTGAAAAGTCTTATTCCGTTTATATTGACATAGTTTTTCGCCCCGTATTAATGGCAAACAAATATTACAATAAATAAAATATATATCAACTAAATCCCACTCTGATGGCTATATCTATGAAGTAATAACATAAGGGACATTCAGCCTTCTGAATGTCTCGCATTTTTTTTATTATTTTTTTTATAATAACCTGTTCGTGTATTGAACATATAGAGTCTGTTCATGTATAGTACATGTAAAACTTGTTCTTGTATTGGATAAATATATAATCTGTTTGTGTATCGTGCACTTATTATACAACAAATAAATCATATTAATTTAAGCTTGCTTTACGCCTCCAATCTGATGAATCTGTGGTCTCTGACGCTCTAAAAGGATTTGAGTTATTACATACACAACGTTACATGGGTCCTAATCAGCTAGACGAATCACGAGCCAATTATATTTTAAAGTGCTAGCGATCTTGCGCTAGTTTTATGCAGTTTGGTGGTAGAGCGCGAGCGCTCTAGCCTCATTCTAATAATATAATTTATATTGATATTATAAATTTAGAGATGAATAGATTGGAGTGGAGGGCAGATCGTTACACCACGTCGAAAACCAAATTGATTTGGAGATACAATATTATATTTTTCTAAATATGAAACTAATCGGGCATTTAATATCTTTTCAAAAACTTTTGAAATTGCGGGCAGTACTGATATGGGTCTATAATTAGAAACGATGTCTCTATCTCCATTCTTGTAAATTCAAATTCAAATTCAAAATATTCTTTATTCAAATAAACTTGTATACAAGTGCTTTTGAATCGTCAACTTTACTGCTGGTTCGGAAAGCTGTTCCTACCAAGAAGAGCCAGCAAGAAACTCGGCGGTTGCTCTTTTAAAAAAATAATTCTTAATATTATTTACATTAAGTCGTTACTGTCTTGTACAGGTTCAAAGAGAGCTATATCCACACATTCTTATCTTCTAAATAATCTGCAAGAGTATAGTAGGCTTTCTGTACCAGCCTCTTTTTAACAGTGTTTTTAAACTGCTGTAATGGCAGTGCTGAAATTGATTGCGGAATTTTATTATAGAATCTTATACCAAAACCCACAAACGAGTTACGCACTTTAGCAAGGCGCAAAGCAGGAACCGCAAGCTTATGTCGGTTTCTGCTTTGTCTATTGTACACATCACCTATCGTTTTATAATTCTTTATATTTTTATGTACATAAATTAAATTGCTCAAAATATACTGTGAAGCAAATGTAAGAATACCTGTTTCCTTAAACTTCTCTCGCAGGGAATCACGCGGTCTTAAATTATAAATGCCACGTATAGCTCTCTTTTGTAAAACAAAAATTTTTTCACTATCCGCGCATTTACCCCATAGCAATATTCCATAGGACATAATGCTATGGAAGTAGGCAAAATAAACAAGTTTTGCTGTTTCAACATCTGTGAATTGTCTTATCTTTCGAACAGCGTAGGCCGCTGAACTCAGTTTCCCTGCAAGAGTTGTTACGTGTGTGCTCCATTGGAGTTTTGTATCCAGGGATATTCCCTATAAATAGGATGAACTACGGCCCTTTTAAGAATATTCGGAAACACACCCTGATTCAAAGATAAATTAATAACATGCTTTAAAGCTGGGATAATGGCATACCGAGCATCTTTTAAAATCTTAACGGGAATGTAGTCCCCTCCAACTGCACTATCATTTCTAAGACTTGTTATTATAGTGTCAATTTCTGCCTCAAATGTATTAAGTAATACCATCGAGTTGAGAGATCTACCACTATTGTAACCTTGGGAGCGTTTTGTAACAGTAACTCCCTCTGTTTGTGCCTTTTTCTCCAATAGGGGTAGTGCCAGTTGTTTTCCTATACCTACAAAGTACTCATTAACTTTATCTACTGATGTTTGAGGATCATTAGAAAGACATAAGAGCTCTTTAGGTGGGATGTTTGTACGCGATTGGAGATGAGTTATTTCTTTCACAACTTTCCACGTGTTTTTTGTGTTGCCCTTAGCAAGTAGGAGTTTGTGGCTCTCATAGCTAATCTTTAGGTTTTTTAATATTTTATTGCAAAAGTTGCGATATCGTGAATATGTAAGTCTTTTAATACTATTATTAGGATCTTTTCTTGATTTTATATGCAAACGATCGCGATTCCGTATACATCGTAAAAGACCTGGTGTTATCCAAGGCTTGAGGTTATGCAATTTCCTTGGAATCCTAACTGTTGAGGAATGAGTGTTAAGTACAGAGGCTATTGTGTTTACTAGTATTTCAGTAGCTACATTTGGATCATTTTCTGATAGTATTGGTAAATAATTAGTATTAATAATGCGGTTACTACTTCTTTAAAATTAGTGTGCAACCTTTTATGATCGCTGTTAGGTATACTTGGTATATTCACTTCAAGACTAAGAAACGTGGGTGCGTGGTCTGTAATAAAAGTATCAAAAACTAGCGTGATTGCCTTTTTATTTGTTTTTAAAATTACATGATCGAGGCATTTGTTTTCACGAGTTGGGAAATAGTGGGCTGGTAGAAGACCATGAAAGGAAATAGTGTTCAAATAGTCATCGGCTTGGGAATTATTATTATTAGGGTCGATGTTTAGGTTCATATCGCCTGTAATTACTATAGTTTCAAATTTTGACAAAGCAGAAAGTGTTGTGTTTAAACTTGTTATAAAGTTGTCTATATTGCGAAATGAGGGTGAACGATATATGCCAATTATAGCCATCTCTTGATTGATGTTAAGAATGAGGCAGTTAGCGTCTATTATCATTGAATCGATAAGTGTGCATTTAGTTTCAGATCTTACATATGCAACCACACCATCGTTTTGGCTGGCTAAACTAGATTTGTATGAGATATATCCAGAATTAACAGGAGTATTAATAACTTTGCTCAGCCAACATTCGGTTAATATTACAATGTCACATTGGACATCAATTGAATGTAGTAATACATTTAGCTCATTAAAGTTATGATTTAAACTTCTTATATTCATGTGGAGTACATTTAAATACTTATTACTCTGTTTTAAATAAGTACTACACTGAAAGGGATTACATATATGTGATTCTGATACAGTGACATTGTCTAAGTTACTAGTGATTCCTACTATACTATCCAGCTTTGAATAAGGTAAAGTTATGACGCAGAAAATTGAATTTATAAATATTAATATGGGCACATTTTCGCAGTACTATACGACAATTACGTCCTATTCTGTAAGTTTGATAGTTACTCTGGACATAACTTATCAGATAACATTCATTCACAACTGTAACAGTGTAAAATATGATCGAATTATATATGTGTTTGTATTTGTAAGTGTTGGTAAATACATATTGACATAATATTAATATCTCGGCACCCCATCGTGAATACTTTTTTATATAGGTATTTTTTATATAGTATTTTTTATATAGTAGGTATAATATAGGAGTATTTTTTATATAGTAGGTACAATGCAAAAAACTTGACATAACATAGCATCCTAAACTACATGTTAATATAACATTCTGTATGGACATACTTATTTTATATACTATCGTATCATGACAATTCTTAGAAAACCTAAGCTTATTTAAATCAACAAACAATTTTGTTAACACCGGCATAGCATTTTGCTTAAACTTTAACAAATTATTAATTTTATTGTTCAAAATGTATATAAAATTTACCTGATTCGTATAATTATATATATACTTAGAATAATTTTTTATAATTATTAACAACAAGTAGTATAATTTAGTCAGTTTGTATATTTGAAAAATATAAAATGTGAATGAGTAAAATATAGCTAATTTTAAAATACACTCGAAAATCGACCGTTTACAATTAATAATAATATAATATAGTCACATATCTTTATTTATTTTTTCGAGATCACATTCATCATCAATACGATACCAACGCTCACCTTCTTTCTTACGAATATATACCCTGCCATTAGTCGTCCAGCAAAATGCATATCCATGTTTTGTTTTACTTTCTCGAGCTAGTGAAAAAAGTTTGCGGGTATTTGATGTAAGGTGTTCAGAAATATATATAGGTTTTGGTGGACAATCTAACTTGAGGTCTTTAGTATTGAGCTTGTTTTCTTTATGTTGTCTATTATACGTTCTAGATGCTTGTAATATTTGTTCTCTCATCGCAACTGTAGTAAAATCCACTATCACCGTTTTTGTGGCACTATCTTTAGTATTTATGTGGTATGTATTTCGAATGTCTGAACTCTTAATTGTGAAGCTTAGACCAAGTCCTGCATTAGAAATAAGTTTCGTTAATGATTCTTTATTAGTAATCGCTTTACTAGGTATGTTACGGATTTCCAGACTAGACATATTACAGTGACGCTCTAAACGCTCCAATTTTTCTTCCAGAGTCTGAATATGCGCCAGGTGTTTTATTTTGTCTGATTCCAGTGATTCCAGCTTCACCTTAATGTCATCATATTGAGCAGAGATAAACTCGACAGACGACCGGATATCGTTATTTTGTTGCTCGATAGTACTAATTGTGTTTTGTAATAGTTGAAATTTTTTATTTTGTTGTTCTTTAAACTCTTAGAAAAGCTTACGTATCTCCTCCATGAATACAGCACACTCATCATCCTCACTCGACCCTTCACGTCTACGCTTTATTTGGCGGTTCTTTTTACCATGCGAACAGGTGTCGTCGCCTTGTATTGCACCTAGTCCTATTCGCGATTTACTTGGCGGTGTACGTGCAGTATTCATGATAGTACTAGACTTTCAAATGTATAGATGTGACAACAATGTTCTCATAGACGAAAGTTCTCAGTATCCAATAGTCATAATTAGCTTTAATAGCAAGAAATATGTGGAAAACATCGGTCATCTGAGATATCCTTACAGTTTTAATTAGCAATATGTAATAAGAGATGAATATAGTTTGACCGGGTTTGTTAGCAAATAGGCATCTTTTGACTGACAGTTGACGGAGCTTGCAATCGTCAATGCGTATGATATTTAATTTTTTTACGTATGTAGCACTGACCTTTAGAGTCCAATATCGCGTAGTAGATTCTTGGCCAGTCGTCTTGTGCTGTCAGTTGCTAATAAGTTATGCACTCCTGGTACTCGATCACAAATAACACAACTGTATATAATATATATATTTTTTTTTATTGGGCAAAAACTCAATTAATTAATTTACAATGTACACGTCAACTCCGTATGCGGGTGCGCAGGGAAGGGATTAGTGTTCCGAACTGGTGGTAGAATGCATTATGTCGTTGGATCTTGTAGTGAATTGTTGGTTAACAGTAAGGTGCCCGGCGTGATTCCCTAAACGCATTATTTTTTTATTAATTTTAAATTGAATTTAGACTGAATTTCTAACAATATTTTATTGACTCATTGATCCTTAGTACAACCTGGTATCTGATTATTTCTATAATCTGAGCGGACGAGCCTAACAGGGAACATTGTTTGTTCACAAGCAAAACTCTGACCTTTCGCGCGTAAAATTACTATCACCTCCACCTAAGGTAAATATGTCGGCAAGAAATTCGCTTTGAACCCTTGTGGTCCTTTGTTGTTCAACTAAAACTATTCACAGTTAATCCCTGGATAAACAGTACTTGCTAATAAATTAGTGTGTTATTAATATATGTTACTGTGACCCTATGGTTGGCAGGTGTCCCCCCGGGCCCTGTTTCATATTCAACAAAGGAAACAGCAAGAAGAGGTTTTCGTTCAACGGTAAATATTGTACGGGCTGGTTTTTGTGATGTTTGAATAAATGAGTAACTCACGGTTGACCGACGGGTAGCTTTGGATTTTATGCTAATATTGTGCTTGAAATTCTCTTAGTTACCTCTAGGTTGGTACTGGTCCAATATTTAATTATTGCATACACTAAACCGAATGTCTTTAATAATTTCCGAAATACAGTTAAAGGTACGGTATATTCATTTTTAAAACCAGAAAACCGAAATAAATTATATTGTAAGCATTATTTATTTTTACAATTTTCATATACAGAACGATTAATTAATAATAACTTGAGCATACCATTCGGAACAAAACAGATTATTTTGCTGTGAAAGTATTATAGAGAGGTATAAAAATGTACATTCTTCTAATTTTTTACAAAACATATTTTAAAACATACATCATTCTTCTGCTCTTATCCCACTCCAAGTGGGGTCGACACGACATATTCTTACATGATTTGGCTAGATATTTTACGACCGCCTGCCTGACGTCAGCTTAGTTTTGTCGCCTTTTACGTCACCTCGGTAAGCAATAACGGTGGTCTACTCAACTCAACCGGATTCCACACGGTGGGTGAACTTACCTTGTTCGCCTTTTACGACACCTCGGTAAGAAATGACAGTGGTATATTCTACTCAGCTGGATACCACACGGCGGCAATAACAAACATTCTATTATTGAGGATAAATAAACACTTACTATAACGTAAATGAATTTGTAGGTACTTCTACTTTTATCTTACTAATATTATAATTGTGAAAGTTTGTAAGTATGGATGTATGATTGTCACTCTTTCATGGCAAATCCGCTGAACCAATATCGATGAAATTTTGCACAATATTCCTTATACACCGGAATAACATATAGACTATAGAAATCCTTTTAGTTCTACAGGAATAGGATGACATTGAAAAGTGTCTAATAACGACCTGTCATACGACAACAGTCCACGAACGAAGTGGAGGTAAAAGCTAGTAATATATAAAAGGATATTTTTTAATTTCGAAACATGGCCTAAGTTAATAAATAGCGTAAAATCTCGGCTGGGGGGAGGCGGTGGCTAAGTGAGTGCTTTACGTCATATCCGAAATCCCGGTAAAGTGAGTCCAGTAAAGCCGCCGCTGTTCGATGGTCGAGCTCGTTGCGATCTCAGTAATAGCAATAGCTTTGTATTAAAGCCGCTCGGAAGACATTTTGGCGTTTGGTACAAGAACTATCGAAGATTATTTTTTTGGACGTGATTTATAGAACTAGGCGTTACTTTGCGGAACGACGACAAAATCGCAAAGCTTTTTCGCTTTCGCTTTCGTACGAATGAATGAATAGCACTGGCAACGCCAGTAACGGAAAGCAGTCATAAAGTTCCTAATGACCATAGGTTCGAAATCGAATCAATCAATTCAAGGCCTTTGTTACAGGTGTAACAAAGGCCTTGAATTGAACATATGGGAGCAGCTTGAGATTATCAAACATAGCAGTGGTACCTTCATTAACGATAAATGTTTCTAGTTCAAGCTTGTTACACGTGTTCGCAGGCAAAATAAAATAAATGGTGGTGTTGAACCGATTAGTATATAACCAAGCTTGTTTGGGCATTGCTTTGCTTTGTGATTTTGTCGTGGAGTCTATCTCCTGATGATGCTACGGTTGCGGGGCGAAACGATTGTTGAGTTTGTGATAGTGAACGTATGTAGTGTTTGTGTGTTTTAGTGGCGGTGGTGGAGGTTTGTGCATGTGTTTTTACCAATTCTGCATATATCAGGTATGAAAATGGATTTTCCACTTTACATTTAGCATTATGTATAATATCTAGGTGACCGAGCTTCGCTCGGTAATTTTTTACAAAAAAAAAACTTAAAAAAAAAGAAAAAACAATTATTTAATTGGGGATCGATCCTTGGCATTTACATTTCTCGAGGCTGCCCGTTACCCGAATAAGCTACGTCGACTTGACAGCTAATGGCGAAAATTCAATTCAATATAAATGTTAGTGTTTTTTAATGCCTAAAAACAGAGATAAAACAATATTTTTTTTACATAAAACGTAGCTAGATCAATTTTTCTCCCCCAAAACCTCCTACATTCTGAATTTCGGGAAAATCGTTGGAGCCGTTTCCGAGATTCAGAAAATATATATATATACAAGATTAACTCATTTAAATATAAAGATTATCTATTTTACTTAATCGCGGATTATAGCAATATAATTTTATTTTTACTTTTGTATTATGGATCTCCTAAAGTTATCAAATTATTATACACTAAATTATATAGTATAAGTTAGTATCTAGTAAACGCCAACATATTTTAAAAAAGCAAATAATACGTTACTATTTTAAATCGCCTGGATCTTATGCCATAGACTCCGCCGCTATATCGGCGTGGCTTAGCGCTTTTTCATCAATCCTGCTTTATTACAGCGGATTCGCTTTTGTCTACGTCCGGATGCCGGTCATTTAGCCGGACCGAGCCGGGCCCTATTACAGTCATACGATTCCATTCGTATCTGTCGCGGAAGGCCGTCCAAATCTGTCTTCCGACGTCATCGCCTCAGTTATGCCTTCCAGAATTTTAGTTTTAGGGCTCCTTGGTTAAATCAGTGGGTCGTTGCTTCAATCCTGACTAATACAAAATGAAGTACAACTTATAGTACAATTTAATTTATGACTTTCTATCAAAAGGGCTTTCTCCTTTTTCGCACAAAGAATCATCACCGCTGGGCTATCACACCTTATATATATATATATATATATATATATATATATATATATATATATATATATATATATATATATATATTGACAAACTCATAAATAACACGGCTATCTTATTAACATGCAAAGTAAACTATCTATTCGTAAAATGGACATAAGTCACTGTCGAAACGAAGCATAATCAAATAAAATGAAATAAAATGGAAATCGCTTATTCTAGAAATGTGCTATAATATAACATAATATATTTACATATACAAAACAGCGTCTTTAAGTTTACGCCGTGTAGTATCCGGCTGAATAGAATAGTACCACCCTCATTTTTTATCTCGGTGTCGTAAAAGGTGACTAAGGTAAGTTGACCCACCGTGTGGTATCCGGTTGAGTAAAATAGACCACACTCTTTCTGACCGAGGTGTTGGAAAATACGACTAAGATAGTTGACGTCAGGCAGGCGTCCGAACGTAAAATACGAGGTTTCATGTGAAAACATGTTTATAACATGTTGTGCCGACTCTACTTAGAGCGGGATTAGGGCAGGATTATGAATGAATAGTTTTAAGTAATATGCTTAGCTACGTCATAAAATTCCTGTATCATTACAATTCTTCAAGACAATAAAATCAAAATGCGTTAACAGTGACAAACATTTACCGAAACCAACTAAATAGACAATCGACTCTCGCTTGACCATATTTTTTTCTTTCTCTTTTTAAGCCACTTGATGTATACCCGTCCATTGTGCGTTTGTTTTCTGTTTGGCGATTTTTAACCGGATTACACGCTTCTTCTTACTTGATCACGTCTACGTTGCCCTCTATTTATGAGGCAATATTTTAGGGAATATCGAGTAAAGTAGCCTTTAATCTACTGATATAATGGGGTGTTAGCCGGGTATCTCCTCGAGTTCAATTGTATTCGGTTTCTTATTGCTTGGGGGTATTCGCTTTTAATACCCGTCTTATGATTACTGTATTTATTGTTGCGTATCAGGAAAGTGTACAGTTGTATTATTTCTCAACAACAATTGTATGTTTATTTTATTTAATTTCAATTATGTATGTTTGTCTTTGTTCTATACCATAAATAATCTATCATTTACCGAATTTAAGGACACAAAAGTACATATACATAACATTATTTTGCTATAATCAGCGATAAGTGATTAGAAAATATATAGTGCTAAATGTATAGTGGACGTATTCGTTTTCATACCGGATTTCATGCAGTATTCGTAAAAAAACATGTACTACAAACCTCCACCACAATACACAGCACTTCACATATTTACTATCACAAAATCAATAATCGTTGCAACCGAAGCATCGTCAGCAGATAGACTTGAAAACTAAATTTTAAAATACTATCTCAAAAATTATCTATATAAATTATTTGAATTCGTGACATTATAGACACCAGCAACTGTTACACTATTTTAATTTGTGACTTGTTTTACTAATTTATTTAAAGTACTTGGGTATATTTTTTTTAAAGATAAAAAACTCAATAAAAAAAAAAAGCGTGACACGTCACATACACAATCGACCCCAGATTTCGACCTTTTTTGGTCCGCGCGTTAACAGTAGAATAGACCACCGTCATCTCATACCGAGGTGTCGTAAAAGGCGAATAAGGTAAGTTGACCCGCCGTATGTTATCCGGTTCAGTACAATAGATCACGCGGCCGGTCATAAAATACGTAGCCAAATCATGTGACAACATGTTTATAACATGTTGTGCCGACCCCACTTAGAGTAGGGTAAGCGCAGTAGGATCATGGCATATAAAATTTGATATTTTACTTATTACATTTAAATGTTTTCCGTCAAATTTAATATTGTCAATTAAAAGCTTCGATTTATTTTTCATTTCCTCAAATTGTTCTTATAAACATTGGTGCAAGCGAACGCATCACAACCACTATTCCAATATTCCCTGGCACTTGGCAAGGTTCCCAATGTAATGGGATTAAATCATGCGACATTAACGTCGTTCCACCACGCCGCCATAAATAATCTGCCTTTTATTAAACTCGAGATAAATGATTATAGACTCCGGCCACTGTCCCCCCTTCGTGTCCTGCTTCTTGGACGCCTCAACCATTGTCATTGTAATTAATTGCAAGTGTACTGTTTTTACTTGACTGGCCCGTTGGCGCAGTAGGTAGTGATCCTGCCTTCAGCTCCGCAGGTCGCGGGTACGATTCCCGCTGAGGGCCAAAATTTTCTATAAATTAATTTGTTGGTCTTTGAGACTGGGTGTATATTTGTATTTAAGTATGTATTTAAAAAATATATACGTATATATTCACCAGTTGTCTGTCTACCGCAACACAAGTATTTAGTTACTTACTTTGGGGACGGACGACCGTGTGTGTAAGTGTCCCATTTATTTATTTATTTATTTACTCAACTTATATTAGTGTGTGTATTCGCCGTGAGGTATCCGGCTGAATGGAATAGACTAACCTCATTACTTACCGAGGTGTCGTACAAGGCGACTAAAGTAAGTTGACCCACCGTGTGATGTCTGTTTGAGTAGAATAGACCACTCTCTTTCTTACCAAGGTGTCGAAAAATACGTAGCCAAATCATGTGGCAACATGTTAATGTTTATACGTATGTTTGTTTGTTTGTATGTAGCCAACTCCTTTGAACTCTATTTTGACCCCATTTTGTTCAAAAAGTGAATAGACAAATTAAATTTACACTTATTTTTCAACTACCACTACTACACTAAAAAATAATTAAAAAAAATCGTTAATAAACGTAGTTCAAATTCAAATTCAATTCAATTCTTTATTCAAATAAACTTGTAAACAAGTGCTTTTGAATCGTCAACTCTACTGCTGGTTCGGAAAGCTGTTCCTACCGAGAAGAGCCAGCAAGAAACTCGGCGGTTGCTCTTTAAAAAATATAATTCTTAATATTATTTACATTAAGTCGTTACTGTCTTGTACAGGTTCAAAGAGAGCTATATCCACACATTCTTATCTTCTAAATAATCTTCAAGAGTATAGTAGGCTTTCTGTATCAGCCTCTTTTAAACAGTGTTTTTAAACTGCTGTAATGGCAGTGCTGAAATTGATTGCGGAATTTTATTATAGAATCTTATACCAAAACCCACAAACGAGTTACGCACTTTTGCAAGGAAGGCGCAAAGCAGGAACCGCAAGCTTATGTCAGTTCCTGCTTTGTCTATTGTACACATCACCTATCGTTTTATAATTCTTTATATTTTTATTTATATAAATTAAATTGCTTAAAATATACTGTGAAGCAAATGTAAGAAGAATACCTGTTTCCTTAAACTTTTCTCGCAGGGAATCACGCGGTCTTAAATTATAAATGCCACGTATAGCTCTCTTTTGTAAAACAAAAATTTTTTCACTGTCCGCGCATTTACCCCATAGCAATATACCATAGGACATAATGCTATGGAAGTAGACAAAATAAACAAGTTTTGCTGTTTCAACATCTGTGAATTGCCTTATCTTTCGAACAGCGTAGGCCGCTGAACTCACTTTAAATAAGTTTAAACAAAAACTAAATTAGTCGTTTAATTAATTAGGCCAGTAACATAGCAAAACTATTATAATGTAAATTTCATAATATAATATTAAATAAAAGTGATCATTATTTTTACTACGAATAATATACTAGTTGTTAAAATTTATTAATAAAAAAAAAATTATTTAAACTTTAGCGACTAAGATTGCTCTTTGCATTAATTTTCGTGTAATAAAATTAGCATTTGGCAACGATATACATTAAAAATAAATAAAAAATGTAGCATAAATACGGGAATTTACTTAATTTTATTAAATGATATATGTATACCTCCTTTATTAACGTCTGTAACTTTTAGTAGTACTAATCCCCTCGACGTCTTGTCAACTGAGTGATACTAAAAAAAGATATTTGATTAGTGTCCGCTAGCCGCAAGGGGCGTGAGTTGTTCCAATGGCTACTGTAACGTAGATATAAAGATATTTGTGGTACCACTCCTCAATAACATTGATATTTTTTCCCCCTTTTCTCCAAAGAAATCATGATTTTAACTTGTACTAGCAATCGCTACGCCTGCGTGGAAAGATTAGAACCGTAATATAGTGCTTTGATAACCATAAAAATAGTTAAAGTGGGTTTACTTTAAAAGCTAGATATATGCTGTCGCGGGCTTTTATTTAGAACTTTTAGAGCGAAACAATTTTGCGATACATAATTTTTGAATAGCCATCACCGTTTACTCAGCACACGCAACGAAAGTTGATTTTTTTCCGTTTGCGTTTTTTTATTGCTGCTCTACTCCTATTTATCTAAGCGTGATGTTATATATTATATAGCCTGTAGCATTCTTCGATAAATGGACAATCTTACACTGAAATAATTTTTCAAATCGGTCCAGTAATTCCTGAGAGTATCTCGGACATATCAAGAGAAGTGTATTTCAGAGCGGGAATTTTGGTGTTATATTATATCGTGTAATTGAAGTAAGTGTGCGATAACATAACTTACGTTTGAAACATGTGGATCTGTAAAAAGAATGTTCAGGTTAAATTTCGACAAATCCTAACCACAGGGCTCATATTAAGATTTTTTTTATTCCAACATTCTCTCTCTCGCTATAATAACGCGTTCTTACTTATTATCTGGTAATTGTAGTATCCGGCTGAGTAGAATAGACCACCCTCATTTGTTATCGAGATGTCGTAAAAAGGCGACTAATGTAGGTTGACTCACAGTATGGTATTCAGTTGAGTAGAATAGACCACCCTCTTTCTTACCGAGTGTCGTAAAATAGGAGTAAGGTAATTGACGCCAGGCAGGCGGCCGGTCGTAAAATACGTAGCCAAATCATTTGACAACATGTTTATACATATAACTTGTTGTGCTGAGCCCACTTAGAGTGGGATAAGGTCAGGAGGATGACTTAATATCTAGTAAAATTCATCGTAATGTCATATCTAGTTATTCTCTATATCCAAACATTTCCCTCGCACATTATGATCGATATTCCCCTGATGATGCGTCAAGGGAAATACTTTTAACTAATTCCGTTGTGACCTTTGTTACATGCGCTATCTTTGTGGATACGTGACGTGATGATTAGCTGTCAACACTATGTATTACTTAGGTGTGAATACGCAACTGTATTTTAAATATAAACAACCGGGTCACATCGCGATAATCATGTTACCTTTGTATAAGGTTCGACTCTGTCAGTTCGTGACCACGGTGGATGCAACTCTGCCGAAACGTCGAACCTTATACAAAGGTAACGTGATTATCGCGATGTGACCCGGTTGTTTATATTTTAATTAGTATCAATCGCGAAAGTTTAAAATCTATGCAACTGTATATTGGTATTAAATATCTAGGGGTATCTAATTATTCAAATGATTCTTTAGGTAACAACGACCGATGCTTTTACTCATTCGCCATCTTGAGTGTTTAGGTAACTTCAATAACGCAACATGTGATTACCCTGTTACTGTTAAGATTTTATTTAATCATTTATGCTTCCCCTGTGTAGCCATTTACTGTGCCAAATTTTTTCAATTTGGATCTAAAAATTAGCTGTTAAAGTGTTACAGAAAGACAGACTTTCTATTTATAATATTAGTAAAATATAAGAACAAAACTGTAACTGTGCATAATGATTCTTAAAAAAATGAAATTGTATTATATCAACCCCAACATATGTTTATTTTTGATACGTAAAAAGGAAATACAGTTTCATAAATATAACAGCTAATAATTGTAAGCTGTGGTAGCCCAGCGGTAACACCGTGCGCCTCTTTCGAGGAGGTCTAGGGTTCAAACCCCGGGCAGGCACCAATGAGTTTTCTAGTAAAACTTATGTGTCTAATTGATAATTGCAATTTATCACACGCTTTTCGGTGAAGGAAAACATCGTGAGGAAACCTGCATATCTTTAGAGAATTCTGGGGATATGTGTAACCTACCAATCCGCATTGGAGCAGCGTGGTAGGTCTCAGCTCCAATCCTTCTCTCCAAAAACGGAGAGAAGAGGCCTATGCCCAGCAGTGGGATAGTAACAGGCTGTTACTACTACTACTACTACTACTTACTAAATATAACAGAAATCCGCCTTAAATTAAATGACGCCTTGTTTTATTTATAAAAGATATGATAAATTCAAATGTCTTAAAATTATGTACTAAAAATACCTCAATAATTTTAAATGTAATGACGTTAGAATAGATGTGTAAAGCTCACCCTAAATGATGATGATTATACAAAAATATATAAGAACCCCGGATGGTTTCAAAACTTATTAACATCGTAATTATAATCAAAATAAATATACCAAGAAGAATTTAAAACGCATCAAACACGACACTTCCAATTATTGAAAGTGCATTTAATCAATTATCGCTAAAACTATTATGAGACCAAATTACCTCCAGTGGGAATCGTGGCAATCACTAAGCTAATGGTGAACGCCGTTTAAACAAATAACAAATTGACCTATTGCTTAATATTTCTAAGTAATTTTCATTATTTCTTTTTTAATCAATGCTGAGGCTGTATCTGGTTCCAACTTCTCGATAGAATACTGGCTGCTAAAAAGAATTCTGCAATCATGATATACTAGAAGACTATCCGGTAGGTCAATCTAAAATATTATCTGTTTATCTGTTAATTTAATTCAAATCTATCCAGCCGTGTCGGAATACAGAAGGAATATACAAACATACTTTATGTTTTATATATAATGAAGATAGCCTTGACAATTGACTGTAAACTGTGAAAAATATGTCTTAACTCCAATCCTTCTCTGTAAAAAAGGAAGCCTATGCCTAGCAATGGGTTAGTAACAATCGTTACTTTTACTTAAAGAATAACTTTTCCATCATACACTGAGCTTTTTTATTAAGCAATTATCGAGTATATTCATAGTATAACTATAGTAGACGACGTACGCAAAAATAACCTGATACACCATAACATGACTAGTTATCGGACTAATCGAGGCAATTTCATTAGAACACAAATTACAATGTCAATTAATATCGTCGTTTGACGTTTTTACAGGCGCGACCAGTATAGAGGATGGCTGGTAATTAGTGATATTTTCATACTGGTCCAAAATATTGCGAAATATTATTCTGTTTTTACTATGTCGGATCACATTCTCGTAAATAATAAGTTTTCAGGCAAATTTGTTTTGCTATTATCAATAAATAATCGCGGATTATAGTAAACAAATTCCACGACAAATTGCGGAATTACTCTTGAAGGGATCGACGTTCAACAATGGACGTCTCTTGGATGGAGAAGACGTTGGATCGGTTATGCAAAACGGTATCCGGTAAGCGGTTTGGTATCCAACCAAAGACCCTTTGTAATATTTTATATTCATTTAGCTTCTGCGCTAAGCTAATCCACTGCGCCATCAGATGTCTAAAATAAAAAAGTAATGTCTAAAGTAAAAAAGTAAAAAGCAATCGAGATGTTATGAGCCTATGTGTTATTTCAGGTATTGAACTTCTGTACAAATCCGTTAACCATTGTATCGTCAAATCGTTACACAAACGTAAATAAAAACTTCACCTTTATTATTATTACTGAAAGGGTACTAATAATGGGTCGAAGGAGTTATTTTTCTAATGGTTTATGAAAAAAATATTCCGCACTTTTTCAGTTGCACAAACTAGAAATTCGCACATTTTTCGCAACTACTAATTAGGCTGTTTTCAATATATCTGTGCATAAAAAATAATTCCATGACCATTTTTAATTAATTCATTACACTGAAAAATTGAAAATTTTCACACTAATTAGATAAATATTTTTAATGTAACATACAGCGCTGCTATAATGAAGTGTGTACCCACATGTTTTTATACAATTTCAAATACGGGCTCTGATGAAAAAAAGTTTTTTTTTAATTAACAAAATTACACAACACATGTTACAGATATAGTGACATAAAATATTAACGCTTAGTACACTATTGCAATGAATCCGCTTACCGGGCGTAATGATTTTTAAGACTTATAACTTTGAAAGAAAACACATATCAAAGCAAAGTAAATCTATAAAGAAAGATATCTATACAGTAGAGATTTATAAAGGGTTAATATAGTCTACTTTTTGTAAAAAAAAGTTTTTTCGCAAAGATGCATATATCTGTATCTATTTTGCTGCCATCGATATATGCAAAAACCTTACGTATTTTTATGTTATACTGATATAAAAATTACATCTGTATGTACATAATATATAAATAAATTTTATAATATAAAGAAAGGAATATTAAGAGTTATTCGCAAACCCTTTGGTACAGCAAGCAATGAGAAACACAGGGTATAAGCTTATAACTCGCCTCCAAGACACGGCTTTCCAATTTGATGGCCATTAATTTTTATCAAGCATCACGGCAATAACAATTATGATTCAGAACCACGCACCCGTCATTACACCGCTTTATCTGCCGGCGCAGTTTCAACCCTTTAATGTCTAATCGTGAATTATACGCCGTAATAAAATTCTTTAATCAAAGAAAACAACCGAGCCACCATTAAGGCGTGCACACGTCGCCACCTCGAGTCGTTACAACGAATATTTACATACATGTGTCATTACACCCCCTAGCCCCCACCATAATTAAGGGTATAAGGGAATCTTAGCGTCTTATTACGCGAACGTAACGGTATCCTTTTAGAAAATTGTAACAACAGTGTCGTTACCGGCGCACCCTCCCCGCACCTCCCCACAATGATCACCTCGGAAATTTGCTGCCGAGTTAAAATATTCTAAGGAAGCTAAGAGCACACACGAAACTTAAATGTGAAATATCCTCTAATGAATCAGACAATATTTTAAGGCGTGGGAGGCAATAAAATCTCCCTCCGCCCACTAATGTGTACCGACACTGTCTCTGTTTATGGAAGGGGTGATCGTCTAAATAAATATCGACGCGGACGCGCGGATGCGGCCACGGCTGCGGCTACTTGTGTTGCGATACCTTTACAAAATTTTAAGTAGCTGATTTTAATTTCTGAGATGTCACATATATCTTCTGTTATAGATTAGATTATTTAGTCTATCAATAGTCAGTAGCAATAAAAGAAGTATAAGAAATATGCTTACGTATTTAAACCACCAAAAGAACCAATTTTGTCAATTCTCAAGGAACTCAATGTTTCAACTAGGCTTTCAATCTACGTAACCTGCAACGAGTCTTTGAGTATTTTGGTCATATTCCACGTAAAAGTGGTGATAATCTTGAAAAGATGGTCATCAGCGGTATAATCCAGGGTAAGAGACCACGAGGTTGAAGTCCATTACGCTGGTCAGACCGTAGTGGGGGTCACGACCCTCAGCATTGAGGAACACTCGAGGAGGACGAGGATGTAAACTATATTACTTAATTAGGGATTATTTGCATGATGAAAATCCGATCAGCTTCATACAAGACGGTGGTTTATTACTGTAAATATAAAATGTTTAAAAGATTGACCGCCGAGTTTCTTGCTGGTTCTTCTCGGTAAGAGCCACATTCCGCACCATTTGTAGCTTCATTAAATCTAATTGATCCTTGACGATTCAAAAATGCTTGTTAAATGCTTACTTGAATAAAATTATGTTGATTTGATTTGATTTTGGTTTTTCAATCAAAATCAATAATTTTCAGTCTTAATAATACCATTCCGCCGTAGGGATCATCAAATTTTCGTATATACAATAGAACAGATTCAGCAACTTGCCCGTCATATTAATTTGTTAAGGGTATTGCCGTGTTCCTGAGATGAAAACACCCCGTATTAATCCTCTGGAGGACGATTTGTGGTCTGGACTCGAGAGTGACGGTAGGCCTGCATTTGTAGCTCATGTGGAACTTTGTTTCACTACACACAGCCCTAAGAAATTTTGATATTGTAACATCAGCAAAATTTATAATTGAATAGATAATTTTGTGTTTCAATACCTTGAATTAATTAATTCTTATAAACCTCTGGCAGGCACCTTCTTCTTCTTTCTGGTGCCGTTGGAATTGTTTCTCGCAATTAGCCAAATTCTTAATATTTGTATTATAGGTGTCTGACAACCGGTAAATATATACATATATAATTTTAAATAAATACTGAAATAAATATACCTAGACTCTAAAAACCATTTAATTGCCTTTTTTAGAAAATGTTGGCCCTCGGCGGGAAACAAACCCGCGGAACTTGAGGCGGTATCAGTTCCATCTACGCCAACGGGTGAGTAAAAAAACAGTTCAATATTTCTTTTTTTTAATTAAGTGAAATTTTGGAAGTTTTGTACTTACTCTATATAGAGATATATTAACGATTTGTTAGAGGGTAAGCGTGCAAGGCCAGCACATTAATTATCACAACACAAGACGCCAGGAAGCTTATTTGAGATGCGATGATTTATCGATAGACGTGGCCCCGCCTTGGGGCCGATCCGAAATGTTATAGTTTCTAGGGCTGCTTTAATTATTATCCAACTGATTATGTTCTATCCCCTTACGTATCTATGTCATTTCGAAAGTTACCAGAGAAAGGAAAAAATAAATAAGGGAAAAAAAGAAAATATCGTATTCCAAATCGATTCCTAATTTTTATTCTTTGTATAAAAAGCCATATTTGGCGTCGGTCAAATATATAAAATTTTAGTTCATATATATAAACATGGTGTCACATGATTTGGCTGCGTTTTTACGACCGGCCGCCTGCCTGACGTCAACTTACCTCAGTCGTATTTTACGGCACCTCGGTAAGAAAGAGGGTGGTCTATTCTACTAAACTGGATACCACATGGTGGGTCAACTTACCTTAGTCGCCTTTTTACCTCGGTAAGATATGTGCTTACTCTGTTCTACTAAGCCGGATACCAGACAGTATACAATTATTTAAAAAAAAAACCTAAATATATCTACGAGTACCATTCATGTTATCGAACGGTTACGAAGCAATTAAAAATGTCACTCTAAAAGCGTGGCAAATACATTGAAACACGTAATCAAAGATACCAATTACTGCTCGCTCTCAGCAAAGCACAAAGTGACTCGCTTTCGTATTCTGTGGGTACCGATCGACGGTACCCACAGAATACGAAAACCAGTAAAACTATATTTAATATTTAAATGAGTTAATCTTGTATATTCGCTGTGTGGTATCCACCTGAAAAGAATAGTATCACCCTCATTTCTTACCGAGGTGTCGTATAATACGACTAGGGCAAGTTGACGTCAGGCAGGCGACCGGTCGTCAAATACGTAGCCGAATCATCTGACATGTTTATAACATGTTGTACCGACCCCACTTATAGCATGTAGGGGGAGAAAAATTTTTGGGGGAGAAAAATCGATCTAGTTAGGTTTTATGTAAAAAAAATCGTTTTATCCGTGTTTTTCGGCATTAAAAAATACTAAAATTTATATTGATTTAAATTTTTTCTATTTACTGTCAAGTCAGCGTATACTATTTGGGGGACTAGCAGTCTCGAGAAATAAAAATACCTGGATCGATCCCCAACTTCCTATTAATTTTTATTTTTTTTTTTAATTTCAGAGCAAGGCTCAGTCAACCAGGTACTATAGTACTAAGTGTATTATATTACGACTATAAATTATACTTTAAAATTGAAAAAAATAGTACAATTGTCCCTTTCCTTGGATTAATTTTTAAATTGACGCCAGTAGAAGATTGGCTAACTGATATAGATATCCTGTGGTCATCTATCCACAACATTTTTAACTGCGCGTTTACCGCAGATCGCGATCGTAAACTGCCGGTAAGTGTTGCTCCCCCGTTCAGGTGCCTCATTAGACCCCACGAGTGCGTCAAAAGCACTTGAACAGCGTGGCCGTTTGATTATGCTTTTGGAATTTTTCATTTCAAAATAATTTATTGTTAAATTTTGTTAAGGAAAGTTTTTCGCTTGACGAAACGTTCAATCCAATATCTTGTTAAAAAATTAATATGAAATAATAAAATAACTTTGACACATCCCCGGCATGTACAACAAAATACATTTTGATATATGGAAGATACATTCTGCATAATTTATAGGATTAGCCGTTACTTTGCTGAGTTCTATAATACATCCTCGTGCTCTTATCCCACTCTAAGTGGGATCGGCACAACATGTTGTAAACATATTCACATGGTTTGGCTACGTATTATACAACCGCCCGCCTGCCTGACGTCAACTTACCTTAGTCGACACCACACGGTGGGTTTACTTACCTTAGCCGCCTTTTACGACACCTAGGTAAGAAATGAGGGTGGTCTATTCTTCTCAGCCAGATACCACACGGCGGAGGTCCATAATACAAAAGTAATGAAAATATTATTTTTCTTTAATTAGTGATACAAGAAAATATATGTAATGCTAAATGTAGAGTGTAGAAACTATCCGCTCTCATACCTGATACATTTGGAAAATCTCATACACTACCTGCCAAATATAAATTACCCTACTATTGTGACATTAAAAAAAAATAGATACAATAACCTGTTTTTGTAATTAAGTATAGACTGGTTGAATAATTGGGGAACGTTAAATACTAAATGATACGCAAATTGAGCACCGAGCATCAGTCAACCACCAAAATATACACTCGAAAGTCTCAAACCATAACATCAAACAGGTACTCGACTCCCCCTTATGGGGGCATTATTAGCGACACGAAATTTATCGAGCAGTATCAGCTCAGTAACAGCGCACAAAAAGCCCAATTAAAATATTAATTACTCCAAGTTATGACACGAGCGCTTCTTATAGACTTCAGGGGTATTTGTGGTTTACGGTGGCTTATTTTATTAGGAATGAGTATTCAACGGGTTGCAAACAAATGTATAGGAAAAGTCCTCTAGGTTGCTTTGTTTTATTTATTATTTTAAGAATAAATTTAATCCACACTAAGGTGAAACCTGTGTCGTGAATAGTGACAGGTACCTATTATACATATAACAATAGTAAAAAAATCAAAAATATGTGTTTAAATGAACGTACGTGGTAGTTAGAATGATATATAATAAATAAAATATAAATGATGATCTTACAATTATCGTCAGTTAATTAATTATAAGAGATTTTTGAAAAACTTTCACCAGCGCACGCAAGGAAAGCTGAAATATTTATCGTTTTCGTAATATTTTTTATTGCTGCTCCTCTGCTGTTAATCGTAGTGTGATGTTATATAGCCTATAACCTTCCTCGATAAATGGACTATCTTACTTACACTCAAAGAATTTTTCATATCGGTCTAGTAGTGCCTGAGATTAGAGTGTTAGAACAATCAAAAAAACGAATAAACAAACAAACTTCTCAGCTATTATATATTAGTATAGATAAGAAGCAATTTCCTCAAAGGTCTTCCAATTTATTCTTTTTAACAACTTGTCACCTCCGCGCACAAATGAGGACAACGTCGAATGGCGCTTTCAATCTCCTCTCCGCACCGCACCTCCGAACGTTAGCACACCTCACCACAGCTAAATTGACGTAAAGTCTTTATGCTACAATTTCCGCTCTTCTCCTTTTGCTTCCGCTACAATATATAAGTTAAAAAACGTACATAAAGTAGCAAGTAGTAGTAGTAACGTACAAACGAACAGTACCGAAGTAGCGAACATACAATACCTTACAAACATATTTTAACACTAGCAGTGGCTAGCCTATATAGTATATAGCTCTCTTCGATAAATGGACTATCTTACACTCAATGAATTTTTCAAATCGGACCAGTGGTTCCTGAGATTAGCGCGTTCAAACAATCAAACAACCAAACTCTTCAGCTTTATATATTAGTATAGATTCACACTTATTCAGATTATCCATATGTTATTATTGAATCAGCTTACAATGTAATTCAAAGTACTTAATTAAAGTTAAAACCATATAAGTAAAGAGGTGTCTCCGATCAACAACGAAAATCGTTAAGCAAACACATCGCAACCCCGCGGTACTAAATATTAAGTGTTAATAATGTCGCCGACACCCGTCCCCGGCCGAGATCAAAAATTCAACAATCGTTCCGCCCAAGTTAGCTGAAGGGTTGCGGCGTCGATTTTCAAACTCGTTACCCATTCATCGGATATCGGGACTCTAATAACTTTATCTTGGATAACAAAGTTGTTTTAACTTGTTAATTTGATACCAATTTTGGTTTGTTTTTGTAATTTGATATACTATTATATTTGTTATGATAAATATGTTCTAAAAATTGTATATTATATTATAAGTTTTTTTCTTTCTTATTTCATGATATGATGCAATTTCTATTTCTATGAAATGTTAATAGGATATAATGTCGCTTAATCTCTCCGCTTAAATCTCGTAAGACTTCTTAGGCGATTTAAGCGGACATGGAATATATTTAACTTGATGTACTATTTTTTCTATGATAAATATATTCTGAAAGCTGAATATTATATTAAAGATTTTTATTTTATTTTATGAATAACTTTGATTTTGATAAGTTTGAACTTTGAGCGGCCCTGAATTATTGTGGATTTTTTTTCATAGAGATGATTTTTTAAATAACACAGAAGTGCTAGCTGCTCTTCTATTCTCTTCTCGCACGTCAACGATCGAGAACGTTGTCCTATTTTTCCCCACTAAGACCACACGGCGCTTCAACTTAACTTAAGCGCCTTTTACTACACCTCGGAAAGAATTGAGGGTTGTGAGTCGGAGTACGGAGTACGGAGGAAGTACGGAGTACGTAAGAAGTATGGAGCACTCGGAGACCACATAAGACTTAAACATTTATTTTTATATCTAAAAAGTTGAAATATACTCCATGTTATCGATTAAAATTAATAAAAAATCGATTATAACAAGTATAAAAGGGAGCGATAAATTAACGGCACAAAAGCGGAGAGAGATTTAAGTTGCAACAAAGTGATTTATATTACGGAACACAACTAGACGAATATCTCTCACTTTACACACACATAGAGAACACGTTAAACTTGTTATAGTAAAATACATCCATAATTCCAAAACTTTCTAATCAAACCTTATGAATAATCCAGCACCTATCTTCCCCAACCGCCTCACATAATGAACCTAATCAATATATAAAGCAATCAAAATACCTAATTAAAATTGCTCCCGTGGTATTTGCATATGAAAACCTTTATAATTGATCGCGATCCCCGTCAAGACAAAGGGGATGGGGGAGGTTGCACTAAACAAATTAGGCCTCGGGAAAACAGACAGAAACGAAATATGAAATAGATTAATATCCCATATTTGCTTTTACATTGGAGAGATCTATTATAAGAGTATACTTACACTACAGTATCAGATATACCCAAGCACTACACACACTCACTTCGACGATCGTTTTACCCCGAAACCGAAGCATCGTCAGGCTCCTCATACTCATAGGCTCCACGACAAAATCCACGAAAAAAATTAAGAGTCATTTTACAAAATAGTTATAAATCCAAACTATCTTTAATCTTTAATATTTAAATGAGTTAATCTTATATGTATATATATTTTCAGAATCTCCAAAACGGCTCCAAAGATTTTCCTGAAATTCAGCTTGTAGGGGGTTTTGGGGTAATATATAATAAAAATCGATTTAGCTAGGTTTTATTTTTAAAAAATCGTTTAATCCCTGTGTTTGAGCATTAAAAAAATTATAAAATATACATTGATATAAAACTAATAATATAATATATAAAACACTATTTTTGCCGAAGAATGTCAAGCCAGCGTAGCTTATTCGGGGAACGGGCGGTCTCGAGAAATGAAAATACGATCGAGCCCAACCAACTCAATTATTATTTCTTTTTTATGAAGTTACTTTTTTATTTTGTAATAATTTATTGAGCAAAGCTCGGTGCTAATATTTAAATGATTTGACGATTAGTTCCCTAATGTATATTTTGTACAGAACAGTGCCTAATTGCAACTATGTTATAAACATTTTTTCTTTAGCCAAAGATTTACTTTAATTTACTTTATATGCAACATTGTAAGTAAACATTAACCTAAATATACAACTATACCTACTTAAATATACTAAATGTACTGTTCTATCCAAGTGACTTTATCTTTCTCAAAAGTGTCGAAATCAAAATTAAGCCAGTTCCCATTCCGACTATCACTATACAGAAAATCACATCGATTCTGAAATTCACATCTGAAGGGAACTTCAGAAGTGAAAGAAGGTTACAGAAATAAACGCAGTTTTACAATTTAAAATATAAATTTAATATGAATGAGTCAGCTGACACAATTAATGCACAGATCTCATTGTCTTTTGCAGTTAACTTACAGAAAGTTCATTGTACATGACACAATGAACACATCAATATTCGGTACGTATAATACGTCACAGCGTTAATATCATAATTGCTAAGACTGCAACGAGACTAAAAGCATTTCCGAAAATAAGTAACATTTCAGATGTGCAATAAACCCTCGGGTTCATTTTAATTTAAACGCAAATTAAGCCCTATAGCTGGAGTAATAAGAATGTCACGAGCATAATATACAACGAATCATTAAAAATATTACCGTTTGATAATCTGAAATATCATGCGAACTCCATATTTTACCCGCCACGATATCATGTCTGTGCATTGCTGGATGTTGGGCTACGAAAGTGGCGATAAACATTTCATACATTATATATAAATTCCATCTGCGGAGAAGTGGATATTTTTAATGACACTTTATGAAAATTCAAATAAAAAATAGTAAGATTGTTAAGAGGAGATTAATTTGATGCAATCGATATAATCTTAGAATTTAATTTTTATTTTTTCTTTATTTGTTTCGTTCACAGAAAATATAATTGTTCTTTTTACCTATTAACGTCATTTGCTTATATTTATATGTAATTTTTTTCATGTAAATTGTTCAATAATTTTTTGGTGCATGTCAAGACACCTCCATAAATTGTACATGTTAAATATTTTTTTTGTGTCTATTTTTATTATACGTAAGTTTTATATGTATCAACTACTGGATATCCAAATAAATAAATATGGCAGACATAATCTTAACTCTGTTTAAATAAATTGCTTGGTATCCAACTCTAGCATCCAAAACTAGTAGCACCCTGAAAGCTCAAGATTGAACCAGAAGATCTGTACCAGAAAGTCCTCTGCCTATCTACGCAGAAGAGGTGTACAAAGTTGTCTAATAGCGTATCACCCTATTAACACCTTGAGATCCTAACATCGATTCACACCTTGCTTGGCAACTGGATTTAAGGATATAGGTTTACACTCCAATCACCTAGCTTCATTATACTTTCAACACGAGGACGTAACCAGTAAAAAATTGTGACAGATTTTTAATTGAAACCATTTATGGTTAATTGAGAAACTGGTTATAAAAGTAACAGCCTGTTACCATCCTACAGCTGGGTAAGCCTCTCTCAGTTTTTGGTGAGAAGAGATGGAACTAAGATCCACCACGCTGTTCCAATGCGGATTGGTACACATATCCCCAGAATTCTCAAGAGCAGGTTTCAGTAGTGATGATGTGTTAATAAATTTATTTATTTATTTATTTATGTACCATAACAAATGTAGGAAAAAAAACATTATTGGTAAAAAAAGTGTACAAAGGTCAACTTAGTGAGTTACTCGTACAACTACAAGAAAATCGAGTAAATGGTGTACCAAATACCCTAACGCCAAATCAACAGCGGCAGTACCACTGTTATATTATCTCGTATATATATAATTCTTAAAATTCAAGTCTAATTTACTGTACAGAAAAATATAAATCAACATATATATATACTACATAGACTACTAGCTAATCCGCAAACAAGCTGAATATCGCTTCTTTTCAAGATAATACCATGCCGTACGATCTTATGCCGGTAAGCGGTTCTGAGCGATCTTTTTAATGTCTGGATTTAATCAGTTGGTGACCATAGCCTCTTAAGTTCACACATTCCAATACCGTGGAACTTAAATAATCTTCTATTGCACAAACTATGTTATTAGGTCACATTAATTTGCTTGTGAAACTAAAAGAGGTTGGAACCGTCTAATAGCCCCACAGTTGGATGGCGCGTCTACTACACTCGCGACTGTCTGCTCGCCCGCGGCGACGTTTCAAGAGCTACATACAGCTCTCTGAAAAATTAATATATACTGAGTTTTATGTGAGCGCCGCACTATACTGCGAATGGATTAAATGTTTGGCAGGTATGCACTTTGGATAATACGGGCTCGTCGTATTTGTTCTTCGAGTCCGTAATGGGTTTCTTAAGTATTTATTTGTTTTCATATTGGGCTTATTTACTTTTGTATATTACATACTCACGACTTCGAGTAAATTTTAGTGCTAAAATACCGTCAACTATTTACTGTTCTTTCCATGTTCTGAAAGGTAATACGTTAATTCTTTATTCTTATATATACATATATATAAAGTTCAATTGTATCAAATTTCATTAATATTGTTATAGTAAATTATCTTTGAAAGCGTAACGGACAGTCAGACTTTCGTATTCCGAATATTAGTATGGATTCAGAACATAAAAAATTATATAGCGCTTCGGAGTTTTTTTGTTAACATATTTGTAGCCTTATAAACTTAGCCACATACTGGAATTTATTAAAGAGATATTTTAAAATATTGAAGTAAAAAAAGGGTGTCAAGTTAAGTTTTAGGTCCAAATTTTCTTTTCTATATTTTTCAAGCAATTGCTCAATAATAAATATAAGCATCGAAAAAGCATCTAATATCACCTTGCTTACGATCAAATTCGTATACATGTACCGTATAAAATTTGCAAAAAAATATATATACCATTAATAAATATTGTACAATGCTTGGTTGCAATAAAAAAAGTACCTGGGTAATCGAGCCAAGCTCGGTAATAGTTTTAAAAAATATAAAAAATGAAAAATAAACAATAAAAAGGTAAAAAAGGCTCGTGATAACTGGGACTTGATCCTGGGTATTTCAATATAACTTCGCCCGTTAACCAATGAACTATTACAACTTTATTATTGACAACTAAAATATCATTTGCTTTCTATTCTATATGTAGGCGTTTTTCACCCGAAACCCCCTACATGCTGAATTTTATGAAAATCGTTGGAGCCGATTCCTTGAGAATATATATATAAAAGATTAACTAATTTTAAATGTTTAATAAAAGATTTATGTAAGGCAATGCTCCTTACAAGCATATATCACAACTTTTTTCAAAGCTCTGTACCTACCGTATCCACTTAATAAGTTACTGTTCATTATTATAAGCCATATTCGCTATTAGATTTTACACGTAATCCTTAACCAAGCAGCGACCATTTTTGGTTTACAGCCACTCCAATATGCAATAGACGGTCTGAAACAGTGCGATAAGATATGCCTCGGAGACATTAAAATATTGAAAACGTTGTTGGCTAATGAAAATCCGTTTAGCAAGACGATTACGTCGGGTTCATTGAAGGGTAACTATTAACTCCCCATAAATTGCTCTGAGGTCTCCCGATAACACCTTATCGAGTTGTTAAGAGCAATATCGGGCCTATAATTGTATCCTGCGGGGAGGCGGTTCATCAAGCCTATTATGATATCAGCTCGCTACACTGCATTCACTCTAAAGTTTTGATACATTGTGAAACTATTGTTCACGTTTGCGTTATCGATCTGGATATTATTGCTTAATTTATTATTTGTATTCGTTTTGAGTTTTGGCTTTACAGCAGTTTACAATAATTATTAAAAAGAGGCTGTTAAAGAAAGCCTACTATACATTACTACTTATATATTTAAGATTACTAAGATGTTAAGAATGCGTGGACGTAGCTACTCTTCGACCCGTACAAGACAGTTATAACTTAAATGTAACTAATAATAAGAATTATATTTATAAAAGAACAACCGCCTAGTTTACTGATGGCTCTTCTCGGTAGGAACAGCTTTTCAAATCAGCAGTAGAGTTGACTATTCAAAAGCACTTCTTTACAGGTTTATTTGAGTATATTTGGAATTTAGATTTAACTTGAGGTTAACATAGATAATAAATGCGTGCACGATTAGTAATCATATATACCACAAACTACAGCCACCTAATACCACAAGCACTGCATACATTTACTAGGACAATCTCAACGATCATATCGTCCCATAATCGCAACAAGATTAAGGTTTCAAAATTGTACCTGCTACGCTTTAAATTACATAGATTTTCCAAAAGTGACACACAACATACACAACTTCTGCTAGTTATTATAACATATTCAAACTTAGCCACGTTAGATCTTAAGATCATCCCGATCTCGAAAAAATCTCACCTTAAACTTAAAGGATAAGCATCGCCTTCCACTTAAAAGTACTTTGTCTAAAAGTTGATGATCACTTAGGACTATGATATGATATTCAAATTCCATTATTTCTACCAAACATCAAAGGCATTTTTCAAACAACAAAATTATAGGCAAGAATACGCTATATGAACTAAAACGGCTTTACCATAAAATGTCTCACTTCTTAGGTTAGTTGGTAGAGATATAACAACAGGTTTAAGTTGACCTTTGTACACTTTTTTTATTAAAAATGTTTTTTAACGTTTTTCATAAATAGTACATAAATAAATAAGTTCTAAATACCTAACTGAGTTATAACAAACAAACATCATTTATCACGCTCAATACAGCACACAGTACACGCTCGCCCCGAAACCCTTATCCAAACTTATCGCCAACCATGACCAATAAACTTGAAACAGAATTTAATTCACACCACAACAAACGTACACAAATACATACATATTTTCGTCGAAATAATACGACAGTAGTAATTGAATCGGCCTCGGGCAAACTCGGGGTATGTCGTTAACGTTCCTGAGGGTTCTTGCTATGGCTGTACCCTAGATATGCACTAGAATGCTGCTACAAAACATAGTGGGAATGAAAGAGGGATACACGTTAATGTGTACACATGAAAGGGACGGAGAGAATAGAAAGTGTTTATTATAAACAAAGGATGTAGTCTTATTGGTACTGCTGTTTTAATAGTCTATTGGACACCCGTCGGCGAAAATTTCACCTTAGGAAGACGACACAAATTGTTAGGGTTGGGTAACGCCGATGTTTAGTCAGAGGCGATTTCGCTCTGAGCGTATTAAGATGTCCTTTGATGTTTTGCGGTCCGAACGTTGGGTTTGACCGGTTAATTAAATGTAGATACTATCGCTACAGACGTGTGCCTTGATCGTTTTGTAGGATTAACTGCTCTGTTTCTGGCATATTGCTTCTTTTGTGTTCTACAATTGATATTTAAATAATGACAAGTCAAATTGGAATCAACTACAGTTATAGTGAATAAAAAATATATAAATGGCAAGTTTTTGTTGGCAACATTAAGCTGACATCTACAAACTGTTAGACATCTTTCAACAGGACATATGAAAAATTTCACATGGTTGATGAACGTAAAGTGAAGTAAAGTTAAACAGACCTTTCACTAAATAACACAAGCAGAGACGTAGACAATATCGCAAATAGACAATTTTAATCTCCAAGAAAAAAACTTGAGTTCTTATTTAAAAAGGCTCGAAGAGAATAAACAAAAAAAGCACGTTCAAATAAGGATTGGAAAAAATATTTTCGAAATACATTTTCCGAATATCCAAATATATCTATACTAATACTACAGACGGGAAAGTCGGCCTGTTTGTTTGTTTGTTACGGTTTAACGGCTAATATTGAAATTGAAAATATTGATAATAAAATCGCATTTTTCCTTCTGGAACAGAAAAACTCACGTTGCATCATTGAATATATTTCAAAATTTAAATTGAACGAAGTCACTGACAGAGCTGATACAACGTTTTTACATAAACATAACTAGTTATTACGTACTATGTAATACTATGTTTGGACGCTAGTTTCAAGTAACGACAAATACATTTCGTATGTCACAAACCGTATTAATAAGGAAATACATGAGCCAGAAAATTCGCACGTCATCAATAAATAACAAAGATCTACATCGTAAAAGGTTTTCGAGCGCCACCCAATATTGTTTTCTGACAGGTGAAGAATAATGGACTCAATCCAAAGGCACTGCGTCGAACGACGATTGTCGAATTGAGCGATGATGGTGCCAAAAGCCCATCTAGTGGACGTCCGATCCATCATAACCGCTATTTCGTCTCACCAACACCAATTTATACTGATCCCTGCAAACATCTAACCGCTAACTGAAAGGCATACTACAGAGAAGGACATTAAGACTGATATAGTTCAACGTATATTGGACTAGTTCCGGTGCAAATTATTTTCAGTACAAGTCCAACCTGACGTTTCGATCTGTTTCCAGATGGATTAATTTGATTTGCGCCCAACAGATGTTTCTAAGCTCTGTTTATCGGACGTGAGAAATTAATATTTTACTCCTGCTAGCCGTGAGCGTGTATATGGGAATTAGTTCTCAATGCAGAATGCATTTTGTTATTCATAGCGATCGATTTTAAGCATTACTAATTGTAAACATGGTTTTATTTTTCTTATATTTAAAACGAAAAGCGCAACCCTTAATAAACTTTGTTAACAAATAATATCTAGAAGGAAATAAATGCCTTTTCAAATTTCTTTTAGCTTTAGATTCATTAAATGATTTAATTAAATCCTACAAATTTTTAATACATCACTGAAGTTATAAATATCGTATTAAATATTTATAAGTCATTCGACGTAATTTCAACGTAATAACGTCTAGTTATTAAAAAAAATAAGAATTATAAAACTTTTTTAGCTGTCGAAAATTTTATTTATTAAAAACAGTTTGACAAACATATCATAGCAATCCTTAGAAGAAGACCTTAGCTTCTATCTCCTTAGTATATAAAAATAAATGTTTGTCTGTATGTCATTTATAGACACTGAAACGACTGGACTAATTTTAAATAATTTTCAGAAAATCTATAAAATGACCCAGCAAATGATGGTGTAAAGTTTGTTGGCGGTCGTAATATTTTTTTAACTGTCATTGAGAGTTTTATTTCTAGCGGAAGTCGAAACTAGATCACAGCAACGCCTGGCCGGACAGCTAACAATAAACAAAAATGAATGTTTGTCTTTATGTCCTTTATAGACTCCGAAATGCCTGGATCAATTATAATATTTTTTTTAGAATGACAGTGATGGTGTAGAAAGTGGATGATCCTGTGAATGATGTACTGTGGTAATAGGGGCATTTTTTTAACTGGCAAAGACAGTTTTGTTACTCCAGATATCTTTAAATTAAGGCCAGCGAAGAGGGCTGGGTGTGGTAGTTGACTATAAATTTTATCTATTCATTAATACACAAGAGACAATAATAATAAATTATCCGCAGGCTAGCATCACTGCATTCTTCCCTAAATCAATTAGGTTTTACGCGATTCCGCCGCGATATCTCCGTACATTCAATTTTCTAGCCCATTTCCGAATACTATAATTAAATTTGTCCGATCCGAGTTCCGTCGGGCGCCCATTAAATTTTCCAACTGCCTTTGACCGTTCGCATTATCGAATGATGTTATCTTAGCATTCTATAATGTTTCTTATATATTCATAGATACGATTTGATTTTTTTTTAAGTACGTCGAACTTGATTTGATTATTTCTGAAAAGGTAAACAAATCATAAGCATAGGAAATTAACCATTATGCTAATAAACTTGGCAATCTATTGGGTCAGTCAAACCCTGGGTAGGCACCAACAACAATAGTATGAGGCAATAACGACAGTTAATAATAAGGCATTAACAATAGTTAACAACAGTTTTTAAAACTTGTGTCTAGTTGATTTATGTCACTTATCTCACGCACTTCGGTGAATGAAAACTGAGGAAACTTGAATATCTTTAGAGAATTGTGGGCGTATATGAAACCTACCGTCATTGGAGAAGCTTGCTGGGTCTAAGCTTTACCCCGTACAAAAAGAGAGAAAAGCCTATACCCAACTGTGAGATAGTAACAGGCTGTAACCATATTTATCAAAAGTTAACACCAAATAATACATAGCATATAACAAACAGTTGTATAGCGGAATGCAATTCGATCTCGAATTTCAGATCACACTATATATAAGATTATATATATATATATATATATATATATATATATATATATATATATATATATATATATATATATATATATATATATATATATATATATATATATATATATATAAGATTTGAATGTATCAAATTTCATGTATATTGCGAATATTGGCCTTAAAACTGTAGCAAATATACAGACAAACTCGCATTTATAAAATTAATATGCATATTATTTCTTAACTTTAAACTATAAAAAAGTGTTGTCTCTATCCAGATATATGAGTTGTAGAGTTATCCAGATATATAACTTGTTGTGACTTGCTCCAGTGAGTTTTGTTCAATGTATAGATTTTACCTGTAAAAACATCCTACTAACAGTTCCTTTACTGCAGACTTCACCATGCCATTGTTAGGGAAATAATAAATTATGATGTTATATAATCAACTTTCCCTTCAAATCCTTTGAGACAAAAATAAGAACCTTAAACTTTTATTGCCCTTATCATAATAAAGCTTCTTTGCTATTGAAAATATGGCTCCGGTCTCAAGGAAGCTCGCCCCCCGGAGAAAAAACAATAAATCACAAACATGCAAATCCCGCTAATAACTTGCACAAAACCGAAAACCATTTCACGGCTGCCGAAGCTCTCTTAGAGTTAAACATGTATTACATCCTCACGTAACGGATACGGCACGACACGACAATATAAGACACTACAATTATACGACATATAAATTTAGTGTCTTGTTAACACTTGTTCTTGTAACATGTACAACAACTTTTTTGTAGTTCATAATAATAAGATAACTCATGTTGTTGACTAACCAAAGCATTCAATTAAATTTAATAAACCAAACTTTCTACCAATTACAAATTATATAGACTAGTTTTATAAGTACAATGGTTTTTTAACTTTTTATCGTTCAAACGTTCTAATATTGTGCAATAATTACAGCAAAGGCTATATTTACACATTAGTATGTATAAATGAATTTCGTGCTTAGACTTAAACTTTTTTTAAATTCAAAAGCAATAATAAAATTATTTTGCTATAATCCGCGATAAACCGGATAAACGCGATAAAACTTTTTTAAATTACGAAAATTTTACATTTTGCCACACCAACAATAAAATATATTCCTTTATAAAAGGTAATTATAAAGATAATCCTTTATAAAAAGTAACGCCACATCTATTTTTATAAATTTGTTTATGTACCATACAAAAAAACTTGAAAAACCTTATTAATAAAAAAAAGTGTACACAGGTCAACTTATGACAAATATATTTCTATTAATTTTAATACATATTAGATTCATTAAAAGTTTTGAATCATATTTTAAAGTAGAGGTTAAAATACTCTCTTCCAGACGATAGTCAAAATGAGATTATGATATCGCCACCGTATCGTGAAATCAGAAAAGCTCCTAATCCAGGAATATTTAATACAAGTACGCAATATACACGGGGGCGGCTGCTCGCGGACTCCGGGGTGCTATTTCCATGCTGATGTTTAATAATTGATAATACCCCGCGAAAAACGCGATGGGGGATACGCACTTGTTAAGAGCTGTTGAAACCACCGATATAATAACCAATGACGCTCTTTAGTTACTGCCCCTAATTCTCCTCTCGGGTTAGGGCAATAGCGGACGTATCAAACAGCGGAGCCAAAGCCTCAGCCTGAGTGGATCCCCCCCCCATCTTTCGGCTGATCCCATTCCCCCCTCCTGAGGGTTGAGAAGTTCCCGGGCGATAGTACACGTATCTAATAGCGGAAGCTATCAGGCCGGCCCTCGCAGCACTTCCTCACCATCCTTCCCCTTATCCCCTTACCATCTTACTATTTAGATAAGCCCTCACTGTATACATAGTCTAAGCCAGACGGGGGGCGGTAGATGTATACAATAGCGAAAGCCGTCACTCCACCTGAGTGGAGTTTGGCCACATAGTTGGCGTTTCTCCCCAGTTTCAGTGAATCACTAAAAACTGGAAAAATAAGTTACTGCCCCTATCCCACTTCTGAGTAAATGCGTTATCTCCAAATCAGAAATGGTTCTTTGATCACCACCACGCAGCGCTAATGTAGACTTGTAGGTTACACACATAAGGAGTTAATCACTGTTATGCTCTGATTAGTTTCTCTCTGTCTATGCACCGTCACCGCGATGAACGTGTAAATATCCTGTGCAAAGTTTAAACTCGCGATACCTTGCACTATTATTATAACGCGGTGTAGCCTTTTAACTATCACGGCTATTATACCTATTTGTATACGTATTTGTTATAAGGCGTAGACTGAAATACAGCTTCTTAGCCAAGTTTATGACCTTTTCCTCAGCATACGTTCATATATATATATATATATATATATATATATATATATATATATATATATATATATATATATATATATATATATATATATATATATATATATATATATATATGTAAATGTTAAAAATATATTTGTTGATTTAGTTGAAATGTATGTTGTAGAATAAAGTTATTTATAATACCTCTTTTTTATTTATTTATAATACCTCTATAGTTTATTTATTACTTTTATAGAATTCATTATATTATTCATTGTATTGTATATGTTATATACAGTTCGTTCCTACCGCTTCTATTTGAACTTAAAAGCAATTTTAAAAGCAGTTAAAGACAGTTGTTTATTAAAAATAATATAAGAAACTGTATATATAATATAATGTACAAGTTTTCAAATTAAACTATTCAATTGATTCAGCACGTATTGAAATAGATTCAGTTCATTCTGAGTTCATTAGTAAAAATGTTAATAAAAAAAGGATCGAAATTAAAAATACTATTAACAATTTGTTATGATTTGTTTAAAAAAAAATAATGCGTATTTACACGTAGAACAAAATTTTTACAGCATAGATAATAATAGCATAGACAATAACTAATACAAATATTAAAATATCTACTCTATATAATTACACGCGTACCTGCATCGCGGTATCGTATTATCAGGCTCCTCGACTTGTAAACTGAGCAACTGAATCGATAATCTTCTCTCAAATAATACTAGAGAAGGCGATACTCGTATATTGAAGAAATTATAAGCTTTTATAAGAATGTTTTAGATTTAAAATTATTTAAAGCCAATCACTATCACCTTCATAGAATAATGTAGAGTTAGTTTAGTAAAAAAAAATTTTTTACAGTATTTCGTAAGAGATCCTCGGCAAGACATAATTTATTCAACCAGTGGTTGAAAAACCGCAATGTGATTAATAGCGACTTCAATTTCCAATGTTTACACTCATTTTTAAAAATGGAAATGATTTCACGCAAAAAGAAGTTAATTTAATAAATCGTAAGACATTTCCATCAATAATTAACAAGCTGTTACTATTTGACTGTACATCCATATTACCGACATCAAACTTTATATTTAATTACACATCAAAATGATCTCAAATCTTTATTATATTGTATCTTAATATAATAACCAATTTGAATAGTTTCTAAATCGTGTAGAATTAAAAAAGTGAACATCGCATATGCAGCACAGTACTAACATAATCAAAAATATAATTGAGAAAGACTGAATAGATTTTAAACAACAAAAAAACTCTTTTAAAGAAATGTTTTTAAGTAAATTTAAAATATTAAATAAATGCTACATTTTTTTTCCCAGAAAGGTTACAATGCAACTCACAAATGAAGTCTTAACATTGCAAATAAGACGGCGCGTTACGGCTTTATGGGGGTATTTCGGAAAAATAAATTAAACACGGCGGCGGGGAATCGATCCAGGGGATTATTGTATCTATAAACATTTCAATTGTGGGTCCCGATTATCCGGATAGAGATCAAGGAACCATGGTTTAATATATGTCAATACGTCGACAATGTTACCTTATCATTAGTGCGGGTACTTATAAATTTAATTATTTATAAACCTATTTATCGACTACCTTTGGTTTTTACTTTTAACTTTTTTTTATTAATAATAAATTGTACTCAGATATATGTTTGAATTTATTTATTTTCGGTAAAATATTGTTAATTGTTATTATTTGACCAATTTATAGAACCAAATGTTACACAATTATATTAAAATATAGGTCAAATTTTTGATGGCACCAATAAGATTTTTATCTTAAAACTTATGTATCTAATTGATAATTGCTATTCATAACTCGTTTTACGGTGAATTAAAACATCTTGAAGAAATCTACATGTCTATAGAGAATTCTTAGGATATGTAACCTACCAATCCGCATTGGAGCAGCGTGATGGGTCTTAGCTCCAACCCTTCTCTTCGAGAACCTAGAGAAGAGGCCTATTCCGAGCGGTGGCATAAGTAACTTTACTTTTTTACTCTTACTGAAGTTGTGATTGTTAGGTTATAGTAAATAGATAAAACAGTAAAATATATTTATATGTCATAGAAAGTATCTATTTCCACACATATGTATCAAATTATTTTACCATTGAATAAAAAAAAATGCACTAAGCAAGTAAAAGAAAAAAAAAAGTACGAACGCTTCGAACAATTTCGTTGCCACTCTTATCACGAAATTTAGACATTTGTATGGATTCCAAACGTAATGAACGCGGTTCCTTCCTAAAGCTTATTATGATACAGATAATAAAATAAATGATTCGCCCCGCATAATCCGCGGTGTCGCGTCTATTTGCCGAGGACTCGTTGTATGGTCATGTGCATATTTATTTTCCGGGAAAATATTTTACTCAACTCCCGTAACGAGATACAGCAAAGTTGCTATAATAATCGAAGAACAGGAAAAGCTCAATACAGAAATATTCTCAATATTTTAACACGTGATAAGAAAACTAAAGAACAAAATAAATAAACAATCTTTTACACACTACACTATAAATTTACGTGAAAATGGACGTCATTCGTTCATTCATCATATCGTATGCACGTAACTGTCCTGCATAAATTTTTTCTTAAATAATAACAATTACTAGGACTATAAAACTGGCCCGTTGGCGCAGTGGTTAATGACCCTGCCTTCAGTTCTGCGGGTCGCGGGTTCGATTTCTGCCAAGGGCCAACATTTTCTATAAATGAATTTGTTGGTCTAGGTTGGGTGTAATTTGTATTTAGGTATCTATTTAATAAATATATAAGTATATATTAATCAGCTGTCTATCTACCATAATACAAGTATTAAGTTACTTACTTGGGAGACCGACGACTGTGTAAGTGAAAAAAATAAAAAAATCTGTTAATACAACCTCATTTCTTACCGAGGTGTCGTAAAAGGCGACTAAGGTGACCCACCGTGTGGTTTAGTAGAATAGACCACGCTCTGTCTTGACGTCAGGCGGTCGGATATATATGTGAATGTTTTGAGCACCAATATAGAATTAATATTTAGAGTTCCAAGCTAAAACATTTATTAGGCTTTAATGAGCTCTTTTACTAAAATACGCCTGTAACGAGGTCGCTTCAAGAGGCCGTAGAAACTGCCTTTTCGATGTATACGTACTATTTTCTTAAGTATGCAAATTCGCATTTTATTTTATTCGCGCCCTGTAAAGCCTTTTTATGTTGTAAGTGTTCATTACACGGCACATTTTGAAACGCACGGGGCGTGTTATTAATCGTGTTGGGCGAAAGATTTTCTTTAATAGTTAAGTGTTTGAATAGTATGTTTTTATTATTTTCATGAATAGCACCTAGTTCATAGAAGCGATGTGATGGCAAGAAATTGAAATGAAATTTTTTAACTCAAATCATATAATATTATCATATATCTAGAGATAGGATACTGGTAGAATATAACATAAAATATAGCACAGATATAATAATATATAAATTTTAAATACCCTCCGTCTATCTAAACCGCTAGAATAATGTTGAATAAAGGTACAACTGAAGCTGTACCAAATTTAATCATACCAACTTCTTTCGTATAAAAAAATCCCCTTTTTTCTTTAGGTCAGGAAAAATGTTAATATTATTTATTTTAGAACTTAAGTTGACGCGAACGTAATCGTGGGTACTACTAATAATAAAATAAAAGTCATCATCCTCACCCTCCTGCCCTTATCCCACTCTAAGTGGGGTCGGCACAACATGTTATAAACATATGACGACGCCTGCCTGACATCAACTTACCTTAGTCGTATGTTACAACACCTCGGTAAGAAAGAGGATGGTCTATTCTTCTCAGCCCGTTACCACATGGCGGTTCGAATTATCTTAGTCGCCTTTTAGGACTCCTCGGTAAGAAATGAGGATGGTACTATTCTATTTAGCCGAATACCACACGGCGTTATGTTAGCAATTGTATATTGCATTGATATATATTTGTATTGTGTATATTTGTATTTAAGTATGTATTTAAAAATATATAAGTATATATTTTTAAATATATACCAGTTGTCTGTCACCCATAACACAAGTATTAAGTTACTTACTTTGGGGACGGACGACCGTGTGTGTAAGTGTCCCGTATATTTATTTATTTAATTAATGTTACTGCAAAACACTAAAGATCTATAAAATGTAATAAACAGTAGTTGGTTGGGGAAGTAATGCCACGTTTGTGTAGCATTAATTTTTTTTTAACAGAAGTGTCTGTCGCGACACGTAACAGTGAAGTGACGAGTGCCGCCTCTCCTGCTTAGCCGCCATTTTGAAAACTAAAGGGTTCGCGGTGCGCTTAAAGAATTTTTCTATTCCACTTTTTCTCCTGCCCACTTCACCATTAGTGGTTTTAAGCGGTTTAATGTAAAATAGGATTAACTTATTTAATTCAAAATATTATTCATCAACACACAGTTTTAAGTTATTTCATTAAAAAAAACTGATTTCATTCACTTTTATATTACTTCGATTGGAAATAATTTCATATTAAACCGCCTTACTGTCCGATCCATTCACTAATGCCACAAAGAATGCTTATCGATCAATCGATTTTAATTAATATGCTTTATTTATGTATAGCATTATAATTAAAGATATCGATAACTGTGATACCTCTTTAACGTTATGATGTTTACATGCTGTATTACTTCATCGCTTAAGTAAAGCGATATTTTATAGAATTAGGCGTAACTTTGCGGAGATTCATAATACAAAAGTAAGTAAGTAGTAAGTAAGTCTATCCCCTGATGATGGGGCGAATCGACTATTGAGTTTGTGATAGTAAACATATGCAGTGCTTATGTATTGTGGTGGAGATTTGTGCATTTGTTTTTAAGAATCCTGCATGTATCAGTCCTGAAATGTCCACTCTACATTTAGCATTATATATCTTTCTATTTTACTTCATCGTGGATAATAGTAAAATAATTTTATTATTACTTTTGTAAAGTGATATTTTTTTTATGTCAGGCAATCCATTATGGGTCGTCACCGCCCGACTGGGACGAGCGGCAGGTATGGCGGACTATCACCGACTAAACTCCTGACAGTGCTCACAAAGTCAAGGTATATAATCTAACGCACGCTAATTATTGTAATATAAAACAATGTTATTATTCAGCATATGGTAAAGACGTAAATAGGCGTGATAAATTCATTAGAACATTGTATAAACAAACGGGCCATATCGCTATAGCCTCGAGTTACCTTTGTGTTCACGAACTGACTGTTCAGTTCAGTTAGTCAGTCATTTGTGAGTTAGGTAACTCGAAGTTATCGCGATATGACTCGTTTGTTTATATAATGTTCTTATAATTAGTACGAATCGCGAAAGTTTAAAATGTATCATAAGAACATGTTGCGAATTATTATTCATTTATTTTTCTTAAACCTAACTTTTTACATTTTTAAATATTTCTAATTAAAAAAAATAATAATAATTATAATAAAAAACATTTAAAAATATAAAAAATTGACGTGCGCCGGGAACGGGGAAATATCCCGAGTTGCCGGTGGTCAGGGGTCCAGAGAGAGGAACTTCCTCACAATGCGCGCCGTTTCAAGCAATACTGCCTTCTGCATCCGACACTTGATCCAACTGTTAAGCGAAAGCCTCTGAAGATGTTGGTCGAGGCTCTTCGCAATCAGACTGTTAACCGACACAACAATAGGAACAATTATTGTTGAGTCAACATTCCACATGGCGGTTATCTCATAAGAAAGGTCTAAAGAATTATTATTATTATTAGACGAAATGAAAAATATTAAAGTAAACTATTCTTATATTTACTACATTTTATAACATATCAAATGTGTTTCGCTCTTTATTTATAAAAAATTCATATTCATAATCCAATTTAAAAATGATATAGACCTCGCAAATAACCTCGTTCTATAATGATTCGTATATTCATTCCACCTGCCGATATTTTAATGATAAAACATTCGCATTATTAAAATATACAAGTGGCTTATTAGTAGCAACAAGTACGCCATCAACATAGTTTCTACCCTCTTCTTTGAAATCAATTATAGCATTTTATCTCTGTGCAGTAGGAATAAAGATGATTCTTGGATGACAAATGAAAAATTATTCGGAAAATTAAAACTTCCATTATGTTCGAGATGTAATACTCTCCCATTAGACGCCAACAAGGCACGTCTCATTTTGATATGTAGACCTTATTAAGTATACTAATATTTAATGTTCGGTATTTTAAATTGTTTTACGTCTAATACTTTATACGTATTACGTATAATATTTAAAATAAAATTTTTATTACTTTTGATCGTTTCTTTTCATAAATATATTTTTTTTTTTATGTTTACAACGTAATATTACATTAAATAAAAAAAAATACTTTTTTGAGAATACATGAGTAATTAATATATAAATTTTGAAATAATGTTTAATAAGTGAAAGTATTAAAATGAAACTACGTCATCATCATCCTTCTGTCCTTATCCCTCTCTAGGTGGGGTCGGCACAACATTCTATAAACATGTGCTCACATGATTCGCCTAGGTATTTTACGACCGGCCGCCTGCCTAACGTTAACTTACCTTAGTCGCCTTTTGTGACACTTCAGTAAGAAATGAGAGTTGTCTATTCTACTCAGCCAGATACCACACGGCATACTGTTACTCGATCACATAATCTTAAAAATACCAATGTAACAGTACCTGATTAATTATAGAAGCAGGCGTTACTTTGCGGAATTTCATAGTAGTAGAAAGTTACAATAAAATTATTTTTCTGTAATAAATAAATAAATAAATATGTATATGGGACACTTACACACACGGTCGCACTTTCCCAAAGTAAGTAATTTTAATACTTGTATTATGGGTGAAAGACAACTGGTGAATATATACATATATAATTTTTAAATGCATACTTAAATAAATGTACACCCAGGCTCGAAGAGCCAATAATTATTTTTTTTTATAAAAAATGTTGGCTCTCGGCGGGAATCGAGCTCGCGACCCGCGGTGCTGAAGGCAGAATTACTACACACTGCACCAACGGGCCAGTCAGTAATGAGCAATTGTTAAGAGAGTATATGTAATACTAAGTGTATGAAGCAGGCAACAATAAGTATTAAGTATTCACCATTAAACAAGTTAATGATGGCCTTCAATGAAATAAACTCCAGTGATGTTGATATTTTCCACGATTCCTATTATAGTTATAAGAATAAAGTTTATTCAATTTTGTTTTAACATTTTCAAAATTTTCTGTAGTACTTTGTTTATTATTATTATTATTATTTTATTTTTCAGTTTTAGTTCCCAAATATTTTAAAATTTTACTCTTTTTACTTTTACATTGTACCAAACCTATGGTTTTTTTTACTGTTTTTGAATGTTTTATATGCCTGTAATAGTATTTTAAATAGATTAAGACTGTATGAAATACATGTAAAAAACAAAAATGTATGTTAATAATACTGTTGGCATGTCTTACTAAATAAATAAAAATTAATAAACAATCACCTTATATACATGCAGGACAAGTCAAAATAACTTTATTGTAACCGTATCTCTTATCTCTATCAAGACAATCCTATAACGCTACGTAATAAAAGCGTATCGTGTTTTTGCGTAACAAGCATTCTAAATTATGACAATTATTCAATGTTGCCGTGTTATCGGCAGTTATAAAATCGGGAGGGAGGGGGACCTCATTACAGTGCAACAAGAGGGGAGACACCTCGTATTTTCGCGATGTAGTTAAAAAATTCCGAGAGCACGAAAATTGGTACCATCGCGGAACACCGCGCCAGTTAGCGAGTCCTTGAATACAATTTGTGTTTTTGTTGAATTGGTCCAGTTGGTTTGTACAGTTCATAATATTAGAGAAATATTCATTATATTTGTTATTGCTTTATATTTAATAGAATTAGGCGTTACTTCGCGGAGATCCATAATACAAAAGTAATAATAACATTATATTGCTATAATCCGCGATGAAGTATAAAATAACAAACAAACAACAACAAAACCTCCACCACCGCCACCACAATAAACAAGCACTACATACGTTCACTATCACATAGCAATCGTTTCGCCCCGCAACCGAAGCATCATCAGGAGATAGTGGAGTCTATTTCCTTTTTGTGCATGTGTTTTTACGAATCCTGAATGTATCAGGTATGAAAACGGATGGTCCACTCTACATTTAGCATTATATATATTTTCTATTTTACTTAATCGCGGATTATAGCAAATTAATTTTATTATTACTTTTGGTTTATATTCATTTCATATTATTGGCCTGTTAGCATAACCCTGCCTACACCTCTGGGTGTTGCGGGTTTGATTCCCGACGAGGTCCAACATGTCATTCTCCTGCCCTTATCCCAAATCTCCACATAGATTTGGGTTGGCACAACATGTTATTTTCAAACAATTTGTTAGTTCTTAAAGTCTGTCAGTGTAAATGTTTTAATCGCTGATAATGTATATATATACATATATTAAATTTATAATTAATATATTTAATTTCAAACATTCATACCATTTTAAAAGCGGAATAGACTCGTAGTTAATATTCCACTTTGGTTATGCCAATAACCACCACACTTCGCATGAGGGCTGTTGTGCATGGCAGCGCTGATATTATTCGGTCACCAGAGCCTTAGCAGCTTTACAGATCGCACCGCTTGCAGGTTTAGGTTGACATTTGACGAAGCTGACTGAGATGAATTACCCCCGTACGCCCAACTAAATCTCCAAAGATATTAAGTACCATCTACTAAGCCTTAACTGATACAAAGATATCCTCTGACCCACTAATATGAGAAAACATGGATTCACAAATCCGATCTCTGACAACGTACCACAGCATCTATAACTAGAAGCTGACTGAGACGAATTACCCTTGTACACTCCACAAAACCTTCAAAGATATTATAAGTAACATCTACTACGCCTTAACTGATACAAAGATCTGACCTACTAATACGAGTAAATATGGATTCACAAATCCGATCTCTGACAGCGTACCATAGCATTTATAACTAGAAGCTGACTGAGACGAATTACCCTTGTACACTCCACAAAACCTTCAAAGATATTATAAGTAACATCTACTACGCCTTAACTGATACAAAGATCTGACCTACTAATACGAGTAAATATGGATTCACAAATCCGATCTCTGACAGCGTACCATAGCATTTATAACTAGAAGCTGACTGAGACGAATTACCCTTGTACACTCCACAAAACCTTCAAAGATATTATAAGTAACATCTACTACGCCTTAACTGATACAAAGATCTGACCTACTAATACGAGTAAATATGGATTCACAAATCCGATCTCTGACAGCGTACCATAGCATCTATAACTAGAAGCTGACTGAGATGAATTACCCTTGTACACTCTACAAAATCTTCAAAGATATTAAGTAACATCTACAACGCCTTAACTGATACAAAGATCTGACCTACTAATACGAGTAAATATGGATTCACAAATCCGATCTCTGACAGCGTACCATAGCATTTATAACTAGAAGCTGACTGAGACGAATTACCCTTGTACACTCTAAAAAATCTTTAAAGATATTCAGTAGCATCTACAACGCCTTAACTGATACAAAGATCTGACCTACTCATACGAGTAAATATGGATTCACAAATCCGATCTCTGACAGCGTACCATAGCAATTATAACTAGAAGCTGATTGAGACGAGTTACCCTTGTACACTCCACAAAACCTTCAAAGATATTATAAGTAACATCTACTACGCCTTAACTGATATAAAGATATCCTCTGACCTACTGATACGAGTAAACATGGATTCACAAATCCGATCTCTGACAGCGTACCATAACATCCACAACTATACATCAAAGAGGTCCGACTAATTGACTGAATTCATCACGCACCGCTGGTCAACGAATTCACGTTTCGAACAGACTTGAGGATTCGCTTTTACATCCATCTCGAATCGCTTGATGCTTCAATGACTTTCGCTCTATGGATTACAAAGTTGATAATGGTTGAGCAATCCACCAAATTGCAAATAATAAACTATATCTATTATACAACAAAGTCACCAAAAGCTATATGTTTGTATGTGATCGATTTTTTCGAAATCTACTAAGCGATTTTTGTACCGTTTTTATTAAAAAGTGTTCCGTTCATCCGGAAAGTTAACATTACGATTTTTTGTAAATTGTTTTGAAGATATCGCGCAGTTGAATAACCCGGCATAAACCAACAGAATTATACACTGAGAAAGATATACTAAAGAATTAGCAAAATTTCTACGAAAAAGTGCGCAACAGCTTGTCTCTATCTGTTATGGCTAACTCTACTTACTTGAATATACTTGAAATTGTATAAAAAAAAATTATATAAAAAAATATATTAAATACTTTAATTTACTCTTTTTGATAAAATTTTAACAATATATACTGACACGTGGCACAGATGGAACACAAGATTATACATATATATTAAAGATTTATAATCTTAATGCTATAAACAAAAAAATGCAATTTGTATTTTGACCTATAGATTACATTACCAGACGTTTTATATAAAATAGCTTTCACGGAATTAGTTCTACAATTTTACACTTTTACGTCAATTTGTTGCATTACAGTGGTTATCCAGATCCCACATTGGATCAAGAATCATAGACTACCGTAAATTTGCGTTAGCAATATTTACATTACAATTTTAAACTTGATTTTTTGAAAGTCCATATTAAAATTAAAACCAAAAAACGTAGGAAAAGATTATAAAAAATTGTTTAAAAAATAACTTTAAATTTACTTCAAAAGTTATGGTCTTACATATTTAATATCCATCAAGTCAGATTTAGTTGAAAATTGAAAAAATATATCTATTGTTGTATCTATATAAATATTTATTATAGTCAATTGCTGTCACTAAAATTTACCACAACGGTATGTAAAATTTAAAAATATTAGCAGTCTTAATATTTAAACCTTTTTTTATATTAAATCAATAAATAAAATAAATATATATGGGACACTTACACACACGGTCGTCCGTCCCCAAAGTAAGTAACTTAATACTTGTGTTATGGGTGACAGACAGCTGGTGAATATATACTTATATATTTTTAAATACATACATAAATACAAATATACACCCAGGCTCAAAGACCAACAAATTCATTTGTAGAAAATGTTGGTCCTCGGCGGGAATCGAACCCGCAACCCGCGGAGCTGAAGGCAGGGTCACTACCCACTGCTCCAACGGGCCAGTCAATATCTTAATCTTTGCAAAGCAATCAAACCCCGGCTTCAATAACTTAATTCTTTTAACACTATAATTTTTCAAGCGCCCCACCTGCCCCCGTGGGCTTAATAAGGCGTCGGTCGTTTGACGCGAGTTTTTACTTGGTCCTTCGTGCCGGATACGCGCCCCCCGGCTTTATGGTTTTCATTAATGAAGGCTTTAGGGCTGATCATTCGAGCCTGTATCGAGGCTTGATCATGGGGTGACTCGGAGATTGAATAGTCTATAATATTTTTTAAAGATAAGGGTGAATGCCTTCATAATTATGCCACCCATAACGGAGCCGAATGCATTCGGTTAGATTTCCATAATTGAAACGTTTTGTTTAATTTTTTCTTAAATTTATAACGTTGTTACACATTTAATAATGCTCATTACTAATTTAATTAATGTCATTTAAACCCTTTTAAAAAACTTAATTCAATAATTCCATTAATATGCAATTATGCCGTAACTCGATAACCGTCGCTTCCTCACGCCCAATTCTTTATTTAAATCTGATACCATGGCCATTTCCTTGCACGTTTGAATTACAAATCGGAAGGCAGTTTCTTTCGAATTTAAATTTCGAACTCTCCCCAAATTGCCAGTTTGATTACCACTTTTAATGCCACCTCCAAATTTTCTCTCCGGGATTATGGAAAATTATTAGCGATGCGATGAGCAAAAAGTATTATCAAATTTTTTGACACGCAAAACAAAAGACGGTCCTACGGAGACCGGTGATGAGTTTGGACGCAATTGTTATTTCTGTTTGATCTTGATTAATTAGCTATTGCAAACGGAATAGATTATTAGGCAGCTGATGGGTGCTTACGCCCAGTAATTATACGTCAAACCGCCCGAATAATTAGTCATGTTAACATCGATTTCGACACCCCGTTTAGATTTGATAGGACATTTTAGATTTTTCCGACAATATCAAACTAAAATTACATTTTTATTTTTCATAGTTATATAATTCTGTGGTGTACGATAAAGAGTGTATAATATGTGTAACACAAAGGTTGCTTTGTATATTACGATACATAAAAATGAATTAATTAAGCAAAAAGTAGTTCAATATTATGGATTCAAGCGCACAATAACAAAAAAATATCGGACTATGTTGCTAGTATACTGACAAAAATGGAATAAGCTTTTTTTCAAATTTGGCAATTTTAAAACTTTCCTTGCGTGCGCTGTACGGTGAAAGGACAGTGAAAGTTATTCAAAAATCTCCTATAACTAACTCACGATAGCTACTTTTATGTTCAAAGTTCAACCCCGTATCGAAAAACATAGTGTTGGTTGAACAAAGACGACCAGATATAGAGATATGTTCATTTCAAGAAGCACGAGTTTAAGTAGTATTTAGATCATGTACAAACGAATTATATTTATGGTGATCAAAGGTTCACGCTATCGATATACAAATTATTCTCGATGGCACATTTGATAATTTCGAAGTGTTTAAAACTGATACATTAAAAGAGTCCCGCGGCGAGTATTATCGTCTCGAAGACGTCAGGGCGTTAAAGGGGGTCTAGGGAGACGTTTTTTTTCCGAGTCGTCAGATAGATTGGATGACACTCGATCTCCCCAAGAGGACAAAATTAAAACGCCGGCGATGAGCCAAGCCAAACGAGCGGCGAATTATTTTCCGTTGAGTGATTCTCGGCCATAAAATTTCTGATTGATCAATTCATCCCGTGTTTCCATTTCTCCTTAATGAAGAGCACGTTCTCCGTGGACATTTTTTCGCTCCCCGGCTCTATTTTTCCGCCTGTTTTCGCTTTAGTGGATGTTTTATTAATTTCACTCGTTGAATCTAGATGAGTTCGGTAATCGAAAACAGATTTGCTTAGTAATGATATCGGTTTTGCTTAAGTAACAACCGTTTTTCAGGATCTATTGCCTATATGATAACAGTCAAGTATTTTGTATATGCTCAAGGTAATTGGAATATAATTTTCAGTATATTTAATAGTTAATTTACTATATCCTATCCTACTAATATTATAAATGCGCAAGTTTGTGAGTATTGATGTATGCTTGTTACTCTTTCACGACGAATCCGCTGAGTCAATATCGATGAAATTTGGCACATGTATTCCTTATACACCAGAATAACATAGGCTATAGAAATGTTGATAATTCTACTGCAATAGGATGACATTGAAAAGAGCCATTTATTATCGACCTAACACACGATAACAGTCCACGCGAATAAAGTCGCGGGTAAGAGCTAGTCCTCTATAACAATCAACAATAATATATACAACGATTTTTTTATCATATTTATCTCAACGAGTCAATTGTTCCAAACTATTACAATTGTTAATATAAACGTTGCTAATAAGCAGAATATATTTTAACCTCGTTTAAATGAACATAATTTAATTATTACATATTTAAAAGAAAAAAACAGCATCTTCGCTGCGACGCACATCCAAGAACTACACACATTCACTACGACAATCTCAGCTATCGTTTAGCCTCATAATTTTAGAAGATAGGCTCCACGACAAAATAGCAATCGTTTTTGCGATTTTGTCGTGTTTATGTAGTTTGTTGTTGGTGGTGGTATTTTGTGATATGTGTGATGACTAATCCTGCATGTATAAGGTATGAGAACGGTTTTTGCTTCCTACACTTAGCATTACATATATTTTCTTAACAAACGTGGATTAGATACATTCTATAATAACTTTTGTATTGTGGTATCAATTAATGGTATTTTCATTTTCACACACGCTTTTGTGAAAGTAGGTTACGGGTAGCTACAGTCGTTGTCACTCGATCGGGTGTGGGAATTTTATAGCGGTCCTTCAGGATATTAAGAGGGAACGGGGGGATAATGGGCCGATCCGTCGGACAATGTCGCCGGCCATCATTGGCCCGCGTCTCATTAAAAACAACAATAAGCAAGATAATGTTTGTTCGACCGTGTTTCGCGTGATTTGGATCGTTTCTTGTTTTGCTTTATAGTGGGATACGTATAGTGATTATCGCTACAATTATTATTATGGCTAACAGCGTTGAATGTGAACATATAGGAAACAAATTGTACTTGGGACTACGATCGCGTCAGCTTACGCGGTCTAGTGCCTTCAATAATGCAATTTATTTACCTTGTTACCGAATAAATGTGAAAGGGCTAATATGTAAGATAAAATAATCCCGTTTTTGTTAGAGGAAAAAATATATAAGTAAGAAACAACATAAAAACAATTTATAGTTGAAGGTATTTGAAAACTTCTTTGAACACTCTAAGTGGGGTCGACACAACATGTTTTAAATATGTTGTTAGGTGATATGGTTAGGTATTTTACGACTGGCCGCCTACATGATGTCAACGTTACGTTACGTTAGTTACGTTAGTTGCCTTTTACGACATCTTGGTAAAAAATGAGTGTGGTTTATTCTACTCAACCGGATACCACACGGATTATATACAACTTGTACTAATTATGATGTTTTACAATTAGATACATAAGTTTTAAGAGAAAAACTGAGTGAAAAATGCCAGGGCTTTGAACCCTTGACTCCTTGTTAGAGTCGAACGGTCTCACCGCAAGGTTATCAAACCTTATGTATATTCTATGTTTTTATATCTATAAAACTTTACTATCACAAAATTCTTAAAACGTACCGCTCTCAATGAATGAAATCCATCCCCTAAGCTTTTGTACAGAAATTACATGACACCGCTCTAAAAATGCCTGTTTATATTAAATTATAGCGTCACTTCCACCTTTGATGTTAATCTAAGAATTTTCGATCTCCCGATAAATAAAGATTAAACAAACAAAATGGGAATGAGAAATAAAAGGAACCATGGCCCATCTTTCCTTGGCCTCCCCTCCTGTCATAATTTTATTATTTGCAGAATCTATGGCAGTAGATAACTTAAAATTTTTGCAATCTATAGGCACGACCACAAAATCGCAAGGAGATTAGGATTCAAACGCTCTTCTTTCTTTCTGCACCGAATCATTTTAACTGCAAATTAATTAATGTAAAAATAAACAGATGATCTTCTATATCGCACGATTAGTATTAAAGCGACCTAATTCAAAAAAGTTTTTTGTGGCAAATTGCAATAAAGCGTAGCGTAGCGCCTACAAAACTCATGAGTGTTAGACCTATAACTTGAAAGACTAAGAAAACACTAGTTTTTTTAATTCTTCGTAGCGTGATGTCATAGATGATATTGAAATAAGGATAAAATGAGGAATTTTGAATTAGGTCACTATAATACTGCGTGTGATACTTTAAAAGATTCTGCTTATTATTTGAACATATATGACGTGCTATGCATGTTGCTAATGGTTATCTCACAATGAATTAATAGGTAATAAAAATGTGCATACAAAACGAGTTTCGTGTATTAGAGGCAAATCTTCTAATGATAATATCTTTTACACCTAACAATGATGATAGACATCTATCAGTTACTGTATTTAGCTATATTTTGCTGTAATATATCAGTAGTTATATTTAGGTGTAATGTACTTTAACATGTAGTATTTGATAATTTTCTGAATTATTTTATTTCTTAGCTGCTAATTACAATGATGAGAAAACTGTAAAATATAGATAGTCCATCCATCCATATATTAGTAATATAATTACAATATGAGAATGACACCTCGCACTTCCCAAGAGAACACCGAAAATGTCTTTTTGTCATGTTTTTATTAGTAAAAAAACAATGATGAATTACCGAACGCCGCGTTTATTACTCGCTTGTCTTTTGTTATTTTTAGAGTTCTGCAATAAAAAAAAATATCGTAACGTTTTTGTAAAAAAAAATGCGTACAATATTAAATAGTTCTACTATTTAAATTAAATACAATACATATAACTAAAAAACAAAATCTAATAACTAATGAAAAATTGTTAAGTAAAATGAAAAATAAAATGTTTGAACAGTAATTAATTTTTCAGTAGCAAACGATTGGAAATATTATTTTAATTGTTAATTAAATATGAGTGTATTCTATTAATGCTCGTGGTGAAGTTAATATATATTTTTTATTTTATATATAAGAAAGTTCACCAGTGATTGTTACATAAATTAATACCAAGAAACAAGATTAACAAAAAATACATAGATTACGTAAAATCTTATTAAAGCAAACACGACTTGATCCTTAAGTGATTGACACTTATTTTCAGAAACTTTATGACAAAATCGGAATATTACAGCAAACGTAAATTAACTTAAAAAGTAACAGTTAAAAATTAACGTTGAAGTTAAAGTTAATAAATGAAAACCTAGAAAAGTTAACAATTACAATTGAAGCTTAAACAAAATTAAAATTAAATAGGTTTGAATATATAGCACACCTAGTATTAAATTTTCCTAATTTGAAAAACTTTAAATATTACCTTACCAGATGTACGGAACTCGGCCGCTTAGTAACAACTTTGACTAGACCAATTTTTTAATTTGTTTTCTTAGGTGTATAAAGCGTGAGATGGCCCGTGAAATTCGTATTAACGAGGGGTGGAATGTACAATATCGGGCGTGTTCTCGTCTTGTAGTAAATTAAATTGTTTGCGCTCCCGACTTTCAGGTGTTTTATGCATTATTAACTAGGGGACTTCGATGAGGTTGTTCTAGAGTTTCCATCTATATATCATCGGTGGATATTTTGGTTATGACCTTTTTGATTATATTTTTATACCTTAATTTAGTAATGAAAATAGATACGATTTCACTATGTGGTAACCGAGTTGAATAGACCACCCTCATTTTTTACCGAGGTGTCATAAAAGGCGACTAAGGTAAGTTGACTCACCGTGTGGTATCCGACTGAGTAGAATAGATCACCCTCTTTTTTACCGAGGTTTCTTAAAATACGACTAAGGTAACTTAACGTCAGGCGGGGGGCCGGTCGTAAAATACATATTACATTATAATTGTTTTTTTTTATTGTTAATTCGAGGCCTAATATTTATTATTTTAAATTTTTACAGAGACGCAATTTTTTTTCTTTCGCAATTATTCTAAGGATAATGTTATAAATTTTTTTTTAGTAGTTTGTTAAAATAATCAACAAGCGGCAATGACAGTTTTAATAAAATTTATAAGGTTAGAATAGATAGTATTGCATTTGCTAGTAAACGTTTTTGATATTTATCATTACTCTATTTATATTTATAAAACGATAGGTGATGTGTACAATAGATAAAGCAGGAACCGACATTAGCTTGCGGTTCCTGCTTTGCGCCTTGCAAAAGTGCGTAACTCGTTTGTGGGTTTTGGTATAAGATTCTATAATAAAATTCCGCAATCAATTTCAGCACTGCCATTACAGCAGTTTAAAAACACTGTTAAAAAGAGGCTGATACAGAAAGCCTACTATACTCTTGAAGATTTTTTAGAAGATAAGAATGTGTGGATATAGCTCTCTTTGAACCTGTACAAGACAGTAACGACTTAATGTAAATAATATTAAGAATTATATTTTTAAAAGAGCAACCGCCGAGTTTCTTGCTGGCTCTTCTCGGTAGGAACAGCTTTCCGAACCAGCAGTAGAGTTGACGATTCAAAAGCACTTGTTTACAAGTTTATTTGAATAAAGAATATTTGAATTTTAATTTGAATATAATGGAACGATTCTTTATTGAAAAGTGGTCTTCTCAGTAGTACAATATTAAAAGACCTTAAGAGATCTGTAAATTCTCTAAAATTATGGCCTCGTTTACACAGCCCGTTAAAGCCTTAAGACGTTTTTACACTGAGCGCTTGAGGGCTGTGAGGATGGCGCGCTTTGAGATACTAGATGGAATTTTTAATGCAATAATTTCGATAATTTATCGCTATATGGCTCTCCTTTGTGTCTGAGCGTGCTAGAGCGAATTGAGTTTTCTTTTTACACAGAAAGAAATTAACCGATTTTAATACATGCAGAACATGGATTTAATATGTTTAATGAAAAGCGCTGATAAACATCAACAATATATAGTATCTTTGCTTTATAATTGAAAAACAATTAGATTAATTACACGTAAATACTACTATTACTACGTAATACATTACTAGGCCTCTTAAAATAAATTTATAAAGAACACGAGCTGAAACCGCTACTGCGTTTACATCAATGAAAAAATCTCGTCTACTCGGAACTTTATTCGCGTGTGGCGATACACTAAATTTGTGTACTAGAGATTTGTAGATTTTCAAAAATACTACGAAAAGTCCGCAACAGCATGTCTCTATCTCTTATAGTTAACTCACAATAACTACTTTTATGTTCAAAATGTCAATTTAATACACTGATTTTTGACATGCGGGTGGAGCGGCAAGCACAGATAGTAAGCTGTATACTTAATGGTTATCTTCTTATGATTAAAAAGAATATACAAAAATCCCTGAACCTAATGTGCCTTAAAATAACAGGCGCTGAAAACAATCTGCAAATTGTATAAGCTCTTAATCCTATAGTAACTAATCCCGTATCTGTTATACCAAATGCAAACAATCACGTCGCAGTAGTTAATAATAAAAAAGCAGGACCTCGGACGTTATCTCCTCGAGCGTTTTTTTTCCATTTTCACCAAATTAGCGAGAGCTGTCGCTGTGACGTCACGTATTTAATTAGAATACGTAGTAAATACGTAGGCGACGTAATTACCAGTATTCGGAATATTCGAAATTGAAATAGTAAAAAAATCTATTAGTATCGCGTTGTTGGGCGTTATACTTGACAGGCCCGTTTGCGCAGTGGGTAGTGACTTTGTATTGGGTCGCGAGTTCGATTCACGCCGAGGGCAAACATTTTCAATAAGCAATTTTTTGGTTCTTCGAGCCTGAGTGTATATTAGTATGTATTGTTAGTTATATGTATTGTATTTAAAATTATATATGTGTATGTTTACAAGTTGTCTGTCACCCATAACATAAGAATGAAGTTATTTATTAGGGATGCACGACCGTGTATGTAAGTGTCCCATAAATAAATAAAAATGCTTATCCTAGACAATGCTTAGGATAAGCATTGTCATTGGGACTGGACCAGTAAGCAAATTTTCAACTGAAAATGACAGCGGGAAGTAGATAAAATTTAACTTACAAGATTTTTACATACAAACGTACATACAAGTCAAGTTATATAAAAGCTTTTAATAATCAAGAGTCGCCGCTGAGTTTCTGGTTCAAAAAGTTTCTAAACTTTTTCGAACTATAGCAAAGCTATGGTGTCAATTGAAACATTTGTCGAGTCCAAAACGCTTGTAAAGATCTATATACAATGAATAAAACAGTGATAATCCAAGGGTAAGACCTTACGACTCTTTCAAAGGTGTTACGAGTTTGAACCCCGGGAAGGTACCAATAAGTATTAAGTAAGTAGTAAGTAAAACTTATGTATCTTATTTAACTACAATCTATGACACGCTTATTGGTTGAAGACACGATCGTGAGGAATCTTATACCTCTGGGGAATTCTAGAGATAATCTAGTATACCCGCATTAGTGCAACGCGGTAGCTTAGCTTAACCTTAGCTCCAACCCCTCTCTCCTAAAACGACCTAAACCCATTAGTGGAATAGTAACAGGCCGTTACTTTACTTTAAATTACGAACAGCTATTAATAAGATTCATCAACATCATAAAGAAGAATCATTAATTAGATTATTGACAACTAATGCCATTTCCTACAAATTACACGATTAACAATACATACTTACTACTTATTTTAACTTATGTTAGAAGCGATACGCTTTAAAGTAAGTATACTCTGAATAAAAGAGCTTTACAGCCACCTTTAGCTATCATAGAATAGACTTTAATCTATTTTGTGCCAACTTGGATACGATACAGTCAAGCGCGAACGGGCGCACCGCCAACTTGCTATCGTATTGGAACAAGCTGCTGGAATCGCTTATTTGTAACAGCTTAACTGAGTGTTAGCATATTTTCAGGGATTGCTTTCTTGTAAAATATCGCACAATTCCATTTGTACTAACAGTAAATGCGCCTTCAACTTTCTCACTAAACTGATTTTAAAAAAGGAAAAAGCTTAAATAAACTTGGAAATAAATTTTCAATATCTCTTTTATAGTATCAAATATAGTAAGCTAGGCAATATATGTATATCTGAATATACATCTGATCATAAGCCAAATCATAGTACCTTGCCCTTCCTATTGTCCTTTCTTATATGTAGCGCTACATTCGATTTAATTCGGGTAAATGTATAAGTAATAATAATATTATTTTGCTAATCTGCGATATCATAAACTAAACGAACGTTTCGACCTGCAACGCAGGGCATATAGTAATTAGTTCAACCCCCACCATTTATTTTGCGTCCGAACACGTGTAACAAACTTGAACTAGAAACATTTATCTGATCTTTAATAAGGGTGCCATTGCTATGTTCAAAATTCTCTAAAATATCAAGTCGGAGGCTTTGATCACACCTGTGGTTGATATGTTACAAATTCGTCTAGAAGAAAAGTATTTATTGAAAGCGGTCTATATTACAAGAGCAGCGGTAAAACTTCCAGTCGCTTACGTTCGAACGCTCAAGGAGTTCGCCAACCACCTGTCCGCGAAACACCTAAGACGACATCCAAACGCGAATAGTTCGCCAAACTCCTCACATAAATCAACGGCACGAGAACTACGTACTCTCTCCAGGGCCATTAGCATTTTTTATGCATAGAAATCGATCCACCGACCGTCTAATGCCTCCCGCGATACATTAATATCTTACTTTTTATGACTCTTCTGTAACAATTCGTCTCAGAAGCGACAGTGTAAGCGCCTTATGGTAGATAAACAAAACTGTGTCTTAAGTCGTACGCAGAAAGTGACAATATGCTTGCAGCTTTGGATTAGACACTGAAAGTCGGTACAGAAATTATGCGAGTTGCAGGAGTTGATAATAGGTGGCGCTGGCGATTTCCTTAACGCCTCCATTTTTCTTTCACGGGCACTTTGAGATTAAAAGTTTGGATAATGAAATGAAAAGTTAGTCAGCCAAAGCTTCTGGTTCGGTCGTATCGGACTTATTGGGGATAACGCTTCACGCGACGGAGACTTTTGTTAGAAAATCTTGGTGATATTCATGCAAAACTTTGTGGAAATTTTGAGCATATAATTTTCTTCGTAATTTTATTTTTTCGTCAATTTATATGCTAACATTAGCTGATATAAATATTCAGTAGCGGTTAGAATTTTAAACTCATAAACGTGGTATATTTTAGTAGAATTTATGTGATATATTACGAGAAGACATTTACACGACATAACTTAATTACTAATTTGTTAAAAGTACGATTTACTATTATACAATAACTAGACAATAAATTTGTGAGCGAAAATTTATTAAATAAAATCAACAAATTAACTTATATAATTTCAAACTGACACGCAATTACTTTAGTATACAAATCATGTACTACAAAATATATACTCCAAACAGTACTATACTCGCTGGTATAAACTATATACTACTCGTAATTCAAATTCAAAATATTCTTTATTCAAGTAAACTCGTAAACAGGTGCTTTTGAATCGTCAACTCTACTGCTGGTTCCGAAAGTTGTTACCGAGAAAAGCCAGCAGGAAACTCGGCGGTTACTCTTTTAAAAATATAATTCCTATTACTAGTTACATTACTTATTACTATCTTGTACCGGGTCGAAGTATAGCTATGTTCTTATCATCTAAGTAATTCTCAATAGTATTATAGGCTTTCTAATGTTTATTATGGTAGATGAATTAATATAACCCATAGAAATTTTTCTGTTCTATCGATCTTAAATTCTGAATTTATTGAATGGTGCTTCTATACTAATTGCAAGTATATATTAATCATTATCTGTTATCAGAATATTACTACCAATTACAGACGAAAGTCTTTTTGGCCGAAAGGTAAAAGCGTATGGCCCTTACTTTGGTGTTTCAAGTTCTGGGCATCTAGCGATTTTCTGTAAAAACTCAAAGTGTTTATTTTTATTTTTTATTTTTGTAAGAACATCAACGACAAATACATCATTCACATTAAATAATTATAATTTAAATAAATTAATAATTAATGTAAACAAGATTTTAGTTAAATTTATCGTCAATTACAGATGATGACGACATGAGCATTACAGTTGACAAAGCATAAACAGAAAATAACATGAAGGAAAAAAATTAAGTTATTTATACAAAGCTAAGAAAATTCAATACAAGGACATTCAAAATTAGTTTTCTAATTCTATTATAAACGTAATACACCTACATTCATCATCATCATCATTATAAACATGCTGTCAAATGATTTGACTGTGTTATTACGACCGGCCGTCTGCCTGACGTCAACTTACCTCTGTCGTATTTTAAGACACCTCGGGAAGAAAGAGGGTTGTCTATTCTACTAAACCGGATACCACACGATACACCTACATTATAAAGTTCATTTAAAACAAAAATTAAGTAGCATATAACTTGAGTAAATTAATACTAGAGACCTAATTATTCTCCAGTTTCAAATTATATTGTACAATAAAATAATTAAGGTACACTGTAATTAGTTTATATAATATACACAAACATTTACATACATACATAGTTATACATACATAACGCGCTTTCAGTTAAGTTCAGAAATTGTAAACCTGCAAATTTCTGGATGATTTCTAGGTTTCTAACAATCCACCAAATTGTATTTGAGTAACGTGATAGGTCTAAGCTAAGGTATCTCTCCTAAGACATTTTTTCTAACAACATAACCGTCAAGTGCAATACCTATTAATTATAGTATATCTCTATATCACGATAGTATCCTTACAAAATGGAAAGCCGTATAAGTTTCGCTCGGTTGGCAAGCTCCCAAGCTCTGATATGGTTCGGAATGGTCACTCCCGGAATATGAAGATTTACGCCATAACACCAGCCTAGTACAAAGAAATTTTGGTAATAAAATACATGAAATTTATAATTATATCCTATTAATATTATAAAAGCGAAAGTTTGTATGGATGTATGTTTGTTACTCTTACACGGTGAATTCTCTAAATCAATATCGATGATATTTCCCACAATTGTTCCTTATACACCGGGGTAACAAATAAGCTATAGAAATCCTGTTAATTTTACAGGAATAGGATGACACTGAAAAGCACCATCTATTATCAACTGATCACGCCGCAACAAATCCCGCGAACGAAGTCGCGGGAATAAACTAAGATTATAAATGCGAAAGTTTGTGAATTTGAATGTATGTTTGTTACCCTTACACGGCGAATCCGCTGAACCAATATCGATGATATTTGACAAAATTATTCAACATAACGTAACATATAGGCTATAGAAATCATGTTAATTCAACAGTAATAGGATGATATTAAAAAATGCCATCTCATTATCAACCTATCACACAACAATAGTCAGTGTTTTAGGTAATAGCTAGTATTTTATATATATATCTAAATTTCGACGAGACGATATTTATTTGGTTTTATTATTTAGGACTCTCATCATCAGCGAATGGCTGGCCTGTTGATGCAATTGTCAGTGACCCTGAATTCAGCTCCGTGGGTCACGGATTCGATTTCCGCCGAGGGCCAACTTTTTCTAAAAACTATTTGCTTGTTTTTCGAGTCTGGGTGTATATTTGTATATTTAAAATTATATATTTATGTATATACTTACCAGTTGTCTATCACCAGTAACACTATTATTAAGTTACTTTGGAGACGGATAGCCTTGTGTGTAACTTGTGTGTATATATTAGCAACAGAATGCTGCTTACTTTATGGAATGTTTATAAATTGTATTAGACATTCAGATGTTTTAAGAATATTTTTATTTTATTTTTATTTTTATTTTATGGTACAAATTAATCGCAGCGGCATTTTACTTTGAGTTGTGAGAGAAATTGATAATCGCAATACATCCGCCATCTAGTAGCGGGTAGCGCAAATTGACTGATAATTTTAACATAGTAATTTCATATTTCGCAAGAATACCAATGTAATTTTAATATTATATACATTTTTAAAACATGATATTTTTCAGCATATTTAGATATTTCTTTAAATTATTTCATACGTTTCTATAAAACAATAACTTCCGTGTGGTATCCTGCTCAGTAGAATAGACATCTCTCATTTCTTACCGATATATCTTAAAAGGCGACTAAGGTAAGTTGACCCGCCGTTTGTTATCCGGCTGAATAGAATAGACTACCCTCATTTCTTACCAAAGTGTTGTAAATGGCGACAACGGTAATTTGACGTCAGGCAGACGGTCGTTCGTAAATAACTAGCCAAATCATATAACAACATGTGACAGAGTGGGATAAGGGCAGGAGAATGATGGTCAATGATGTTTCTATAAGACTATAAGGACGAACTTTAGGCTAAGGATAACCATTTCTTTATTTTTTTTAGTTTATATTAGATTTGCATTTCATCACCATGAATTTGTTTTAAAAGTAATTTATCTGGTTTGTCATCAAGTCCCAAATATACAAAATTGGTCTTATGTTTCGGGAGATTCTGTTTGCTCGAGAAACGTCAAGCTAACAACTAATAAGCTAGTTGATTAAGTTAATAAATTTATAATTGGTAAATGAAAAGAACATTCAATTAATTAAGCTTGAAAATAAAAAAAACAAAATGCCAAGTTAAATGCTTCATTGAATAATTCCAAGACAATTAAACAACTTTTTTTTCTTGTCACTTTTTGGGCTAAATAAAAAAAGTAAATCAGATGATCAACATCATCGTATCATTTCATTATTTATAAAACATTACGGGGTGGATAAATTGTTTCATTAATAACGTATGTTGGCTTAGACAAGAATCGTTTTAGGCAAAAATTTAACAAAAAATAATCAGTACACATATAAAAGTGCTTAAAAACACTTTAATTATTTAAACACGAGCGGTCGTATAATCTTCGCAAACCGCATCTCCGGTCACGTAAAACAAAATGGCGTAAAAAAATATATCTGTCCGGGGCACCGATCGCGATACACGCGCTGACGCGGGTTGAATATTTTATTTTTTTATTATTTTATTAAATATGGAAAAATAACCCCGCCACCGCCACGGGGGGGTGAGATGGACCCACCTTGGTTTAATTGTGGACGGCTTAGCGATGTACGTGCATCTCGAATTTTAATACCCCTACCCAGCAAATCCCCGGCCTTTATTTTTACTGTACCTACTTATGGTGCGAAATTTGCATATATAATTCTGTTTTACTGCTCCATGGTAATTCATAGCCTTTTTTTATGGGACCGATCGTGAATGATTTTTTACGATATTTCATGTTAAAGCTCTTCCTATTTTCGTATGTACTACAACATGCAGCCTTTTGATATAGAACACGATTTGTCTAAAACTGTAATAATTATCTTTTCAATATACTGCAACAGTACATATATTTTCTGCATAAGTTCTATAAAACTTTACTATTGCTGATATAAATTATGACATAAAAAAAGTTAAAATCTATATAGATTTAATCAGCTCTTTGAACTACTTCTATACATAATAATTTAATATATAATAAGAACTTTTAAAATGAGCATACAAATCACTGATTTTATGCCAAGTGTTGTTAACAAAACTAATTAGGTAAAATTAATTTCTATACGTACTAGACGTAACGAGTAACTTAATTTATAACAGTATTATTTTCTACAATTACTAATTCGTTATGTTGTGTAGCAATATTTTCCAAAATAAATTAATTTATGGAACAAGTAATTATACAACCCACCCTATTCTCTCTTATAATCCTGCCATGGGTTTTAACGACCGCGTCGAATTTAAAAGGGTTAACTTTGGTTCTTATCGATAATAACTGACTAATGCACTTCTCTCTAGACAACCGCTCCAGAAAGAAATATTTATAACACAATATTTGAAATAATCAATATTATTTCAATTATTGTATTAATTACACTTCTTGTACACGTTTATATAGTACCTTCCTACCACGTATTAAATATTTAAAAAATAAATTTAAAAAAAGCAATATATTTTATTCCGTTCTTTATCTGTTTTTCATTACCTTTATTGCCGCATATTATTGTGGTATTGCAAAAATAAGTTTAAACTCTTACTCTTACTCTTAAAACAAATATGAAAATAGCAGCCATTAAATTTCTATCTGATATTTATTCTATTTTGATATAAGACAATTTTAAACAGTTTAGCTTAATAAATATCAATAAAAGCAAGTAAACAACACGTCCTGTCGATTTATGTAAGAGTTGTAATGAAATTTGCTGCAAATAATACGCGGTTAATTATAATAATAAATATTAAACTAAATTCAAAATACATCTCCATCGAGGCTTTATTGACATAAACAGATTTAATTTCATCTTGCAATGAGGTTTAGTCGATGCACTATAATAAAAAATTCACCCACTTTGTTCAATATGAATACTCTTGAAAGGTACAAAGCTTTCTCTAGCAGTTTTATGAATCTATCTTTTGCATTTTGAATAATGGCCCTAACTTGCATCAAAGGAGAAACATCTCAGGTTATCAGGATTTCACACTTGACTATCAGACCAAGTTTTTCAATTTCCCGCTGAAATAAGCGGACCGCGGGCATCAAACGATAAACGATTATAAGTATGACGTAAGAGGAAACGAGGCAAGGCGGCGGTGTAATGAGAAATAAGGCGAAAAGAGCATAAAAAGCGTAGCAGAAGCGTGGAAGCCCCTTGTACTTTTTATTGATTAAAAAAGTTTCTTAATCCTACGGCGCCGAGATAGTTCGCTATTGGTGATGAAATTGCAATTACAGAATAACGATCCCTTAATCTTGTTTGACCTTTTTATTTCGGTTTTTTCGTCTCATGACTTATAAACTTAGTATATAAACTTAATTGACTAAGCTTAGTTAGCGTGAATTTAAATATAATACGCAATTTAAGTAAAACTTTAATTAATAAAGTATATTTTTCAGTGCTACTAACTTTACAATATTTAAAACCTATTCTCCGTATTCAACAATAACTGTTAGGGAATAACTAACGTGAATCTTTTTCATTTGCTGTGACTGATTAAATTTTGAGAAAGTGTCCTACTAATTAAATAATTTAAATTTCAGATTAGATAAAAACAACATTTAAAGTAATTTAACTTCCAAAGAATCTTATAACTTTGAAATTGTAGTCCAGTTCCATTTTGACAAGAAATATATGTCTCTATGATTTAAAAGGATCAAAAAAAAATATAAGAATAAAGCTTTATATGATTTATAGAAGCAAGCGTTACTTTGCGGAATTCCATAGTACAGAAGTTACACCAAAATTATTTTGCTGTAATCCGCGTTTGTTAAGAACAACGATGTTTCCAATCCTCCTGATGATGCTTCGGTTTCGAGGCGAAACGATCGTAGAGGTTGTGGTAGTGAGTGTGTGTAGTGCTTGTGTGGAGTGTTGGCGTTGGTGGGGTCTTGTGATACGTGTAGCGACTTGTCCTGCATGTGTGGGGTATGTCATTGTTGCCTGCTTCATACACTTAGCATTACATATAATCTCTTAACAAACGCGGATTACTGCAAAATTATTTTACTATAACTTCTGAAGAATAAAGCTCACAATTATATACGGATAGCCGTAACAAGAGACTACAGTTCTTCTTATAAATTCAATCAAACTAACAGGTGAAATTATACCATACTTCAGTACATCGGTACACGAAACTATAACTAGAATAATTAAAACTTTTGTCCTCCAAGCAGGCGGTCGCTTTAAGGTTGGAAGGTGCTCTTAACCTCATTCACTAAACTAAACCAAACACCTGGAATCTAATAACGGCTGATAAGTTCCCAAGAAAGCCGGCACGTAAGCATCGTGTATTTTCTACTATCACGGTAAATTTTGAAACCTATTAAGCTCCTCGAAGCGGCTATAATGTTAGCCTGAAGTAACGATTATGTCAAAGAATATGAAACAAAATATTTTATAGATGATGCAATACTTTCAACTTTAAAATCTCTACCTTAATCTATCGATAATGTTGTAGAATGGTCCGCTTTATACGTTTATTACAATTTACTTTAATTTATTTAATACTGCTATCATCGGATCCGAAACTAATATAGTAAATACGGTAGACCGCATAAAAGGTCTAAATATACGTCTTAAAGGTTTTTACTATCTGAAAGGAAAGATTATAAATATTATCTGTCAATAATTATTAATACTTTCTCAAATTGAAGCTGATTTATGTAAGATTAGAACAGACAACAAAAACAGTGTTTTATGACTGTTATATAAATTATTTTAAATAACAACTTACTCCACAACTTAGATTATATAGATAAATACCGTGAATTAGTTCCTTATAGCCTAATTGTTACTTGGTAGTAGCAATATTCCAAACCAGTGGTTTCTAGTCAGCAAAAATAAAGTTTCCGATACCAAAAATACTGAGAAAACACAGGCTCCTACCTCTATATCGCAACTCGAATGCATTCCTAAAAGTTATCACAAACAAATGTAATTTTGTTAACTGTACCCTTAGTTCCATCAGTACTGAAGACCATGAGTAATTCGAATTATCAATCGTGGTCATAATTAACCATTAAATCCATTATTATCATCAATAAATCGACCATTGTGACTCAAAGAGCCAATTATCTTTTAGGTATAAACTACATAATTTCAGAGGTTGTTCTAAATCACAATCTACTGTTTTGCGCGCCCGAGTCACCACTCTTTTGTACATGTTATAAGGCGGCTATATCTTGAAATTTGCATATTTCAGCAGTAAAATTAATTCGAAGATTTGCCCGCATCCACCACTTAGACAGGGGTGGATTTGGGGTGGCAGTTTTTGGATTTGTGCATTTGGATTGAGTTTAACCAATATAGATTAAATAATTCGTATAAAATATTGCATAATTATTTCAAATATGATATCGACGCATTTTGTAACGTATACGATATTGAATTGTCAGTTTTATATCACCTTCACTTGATTTTTAACTTACTTATTTAATGCCGTATGGTATCCAGCTTATTAGAATAGACCACCGCTATTTGTTATCGTGATGTCCTAAAACATAAATACATTGTTAAAACATATTGTGCCGATCCCGCTTAGAGTGGGATAAGGGCAGAGAGAACCAAAAAGTATTTGAAGTTGAAAAATTTTTATTTATTATTTTGAAATGATTAATAACAATCTTTATCAAAATGTCTTTACTTTCGGAGACCAGCCGGTTTTCAAATTATTCTAATTCATAATTCCAGTGAAGTTTTTTATACATATACTAATTTTAAACTTATCTACGAGAAAATATACATTATAATAATGGTTATAACTAACGAATAAATTGCTTTTAATCTTTTGAGGAATTCAGATGTTATTTCCATTGCTTTAAATGCATCAAAACAAAATTCGGATGATCCCAAGCTAGCGCTTAAACCAAGGGTGGCTTAATATAATCTAGACAGAGGAAATTAGCATATGATCCGTTCGACTAATATAAGCTATAAACGTTAAATCAAAACGTTAATTTAAAGTACCATTAGAGTATACGTGTACGACACGATTTAGTAACGTATCTATATGGTGATATTTTAAGGTATGGTCACTATAGGCCAACCGTTGAACTCAGTCTTTGCGTGCGGATTCTCGTCCTACCTTCCCCTTCCTTGCCCTTGTATCCCGTACGGTAGGACTGAGTTAAACGATTACTCGTTACTCGGATATCACTCGTTTATTACTTGTAATATCAAAATATCTCATACGGAAAAAAGCCACGATAAGTAACTGACTTTTTTACAAGTATATATTTACAAGTAAATATGTATATTTACAAGTGTTAATTATATATTAATATTTATTAATATAATATTCAACAAGAAAGATATAATATATTGACACAAATAGCTATATATAAAAATATTATTTTTAAATGAATAGTTAAGTACAACCACACCCGATGTATTAACGAATTGTAAAAAGTACAAAATGTAGAAGTATTGATATTTCATTATTCCCTATTATTTACTTAATTTCTATCATTCTCTTTTTTTTGTCCTAATGTTATATTACAAAAGTAATAAGAATATTATTTTTCTATAATCCGCGATAAAAGGAAATATATGTAATGCTCAATATAGAGTGTATTATTCGTTCTCATTCCTGATACATGCAGAATTTGTAAGAACTCATGCACTACCCGACACCGATGACACAACAATACACAAGCACTGCACACATTCACCACCACAATCTCACCAATTGTTTCGCCCCGTAACCGTGCATGAGTTCTTACAAACTCTGCATGTATCAGGTATGAAAACAAATAGTGCACTCTACATTTAGCATTACATATATTTCCTTTTATCGCGGATTTTAGCAAAATAATATTCTCATTACTTTTCTATTATGGACCTCCGCAAAGTAACGCCTAACTCTATAAATTATTTTGTTATATTAAAAATAAAATATATATATAGGTATACAGAGCTGGGAATGTGGAGATCCAATGAAGAGACGTATGCCCAGCAGTGGATGTCCATCGGTTGACGAAGAAGAAGATATACATTAAATCTTTCATGGGCTGCAATAGTGGCACAACTCAAAAAACATGACTTTTGAGTTGTGCCAGTAGCAATAGGTAAAGTAACTGTAAAAAAGTTCGAAACTACACTTTTTTTTCAGCAGCAATTCAGACACAACTCATAATTCAATATTAAGCCGGTCGTTTGAACAAACTTTTGCATTTTTGAAGCATTTTCCTTAACAATGAAAACTTAAAACGCATTTATCTCAAAACATGATTTTTAAGTTGTGCCGCTATTGCAGCCTATGAACGATATAGGTCGTAATAGCATTTATAGTGTGATCCACGATTAGTCGCAAAGTGTTAAGAAAGCGACAGACTTATGATAATAGCCGTTAAAAGGCGCACTACAGCGCCTCGCCGTTTGAAATAATCCTTACAACTAATATTAGCAATAAACAGCCCCTTCCCACTAATTATGCTAAGATGTTTCGGCTAAGTTGTCGTCTGCTAGGATTTCCGAGTCGGAGTTGATAGCAGTTTATTAACGTCTATTGCTAAATCACGTTTCAGATAGAAGGACAATTTGTATGATAATATTAAAATATTATATTGTATATATACTTATTATAAAACAAAGTCTCCAAAATCTGTCTGTATATTATGTATCTTCCCCTTCTGAAGAAGAATACGTAACAAATAATTTTAAATAGTTTTATGGGCTGTAATTTCTTTTTGTCCCAGGGCCTTCTATTACCCAGCTATGTTAAAATATTTCTTCTGTAGTAATAGTTCATGTTGGACATACAAACACCGTCAGTTTTTAATTATAGTTCCCAAATTTGATTTGTGTTTAAATATTTAAATATATTGCCGATTTTATTTTTAAGGACAGTCATCAAAAAATTATAAGCATTAAAATATAAAATTCGCTTTATTATTTTCAATACTCGTTACACAAATAATTAATTTCTATTCAATTATTAAGTAAATATTTAAATTATATACTTATAATTTAATAAATGTAGAAATTGAGCAATGAATATATATGTATGTCACAGCACATTTATTATTTTACATTGACAATTATTAAAACAACGTTGAGACAAGTTTAGTTTTTACAAAAATATAGAGCAATTCGTGAGGCAGGTTAAGTTAATAGAAGACTGAAATACATATTTGTGTCACACTGATTTGACCGAAGCTGCGGGCAAAGCTAGTATTTAATTACTATATGTAGTTTAAAGGATTAATGCACGCTTACAGCTACCATGATGTCAAAAATAAAGTATCGGAAAACTCAATGCAGTTAGTGTAGCAAGACTTAAACTGTCCATATGCTTCGGTTGCGGGGCGAAACGATTGAGTTTGTAATAGTGAACGTGTATAGTGTAGTGCTGTGTGTGGTGGTGGACGTTTGTGCATGTGTTTTTTACGAATCTTGCATGTATCGGGTATGAAAACGGATAGTCCACTCTAAATTTAGTATTATATATATATCTTCTATTCACGTTATCGCGGATTATAGCAAAATTAATTTTATTTTTTAAATAAATAACTTTTGTATTATTATTACTAACCTAGGCTAAGTAATTTCGTTACTAACACTATAGATGCATTGTCCGAAATAAAATAATTAATTATAATAATAAAAATTATAACCACAACACGCCTAATTCTTTAAATTATATTAGGTGTCTTTTACTAATCTACTACTAATTTTAATGACTGCAAGCTTTGTAATTAGTTCCATAATAAATAATTAGGTTTTAAGTCCATAATTGGCAATATGCACTGTTCAATGACTTTGGTGATTTATTGATGCGGAAATCTTGCATATTTCATTATCTCTCGTATAACCTGATCGTGGAAAATTATATTACCTTAATTAGCACTTGCTGCTAACGTTTATTTAAATTGCACGTATATTAAACTGCGTTCCGCGTCGCCATAATTTCTTCGATAACTTCTTATCGCCGGCCATGCTACGATTCGTAGCAAATATGCCTTTGCTTTAAATACGAATTATTTGAACGTTATAATCGTACGCGAATCATATTAATGAGCTTAAATATATAGCAAATGTACACTTTTTTACGAATAATTTTCTTCAACATTTTTTATGGTGCCTACGCCGTGTGGTATCTGGCTGAATAGAATAGTACCACCCTCAATTCTTGCCGAGGTGTCGTAAAAGGCGACTAAGGTAAGTTGACCCACCGTGTGGTATCCGGTTGAGTAAAATAGCCCACCCTCTTTCTTACCGAGGAGTCGTAAAATACGACTAAGGTAAGTTGACGTCAGGCAGGCGGCCGGTCGTAAAATACGTAGCCAAATCATATGACAACATGTTTGTAACATGTTGTGCCGACCCCACTTATAGTGGGATAAGGGCAGGAGGATGATGATTTTTTATAGTGCCTAAATAAATAAATAAAATAAACAAATATATATTTCCAGTTGGCAGTGATTTAATTTTTTTTATTAAATTTTAAATATTATTTTTTTTTGTTTTTTTTGTACATAATAGTTATGATTCCATAACTTTTACGTAGTTAAGGGTAGATCAATAATGTATATGAATTAATTAGATAAGTACCACCATGCTTGCGGTATCCGGTTGAGTAGAATAGACTACCGTCATTTTTTACTGACGTGTCGTAAAAAGTGATTAAGGAAAGTTGACGTCAAACCGGCGGCCGGTCGTAAAATAATTAACTAAACTAACCACATGTTATAACATGTCGTGCTGATCTCACTTAGAGTGGGATAAGACAAGAGAACGATGATGAATTACCAAAATGCTTCAGGAAAGATCAACGCAAAGATTAAGGAAAGTCTCAGCGTGGAAGAAATATCAATATAGCATTTGTACATTAGGTTCAAACATGTTACGTTTGATTTTTTTTTGTTAGAAAAAAAACAAAATTCATTTTTTCCATTAATTAGGACTTTCCTGTTTTGGATTTATATGAGTTTACGTATCATTCCGTAAAACTTACAGAGTTAGAACTAAGCTTAGCTTACGAAATGAAATAAAAATAAAACATGTATGTATGTAATTAAACAATGTAAATCTTTATGAAAAAACTTCAGACAATCTCATAATGAAATTGAATTTTTAGATTTTTTGTGTAGCCTTCAATTCCTAAGACTACCACAAATAATTAAATGTTCATATTGTCACAGACGGACGTCAAACAGTATCCGATCCTGTTCAAACAAGCGGGCTTCACACGGGAATAGAACCGCCGACCGTTCGGCTAACTTATTTCGTATTTGTTAGCTCTTGAATCTAAAGACTTGTTGTTTACAAAACATTCAGACGAACGAAACGATAGGTTTATAATCACAAATTTAAGGTTGAAGACTTAGTCCTTAGACCTAAAACTATTTGTTTCAAGATAATATTTATAATTAGCCCTACAAGAGGCACTGATGATCTCATAAAGGTCGCGGAAAGCTGCTGTATCCAAACGGGACGAGATCATATAGTATGAAGATTCGTTAAAGAGACTTATATCCAGCAGTTGAAGAAGTAGCCGTGTGGTATCCGGCTAAGTAGAATAGACCACCCTCATTTCTTACCGAGATGTCGTAAAATACGACTAAGGTAAGTTGAATTCAGGCAGGCGGCCGGTCGTAAAAACGCAGCCAAATCATGTTATAAAATGTTTATAACACGTTGTGCCGATCCCACTTAGAGTGGGATAAGGGCAGGATATATATATAATATGTCCAGCAGTTGAAGAAGAATAAGAATACTTGAATACCCTTATATTCTAAAATTGCTCAAACAATTCAAAATTTGTATATGCATTAAAAGCCTGACCTAAAATTACAGCCACAATCCACAAACCATATCAAAGTGAACACGACAAAACAAACACTTGTTCCGTGATCAATAGATAGATTCCCGTAATCCTTTGACCGCCTCCACAACATCGTAAACCGAATGATCCTGTAAGACTCAATTACGGCTAACCCTGATTTACCCACGACCGATCCAATTTGTAAACGGCACCCGATCAGAGAAAACTATCCGCGAACGCAGATATGGTAATTCAAATCTTATGCACAGTAACATAAAGTTCATTACAATGTTTTCAGAAACAAACGTCACCTTCGAAGTCGATATTGCCTAGTCATGCGAGTGATGACCACACTTCTAATCTCGATAAGTAAAATCAAACCCTGTTCAGATATATTTAAGTATCATTTACGTCGAACAGTTGAGGTGGCGAACCGATACGACCTGAACCCCATTTATAGGCCAGAAACTGTTTTATCTAACGCCCCATGACAACGCTAATCTTATTAGAATCTATCGGAATTGAATACGTGGCTTTCTTATCAGAAACTTAAATCTTTTAGTTCGCCATAATGCGAAAAGTTGTCATCTAAACGAAGAATTAATAAACTATTGAATATTTACAAAACTTTTACGTATTAACGAAGATTAAAATTTACTTTTAAATATAAACTTATAGTCTATGTCAGCTTTAAAATAACCTGATGAAGGTATCTAAAATAGTTTTAATGAGAAAGAATTGGACGGTTAACAAATATTTACATCATCTTAAATAGTTTTAATTAGAAAGAATTGGACGATTAACAAATTTGTACTTTTTTGTCAAATAAAAGAGGAACTCGCAATCACGAAAATACAAAATTTATGATAGTCGATAGAAAACCTGGTTATCGACTGGAAATAATACAAATTAACAGGTATTAAATGGTCGCTGACAACATCCGTGAGCATTACATAACAGCTAAAAATGGGAGTTGCAAAGAAAGTAAAATACGACGAGGAAAAACTAATAACGAGAAAAAAGAAAGAAAGGTTATTTACACTGGCATAAAGTTAATACCGGAAATATCCATAAAAACTTCCTGCCATTGCTATTGACTTCATCGAATATCAAAAATAGCTCACGATAATTCGCTGTCTTTGAAATTCAAAGTTCGTTTGTAGAAATTGATATGTGAGCACGTGATCGACTAAACCAATTTACCGGATAATCCACACGAAGCAAATCAGACGCCTCTCAGATCACCCCATGTGAATGGAACAAATTGACTTATGGATTCCGCATCTTACAACTTTGATTTCAACCATATTAAATTGTGTCGAAATGTTGGAAACGACTCAAAGTGCAACAATAGCCGCTATAACTATATCGATATCATATTAACATCAAAACATATTTTTGAAATTGATATTTATGTCGGTAATCTCAACCGATATTTATTTCGTTAATCTCAACCGATATTTATGTCGTTAATCTCAACCGATATTTATTTCGTTAATCTCAACCGTATTTTTATGTCGTTAATCTCAACCGATGAACATTAATTACTAGACATTATTCCTGAAATAAAATGAATGCCACATGCGATGCCTAGACAAGTAGATAGGATCCAGCAACTCGCAGTGAGAATTTAGAGTACTGGTTGAAGATGAACTAGTAGTATATCGCCCTTACTAATACTGATAGCAGTCCCTTTCCATTAAATAATTCAAAGATTTAAACAGTCGCAAATGCAAAAATTTTTTTTGGACAGAGTATTTTTTAAATATAATTTATTAATAAGGTCTATGCTGGCAGATACGATCTCAAAATATTTTTACTTATTATGTAACTACGTCCCCAAAAGCTGTCTGTCTGTATGTGATAGATTTACTCAAAATATAATCAACAGTCTTCACTAAAAGGTAATGCAATTCTTCTGAAAGGTTTAGCTTAATAGTGTATTACGGTTTTATGTAAATCGTTTTAAAGACGTCTGTTGGAAAAAAAAATCGTTTTGTTTTTATATTATTAAGTATATTTTTTTAGGTTAGGCTTTTTACATTCTATATATAATTATGTGGGATAGAACAATATTTACTAAGACGATGTCTCACAAGCTAGCCGGTAGCCAAATTTACAAAGACGTCCGATGTCCAGTTAAACATGTCCTAAACAAACCTGCAATGTTTGCAAATCGGCCACTTGAATATTTGCAGTAGTGTCTACGAGATTAACTTGTCATAATGTTTGGCAATTTACCCAATTTGTTATCTTAGTTTGTCTAATAAATAGTCCACTACTTCAATGTTCTATTCGAAAATATTGGGTTTTTGATAAACAACAATGAATGATAGTTCCTTTTTCTATTTATATACTTATAATTATTTGCCATAATCATCATTCCCCTATCCTTATCCCACTCTGAGTGGGGTCTGCACAACATGTTTTAAACATGTGACATGATTTTGGCTTGGTATTTTACGACCGGGCGCCTGTCTGACGTCAACCTAGTCGCCTTTTACGACACCTCGGTAAGAAATAAGGGTAGTCTATTCAACGTAGCCGGATACCAAACGGCGGGTCAGTTTAAAATTAGAGATTAGAGTAATCTATTCTACTCAGTCGGATACCATACGGCATTATAACGGCATATATGTGTAAGCAAAGATATTATAAAAGAACGCAGGAATTCATAAAACATATAAAAATTATTTGACTGCGCTGAGATAACGGGAAGCAGACTTTGCCTAATTTTTTTCGTATACCAAGATACAGATTATATTTCAATATTTAATATTCAATATTCAAAAGTCATATTCTATCTGGACTAGCCCAAAAAGTAAAAGATGAAGAAGAAGTGACGAAAAATTTTAATGATGTTGTCGCCATTGACTTCCGCTTTGTATTTTATAGCAACACAGTCATGAAACAAGAGTTTCGCGCCCTTTTTGATTAAAATGGTACCATCACTGTGACGTGTTGTTTCCGGTTAAGTCTACCTATTGATAAAACGTTTCAGTGACATTCAGTCTTTGTTCGTCATTCAAGAGAAGTGCATCTCGGAACAGGAATTGTGGTATTCCTATTATATCGTGTTATTGTATATAGTGTGCGTTAACAATGACACATGAATATAGCCAACGCCGTGTGGTATCCGGCTGAATAGAATAGTATCAACCTCATATCTTACCGAGGTGTCGTAAAAGGCGACTAAGGTAAGTCGACCCGCCGTGTGGTATCCGGCTGAGTAGAGTGGAATAGACCAACCTCATTTCTTACCGAGGTGTCGTAAAAGGCGACTAAGGTAAGTTGACCCGCCGTGTGGTATTCGGTTTAGTATAATAGACCACCCTCTTTCCTACCGAGGTGTCGTAAAATACGACTAAGGTAAGTTGACGTCAGGCAGGCGGCCGGTCGTAAAAACGCAGCCAAATCATGTGAGAGCATGTTTATAACATGTTGTACTGACCTCCTATCTGATAAAGGCAGGAAGATGATGACATGAATATAGCCAACTATTTAAATGTCGAAATATCATCATTATTTTAAAAAACAATACTTAAATTCACCATTACTTGTTTATTAGAGTTTATTGAGTACAATGTACTCATATTTTACAAGGAAGCAATAAATTCCCACGATTCTCAAGTATCCTAAGCGCCCCAATTTGTGGGTAGATTATATAAAAAGTCGTCCTTTTATCCCTTTACCTTGGGGAGAAACGCTTACACCGGACTATGTTACCAGTATCGATGGCAAATTGGGGTTGCCGTTTCTTATAAACTTGAAAAGGGCTCTGAGACACTTGTAAGGGGGTTTTTTATTGAATCTCTACTTATCTGATATTTTATTTTGTTACAACCGTAAAGGATTGAATCCTTTTTTTAGGTGCAGTTCAATGGATTTTTTTTTAATTTTTCTTTCTCTTTTCTAAATATATGTATAAAAAGAAATAAATGATTAAAAAATATAAATATATATTTCGTAACCGACTTTAACTTTTACGTAATAAAATATAATTATTTAATGTAACATCTAACTTAATATCTAGTCTATCTAGTAACCAGATATATATCAATTTTCATTAGGTATAGTTTATGATTTACGGTCATTATTGATGTAATGATACTGATTATGAGTGACGGAAAACGCAGTGTAGGCCGACCCCCCCTTTAAGTAAACAGAAGACCTCAAAATGGTTGCGAGAAGTCGCTAGATCCATATGATACAGGATCATCTTGCGTGGAAGTCCTTTTAAGAGACCTATGTCCAACAGTAGACCTCTATTGATTGACGAGAGAGAAAAAGATACTGATAATAAAATAAGAGAAATACTGTATTAAACATTATATTAAATAGTTACGCTCTTAACTTACTAATATTTGTGTAACTTTTTTAGAGGAAACTTTATTGATGTATGATATATTTATATTGAAATATTTATTTAGTAATAGAAACATAGTTTCCCACATAAAATAAAATAAAAAAATATTAATTTCGTCCAATATTGTAATACCGATATATATTTGTTTAAAACAACACCAAAAGTACTTTAATTGCGGCGTAAATAGCATATAAAACAAAGTAAAGTTTAAAATTAAAACCTCACCAATGAAATTTCACAGGTGGTTTCGTTGAGCAATTAACGATCCCGCAATTCGGTTTAATTCCAAACGTCCGCTGCAAACGAAAAACATACGCACCGACCGAAAGGGAATGTGATGAAAAAGGCCCCGATGTCCACATACACTTGAGGAGTAGCAATGAAATTACAAACGGCGGTCGCGGACCGGTGCGCGTAATATCATTCCATGCGAGTCTTGAAAACGAAATTAAATTTTGCATGAAATGAAACAAAATACAAAGAAAGTGGGCACAAAGGCTGAAGTGGCGCCCGACGTGGGGCCGCGGTTAGTTAGTCCCGCCGAGCCGGACTTATCGTGGCGCGTGTGTAATTCATTTCTAATCATATTATCTTTTGTTTCGACTCTTTGTCCTGCTTCACTAGTAATACAAGATGGAATGTTATTAAAGTCTGAAGTGAATTCGTTAGTAAAATCTTTCTACACACAGTATTTCAGTACAGTTTTTGGAATATTTTAATGACTTTAAATTAAAAATTATACCATATTCACCTGACTGTCTGAAGGAGATCGCCATAATTCGATAAGTAATGAAAATATTATTTTGCTAGAATCCGCGATAAAAAAAAATATGTAATTCAAAATCGTAAAGCTTTGCAATGTCGTGGATTGTTTCTCTTGACAATGCTTCCGCTACGGGGCGAAACGATTGTTGAGATTGTGGTGGTCAATGTGTGCAGTGCTTGTGTACTTGTGGCGAGTGGTGCATGAGTTTTTACAAATTCTGCATCAGGTACGAGAACGGATAGTACACTATATTTAGCATCACACATATTTTGTATGGCGGATTATTCCAAAATAATCTTTTCATTGATTTTTTGTTTTTTTTTAAAGAACCTCAGCGCTAACACTTAACTAACATAATGAGACGCCTTTGATTATCATATCCTCAGAACGGAGAATAAAGCGATCTTTACAATGCATTAAATTCGTTATCGTTCAACACTATACATACCGCGTTCAGCTAATGTGCACATCATTAATGCAATCTACATTATTTCGCGCAGCAATTGTGGAGTCTACGAGCTAAGAACATCCGAAAGCCCGGGCCGTATTAATATTATCACATATCCGGCCGACCAGAGCTCACTGGGAGAATTTTTAATGGCACGCTTTAATTATTTTGCTGCGGGGTCCGTACCACTAAGTTCCATTCACATTAGAGATTTCATTTTTGCTGACGGAGGCACCTGACTGTTGAATTATTAACGCGAGTGCCGAAAACTGAAAATTGCCGAGATCACTGTACGGCACATATTTATAACTGTTTGGAAGGGATTCCGAAACCGTTTGTACATTATGAAGGAACCTAATTAACCGACCGACGTGTAGACATTATTAATGTACTACGGCGTAGCTGCTACGTAGACGTGCGTAGATGGGCGCAAGAGTCGATCGTAGCTAAATACAGTACTCAAAATCATAAAATTATATTCTCTATATTCTTCTATGCTTCTATTCTATAATAAAATATCCTCCTGCCCTTATCTCACTTTAAGTGGGGTCGGCACAACATGTTACAAATATGTTCTCACATAATAGTGGCTACGTATTTTACGACCGGCCGCCTGCCTGATGCCAACTTAACTTAGTCGTATTTTACGACACCTCTGTGAGAAAGAGGGTGGTCTATTCTACTCAACCGGATACCACACGACTAAACTTATATATTAAAAATCACTATATTAATAATATTTTACTAAAGAGGAAGTTGTAGTTCATATTTACAAGTTATTGCTATTCTATGATAAAATTCTATTCTCTATATTCTTCTATGCTTATATTCAATAATAAAATACCGCAATCAATTTTAGCTTTGCCATTACAGGAGTTTAAAAACACTATTACTAAAAGGCTAATATAGAAAGCCTACTATTCTAAAATAATGCGCGTATATAGCTACTTTTTGACCCTGTAAGTAAGTAACGGCCTGTTACTATCCCACTGCTGAGAATAGGCCTCTTCTCTCCGTTTTGGGAGAGAAGGATTGGAGCTAAGACCTACCACGCTGCTCCAATGCGGATTGGTAGGTTACACATACCTCCAGAATTCTCTAGAGATATGCAGGTTTCCTCACGATGTTTTCCTTCACCGAAAAGCGTGTGATAAATTGCAATTATCACTTAGACACATAAGTTTTAAGAGAAAAACTCATTGGTGTGTGCCCGGGTTCGAACCCGTGATCGTCTCTAAAGATTCAGACGGTCGCACCGCTGGGCCATCACAGCTTAGCTTTAGCTTTGACCCTGTACAAGACAGTAATGACTAAGTATAATAAGTAATAAGAATTATATTTTTAAAAGAGCACCCGCCGAGTCTCTTGCTCTTCTCGGCAGGAACAGCTTTCCAAACCAGCAGTAGAGTTGATGATTGAAAAACAGCTATATTACAAGTGTACTTGAATAAAGAATATTTTGAATGTGAATTTTATTAAATTTCTGTCTGTTGGTTAAATTATTGGAGGTTACTCTTAAAGACTGAATTTTCATAGAATGCTCGTTGTCAAAGATAGCAACTTTTACGTTCTAACGTGATACGTTTGAAAAAGTGTAAGGTTTCTGTTATACACCAGTGGTAGTATGTACAGGTATATAATATATATTGTATGTCTGGTATACAAATACATAATAAAATCAATCACATACACTACACAATCGAACAAAATACACAAACACTTTTTTTATGTTTCCTTTCGCTTTAAATGCAATAAATAGTACGATGATATCATCATCTTCCTGCCCTTATCCCTCTCTAAGTGGGGTCGGCACTACATGTTATAAACATGTTGTCACATGATTTGGCTACGTATTTTACGACCGGCCGCCTGCCTGACACCAACTTACCTTAGTCGCTTTTTACGACACCTCGGTAAGAAATGAGGGTGGTCTATTCCACTCAGCCGGACACCACTCGGCGGGTCGACTTACCTTAGTCTCCTTTTACGACACCTCGTTAAGAAAAGAGGGTGGTACTATTCTATTCTGCCGCATACTACACGGCGAAAATAGTACGATGATATAATATATATATTTTCAAACGTATATATTCTGGTTCTAAAAAGCTTCCTTTAAATAAATTCTATCTCTATTCTGTTTTTCAATAAAATAGAAGTTGAATATTGTTCATTCAACAAAACGCAGTTTCGCGTTACCCATACATATTCATCGCACCGCGTTGCATCTGCTACCAAAATTGAGAGAAAATTTAGTAATAGTAACTAACATACCAAATATTTCAGGAATCACCCTTTTTTAAATTACATACCTCCCATGAAGTAAGAATTAATTTGACCGAAACAGAAATATAAGTGCTAATTTTATATATAATTTCAGGAAAATCGTTGGAGCCGTTTCCGAGATTCCGAAAATATACATATTACAATTACAACATATATTAAACATACATATTACAAGATTAACTCATTTAAATATTAAAGAGTACCTGGTTGACCGAGCCTTGCATTTTTTTAAATAAAAAGAAAATATTGGGTTGGTGGGGCTCGATACTAGGTCGATCTATCGATTTTCATTTTTAGAGACCACCTGTTCCCCGAATAAGCTACCCTGGCTTGACATTTTTTAAATGTCCAAAAAATGGAATAAAACAATGTTTTTTAAATAAAACCTAGCTAGATCGATTTTTCCTCCTCAAAACCCGGCATTTTTTTCATAATAAATATTCCTAAACGCAATGTTAGGCAATAACATTTCCCAAATAAATAACATTTCCCAATATTACAATATTTTACCTTTATCTTTTTTAAACATACTATGATTAGATCCATACACATATATAGAACTTCTGTGTCATAAACTTTAGCACAAATTGAATAAACTCGAACTTAATTAGAATATATAAATTATATTTTGTATATTATGTATCAAATAAAATCAATTTTCGATGCCTCAACGTACTGAAGTGTGATTAACATATTTTTGCGATGCGATATTCGTTATCAAAGGGGCTTGAGTTTCAAAAATACGACGACACTCTCTCTCATTAACTTTGTATCACATAAGGAGTTACGCTGAATACTAATTATGGCAAAGATTTGGATTGTAGACGCGCCCTACCATACACCTAAATAAGATACAAAATAAATACTTAAAAGGGAATATATTTATTAGGAAGTTTAAAAGATATTTGCTTAAAACTAATGATATACCATATTGTTTGATTGCTTGTAGGTTACACATATCTCATATGTCATATGTATTTTATTTTCCAATTAATTACAGAATATCTTTATATACAACATTTACAGCTTTCTTGTCACTAAACAAACTCTTGAAAGAGCGACTTATAGCTGCTAAATTCGAAGTGCTATAGGGTGAAGCGCGGCTTCCTCACGGCATTTTAAATCTGTAATATCTCCGAAAATGTTCACTTAAATTACATGCTGTAAACGGCTATATTAATCTACATTAACTCAACAATGTATTTAAGGTACTTAAAAGGATTAATGCTGTATTGTATGAAAATTGCTTTGAACATAAGGCATTATTTTTCGTAAAAAGTAAATGACAAAAAATGCTATTGTGGGTTATCCATAAGAGATAGACATATACTATCGCGTAGACCTTTTCAAGGTGTACAAATACTTAGTACATTATTTTGATAAATCTCGTGGGGTTCAGCCTGCGTTTGCAATCTAAACGGAAAAATTGTTATTATTTACATCACATAAAAACCTCAAAAATTACAGTATTTCTCAGAGATTATTATACATATAAACCTTTCTCTTTAATCACTCTATCTACTAAAAAAACCACATCAAAATCTGTTGCGTAGTTTTAAAGATATAAGCATACATAGGGATAAAGGGACAGACAGGGAATGCGACTTTGTTTTATACTATATAGTGAAGACTAATGACAGGTCTGTTATATTGTTCTTTCACATAAATGTAAAGCTAAGGGTGGCGAGGGCATACGATGGTGTTAATTACGCGATTTTCTTTGAAATAAGTTAATAAATATTGAATAGGGGCCCAACACCCTGCTATCTTTCATAGAGATTAATGCAATCGAATTATAAGTCCCTAATTTAAAGTACGTACTGGTAACACTTGTGTCGATGTCATTTAATTAATATATCAGGAAAACTGAATTTGACTTATAACTTATTCTTTATTAATCAATTTGCAGCATTACTTTCGCCGTATGGTATCCGGCTGAGTAGAATAGACCCACCCTCATTTCTTTCCGAGGTGTCGTAATAGACGACTAAGGTATGTTGACCCACCGTGTGGTATCCGTTTGAGTAGAATAGAACACCCTCATTTCTATCCGAGGTGTTGTAAAAGGTGACTAGGTTAACCTCAAGCAGGCGGCCGGTCATGAAATAATTAGCCAAAATCATGTTACAACATGTTTATAATATGTTGTGCCGACCCCACTTAGAGTGTTATAAAGGCAGGAGAATAGGTAATTTGCAGCATTGCTTATTGCTTATTATTTTAGCAGTCGCCTTAAAAAAATCATAATACCTTAATTAATAAATAAAGAGGCCAATTACAAACACGGGCATTTCTCCCTAAAATAAATAACTTAACACTTGTATTATGAGTAACAGACAACTGCTAAATAAAAAAACATTTATAATTTTATATACATACTTTAATACATTTATACACCCAGACTCGAAGAACAAACAAATTGTATTTAGAAAATGTTAGCCCGCGGCGGGGATCGTACCCACGACCCGCGGAGCTGAAGACAGGGTCACTGCATGATGCTTATTATTAAGATGCATTGTCATTGGGACTGAACGCCGTGTGGTATCCGGCTGAATAGAATAGTACCACCCTCATTTCTTACCGAGGTGTCGTAAAAGGCGACTAAGGTTTGACCCACCGTGTGGTATCCGGTTGAGTATAATAGATCACCCTCTTTCTTACCGAGGAGTCGTAAAAGGCGACTAAGTTAAGTTGGCCCATCGTGTGGTATCCGGTTGAGTATAATAGATCACCCTCTTTCTTACTGAGGAGTCATAAAATACGACTAAGGTAAGTTGACGTCAGGCTGGCGATCGGGCGTAAAATACGTAGCCAAATCATATGGCAACATGTTTGCGACATGTTGTGCATAAGGGCAGGAGGATTATGTCATCGGGACTGAAGCAGTATGTATATATCGTTTTATTTACATTGTATATTGTAATTTTATGAGGTGCAATAAATAATGTTCAATTCTATTCTATTCTTTGTAAAATTTCAGCTCAATTGCACCGCACACCTTCAAATACAATTGTAAGTTATATTAAAGTTTTTTACGCAACTTTGTTCGCCTGATCTGTAGTCTTGGAATAAACCAGTAGCTTCTATCACTCTCAAACCCTGCAAATAGTCCCATCGGTTGATAATAAATCTGCTTTTCAATGTCATCCTATTCTTGAGGAATTAACAGGATTTCTATAGCCTATATGTTATTCCAGTGTATAAGGAATAATTGTGCCAAATTTCACCGATATTGGTTCAGCGGATTCGCCGTGAAATAGCAACAAACATACATCCATACTCACAAACTTTCGCATTTATAATATTAGTAGGATAAAGGGCCTTTTACGGCACCGCCAACAAATGAGTGTGGCCTATTCTACACAGCCAAATACCACACGGCGGTTCAACTTACCTCAGTCGCCTTTTACGACACCTCGCTAAGAAATAAAGATGTAGTTGGATAGAATATATTCAACTACATACTGTTATTTGTACTAATGTCTGTTTTGAACTTAATATTAGGAATATTACGATATATCGATTATAACATTTTCTGTAATTTATACAAAGCGCCTATAATACAAATTGTAACAATGCCCGGAGGCTCGGAAGTAGGGTGGCTAGTCGGTACCCCCTGGCTCTATTAAGGTGAAAATTAAGATGTTGATTGCAGACCTGCTCTGCACGCGATTGACTGGAATTATTTATTTGCCCCCGGCCCTATTGATGGTGTTTGCATCTTTTATCTATACACAAGTATCGTATGATTATATACACAAGTATACTATACACAATTATCGTATGATTATATATTATATAAAAGTCGTCGTATCGTATTATACAAAATCTTTTTCGATGTAGCCAAAGCCTTTGATAAGGTCTGGCACGCAGGCTTGACAAGCTTAAAATTTTAAAATTACCGGATAGTCTCGTAAGGCTCTTACGGAACTACCTAACAGGTCGTACCTTCAGATACCGATTAGACGGTACTCTATCATCCAGTCGACCGATTCGTGCTGGAGTTCCCCAAGGTTCGGTGCTCGCACCATACCTCTATTCGCTCTACACGAGCGACATCCCTCACAACACAATGGTTTCGTCGTTAGCCCTATACGCTGACGACACTGCCCTCTTCACGTCTTCGATTAAAAAAGACCTAATAGTCAAACGTCTCCAAGCAGAAGTAGATAACCTCGAGAGGTGGTTTGCTCAATGGAGAATAGCCATCAATCCGGATAAGAGCGCGGCCATGTTCTTTAACAAGCCAGGCGCTCGGTCCCCCCACCCCCTGAAGTGTATAACAATACACAACAGGGAAATACAGTGGCAGGAAGAGATCAAATACCTCGGGGTAATCCTCCAACCTACTCTCTCTTTCGCCAAACACATACGCGTAGTCCGTAACAGGGCAGCGTATGCGTTGGGTCGTCTCTATCCGATATTATGCAAGAAGAGTAAAATGTCACTTCGTAACAAAGTGACGCTTTACAAAGCTTGCATAAGACCGATAATGTCCTATGGGTGCGTCACGTTCGCGCATGTACGTCCTTATCGATTAAATGTCTTGCAGCGTTTGCAAAATAAATTCACGCGTATAGCCTCCGGCTGTCCATGGTACATGCGAAACGTGGACCTACATAGAGATCTAGGTCTCCCCTCCATAGCCAACCTGTTCAAATGTTTCTCGAAGAAATATTTTGAAAAGGCAGAGGCGCACCCGAACCCGCTCATTTCTAAAATGGTCAAATATAAATGCTATGAAAATAAGTTCAGAGCTAAAAACTATAGGCGCCCTAGGAGCGTTCTATACGACCCTGACGATCATCTTACGATCGCCAACGCCAAACACTTCACACACATACACACACAGCGCCTTCGCCGGTGAAGGCGAGGTCCCCGATTTCTCACGTCTAGCGGAAGGGGCGTCCAACCCCGACCGTTATGACATTAGGACTCTTCCACAGTCCGACTATAATCCTCCACAGCGCGTCGCTTTAAGCCGAAGTTCGGCCTCACGGGAGGCACCCTTAAGGCGACGCTCCCAGGATGCTGCGGGCCTCTTTCGAGACCCGCTCTCCTAGCACTTCACTCCCGGCGATGCTTCTGCGCTCGCCCACTCTCCCGGTGACGCTGTCAAAGCCTTCATGGCTAACAGCCTTAGTTAGTGTCCGAAAAAAAAAAAAAAAATTATACAAAAGTATACACGAATACTTTTGTATTTTTGACTTTGTATATAAATACAAAAGTATACAGTAAAGTATATACATTAACTATTTTTTACCCGCAACTTCGTTTGCGTGGACAATTGTCACGTTATAAGTTGATTATAGTTATTTGTACACGTGCTGGTTTAGCATTATACATATTTTCAATTTTACTTCAACGCGGACTAATTTTACTAGGTTGATAATAGATGGTGCTTTTCAATGTCATCCTATTCCTGTAGAATTAACAGGATTTCTATTGCCTTTATGTTACCCCGGTGTATAAAGAATAATTTTCAAATTTCATCGATATTAATTCAGTAGATTCGCCGTGAAAGTGTAACAAACATACATCCATACTCACAAACTTTCACATTCATAATATTAGTAGCTTAAATTTTCTTTTACGGTACCGCTAAGAAATGAGGTTGGCTTATTCTACTCAGCCATATACCAAACGGCGGTTCAACTTACCTCAGTCGCCTTTTACGACATCTCGGTAAGAAATAAGGGTGCTCTATTCTAGTCAGTCATATACTGTTATTTGTACTGATATCTGTTTTGAACTTAATATGCAGCGTAGATGATACAGCAATCATCAAAAAACAAGATAACAATTTGCATCGCAAATCCTGATAGACACGTCAGGTCGGTCCCGAATCCCGATACAGTGACACGAGCGTGTTATTAGCCCGTATCTCCATCTTGTCATCCCCGTTTTACGATCAGTCATTGTTTTGCGAGCACGTCACAACAAGGGGGCGAATTCGAATCGACATTTCGCGTAAGAGCTTGTAAAAACTCCATACGCGGATACAAAGTTACTCCACACGTCAGAACAGTCCAAGCATTTGAACTTCAACTTTGTTGTGTTCTGAATAACGTCGAATAATTCTGTTCGGATGCATTTTATGAGCACACAAACAGAAGTATGGTTTACGCTTGAATTATTTAGATGGTAATCGTGTGTCCGTATTCTGATCGTTTGTCTCATCGAAGTGTTATGCAGGTCTTTTGTCTCGTGATTATCTGTTGTGTGCGAAAGAGATATTGGATGAGTTCTGGGTTCTTTCTTTGTTTTATATAAACGTGGTACTTGGGGTCGCAACGTTTCAGTTATTATGTTTAATGTGCAATTATTGTATGGAATGTTTATTTTTTCGAATATAGTAACTTGTACTTCACCCCGTGTACGAGTGGTATTTTTATTTGATAATTAAATCTCTTAATGGTCTCTAAAAACGTCATTCGCGACATCGCAATGAATCTAGAGAAATATAGTATTTGTGCGGCGCAATGTAAAGGTAGCACTTTTGTAATTAAGTTAAAATAGTATGTGACGTTCAAGTCACATTTGAAATATAGAATTAACGAATAATTTAAGTTATTTAAGTAATATTTTATTTAGGTATGATGAAAAATGGTAATCAAATTGCAATGTATATTTGAATGATTTGACAAATCAAAAATTGAACTATATTTCAATTTTTTAAGTGTTATGTGCAAAATTATATCTTAATATAATACCGTACTTTAATTTGCTAAATCAGCACCAAAATAATAAGTAGTGTTTAACTTCTAAAACTTTCTCCATACAATTTTTTTCATACAAACATTCATTTTCATAACCGACCTGCATAAAAATTATAAAAAAAGTTATGACAATTTTGTCTTTGCATATTGACAAAAAACAAATAAATTACCATGTAAATTAAAATATACTTATTAATATACTTAATTCAATAAAATAATAATATAAATCCGCCGTGTGGTATCAGGCTAAGTAGATAGACAACCCTCATTTCTTATCGAGGTATCGTAACAGGCGACTAAGGTAAGTTGACCCGCCGTGTGGTATCCGATTGAGTAGTATAGACCACCTCATTTCTTACCGAGGTATTGTAACAGGCGGTTAAGGTGTGTTGAGTTCAGGCAGGCGGCGGGTCATAAAATAAGTCACTAAAACATGTACCAACATGTTTATAACACGTTGTGCTGACCCCACTTAGAGTGGCATTAAAGCAATATTTGCAATCTGAATGAAGTTCCCTTGTAAATTGTAAATTCTAAAAACGATTGCTTAAACGGTAATAACTTAAAAACTAAAAAATGTATCAACGTCAGCAAAATAAAAAAGGTAAGTAACCTAACAAATTACCTTTCTTTCATAGGTGTCCGTCGATTCGCAAGACATTTTTCCAAGCTCTGGCCAGGGGCCGCTCCGTAAATTAAAATGTGAATAATTAACACCACCCATTCAACCCCCTACCGGCTTCCTCCACTCTCCCAAATGTATTAGTTTTAAGCTCTCCGTGTGAACGAGATTTAGTAGCGAGCTTTGATATAGTTGACGTTTGGATTATCGGGTTTTTTATGCTGAGAAACGGGAACTCACTCTCCTTCAAATTCAAATTCGAATTCAAAATAGTCTTTATTCAAGTAAACTTGTAAACAAGTGCTTTTGAATAGTGAACTCTACTGCTGGTTCGCAAATCTCTTTTCTAAATATAATTCTTAATACTAGTTACATTTAGTCATTACGGCTACATCCGGCTGAAAAGAATAGTACCACTCTTATTTCTTACCGAGGTGTCGTAAAAGGTGACTAAGGTAAGATGACCCACCGTGTGGTATCCGGTTTAGTAGAATAGATCACCCTCTTTCTTAGCGAGGTGTCGTAAAAGGCGACTAAGGTAAGTTGATGTCAGGCAGGCGGCCGGAAAATACGTAGGCAAATCGTGTTACAACATGTTTAAACATTTTGTGCCGACCCGACAGTGGTATAAAGACTGTCTCCTATTATAAAAAGTATGTTATTCTTGGCCATAAAGGTATACGAGTCGGATCTCACCTGCAAGTCAACAAGCCATTCGTGATGCTGCACGCCGATAGCCGTCAATAAGAGGTAAGTTGACGTCAGGCAGGCCGCCGGTCGTAAAAACGCAGCCAAATCATGTGACAGCATGTTTATAACATGTTGTGCCTCTGTCGTATTTTACGACACCTCGGTAAGAAAGAGGGTGGTCTATTTTACTAAACCGGATACCACACGGTGGGTCAATTTACCTTAGTCGCCTTTTACGACACCTCGGTAAGAAATGAGGTTGGTCTATTCTACTCAGCCGGATACCACACGGCGGGTCGACTTACCTTAGTCGCCTTTTACGACACCTCGGTAAGAAAAGAGGGTGGTACTATTCTATCAAGCCGGATACCACACGGCGTGTTTAATTCTACCTCAACTTCATATACATGTATTAATCACAATATTTTTCTTTTCCAAATTCACCTTAATAGTTATCGAATATATTATTGAATTTTTCGATATACATTCGAGTTCGCTAAATCGTATTTATAAACAAAATAAACGCAATAACTCCCAAAGCGGAATATAATATTGATCCCAATTCCAGGATTGTCGATTTAAACGGAAAAAACTGGGGCTTCCCACATTGGGATAACGTTAATTATTAATTGCGAAGTACAAAGATACTTAATAGCTGGAAGAGAACGATAAGGAAAACAATAAGACGCTATTTTAGATTTTTCATCTTTCTTGCTGCTAAATCATGATGTGCAATTATAAATTTTGAAACTGTTATATAGCCTATGTTGCTCAGTAAAAATGCAGCTTTCCAATGGTGAATGAATTTTCGAAATCGGTTTAGTAGTTTTTTTGTGAAAACACTACAAACATACATACAAATTCTTTATCTTTATAATATTAGTATAGATATACAAAATTCAAACTTTTTAGTATAAACTCTATAGCCCTTAAATGTGCTTGAGGGGAATTCACTCGATGTACGTAGTGCCTATAGAAATTATTTTTGGTATTTTACACAATACCAACTACTTTATATTAGAGCTTCATCATCCTCCTGCCCTTATCCCACTCTAAGTGGGGTCGGCACAACATGTTTTACATGATTTACGATATACGACCGGCCGCCTGCTTGACGTCAACTTATCTAAGACGTATGCTACGACGGCTCGGTAAGAAATGACGGTGGTATATTCTACTCAGCCGGATACCACACGGTGGGTCGATTCACCTTAGTTGCCTTTTACGGCACCTCGGTAAGAAATGAGGGTGGTATATTTTACTCATTCTGATACCACACGGCGGGTTGAGTTACCTTAGTCGACTTTTACGGCGCCATGGTAAAAAATGTGGGTAGGGTAATCTACCGTCTAGTCAACCGGATACCACACGGCTTATAAAATTATTACAAAAACTTTCAACTGTTCTTTCTAAAACACGAAATAAAAGTAAAATATTGACGGCCTGTTACTATACCATCGCTAGTCATAGGTATCTTGTACCATTCTCTTTTTTTTATATAAGAGTTTGAGTTAAACCCACCACACTGCTACAATGCGAATGGGTAGGTTACACAGATGTCATGAATTCTACAGTGATTCCTAACGATATTTCCTTCGCTGAAAAGCGTGCGATAAATTGCAAATATCAACCATACTATACTGTAGGAATACTTATTTTATAGCGTACTCGTAACATGTTGTGAAAGTACATTTGTTGGGATGACTCCGACTTTAAGCAGCGAAAATCAAATTAAATGGGAAACAAACAAAAAGTAGTACTTCGTAACATGTTTGATCTTAATATTATAAATGCGAAAGTTTGTGAGTATCGATTTGTGTTTGTTACTGTTTCACGGTGAATCCGCTGAACCAATATCGATAAAATTTGGCACAATTATTCCTTATACTCCGGAATAACATATAGAAATACTGTTAATTCTACAGGAATAGGCCAAAGAAACGCGCCATCTATTAACGTGCCTATCACATGAAAATTCAACGCGAACGAAGTAAAAGCTAGTTAGACTATATTCTGAATATGGGCATATCCAGGTCGCTCCAAATTTTTAATCCGTGTAAGGGTGGGAAAATATGTTGTTACCGACAGAAGTCGTAAAGTTGCCTCCGCTGAAGTCAATTTGCAAACAGATATTTTATTCGGATCCTCTTGATCCGACGCGAGTTGTTACCTTGACAAAAAATTACGTAAGATGTTCTGAATCAAACGAAGTGAGTATTATTGATGTATTTTTTTTTATTTACAGCAAAAATGTACAAGTTATATTTTAAATTACTTAACGGACTAGGACTATACAATACTAGGACTATACATGCCCACGTGGAATGGTCCCAAGAATGCTGGCAGCGTTTCCGCGCTGAATCGCTAAGCTGATTCTTTGTGTAAAAAATGTGTATATGTACGTATATTCATGTGTATACATCATAACAGACTCATCGTCCTTTTTTTTTATGTCAGGAAAACTCATTATGGGTCGTCACCGCCTGATGGGGACGAGCAGCGGGTATGTCGGACTCTCACCGACTAAAAACCTGACAGTGCTCCACCACGCTGCTGGTGGCGGGGACAGGGTACCGTTGTACACATTACCCCCATCCCCGCCAGCAGCAACTGAACCCCAGAGTGCGCCACCTCTGCGTCGGGGCCTCTCTAGACTAGGCCCTCACTCCGCTAGACGATGAATCGGGAGCACCAGATGCATCGACCGCCTCGGGGACCTGACTCCAGCGAGCAATCCGATGAACCCCGTTCGGACCGCTCGGAGGTCCCCGTTAGGGTGAACAGACTCATCGTCCTGCCCTTATCCTACTCTATGTGGGGTCTATGTTATAAACATGTTGTCACATGATTTGGCTATGTATTTGACGACTGGCCGCCTGCCCTACGTCAAGTAGTTTCTGTAGTCGTATTTTACGACACGTCGGTTAGAAAGAGGGTGGTCTATTCTACTCAACCGTATACCGCACGGTGGCTCCATTTACCTTAGTCGCCTTTTTCGACACCTCGGTAAGAAATAAGGGTGGTTTATTCTACTCAGCCGGATACCACACGGTCAACTTACTTTAGTCGCCTTTTTCTTTTTTTGATCTTAATCTAATAAATATCTAGTAATATAAAAATTGTGAAGGGTTTAATTTATTGCTTTAATATATCATTTTTATTAAACAGTGTCCGAATATTATCACCACTTCACAATTCATATTATTTGATTGCACACCGTTCATCATACCTTTTATTGGCGTTAGAAAAAAAACCACCCAATCGCCGCCCATTGTCCCGTTCAAATAATCGTAAATTCCGAACGGACAAAATATAATAAATTGCCGATGAGATCTGTGCTAACACTTCAGCAACAATATTTAAAGTTCACAAAATCCGATGGCGTTCGTAATTCAATACAGGAAAGGCGAGATTTGTATGTTAAATGATTTACCAAGTGCATTACGCTAAAATTCTGTCTATATTTGCGCTGTGTACCCTCTGTTGTCGGCTTTTTTTCGGTTGTTTCCGCGTAGAGGCTGATAGAACACGTTTTCAAATCATTAAACAGTTTCGACCGCGGCTGCCTGTGGAAAAAGGAAAGGCTTAAAAAGAGAATAGAAAAAATCGCTGGCTGCGACCGGCCCGAGGTGATCGTTGTAGCGCCACGATAATATCCTACAGCGTTGTAAAGGTTTTGAGCATATATGTATTTTTATGATATCGTAAATTAAACCATGAATCGAGACAAAAAAGGCTTATAATAAATTGATTAATAATATTTAACTCGTTGCCATACAGCGTCAACAATGACTGCTTTAGCCTTTCCTTCAGCACATTTAAACTAAGACTAAAGAAACATTACACATCTTTACCATCATAATGTAATTGTTGACATTTATATATTATACTTTGTATTATATATAGTGTGTATGTATATATATTTATTTATATATAAATATATTATATATTTATTTCATTTTTATTGTTAAATTAGGAAATTTTTAGTAGGTAATTCTAATTCATAATGTTTGATATTTGCGTACCTTTTTCTTTAATATAAATTGTCTCACCTCGTAGGTTAGCTGGCAGAGACCTCTGTCATAGGGATAAGTTGACCTTTGTACACTTTTTTTACCAATTAATTTTTTTTTCCTACATTTTTTATGGTACATAAATAAATAAATAAATTTAATAAAATTATTGATTCCGCAAATACCTAAGCTAAAAACCAACAAAAATTAATTTAAGTATGATATCATTACTAACTTCGCCCGCATGTACCGAATTTAAATTTCTTAACATAAAAGTAGTTATCGTGAATTAATTATAAGAGATTTTTGAATAACTTTCACCGCGTACTTAGCGTTCACTAGGAAAGCTTTATATTATGCAATATTTTTTATTGTTCTCCTCTCCTATTCATCTTAGCGTCTATAGCCTTTCTCGATAAATAGACTATCTTTCACGTTCAAACAATCAAACAAACTTTTTAGGTTTATATATTACTATAGATAAATTATGATATTTATATATTTTTAGGTCTGTTTTTTCGGACTATGTTTAAGTTAACTTTATAATTCTGTTAACAAAAAATGGTTACGAATAAGTTTACATTTTACCGAACACATAGATTGCAACAAATTAGATACTTAGCAGTAATAACTGATATACGTATATACTTAAAAAACAAATAAAAACCTACTCGGTCCTAACCTAACGATAATCTCTTTACTCGTAAATCTTGAAATTTATATGAAAATATTTTTTATGAATAAGTGTTTTTAATATCTGTTAGTCAAATACCTAAGCAAATCTGTTAAATAATATAGTAAATTAAGTATCTATGTTTTGTATGTATCTGAAAAATCAAATATAGGTTTTTGTAACGATCAATATTGTATGTCACAGTATACAATACCAATCGCTCCAGCGGTTCAGCTATCGACACTCGTCACATGCGATTTCCGCACTCGCAGAGGCCTGACTCGGCAAATTCACTGTATTAATAATTCATAAAACGGTCAAATTCTTATTTCAACGCTACTGTATCAAATCATCATCTTTCTGCCCTTATCCCACTCTAAGTGAGGTCGCCACAACATGCTATAAACATGTTGTCATATGATTTGGCTACGTATTTTACGACTGGCTGCCCGCCTGACGTCAACTTATCTTAGTCGTATTTTACGACACCTCGATAAGTAAGAGGGTGGTCTATTCTACGTAACCGGATACCACACGGTGAGTCAACTTACCTTAGTCGCCTTTTACGACACCTCGGTGAGAAAAGAGGGTGGTACTATTCTATTCATCCGGATACCACACGGCGTAACGCTACTGTATCAAATACCAGATAAAAATTAATCTATACTGATAGGGATCAGTTGTATAAATGCGAATAGTCTAGTATAAATGCGAAACTGTTTTAATACATAGTTTGTTTCTCTTGGTTTCACGTCTTGATGTAAAGACGGTTAGATTTGATTTTTAGTTTCAATATATTATATTTAGGTTCTCATTTCAGGAGTGAAATCCAAAAACAAGTGATCAAAATGAAACTACATTTAACGCTACCTAACAACCTATATGCAGCAGTTTTTATTCGCATTTACATGTTAACTAGGTATTTTGAGTAACGGTTTTCTCACGTTATCTCACGATTAATGCTTCTGCCGTCATATTATGCCGTCACCGATAGAGTCACCGGATCTTTTGGTTCCAATAAATATAGTTACATTCTATTTGCGATTACTTTTGTCTTTGCTCTATCAAGATAGATATCTCTTTTTGGATGAAAGCCCATGAATACCAATAAACATTGGTCGATGAAAATCCTATTGAGCGATTTGTAAAATACACTCTACGTGCACTGCAATTTTCTACTTCCCAGAGTGTCATTACATAGTAAGAAAGGCTGAAAATCCACTTTGATGATCATAAAGATGTCAAAGGGCGTTAAAATCAAACTAGGTCAAGTAAAGCAAACTTATCTGAGGCAGCGGCCATCAGCTGAGCAGCAAGCTCCTCAAGCGCGAAGCGTGCACCCACATAAATTGCCCGCACCGCGACGCCCGCAAAACTTTCGCACCATTAATTCCTTCCCAGCACCTACTGCATTTTTACCATCGTTTTTCATACAGAATGGATCGCTTTCCTATATGCAAAGTGGGACCGTCCGAAAGGATCTATACGGATTCAAATGATATAAAATATTGGATTTTTTTAACGTTTTATCGGTCTGCGGGATTTCGGTTCCATTAAACTTTTTTCGAATTTTATGTCACGGAAGATATTGTTCTTCTTGTTCGGATGTTTAATGGGGGATGTATTGGCGTTGTTTTGTCTCCCCTCCGCCTGTTATAGATGAAAATGCTAATTGAACTCGACGTGCCTCGACTCGAATGATATGCAACTATGTCTGAATACAAATTATTCTTTAGTAAAATATTTAATTGTTTTTGTTTGAACAAACTTAGGCTTCCTTAATTTTCTCGTCATATAATTAAATTCTCATAATAAATAAATAAATTCTCATCAAATAAAAAAAAACTCATCATGTAATTAAATTTTTAACATATATTTTGTGATGCAAATAATTATGCTACGTCTATCGATAATATGGAACTAAATTTATGAATTATCTCATTAAAAATTTAGTCGCGTCATTGCACTTAAATGATTACTTCAATTCAACATTAAAAAATAAGTCACCTAACGATTAACGATAACGAACAAACTAATTACTGTTGTTTTATAACGACAAATGAAGACCAACTTTACGATGAAATATGAATGAACGCCGATCAAAAGCAGACGGAACGTGTCAAGAAATTCAATAAAGCACTTCGACTCTGCATCAAACGATCGTGGATTGCCACAATCAATTCTCATTTGCGCTGAACGGAAAAAATTCGCGGGCAACCATTTTTAATAGTCGAAGAACCGGAAAGAAGAAGAATGCGTGGCAGTCAGCCACAGACAAATCGACGATAATTAATGACGTGCGTTTTTCACTCCGATTTCGATAGAAATAAAGGAAGGGACAAAACAAAACAGGACCGAGTGTCGAACGAAAGAAGTATTTATCATCGAGACGGCAGCGGCAGTCGGTGCGGCCGCCAATGTCCATTTGGATAATGCCCAACGCGATTAAAAATATAAAAATACCCACCACCCCAGGGAGAAGGGGGTTTGACGGAGGACACCGCACTGAGGACACAAAAGGATTATAAATGAGAAGGAATTTTAGATAATATTTGTACGCTGGATGTGGATTGTAATGCTGGCAGAGATCGGCCGGCGGCGGGTGGGCTACCCGACCCCCCGGGCCAGTCGCGGGGCCGCCTTGCGATCCGCGCCTAATGAGTGTTTGTATCAATTTGTTAGTATTGTATTTGAATATTTTTGTGCGTTCGTTACGATTTTAATCCCCTGTGGTCGTGCCGGTCCGGATCGATGCTTTTTGTTTTAATATTTCACGGCTCACTTGTATATTATTTTTATTTTTAATTCCGGCCTCGTTTGATCGCGGCGAACGTTTGTGTTGATTAAAGGCGTCGTAGGTGTATTTGGCAATATCTGGACCCCACGCGTGTTTTGATCTTTTTAGTTTTATTATATGGCAAATGCATGATCAAATACAAATATAAACTGTTGCTTTTGACAGAAATATATTTAATAATAAACTGTTTATAACAAAACCAATAATATTTCAGGACAGTAATAATAAAATAGGTACTCCTCATAGAGTTCCAATTTATAAATTACATAAAGATGAAAGATAACGCGGTTTCCCTATTAAAAACACTCAGTATAGACAAGTATGAAGATCGTTCAAAATAAAATAAAAGATAAAACAGAAACCTAATGAAATAAAAATGTTTGAATTAATTTATATCTCGTTCGTGCGTGGAACCATAGCATGTGTGTTGGCGATAGCACAGAACGTACTGAGATAAGCGTGGAAAAATAGAATTCATCGTCATAATTAATACATACATTAAAATATTATTTTTTGTATTTTGTGCTCGCGCCGCACGAATCCAAGCGCGAGAAAAGAATAACAGCGACGCGACACGACGCCAGCGACGTGTTTTCAATTCATTATCTCGAAAACAAAAATTTCATTAGCCCCGAGATTTCCTTTTTAAATTTAATTATTCATATTTAAATTAAACAAAATATAATAGAGGTCCGCCTGGCGTAAAAAAGCGGCTTTATCGTATCATATTTTATTAACCGAAATTTATAATTCTCCGCCGATTCGTAGCGCGGGGACGCGGGGTATCCAGCCGAAATATTTATGAATGCGGAGCAGAAAAATCCAAAATAATATTTTAGGGTGGACGTCCGACGGTCTTTACTTACCCTCTCTGATCTATTTAAAAAAGAGGCCCGGATGGACAAAGGGCTACGGCTCGTAAAAATACTGGACACGTATAGAGGTTGCCCGCCCGCCGCACGGCATTGTCTGATTCTTATTTTTTACCGAATCGGAACCTTTCCCGAGTTTTTATCGGTTTTTGTTCCGGAGACACGGGACCCCTATTTGTACGGCGTTTGTTCTAATGTGAGGTCGTTTGTAATTCTATTTTTTCGGCGGTAAAAAGTAGTGACCCTACCCTTTGGTATGCAAAAATTCCGTGATTTACGTTTGCAGACGTACCGCCGGTTTTTCTTCGACGGCGGTCCTTTATACGGTCTACGATGTTACTAATTGCGTTCTTTTATAATTTTATACTTGCATTTGTTGTATTATTATAATACATATTTATTATGTTGTTACTGTTAAAATATTATATACGCCGTGTGAATAGAATAGACCACCCTCTTTCTTACCGAGTTGTCTTAAAATACGAATAAGGTAAGTTGACGTCGGGCAATCGGCCGGTCGTAAAATACGTACCCAAATCATGTGAAAACATATTTATAACATGTTGTGACGACCCCGATTCATAAATTAACTAATTCATAAACTAACTAATACTAAGAATACTCATATCTTCTGTAAGTGCCGATACATCTCTCTAATTAGTGCGTCTCTTAGGCAATCATATTTTTTTGCATAATATATGTCTATGAGTTATAATAAAATATACTATTAGTTAAACATATATTTTTTAAAATGGTCAATAATTGGGCACTTTACCCCATATAATAACATCTACGTTATGTTAAAATATATTAAGATGAAACTTATATTTTTAAAACTGCTCATTTATACAATAAAATTAAATGGTTGTAATAATCCCTTTAATAGATATCTCAACATTTTTATGATAAAAAACAAACGCCCGAATCCCGGACGATATCTTGCAACCCGCCAAATCACCGTAACCAGGTGGTTTTTACGCTGGCCATTATCAGGAAAAAACCGAGCTTCATTCATTATTCTCGGTGATAAATACCCGGCAGCATCCGCGGTCTCGCCCTTAGGTCGCTGCGATAATGTGATTGCGGCCAGCCATTTTGTTTTTACTTTTTACAATTTTAATCGAGCACCGAGAAAAATGATTAGATTAAGTTGCGGATTAATTGTTACCGCAGAGCTTTAAATATTTATTTGTTATTTTCCAATTTCCTATGCCAATATTGAACTTCATCATCTTCCTGCCCTTATCCCACTCTAAGTGGGGTCGATACAACATGTTATAAACATGCTGTCACATGATTTAGCTGCGTTAACTTACCTCAGTCGTATTTTACAACACCTCGGTAAGAAAGAGGGTGGTCTATTTTACTAAACCGGATACCACACGGTGGGTCAACGTACCTTAGTCGCCTTTTACGACACCTCGGTAAGAAAAGAGGTTGGTCTATTCTACTCAGACGGATACCTCACGGCGGGTCGACTTACGTTAGTCGCTTTTTACGACACCTCGGTAAGAAATGAGGGTGGTACTATTCTATTCAGCCGGATACCACACGGCATTCTGCCAATATTGAACTTAATAAAACAAAAGTAATTGATATTAATAAATATTATTATAATACGCGATTGGAAAAAATCTTTTTAATGCCAAAAGTAAGTGCCAATATTGAGATTTTTTTAATTTATAAATACATCTTTGACTTTCCTTTGCCGTGTGGCACCTATCAGGCTGAGTGGAATAGGCCACCCTCATTTCTTACCGAGTAGTCGCAAAAGGTAAGGTAAGTTGACCCACCATATGGTATCCGGATAATAGAATAGACCATCCTCTTTCTTACCGAGGTGTCGTTAAATACTACTAATGTAAGTTGTCGTCAGGCAGCGGCCGGTCGCAAATACGTAGCCAAATCATGTGAAAACATGTTAATAACATTTTGTGCCCATATAGAGTGGGATAAGGGCAGGAGGATGATGATCTTTAGCTTTCCTCGAAGCGTAACTTAAGGTATCTATCTACGCTAATTCATTTTTGAAAAGCTTTTATTTTACTTCACTTCTACGAATGTTTTTATGTGAAGGTGGGATCTTTTGACCAAAAATTGACACACTTCCCGGTGTTCGTTTGAGCTGAAATTTTACATACTGGTCCAGTCCCGATAACGATGCATGTTTGTAATAAGCATAACCTGATGCAGCTTCCAGGATTGGCTTCAGACAAGAGTACTCGTCAACGGTGAACAGTAGGGACATAAAATTGTGTTAAAGGCTTTTTTAACGTGACTTGTATTTTATTGGTCGCACCAAACGGTTTACAGCATTATAATAAACAATAATATAGGTATTGATAGCTTACAATATGGGTATTCAGATAACTATAAAAATATTCCAACTTAAATACAAAAAAAAAGTTAAAAAAAAAGAAATACCATTAAATTTTACAAAAAGTATTATAATAATAGCATATACAAAAATCTACATACGTTTTTCTACTAAATACATGTCATCATCCTCCCGCCCTTATCCCACTTTAAGTGGGATCGGCATAACACGTTATAAACATATAGTCACATGAGTTATCTGCGTATGTTATGACTGGTCGCCTGCCTGACGTCAACTTACCTTAGTCGCTTTTTTACGACACCTTGGTAAGAAATGAGCTATTCTACTCAACCGGATACCACACGATGAGTACTTACCTTATACACTGTCCATTATATTAACCATCTTTTGACAGATTGACGATTTACATATTTAGTGATGTCCTAAAGATTCTCGTGTGCGATACCATTCCGATTATAGTACCTACTATCATTAATCGAATTACGTACCTAAGTAATTCGATTAATGATAACCTACGTAAACTAATAACAGATATAGAAATAACAGATAGAGAATCAACATTTTGATTTAATATTGCCTTAGTTTTTAGAAAATAAATGTTAATCCGTGTGTATTTATTATAATCATAAAAAATATATTATACATCAACTGGCAACATCAACAGACCTTCCGCTCGGCCGCCATTTTGACGTGATCTGTCACTCTCAACGAAACGCCCGTGATAGTCACACGCATTTACGTTCGCTGAGTGTTCTCTCGCATCTATTACACCTTGAGTTAAGTAGCTTTATTCCTCGGAAAAACTTTTGTGAAACTTATATTAATTGATCGTGAAAATGCCGAAAGGACGTGTGTTGAAAGCACAAATTCAAATTCAAATTCAAAATATTCTTTATTCAAATAAACTTGTAAACAAGTGCTTTTGAATCGTCAACTCTACTGCTGGTTCGGAAAGCTGTTCCTACCGAGAAGAGCCAGCAAGAAACTCGGCGGTTGCTCTTTTAAAAATATAATTCTTAATACTATTTACATTAAGTCGATACTGTCTTGTACAGGTTCAAAGAGAGCTATATCCACACATTCTTGTCTTCCAAATAATCTTCAAGAGTATAGTAGGCTTTCTGTATCAGCCTCTTTTTAACAGTGTTTTTAAACTGATGTAATGGCAAAGCTGAAATTGATTGCGGAATTTTATTATAGAATCTTATACCAAAACCCACAAACGAATTACGTACTTTTGCAAGGCGCAAAGCAGGAGCCGCAAGCTTATGTCGGTTCCTGCTTTGTCTATTGTATACATCACCTATCGTTTTATAATTCTTTATATTTTTATGTACATAAATAAGATTGCTTAAAAAATCAATCGAGAGAATCAAATCACAATCGAGACAGTTAGTGTTAAAACTTCATGAGTATTTTGAGCAAGAAAATCAAAATGGCGGACCTCTTATACCTATCACGCAAGTCCGAAACCGTGTTGCAGCCGCGTTGGGGATCAGTCTATCAACTGTGACTAAAATCACTACTGATGCCTACGGCAGGAGCGGCTTGGAGCAAAACAAACCATCTACACCAAAAAGAAAGCGCCGGGCTCATAAGGTGACAGCTGTTGATGACTTTGACGCTGACGCTATTCGTCGTCATGTATATGATTACTACTTGAGAAAAGAAATTCCAACTTTGAGAAAAGTTATTGTTTCTTTGAAAAGAAGTGGTCTATTTCATGGTGAAAAATCTTCTTTGGTCAAAGTTTTGAACACAATTGGCTTTTCATATAAAAAGTTAAATAAAAGAAAATTATTAATGGAACGCACAGATATAGCTATAGCACGTTGTGATTTTTTAAGAGAGGCAAAGAAAATACAAGATTGGGCAAATATTGTTTTCACGGATGAAACATGGCTCAACGCTAACCACACACTATCTCGTTTCTGGACTGATGATACTGCTGATTCCACTTCCTCAGTACCAATGGGAAAAGGTGAGCGCCTAATCATTTGCCATGCAGGTACAGCAAAAGGATTTGTACAAGACGCACTGTTGGCATTTAAATCGAAGAAATCAAATGACTACCACGAAGAGATGAATGCAAATGTGTATGAAGAGTGGTTCAAAAAAATGCTCATTTCATTGGAAGAACCATCAATAATTTTTATTGATAATGCGCCCTACCACTCCCGTCAAATTGACAAAATGCCAACACAGGCTAATAAAAAGCATGAAATAATTAATTGGCTTCGGGACAATGGAGAAAATGTGGACGACTCAATGTTAAAAGTTGAATTAATAAAAATATTAAAGACCAAAAAGAGAGCAAAACGCTATGTAATCAATGAAATGGCAGCAGAATATGGCCATACTGTTCTTCGGATTCCTCCATACCACTGCCAGTACAACGCAATAGAACTTATATGGGCACAAGTAAAAGGGCATGCTGCGAGATGCAATACAAGCCCCCCATTCACAGCGAATAAAATGTTGCAATTGCTAAAAAATGCTTGCACCCACGTAACGGCCGAGAACTGGGCAAGTGTGGTGGAAAGAACTAAAAGAGTAATATTCTCTGATTGGGAACGTGATATTGCGTTTGATAATATATTATCTACACAAGAGCTAATAATAACTGCTACTGAAGACTCCTCATCGGAGGAGTCTAGTGTTGATTATCATTCCGACGACTCGTGCTAATAAAATAAATTAAAATATCCTGATTGTTTTATTTGTATTCATGTATTAACTAAGAAGAAAGTAAAACTTTATATAATGTTATTAAATGTCTTTTAATACTCGTAGCATCGATTTCTACCGATTATTTTTAATCTGTGGCATAATCGTAGTAACCATTATGTGTGACATCACTAAGTGGGCGGTACCCATCCATAAAGTACAAATATTAATTGTATGATATTTGTACGTAAGCAATACAAAACTTAATGAGCGTGAGCTGTCAAAAGACTGATAATATGATGGACGCAGTATAGTTGTCTTTTACGACACCACGGTAAGAAATAAGATTATTCTATTCTACTCGACTATTTACGACACCTCGATAAGAATTGAGGGTGGTTTATTCTACTCAGCTGGGTACAACAATATATTTGAAATTATTCCCAATACATAGCATGTAAATTACGTGACACAGAATCATAATTATTGTTTTATCACCTTTAATCGTAACGCAACATAGATATTATATCAACACGTAAAACCAACTATCTCTCAATTATTTCTTAAGCAAAAATTGCCTTAAATCCCTTGCTTATCCTTAGTATGGTCACCATAACATGTCTTAAACATGTTATTACATGTTTTGGCTAGTTATTTTACGACCGGCCGCCTGCCTGACGTACTTACCATCCTCGCCTTTTACAACACCTCGGTAAGCAATGAGGGTGGTTTATTCTAATCAGCCGGATACAACACTGCGGTCGTCTTACCATAATCACCTTTTACGACACCTGGATAAGAAATGAGAGTGGTTTATTCTACTCAGCCGAATACCGCACAAGAAAATAATTAGGTATTATGGCAAAATACTCTTTGCCTCTAAATTTGTTTTATGATAAAGAAAATTGAATGTTGAACGATATTTGGTACAGACGAAATAACGATAACAAAAAAAATATGTTGATTGATTAATAATATGAACGTTAATATAGAAGATATAATCAGTTCATGAACAATAAGATTACGATAAAACGTATATAAGCAAGCAAAGATGCTAAGAAAATTATTGTATAATCTGTTGACAAAATGAAAATCATAGTGATATTACATTTGCTAGCGGTGGCCATGACCCTACCGCTAGATAACGGGAAAGCATCAACTTATAACTATCACGACCATACTGGAGTTGCCGAAGCACTGAGAATCAAAGCAATTGAGAATTCACTAGATTTCGACGGATCCAGAATAGTTGGTGGAAGCCCTGCGAGCCTTGGACAGTACCCATACCTGGTAATTAGCTCATTTAAAATTACAACTTGATTGTATTTACATAATATAGATAAAGCAAGTATGTATAACAATTCCTTAGGAACTTAAATAAATTCACTTTTAGGTCACATAAATTAGCATAAATATAATATTTAATGAGTTATCCATTTGTCATTGCCCTTTTTTATTCAAATTATATGTTTCAAACCGGCAAAACTTTATTTCATCTTTACACATATGAGTACTTTCAGCATTCCTATATAAAAATCATAAATAATATGAGACAAAAATTTAGATGGGTTCATACTGTCAAATTACAATACAAGAATATTATATCAAGACTACAATGTCCATAAACCCAAGAATTGATTGACGACAACATCAATGCAAATGCTTTTGGTCTTTAGTTGTTACATTGAAATACTACTGAAAGGTTTAAAAGGGCTTGTTTCCAAGTCGTTAAAAAAACTAATAAGGACAAAAAAACACTACTTAAATAAAACCAACCTCACGGATCCGATCTCTTTTTAATAAAGTTTCCATATTATAGTACCTAGCTAGTTAATTCTTCTGGGCTACTCTCACTGCACACTACATATAGTTACTTGACGAGGCATTTGAAATCTAAACAATATAATACAGTTCGAAAACAATAAAATTAATGATTCCTTCGTTCGTTAACAAGGAACATCGAAATTATGTTAGTGAACTAGCGAAAATAAATTTTTAAAAAGTAGAAAATAGGTACTAAAAAAAAACAGGAAATTTTGACTTAACTTTTTTATTATAACTTATAGGCATAAGATGTTCACACTATTAGTTTTCCTTGTCTTAGATCTTATTTATAATTAATAATGTTCTCATCGCCAGGCAGGCCTACTTATCTCCCTCGTCGACGGTCGCAGGTCTGTGTGCGGATCGTCCATCGTCTCCAACACTCGTCTGGTAACTGCTGCCCACTGTTGGTTTGACGGCAGGAACCGAGCCTGGCAGTTCACGGTAGTACTGGGCACTGTGCGCCTGTTCACTGGTGGAACTCGTGTTGTTACTGCAAATGTTCAAATGCATAGCAACTTTAATCCTATAAATGCCAACAACGATATTGCAATAATTAGTGTCCCTCATATCGCTTTTACTGGTAAGTTACGGAGTACAATTATAATTTTAACAAAGTAAGAAATTTCGTTCATAATATTCCATTTTTTAATAACTTACTGATATTGTTTACATATTTAAGAGCATAAAATATTTTATACAAAAATTAACATATTTCTTGTATTACAATGTATTACATAATAAACAATCATCCTCGTCCTCCTGCCCTTATCAAACTCTAAGAGAGGCTGACACAAAATGTTAGACACATGTTGTCACATGATTTGGTTAAATAACTTACGACCGGCCGCCTGCCTGACGTCAACTTACTTTAGTCGTATTTTACGAAACCTAGGTAATTCTACTCAACCGGATACCACACGGTGTTTTAACGTAGCTTAGTGATCTTTTACTACACATTGGGAAGAAATGAGGGTGCTCTATTCTACTCAGCCGGATACCACGCGGCATATGTCCTAGTAAATCAATAAATTAGTTAATGTAATTGTCAAATTTCTTGATTTTAAAGAGACTTAAAGAGTTACTTTTTTTGTTCTCACCTTAGTCAATTTTTTACAACAATGCGATATTATTAAGCAACAAACTGTTATGTAGGACAGGCATAAAACTTTATTGCACAGTATGCATTTTCAATATTGACTGGCCATTGGCGCAGTGGGTAGTAACCCTGCCTTCAGCTCCGCGGGTCGCGGGTTCGATTACTGTCGAGGGCCAACATTTTCTATAAATGAATTTGTTGGTCTTTGAGCCTGGGTGTGTATATTTGTATTTAAGTATGTATTTAAAAAATATATAAGTATATATTCACCAGTTGTCTGTCTACGATCACACAAATAATAAGTTACTCACTTTGGGGACGGACGACCGTGTGCGTAAGCGTCCCATATATTTATTTATATTTAATATGTCTTTATGTTGTACAGGTAATATTCGCAGCATCAGACTTGCAACGGGTACCAACCTATTTGCCGGCGTGTTAGCTCAAGCAGCAGGATTTGGTCTCCAAAGAGATGGTACTAGCTTTTTCTTAATTTTTACTTTTCATATTCTACAGGTTTTCTGGTAAAAATTTCTTAAATTCTTAATTTATGAAAAAAAATCTCAAACACTAATGTGTGAATAAGACAATTTCAAATGTCCTTATTACTTCTCAGGTGGTATAATACTCCAAGACCAAGTAAAGCATCACGTGACGTTACAAGTTATCACCAATGACGAGTGTCGTAGGTCGTTCCCGTACCCTTCTGTAATCCTGGATTCGACAATGTGCACCAGCGGTTTTGGCGGTAGAAGCACATGTACAGGTGACTCTGGTGGTCCACTCGTCATCGGAACTGGCGCAAATGAACAATTAGTAAGTCATCATCATCATCATCATCATCTTCCTGCCTTTATCCCACTCTAAGTAGAGTCGGCACAATATGTTATATACATGCTGTCACAGGATTTGGCTGCGTTTTTACAACCGGCCGCCAGCCTCACGTCAACTAACCTTAGTCGTATTTTACGAGACCTTGGTAAGGAGAGGTGGTCTATTTTACTCAACCGGATACCACACGGTGGGTCGACTTACCTTAGTCGCCTTTTGCGACATGAACAATTAGTAAGTATACGAGACAAAAGTAATAATAAAATTATTTTGCTTTAATCCGCGATGAAGTAAAAATGAAAATATTTATTGCTAAATGTAGAGTGGACAATCCGTTTTCATACTTGATACATGCAGGATCCGTAAAAACACATGCACAAACCTCCACCACCGCCACTACAATACTACCTACATTCACTATCACAAACTCAACGATCGTTTCGCCCCGCAACCGAAGCATCATCAGGAGATATACTCACGACCAAAATCGCAAAGCAGCTTTGCAATATAAAAATAATTTTATTATTTACTTTTGTATTATGGATAACCGCAAAGTAACGCCTAATTCTATAAAGTATACGAGAATTGTTAATGATTCTGAATTTAATGTGAGTACATTTCACTGTCTCCAAATTATGGCTAGTTCAACTATGATTACAATACAATACTAAAATTTAAACTTATTAATTAAGGAGTGGTTTTCATTTTCAGTTAATTCAAAGTCAAATTCAAAATATTCTTTATTCAGATAAACTTGTAAACAAGTGCTTTTGAATCGTCAACTCTACTGCTGGTTCGGAAAGCTGTTCCTAACGAGAAGAACCAGCAAGAAACTCGGCGGTTGCTCTTTTAAAAATATAATTCTTAATACTAGATTACATTTAATCGTTTATATCTTGTACTGGGTTGAAAAATATCTATATCCATTCCTTAATCATCGCATCGTCTAAAAAATCCTCAACAGTATCAGTTTGTTTGTATCAGCTTCACCTTAATAGTGTTTTTAAAGTCCTGTAATGGCAAAGCTAAAATTGATTGTGGAATTGTATTATAGAATCTTATGTCGGTTCCTACTTTGTCTATTGTACACATCACCTATTGGTTTATAATTCTTTATATGTTTATATACAAAAAAATAATTAAAACCAATCATTTTTAAATATAATTTTACAAACTTAATGTAACACTTGTTATTTTCGATCTAACTTAGTAAGTTAGATCACTGATTTTTTTACGTTTAAAGACTGGAGGAAAAAATATGATACAATCAACTATGATATAATTCTTGACACCTGATATAATTAGGTTCTAGCTTTATTTTTGCCTCGTATATTTTACATTTATAAAACATGTACTTAAGTGCAACTTGGACTTAATGGTTGTGTGCCTTTATTGAACTATTTATTATCTTACAGATAGGCGTGACTTCGTTCGGTTCACTACGTGGGTGCCAAGTCGGCGATCCCGCTGCTTATGCACGTATTACCTATTTCGCGTCCTGGATTCAAGCGCGCCTATAAGCAATCCTCCCTTGTGTATCTGATATTAAATACATATACTATACTGTACATATAAAGTGTATTATACATAATTATATTGAACTGTATCTTGGAAACGTAATTATGAATTAACTTATTTTCATAATCGTAGTATTTTATTAAGATCAATAGCAATATAACAATGGAATCTTATTTAACTATACACATGCTTAAAATGAACGCTATTAATTGCAAGGTTTTTGCTAATTATATAAATTTATAAAAGTATTCTTTAATACTGATATAAACGTGATGTCATCGTAGCAACAATATCTCAACTCGGAATGGAAATAAATGACAAATATCTGAAAGATTTATTTTATAACCGTAAAACGACGAAAACTAGGTCCCGGCTATCTTTAACGAGTGATATTAAACTAAAGTACAATTTATTGTATTCCGTGTCTGTGGTTTATTCTTTTTATACGTGGGTTTAGAGGTCAGACCTCAATCACGACATTTAAGTTCCGCTAATATTAAGTTGATTTGAAGATAAGAAGTAAACTCAAAATACAACTCTGGTTAAACAATGTGACTATCTTAAATTTCTTGATCCTATGCTGCTAGTGTATCTTCACCTTAATGTCACCAAAAGCCTCGCACTCAGATTAAACGTGTACCGCATATTCATAAAAAAACGTTAATGTCAAATTAGAATCAACTTGCAAACTTCACGAATTATTTTCGTTTGATTATGTTTTACGAATACGAAGTAAAAAACGTATTGTGATCTAGGATATAAGCTTCTTCTCTTAGACATAGTACAAAAGTGAGTAGACATAAGCAGTATCTCAATTGATACGTTTTATGTGGTTAATTGATAATGCTGAGTAATTTTGGTCAGGGTGCTTTATTCGGGATTTGTTTCGTTGTTGTCACAATGCCAAGTCTGTTGCTGAGTGCGAGCCAGTCTTCTTGATCACGACCGCTCTCAAAAAGTTGTATTTTATAGTCAAAGGATAGGTTTTCGTTCCATTTTTTAGGTTATTGTCATATTGTTCAATTTTGATACTAGAGGTCACAATGTAGGAAGATGTGATATAAATAATTAGTATCTTTAAATTTTGTTTGTCATGATACTTCATAAAATTGTATCTCATACTTCGGAACAAAAATAAAAGCAGTGTTCTATTTAACATTTTTACATTATAGTGAATATTTGTTATGGTTGATACAATAGTCTTGTAGCAAACATCAACTTTAATGTTTAAGATATCATTGAAAAGTTTAATATATTATATCTAATTATTTTGCATATACCAGATAAATATGAATGGATAACCTTGTAACACATGATAGTGGATGTATTCAGAATCTATTGGAAAATATATATTTTTGAAATGGTACCCAAGTTATGATTTTATTTTAAACATTACATTTATTCACACTACCTTGCTTTTCTGTTTACTGAACCTACTAATAAGTAAAATTTCAGGTACATGAACTGACATGAAAGTTATGTCTCTCAAGCCAAGAAATGTGGACTTCCAGGAGACTTGGGCAAGTCTCAAAGAAACTGTTAGTATATACTATTTAATATAAATATTTATTATGACCCTAATACAGAAGGAGGCAAAGAAAGGTTTCTGTTATTTGAACACTGAAAAGTTGTATTAAAACTTCTGTGACCTTATGTAGTTTATGTTATATAAAGTAGTGGTTCTGTAGGTAGTAGTATACCTTATTCAGTTACTCTGACATTTTCTTTACAGTATATTTTAAGCAATTTATGTACATAACAATATAAAGAATTATAAAACAATAGGTGATGTATATAATACACAAACTAGGAACTGACATAAGCTGTAAGTCGTTTGTAGGTTTGGGTATAAGATTATATAATAAAATTATGCAATTCAAATTCAAAATATTCTTTATTCAAATAAACTTGTAAACAAATGCTTTTGAATCGTCAACTCTACTGCTGGTTCGGAAAGCTGTTCCTACCGAGAAGAGCCAGCAAGAAACTCGGCGGTTGCTCTTTTAAAAATATAATTCTTAATACTATTTACATTATGTCGTTACTGTCTTGTACAGGTTCAAAGAGAGCTATATCCACACATTCTTATCTTCTAAATAATCTTCAAGAGTATAGTAGGCTTTCTGTATCAGCCTCTTTTTAACAGTGTTTTTAAACTGCTGTAATGGCAAAGCTGAAATTGATTGCGGAATTTTATTATAGAATCTTATACCAAAACCCACAAACGAATTACGTACTTTTGCAAGGCGCAAAGCAGGAGCCGCAAGCTTATGTCGGTTCCTGCTTTGTCTATTGTATACATCACCTATCGTTTTATAATTCTTTATATTTTTATGTACATAAATTAAATTGCTTAAAATATACTGTGAAGAAAATGTAAGAATACCTGTTTCCTTAAACTTCATCATTTCAATCATTTTTAGCTTTGGCATTAAAGCAGTTTAAAAACACTGTTTAAATGAGGCTGATACAGAAAGCCTACTATACTGTTTAGGATTACTTGGATGATAAGAATGTGTGGATATAGCCCTCTTCGAAATTTGTACAAGACAGTAATCAATAGATTGTATTATGGACCTCCACAAAGTAACGCATAATTATATAAATTACCAACATTCTTGTTACAGGTAGCTGGTGTAGTAGCACTTAGAGCGGTAGAACGTGGTGTGTGGAACACTAGATTCTCAGACGTTTACGCACTGTGCGTAGCTCATCCAGAGCCACTCGCTGATCGTTTATATGACGAGACCAGGTTGCTAAAAACTAGCGATTATTTCTTTATTTAGAATTTCTAATAAACACTTAGTATGATAAGCTGTGGTAGCCCAGCGGTAACACCGTGCGCCTCTTTCGAGGAGGTCTAGGGTTCAAACCCGGGGCAGGCACCAATGAGTTTTCTAGTAAAACTTATGTGTCTAATTGATAATTGCAATTTATCACACGCTTTTCGGTGAAGGAAAACATCGTGAGGAAACCTGCATATCTATAGAGAATTCTGGTGATATGTGTAACCTACCAATCCGCATTGGAGCAGCGTGGTAGGTCTCAGCTCCAATCCTTCTCTCCAAAAATGGAGAGAAGAGGCCTATGCCCAGCAGTGGGATAGTAACAGGCCATTACTTACTCTTTTTTACTTACTTAGTATGTCTATCTTTCATCCCATACTCATCTTTTTTGAAACTAGCAAATTATAATAAACCTACCTTCATATATGTTATATACTACATGTGATTTTGAAATTATTAATCTATTATTAACATTTAGGCAACCATGGTGTACAATAAAATGGTTTATCATACCCATAATGTTATGATTGTGCATCTGTAACTTACTTAATAGTTTATTAAAGTATAAAATTGTAAAGTGGATTAACAAACATAATAAAAATCATCCAATAGCTAATTACTTTCACTCAACAATTATATATTTTTACAGAAACTTTTTAGAAGAGCATGTAGGTGGCTTACTACAAAGAGTGAAAGGCACTGCACCCTTAGAAAGCAGCGACTATAACGATGGTCTACTTAACAGGTATGAATTACATCGGATATTGATGTTAGACTCAAGCTATGTACTCGTAGTATCATTATTAAAACTTTAAGATTACCTGGTAACATTAAGTTTATTTATTAAAAATAAAATAAATCACCATAGAATATTGTTAATATATTTTTCAATAATAAAACAATATATCTTTAATATTTAAATGAGTTAATCTTGTATGTATATACGAGGTGTGTTCAAAAAGTATCGCAAATTCTGTGTATTTTCAAAAATTATTTATTTATTCGTAAATATCTATTTTGTCCCCTTCAAAGTAATCCCTCTGGGATATTATACACTTGTGCCAACGTTTTAAAAATCTTCGAAGCACTTCAAAAAATCATTTTTTTGTATCTTGTTCAGCTCCTCCTTCGATGCCGTCTTTATCTCGTCAATCGTGGCATAGTGTCGTCCTTTCATGGGCCTCTTCAGTTTCGGGAATGAGAAAAAGTCACAGGGGGCCAGATCTGGGGAATACGGTGGCTGCGGTATCATTGGTCTGTTGTTTTTGGCCAAGAAGTCGCGTACAAGCAGCGATGTGTGAACAGGGGCGTTATCGAGGTGCAAAAGCCAATTTTTGTTTTTCCACAAATTATCGATTAAAATCGAATGGCGCGAGCCAATCAATATGCCTAGCTCCTCGGCAATTTCTCTATCGATGATTCGAAGATTGGTCAATACCATTTTCTTCAATTCATCAACTTTTTCGTCTGTTGTTGAAGTGCTCGGGCGTCCGGCACGCTCTTCGTCATTCACATCTTCTCGGCCTTTTAAAAACATTTTGTACCACCGATAAACGTTGCTTTTGTCCAAAGTAGCTTCTCCATATGCCACAGTCCACACTCGGAATGCATCCACGCACTTAATTTCGTTTTTCACACAAAAATCGATACAGGTTCCTTGTTCCATTTTTTGAATAGGTAAAAATCGAAGACGAACCAAAACACGTGCAAGCAAAGCAGCTGTCAACAATTAACCGAACATTCAAAATGGCCCAACTTGTCAGCATAAGTGAGAGACATATGTACCAACATAACGCTACAAAAAAATCGAAATTGGAATATATGTAACTCGCGAAAATTCAAAATTCGCGATACTTTTTGAACACACCTCGTATATATATTTTCTGAATTTCTGAAACGGCTCGAACGATTTTCTTGAAATTCAGCATGTAGGGGTTTTGGGAGAGAAAAATTAATCTAGCTTGGTTTTATGTAACATAAAATTTATATTGAATTGAATGTTTGTCTTAAACTGTCAAGTCAGCGTAGCTTATTCGGGGCACGGGCAGTCTCCAGAAATGTAAAAACCTAGGATCCCGACTACATAATATATTTTTTTGTCTTTTTTTATTTTGTAAAAAATTACCAAGCAAGCCCGGACCAGGTACTATTTTTTATAAAGTGCTAATAAGGTACTAAATGTTTTGGTGCAATTCAGCACAAATGGTCTCAACTTTAACCTCCGTCTTGTCTTCACATAATTTGTTTTATACTTTAATTAAATTCTTAGACACCTTAGCCGTAATTTACAAGTACTTAAAATTATGTACTTAGTTTAGTACTTTAGTACTTAAAATATATATCAATTGTGACTTCGCTTTTCGATCCTAAAAACTAAACGTTGTAAGTATGACGTGTGTACATATCGGGCAAATTCTAATCTACCAATCTGTATTAAGGCAGGGTTTTAGGTCTAATAAGCAATCCTCTCCGAATAAAGCAAAAGTCCTCCACTCAGCAAATAGAAATTAGAAGGTATTTTGTGACTTTAATTTGTAGACTTGGCGCACAATAACCAGTTTTATTGACTTGAAAACGGTACTTGATTTTGAACCTTCACATTTTGTAGTTTTAAAGATCCTCTATGTTTATCTCCAGATATGTATCAGCATGGCACGAATACAGCCAAGGGGTGGCTTACCTCAACTCACTGTACTCCTACCTCAACTTGCAACATGTCAAACGACAAAAGGTCAGTACAAACATTATAAGGTAGGTTATGCTTATTGACTATCGAGTTTCTATCTGGTTCTTCTCGGTAAGAGCAACATTCCGAACCAGTTGTAGCTTCATTATCCTTGAAAGAGCTTATTTGAATAAAGATTATTTGATATTATTGCTTGTTGCAGTTTTAAAGGTATGTTTTTTCAGGTTTCAGATGCAGAGATAATATATGGCTCTTCGGCGACAGTTAGCTGTCCCGAACACGATTCTAGACAGTTAGAGGTATGTCTGTATGTCTTTTAACATTACTATCAGACCATTCTTCTTCTTCTTGGTCGCTACACTCTTGGCAGAGCGGTCGTGGTCGTCAGTTCAGGGTTGGTGGCACGCTTGACAATTCGACGCCATTCTTTTCGGACGGCTGCCTTCCTGGTACATTTGTTAAGAGGGCAGTCAAAGGCAGCCCTCACTTGGTCCGTCCATGGCATCGGTGATCTGCCGCGTGGTCTTGTGCCTTCGATTTTCCCCTGCACTACAAGACGCTCTACAGAGGCACCTCCCCGACGAGAAACATGCCCGAAAAAAGTGAGAATACGACCCTGGACGATGGAAGATAGACGCTGCTTGATGCCGAGTTCTCGAAGGATGGACTCATTAGTTCTGAATTCAGTCCATGAGACTCCGAGCATCCTTCTCCAGCACCACATCTCGAGAGCGTCTATCCGCTTCCTCTCACTTTCTCGTAGCGTCCACGTCTCACAAGCGTAGAGAAATATGGGAAACACTAGAGCCATTAGTAACTTTATTTTTGTGGCTTTGGTGATGTTCCTGTTCTTCCATATTTTTCTCAGCTTGTCCATAGATGATCTAGTGATTGCCATGCGCCGTTTTATTTCGTCAATGGACCCGCCGCTGTCAGAAATCAGCGCTCCGAGGTAGACATATGATTGAACGACGTCGCAACCCGCGATTCTTGAGACTTCTGGCAAGTTTTTATTTGCACGGTCGACAATCATTATCTTTGTCTTACTGCGGTTAATCTTGAGGCCAAAATCAAGACTTACTTGCTCCATTTTCTGTAGGAGTTCTTCCATGTTGCTGATGCTTGTGGCAAATAAGGTTGTATCATCAGCATACCGCAGGTTTGATATTTTGTAGCCTCCGATGCTGATTCCGTCAGACCAGTTTTCAAGGGTGATTCTCATAATAAGTTCTGTATAGACGTTAAACAGAAGAGGCGATAAGATGCACCCTTGACGTATTCCCGAGTGGGGATGGAAATTCTTCGAAAGTACGTCGCCTGCTCTAACAGAGGCTGTTCCATCCTCGTACAGTCGCCGCAGAAGGTGAACAAGGTGTTAAGGCGTACCCATTGCTAGGAGCGTTTTCCATAGCTTAGGCCACTTTACAGAGTCAAACGCTTTTGAAAAGTCAAAAAAGCATATGAAGGTTGGCTTGTTGAACTCTCGAGCTTTCTCTATAATTTGACGCACGATTAAAATTTGCTCACGGGTGCCCTTTCCTTTTACAAATCCTGCCTGCTCTGGGGCGACTTCTTTCGACAAGTAGTAGTAGATTTTCGTTTAAAATGTGCAGCAAAATTTTGCTTGCATGAGATATTAAAGCAATTAAGCGATAATTACTGCACACTTTTGTAGAGCCCTTCTTATGTAAAGGAATAAAAACTGTGTGAGCCCATTCCTGAGGCCAAGTTCCAGTCTGCCAGATCTTATTACAAATTTCGACCATACTCAGAACATATTTATCTTGGACTTCAAACGATTGGAACGTATAAGCAAAAATTCAATTTTATTATTGTTATTCGACCCTACTATTGGTAAGTAAACGATATAGTATCCACGCTAGCGATAGAGACTTGCTGTCGGGGATGTTTTTGTAGTATTTCTATAGATCTTATCTGATCTTCTATATTCTATAGAATTATGCAAAATATTCATTAGGTAGATTAGATACTCCACACCGTGTGGTATCCAGCTGAATAGAATAGTAACACCCTCATTTCTTACCGGGGTGTCGTAAGAGGCAACTAAGGTAAGTCGACCCGCCGTGTTGTCTCCGGTTAAGTAAAATAGACCACCCTCTTTCTTACCTAGGACTCGTAAAATACGACTAAGGTATGTTGACGTCAGGCAGGCGGCCGGTCGTAAAATACGTAGTCAAATCATGTGACAACATGTTTGTAACATGTTGTGCCGACCCCACTTAGAGTGGGATAAGGGCAGGAGGATGATAGATTAGATACTCCAGAAGGTCTTTTGTCTATGTATTAATTTGGAAGGAACAATTTTGCATAATCCATATCCAACCAAACAATATTAAACAGCGATTTTTTGTTATAACAGTCGCTAGTTAACAAATAATTATATACGAATTTTCGTTTGAAGGTTGGCGAGCTTGGTCTAGTGACTTGGGAACGAGTTCTAGTACGTCCGTTATCAACGGCCCTAAGTTCTAGACTGGTAGCAGCCTTGAGTGCAGCGCGTGAATCCTCCCCGGATCCCTCCACGGCCGATGCATTACGAAGTGCCATACACAGCACCGTTCATGTACAGGTGAATATTTTTCACTTATAAAGTAGATAGTAGGTTTTTTACTTATAAGGTATTATAAGATATATATTTTTCACTCAAATCTGTGTTCCGAAACAAAACTGCCCAAATACCTACCTATCCGCACTGAAGCAACGTAGGTCATGGTTTTAATCCTTAGAATTAACTCTTTGAAAGCTTTTTTGCAACGGAAGTAAAAGTAAGTAGTAAAGTAGCGGCCTATTATTCTCCCACTGCTGTGACATAGGCCTCCTGTCTCCGTTTCTAGAGAAACGGGTTGGAGCTAAGATGCATATGCACTTGTATGCCATAGAATAATTGAAGGACAATAGAACAATTAAAGAACTAACTGTCATATTTTTGCATACTCATCTTCCAAGGTTATACGATTTATAAAATTGACTGTTCAACGTTTGCTTCTAGGCGTTTAGGGTACGCACTCCGCTGTCATTATACGTAGAACTGGTGCTAGAACCTTTCCTAGCAGCTGCTGGAGCGTACCACTCACGTCGAGCTGCTAGTCTTCTTGCAGAAGGAGACGTCTCCCACTTCTTGAAGCATGTACTCGATGGTAAATAGAGTGAATATAATTGAAATTTTGAAGATTTTAACAGTTAAGTATTTTATTATCTGTAGGTGGTTGTTAAATTAGTCTGTCGTCTGGTCTCCGGCTGAGTAGAATAGACCACGTGACATTGGCAAAATAATCTGTGCCCAGTTGGCACGCCTGAAGCCAAATTTTTAAAAGAAGAAGAAGAATAAACCACCCTCATTTTTACCGAGCTGTCGTAAAAGCTGACTAAGGTAAGTTAACCCGCGGTGTGTTATCTGGTTGGATAGAAGCAGCCGGTCGTAAAATAGCTAACCGAGACATGTAACAACATGTTAAATACATGTTGTGCCGACCCCATTTTGAGTGGGAAAAGTTATAATAAAATTATATTTCTACAATCCGCGATAACGTAAATAGAAAAAATATATATATAATGGTAAATGCTAAATGTAGAGTGGACTATCCATTTTTATACCCGATACATGCAGGATTCGTAAGTAGTACCCGGCTGGGTAGAAAAGACGACCCTTATTTCTTACCGAGGTGTCCTTAAAGGCGAGTTGACGTCAGGTTGACGGCCGGTTCTAAAATACCTAGCCAAATCATATAACAACATGTTTTTAACATAACAACATGTTTTTAACATAACAACATGTTTTTAACATGTTGTGCCGACCCCTCTTAAAGTAGGATAAGATCGAGAATGATGATGCAGGGTTTTTAAAAACAAATTCACAAACCTCCAGCACCGCAACGATAACAAACTCAACAATCGTTTCGTTCCACAACCGAAGCATTATTAGGATGCTTCTTTATTCAAATTGGCTTTTACCAGCACTTTCGAATCGTCAAATTACAAGCTACGACTGGTTCGGAAAGGTGCTCTAACCGAGAAGAACCAGCAAGAAATTCGGCGGTCACTCTTCAAAATTAAGTATTACAATAATGTATAATAATAATTAATTAAGAACTCTCTCTCTCTCTATGCCTAGCCTTGTCCCATATGTAATTGGGGTCGGCTCTCCTCGTCATTTTTCATCAGACACATCGGGTCTGGGTCGTTGCAATGTCATTTATTTGAGCCATCTTCAGGTCGTTGTTGATCACAGATATCCAGGTTTGAAGGGGTCGGCTTTTCGGACCGGTATACAAATTTAAAATTTTTCGAGTCATATCGTGCTCAGGTCTTCGCATGACATGACCATACCACCTAAGTCGCGTTTCGGTGAGTTTTTCTTCGATTGGGCGGATCTTAAAGCTTCCCCGTATGTGCTGGTTTCGAACTCTGTCTTTGAGGGTGACACCTCCTGCCCATCGAAGCATTCTGAGCTCTGCTGTGCTGACTTTTTGTGGTATGGGTCTTTTTAATAGGCCAACATTCAGCACTATACATTAGAGCTGGACGGACTGCCGTTTTGTATACCTTTCCTTTAACTTGTATCGACATTCTGCTGTCACACAACACACTCGAGAGCTGTCGCCACTTCATCCAGCCGGTATTGATGCGGTTGGTTATTTCGGCGTCGATTGTGCTATTATTCGATATTATGGAGCCTAAATATTTGAATTGCTCGACTTCCTTTAATTGTCATAATTAATTAAGAACAAATTAAAAAATTTACAATATAGTCTAGTGTGTAGCTGGTCGCAATTTAAATCCATGTTTTCTTATCGTCCAAATAATCGTCAACAGTATAGTAGGCTTATTGTTATCAATCAGGACTTGAACGCGAAATAACTCTCGCACGACGATTCCTCCACTCGATGTCAATAGAAGCAGTGCGAGCGTGCTACGAACAAGCGTGCGTAGAAGCGCACCTACCTGCCCTACACGCGGATATAGAAAGATTGTTAAAGGAGGCCAGTGCGGGCAGCACTGAGAGACAAGAAGATCTAAAACGAATGTATGCTCTACTGAAACCACTTGGCAACAATGCCCTAAGACCTTTAGTGGACGCAGCACATCAGCAGGCCGTCAGAGATGGTATTGCATTGTTGGACTCCGAACATCCTAAAGATGAGGTACGTAATACTGTTACAAAACTCAAATCGCTTGACGTCATTACTCGGGAATATTCGATTGCTTATAAATTGTGTTCCTACCACTATAATATCAACGGGATTAATCGAGAAGTATAACTTTCTGGATCAATTAGTTTACTATATAAGCGAAATTATCGCGCCGAATTATTATTCACTTTTCGAATAGCAATCTGTAAATAATTAAAAATTCGAACAAATCATACTGGATCATGTTTCTAATCCGTGATTACTGAAGTACTAAATAACTGAAATAGTTTCTGTACGCATAAACACGTTTTTTGAGTAGGACCTCGTAATGAACAACAGCTCAGTATCTAATGCATCTTATTTGTACGATTGTGCTGTATACTTGTAAGGGGAAGATTTGTTTTTTACCCAAACATATAATAAAACTATTGATAAATGATTACTTAATCTATGCTACTATAAACTAATGCTCTTAAAACGATAAATGCCGGGGGGCGCGCGTTGTTCGCGGTGCTGGTAGACGAATGCAAAACTGAATGCGGCGGCGCCGCGCGTCCGTATTTATGCTGTTATGTGTAAGGTGCGAATATGCACCGAACAATACTTTAAACGTTATTTATATTTAAACTAGATCTACTATATACTATATGATATGACTATGACTATATGATAAGCATATAACCTCAAAATAAGCATATAATTTTGTTTTTTTTCCGAAACACAATATTAAACAAAATATTTTAACAAATATGGAAATACTTCTTTATACACTGTCCATTATATTAACCATCTTTTGACAGATTGACGATTTACATATTAAGTGAGGTCCTAAAGATTCTCGTATGCGATACCATTCCGATTATAGTACCTACTATCATTAATCGAATTACGTACCTAAGTAATTCGATTAATGATAACCTACGTAAACTAATAACAGATATAGAAATCAACATTTTGATTTAATATTGCCTTAGTTTTTTGAAAATAAATGTTAATCCGTGTGTATTTATTATAATCATAAAAAATATATTATACATCAACTGGCAACATCAACAGACCTTCCGCTCGGCCGCCATTTTGACGTGATCTGTCACTCTCAACGAAACGCCCGTGATAGTCACACGCATTTACGTTCGCTGAGTGTTCTCTCGCATCTGTTACACCTTGAGTTAAGTAGCTTTATTCCTCGGAAAAACTTTTGTGAAACTTATATTAATTGATCGTGAAAATGCCGAAAGGACGTGTGTTGAAAGCACAATCGAGACAGTTAGTGTTAAAACTTCGTGAGTATTTTGAGCAAGAAAATCAAAATGGCGGACCTCTTATACCTATCACGCAAGTCCGAAACCGTGTTGCAGCCGCGTTGGGGATCAGTCTATCAACTGTGACTAAAATCACTACTGATGCCTACGGCAGGAGCGGCTTGGAGCAAAACAAACCATCTACACCAAAAAGAAAGCGCCGGGCTCATAAGGTGACAGCTGTTGATGACTTTGACGCTGACGCTATTCGTCGTCATGTATATGATTACTACTTGAGAAAAGAAATTCCAACTTTGAGAAAACTTATTGTTTCTTTGAAAAGAAGTGGTCTATTTCATGGTGAAAAATCTTCTTTGGTCAAAGTTTTGAACACAATTGGCTTTTCATATAAAAAGTTAAATAAAAGAAAATTATTAATGGAACGCACAGATATAGCTATAGCATGTTGTGATTTTTTAAGAGAGGCAAAGAAAATACAAGATTGGGCAAATATTGTTTTCACGGATGAAACATGGCTCAACGCTAACCACACACTATCTCGTTTCTGGACTGATGATACTGCTGATTCCACTTCCTCAGTACCAATGGGAAAAGGTGAGCGCCTAATCATTTGCCATGCAGGTACAGCAAAAGGATTTGTACAAGACGCACTGTTGGCATTTAAATCGAAGAAATCAAATGACTACCACGAAGAGATGAATGCAAATGTGTATGAAGAGTGGTTCAAAAAAATGCTCATTTCATTGGAAGAACCATCAATAATTTTGATTGATAATGCGCCCTACCACTCCCGTCAAATTGACAAAATGCCAACACAGGCTAATAAAAAGCATGAAATAATTAATTGGCTTCGGGACAATGGAGAAAATGTGGACGACTCAATGTTAAAAGTTGAATTAATAAAAATATTAAAAACCAAAAAGAGAGCAAAACGCTATGTAATCAATGAAATGGCAGCAGAATATGGCCATACTGTTCTTCGGATTCCTCCATACCACTGCCAGTACAACGCAATAGAACTTATATGGGCACAAGTAAAAGGGCATGCTGCGAGATGCAATACAAGCCCCCCATTCACAGCGAATAAAATGTTGCAATTGCTAAAAAATGCTTGCACCCACGTAACGGCCGAGAACTGGGCAAGTGTGGTGGAAAGAACTAAAAGAGTAATATTCTCTGATTGGGAACGTGATATTGCGTTTGATAATATATTATCTACACAAGAGCTAATAATAACTGCTACTGAAGACTCCTCATCGGAGGAGTCTAGTGTTGATTATCATTCCGACGACTCGTGCTAATAAAATAAATTAAAATATCCTGATTGTTTTATTTGTATTCATGTATTAACTAAGAAGAAAGTAAAACTTTATATAATGTTATTAAATGTCTTTTAATACTCGTAACATCGATTTCTACCGATTATTTTTAATCTGTGGCATAATGTGTAATGTGGCGTAATTATGTGTGACATCACTAAGTGGGCGGTACCCATCCATAAAGTACAAATATTATTTGTATGATATTTGTACGTAAGCAATACAAAACTTAATGAGCGTGAGCTGTCAAAAGACTGATAATATGATGGACGCAGTATAATGAACAAAATTAAAATCTAGACGCGCATCCAAGTTGTGTAGTTACCAATGTGGATAAGAAGCAACGTTTACTGTAGTTTTGCAAATTTAATGCAATTTTTAGTTTAGAAATATTTTGACGAGTTCTTAACATTGTAATTATCATCATAGCCGATCCATAATTTTGGTCAAAAATTATTAAAATTAATTTAAGTAAATGATATCTGTATCGACAGTCTCACTCACACTTCGTGCATTCGATGCTGTCGCTTCACAGCAAATATAGCGCGCTTTTCGCAGACGTTTTCGGTGGAGCTCAGCCTTTTGTGGGGGCGCTTGACAAAGTAAGTGAATACGTGATCACATTACATTGGCATAAAACATAATATGCCAGTAGGAAGTAGGTTAATATCATGCATAATCATGGATTTTCATTTCACCAGGCGTGTAGTGCAGTTGTAAACCGTCGTTGGGAGGGAGAGCCCTGTGCCCGTGCTCCAGAACTTGTGGCGCGGTATTGCGATGCGTTGCTTCGACGTCGCGCGGCCGACTCCGAAGCGGATGAAAAATTAACAGCCGCCATAGTCGTGTTCAAATATGTAGACGATAAGGACGTGTTCCAGAAGCATTACGCGAGAGCCTTGGCGAGAAGGCTTATACACCAACTGTCCGCTTCCATGGAACAGGTATTATACAGTAAATACTTTTAAAAACTGAAAATTAACCTTTCGTACTATACAGGGGAAAAATAACGAATAAATTGTGCAAAAAATGAGGTTGCTAGCGCTAATGCGAAGAAAAAAGTTACAAGTTCTATGTAAATCCATAGAACATGTTACATTATTCTCCGAATGGTGTGATATATACGAAAAAAAAGGCACAAAGCGTACAACGCTTTTTGACAATTATACTAATAGTTTTCGTTACTTTCAACTTCTTAGTTCTCACCGGTTCTTAATAAGTGTAAAGAGTTTTAATAAAATCTGCCCACACACACAATATGGGTGAATATTTAGTTCAAAGTTTGCATAGAATGCTTTTTATATATATGAGTGAAGCGGTCAAAATATACACAAAAAGTGTGCAGTTTTCTCCTACTATGATACATATGTAAATGGGTTGTCCATATGATTGCAAGTTTCCTCATGTATTAATGGAATATACTAAGGTCCGAATCCTACAATTTGTTTTTTTTTTAATTTTTATTAAAAATTTAAAAAAATCAATTCTTTTTGCCACTCATTTAATCAACTTATACTTTGTCAGCTTAGAGTCAGAAAAGAAATTTTATTTCCAATGAAATTACATTTTACTTTTTTCTAATAACGCAATGAAATTGTTGCAAATTCAGCTTCATTACTGCAAAAAGTGATTTTTGAAACATAATATTAATAATTCAGTTATGCTATAGCGAAATCGGTACATTTATTTTATCAGATAACTTCTGTTATAGGAGGAGGCGATGATCAACCGGCTAAAAGCAGCATGTGGTTATGAATTCACTAATAAATTGCACAGAATGTTCACTGATGTGGCGGTCTCGTCCGATCTCAACGCGAAGTTTCAGCAACATCTACGTGATAACAACCTCTCGACAAGTACTGGCTTCTTTATTCAGGTATGAAAACCCTTTATGGAATATTCCTCCTTCGTTATAAAATCACCTAAAATTGGTTTGAATTGTGGCCAATTTACTCAAAATATTGTTAATACCGATGTCCTATTATCACAATGTCTAAATTTGATTTTAAAATATAAGATTAAGAAATATTTATATGAACAATTCGGTAGTGATATTTTTATTCTGTAAAGTATTTTGTATTGAACTTAAAATTCATTTTTTCTAGCTCTTTTTGCAGTATCATACCTACCACGTAACTCATAAATTTAAATGGAAATATTCATTTCCATTAAAATTTATGTATTTTATAATCAAATAGCTTTTATAAGCAATAGGCTTCGCCCGCGTTGAAATCATTGTTTCGTAATATAACATAATATTTTTTTATTGAAATTTTGAACAGGAAAGTGGTTATTGTGAGTTAACCATAAGAGATAGAGACATGCTGTCGCGCATATATACAATATACAATTTTCTAATACATTATTTTAGTGCATCTCTGTTGGTTTGCGTAGTACACTCGAAAGCTCTCAGCAAGCGAGTTTTTATACAACAGCGCGACTTCTTTAACACAATTTACATAAAACTGTAATGTACTATTAAACCTAAACTATCCGGAAGAATTTTTTTTTCCCAAAAAAAACCGTTTAGAAGATTCTGAGAATATTAATCACATTCAGACAGACAGCTTTTGGGTACTTTGTCTTATAATATGTATAGATATAGACTTATCACGCAGTTTTCTGCGAAGGGATGCATCATAGGTCTTAAGATAAACTTATACCCTAACATTGCATACTTGTCACCACATTTTATTTGTCGTTAGGTATTACAAGCTGGTGCTTGGCCTTTAGGGGGTGCTATGGCCCCATTAGCACCTCCTCCCCAACTGGAAAAGCCCGCCAGACTGTTCGAGGCATTTTACCGAGCGTCGTTTAGTGGCAGACGTCTCGCCTGGCTACACCACTTGTGTACCGGAGAGTTGCGTACGAGATACACGCAGCGGTTGTACCATCTCAGTGCTACCACACCACAGGTAACGACGTTATTAGTTGTTACTTGTTAGTGGGTTTCGGTGTAAGAGTATTTAATAAGATTCCGCAATCTATTTTAACTTTGCCATTACAGCAGCAAAAAGCCTACAACTATTGAGCATTTCATAAATAAAAGAAAGGGCGAATATAGCAACAAGATAGTAATAGTTGTTTTAAAAACAAAAACAACAGAAAATAGTTACCTTGATTTTTTATACTTTCTTGCTGGGTTAACTAAGTGACAAAAGGGCTACTAAACATTAAAAAAATATCGAACCCTACAATATAATATGATATTTTAAATGTCCATTTAATATTTGTTATTGCTGAAATAAGAAAACAGGTTTAAAAAAACATATAAATCTTAACCCGTTATTAATGTGATCATCTATCGGTTACTAATTTTATCAATATTGTTAAGATATCTATAATATTAGCAGTAATATGGATAATTATAAAATAAAATAATATCATTATTAATAATCCGGTGAAGACATATTTTTAAATACTGTTTCGTTGGTTGATGGTAGATAACGTTATTGTATTAGGTAACTGATTAAAAAACCGTTTGTTAAAAGTTTTATATTAAATATCTCGCTCGCATAAAATGTCAACTATACTTTGTACTGGTTTTTTTTCTTTGGCATTGTATTTTAAGATATTACTTTTGTCGCATAGTGTATTCTAAAATAATAAAGATAGCTTATTATATACTGTAAATCTATAGAAAAGCCCGAGACAGCTGATAGTAGTTGCATATTATTATATCTAGTCCAGAAAATTCAGTGTAAGACAATACGCCCGTAATATTCCATAATTATTAGTTAAAATACAAGCATTTTCGAGTTTTATTTCAGACTTTAGTATAAATCAATAATAAATAGTTTACTAAATCAAACTGTATTACTTACTGTACACAATTTATGGGCAGTTTTCAAACGCAATATAAACAAAGAGTATCATGCCAATGGTTTAATTATAGTCTTAGGTCTTTGACTGGCCCGTTGGAGCAGTGGGTAGTGACCATGCCTTCAGCTCCGCGGGTCGCGGGTTCGATTCCGCCGAGGGCCAATATTTTCTATAAATGAATTTGTTGGGCTTTGAGCCTGAGCGTATATTTGTATTTAAAAAATATATAAGTATATATTCACCAGTTGTCTGTCACCCATAACACAAGTATTAAGTTACTTACTTTGGGGACGGACGACCGTGTGTGTAAGTGTCCCATATATTTATTTATTATATAGGTCCTAATTGAATAAATATCTTTCTCGCACAGTGCGCTCTCCTTCTTATGTTCGAGAACACAGACGTGGTATCAGCTCGGGAGGCCCGTGAGACGTTGCAGGTCTCCGAAGACGCTTGGTCCAGGCATGTGAGGCCTCTCCTGGACGCGGGGCTTCTCACTGCTCGGGGTGACCTACGTCTGGATAATCCTGACAGCGAAGATGGAGAGCTAGCTTTAAATTTAAACTTTACGTGTAAAAGGACGAAGATAAGGCTCACGTGTGCCGCAGCACCTCCTAATCAAGGTGAAGTCTTTTTCGAAGTTTCTTTACCTTATACCACTGATAGATAGCATAATCCCCCATGATCCTCTCTCTCTCTCTACTCTCGTCCCCCCCTCCACCACTCCTCTCCCGCCTCTACTAAATGCGAGTGTACATATATATCGCGATTAAACAGCAGTGCGCTGCGCGCTCCCTATTCCTCCTTTAGATTCTGGCGCCAGATAAGTCTATACTCTCACCCTTATCATCACATTCTACTATTAAAAGGTTCTTAATTAAGAATATTATTATATTAAATATAAAACAAGATTATTAATAATATATTTAATATTAAGTACATAGCTATAACTTTAACAATAATTTATTAGATTTAGATTTTGTGGCATCAATCATCAAGTTAAACCGCTACGGTACTGCCTTGCATTTTAGGGCCGTAATAAACTGAATATTTTGCTCTTAGGCAATATACTGTTTGAGATACTCATCTCTATGTTTAAAAAATAATGTAAATAATTCTACCTAATTAAGATGACAATATCACAGCGACGCCGATATTGAACATCTTTTTTTAAACGTTATAATGATAGGAGGTGGTAGCGGTAGCGGCAGTGGTACCACCAGTAGTGAAACGGCACACTGCGATGACGATAGAAAAATGTACCTCCAAGCAGCACTTGTACGCATCATGAAACAGAGAAAGGTAAGCTTATATAAGAGTAAATTGTAATGCTCCCCCAAGAAAACCTTAATATCCGCCGTGGAGCAGTGTGTTGGGTCTAGGCTCCAATTCTTCTCTCCTAAAAGATAAGCGGTGTTTACCCAGAAGTGAGATAATAAGGCTGGTTCTATACTAAAACATTGGTTCCTTCAAATACACTTGTTGTGTCTACTAGGTTAATTAACAAGCCCTTGTCACTCCTCTATTTTTAAAACTAAGAAAAGTGAAATTTGTTACAATCTAGTTGTAACTCCAGTTTAGAAAGCGATTGGATAATTCAATCGAAAATGGAGGCCTGAGTAAGCCCCCTCTAAGTTTTTCTGTTAAACTTTGTCTGTTTTGCTGTACATTCTGTTATTGGTTAGTTCATGGTATATCTTGTGATATTTTCAATCAATTACGCGATTTTTGGTGAAGTAAAATATTATAAAAATATTATAAACCGGCATATCTCTAGAGAATTCTGGGGATGTGTAACTTACCAATCCGAATTGGAGCAGGTTGTTGGGTCTTAGCTCCAAATGAAAAGAGATCTATGCCCAACTGAGAGCATAAAATGCCGTTACTATATGTACCTTACCTTTTTACAGATACTCCGCCACACGGAATTAATACAAGAAGTTGTCACCCAAGCGCGCGGTTCGTTTGCACCGTCCGTCGCTATGATAAAGAAGTGTATCGAAGCTCTCATAGACAAACAATATCTAGAAAGAGCACCCGGGACTCTAGACACATATTCATACCTCGCGTAAAAGAAAATAATGCCTTCAATCTACAAAAAAAGATATATATCTAGTCCTATAAAAGATCGAAACTGTCCTTCCTATATTATCTATGAGGCTGACAGATTATATATAATTAATATCTTTTGTCTATGAATTTGCAAATGGAAATGAAATGTTATGTGAGTGTATGACGATGAAAAGCAAACAATACTACTAAACGTTTTTAAAACAATGAATTGTAATTCAAATTCTAAATATTATTTATTCAAGTAAACTTGTAAATAAGTGTTTTTTAATCGTCAACTGTACTGTATGGCTCCTAGTGGGGTCGACGACTAAGACCAGACAGCATCTAATAGCAGTATAGTGTCGACGTTTGGAACGGAACTAAATGAAGCCAGCTTTGAGAATAGAAACACTTGATTTGAAGAAAAATAACGAAATAATAAACATGATTATATAATAACGAAAAAACCTTTTAAACACACCATAAAACTATAGTTTTGGATTGATTCGATCACATCTAATAATAACTGAAATATAGAATTTCGAAAAACTCGTGCTTTTTTTGAATGGTTTCAAAAATAATTTCATTTCGTAAAAATAAACTTAAAAATTGACGGAGTTTTGGTACTAGATATTTCTTGTCTAAATCTCCCTCAAAAGCTTTGATATAGAGATGCCTAAAATAGACGAAATTGTATCTACAGTGTTACCTCGATATACGAGTGCCCTAATATATGAGTATATTGAGATACAAGACATCGAGCGAGCGATATTTTGCTTTGAGATAAGAGCAAGATATGAGATACGAGGAATCGTACACTACACTGTTGTGTGCAGCGACCTAAGTTTCTCCGACTAGACCTCAGTCTTTATGCGTGTTTCCCTCGTTTTTGAATCATTTTTGATAAGTTGGATTCGCATTTTCTGCTTTTTTTACTTTATGCTTTTTATTTTTATAACAATGGACATGGGAAATAGGTCCCAAGAGGATGATGTCTATTGAGTTATGAAGTGTGAAATCATAGAAAAACATGAGCGAGGTGTGCCCTCGCTAAAATTCGCATAAATGACGAAGCAAAGCGCTTCGTGCGCCTTCGAGGGATCTCAACAACGTAAGGATGGAACTTCTCCCGGCGCCTAGTGGTCCGATAATAAAAGGGCGATGGTGGAACAAGGTCATGTAGTACCTGGGCACACTCTCCGAAATATATCCTGTAGAAAACCGATATACAGGCTACCATGCGCCGATGTTGCAAACTATGTAATTTCGCATTGGTCGAGCCTTCGTCGCCAATGTGTCTTCTGGCACGTCGATCCACCGAGTCCAAAGCATTCAACTGGTATTTGGCAGATCCGTCCCACAAGTGACAGCAGTACTCCATGCACGATCGTACCTGAGCCTGGTACAATGTAAGAAGTTGTTTCGGTGTGAAGTACTGCTTGACTTTGTTAAGGATGCCAAGTTTCTTGGCAGCCGTTTTTGCTTTGGACTCGATACATTCACCAAAGTTAAGCTTGGAGTTTATTTGGATACCCAGAAGCTCAGTACTATCAGCAATCGGTACGGATATATTTCGGAAAGTAGGAGTTAAGGTGAAGGAACTCCTTTTGACGCTGAACAGGCACGCTTGTGTTTTGGAAGCATAAAAATTGACTACGTTTGCCTCACCCCAGTCGGAAACCTTTTTCAGAGTCAAGTTAATGCGTTCGATCATGGCCTCTCTTTGTTGGAGAATCTCAGCACTACTAGCTTTGGAACTGGACATATATCTCTCCGTGACAGTGCTGTCATCTGCGTACCCAAAGATACCGGGACCTAGCAGATCGTTGTTGTGCAGCAAAAAAAGCGTCGCGGAAAGAACTGATCCCTGAGGAACACCAGCATTGGTGGTCATTAGATCAGAAGAGCAGCCATTAATGACTATTCTAAACGATCGTTCATTCAGGAAATCAGATATCCAGTTGCAGAGTGTAGTAGGCAGCCCATAAGCAGGAAGCTTGCTAAGAAGACCATCGTGCCAGGCCCGGTCAAAAGCCTTTGAGATGTCAAGGGACACGGCAAGCGCCTCACCATGTCTCTCAATGGCTTCGCCCCAGATATGAGTGGCATACGTCAAAAGATCTCCTGTTGAACGGTTTCGCCGAAAACCAAATTGGAGATCTGACAGAAGCTCGTTATCTTCTAAGTATGCCAGGAGCTTTTTGTTCAATACACGCTCCATAATTTTACATATTATGGAGGTGATTGCTATAGGTCTGTAATTGACCGGATCAGCACGACTACCTTTCTTTGGGACTGGCTGAACATTGGCAATCTTCCACGCTTCCGGGACGTGAGCAGTTTTGAAAGGGAGGCGATATAAGCGAGTTAAAACCGGAGGCAACTCAGGTGCACAATTTCGCATGACGATTGCTGGTATGCCATCGGGACCACTTGCCTTGTTCACATTTAAGTTGCGAAGTGCCGTCAGGACCTCTTTTTGATGAATTCGAACTTCTGCCATGACAGAATCGCAAGGTTGTAAGTGGGATAGAGAAGCACCTTCAGCATCAAGGCACGAGTTTTCCGCAAATAACTTAGCTAATAAATTTGCTTGTCACTTGCAGAAAAAATCAGTGTCCCATCTGGCTTAAGCAATGGCAGCAGTGTTGGACGGCAGAAGTTCGACTCAACCGACCTCGCAAAGCAACCAAAAAGCTTTGCTACCACTGGGGTAGGATGCCCATTTGATCCCAATGCGATTAGTGCGGTTAAATCGAGCCTTCTTAAGAACCTTCTTGTAGGATTTGGCAGCAATGTTAACTACTCTCTTCTGAGCTGTAATGTCCGGAGCTTTTTGAATGGCTTCTGCAGCGGCGCATTCACCGTTGTACCATCGGGGAGTCTTACTATTCAGAAGTACATCCGCGTAAGTTATGAAGTATTCCATAGCTTGTCGTATGACCTCCGATATAGCATTCTCACAGCTCCACGGATCATTAGAAGAGAAGCATATTCTGAGCCAAGGAAAAGATGCAAAGAAGTTCCGCATCTCATCCCAGTCTGCCGACTTATATCGCCATACGCGCCTGGTCCCAGTGAAACTTAGATCAGGCGAATAGTGGTGCGAAACCGACTTTACCACACAGTGATCAGAAGTGCCTAAGGGGGCTGCAACTGAGACTGAAAATCGGTCAGGGTCGGTCGTCAACAGAAGGTCCAGACAACTGGGTGTTTGACCTTCAACATCAGGTATTCTAGTAGCTTCTTTGACCAGCTGGGAGAAGTTTAGAGATATGGCAAAATTTAGAGCTTCTCTACCAGCGTGGTCAGTTTTTTGGTAAGGGAAAGCCAATCCTTATGATGACAATTAAAATCTCCAAGAAGCACCAATTGAGCTGATGGATACCGATGCTGAACGATGTCGGCCGTTTCACTAAGATGATTAAATAATTGAGTTGTCTCCTGGTCACCGCTATGCGAACGATAAACACAAGCATAAACCGTTTGGTCCAAGCCTGTATCAACGAGACACCACAAAATAGAAAAATTGGGTACCTCCAGATTACGGAGTCGTCGGTAACAGACGTCGTCACGAGTGTACATACAAACCCCTGCATGGGGCTCCAACGCGTAACCTGGGTATAATAAGTATGAAGAATCGACAGGTCTGTTAATCTGCGTCTCCGTAAGGAAAAGCAGGTGCGGCTTGTCAGTCTCTAGGTGGTGAGGGACTGCATAGAGATTGGAGTGCAAACCACGGATGTTAGCATGGTGCACTTTAAACGAGAGGAAGTGCAGCCGCTGTATAACGTTATTTCTCCTTTTGTTCTTCATATGGAATTTTGTTGGGTGGGTGAATAGGAATGGGAAAAGGAAGTAGTAGGAGACGCTCCATTTGTAAACAACGCGACTGTTGTTGTCAAAGCGCTGTTGGTAGGCTCAATTGGAGACCGCGGGGACGCCCGAACCCCCCTGGAGATCGCCATCGGGTCCAATCTCTCCGGTCGCCAACCGGCACGATGGAGCAATTCCAGGATTTTTCGCAAGGCAGCGGGGCAGCCTTTCATAGGTGGCTTTCCTACTAGTTGGGCCCCCTATAACCTGCGGTCGGCCAGCGGTGCACCGTGCTTCAGATCCCGCTGCTCTCCTGATTGAGCCGCCCGGCGATATGACAGCATAAGTCGGAACCTGACATCCAATGAAGCGCAGCTTTACCGACCTTTTTCCCATTTATCAGCTTCTACAGGCATCGTATCGGAACACGACAAGTCGGTTGGCGGGACGGCTTTGCCTGTAGGGTGGTTACACTAGCCACGGCCGAAGCCTACCACCTAGAAGGTTACTCGTTTGGCACTACCCGGGGATCACGTGTAGGGTTATGAGGACTGTGAAAGTACCTAATTTTAGTTAAACCTACGGACGCGAGTAACTCCAACCCCCAAACGAATTAAACGAACGTTACGGAACGAATTCAACTCATAGGTCGGGGTACCACTGTAACTTGATAAATACTGTAAGTAGTAATACCATCCTACTAATATTATAAATGCTAAAGTTTGTGAGTATGGATGTATATTTGTTACTTTCACGGCGAATCCGTTCAACCAATATCAATGAGTTTTGGCACAACTCTTCCTAATACACCGGGGTATCATTAAGGCTATAGAAATCCTGTTAATTCTACAGCAATAGGATGACATTGAAAAGCACCATCTATTATCAAACGATGGGGATATTTGAAGGGTCGCAGAATGACAGAAGCTACTGGTCTATTCTAAGACTACAGATCACTCAAACAAAGTTGCGGGAAAAAGCTAGTCTTTACATAAATATAATAAAACTTCACAAAGTTTACAGTTGCTGATTTTGGCTTGCATTATTGCATCCCAGCTTGTTCTTTAGAAGACTAGAAGAAACCGCCACATAAGCAAAACAACGTAAATGGCCCATTGGCCCGTAATGGCGATTTTCCTCTTTTTCTTGTATATAAATACCAGTTATTCTCCTACATAGTATCGAAATTGAGCGAAACAGCATTGTGCGCAACCGGTTGCATAGCTTAGTAACTAACGCGTAGAATTTTTATATGAACGTTAGTATTGTTAAATCTTTTAAGTTCAAAGCGTTATGAATCTGTTTCTCATGAAAACCCCTGTTTATTATTTTTGAATAATCCTTTTGTAACAGTAACTTTTTTCTATTTGATGCGGAGACCAAATGTACAATTTTTGTTTTTTTTTTTTGTATGTATTAGAGTATATAAATTAACTCAACATTTCTTAATGTAATTTTATTTACCACAAATCCTTTATCTGAGATAAAACTAACTAAAAATGTTGTATTTTGTTTTTTATTATTTTATCCTTCAATAACATATTCGCAACAAGTTGACTTTAGTTAACGAATGCGTTCGATGCCCCATTTTTTTTTTTACTTAGTCACTGATGGAAATATAAATTTAATATTTTATCTTGCATTGCATATAATTAATATTTGTTTAAACATTGGTCTATCGACCACTTTGACCAGTAACCAAAATGAATCTACAATAATTCAAATTCGTTGCAATCATGATTTGATCTTCAGCAAACATCATTTCTTATTTCTAAGTTGCGACAATTACCGTATAATTTATTATGACATAACGAATTTCTATTACAAAAAAAATGACACTATCAATAACTTTTATTGTCGGTATTGATAATAATACACGAAACAATATCTACGTGACATTTTTCGTTTTACTACTTTCTATTGTAAAACTAAATCATTTCAATATGAAAAATATTGACCAGTTGCTTTTTAGGTTTCTGTCTTTATATTAGTATTACTACTTTTTTTTTCTTTTTTTTTATTACTGCTACTATAAATGTTTTAAGTCTAACTCTGAATTATATCCTCCGAGAAGTCGTGTAAAAATTTACCTAGAAGCAGGCGGTTAAGACGGCTTAAGATTAACAGGCGCCCGAATGCACGCAGTACTCTGTCGCCACAAATCCTGTTTTTATAAAATAAAATAATTAAAAATAAATTAAAATTTGTAAAAAAAATTACAAATTCCAATTACATAATTAGTTAATTATTATAGTTAGCTTAAACATGTCTAAAACATGTTGTGCCGACCCCAATTAGTGTTGGATAATAGCAGATGAATGATGAACGATGTTCCATAAATGAATTGTTGAAAATAACAGACAATCAACAACCTGCGTTCTAACAAACATATATGAATTTCAAAATCAATGTAACTGGTATTAACTATGTAACGATACCATTGTGTTGCAAAATTTATTGATCCACATTTTACAAATGACTTGCGATAACACTTCGATATAGACCGACGCGCGAGCTAATCACGCGCACACGACGGGATGAACGGTTTCATCGTGATCTGCATACTGACTTTGCTGCAGGTAAGAAACTTTTTAATCCATTCTTATGTCGTATAAGTATATATATATTATACTCTGCAATAGAGTATCCTAAAATTTCTTGCGAACGTGTGACTCTTTCCAGGGGTCCGCGGGTTAAAACCTTGGATAGGCACCAATAAGTTATTCTATTAAAAATTAAGTCCAATTAATATTTACAATTTATCACATGCTTTTCGGTGAAGGAAAACATCATGAAGAAATACATATCTCTACATAATTCTGGGGATACGTGTAACCTACCAATCCGCATTGGAGCAGCATAGTTGGTCTAAAATCGGATTCGAGTGGGGTAGTAACAGATTGTTACTTTTTTCCTAAAAATTTGTGACAAAAGCAAAGCGCTTTCGGGGTACAAGTTCTAAAAACAAAGACTTACTTCTAAATGTTTTTTTTAATATAGTTAATATAGTCAATATGTAGTCAGTCATCAAAGGTTATGAAGCTAATACGGTCAACTATCTCCCATTTAACGTTCTGTCCTTACTAAATAAAGTAGAAAAATAATCAATGTGTCTTGAAGTCTTATTTAGTAGACCGCTAACAAAACTTAGATTTTTATTATTTTACAATCTTGCATTCCTTTTATGTATCTCTATCCATCGTTTTAATTCCGTTAAGAATAAAAAATTGTAATTTGTCCTATATATAATAGGAGGATTAATAATATTTTCGTTGTTTTCTCAGCGAGCATCATCACAATGCTTGCCAGCAGCCTTGACGTTGTCTCCACCAGCGATAGATCTACTACTACCTGCAGTACCCAACACTGTACTACCTCTGCCGCTACCTGCCCTGCCCACTCCGCTCCCCGATTGTCCTGCACTACTACCCGATTGCCCGCCGGCGTCGAACTTGCAAGCGCTAACACCGATATTAGCATCGACACTGTCAGCATCTATCGCAGCTACTCTTCCACCGCTATTAGAAGCAGCATTACCAACTGTGCTGACATCAGCTTTAGCGGCCGCAGCACCGCTGTTGGGGGCTTTACCGGCACCATTGCCGTCTTTGCCAGCGCCAATAGTGTTGCCGGTGTGCCCGTGTCCACCGCCGGTAGCTCCTTCGCCTTTACCGGCAACCCCAATCATACTACCTGCTCCACCAGCGCCGGCAACATGTGCTTACGCTGCTCCAGCCCCTCCCTCTTGTGCTTACGCTGCTCCGGTCCCTCCTTGCGCTTACGCTGCCCCAACCCCACCTCCTATTGCTTACGCTGCTCCAGTCCCTCCTTGTGTGTACGCTGCTCAAGCCTGTCCCCCTTGTTCTTACGCTACACCGGCCCCTCCCCCTTGTACGTATGCAGCAGCTCCACCCCTTTATTCGTACGCTGCCCCAACCCCACCACCGTGTGCTTACGCGCCCCCTGCCCCCGTTTATTATACCCCTGCACCAGCTCCCACCATCCTACCCATATACCTCTAGACAACACTCGTTTTTTTTAAATATTACATGTTTAATGTAATCCATACTGCTGTTTTTCATTTTCCATTTACCTTGTATTTTGTTATTTAATATTTCTTTGCCGCTACTGCAAGGCAATATTACTTTTTCCTATATTGAATAAATATATTAACGAAAGTTAAAAGTTGGAAAAATTAAAAAAAATGAATAAGTAAAGTATACCTTTCCTTTTTTCTTGTTTTGAGGTTGGCAGGTACTGCCAAAGTTGTTAATCTATGGTGTTATTACAACCTAAACCTTAATCAAACTACTGATGAATAAAAAATAATAATACTCAGAAACGTTTATTAACAACACCTTTAGTTAGAGAACTTAATTTGCGTCATTAAATTCTAAACAAAATCTTAAGTGACAAGTAAAAGTTCTTTAAATTTTCCAAACAAAAAAAATAAGAATAATACGTGTCAAACAACCCGCAACCGAAAGAATACAATTTAATGTACTTAATAATACATTATTCTAATCTTTATTAAAATATAATAAATATTATTGGCACTGGTTCTCATACTACATTACAGCAAAAATATTAAGGAATATGTAACTTCATTAATTATAATCTTTAAAAATATATCCTTACTACACAATTCAAATTCTGAATTTGACATGCCATTGCCATACAATAAGTGATATTTGATAGATTTAACATGTTACATACATGTTAAATATAATTATTTTTTGGAGTATAGGTAAAATTACCAAAAAACGATTATAAATTTGCCTTTATAATCGTCCGTTATTTCTTATATAACAAGTACAAAATCTAGATATCATTATTTATTTTATATAAAATTACCCTAAATCTTACTATAATCTTCTAAGTTCTAATTTGTGATTAGCACGGCTTAATTAAACAGTGGCTTAACTATTTTGGTTATAATTATAAAACGTGACTAGAAGCTTCAGTTAATAACTATTTATTGGTTTATCAGACTATGAGATTCTAATTCAGATAAAATTACTATTGCTTTTTGAGACATGTAACAATGGTACTCACAGTATAATATGTTTAGACAGAACCAGTTTGATTTACGTATTATTCTGACTTTTCTAAGCTGTGATATCCCAGTGAGAAAGTGCGACTCATTTGAAGGGGTCACGAATTCAAACCCCGGGCAAGCACCAATGAGATTATCTCTTAAAACTTATGTGTCTAATTGATTTTTGCAATTTATCACACGCTTTTCGGTGAAGGAAAACATCGCTCTCTAACATCGCTTTACAGCTTTAGCTTAGCGTGTTAATAGTTTGGAGTTTTAAGGCTTTAAATACTTATTATTAATACATTACGCTGCTTCAAATCTTTTTGGTATTCCTACGCGTATGCTTTGATGTACGACTTAAGAAGCGGGAGCAAATTGCGAATAAATCAAAGCAAGACTGCATTAAGGAACGTCGTTTTTATAGGTGTAATTTTATATGGCCTATTTAATTAATAATGACGGAAGGATTTGGTGATAGCCACTTATTTAATAAACCATACTAATCGATTCTTACTTAGGTAGATATATTTTATTAGATTTGGTCCAGTATTGCACCGTTTTGCACCATTATATATTGTACGATTTTACATTCACGGCGATCATATTAAGTGCTGACTTTTAAAGCAGAAATTTTATAACATTGACACTGGGTCATTTATCTAGAGTTTTTTATTTAATTATTTACGATTTAAAAGTAATAAAAACGTATTGATTACATTCTATGGCATTTTTATGACACACATTTCTTTGATTATCTTTGATTATAATCTACGAGATGAGAATTACAATTTAGAGTACATAATAAACTTGAAATAGGCTCAGCAGTTGTAAATCACGCTTTAATAAAATATAGGAAAACGATTTGGGCCACCATGACAAAGTAAAAATATTAATGGCTACTTCTTTTCTGCATATAAACAGGTATTTAGGTATAATATGTAAAATAAGAGAATCCATTTAAAACCTTCAATTTGAGAGACATTTATGATAATTACAATTTTTATATTCAAACAATCAACCGTCTTTACAACGCTATAAACAGGTATAACTGTTGAAAAAAAGATTAAAGATCCGTTCAGATTATGTGTGCAATTAGCAGATTGCACAAGACTATTGTGAATAATCTAGATCACTTTACTATAATTTTATCTCAAAAATTATATAAGTACATCGCAAATTATAAAGATCGATTAAAAATACGATTTTGAAAATCACGTACGTAAAAGACATTAATTAATGGCTTCTTATAGATATATATTAGTAGTTATTAATTTAGAATTTTTATTGGAACGGTTTTTTCTTCTGTATACCAAAAACAACATTAAAAAAATTTAAATCGCATATTTTATCAGCACAAACATTTTTCATGTCTAGTAATACGACTAAATTATCATATAGAGTCGACACTATCAGCCAAACCAAATATCGTAAAACATTCAAACTATAAGACATTCTAGGATGAAAGATGATATAATTTAATCAATAGAAAACTTTCTACAGTCAGTTCTAATATCTTTTTCAGATTCAAACTAATTATTAGCAATACAATCAATACACGAACTGATGATGTGAAAAATGAAAGATGTGAACCGTTATAGAACAACGGTAGGCACATATTTTCCTAAATCATCAAAGATAAAGAATATTGTACAAAATCTCATCTAGATCGCGATAACAAAACCAATTACCTGATCTAATTTTGTCCAAAACCATCCATCTCTCGTACTTATAAGTACTTTTAAGTTAGTTTAATATTGTTTAGTGGTAGTCCTACTTCAAAAGAACACAAGAACAAACTATACAGGGTGAACGATATGAAGTGTTACCAACTTCACACAAGTCATATCTTTCAAACTTTTGATCGCAGCAACGTCACACTTGCTTTTTTTAATAATTTATTGTCTTGTTCACAAGCTGCCGAAAGCATTTGCATCCCTTGTCAGTCGAACGACAAATATCTGACATGGAATTCAAACGTAAAAGTGTGATTGCGTTATATTTGTTTGGAAAATCACAACCTGCTATTGTGCGTGAGCTTAGTCACCTAAAAGTGAATAGAATGTTTGTATACCGAACCATAAAACGTTATAATGATACTGGCAGCATTGCCAAACACTATGGTAGTGGACCAAAAAAGACAGCAACGTCACGTGCAATGGTTCGGAAAGTGAAGATGCGGCTCCGGCGAAATCCGCGTCGGAGTGGACGGCAAATGGCTAAAGAATTGAAAATATTCTAAGTTAGCATTCGCCGTATACTAAAAAATGAGCTAAAAGCCAAGTCTTACAAGTTCCAGAAAGCACAAGATCTTACGCAGAAGCAAAAAAAAGTTTGCCTAGAAGAAGCAAAACAGTTGTTGGGCTTGCACGAGGAGTGTCAATTTTCAAACATCGTGTTTTCTGATGAGAACTTTTTTCCAATTGAGCGATTTATCAACACTCAAAATGATCGTGTTTACTTGACCAAACGTACAAACGAGAATTTACGCCATCAAATGGCCACCTGAAGTAATTTCCCATCACAAGAAATGGTATGGGCTGGAGTGACCGCTGATGGACGCTTTTCGGTCGTTTTCATTCAGCCTGGTGTCAAATTAAATGCTGCTTATTGTCGAGAAAATGTTTAAGAAGCTGTATTGGACCTGTGGGCACGCAAACACTTCGGTATTAGGCCGTGGACATTTCAACAAGACTCGGCCCCAGCTCACAAAGCTCGCGTGAAGCAAGAATGGCTGGAAAATCATGTTCCACATTTCATTTCGTCCATACAATGGCTTTCGAATTCCCCAGACCCGAATCCGATGAACTTTTCCATATGCTCCACTTTAGAGAGCAAAGTGAGAACTAAAAAATATGCCAGTATGGATGCGCTAAAGAAAGCAATCGAACGTGAATGGCATAAGATATCTCAGGATCACGTTCGTGCAGCGTGTAACTCATTTTTTGACCGACTTAAGGCTATAGTCAAGGCAAAAGGTGGTCATATCGAATTAAAGTCAATTGATTTGAAAATTTTGCTTATTTTCTCGCATGTTTTCCCTTGGAGTAATAAAAGATTTGTTATAACTAAAAAATCGTAGTCTTTTGAAAAGGTAACACTTCATATCGTTCACCCTGTATATAGTAAGAATTATTAAGTCATTGGACCAATTCTTATATAAGTTAATTTATAAATTTAGTTTCAAATTAAGTTGCTTATTAGCCTTATGGCTAGATTGTTACTTCAATAAAGTACTTCCATTGTAGATGTACTTTATGATATACAAAAAAACTTATAAGTACATTTTTTGATCATATATGGTATTTCAATTTAGGGGAATTACGAAACGCTGCAATCACATATCTGGTAAGCGACCGCAAAACCTAACAGATTACCTTAGCAGGGAGCCCCTGGTTCCAAGCGGCACAAAATCGTGGTTTGTGAAGATTCCTTAATAGGAGACCTATGTTCAGCAGTAGACGTCCATCGGTTGAGAAAACCTGTCGAAAGTTCTATATGATTTATGTTAGTATGAAAGAGCGTTCTTGGTAAGCGACCGTAAAATCTAACAAATTATCTCAGCCTAATATACTTAAACTGAGACCGCACTTTTTCTTTTCCTGATTCAATTTAACCCGGCGGCCACCTCATCTGCCTTCCGCCCAATACATGCAAGTGTAAATGGTAGACACTCTGGGCACCATGGACGCCATTGTTTACCACCAATCGCCATCCTTGTGGAGCGCGCGCTGTTCCAAGGGATCGAGCCACCAGCATTAGGTGACCTAAGAGCTGTAAAAATATTTTGTAAATAATCAGAAGAATATTCATTTTTTTTATTTAAAACTAAAATATTCTTTATTAGGATGGTGATACTTTCATCATCCTTCTGCCCTTATCCCACTCTAAGTGGGGTCGCCAACTCATGTTATAAACACTTTGTCACATGATTTGGCTACGTATTTTTTAACCGGCCGCCTGCCCGACGTCAACTTATCAACTTTAACTTGCATTCGTATTTTACGAAACCTCGGTAAGAGAGGGTGGTCTATTCTACATAACCAGATACCACATAGTGGGTCGACTTATCTTAGTCGCTTTTTACTACACCTCGGTAAGAAATGAGGGTGGTCTATTCTTCTCAGCCAGATACCACACGGCGAGTTAACACTTACCTTATAGTCGCCTTTTACGACACCTCAGTACGAAATGAGGTCTATTCTATTCAGCATCTATCAGTTAAATAACATTGATAATATTAAATATGGTAAACTTAAGCATGTAAAACAAACAGCTATATCACAACTCTGTGTTAAAGTGACAACAGTAAAAATTAGTTGAGTAGTAACTCAATTAAGCCTAATTTTTAAGCCTATTGTAGGGTAATGGTCTCTTAACACTCTGAGACCTGTAAAGCTATTTGTCTTAAAAAAACTTTTTTTTTATTAGGTCACTTTAATACTTATATTACACATGACAATTTAAATAATTCTAAAAAAATTTAATATTCTAAACATAATATTATGATGTATTTAAGCAAATTTAAAACATTCGCTAGCTGAATTATCATTAAACGTGACTCAGTATGTATGGAATGTACTTTGATAAACATCTGATCAAGTGTGCTATGACTATGTACATTTTATTACATGCTATATTATACTATTTTGATCCTTATCTCGAGCTACATACAGATGATAATTAATCGAAAGACTATCTTTTAGTATGGAACAGATTGTTTAAGATAAGAGATTATTTTAATTAGTAACACTTAATTGTTTAAATCTCATGCAGTTTTATTTTCTAATAACAATTTTTTATTTGATAAAACATTGAATCTTTTTCTCTTTATATTTCTATAACTAAACCCTACAGCAACTCACTCTGAAAAAAGGATTTTAAAAAGACAGATCAATGGATTGGATCAATCATTTAGATTTTAGACTTTTGTAACACCAAAGCAGTCCAAACACAAACCTTCCCTTTATGATATTTGTATAACTTATAACAACAATGATGGATTCAAAATGACATTTTCTACTCTTTGACATCATATCATTGTTCCCATGTGTATATATATTTCCCATGTGTATATAATATATTTCCCATGTGTATATATATTTCCCATGTGTATATATGTTTCCCATGTGTATATATATTTCCCATGTGTATATATATTTCCCATGTGTATATATATTTCCCATGTGTATATATATTTATTTGCATCAATATATTCTAAAGTAATAGTGATTTATTCAACAAAATCAGTTTTGTAATGTAATATTTAATACAAATTATTAAATTCCAACTATTAGGCGCATTTTATTCATAATCAATTTCTTTATTCAAACAATGTAAACATGTTTATGTTCATTATCTTTATCATAAGCTCATAATCCTGCAATTTGGGAAATTGAGTCTATTAAGTACCAGTAATTAATAAGCAATTAATTTTTCAGAAATACATTCACAACAAAAAAGTTATTGTTTTATTATTCATCATTCATCATCATTCTCCTGCCCTTATCCCACTCCAAGTGGGATTGGCACAACATGTTATAAACATATTGTCACATGATTTGGCTTCATAATTTACAACCAGATATCTGTTATTTAATCAAATTTATAGTGTCCTTTCATTTAAAATGAAACAATGTCCCGAACCACATTATTCTGTGGTCACTATGAATCCAAAAGTGATTTTCAAGCACTTTCTTTTCAAAATTCACCAATCATAGTGATTCAAACCTTTGCATATGTTATTAATAGATATTGTTTCAGCTATGCCACTATTTTTGTGTCTCAACAATGACAAACAGAAACAAAAATGAATAGGTAAAAACTTGATGCAAAATTGATGCTCTAATTCTAAAATCCTATCATTTTATGATTGAAATTTATTCTTGAATTGTACTTCACCAGAATTATTAGATATAATCATGGATTGCATGACTTTTTAATATTACTCTACAATAAATAGACGTATTTATATTTGAGTAATATAATTAATACCATATAATGAATCTGGTCAATATATTGACCTTATTTGATACGATAGGTACTAAATCTTCTACAAACCTCCTTATCAGTTGTTTCGCTGTCTTGCAGAGTCGTGATTTTTCGCTTCGGTATTACGAGAAAGTGCACCGGCGCTTGCGGTGCGATGTCGTTGAAAGCCAAACATAGATCGTCTTCGTATATAATGTCCGCTTTAATTTCTTTTGATATAATTTTATCGAAAATTGTACCCGAAGAGGCATCCACGGTTTGCGCGCGCTTCACTTCGTCGCTGTATGGCCTTCTAACAGCTATAGCTGCCCCTCTAGATATATCATATATATTTGTCGGATAACTCTTCCTTAATCGGAAATTTAGAGCACGTCGAAACACTTTATCGAACATATTTCTTTATATAATTACAGCCTGAAAAATAACATCCTCACACAAGCACAACTATCGGCTTTTAAAAAATTCCAGTGTTTTGACAGTGACGTTAACCGCATTCCAATAAAACCACAGCCTACTTATACAAATTTGAAACAGATACTAAATAATTGTTTATGTAGTATCTGTTTTAATTTGTATAAGTAAAACAGAATACGGAAAAGTTATACACTGAGACAAATGGGTCATTAATTTTTAAAAGTTATCTAAGCGCTAACTGACACGTGTGTCAAAAATTCAGATATGGTCTTGCTAGATTTTTTCTTTTTTAAGGTTCGATCCGAGTAAACTGTGTTTATCAATTTTATTACATTACATATTGTGAGAACAATTAATACCTTTCATAGACAGCAAAACTCAGTAATCGATGTAGTACAAAAAAAAAATAGCAGCATTAACTCGGACTGCGAGAGTCTAGTATAAAAAAAAATAAGATTCATCCGGCTATTAAGGATATGAAAATAATTAAACACCAATGTCAAAGTATTTATTAAAGCTATCATGTCATTTTTACTTTGATAAATTATTATTTACAAAATAAAAATAATAAATAACCACCAGTATCACCATTAAATTTACATATCCATTTAACTTATACTTAATTTTATATTTGTACCTATATAAAATTATTGTAAAAAAAATTCTAGTACTAAACGTACTTATTATTAAATAATTAGTTACATTGATAAAATGAATTATTAAATCCATGACAACATATTATAATTGCTAAATCAATCACCTATTTGGTCCATTTTTTTTAATGGGCTTAGGCCAATATTTATATATTCTTCTTAAACTTCTACACAATAAACCAGTAGGTATAACAATTACTATCACCATAATTTCTTTTTTCATTCGATACCTATCATATGATTAAATGTTGTGTAAGAAACTGATAATAGTAATCGCAGAATTCCATAGACGAAGTCTCTTATTGACTTATTCTGTAGTATAAGTCGGAAGAGCAGGATCACTACGAAGAAAACAACGCCTTTATGTAAATAGTACATTCTGTAAAGAAAAAATACTCTTTAAATACAAATTGCATATATTATTCTAATTGACTTACATAAATTTAGTATGCTCTGTATATTAGTGATGGTTAGTATTATAATATTTTGTACTATTCATAAAAGAGTTCTTTTAAACATTTTAATTATTTCTTATACATCGGGATAAATATATACTATAAACATCCTGTTAATTGTACAGTAATAGGATGACATTGAAAAGCGCCATCTATTATCAACATAACACGCGACAACAGTCCACGCGAATAAAGTTTCGGGAAAAAGCTAGTTTGTTTATATTATAAAACAATATAGTATATACGCCATTCATCCAAACATACCTATTCGTGTGTCGCCTCGCTTCTTCAATGTCGTGATCCTTTTCTTTAAGTAAAAACTTTCTTGTGCCCTTTATGAAGTTTTTATACTGCTCATTCCATCTGAAAGAGGTTGAACTTATTTATATATAGAATTTACATATTATAAAAGTGTTTTACATAGTTGCATATTAACTAAAAAGTGAAAAAAACAACAAAGTGTTTTACATAGTTCCAGTTTACATTGTTTAAAATTATAGTCGTGTGGTATCTGGCTGAATAGAATAGTACCACCCTCTTTTCGTACCGAGGTGTCGTAAAAGACGACTAAATTAAGTCGACCTGCCGTGTGGTATCCGGCTGAGTAGAATAGACCACCCTCATGTCTTACCGAAGTGTCGTAAAAGGCGACTAAGGTAAGTTGATTCACCGTGTGGTATCCGGCTGAGTAGAATAGACCACCCTCTTTCTTATCGAGGTGTCGTAAAATACGACTAAAATAAGATGACGTCAGCGGCAAGTCGTAAAATACGTAGCCAAATCATGTGACAGCATGTTTATAAAATATTGTGCCGACCCCACTTAGAGTGAGATAAGGGCAATAAGATGATGCTCGTTACTGTATATAATAAAAAAAAAAAAAATAGAATGAAAATCAAGATTGTCTCACTTAATACTTTTGGGGTTCAAATTATATATGAGTGCGTCACTTGGAGAAAGTCTCTCTCGTAGTTTAGCAACATTTTCAGTCTTGAACTGCCACTCGCGCAAAGCGAAGAAAGCTAATACGTCGCTCATAGCGCGCATCTTCTGTTCCGCATTGATAAGACTTATTCTGTAAATAATATAAATTAAGATATGTCTTTTAAATTCCTAAAAGTAATAATAAAATCATTTTGCTATAATCCGTGATGAAGTTAAACAGAAAATATGTAAAGTGCTAAATGTATAGTGGACAATCCGTTTTCATACCTGATAAATGCAGGATTCGTAAAATCACATGCACAAACCTCCACTACCGCCACCACAATACACAAACGCAATACGTTCACTATCACAAACTCAACAATCGTTTCGCCCCGCAACCGAAACATCATCAGGAGATATAATACACAACAAAATCGCAACGCATTGCTTTGCGATTTCCTTCCTTCAATTTTACTTCATCGCGGATTAGAGTACAAAGTAATGCCTAATTCTATAAGTTTTTTCAAATTTTTATTTCGCTTTTACACACAGTACTAGAGTAGGGGAGCCATAGGCCTGTAAGTGAGTCATAAATAATGAGAGGGAAGGTGAAACTCGTATAATTATCTGTGTTTAATCACACGTAAAAAAAAGGGACAGATAGATGCAGTCAAAATAGCTTTCTGTTTTTTGTAATTGGACACATTTTACGCTGACTTCCCTACTCTAGTACAATAACTCTATGCTTACACAATGTTTCCCGATTATAAAAAAAAGTAGACGAAAAAAAAAGAGATTTAACGATGTGAACACCATTACTTATTATTATACGTTAGGATATTTCGTTTATGCATAATTTTTATAAAGTTGTTTTAAGAGATCATTCTAAAATGAACAACTAGGTGCTTACATAAACGTTCTCAGAATAATGTTCCTATTTTTAGGAGGAAATGGATTTCAAGCACTTAAAAATAAGTTAATTTTACTAAAACATTTATTCTTATTATGCTAGTAATGCATGCAATATAAGTGTTATACTACTAGAAATATAAAGCATCGAAAAAAATACTTCAAAAAATGTAGTTATGTTAATATTTCAAAACTAGATCTTACTTCATTTTGATTCCTAAAGTACGAATTATGTATTCAGCGAAGTACAGAGGAATAGTATGGAGAAAGAACTGCAATAACATGTGCGCAAATCTGAAACAAATAATTATAGATTTATTAACTAAATAATAATAAAAAAAATGAAATTTTGGTTGCGCACTTCAATTTAAATCTATAAAAAATAAAAGATTATTTATTCTTTTAAGTTTTAGTCATCACTGCAGAGTTACTTATCTACTTAAAAATGCATGTAAATGTTTATATGCAAAAATCGTAAACAAATAAATTATAGTTAATTTTAAATGTAAAACCATAATGAATAAATGTTTCTACAGTATGGGACACTAACACACACGGTCGTCTGTCCCCAAAGTAACTTACTACTTCTGTTATGGGAGACAGACAAGTGGTGAATTTATACTTATATAATTTTAAATACATACTTAAATATACACCCAAACTTACAGACCAAAAAATTGATTTATAGAAAATGTTGGCCCACGGCGGCCGACCGGCACGACCGGCGAAGCTGAAGGCAGGATCACTACCCACTGCCCCAACGAGCCAGACAAATACATATGCGTACATACTTTCGGATTTATAATACCAGAATGGATATTTCAAGCCTGTTTTCTTACCGATTTTCCACTCCTGTGCCACTCGGATACCACACACAGTTATCCAAGGGATGTCGCGGAAGATAAGTTTTGAGGGCGAGCTCAAAGTCGAGCCACGTCGTCGGATTCTCGTACGAACTACAGTTGTATACACGGACTTCTGGCAGCCTGTTGGTTTGTATACACCATAAACATAATATTTTAAATTATATTTCCATGGAAAATAAAACTCTAAAGTATGTATGTTAGTACAAAATACGTAAAGTCGGTAAGACATGAAGCATTATTTTCTATGTCCGCCGTGTGTTATCCGACTGAGTAGGATAGACCACCTTCATTTTTTATCGAGGTGTCGTAAAAGGCGACTAAGGTAAGTTTACCCACCGTGTGGTATCCGGTTGAGTAGAATAGACCACTCTTTTTCTTACCGAGGTGTCGAAAAATACGACTAAGTTAAGTTGACGTAAGGCAAGCGGCCAGTCGTAAAAACGCAGCCAAATCATGTGACAACTTTTTTATAATGTGCCGACCCCACTCAGAGTGGGATATGGGCAGGAGAATAATGATAATGCTAAGGCTAGGTTGAAACTAATTTAGAACTGGATACTGACTTATCTACCGCAGTTTCCCACGCTACCGCCAGCAGGGTGTCGATAGCGATATCGACCGGCATCAGGTCGGCCCTTGCATCGGGCTTTCTGCAAAACACATGAAGGAGACCCTTGCCGGCCGCGGCGATCACTCCACTGGGGCCGTTGAGATTCTCAATCCACCCGGGATATGGATGGCGGAGAGATGAGATCACTACGGTACAGAAATGATAAATTAGCTGATAGATAATTAGCATTCAAATCAAATCAAAATAATCTTTATTCAAATAAGCTCTTACAAGCACTTTTGAATCGTCAAGAATCAATATGAATGAAGCTACAACTGGTTCGGAATGTTGCTCTTACCGAGAAGAACCAGAAAGAATCTCGGCGGTCAATCTTTTAAACATTTTCAATTTTACATAATGAAACCGCAATCCTGTATGAAGATGAAAAGATTTTCAAATCTAGGCTTTTTTATCATCCAAATAACTTTCAATTTTGTAATATGCTTTACGCACAAGTACATCTATTATACTTAACTTAAACCTTTCTGTAGTCTAGTATGGATTGCGGAAATTTATTGTAGAAGCGAATACCATCGTTGCTAACTCTGCTGCTGCATTATTTAAAGCAGTAAAGAAACTAACTTATTGGAACATTGATACAAAAGTACTCTATCACTAGAGGCGGCGGTTTATCGACATATGATACGACACATATGCCCATCAGAGTAATTGAATTTAAAAACTTCGTGACATATAGAACCGGTAGATGGACTTCTAAACGTTAGAAGCGCACTGCAATAGCATCCAATAAGACCTATATACGATAAAGAATGTCACGCCGATACAGAATCTCCTGCTAGCTATACATTACTAGTTCTAAGTCTAAAAAGTCGGCAAAGGTGGTATCACTCTTTTGATTTAATTTATTCACCATTCCAGAATATAAGAATATAACGATAATAAGATAGAAAATTAGAGAAGACCTTCAGCTTCGTAAATCACCTTTTCTGTCATCCACCCATAAAAATCTAAAATCCATAGATGTACAACGAACATTCCATCCCGCATATTTCCCAACCTAAATTAGAATAATTTTAAATGTACTGGTATGCTTACATCATTGTATGTAATATCCACAGAATAAATAAAACACGAAGGTAAACCTTCGTCAAAGTCAAAAGTCAAAGAATTCTTAATTTTTTTGCTTTTTTGAAAATTTTAATGTTTCTCAGGCATACTTAGTGTGCCAATTACAAAATAATAGCCGATGAGTAAATATGATGGGTGAATATGGCCATTGCGGTTACATATTTTTAAAAAAACACGTATTTCGTGTATCTCCTTTTTAGTGACTTTTATGTAAAAATACCCTCATTTTTGTAAAAGGAATTCTATGTTTTCTGTGTCTTTTTCAATATAATATTTGTCAAATTTATTTACCTATGGTTGGCCGAAAAATGGCCACTGGATAGTTCTTATTCGCTCGACTCCGCACTGCTTCCTCAGCCATAGCCTTTGTGAACGTGTATGTGTTTGGCTTAGGATGTATGTATCTGAAATTTTTTGTTAAAAAACACAAATGTATCTTAATTTATCACTGTAATATTTTTATGCACTAAAAAACCTATTTCTAAGGTTTTTATGAACACCCCTTTTACATTATCACTACATATTATAAAACAAAGTCCATATTTCCCTATGTATGCATAAAACTTTAAAACTACGCAACAGATTTTGATGCGGTTTTTTAAATAGATAGAGTGATTCCAGAGGAAGGTTTGTACGTATAATAACATTCAATACGGAGTAGAGAAATACTGTAATTTTTGAGGTTTCTGTAAATAATTACATTTTCTTCCGCTTACTTTGCAAACGCAGGCTAAACCCTACGAGATTTATCAAAATAATGTACTAAGTATTTGTACACATTGAAAAGGTCTATAGAAAAGTCCGAGATGGTATATGTCTATCGCTTATGGATAACCCACTAAAGCATTTTTTGTCCTTTACTTTTTACGAAAAATAATGCCTTATTTTTGAAGCAATTCTTATACAATACAGCATTAATCCTTATCCAATTAAGTACCTTAAATAAATAGTTGATTTAATATAGATCAATATGTCCGTTTACAGCATGTAATTTAAGTGAACATTTTCGGAGATATTACAGATTTAAAATGCCGTGAGGAAGCCGCGCTTCGCCCTATAACACTTCGACTTTAGCAGCGATGTCACTCTTTCAAGAGTTTGTTTAAAGACATTCTGTAATTAATTGTAAAAATAAAATACTTAGGGAAAATGTAAAAGTAAATAAGTAAAAATGTACTATATGAATTTAGATATTCCAAAGATAGCAGGAAATCTTCTTGGTATAGGGAAAGGAAATTGTTTTTCTCCAAATTTAACGCTACGGCCACGGGCAGTAATGAATAAATCAAAACAACAGGATCAATTTTAATAATTTTTTTTTACACTGACTGACGTGGGATATATATTTTATACCCGTGCGAAGCAGGGGCAGGCCGCTAGTCACCAATATTTTAAAAAGACAACGATAAATATGGGTCTCACTTCTTTCCTCTTTTATTGTGAAATGAAATGAGACGAACATTTGTAAGATATCAATAATTGCGATTAAATATTATTTTAGACTTGACTCACTGTGTCATAATTTAGTCGTGTGGTATCCGGCTGAGTAGAATAGAGCACTCTCATTTCTTACCGAGGTGTTGTAAAAGGCGACTAAGGTAAGTTGACCCAGTATGTGGTATCCGGTTTAGTAGAATAGACAACCCTCTTTATTACCGAGGTGTCGTAAAATACGACTAAGGTAGGTTGACGTCAGGTAGGCAGCAGGTCGTAAAAACGCAGCCAAATCATGTGACAAGATGTTTGTAACATGCTGTGCCGACCCCACTTGGAGTGGGATAAGGGCAGGAACATGAAAATGCAGGTGACATGTGCGAATGTATCCCAGATTTAGAACTATTTTGGGTTGCGCGTTACAATTAGGCTATCATGGCTTTGCATTTGACAGCTCAAATATTATTTGCTTTCTCTTGCTATTTGAGTAGTTTTTTTAGTGCCCAAAAACAGGAATAAAACGAGATTTTATAATATAAAATCTCGTTGCTTGATCGATTTTTCTCTCTCAAAACCCCATGCTGAATACATTACATAGCCGTATCCGAGATTCGGATAATATATATATGTATATATATATACAAGATTAACTATTTAAATATTAAAGACTAGATTTGCTTTCGATTAAAACCGTAATATATAATTTTGATAATTATAACAGTGGTTAAAATGGGTTAAACCTTAAAGCTAGACATATGCTGTACCGGACTTTTATTTAGAACTTTTAGAAGGTAACAATTTTGTAGTACATGATTTTGGAATAACTTTCACCGTTTACTCAGCGCACGCAAAGGAAAGCTTTAAATTTTGCCGTTTTCGTACTATTCTTTATTGCTGTTTCTCTCCTATTTATCTTAGACGTGACGTTATATCTTTCAATAAATGAACTATCTTACACTGAAAGAATTTTTCCTCTTACACTGAAAGAAATTTTTAACCGGTCCAGTAGTTAAAACAATCAATCAAACAAACTCTGCGGCTTTATATATTAGTATAGAAGTATAGATTTTAGATTTCACTCACTGTGACGTAATGTTGGTAAGAAGCGGTGCCGGAACTGCTTCAACCAGTGCAAGAAGACGAGGAAGAGTGGTCGGCGCTGGATATACTATCTCTTCTATGACTGTAAGTTCCGGATTACTGTAAGCCGTGGACACATGCACCATCGCCTGTGGATCATAAGTTTACAGGGACTATGAGCAGAATTTCACAAGAAGAAGAGAGAAAGAATGTGTACCTAATTCTAAATTTTGTTGCAGTAACCTTGGACTATAATCCGATAATACCTAAACAATGATTCAATTGTAGACATGACGGTTTTGTTTCATTATTTATAAATAATAAATAAATATATGGGACACTTACACACACGGTCGTCCGTCCCCAAAGTAAGTAACTTAATACTTGTGTTATGGTTGACAGACAACTGGTGAATATATACTTATATATTTTTTAAATACATGCTTAAATACAAATTGATATTATATATTGCTTTTCACTTTTATAATCCTGAAACTATTTTAGTTAGGTATATTAAAGAAGTTGTGGTCGCGACTTCTACGCCGTATTGTATCCGGCTGAATAGAATAGTACCACTTTCATTTCTTACCGACGTTTCGTAAACGGCGACTAAGGTAAGTTGACGTCAGGCAGGCTGCGGGTCGTAAAATGCGTAGCCCAATCATGTGACAAGGTGTTTGTAACATGTTGTGCCGACCCCACTTAGAGTGGGATAAGGGCAGGAGGATATCTATATAGTCGCGACTTTGATCTAATGTTTTTTCCTTTTCCTAAGGAAAAATTTGTAGTATTGATTAGTAGTAAGTAGGTTTTCTGATTTAAGATTTCTGATTTCTGAATATTTTGCTCATTATATATTACTTAGGTATTTTTTATTCTATACTTGAACGTAAGTGTATTTTACCTGTAAATTAGGCAGGGTGTCGCAGATATCCATTAATCGCGTAACTGATAACACATTTTGCTCTACTGCTGTCGTTAAAGCCTCGTCGAATTTCAACGTAGCTGCCGAGTGAAAGACAACAGATACCTGAAAGTGTATATCCAATTTATTTTAACGTATATAATTACTAGTTTTTACCCGCGACTTCATTCGCGAGTTTTGGTGTCGCGTGATATGTTGATAATAGATGGCGCTTTTTAACGTCATCCTATAGGAATACCTATAGAATTAACAGGCTTTCTATAGACTATATGTTATTCAGGTGTATAACGAATAATTGTGCCAAATTTCATAGATATTTGTGAAAGAGTAACAAACATACATCCATACTTACAAACTTTTGCATTTATAATATTAGTAGGAAGTAGGATTTAATTATTATTTAACTTAATATAAAAGTATTTATTTATCAGTTATCTGTTACCAATAAGTATTAAAATTAATTAATACCATAAGTATTAATTAACTTACTGCCAGGGAGGCAGGCCGTGTGAAATTATCGCCTTATATTCGAAGCAATTTTAAACAATACAGCATTAATCCTTATCCAATTAAGTTTTTTTTTTTTTTTTTATTATACAGGAAAAAACCCCTTATGGGTACCGCCGCCCGACGGGGACAGGCGGCGGTTATGTCGGACTCGCACCGACTAAAACGACCTGTGTGCTCCACCACGCTGCCAATGGCAAGGACAGGGTATCATTGTACATTTTGCCCCCATCCCGCCGACAGCTCTGATCCCAGAGAATAAACACCTCCAGGTAGGGGCCCCTCGAAAGAGAAACCCCCCTCCGCTAACCGGTGCATCGGGAGCACCAGATGCACCGACCGCCTCGGGGACCTGTAAGCCAGGTGTCCGATGTACCCCGTTCGGAACACCCGAAGGTCCCCAGTTAGGGCGGCAGACGATGGGCTTGGGCGAGTCACTAACACCTGGACTCACCAGCAGCAGATTGGATCCAGAACAACAGTTCGTGGAACCGCTCCGCCGCCTCCCTCCGCCCCCCTCCGCAGAGCTAAAGGAGGCCATCGCTGCCCACGATCGCTCCCTGCCCACCGTGTTTGCTATGTCACGGTCGACAGGGAGAGATCGCGCCCCAAGTAGGGGCCCCAACGCCTTGGTGGGCGTTTCCGCCCCCACCGGGTAATTTTTTATAGAGGTTTTCTTCCTCGCAACCCGAAGGTCCCCGTGCCCATTGCTGGGCTTCCGGGTTTCGCTGACGGTGGCCGTAACCATGTCCAGCCAGACTTAGAGTAAGCCCAACTGGACCCGTCGCTCATTAGGGACTTCACCCCAACCCCCCCGAAGTCCCCGGCCCGTCCAGATTGCCCTCTGCTAATCAGAGGGACAACTGGATTGGCCACCCCTCAGTGGTCCGTTCGCCAAGACTAAGCTTGCCCAGGGTGCGCCACGAGGAGGCCGACCACTTTGGCACCCCTTATCCAATTAAGTACCTTAATTATTTATACATTGTTGATTTAATATAGACCATTATGGCTGTGTAATTTAAATGAACATTTTCGAAGAAATTACAGATTTAAAATGCAGGCGCATAGTGGTTGCGCGTCGGAGGCCGCGTTTCTCCCTATAGTACTTCGAATTTAGCAACGATCGGACACGTAACTGTCGCTCTTTTGTTTGTATTGTCTAATGATAAGAAAGCTATGAACGTTGTATATAAAGCCATTCTGTAATTAATTTTAAAAATAAAATACATTGGGAAAAATGTAAAAATAAATATGTAGTATATGAATTTAGATATTAAATATAGCAGGAAATCTTCTTCGTACGGGGAGAGCGGAATTGTTTTCCTCTAAATTTGACGCGTTGGGGCCACGGGCAGTAAAGAATAAATCAAAACTAATGGATAGACTTTAATCATTTTTTTTACTTAGTGACATAGGCTATATATTTTTATACCCGTACGAAGCCGGAGCGGGCCACTAGTATCTAATAAAGGACGGTTATTGGACACCCTCTGATGATACATCATACATGCTCTTTTTAATAAGATGTTTATGTTCCAAACGTTTTCAAGATTAATAAAATCTTTATTCGAAACACTAGTTTGATAATAATAACCATTCTAACAAGTTTTCTTAGAGATTTTTGCGCCAGGCGTCTATTTACTAATAGACCTACATAGTTCCCTAAACTGCTTAAGGAATAGATTAAGATATACCTTTTGAAGTTGTCGTAACGACTCTGAATCGATACCAAGTCCTGGTTGCGCGATGTCACCAGGTATTATACATAATTTGTCCAATTGTGAAGGGTTGGTTTGGCGAACTATGTCAAATACCTGACGATAAAAAAACAATTTAAGTGTAATAAAACATTATAGTTATCTATAAACAACTAGTTTTATATGAATGTTTAATATATTATATAATAAATATTAATAAAAAAAGCACAATCAATATATATAGGAATGTTTGTTTCATGTTTTTTTTTAAATGATATGCTAATTTGAAGCTAAAGATGCTTCAACATGATAGTAGCAAATATGGTTTTGTTTAATTTTAAATGTGGTTGTAATATAACTTCACAAACAACCGAGAAACGTTGGTTCTATACAATATCGCTAACCTGAGATTGTTTGAGTTGGTGCAGACGCTTCTCTGGATTAATGCCTTTTTTATGTCTCATCAGGAGATGCAGGCGACCAATATCTGGGCACGTTGATAACAATCTTTCTATCAGAACCTGAAAATTAAGCACTTTCATCTAATTGGTTTGGGAGATACAATCTGAGACTTGAATACTGTTGTTTTTACTCAGCATCTTGTCAGATAAGTAAATCTTTTTTTTTCAGAAAACTTGAAGGCTCGAAGGTGACGGTTGAAGTGGCCTAGCCAAACTAGATTAGAGACGACAATTTGGTAAATATATTCTGCTTTTCATAAGAGGAATTGAAGCTTAAGCTTCCAGTAATAACGCGACACCGAAAATGAGCGCCGCCTACAAGAAGGATCTCAAAAGAAGGTCCTACTGTTAGTTACTATTTTATTTGGTATTAAAAAAGAGAACTACAATCTTTTGGTCCTAAGATTTTATAATGAAATTTAAGGGCTTTTTATAATTCATCTAATTTCGGGGACGCCTGTCGGTGAAGCACGGGTGGTCAGCTCCTATTCCGGACCATTCCAAGAACCATTTATAACCCATAGTACTATCTAATAATTATTCAGTAAGCCAGGAATCAACTAGTAGAAAATCCGAATTTTACAGTATTTCCTTTGGATAAGTTTGTTTTTATTGACTGCGTTTCACTTTATCTCATCTAATGATCAGATAATGTATTCAAGGACGCAGTCTAAAATGGTAGCGCCAAAACTGCAAAACGATAGATTGTTTCTACACAGCACCCAAACACTAAATTATCGGGCAATTTTACCGGTAGGTTAGTAACTAGCGACGTCTGACGCGGGTTCAATCAGACAAGACTAGAGAAGATAGAATGTAAAACAAAAATTTCATCTTATACCAGCAACCGAAGCTTAAGTTAAGACATTAGGCAGCACACAAAACCCACGGAGGTTGTTAAGACAAATAAATTTACAATAATGCCAAAACAATCATAATTTCTTTGTGCTAGATAAGGGGAGTCAGCTTAATATGTGTCAATAGAAATAAAAAGAAAGGGCAAATAATGCTACCTATCAATCTCTCTTTTTTATGTCATTAGATAAAGATAAGTATAATATGCATCTTCCCTCCCTAATTAATTGTTGGACGCACGCATTGACAAACCTGTCTATTTGTCTGTTGTCTAAAAACTGTATGGATGCCTTACTAAGTTTCTAAACGGTTTTTCTCTGTTACGGTTATTGGCCATAAATACTACAAGTAGATGTCAAGATTGTCATTTATGGGTAGCCATAAGAAAAAGATGTAAGTATGTAAATTTTCATAGTTAAGGTCCAATAATTTTAAATAGCTTCCGGTGACATCAATTTTAAGGAACCAAGTTATTTATATTGGACACAATGATTATGCACACCATAATTGCTTGATGTCAAATTAAAGGTCACATTATGGAGGTTGCAATATTTTCAGATTTCCTTGTCGTAAATTATTGATATTGTTAATTATCAACAGGTCATTCACATTATAATGAAGGTTAATTGTATGGTATGATGATTAATCAGGTTGTATAATTTTAACCCGTTCCAGACGATTATTATTGATTGTTATAGCGTGGAGTTTAAATAGTACAGTTGATCGTAACATTTCAAAGGTTGTCTGGTAGAGATTGTTTTAGCAATAAGACTGCCTTTGCACGCCTTTTGCTTCTTTAGTTAAGTTTCTTCCTTTTTGTACCCTGTGGTATGTAATGTGTGTGCAATAAAGAATTCTATCTTTCTATCTATTTAATATTTTTTTTCATAGCACCTTGAAATTAATTAATATCTATATAAAGATACGATATTCCTCATCTCCATAGGTCAGGTCTGCACCCTCATTTCCACGCACAATGCAAGGTGCATTGTATGAATATTATTTGATTAGACATAACTCTATCCGTTGTTAAGGCATTATGTTCGCTGTCATGAGCACTACGCATATCATTTCATCTGCTTAGGTCGGATAATACTTCAAGTAACGGCCTGTTACTATACCACTGTTGGGCATAGGCCTCCTCTCTCCGTTTTTGAAGAGAAGGATTGGTGCTAAGAAGATGTTTATCAGTGAAGAGCGTGCGACAAATTGCAATAAGACACATAAGTTTTAATAGAAAAACTCATTGGTCAACTCATTTGAACTCATAACCCTCGAAAGAGTTCCACGGTTTCACCGCTGGGCTATCACAGCTCCTGTTAATGTTAATACTTACGTTACCTTAAATAGTTAACGAAAACTTCCGTAAGATACCGTGTTCCTTTCAGTCACAAATAAAAAAGTTATATTAAAAGTTAAGTTAGTTTGTCTGACCTTTCCCATAAAACCTGTGGCGCCAGTGATAAAGATGTCTCTCCCAGCATAAAACTGCGGTAACAGAGCACCGCACGGTGACTTCGGTCGCGCCACCATTTTGATTCTCCTGTCACAAAGAAAAAATATAAAATTAACTGTAATTCTTTGTTCTTTATAGTAAGTAAAGAAATAACGATTACTCAAATACAAAAGTAATATTGAAATTTTTTGCTATAATCCGCTATTACATTATTTAATCGCGGATCATAACAAAAAAAATCATTATTACGTCTGTATCATGGATCTCCGCGAAGCAACGCCTAATTCTATAAATTACTCAAGTGTTTTGTCATTTAACAATAAGTTTTACTGTGAGATAGGAGATTGAACCAGTCATGGTATATTAGCGATTTCGTTTGAGTGCCATTATTCCCCGACGCAAGTAAAGCTTCTGCTCTCCACATTTCGCAACCTCGACGATGCTTCTGCGCTCGCCCGGCCGGTGACGCTGTAAAAGCCGTTAGGGCTAAAATCATAAAGTTAGTTAAAAATAAGCGTGCTAGCTAATACCGAGATAAAAGTGCTATATGCTACCTTTATTGGCACTTTAGCTCTTCGACGAAATCCACACCAAATTTCATATCTATTCGATGTTCCATTTGGACGTGAAATACAGTCAAACAAAGACATTTTCTAATTTCTTTGTCACGATATATTACATGTACGATAAACTGTAATCACTACATATTATAAAACAAAGTCCATATTTCCGTATGTACGCATAAAACTTTAAAACTACGCAACCGATTTTGATGCGTTTTTTTTTAATAGATAGAGTGATTCCAGAAGAAGGTTTGTACGTATAATAACATTCAATACGAAGTAGAGAAATAATGTAATTTTTGAGGTTTCTGTAAATAATTACATTTTTTCCGCTTACATTGCAAACGCAGGCTAAACCCTACGAGATTTATCAAAATGATGTACCAAGTATTTGTACACCTTAAAAAGGTCTACAGAAAAGTCCGCGATGTTATATGTCTATCTCTTATGGATAACCCACAATAGCAGTTTTTTTCATTTACTTTTTACGAAAAATGATGTTAATGTTCAAAGCAATTTTTATACAATACAGCATTAATCCTTATCCAATTGAGTACCTTAAATTAATTGTTGATTTAATATAGATCAATATTGCCGTTTACAGCATGTAGTTTAAGTGAACATTTTCGGAGATATTACAGATTTAAAATCCCGCGAGGAGTCTGCGCTTAGACCTTTAAGCGCTTCGAATTTAGCAGTGACCGGAGGCGCAATTAAATGTCCTTCTTTCAAGTTTATATTGTCTAATGATAAGAAAGCTATGAATGTTGTATGTAAAGACATTGTCTAATCAATTGTAAAAATAATAATATCACTACATAGTATAAAACAAAGTCGCATTCTCTGTCTGTCCCTATGTCCGTATATCCCTATGTATGCTTCAATCTTTAAAACTATGCAACAGATTTTGATGCAGTTTTTTTTTTTAATAGATAGAGTGATTTTAGAGGAAGGTTTACATGTCTAATAACATTCAATATGGAGTAGAGAAATACTGTAATTTTTGAGGTTTCTAATGTGATGTCGTAAATAATTACATTTTTTTCGCTTACATTGCAAACGCAGGCTAAAGCCTACGAGATTTATCAAAATGATGTACTAAGTATTTGTACACCATGAAAAGGTCTACAGAAAAGTCCGCGATAGTATATGTCTATCTCTTATGGATAACCCACAATAGCAGTTTTTGTCATTTACTTTTTACGAAAATGATGCCTTATGTTCAAAGCAATTTTTATACAGCATTATTCCGTATCCAATTAAGAACCTTAAATATATTGTTTATTTAATATTGATCAATATGACCCTTTACAGCATGTAATTTAAATAAACTGTTTCGAAGATATTACAGATTTAAAATGCAGGGGCCGCGCCGCGAGCCTATAAATAGCGCGTCGGAGGTCGCGGTTCGCCTCTCAGCGATGCTTCCGCGCTCGCCCGTCTTATCGGTGACGCTGTCAAAGCCATTAGGGCTAACAGCATTAGTCAAATTCGAAAAAAAACGCGGTTCGCCCTTTAACCATTTGAATTTAGCAGCGATCGGACGCATTTATGATCGGAGCTCTCTAGCGAGGAAAATAACAACCACTATCACTACATATTATAAAACAAAGTCCATATTTCCCTATGTATGCATAAAACTTTAAAACTACGCAACAGATTTTGATGCGGTTTTTTTTAATAGATAGAGTGATTCCAGAGGAAGGTTGTACGTATAATAACATATAATACGGAGTAGAGAAATACTGTAATTTTTGAGGTTTCTGTAAATAATTACATTTTTTTCCGCTTACGTTGCAAACGCAGGCTAAACCCTACGAGATTTATCAAAATAATGTACTAAGTATTTGTACACATTGAAAAGGTCTACAGAAAAGTCCGCGATGGTATATGTCTATCTCTCATGGATAACCCACTATAGCATTTTTTGTCATTTACTTTTTACGACAAATAAAGCATTATTTTTGAAGCAATTTTTATACAATACAGCATTAATCCTTATCCAATTAAGTACCTTAAATAAATAGTTGATTTAATATAGATCAATATAGCCGTTTACAGCATGTAATTTAAGTGATCATTTTCGGAGATATTACAGATTTAAAATGCCGTGAGGACGCCGCGCTTCGCCCTATAACACTTCGACTTTAGCAGCGATGTCGCTCTTTCAAGAGTTTGTTTAAAGACATTCTGTAATTAATTGTAAAAATAAAATACATAGGGAAAATGTAAAGGTAAATAAGTAAAAATGTACTATATGAATTTAGATATTCCAAAGATAGCAGGAAATCTTCTTGGTATAGGGAAAGGAAATTGTTTTTCTCCAAATTTAACGCTTGCGGGCCACGGGCAGTAATGAATAAATCAAAACTACTGGATCGATTTTAGTCATTTTTTTACACTGACTAACATGGGATATATATTTTATACCCGTGCGAAGCAGGGGCAGGCCGCTAGTAAATATATAAACTAAAAAATAGATAAACTGTATACCCCTTTTCATGCACATTGCGTGCTCGCGTGTATTTCAATAGGATTGTCATTAACTTTTGTCGTTTCAATGTCAAATAAAAAAAATTGCATTTATTAAGCACTGGACAGATGTTATGTCTACATCTACTATGTCAAGGCATACTAATGTACAGACCCGTCCTATAACTATTCGGCACGAATTGTCCTATATTCTATTCGAGAAGTTATCGGACGAGATTACGAGAATAACGTTAAGACTTTGTTACATTGGACTTACAAATGTTTGAGCTTGAAATATACTGATTTTAGGATTGGTAGTGAAGTGTAAAGTGAATTAAAATTATATGATCTATCAAAGAGAAAATAAATGTATTATAGTAACACGTACCATGTTAATACTATTATGAAATGTCAGCAACAATGAATAACGACAGCCATTCATGTTTATTAAGGCATTCTATATACGTACTAGTAAATCGTAGAATGCAACCGTCTGGCAATCCGCCCGGTTCGCCGCTATATTAAAATTTGATCGAGCTAGATTAAAACTTGCAGGTAAACTAGCCGGCAGTATTTTGCAAGTACTTCAAGCTGTTATTCTGGATATCTATTTTTTAAATATTGTTTAAGATTAAGCTGAACTTCAAGGTAAATTATAAATATACGAGTATATACATTTTAATAGCAATTTCGTGTTGTCCAGAAAACTCATTTTGCATCTCGCACTGCGCCGTCATATTTAGTTACCGTAAAAATCTAGTAGGTTGGATATATGACATTGCTATTAAATATATAAAAGTATGTGCCGCTCGTTTCATTATTCAACAACGCGGTATATCAAATCTTTCGTAGAAAAAAGTTGCAATGACATAAAGAATAGTAGGTTCTAAGTAATTAAAATGTCTAATTGCGCTGTTAAGAATCTTAAAATAATATCATTCATAGGAAATTATTATGTGAGCGTGTCGACGTATGTTGTGCATAAGCTGGACGCACAAAGTTTCCAATGTGGAATTACTGCGACTTGTTAACCAATAATGCGAACTTTTGAATACTGTAAAGGTCCGAAAGGTGTAATATTTGAAGCATGTGTTTAGGCACGAGAGGTATGAACCTCTGCAACTGTTCGTGATGGGAAAAGTAGCAGGAATAAGAGTTGTCGGTCGCAGGAAAAAATTCTTTCTATAGAAAATGTTGGTCCTTTTCGGGAATCGAACCCGCGAACCGCAGACAGGATCACTACCCACTGCGCCAACGAGCCAGTCAATAGGAAGATAGGAATCGCAAGTGCTGCCGAGCTTTTTCACTTGGCGAAAAATAAACAGAAATTCACGCTGCTGAAGAAGATAAACAATTATTTATAACGGTGTACATCCAATTTGACGATCTATAAATTTAAATTCTTTAAAACAAAAAAAACTGAATTGTCAATACCACGTTCCTGGTAAAAAGTTGAGATTTAAGATTGCTGTCAAGCCAATTTCAGATGTTACATTATTATCATAGAAAACAGCAAGTTGCTGCGGTAGATTATAAGAAAACTACAGAGTAAAATTTGCACACTTTGCATAGAATTTTTAAGTTATTAGGAACCCTCATTATTAGATGTTATTTATATAAAGTAGCTGTTTAAAGTTGGTTAAAGATGTCGTATCTAATTGTTACTTTAAATCTTTCAGTCCGCAATTTTACAGTACGAAAGTAATGATAAGATTATTTTGTTACAATAACAGAAAATTTATAACACACCTAATTTAGGGTGATCCGATTTCATAAAACTTTTTTGGTAATTATTGAGTTGAATTAATACTTCTCGCTCACATTGATTTTATTTTTAAATCGATAAAAACAAAGCTGTATTTACTATTTACTTATAATAAATTAGAGTGAAGTGGTTTGAAGCTGTTATAAAACGAGTTAAAACGAATTTATTTTAAAAAACATAAACATTATTTTCCTTAAAGGCTGTTGAATAATGTATAAAAGCAGAGCAAACACTAGCTACAATACAAGTATATTCCACTATCGCGTGAGACTTCATATTATATGCATCGCAACAACCGAAATTTAGAGTTCCTTGGACGTAAAATCGCTTTCGTTGTATTTACCTAAATAATTATTGGAATTATTGATGTATTGATATCATCCTCCTGCCCTTATCCCACTCTAAATGGGGTCAACTCAACATGTTATAAGCATGTTGTCACATGATACGGTTTGGTATTTTACGACCGGCCGCCTGCCTGACGTGAACTTAACTTACCTACTTGGGGTGCCAAAGTGGTCGGCCTCCTCGTGGCGCACCCTGGGCAAGCTTAGTCTTGGTGAACAGACCACTGAGGGGTGGCCAATCCAGTTGTCCCTCTGATTAGCAGAGGGCAATCTGGACGGGCCGGGGACTTCGGGGGGGTTGGGGTGAAGTCCCTAATGAGCGACGGGTCCAGTTGGGCTTACTCTAAGTCTGGCTGGACATGGTTACAGCCACCGTCGGCGAAACCCGGAAGCCCAGCAATGGGAACGGGGACCTTCGGGTTGCGAGGAAGAAAACCTCTATAAAAAATTACCCGGTGGGGGCGGAAACGCCCACCAAGGCGTTGGGTCCCTACTTGGGGCGCGATCTCTCCCTGTCGACCGTGACATAGCAAACACGGTGGGCAGGGAGCGATCGTGGGCAGCGATGGCCTCCTTTAGCTCTGCGGAGGGGGGCGGAGGGAGGCGGCGGAGCGGTTCCACGAACTGCTGTTCTGGATCCAATCTGCTGCTGGTGAGTCCAGGTGTTAGTGACTCGCCCAAGCCCATCGTCTGCCGCCCTAACTGGGGACCTTCGGGTGTTCCGAACGGGGTACATCGGACACCTGGCTTACAGGTCCCCGAGGCGGTCGGTGCATCTGGTGCTCCCGATGCACCGGTTAGCGGACGGGGGTTTCTCTTTCGAGGGACCCCTACCTGGAGGTGTTTATTCTCTGGGATCAGAGCTGTCGGCGGGATGGGGGCAAAATGTACAATGATACCCTGTCCTTGCCATTGGCAGCGTGGTGGAGCACACAGGTCGTTTTAGTCGGTGCGAGTCCGACATAACCGCCGCCTGTCCCCGTCAGGCGGTGGTACCCATAAGAGGTTTTTTCCTGTATAATAAAAAAAAAAAAAAACTTACCTAGTCACCTTTTACGAAAACTCGGTAATGAAGAGTACTATACCGGATACCACAAGGCGGGTAAATTTTCCTTCATAACCTTTTACGACATCTCGGTAAGAAATAAAGGTTGTCTATTCTACTCAGCCGGACCATACGGCAGGTCAACTTACCTAAGTCGCCTTTTACGACACCTGGTTAAGAAAGTGGGTGGTCTGATATGAAATTTTAAATATTTCGTTGTTGTTTTAACTTCCTTCCTAATGTAAAATTTTACTCGTTTACAATTAAAACTAATAAGGGTGTGGTTACAATAACTTGTTAACATATTTTATGTGCATTTTAATAATAGTTATTTAGAGATCATTTATAATTATTTAACATTCAAAATTTATTATAACATTTTATTTTCTCTAACATTTAAAACATGGATATACCGATCTATTATATAAAATAAGAATTATCAGTCACAAAAATTAAAATTGAGTAAATACTAACTTTAATATCGTATGAATAAATAAAATTATTACTCACTAGTTTCACCAGTTTTCAGTAGTTTCATCTTTTTTATATTTTTATAGCGGCTCTCTATTTTTTTGAAAATGTCATATAGCCTATGTTGCTCAGTAAAGATGCAGCTTTCCAATGGTGTATTTTTGAAATCGGTCCAGTAGTTTTTGTGTGAAAACATTACAGACATACATACAAATTTTTCCTTTTTATAATATTAGTATAGATTCTAAGAGGAAATGAAAAATCATAATCTAATTTTTAAATCTTACAACATTGAAGATTAAAAATTTAATATTGAAAGATAAGCAATCATATTAATATTAAAACAATCATATTAATATTAAAACAATAATCATAACATAGTAAGGTCAGTCATTAATGAAATAATTAAAGAAGACATTTATATATCCTGTGGTAATTACATTTAAAATTTCCTAAATAATTACATACAGATAATCTACGGAACTACATTTAAAAAGATTAGTAACTGTTATGTTACTCGTGTGCTTAACAGTAGTCTGTTATTTACAAAGACTTATTTACAAGCTATTAAATAAATCCTGTTGGTTTAGTTTAATAAATAATCTTTTGCCTCACTCATGTTTGTCATGTCAAAACTTCTTTAAATAGAGTCCATTGTATTATTTGTCTAATAAATTACTTGTTTATAAAGGATGTAGTCAGAATAGCAAATATACCGCAAAGTGATTATATCTCTTGTAAAAATCTAAGTTATAAATCCTTAAAAGAAATGAATCTTATGGAAAAAAAGGTATTGAATTCCAACAGAAATAAAAAAAATAAAAAAAAACAATACAAAGAATTTATAATAAGCAACTAGATACTAAAAAGACATAAATAAATCTAAAAGGTCACAAAATGGTAGACTACTCAGCTTTAAGCTGAGGCAGGAACCTTAGCACTGACTTCAGTGGCTATCATTGTGCGAGAACGAAAAGAATATATCAAATATCAAAGTATACATAAAAATATCAAATATATCATATCAAAGCATCAAAGCAACTACTAATTTCTTGTCGACTTCTTACAACTGACTTATTCCGAACTGATATAACATATCGATACAAATAAAATGCAATTTTTAATAGCAGTGATAAATTAAAAAATTTAGGATATTCAAACAAAATATAATATGTAGCCAGTTCACTATATGAACCAACTCTTTAGTAAAATTATTAGTAAATATACTTTAAATGCATACCTTCTCTTTGCGAAACTTTGTTAAGGTCGTTTGAAAAAGATCGCTTTATTTTTTACGATAACATCGCTACTTTCTGCATAGAAATATAACATATATTTTCCAAAAATAAATAAAAATTACAATCCGAGTACTATAAAATGTTGAGTAAATAATTTAATATTTATTTTTATCTTTGAAGGACAGCGGCGCATGTTTGTTTTTTTCGGATGTGATCCTTTTTAACTCTGATTTGGATAAATATTAGTATGAAGGATACTAATATGGCTGTAAGGAAATTAGTCATGAGCTATCTAAATGATTGACGTGCAGATGTGCTCCTACCACTTCTATTATCAATGTATATGATACATGTATTTCACGTAGTCGTAGCTTCATTAATCATATTGATCCTTGACGATTCAAAAGTGCTTGACAGAGCTTATTAGAATAAACATAATTTTGATTTGATTTGATTCACCATTCTAGAAATCACATTATACTTACGACTCCTTGTCGTTACGCAGAGTTAGCAACTCATTCGTTGGTCTCGGTATTCGCTTTTACAATAAAATTCCAATACAATAAAATCCATTCTAGACCAAGTATAAAAAATATTTTTATACGTAGTATGCATATTACAACATAAAAGATTATTTGTATGATAAAAACGCCTGGATTAGAAAATACTTTCAGCTTCATACAAGATTGCGGTTTAATAATGTAAAATTGAAAATATTTAAAAGATTGGCCACAGAATTTCTTGATCGATCTTCTCGGTAAGAGCAACATTCTGAACTAGCTGTAGTTTCATTGATCATATTGACCCTTAACGATTCAAAAGTGCTTGAAAGAGCTTATTTGGATAAAGATAATTTTGAATTGATTCGAAACGTCGCCTACCTCGCTGCTTAGTGACTGGTAAATGCAAACCGAATATATTAGAGACGTTAAGTAGAATTATATACTTTAACTTCTAAATAAGTAATGGCATTATAACTCCCTAATTGATGTAGAATGTGCTACGCATGGAACGGTTGCCTCAAAAAATCATGGTGTTATGTCCCACTGCTTAATGTTCAGGGTAGAGAAATATTGATATGCTCCCTTCTAGAGTATATCACCTAAACAAGATATAAGAGGGGGTGCTATTCTACTCAGCTGTATACCACACAGCGGGCTCTTATTTATTTCTGTCGTTCATAAATTAAATATTGTTGTATGTATGAACTGAAATTAAATTAAAATTATTTATTCCACAAAAGTGCTAACATGGCATAAACAAATATAAGAAATAAAACTAAAGCTAACTAAGCATGTAATAAATAAGTATTAAATAAATAAACAAATGTCCGTAGCACAATGCAGAATAGGCTTTAGATTCAGCATAATACTGTGTGCCCCAACAGGAAGCAAACAGAACAGATTTTCAGCTGAAGCCAATTGAGTTACGTCACGGACGACTGATTGAAGAAATTAATTAAATATATATATATATATATATATATATATATATATATATATATATATATATATATATATATATATAGAGCCGTATAAAATCTATAAATCAGTAATTATGCTATCTTTCATTATTAACTACAGATTAAACAATATTTTTATTATTTTTTATATTTATAAATTGAAAATTCACATAATATATAGAGTAACAACACAGCCGTGTGGTATCCGGCTGAATAGAGTAGACCAACCTCATTTCTTACCGAGGTGTCGTAAAAGGCGACTAAAACAAGTTGACATCAGGCAGGCGGCCGGTCGTAAAATCGCAGCCAAATCATGTGACAAAATGTTTGTTAAATGTTGTGCCGACCCCACATAGAGTAGGATAGGGGCAGGAAGATGATGATAGAATACCAACACAAAATACTAAAGAATATTCCTCTACATCTGTTAAAGAAAATGTTATAATACAGTTTTGCTATTTATTGCACACCCTGTGTATCACAATACATGCCGGCGAGGCACGTATGGTTGCATAACGTCATCTACCGCTGAGACAGCCGAAGTCAAGGTGATCTGCAGCGTTTGATTGATCGGTGTGGGGAATCCATTCATTTCTATGGCCACTATTGTAAAACGACAACCGAAGTAATTTTTTATTAACTTACTTCGTTTTATTCACTACTGTGTAATAAAATGACTAATTAATGTTTAAACATGTTTTTATATTGTTTAATGGCGCTAATTTTAAACGATTGTTATTATGTTCTAGACTAATTGATACATGCGACTTTGTAATGTCAAGGTCGTAATTTATAAAGCTTTTGAAAACAAAATTCGAATATGCTTCGAAATTTGAAAAATGTTTATAGATTCATACACCGCCGTGTGGTATCCGGCTGAGTAGAATAGACCACCCTCATTTCTTACCGAGGTGTCGCAAAAGGCGACTAAGGTAAGTGACTCACCGTGTGGTATCCGGTTAAGTAGAATAGACCACCCTCTTTCTTATCGAGATGTAGTAAAATACTACTAAGATAAGTTGACGTCAGGCAGTCGGCCGGTCGTAAAATACGTTGTGCCGACCCCACTTAGAGTGGGATAAGGGCAGGAAGATGATGTTTAAAGATTCATACAATTTATAGCCATAACCACCTAACTTATTTATTCCCCTGCCCTCTTCTTATAAACATTTTGTCACATGATATGGCTAGGTGTTTTACGACCGGCCGCCTTCCTGACGTCAACTTACCTTAGTCGACTTTTTCGACACCTTGGGTAAGAAAGAGGGTGGTCTATTCTACTCAGCCGGATACCACACGGGTCAGCTTACCTTAGTCGCCTTTTACGAGACCTCGCCATAACCACATAACTATTACTTGCCATTTCATACGTATTCCTTACAGAATAAAACTACTCCTAGGTTTAAGTATCTTCAAGATTATCAAGTTATACATTGAAAAAAGAAGAAATATATCGGACAGTTGTTTCAACTTTCATCATTTGAAGGAGAACCGGTGTCATTCGCACGATTTACGAAATATGTTCCGTCGAACGTCGGACGATACTGTCAGTACCGAAATCCGCGGAGCTTTGAGAGTAATCTTAATATTATAGCGAAAGTCTGTGTAGGATACGCAGACTTTGGCTGGTTACGCTTTACCAGGTAATCCTTAAACAATAGTGTTGAAATTTGGTGCAATTGAAGCTTATATACCGGGCTATCTGGGATAAAAAATTGCCGCTTTGCTTTTGGGCGTAGGTAAACCAACAAGAACATAATTGTAGGTATTTTAACAACAATAGTTTACGTGAACGAATTCGCAGATATCACTAATCAAAATATATATAAAAATGTTTTTTTTTTACATAAAAATGTTTTTTAATACATAACTTGAAATTAGAGTTGCGATGTTTTTCGTCACTGACCAATTTCTAGTTACAATGATATATTTAGCAACCTTGATAGTTTGCTAAATATATCATAAGGAATAACTTGGCATAATTTGAAAAAACAATCTAAGTGACTCTTTAGAAAACATACATTTATCAACATAAGAATTTCAAGACCTGGAACTTAAGAAGAAGACCCTCGAAGGTAAATGAAATAATATTGGAAATTGCCTTCTATGCTAGAATAACTAAATACTGTAAAAATGTTTTTACAATAATAATAGACATAAATACGCGCAGAAATATATATGCACATACACGTGTGTACACAAACACATAACCAGCCACTCGCGTAGGTATCTACTTAAACCGAGGCCGTATAAAGAGCTCATGAATGAAGGACTATTGTCGGGCTAACCCAATAGAATTCAAATTCAAATTATACATCATTCAAGTAAACTTGTAAATAAGTGCTTTTGAGTCGTCAACTCTACTGCTGGTTCGGAAAGCTCTTCCTACCGAGAAAAGCAAGCAAGAAACTCGGCTGCTGATCTTTTAAAAATATAATTGTTAATAATAGTTATTAAGTCATTAATGTCTTGTACAGGGTCGAAGAGTAGCTATTTACACAAATTCTTATCGTCTAAGTAATACGTATCTGTTCAGCCTCTTTATAACAGTGTCTTTAAACTGCTGTAATGCAAAGCTTAAATTGATTGCGGAATTTTAATATAGGATCTTATACCCAAACCCACAAACGTCTCACGTACAAGGCGCAAAACATAAAACGAGAGTGTAGCTATGAATACTACGCACGATAATTTAAATTCAAAAACGTTGCTCTAATTCAAAGAGGAATAAGCAAAAAGCTTCCAAGCTTTCTAGTACCATACGCGTACCTAAGATTTAGCGGTGGTATTGTTAAATGCAAATAGAATAAGAATACATTATTAAATAGCATCAAGGGTGGAAAGAAGCTGTTCCCGTTAAAGGTAAAATAAATGACAATAAGTCCTTTAAACTGTTTTAAAAGAAGTCTACAATGAACGGTATGCGATTGAAATGTTACCATTGCCCAGTTACGCAAGCGGCGCGCATGCATTGGATTCATTAATATGAAATAATGATACGAAATGCAGAAGGTCACCCGTATTCGGTACGCGAAGGCAATGGCCACCAGGGCCGAAAGCCGAAGAAATATTAATTAATATGGTCAGATATTGTAGACTGCATCACTGTCAAGCGTAGCACAGAAGATGCTCCATTTGAATGTTCTATGAGCGACATCACAACTCCAAAATTAGTATGAAAAAAGTACTTCATGAACAGTGGATAGCTGTTTGGATTGTGGATCGGCACACATATACAATACTAACGCCTGCAACTGCGCACACCACATCAACTTCAATTAATCTGTTTGAACTTGTTACATCACAGTGAAATTTTATTTTTGGTCTTATTGTGAATTTTATTTACAAATTATTATTATTATTTTATTTAAATTAAATATTGCGATAAGTATTCCCATTACAGCTTACAGTTTCACATAGTCCTAGACCAAAAGCGGCAACTATAGGTATAGGTGATCGATTTCTTTTTCATTGATTAAAGATTTGGATCTTCTGTACATAATGGTACACCCTTAAAGTAGTCACTTTTAGGGTCACGTTTCCTGAACCTAGCTTTTGCACTTTGTTCTTAGCATTTCACCCCCCTGCTGCGCTCACCTGTTTCAGCCAGTGAGGCCATGATAACCGTTAGAAATATTGCCAATTCGAAAATAAAATATTAGGCCAAACAAGATATATTAATCAACCATTTCGTGCCTAAAACCGTCGTTAAAAGGGTCGAAATAAATGTTTTAAACAACTTTATATAATCTACTATATCTATACTTTTTTAATCCTGATATGATTCTATCTAGTTAACATTTAAATATAGGTTAGCGTTTAAAAACAAAAATATAAATACCTAAAGTTTCACATCACACAGTCACGTAACACAAATCATTGAATTGTTAAAATAATATGAAATTTAAGTAACAGTTTTTAGCATGAAATGTCTAAAATATCGACTTTATGTTTCTGTGGTCAATTGATTATCAGTTACTAATCTGTGTATAAAGAAGCAGTGAGATCATACCATAAAATGAAATCCGACACAAACAGATAAATTATATTAATACATAAAATAAACTTAGAGTTTTGTAAAGAAAAATATGGTAACTATGTTACATGAACGAATTTCGCAAATTGCTAAAGTCAATTCGAAACGAACTGACAATGAGATGATCGCGACGTTTATATTTAAAAATGAATTAAAAAATACACAGCGCTGAAAAATATTTGACGATTAACTTGAAATATGGTACTATTATGTTAATTACTTAAGAAGCGAAGTACAAATTATATGTTGTTAAAATCGTCGTCAAAGAACGTTGGATCCGTTTCGCGATTTGATGCCAAGAGGATCAAGATGTTATAACTTAAACAAGGAGTCAAAGCAAATAAGAATTACGTTGATGATATCAAATAATCCCATAATATTATAATATACTCGCATGCGAAAGCATGCGAGTATTGATGTATGTTTGTTACTCTTTCACGGCGAATCCGCTGAACCAATATCGATGAAATTTAGCACAATTATTTCTTATCCACCGAAATAACACATAGGCAAATAACACATAACATGTTATTTTGTTTATCTGCTATTTCAAAATGGCCACGATTTTTTTTAATTTTTCACTCTTTAGAGTCTCTTTTTAAATACATTTATCTGCTACTTAGTTTATTCATCGTTTTATATCCGACACTTTATCAGTAACTTGTGAAACAGGCGCTTAAAGTAGTAAAGTTTCATTGTATGATGATTGTGTGATTTATATCATAATAGCTTTTACCTGCGACTTCGTTCGCGTGAACTGTTGTCGCGTGATAGGTTGATAATACATAGATGGCACTTTTCATTGTCATCCTATTCCTGTAGGATTAACAGGATTTCTATAGCCTATATGTTATACCGGTGTATAAGGAATAATTGTGCCAAATTTCGTCGATATTTGTTTAGAGAATTCACCGTGGAAGAGTAACAAACACACATACAGATAAACTTTTGCAATTATAATGTACTAGCTTTTACCCGCGCAACTTCGTTCGCATGGACTGTAGTCTTTAAATTAAGAGTAGCTTCTGTCATTCTCTAACCCTGCAAATATCCGGTAAGAATCAGAGGGATTTGTCGTTTTATCAAGAGCATAATTCGGTAATTTTAGCAAATAACCCTTAAATAAGTAAATAACAAAAACTTCATATACATCAAAAAAATCATAATGTTTTTCTGGTATAAAATATCTCTATAAATATTATAAACTTTTAAAGGGAAAATGCTAGAAAACTTATTTAATAATAACATTTATACGTAACTAGCGGCCTGCCCTTGCTTCGCACGGGTATAAAATATATATCCCATGTCAGTCAGTGTAAAAAAATGATTAAAATCGATCCAGTAGTATTGATTTATTCATTACTGCCCGTGGCCCGCAAGCGTTAAATTTGGAGAAAAACAATTTCCTCTCCCTATACCAAGACGATTTCCTGCTATCTTTGGAATATCTAAACTCATATAGTACATTTTTACTTATTTACTTTTACATTTTACCTATGTATTTTATTTTTACAATTAATTACAGAATGTCTTTAAACAAACTCTAAAAGATTCGAAGTGCTATTGGGTGAAGCGCGGCGTCGTCACGGCATTTTAAATCTGTAATATCTCCGAAAATATTCACTTAAATTGCATGCTGTAAACGGCCATATTGATCTATATTAAATCAACAATTTATTTAAGGTACTCAATTGTATAAGGATTAATGCTGTATTGTATAAAAATTGCTTTGAACATAAGGCATCATTTTTCGTAAAAAGTAAATGAAAAAAACTGCTATTGTGGGTTATCCATAAGAGATAGATATATACCATAGCGGACTTTTCTGTAGACCTTTTTAAGGTGTACAAATACTTACTACATCATTTTGATAAATCTCGTAGGGTTTAGCCTGCGTTTGCAATGTAAGCGGAAAAAAATGTAATTATTTACAGAAACCTCAAAAATTACAGTATTTCTCTACTTCGTATTGAATGTTATTATACGTACAAACCTTCCTCTGGAATCACTCTATCTATTAAAAAAAACCGCATCAAAATCGATTGCGTAGTTTTAAAGTTTTATGCGTACATACGGAAATATGGACTTTGTTTTATAATATGTAGTGATGTTGATACGTTGTCAACTTGGTTTTTTTTAAATTACTTATACGTACGACGCATGATGGATTAAAATGTTTTTTGTATAAATACGAAAAATTAAATTTAAATTATATTTTTGTTACTATAATATTTTAAAATTGGTGTCGGAAAATATATTAGCTTTACTTTATTACCTGTAATAACTTTTTAAATATTAAAAATGGTGTTTAGAAATAAAATATTTTTTCATTAGCCGTATGTAATTTCTTAATCTCTATGGGATTTAATTAAATAAAACTTCCCAATACATTTCTATTATTGGTCATTTATTTCGTACTTGTTGCCATACACTACTAACTAAAGACTTGTTCCGTTTAAGAATGTGTTTTCTCGAAACGTCTGTTTTTTTGACAACAAAAAATATATGTGACTAAATTTTACTTGAACTTAAATTATTATACCTTATTGCTATATTTTCATCACAAATCCTATCGTTTTTAATGTGTCATTATGGTATTAAGCTAGTAATTGTACTTGAACATAACCTGAAACTATAATACTTTTTTTATAGTTCCCCCATAGAAATTAAATAAAATAATAATTGATACTAAGATAACAAATGTTTTTCTATTTAACAACACAAAAATTATTAGTGTAAGGTCTGGACCAAAAGATGTATGAAATTCTGGCAGTCTCCTTTTTATTAGATATTTGAAATATCCTTTTAAACTATTGAAGAGAAAATGAAATCTTTCACTGAACAACATCTCGGAGCGCTATTCCAACATCGGTTCTTTGTGCTACATTCAAATACTTTAAATTTAACTCGTTTTTGTCATGCTAAACTATAATTATAAAGTACAAAGTATATTTTATTTCCTTATTTTTTTTTCTTAAAATACATAAAAAACACCAACCGTTTAGTGTTGTTTTTTGCAATAAAAATGTATAAGTAAAAAATGCTTTTAAGTCATAATGCATTTTTGTTGTCGACAACATTTACTCGTACATACAGTTGTTATAATTTATAACAAAAATAGAACAATAGATATGTACTATTATTAGTATTGATTACTATTATAAGTATTATTCTTAAAAGAAATTACTTCACTGTATAAAATCAAATCAGAAGTGTAGAGAGTCGAAAAAACTTAAGTACAAATGCGCCATATATTCGACAAACCAGTAAATATTAGGGGGTGTAATAAAATAAAATAGTAGGCAAAAGTAATAATAAAATTATTTTGCTATAATCCGCGATGAAGTAAAATAGAAAATATATATAATGCTAAATGTAGAGTGGACAATCCGTTTTCAAAATAATTTTATAATTACTTTTGTATTATGGATCTCCGCAAAGTAACGCCTAATTCTATAAATTATTTAAATAGTAGGGATAAAACCACTGGGTTTAAGCTTCATGTTAGAAGGGAGAATAACATGGTTTTATCAACAACATTAAAAAAAAAGCTTTTAATAAAATTAATTGCAGAATTCGTAATGCATATTGCTCGTTAGTAAATATAAAAAAAATTAGAGAGTGAACCGCCGATCAACATAACGTAACAGTTTCAACAGTTGACCTCCAAACTTGAACTTCGTTTCGAAGATCGCTCTTGACTTATTATGATAGGATGCCTAATCTAACATCGTGTGGTATCCAGCTGAATAGAATAGTGCCATCCTCATTTCTTACCGAAGTCTCGTATAATGCGACTAAACTAAGTTGACTGACCGTGTGGTAAACGGTTAAGTAGAATAGACCACCCTCATTTAAGGAATTGTATTGTTTTTTTTCACAGAAACTGAATATATTAGAAATCAGCAGTTAGAACATATCTTAGGAATTTTCTAAAAATACGCAGATTTCATCGCAACGTCTTCTTTTAGCTTGAAGCGCCTGATTAATTTGAAATTACAATTATAGACTAAAGCTTTTTATAGAATCCTAAAAAATTCTGACTGGATTCCTTATTACTTATTAATAATAAGCTTTTGAAGTCAATTTTATTAACTATTCCAGTACAAATGAAAGGGTGTAAAACAGTTGCGTATTAAAGTGGTAAGAATTACGGTTATAATTACCAAAGCTATAAATGGATACTTCAAAAATACATGTCACACCTTGTAATCTAGTCCATCATCATCATCGTTATGTTATGATAAAAAGTCTATCATTTCACATTTACCAGACGGCGTGGCGACTGTATCAAATCGTAAAAACCCCATAATAATCCCCTGATCATAAGGTCTCTGTTCTAAGCGAAAAAGTAATATATGTATGCCGTAATACCGTGCGACTCTTTCAAGGAGGGCACGGGTTCAAACCCAGACACCAATGAGTTTTTCTATTAAAACTTATGTGTCTAATTGATAATTTCAATTTATCACACGCTTATCCGTGAAGGAAAACATCGTGAGGAAACCTGCATATCTAGAAAATTCTAGGGATATGTGTAACCTACCAATCTGCATTGCAGCAGCGTGGTAGGTCTTAGCTTCTATAAAACGGAGAGAAAAGAGGTCCCAGCAGTGGGAGAATAACAGGCCGCTACTTACTTACTATGTAAATCATACAAAGTGTGAACCAATGAGATAGAGAGAGAAGAGAAAATCCTCTCGCTCTTACACAACAGAAAAGATTACGGCATTAAAACAATAAATATTTCACTGATTCTCTGTCAAATAATTTATAGAATTAGGCGTTACTTTGCGGAGATCCATAATGCAATAATAATAATAAAATTTTGTTTCTATAATCCGCGATGAAGTAAAATAGAAAATATATATAATGCTAAATGTAGAGTGGACAATCCGTTTTTACGACAAAATCGCAAAGCGTCGTGGAGTCTATCTCCTGATGATGCTCCGGTTGCGGGGCGAAACTATTGTTGAGTTTGTGATAGTGAACGTGTGTTATGATTGTGTAATGTGGTAGGTAGAGGTTTGTGCATGAGTTTTTACGAATCTTGCATGTATCAGGTATGAAAACGGATTGTTCTCCCTACATTTACGATTAAATATATTTTTATTTACTTCAAAGCGGATTATAGAAAAGTAATTTTTTTATTAATGTTGATGCTCTGTCATTAATCACTATAATTAAATAGGCGACTCATCACAGCCAAAGTCTCTACCTAAAACTAGACAACTATTTTGTAAAAGGGAATTAAATTGTCATAAATGAGACTCGAACCATAAAATTTGGAAAAATTACTTCAAAACATATTTTACTCGCTATATAGGGATGCATATATGAAGACTGATACTCTGGCCTAATTAGAATAATTATAAAAGAAACCAAGTGTCCGATTGATATAAATTTAAAAATTATTATTATAGAGTTACATTTTAATTATATTTAAAACGGAATATTGTAAATATTAATACATGTATAAATATATAAGTTCAACACACAAATTTAGTAAATTAAATAAATCAATAAAATAAGAAAGAAATTATTTTATAAGATAAATTCATAGAATATTCTTTATTGCTCACATATAACTATATTTAAACCATAATTTTAGCACGCAACGTTTTGTTTTGTTTTTCTTAATCGAGACGTGACTATAACTAAATAGTACCATATAAATTTATATTAAAAACATAACTCACCTCTAAAAAAAACTATTTTCACTTAACAGAAAGAAACACAATTTATTTTTTTAATTTTCTGAATCGAAATTATAAAAGTTCATAAGACTCCAAGATCCGCAACATTTGTACTTTAAAATCTTTAGTAATTAATAAAGATCGAAACGTGACTTTTGATGTAAATCCAAATGTTTACAAACAAACCCACGTCCGGCACCCGCGAAAGCTGAAATAAAACTGGCAATTTCTTCCGCATTTCCTACATATTTAGCTCGTAAAGGAAAATGGCGCTTCTTAAGCCTGCGCATACGCACGTTTATATGTTTTTACGATAATCGTTTAACAATATATCATTTTCAACCGTAATATTTAATATTGCTGTACCTAATTGTAACAGTAATGGCAAATAATATATTTGATCATAATAGTATTGTAGATCTGTAAAACTACAACCTTAATTATTTTTCTATATTATTTTGTCTGTATTTGAGCAACCAACCGAAACAGTAATATTTGTTATCTGCTTCAATCTAGGTTACAAAATATTTCTTATACTATCTTAACTAAAAACGAGCTGTCATCATCATCCTGCTGCCCTTATCCCACTCTAACATGTTACAAACGTGTTGTCACATGATTTAGCTACCTATTTTATGACCGGCCGCCTGCCTAACGTCAACTTACCTTAGTCGTATTTTACGACACCTCAGTAGTAAATGAGGGTGGTCTCTTCCACTCAGCCGGATACCACGCGGCGGGTCGACTTCCCTTAATCGCCTTTTACGACACTTCGGTAAGAAATGAGGGTGGTACTATTCTATTCAGCCGGATACCACACGGTGTAACTGAAAACGAGCTGTCTCAAGCAATATAGCCCCAATGGCGAACACAGGTTTCATCTATTGCTATTGGTTTATTAATTGATACAAATTTTCACTGGTGGCAAGTGATCACCAGCAAAGGTATTCGAGTCGTGTCCCCTTTGGCGTAAAAAAGTTAACCGGACACAAATGTTTTCAATAAATACTACTTTAATTCTATCTTAAGCAAGATATGATAAGATATCTTATACAACTCTCATCGAGAGTTATATATTTGTGCCGTTTTCAGTTGAGACCCTAGGGCCATAGAGTCAAAGTGCAAAAAAAAATTATCCGTTTTAACACCTCGATTAATTGCCTCTTCTGTTTACAAGAGAGCTAGCTTCTTTTTCGCACAAAGAATCAGCTTAGCGATTTAACGCGGAAACGCTGCCAGCATTCTTAGTACCATTCCACGTGTGCATGATTTGTATAGTCCTAGCGTGTAGGTAGTTTAAGATAGATATAATTTGTACATCTTTGCTGTAAAAAAAGCAAGATATTAAGATATCATTTTGAATTTTGAATTTGAACTCTTTGAACTCAGTTTAAAACATAATTCGTTTTAATGAGGTAACATATTTTTGATATTTATACCCGATATTGTATAGTATAGACATTGCCATCTAACCTCTGAAAACGAGTTGCCAGTGTTTACAAGAATTTGGCAGTAGGGAAGCCAGATTGACTAATTGTCCCATTATATCAAAGTACCTGGTTGACCGAGCCTTGCTCAGTAATTTTTTACAAAATAAAAAAGAAACTTAAATAAAGATAATTAGGTAGTTCGGGATCGATCCTAGGTATTTACATTCGAGACTGCCCGTTCCCCGAATAAGCTACGCTGACTTGACAGTTTATTGCAAAAATAGTGTTTTATATGCAATATAAATTTTAGTAATTTTTAATGCCCAAAAACATTTTTTTTTTACATAAAACCTACCCCCTACCTAGATCAATTTTGGGGGAGAAACATCGATCTAGGTAGGGGGTACATGCTGAATTTCAGGAAAGTCGTGGGAGCCGTTACCGAGATTCCGAAATTATATATATACATACAAGATTAACTCATTTAAATATAAAAGATTTCCTTTAGATATAGTTAGAGAGTTGAGAATAGTTTGACGTTGTGTTATGTTTATATAATTATGTTTAACAATGTAAGGTTTACTAACTCCAAAGAAATTACCCCTCTCATCGTGCTCCTACCCTTATCCCGCTCTAAATGGGGTCGGCACAGCATGTTTTAAACACGTCGTTACATGATTTGACTAGGTGTTATTCGTCCGGCCGCCTGCCTGACGTCAACTTACTTAATCGTCTTTTACGACACCTCAGTCGCAAAATGAGGGTAGTCTATTCTACTCAGCCGAATACCATACGCGGATCAACTTACCTTGGTCGCCTTTTACGACACCTCAGTAAGAAATGAGGGTGGTCTATTCGACCCAGCCGGATACACACTGCGGAAATAAATTACGCCTCTGATACACGTAAATAATGTATATGATAGTTAAATGCATACAATGTTGCTTATCCTAAATTATGCCATCTCTATGGACCAAACTACATCCTAAATTAAATGCAATGATAACGCAAAGTCGAAGTATTCCTTAGTATTTTAATATCTAACAATGAAATAATTACCTAAATTAATGAATAGAGATATAAAGCATTATAAATAAATAAATAAAATAAACTTTATTCAACAACATACATATAGTTTATTGCATTTAACAATTACCATTCCTATTGATACATTTTTCTTCGATGACTAGAAAATCACTGCCAAAGATTAAAGTTGCGATAGATCACGTCGGTCATGATATGGAGATATTAAAGATTTTATAAAATCTTTTAAGATTTCATAAATCAGAATTGTTATAGTTATTGTATAGAACCGGCCTATACTCACGTCTTATTCTATCGGGTTAGCCCGACTAGTTTCGAACCCATCCGGGGCACTTATTCATGGGCTCTTTACACGACGTTATCGCGGCGGGAACTGCGTGCGTACGGGGGGACACGGTGGCGGCGGTGGCCGCGCCTCTTCCAAGTGTTCCCTGTCGCTCTGGTCTTCGTCATCGCATGCACGGATGAAGTTTGTGCACGCGACGCTTACGGTGTCGGGTTCAAAGCGGTCTTTATATGAACCGGTAGTGTCAAAAATCGGTTTCCACGCCGGAGGTAGTGTCCATCCACCGTCTCTGTTAAAATTCGGGTATCGGCCGATTTCAATGGCTTCTCGTATTTTTCTAGGTACTAGAAATTTTTTCCTGGATAATACGGAAGCCTTATCGAACCTGATGTAGTGGTTAGTACCCGAATCGTGGACATGCTCCGCTATGGCTGATCCATTGGTGTCCATATTCTTGACACTACGAATGTGCTCCGATATCCTCGTACTGATGTTACGACGAGTTTGAATTGTTATTAAAATAATATTTTTAAAGAGTAATTTTTATCGCCTCATTGCAGGTAAGTTTGAGCTTAAATAAGTATAGGTATGTCTCGAAAATGATATTGTATCCATGGACGATCTACCTTAACAATACAAATAACCTTCGAGACATGCTTGCTTTACGTATGTAAAGGATCAAAGGTTTAGTGACTAAATAGACAACTGTGTTTTTTTAAAATTATCCATGTATGCTAAGATGTGCCATATTACAATAAAGAAATAAAGCACACATGCACAAACCTCCACCACCGCCACCAAAATACGCAAAGGGCTTTGCGATTTTGTCGTGGGGTCTATTTTCTGATGATACTTCGGTTGCGAGGCGAAATGATTGTTGAGTTTGTGATAGTGAACGTATGTAGTGCTTGTGTATTGTGTATATACGAGTATATTGCTGAATTTTGGAAACGGTTCCAACGATTAAGAGAAAATACCCGGGATCGAGTCCCCGATACCACCAACCCTTTCCTTCTTTTTCAAAATTTCATTGTACAGCCTATACAGTCTTATAAATGGTTTATAATATTCGATGGACACATTCTAAGCTAGCTCGTATACTCTAATATATTACTCAGTTAATATATTATTATTATGATCTATGCATTTATTCTAATATCGATTGATGAAATGATCCAATTTTCAAATTATAGTTTGTTTTTGTTAGCACCAATCGTATAAACCGTATGCCTTACAAAACTTAAGCAGACATGAGTTGCTCAAGAACATTTTTTGTATTCGCTAGAGGCTATTTCTAAATTGATTGTGGTGAAATTTCGTCTATGAATACATTTATATTTGCATGTGAGAGTTAAAGAGGGCCTTGGTATTAGAAGTGGTGGTACAACCGAGTGATGGTCATAGCCTCGAAATAATTAACCAAGTATGACCATTATTCAGGACATAAAAACCGAAGTTTATCATATTTACACACCCATACTAATACTTAAAATGCCTGCTTGATACGCTTTCACTGCCGACACGTTGAACAATACCGATGAAATTTGTCAATTAAACACCAGATATGCCATGTGGTATCGGGCTGAGTAGAATAGACCAACCTCATTTCTTACAGAGCCGTCATAAAAGGCGACTAAGGTAAGTCGACCAGCAGCGCCTTCAGGTAACCGGTTGAGTAGAGAATGATGGTAATACAATATATAGGAATAAAAAAAAACATAATACAAAAAGTTTGGGTATTTTAACACTCAAGTAGATTTTAACACTGTTAACTTAAACCTTCCGGAAGAAATACCCTACCTTTTAGTAAAAACAGTATAAAAATCTGTTCAGTAGATTTTAATGTCAATCTCATTATTTAATGTGACTTTTTAATATATAACTCTACGGTTACTGCACCTACCAAAACTTTTCATAAAACTCTGTATTCTGTCGCCATGTTTGAAACCAAATTCTTTATACAAATATACTTTTAAACAGGTGCTTTTAAATTTTCAGTTCTATTGCTGGTCCGGAAAATTGCTCCCATTGAAAACAACCAGCAATAAACGCAGCGGTTTCTCTTTTTAAAATGTTTCAAATAATTACATATATTTCCTTATTGCTATCTCGTGCTAGTCGGAGATTAATTAAATTCACATATTTTTTTTATTAATGTAATACTTTATAGCATTATTTACTTCTGTATCAATTTATTTTTAACAATTATTTAAAAATTTTGAAATAGCAAAACTATAATCGATTTTCGAATTTTATTACTGAATGGTATACTAAAATCGTTAACAATTTCGCTACTGTTGTGAGGCACAAAGAAGGATGTTGAAAGCTTGTCGCATTCTACTTTGTCTATTAGGTACATTTAATTGTATTTTTTCTTATCCTTATTATTTAACCGATGGACGTCCACTGCTGGACATAGATCTCTTTAAGGAATCTCCACACTATCCTGCGCCTCTTAGAATAAGCGGCTCTCCGCAACCTTTTTGAGTTCCTCAGTCCACCTCGTAGGGAATCTACCGCCGTTTTCCGGTGCGAGATCGCTATTCCAGCACCTTAGGACCCCAACGCCTATCGGTTCTACGTACTACTTGCACATTGCCACTTCAGCTTCGCGAGATAATGAGCTATGTTGGTTATTCTTTGATGGATCTCCTCATTGATTTAATCGCTTAGATATACCACACCATAGTCGCTCCATCGTCCGCTAGGTGACTCTAAGCCTTCTTATGAGGCCCATAGTCAGCTACCACGTTTCCGATCCATAAATCAATTTAATTGTACATGTACATTTTAACCTTTGGAGGGAATGAAATCACGGTCTTAAATTATGTATTATAATGAAGCAGGTTTGTATTAAAATAAAAAAGTAAACGCCTGTAACTATCCTAGAAATAAGCGTCCGCTCTTCTTTTTTTGGGGAGATGGATTGGAGCTTGATACACAACGCAGCTCCAATGCAGACCGGAAGGTAAAACATATCCCATGAGTTATCTAGAGAATGCAGGTTTCCTCACGATGTATGCGGTACATGTGATCATTTTTAAATATCAATTAGCCTTATATGTTAAAACAAAAATGCTCATTGGCTTTACCAGAGGTTGGAACCCGTGAACGCCATGAAAAGGGCCACACAGTCTTATCGTTCTTCTAACACAGGTTAAGACTATGTAAGCGGCAAGACTTGCAATGATAAAAAAAATCCAATATCAGCCGGAAACTTAAATCTGCGTCAGTTAATAGGCGTGAACATGAATTTAGAAACATTCTTAATGCATTTGTAATAAGAGGAAATAAGAAGTTGATCCAGGTAATAATAAGTGCTGACATTAGACACGGATTATAAAACGATTGTTCATTGTCCCATAAAAAACATAACGTTTTAAGAAATAAATAGTTTTCTTGATTTTATTTGCTGTATGACTTGTAATATTAGTTTTATAGTCCAAATTATGCGTACCACTGCATGTATGTTATTTCGTTTCTCTCGTGGGATATTTCATAACTGGGTATATTTTGCAATTCATTTCACTGTGGCTCAAACCTTGAATCAGTATTCAATTTTTTTTCTTGACCAACATGTTAACGACCTAACGAAGGTGGCTGTGACTACCAACACATGTGCATATGTACACCGCATAAGCGAAATATAAGGGTTGTTTATTGAAGTTTATTATTTGGACCTCAAAACACACCGAGAAACGTGTAATTCTAGCTTTAACGAAATAAAATTTAGTAAAAAAGTAAGTAGCGGCCTGTTACTCTCCCACTGGGAATAGGCCTCTTCTCTTCGTTTTTGGAGAGAAGGATTGAAGCTAAGACCTACCATGCTGCTCCAATGCGGATTGGTAGGTTATACATATCTCCAGAATTATCTGGAAATATGCAGGTTTCCCCGCGATGTTTTCCTTCACCGTAAAGCGTGTGATAAATTGCAATTATCAATTAGACATAAGTTTTAAGTTTTAACTCATTGGGTTGAACCCGTGACCTCCTCGAAAGAAAGCTTTGTGAAATAAAATTTATGACAATGCAAATAAAATTACATATTGACCAAAATTTAATTTTATTTACCTAATAAATTTTATAAGTATTATTTGATTTAATGAATATATAGGAGGTATTAAATTGATGCACTCAAAAACTATATATCTACTTCCTATGTTAATATCAAATTCAAAATGACCGCTCGTAATAAAATATTGAAATGTTGTTGCAACCGACAGAGTTACAACATGAGATTACCAATTATGAAACAAAAACGAAAATTCTCGACGATACATTGACATCTATCATTTGTTCCGCTATCCCGTAAGCAGATTCATATCCTATCCTATACTATCCTACTAATATTATAAATTCGAAAGTTTGTGAGTATGGATGTATGTGTGTATTATGTATGGGCGAATCCGTTCAACCAATATCGATTAAATTTGGCACAATTATTTCTTATACACCGGAAAAACATATAGGCTATAGAAATCCTGCCAATTCTACAGGAATAGGATGACATTGAAAAGCGCCATCTATTATCGACCTATCACACGACATTAGTCCACACTAGTTTGGAATTGTGTTTAATGTTATTTGTAAACTATTCGTATAATTTTCAAACGATTCTATCTATAAAAGAAAGCTGCCGATAGCGTGGCCAATTAGCCAATCCACTAAAAAATTCGTTAGTATTGCAAGAACAACAGTATACGATCAGATTTGGTATATGTAGTTATTATAAGCCCTTAAGGCAATACCAATAACCAGTATATGTTAAAATGGCAAAAATGTAAGACTGACTTTTTAATAAAGGCCAAGGTAGGGGTCAAAGGATGGCAAAAGTGGATACAACCTTCGGAATCGACGAATGGCGATAAGGGTCATGAGTCATGACACACTTGCGTTTCAATGACACTAGAAGTTTTACCTGATTGTGACAGGCAAATGGGCCTACTTTTACTTTTACCTTAATGCAATTCGCAATTTTAGGTCCCTAAAATGGTTTTTAAAAGTTTGCATATAATCATATCCAAGAGTGATCCTACTGCAGCCCAGATTGATTAAAAAATGAAAGATTGTTCATCGCGGCATAGTATATAACACATATTAAAATCAAGAAATCTATAAAACTAAGCCGATGGCCATCACAAGCATTTGCCTATTTGGGCGAATACTTCTAAGTTAATTTTCTAATTTATAATGTTTATTTATTATTATGTATCCCTAACACGACAACGCACGCACGAATATTTAAAATAATTAATAGAAATATTCCGTACACAAAAAAAACTTCGACAATTTGTTCTACCATTTTATCATTTTCCTTTTTTTATTCTAATCCATGATCTGAGACTACAGCAAATGTTAACAGTCTTTAAAAGACTCGATTGCAGCACACAAATAAAATATAAATAATTATTTATGAATAGGTACTTCAAGCTTAAGAATTTTAAAGATAAACACATATCTAAAATGGTAGTCTAAGGTAAGTAAGGTAAAGTTAAGTCAGTAATATACCAAATTGAAAACCTCTGTTACTATAAAAATAACTTAACATCAGAGTATTTATATCTCATATATTACTCGTGTATTTGCTTTCATAGTGCCGAATTTTATTAATGTTCGTCCAGCGGGTAACCGTAACAACAGACAAGATATATAAATTTCACATTTATAAAACTAGTGGAAGTAATAATAAGGTAATAAGCCCAGTAAGGTTATTGCTCGCTTCTTCACAATAAATTCGCCACGCCACCAAATATATTATGAACATACCTTGAAAATCTTTTATAAGGAATAACTCGGAAAATCCTTGTTTTTTTACGAACAATTTCTTTAATATGATACTACCTATTATTTAATCTTGCAATATTTATTTTTATACCTATATTATGGATTTCTACCCGCAACTTCGCAAGAATTCTATAGTGTATATTTTACTCCAGTGTATAAGGAATAATTGTGCCAAATTTCATAGATATTGGTTTAGAGGTTTTCCCGTGAAAGCCTAACAAACACACATCCATACTCACAAACTTTCGCATTTATAATATTAAATTTTATTTTATATATATTTATGGGTTCTGTCGACGACTATTTAGAAGGTGAAGGTTCCTTAAGAAAACAAACGAAGAGGCTGAGGTTATCTGTGACAAATAAATAATGCCCACGTTCATTTATATTTGAATTATGAATTATAATTTAAGTACTGACTAGTTTAAATTAGGTGTCATTTATCACATTTGTTTTTATAATGGGTGTAACGTGAATTTATCCTATCGGTTTAACTATACGAGTAGCAAAAATTTGTAACGGCGACTTCCTCTATGTGGAAATCAATATAGTAAGCAAATACCGCCCCTTCTGTTCCATTCTAATAACGTTATCCCATTCGACACTGAAAGAAGGAGCAAGAAACACACTGTCGAATTTATCTATTTGGTTTTTGGTTCATATACATCTCTTTGGTTTTTGTTTTTTTTTTGTTAATTTGTGTTTCTTTGCTTAAAAAAATTAAAAAATATATTATAATATTTATAATTAATATATATAAATATATAAATATTACTATGGATTTTGACTAGTTCTTTCAATATTCGTTCTAATACATCCCTTCACCTTCATATCTCCAAACCATTTAAAGTAAACGAAAACAATCTTTATTTATCTGTATAAATTTAACTGCACCATGTCATTGGTATATAAACTTAACTACATGATCTCATTTACTCATACTTAGTTGGTTTCTATATAGCTAGCTTTTTTAAAATATAATTAATGCAATACATACAGAAACATTACCCAAGAAAGATTATACTAAGAATATAAATTAAGCAGTTTTATTAGAGTACTAGCGGCCTGCCCCTGCTTCGCACGGGTATAAAATATATATTCCATGTCAGTCGGTGTAAAAAAAATGATTAAAATCGATCCATTAGTTTTGATTTATTCATTACTGCCCGTGGCCCACAAGCGTTAAATTTGGAGAAAAACAATTTCCTTTCCCTATACCAAGAAGATTTCCTGCTGTCTTTGGAATATCTAAATTCATATTTACTTTTACATTTTCCCTATGTATTTTATTTTTACAATTAATTACAGAATGTCTTTAAACAAACTCTTAAAAGAGCACCATAGCTGCTAAAGTCGAAGTGTTAGGGCGAAGCGCGGCGTCCTCACGGCATTTTAAATCTGTAATATCTCCGAAAATGTTCACTTAAATTACATACTGTAAGCGGCCATATTGATCTATATTAAATCAACTATTTATTTAAGGTACTTAATTGGATAAGGATTAATGCTGTATTGTATAAAAATTGCTTCAAAAATAAGGCATTATTTTTCGTAAAAAGTAAATGACAAAAAACGCTATTGTGGGTTATCCATAAGAGATAGACATATACCATCGCGGACTTTTCTGTAGACCTTTTCAAGGTGTACAAATACTTAATACATCATTTTGATAAATCTCGTAGGGTTTAGCCAGCGTTTGCAATGTAAGCGGAAAAAAATTTAATTATTTACAGAAACCTCAAAAATTACAGTATTTCTCTATTCCATATTGAATGTTATTACACGTACAAACCTTCCTCTGGAATTACTCTATCTATTAAAAAAAACCGCATCAAAACCTGTTGGGTAGTTTTAAAGTTTTATGCGTACATAGGGATATATGGTCAAAGAATTGTTTTATAACTAGCGGCCTGCCCCTGCTTTGCATGGGTATAAAATATATATCCCATGTCAGTCAGTGTAAAAAAAATTATTAAAATCGATGCAGTAGTTTTGATTTATTCATTACTGCCCGTGGCCCGCAAGCGTTACATTTGGAAAACAATTCCCCTCTCCCTATACTAAGAAGAACTATTTTATTTTTACAATTAATTACACAATGTCTTTAAACAAACTGCTGCTGTCATCGCTGCTAAAGTCGAAGTGTTATAGGGCGAAGCGCGGCGTCCTCACGGCATTTTAAATCTGTAATATCTCCGAAAATGTTCACCTAAATTACATGCTATAAACGGCCATATTGATCTATGTTAAATCAACTATTTATTTAAGGTATTTAATTGAATAAGGATTAATGCTGTATTGTATAAAAATTGCTTCAAAAATATGGCATTATTTTTCGTAAGAATTAAATGACAAAAAATGCTATAGTGGGTTATCCATAAGAGATAGACATATACCATCGCGGACTTTTCTGTAGACCTTTTCAAGGTGTACAAATACCTAGTACATTATTTTGATAAATCTCGTAGGGTTTAGCCTGCGTTTGCAATGTAAGCGGAAAAAAATGTAATTATTTACAGAAACCTCAAAATTTACAGTATTTCTCTAGTCAGTATTGAATGTTATTATACGTACAAACCTTCCTCTGGAATCACTCTATCTATTAAAAAAAACCGCATCAAAATCTGTTGCGTAGTTTAAAAGTTTTATGCGTACATACGGAAATATGGACTTGGTTTTATAATATGTAGTGATGATATGTAGTGATGATCTAATAAAATTTATAACACTAGTTAAATGAACTACAGAAAAAAAGGGACTATTCATATTGATAATTATAATTAACACTTTAAGTAGGTATTGTTAATTTTAAATACCATATAGAAATGGGAAAAAAATGAAAAAATATATATTTTGTACTATAACGTATATTTTTACGCAGAATGCAATAAAATATGTATAATTAAAAATAAAAAAATGAATATCAGATTATTTTAGACACACATATTATTTACATTATAATTTAATAGTCAACTAACACTCTTAAAACTACTTCGAAAAAATACAAATAAATAACTATTAGTTAATTTATCTACCTAACACAATAAATACGTTTGTCACTTATTTTAAAATTTACATACATTATATAGATTTGTGCTTATAGTATATAAAATTCATATATCAATTAAAAATTAACGTAATGCCCGTAGCTTTTAGATAAAAATTGGTCTAAATATATGCCTGATGTATGCATCTACTAATGAAACTATTGTATGGCCCATGTAGGGCTAAGGACAGATATTTAAAGAAAATTGTTACCGCATGAAATTTCATTAATCGCATTTCTGAGACCTAACACTCAAAAACTAAAAGAGTCTTAGACCACGTTACACGCGAGCTTCCACCTGAGGCATACGACGGTACATTTATACATGCGTTCCGAATAACACATGCTCAAGCTGAGCATACAAACAACCACGAATGTATTCGTCAATAGAAAATGGCTCCGACAAGGCGAGACGTGCAATGTGCAACTGCGGCCTATATAGTAATTCATAAAATATCATAAAAATAGAAAAGACGCTAGTGGACAAAAATGGTTTTTTTATGAACCAATTACATTATGGGAATACATAAGCTCCATTCATTCATTCCACTGACGGACAAAGGACACATCTCTCTAATTGAGATTTAGAACTACTTCGTGTATCCAATTCGGCGGTTACACTACTTCATTGATATGTAGGATTCCTCGCAATGTTTTTCTTTACCGAAAACCGCATTACATAAATTACGAAACGTAAGTTTTCATGGAATAGTGCCTTGCCTACTCACGTGGTCTCGCCGATTAACAATCACGTCTTTTCGTGCAGCATTGCTTGATATTTCTTTCTATGTGCAACGGTGAAATTAAGAACAAAATGACTTTTAAAAATTTCATAATTTAGGTTCCCTATTTGATAAATTTTTACTTAAAATGTGTCCATCCATAAATAGTTGTTACTAGACTAAAAAACATTCTCTTTATTGTACAAAGACATGAACAAGGGTTGTGTGAGAAATGCACTAAATGTAGCAGCGAAAATCACACGATTTAGTTACAACAGTGCTAAATTGATAACTGCCTGGGTAACTGGGAATTGTAGACGCATTAGTAGACCATTTTGCTATTCTCTTTTCCTCCACATTTCACAAAAAAAGTTAAGCTTTTGGTTCCATTTATTACCATTTGTAAATAACTGAATATTATGATAGGTTAGGTCTTAAGCACTAATTCAACCCTAAAGGTACGCAAACCAGTTGTGTATATATCGTCTTTTGTATAAGTTTTTACGAGAGTAAATTAATTATATATTTTTTTAAATAAGTATATAAAAGTAAAAATGTTAATAAAACCATTGGATGTGCGACAAAATAACGTTAAAGTATAAAAAGTAAATGATAATTACTACTTTTCCTTGTATTTCAATGCCAAGTTTGCAATCACGCAAGATTTGAGTTAATATCTTATGAGCCTTATCAAACCCTTGCCGTCTTATTTGAACGAATACACAAGTTCTTTCTCAAAACGAGCATGGCTGCAATATCATCTGACTGAAAGAGACAATGAAACTAAAAGTAGTCTTTTAGCGTAAGTTATGTTATAGATAGTTCAACTCAGTTGTGCGCGCGGCCCTATGTGCGTGCGCTTGTAAATATAAAACATTCATTCGTGTGTCAGTGACGCGGCAGTCGTTGTCCGAGCACGATGTGTTCGTGTAGCTTTTTCTTACGGTTACAGTCGTTAACAAAAATGTCTATTTATTCACGGTGAAAATGTTAAAACAGTCAGGTAAATATTTGGTAATTTTTTAATTTATATATAATTAACATTTAATAAATAAACATAAAATTACAAAATTTGTCTTTTTTTAAAGAACCCCGCATTTAGCCCGTAAAATAACTGTTTTTGCATTTGTACCCGACTGTACCTCTTGTCACGCAAAGTCGCTGTATATGTACAAGGCTTACCCACACATAGGACCGCGCGCACTTCTGAGTTGAACTATCTATAACATTGTACAGTGTTATCAAATAACATCAAGATAATTTATATTGATTTCTGAATTCTTATCTTAGCAATACCCATATAATATAATAAATAGTTATAAAAATAAGAATACGATATGGGAACCAAAATTGTACTGATAATGATACATATACAAAATCAGTTACCATAGACTGTTTGTATAATTTGTATAAATATTGTTTTGAAACGCTATGCGCAGAATGAGCATAAAAACAACATCTATTATACCTCAAAAGATTAAAATTTATTCGTAGTACCCTTAATTTATAGGATATCTACGTGACTGAGGTTACGAACGAACGTTAAATGTTCTAAACGTCGGCCGTTACATAGCTCCTCGACTATGCAATATAAATTATAAATTAAATACCTTATTTAAATAGGAATACCACGTTTTGTTTTAAATACTTATACAATTACAATTCAGATTCAGATACAAAAAACTTGTCTAATAAATCACTTAACATTTTATAATCCTTACTTATAACTTCACTAAAAAAATACAAATATACTTTACAATAACTTTGTCAAGATTTTCTAAATTTTACTATAGTCTATGATAAATGAAGAGACATGTGCGAGAAATAGTTACATAAAAAAATTAAATGAGTTTTGCGACACATGAATAGTGCTCAAACATACTTTATATAAAGCTCTTTTAATATTTATTATATAATTGTTGATTATTTTCTTTTTGAATTTAGACTAAAGATCTACTAGCTTCATAGCACAACTTAAACATTATATCAGTACATCTCTCATTATAATATTTTCATCAGCTGCAGAATTCATATAAATCTCCAGATTAAATATAAAATTTTCTGTAAAACCTATATTTTTGTACCATTCACTTAAATTTACAATACATCAGTCTTTTTGTCTATAATAGTACCCTAATTGCATTTTGCTACTAATAAAATTATAAGGTACTTACTGTATGACAAAATTTAAAGATGAAAAAATGAGAAAATAATATAACAGCATATTGAGAGAAATAGATAATATTTTGATAGGTACTAATTGGAATATATAAATTATTGACAGACAAACATTATGAACAGTAACTAATTGGAAATGTGAAGTGGTAATGCGATAAAACATAAGCGAGACTGAATAATATTTATAGACCAGGCTCAGGTTTAAAACTATATTATCGTCAATATTTGACTTCATTGAACTCTAAAGACACAAAATGTACTAAATACATTGATTAATGAAGCAAAATAGGAGATGTATTGATTGGCATATATCATCAGCGATAATGGCAACTTTTATATGACGATGTATTTTTTATTACAGCAAGCGTTAACAAACCATTCTCTCTAATGATATTTTTTGGTTGTGTTGTGACATGTCACTAGTTAACGTTCAGTCTAAGTATAACCTAAGCAAAATTTAGAAAAAAAATACAATAAAAACAAACCGAATTAAGTTTTCAAACTGTTAGGAGATTTGCTTTGTAAAATCCGTAATATTTACAGTATAATACTAATTTTTGGAAACAACAAATTTATATTATATCAAATATAGCTATAATTCCGGCAAACAAGCCTGTTCGAAAAGACATAGAACTTTATGTATAAGCTCATACTGTTCAGAGTTCTGAACCATTCCCCCACGATTCAACCTCATGTTACAAACTATGCCTAAAACATCAACTTTCTGTTCATTCGTTAGTTGTTTAACACCATTTAAGATAGCGATGAGGCACCCAGTCCGACCTATACCTGCTGAACAATGAACAATTGTTGGTGGCGAATGATTTTCAATTGTAAAGTTTGATGATGTAGACACACTCACTTTAACAGGACATGCCACATTTGCCTCTAAGGGAGGGAACACAAATTTGGAACCTGGTTTTGGACTGTCGCCACACTTACATTGTTCTTCTTTTTCTTCTTTACATTCACTGAAATCATAACACTCGTCCTTTAAAACGTCTAAACTTAAATTTAATAACGCGTTCACGTCTTTCGGGCACTTATGGTCTGCCCAATTGTGAAACCAGTAATGATAAACAATGAGACTATCACTTGATTCAATGGTTTCGTATCGCACGTCCAATTTTCGTATAGTGTAACCAGATTTTTTTATCATCCCATCATTTTTTATTCTAAATTGATTTATAATTTCACCCTCACTTAAGTTTAACGATATTTCAGTGTAATCCAGACTCTGTATGATTATTTCTTCTTCAATCTCGAGAGGGAAGTATTTTTCACATTTCTGTCGGTTGTTTTCAATAAAATTTGTAAGCATTACTATTTTCTGTATAGGTTCAGTCTCGTGAGCGTCTGCAAGTGTTTGAGATCTAAAATCAATGTTATTCTGTCGGACCATAAGCCAGAAATCATACATGGTATTTTGGAGTGGTCCTTGAGTTGCAATATAGCTGTTTTTGGTATATTCATGCCCCTGAAAAAAATCGAGAATAAAGTTTATAACAGTCGTGTACAGTTCTGATTCTGGATTAATTCCAACGAAGTAATAAAGTGATATGTAGACGTTATAAGATATCGCTTCTTAAAAATAATTGATATCAAAATCTAGAGATCGAGTTATCCAATAAATTAGAAAGCTTAAATATGGGAGTCGTAAATTACTATGGTTCTATCAAAAAATAGAAAAGTAGTTATGAAATAAATTTATATGAATACTCACCTTAATATAATTGGCATTAATGTACCCTTCGCTATTTCCAGTTTCCGCTCGCAGAATAAACCTAGAATGTTCATTAGGAAGGATAGTTTTGTATCTATTTTTTGGATGTGACCCCGATACTATGGGTTTTTCCTGAAAATTCGTAGGCATATCCCAAAACTCTTGATGCAAATTTCTTAAAAGCATTTTCTGATATTCTGAACAGGGGTGAGTAGTAATCTCTGGTAATACCATTTGAGGATTTTCTTTAGAAATATCCTCAGTAACACGACCTAAACAACAATGTTCCCCTTCTGTTGTACTGAGACATTTTACCTTCGAATACCCATTTTGGAATACTTCATTAAGATCTTTCAACTGCTGACGACTTAATACACTTGAGGCATTTTGTAGATGCTGCATATTAGCTAAATATAATCTAAAATCCTCAGACGTGCTCTGCGGGCTTAAAGGTTTGGTGGTTATATTACGAACAAATGACGGCTGAAAATTTGGTTCCTCTTGACGACCAAACGCATATATTATTTCATTTTCTTGATCACCGCAAACAAATGTCAGGTTTTGAGAACATTCTTGATCCACATATGACGTTGACCAAAGATTATCATGAGAACCGAAACCTATTCCTTTTTCTGTGGAACGTAAACGAGTCCTATTTTTGTAAGATTTGGGGATCAAGTTTTCCGTGCTTAAAGATTTTCTATGTTTATCCCTATGTGATACATCTTGTAGATTAGGATCAATTAAAGTTTCATCTATCTCTAAGGCTCTAGGTTCTAGTGGGTGTATGTTTAAGGTTAAAGATGTATTCGAACTTCTTCTTTCTAAAATTCCTTTTCGAGGCTCAGCGTTGTCTATACTATGGTTGCTGTTATATCTGCTTAGATTACAGGTTGAGTTATCCAGATTGTAATTAGAAACACTTAGAGCCCTATTTGTTGATAACTGGGGATTTGACGTGTTAATGTTTAAAGTTAGAGAAGTATTTGAACTTCTTCTCTCTAGTAGCCCTTTTTTCTGCCCGAATTTTGTATCTTTATTTAAAGAACTATTACTAGAATGGCGGCTAAGATTATTATTAGAAAGTATATTCAGTGTAAGACTGTTGTTTGAGCCACGTCGTTGCAATAGACAATTTTTAGATACATCTCCAGATAAATTAGTATTGGAGGAACATATAACTCTCGTGGTTGGTGTCAAATGATCGTTTGGATTCATAGACGTGGTCGAATCTCTTCTCTCCAGAGACAGTTTTTTCTGTCTATGATCAGTGTTTAAACTAAAATTTGATATACTAGTTCTGACTGTCGATAAATTGTGACATGAAGCTCCCACGCTACTTAATGAACAATTCGAGCCCTGAAGACTATGGGTACTTAGCATTAAGCTTTGATTGGAATTTCGTCTGTGCAATTTCTTAACTAATTTTTCATCTTCTGCACTCGGTTCAAAATCATCGGAAGGCACTCCTTCAGGCAGGGTCTTTAAATTTGTACTCGAAACACTTAAGTTTTGTTTGTAATTAAGAATATTTGAGCCAAGAGTTTGCCCGGTTTCCAAAGGAAACTGTCTACTTCGGTCAGTTGGTTCAGAGCCCAAAACACTAATTTCGGGGCCATTATCGTACATATTTTCATCGAACGAACCCATTGTTCGGGATCCCATTCTAGATGTTCCTGGCTGGTATAACATTAGATTAGCATGATTTTCTCTTAAAAAGATGCCACTATCTTGCCCCTTCATATATAATCTGCGTTGATCTGTATTAGTTTGAACAGAGTTATATCCAAATTTAATACCAGATAAGTCATGCTTCGTGCTCTTTTGGACTAGTATTCGTTTATGTTGACGTTTAGGTGTGTTGGGTACTGACACAGAATTTTGCGGAACTTCTAAGGACTTTTTTTGTGGCAACGAAAGATTTACAGTTTCGGAAGAATCTAAAGAAGTTGCTTTTACTTTTAATGTTGGTGTTTTAACTTTTCTTTCTTCAGCTGTTGTGTAAAGCTTCTCAAATTCTAATAATTCCTTTTCTAAATCACTGTCACGTTTAGACAAATCTATCGTTAAGTTACGTAAATTTTTTCCTTTTCGTTTAGCGTTTCTTTCGGTAAGCGTTTCCGCTGGTGTCGTTGCTCCTTCTTCTGATGTCACAGTTATTTCAAATTCTTTAGGTGAAAATCTCGGCATATCTATAAATGACTGAGTATCAGAACTTTGTCGAAGACATTTTTTTTGTTTTAAATCCGGAGATTTAAGCTCTTCATCAATTTTTTCTTTTTGATCAGCATCATACTTAAAAATAGGTCGTTCACCAGATGGCGAGACCCGATTAGGATGGCGATCCATACTTTCACAAGATGTACTAACTTCTTGATTTTTGTACGCTTCGTTCATTTGATCCTTCATTTGCTTAGCTATCGGTAAACCCAAATTCTGTTCAATTATTTTAGCGTTATCTGAATCAAGAGATATTGATTTTAATCTCTGTCGTCTCGCTTGGGCAGAAATAGAAATCGGTGTCAATTCCTTTTTTTCATTTTCGGCCTTTTTAGCTACTTGTAAAGAATCTATTTTGGCACAGCAATCAACTACGTCTTTTTCTATTACCTCTATTTTAATACCAGACTCAGTCTCTTTGATATCATCACACTTGGTTATATTTAACTCAACGCTTTTATAATTTGTTTCGCAACTATTATGTCGCCTATACTTTTTAACGTCCTTGTCGGCAGGGGGAGTGAACTTTTCTTTTTCAATAGAATTTCTTCCTCCATATCTTCTCAGTTTCGGCGACATTCTAGCTGCACATTCTTCGGTAGCATTTAAATGATCGAACGTGAAATAATTTTCTTTATTATGACTAAGAATCTTAGGACTAGGTCGAGCACTGAGAACTCTGGGTGAGCTAGGTTTTTCGGATAGACCATTCGTTCGGTTTCGATGATCGCCAAGAGTTCTAGGGGATTGTGGAACTTCCGCATCCCTAGGAGTTTCAGGGAAAAACTTTGGCGACCTCACAGTGTCATAGTAAACTGATTTAGGTGACGGTTCTGTGAAAAACATAGGCGAGATCATTTCAGGAGGAGTGAAGAAACGCGGTGAACTGACACTATCTGCTAAATTTTTGGGCGAGAAATCAAATTTAGATGATGCCGTCTTTTCTTTCGCTGAACTACATTCCAAAATACGTGGCGAATTTTGCATTTCCGACCTTTCCTGTGGGGAGTCCGTATGCGAACCTTCGCTTACGCTGCACATGTTCAGTCTTGTGCTAACAGATCGAAACCTTCTTAAATTACTGGGCGACATTTCTTTATCACTTTCGTGGGGAGACGAAGGCGCTCTTTCGCCCATTTCATTTGATTGCTCGCCTTCACCACTCAATTTTCTCACAGATTCTGTGTCAAAGCCGAAAACCTCAGACTCTACAGATTTCGCACTACTAACAAATGGTGATTTGTCGTCTTTCTCTAATGAAGGCGATCTCGTAGCACTGTATTTTTTCGCACGAGACTCTCTTTGCAATTCGACTCCTAGATCAGAGTTAACGATTTGAGCTAATGGTCTCGGGATTGCTGAATATTTGTACTCAAAAGGACGTTTATGCATCCACTGTTCTGGCAGCGGCAATTTCGGGATTCCACGATACTCTACTGGTGCCTGTCGTGATCCTTGAGAACAAGACGGTTGAGGTGTATCAGACTGTTGAGGGATTGTATTTTGAGTACAGTTTTGAACAATAAGGATTTGTGATGGTGATTGTGAGTTAGGGGTTTGCTTCGAATCAACAGGGGGGTCTGGTGCAGGCGCAATGGCGAGACAAGCGCAGGCGCGAGAAGGCTCCGGAGGAGACCCCACGCGGGTGATACGCACCGGTCCACTACACACTATTTGCACCTGAAAATACAATTTAATTAACCTTTATGGCTTATTAATTAAAAAAGTGATTTGGATAGATACTACATGTGGTATCCGGCTGAGTAGAATAAATCAACCTCATTTCTTACCGAAGTGTCGTAAAAGGCGACTAAGGTAAGTTGACCCGCCGTGTGGTATCCGGTTTAGTAGAATAGACCACCCTCTCTCTTACTGAGGTGTCGTAAAATACGACTAAGGTAAGTTCATGTCAGGCAGGCGGCCGGTCGTAAAAACGCAGCCAAATGATGTAACAACATGTTTATAACATGTTGTTACCGACCCCACTTAGAGTGAGATAAGGGCAGGAAGGTGATGATAAGTTTTGTACCTGGGTTATTGGTGGTTGGTGGACAGGCGCGGGATCTGTCTTGGAGGCGCGGCGGCAGAGTGCGAGCAGAGCGAGCAGCGCGGCTGCCAGCGCTCCGCACACCCACCCTGCCTGCGCGCCCCACATGCCACCCCCCTCACATCTGATAAGCAAATACATTTCGTGATACTTCTGGAACAATACTAAGGTGAGTGTAACTCGAGCCATGTGAGATTATCTAAAACAAAAATAATAAAATAAATCACAACATACATTTCACTGGCAAAACAAAAAACTGCTGCTTTACTTTAAACTAGAACTTAATTATAAAGAAGGATATAATTACTAATCGTGGTATGGAAGGATAAGGATGGTATGGATAGAAGATAAAGGAATGAAATTCATTTTATAATAAATAATTAACCATCCTTATTAATAAATAATTACAAGTTATTATAATAAAGAGATTAATAATTCTCTATTAGAATTCCCATAATTTCAGAAGATTTGATCTATGCCTAAAATGCCTCGCTCCAACCTTACTTGGGTGTTAGAGTAACCTTGACTGACACCATGGAATTTGTTTTTGATTGTGCTAGTTATGCATGTAACAAGACTTTCTAAATATCTGATTTCCTTGGTAGTGTAATTTTTATGTGTCTTGAATATTTCAAATATACTAAACAAGAAAAAAAAAAATACTTTAATTGTATTATTCAAAAGTTTCACAAAAACTCCGAGTCATAGGTACTTAAAAGCTATGTCTCATGATGTCTCTCATCACTGCCTACCTTCCACGATTCAATAATGGTATTAGTAATTATTCTATTATGATTTTCGTATCACAATTACTATTTCAACATTAATTTTTCAAGATAGTTTTGATTACAAAACAATAAAATTTAACACACTTTTGATGTGTAAAAGGATTGTTTTAAAAACAATAAATTTCCTTTTACACATAATATATCATGATTTATATCTTAAATCTACACAAAAATAATTAATTAATACTCTGTATTTAATATGTAACTCACTGAATTTAAAATTTAGAAAAGGCATCATGTTATTTGCGTGTACACATATGTAGCAAACAAATTTTTTAAATATACACATTTAAAAAATAAATAAAATAAGTAGATGTCATGTATGTAGATAGTTATCTTTTTCCAATCTGACAGTAATTACTGATTTCCTGTGTTACTGACAATTGCTTCATTTATAATTTCCTAAGGATCCATTTAAAAGAATAAATAAACTTTATTAAAACCTCATAAAAGTAACTCTTAACTCGTAAGTTCTTAACATATATATTATAGATAAAGATATTAAATCAACAATAATATTAAGATGTATATAAATTAGTAGATATTATTCCACAATCTCCAATGTGCGAGAGAAATTCTAAGACATATATATATATATATAGTATTTGGCTCTTATTAAATAAAACTATTACTAATACTAAAACATTTTAGATAATTGGACTATATGTATACAAATCTCAACATAGAATTGTGTGATAATTATAAGCATGTCAAGCAAGCAATCATTTAACTTACTTCTTTCTAAAATTTTTTTGTCATTCTTCTATGTAAATTGTTCAAATTTAAACACGAACAAAAACACCTTTATAAGTGATTGTTTTCTTTCCTTACTGTGCTAAAATTCTGTTCTATGAATTTACGATTAATCTTATTTAGCACAGACAAGTTACCACATACAAAGATAAAATATAGGAAATATTTTGTAGAGCCTCAATTAAGAAATAGATAGCTAAATATTTTATAATCGCGATAAAGTATAATATTTTATTTATCATAAAATAATTGAGCAACGAAACGTTGACGACACGATCGTATATCGCAATGTGTAAAGTGAATTTCTATTTGTGAAGCTGACTACATCCATCGATGATATTCATATACCATATCGCAATACGAATATCATTATCGTTGAATTGACATCTATCCACTACGTACTGTTCTTTGTTTTATGAAAATATTTACGAGACCTCCAATTCAAGGGTGTAGAATTGTACCGATAAGTCCTTTGAAATGATACGACAGATTGTTTGTAATGTGATAATTTATATCGAAAATGTTCTCTTGAGTTGCGAAGTAGCGTTTTTCTATAGCAAAACATTTTAAAATAACTTACTGTGCATCAGAATGGTATGTACAATTGTGGGTTTCTTCGCTCCAGCGTGTCGTATATATGATGACGCTGTGAAATTACAAGAAATCACAAACACGGGACCGACACTAAATCGCAATTTTCGTTGTCGTTTTTAATAAATATCACACGTTTTTATAGCCACTCGCCCAATAAGTTTTGACGTTATGTGAGTCGGCCATTTTTATTCATTTCCCGACAGTTTAGTGCTGCCAGATTACGAAGCAAAATTACCCAAACTTCGGCAATATTATGCTAATATTCATATTATTTTTTTATTTAACGAAAATTTTAAAGAAATCATAAAAGATTTTTTTATCTGATGAAACTTAATATGAAGAAACATTTTAATACTTTAGACTACTTTTTATTATTACCTTGACAGGACTAATAAAATTAAATGATAATAATCGAATACTGTTACGGTATAGAGGAATATTATTGACAAAATTTTCCCAGGAACTAAAGTTATTTTCCTCCCGGTTTACGGTGAGATTCCATTCAAGCCTTGATGTGCACATGCGCTCTAAAGTAGGCCACTAGGCCATCGACAGCTCCTACAAGGTAGCTAGGTCATCGTTCACACAGCTACCTACCTATAATACCTAATTGTTTTCTATGTAGGTCGCAGAGTATTGAACTACATAAAAATTTCCATAATCGTTACCTATTAACCGATTTAAGTTTAATGTTTCGGTTACACCAAATTTGTTTATTTACCTTGAGACTTGCAATTTTATTTAATTAAATTGTACTTGTATAGTCACATCATTTAATGTTTTTATAATACTACTAGTTGTCCGGCCAAGCGTTTAAGCGTTACAAACTTTACAGGATCATCCGCTGGGTCATTCTAAGTATTGTCTGTGAATTTCATTAAAATCGGTCTAGCCGTTTCTATAAAGTCCATCCAGACAAACATTAAAATAAGGGTGTAAGGGGGATACTAGTTCCAATCAGGGATGCTCCCTGCATATAAACAGATGAGGCTCTGGCGACCAGCTACTAGCGATTTATCAGTGGCTTGATGTTTTAAATCTATAAGTAGTTCAGTTTAGTTGTAAAAACACTAAGTTAAATTACTCGGAAAATAAAAAATAATTTCCCGTTGAAAATTTGAAATGCACTTATCGTTTATGAACTGGTGGTACACGCGCAGCTATTCGCAGTAATATTGTAATTTTTGATTTGTGAATAAATATATATTATTGAAATAATCCCTTAGACCTTAGTCCCTTTCAGCATGGTTTTATAAAAGGGAGATCTACTATAACGAATTTAATGCTATTTACAGATTTCATATCTGAGAAAATGGATAATCGTGACCAAGTTGATACAATATACACTGACTACAGTAAAGCATTTGATCGAGTTGATCACAATCTTCTTCTGCTAAAACTAACCATGGCTGGCATTAGAGGAGACTTATTTCGGTGGTTTTCATCTTATGTGGCAAACAGATCACAAGCTGTTGTTCTCGATGGTTTTACTTCCACTTGGCTAGACATCCCATCAGGCGTACCGCAAGGTTCTTTACTAGGTCCTTTATTGTTTACTATTTTTATCCGCGACATCGACGCTTGCTTTCAGAACTCAAAATGTTTACTTTTTGCAGATGATATGAAAATATTTAGGGTAGTTAATAACTCCGTAGATCAAATGCTTCTTCAAGAAGACTTATGGAGACTTGATGAGTACTGCTATACCAAAAAGCTAGATCTTAATATATCTAAGTGTTTTGTCATTTCTTTTACCCGTAAACACAACGTACATAAATCTGCATACAAAATTAAAAACCATGTTCTTAGCCGTGTAACCGAAATCCGAGATCTTGGAGTTATCATTGATAGCAAATTGATGTTCGATAAACATATAGATCATATTGCTACCAAGGCCTCTAAATTGTTGGGTTTCCTGATTCGTACTTCGAAAATTTTTACCAATCTTAAAACGATTAAAGTTCTGTATTGCGCTTTAGTAAGAAGTTGTTTAGAGTATGCTTCCCAAATATGGAATCGATTACGACCTATACATAAAGCGTATAGAAAATATCCAAAAAAAATTCCTTCGTTTTCTAAAGTATACATTTAATCTTCAGCAATTTTCTCAATACGATGCTATGTGCGCACACTTACATCTACTACCACTTAGACTTCGAAGAAATATTAATGACATAACTTTTTTGCTTAATTTCACTACAAGTAAAATTGAATGCCCACATCTTTTGGAAAAAGTAGTACTCAGAGTACCAGTCAGAAGAACTCGATTTGATTCTCTGCAACATGTACCGTTTGTTCATACCAGATTCAGACGAAATAGTTATCTTCTTATAGCACCTTGCATTTAATAAATTATGTAAAAGTAACGTAGATTTAGATTTGTATAGTACTTCTGCAACCTCCGCTCGTAAACTTTTAACTACATATTTTCTTTCAAAAATATAATGTAAAATTTTTATTACGTATATATATTATATTTATGTATCCATGCTAGCATATGTATATATTTATCTTCTATCTGTGAAAACTTTTAATTGGCTTTATTTTGTAATTTATTTTTTGTATCTATTCTAATGTAATAGCTGTAAGTTTTCCTTATAAAATAAAATAAAAATAATTATTTTTGGAGAGTTACTGTCTGAGATTTCTGGAAATATGTGTAACTTACCAATCCGCACTGGAGCAGCGTGGTAGGTCTTAGCTCCAAACTGTCACTCCAACGGAGTGAAGAGGCCTCAGCTCAGAGATTCTCAGCAGTGGGATAGTAACAGGCCGCTACTTATACATGTGAATGCTTTAAGCGTCAACAGTTATCACTATAATCTCTAAAAAAAAATTAAAATTTCCTTTATTAACCGATGGATTTCCAATGCTGGACAAAGGTCTCTTTGAGGGATATCCAAATGGCACGATCTTGCCGTTGGATTCAAGCTGCTTCCCGCGATCTTTTTGAGGTCGTCAGTCAGTTTAAATTTATATTTTAGTATAATATTAACGAATATTATACTAAAATATAAATTTAACCGCCGGTGGTATCCGGCTGAGTAGAATAAAACACCCTCATTTCTTACCGAGGTGTCGTAAAATGCGACTAAGGTAAGTTGACCCCCAGTGTGGTATCCGGCTGAGTAGAGTAGAGTAGAATAGACCACCCTCATTTCTTACCGAGAGGTCGTAATAGGCAATTAGGATAAGTAGACGTCAGGCAGATGCTCGATCGTAAAATACCTAGTCAAATCATTTGTATCATTTAACAACACGTATATTTTATGCCGACTCCACGTGGAATAACGACTTAATGTAAATAGTATTAAGAATTATATTTTTAAAGAGCATCCGTCGAGTTTCTTGCTGGCTCTTCTCGGTAGGAACAACTTTCCGAAGCAACAGTAGCAGAGTTGACGTGAATCGTCAAAGCACTTGTTTACAAGTTTATTTGAATAATGAATATTTTGAAATTTGAATTTGCATATATTATATTAGATATATTATAATATTAGTTCTAAATGGGTCCATACGAAATAAAATCAATAAAAAAGTCAGTTTATTAAAATCTCTTTAATCTTATCAATAATTATATATGAATCATACATTTAGGTGCAGTGACAACTATCAACAAAGTCTTTAATAATAATACAAGCACGCTTTGTATCACAGTCATTTACATATTATTCTCCCACTGTCCAAATAACTTCTAGTGTCAAAAGAAAAGTGCAATGGAAATTATTATGGAGTATTCGTTACATGTTACTTGTGAACGCAGTGGAAGCGGAACACCCAGTAGGTGGACAGGCGACCTGTAAAAGGTCGTATAACGTCGAAGTTCTTCGATGAGACTTATTTCCCACAAAAGACGTCTATTGGTTGACGAGAGAGAGATAGAGAGATGTTACTAGTAGATTCTAATTGTGATTACTGCCTTTTGGTTCCATAACAAAGATGTCTTTTAATTGGCATTAGATGAGAGATTTAGAGATGAAATCCAGCAAAATCCCTCAAAATCACCAAAATCTTTTCGTTAATTTACACATAATACTGAGATTTGATTAGAAGTTTACAGACAGACAAAATAAAAAATTTCACATATTGCAATTGGAACCAAACGACACAAGACAGTAAGGTGTATAAATTTAATGTTTTTATTTATTTATGATTTTATTTTGACGTAGTATATAAATATCCTTTGTTGTTCACTTTAAAAGGTTAAACGTTTGATTAGTTTAAAAATTATTACAATAAAATAAAGCGACATTATTGAACATTAACATTTACTGACTAACAAAACTTTACGAAACGATCAAGCAAACATCAAACATTGTACGTCGGAACAACGGCTGGACTGTCACCATAAACTAACTAAAATCAAAAATATAAGTCCAGTACGAAGCAAACAATATAACGATTACATTTGAAAACATAGCTGTAATATTCACCTTAAACACTAATATTTCTTACCTACTAATTAACTAATTAGAAAAAAGCCTTAAAAAGAAAAATAAATCGTGTTTAACACTACCTTATAAATTTTAATAAAATACTCGAATTTCAGTTACATTATAAAATGATATTATAATAGAAATTAATACATTTCATTTATTAATTAAAAAGCAGACTCTTTTATTTAAATAGTCAAAATTTATCTCAGACCAAAAAAGTGACACCAGTGACTTAAAAAATAAAAGTTGTTTATAACAAAAAAGGAACTTCCTAAATTAATAAGAAAAAATACGTTTAAACAAAAATAAAATTCAATTTCATAAGAACGTAAAAATAGCACCTAATTTAGACTCAATTCACGGTATTTTATGTATAAAATTAAGAGAATAAACAAATATTTAATATTGATATTAAAATTAAGAAATTCGACAGATCTAATGTCAATTCATAATACTGTTTATTTTTGTGGCATCCCTTTGAATATTCATCCACAAGCCTCGATGCGAGACGCACAAGGTCTGATGAGTGTTTTGATGAGTTTTCAGGAGAGCGCGAAGATTTATAAACTAACCGGGCTAAAAAGTATTGTGGTTTATATAATTCTAAATGAAATATTACTAACATTGTAGCAGATGCTTAAATCTTTCGATTCCTTATACTTAAAATATTCGCCTTTCGAGTAATGACTGAATTAACGGCTAAAATATTGATTGTCATGTAAGCTTAATTTTGTATGATTATGAAAAAAGTCACATACGATCTTATGCAACTCTGTATCTGCGTAAATAATATAGATATAAACATAAATCATAGCCCATTAGAAATAATTCGACGTACTGAAGCTGGTTATGCAAAAAGTGAATTTGGTCTGAAGTTAACATTCGACTTTATGCGTCTCGCATCGAAACATCAAACTAACAAAAATATGTTTTGTACACCCTCTTGTTAGATTAAATTAAAATTAATTATATTTAATTTTTTACGTACGTACATAATTTCATAAGATCATATAGTATGCGCTTTGTACACGAATTTCATGAAGTCAAAGAGAAAGTTACGAGTATTTATTTTTAATTTGTAAAACAATCGTAATAGCGTTAAACCATAAATTAAAATTAAAAAATATCAAATACTGCATTATTAAAAGTCATTACAGAGGCACTAAATAAATAGGACATAAAATATTACATTGTCATTTTGTCATGTTGATCCTTGACGATTCAAAAGTGCTTGAAAGAGTTTATTTGAATAAAGATTATTTTAATTCGATTTAACTGTAAAAATCGATATTTTGTCGTCTGCTATGATCCTGAGCAATGTTTACTTATAAAAAGTGCCCATTGTGTCAAATTGGGAGCTAAGTCTATAACAGCAGTAGTAAACCGTAAGAGAACTAGAGATTTGGTCGAATGGAACAAATCTGTAGTGGTTAAAAAGTCTAGTACGATAATAAAACTAGATGATATAATAAAGACCTACATATCTTTTAAACATACAGTTAACCAGCATAACATTATATGCAAACAGCTGACTAATAAACTTCATGTTACTTTCCATTTATTGATGCAAAATGTTAAACAATACAAATTCCTTTTAATTACTACCTACGATTAACATTTGGCAAATGTCGCTCTTTCAAAAGGCAGATGGTAACTAGAAAAAGCTATAAGATTAAAATAATTACCCTTAATATCTAAAACATCGACTGTATCAATCGATGATGTAAGTATATTTCATAATCTGGTTAAATTAGCCTTAAACGTCCTATCCTTAAACTTATCTTGTATATTACTAATCTTAAGAACTAAAACACCTGTATTAGATGTCTGGGTGTGTCAGACAGAGGGTCATCCAATATAAGGAGCGCATTAAATGAGAAAAAGATGGCGGCTCCTGATGCTAAGTGCCATAAGTCGTGCGAGTCGAAAACACGCATCGCTGAACATATCTCGTTGCGAGTACGAGATTGTGCTGCTGTTTCCTGTGAGAAAATATACATATGACAGTAAAGAATAGCTGTGGTAGCCCAGCGGTAACACCGTGCGCCTCTTTCGAAGAGGTCTAGGGTTCAAACCCGGGCAAGGCAACAATGAGTTTTCTAGGAAAACTTATGTGTCTAATTGAAAATGAAGGAAAACATCGTGAGGAAACCTGCATATCTCTAGAGAATCCTAGGGATATGTGTAAACTACCAATCCGCATTGGAGCAGCGTGGTAGGTCTTAGCTCCAATACTTCTCTCCAAAAACGGAGAGAGGAGGCCTATTCCCAGCAGTGGGATAGAGTAACAGGCCGTTACTTAACAGTAAAGAGTGATTATGTATACACATTTTTGCTTCCTTCCTTCCTTCCTTAACACCACTAAGAATTTTTAATGACGCAAAATAACTATTGCTGAGCCAAGTGATTGCGCCACGATTACAAAGGTTTATAATTTCTGGTACCAAATTTTTTTAATTTTTTTTACACTTGCACACACGGTCGTCCGTCCCAAAAGTAAGTATCTTAATACTTGTGTTATGGTAGGCAGACAACTGGTGAATATATACTTATATATTTTTTAAATACATACTTAAATATAAATATACACCCAGGCTCAAATACCAACAAATTCATTTATAAAAAATGTTGGCCGTCGGCGGGAATCGAACCAGCGATCCGCGGAGCTGAAGGCAAGGTCACCCACTGCTCCAACGGGCCAGGCAAATTTATATAAAAATAGTTTATATAAAATTATGCGCATCTATAATTTTTACTGAACCAGTTCTAGCTTCATTAATCTTATTGATCCTTGACGATTCGAAAGTGCTTGAAAGAACTTATTTGAATATATTTTCTGAATCTCGGAAACGGCTCCAACGATGTTCCTGAAATTCAGCATGTATGGGGCGAAAAATCGATCGAGCTAGGTTTTAATTTTAAAAAATCTCGTTTTATACCTGTTTTTGGAAACTGCTAAATCAGGAATTGGAAGCTTATATTTTTGGATGTCAAACTTAATGCTGTGATAGCCTAATGGTAACGCGAGGACCAAAGTTCGAGATTCCAGATTCGAGTCCCACATGTCACCAGCACATTCTTTTTTTTTATTTGAATTTTTTATTATCTTCTAAATTATTAAATTATCAAGCGAGGCTAAGGCACCCAGGTGCTATTAGTAGAACGATAAAGCATGTGATGAAAAAAATTTGGACTCTACTTACCGACCAGTGAGTTTTGGCGTCCGAAAATAATATTCCAGCTAATACCCACGTGCCGTGTGCCAGAGCTAACCATATCCACGCAGCTATTGATATTTTCTCTCTGTGAACCAACTTCATCACAACGTAACCAATGGTGTATAAGATGGTGTTACCGAGCAGAACGGCGAGAAGATGACGAGCAAAGTCCTTTTTGTGTTCAGACAAACTGCAAAAGTTAAAGTTTATTTCGTCACATTAAATAATACTAAATAAATAAATAAATATAAATATATGGGACACTTACACACACGGTCGTCCGTCCCCAAAGTAAGTAACTTAATACTTGTGTTATGGGTGACAGACAACTGGTGAATATATACTTAAATATTTTTAAATACATACTTAAATACAAATATACACCCAGGCTCAAAGACCAACAAATTCATTTATAGAAAATGTTGGCCCTCGGCGGGAATCGAACCCGCGACCCGCGGAGCTGAAGGCAGGGTCACTACCCACTACGCCAACGGGCCAGTCAATACTAATCAATGTAAGAATACGTATTGATTATAATTTTTTTTTTTATATTTTGTCATTGATAAAAAATTCAAATTAATTACACTTGTATTAATAACTTGGACTTAAAACGTTTCAATATTCAGTGGCCTTGGGTTTGCACAAGTAACTTAGTGTAAACTTAATTAGTAATGCAAAACAAACACATAATATTTTTCAGTAGTTGAACTATGTACTGATATATTTAATTTATAAATATAAATGATCAATATTTAAAGTCTAGAAACATCTAGAAGACTTAGTCATCAGACGAGGCTGATGTGATGATAGTAATGCCAATCATTAAAAATACACTTATCAAGAAAGCTTATTATTGGTAATATTTAAATGACAAGAAAGCTTAGACTTAAGTTGCAACCAGCTAGATTATATTGTAAGCTTTTTATTTTAAAGTATATATTTCTCATCAACATTGTATCACTAAAGTTGTAATTTTAGTTAAATTTTGTAATCTTGAATCCTACATGTTATTTAGATATTTATATTTCAAAAGAGTGACGCAGAGTTACTTGCTGGTTTTTCATGTAACAGCACTTTTACGAACCAGTGGAAGCTTAATTACAATTTTGACGATTCGTAAGAGCTTGTACAAGCCAACTTGAATAGAGAATAATTTTTTTTGCATCTCGCAATCTTACCCATAACCCGCAATAATCCAATTTGCGATATTTGCGACCGTAAGTAAAACCGCGCGCGCTCGATACTGCGGATTGAACGCAGAGCGCCCATGCTGTTTTATGCCGGTCCACGCTTTGTTGGCAAGCGAGTGATCTGAAAATAATATATAAAGTAAGTGTAATATACAAAGTAAGTCCTTACTTCATTGTGTACGTACGTCAAAAAATTGTGTACGTAAAATCTTTTTTTACAATCAATTCCAACTCACCCACTCTAAGTCTGCCTACGTAATATATTTTTAAAGTGAGGTAGAAGCAAACTCCAAAATGACATATCGTGAATATGGACCAGAAGGTTACAGTTGGATACAATATGCCAATACAGCCTGAAAAAAAAATACTTATACATTTCTTTCTGTTTAACAATTGCCTAATAAATAAGTTTAATAGAGATAATCCAATCTTAAAACGAGTTAAAAAATGGAACAAATATGATATAAAAACTTGAAAAAATATTCAAAACCAATAAATTGAACTATTAATACATTTACTTTATTTGCATAGCAACATGTATTTTAGAAATAGTATAAAATATTATGCCTTGAGATTGAGGTGATTGTTTTAGAAGTTAGAATGGATATAGTAAGCTATGATTCAATGATAGATATATGACACATCTATAGACCTATAAAAGTTAAATGATCCAAATATTGTTTCCATATACATATATTAAAGGGATTATGCATCGATATAAATGAAAGATCCCACGCAACTTGACCGTGATTATTTTAAATGGTAACTTTTTATGAAATATACACATAACATTAAAAAATTATAGACCTTATCTTAATTTATTGAAAAAAAACCACGTAAAAGTCCTTTCAGTATTTTTTATACTATATCGCGAATAGACAGAGACAGACAGACGGACAGATAAACATGGCGGAGTAATTTTATTATATGTTGTAATGAACATTTTCGTGGAATCAAGACGAAATTGGATGAATTACGGCTAGCAACTCTTCAGACTAACTACGATATGATAGTAGGTACAGAAACCTGGTTAGACAACACAATTATGGACAGTGAAATCCTATCTAACAATTTTAATATATACAGGAGAGATCGGCAATCTACAAACCAATCTACAAAAACGGGCGGAGGTGTTTTAATTGCTGTCTCGAAGAAGTTAGTATCGTGGAGAGTAGAACATTACGAAAGCATGCACGAAATTATATGGGTAAATTTAAAGTTTTCAGCCAATGGGATATCAAAAAACATATTGGTTTGCGGTTTATACTTACCGCCACCTGTTAGAGAAGACAAATTGAACTCAGTTTTAGACCACATAGGTTCCATAATTCAGACTTACCAAGGTGACTTTCTTCTCTTAGGTGACTTTAATCTAGGCTCTATTAGTTGGACATGTGATGACAACAATAAAACAATCCCATTGTATTATCATAATACTTTAGGATATTCATTAATTGATTTTCTTGCTCTTAACAATTTAAGTCAATTTAATAACATAAAAAATCACAATGGACGCGTCTTAGATTTGATTATAGCAAACTTTAATAATATTAAGGTGACAAAGTCTGAAAATATATTAAGTAAGCTCGATCCTCATCACCCAGTTTTAGATTTAGAAATAACAAACTTAACAACTAGTTTCCTTAGTAAAAAGACCTTCTCTACACGTTGTTTTAAAAAAGCTGACTATAACATAGTAAATTCGGAATTGAGACGTGTCGATTGGGATTTTGAACTACAATCTTGCGTTAATGTCAATATCATGGTTGAGAGATTTTACAATATTATTAACGCAACTATTGAAAAAACTATTCCAAAAAGAAAAACTAAGAAGAAGTTCTATCCTGTATGGTTTACTTATAACTTATTAAAATTAATAAAAGAAAAAGAAAAAATTAAAAGGAGATTTAAAATTTATAATAACCCTAGGGACGCAATGGAATTTATACTGGCGAAAAATAGAGTAAATTCTTTAGTTAGATCATGCTATTCAAAGTATATTACTTGCACTGAGCTATCTGTTACACAGAATCCAAAAAAATTTTGGTCATACGTAAAAGATCGCAGAAATATTTCCTCTGAGTTACCTTCCGATATGATGTTGGATGACAAAATTGCTAATAATGGTAAAGATATTTCTAACTTATTCGCAAATCACTTTTCCTCTTTGTTTATTGAACCAAGTAAAAGTTTAACTACAGATAATCCGGAAAGTTTTGTACAGGAAAGTTGATCTAGTATTTCAGTAAGTGAACGAGTAGTTTCTCAAGCTCTTAAATCTATTGACCCTTATAAAAGCGCTGGACCTGATGGTATCCCTGCACTGTTCGTTAAAAAAACATAAAAATCTCACCTTACCATTACAAATTATCTTTAATAAATCACTGCAAACATCAACTTTCCCTGATGTTTGGAAAGTCGCCCACATATTACCGATCTTTAAAAAGGGTGCGAAAAATGATATTCGGAACTACCGCCCAATATCCATTTTAAATGTATTTTCAAAATTATTTGAATCCATAGTATGTCCTGTACTGTCACATTACTCCAAAAATGTAATCTCAGTCGACCAACACGGCTTTTATCGGAATAGATCGACTGTCACGAATCTTCTTGGTTATGTATCTGACATTTCAAAGTGTGTGGATAATAGGAAACAAATAGATTCCATTTACACTGACTTTAGTAGTGCTTTCGATAAAGTAGACCACAATATTTTAGTCCTAAAACTATATGGGTATGGGATTCAAGAACCACTTCTTTCCTGGTGTAGATCGTACCTGGTGTAGAGCCCTTAATTACTACCTTCTGAACTCGGTTTGCAAGGGCAAACCGAGTTCAGAAGGTAGTAATTAAGGGCTATACGTCTGATCCTATTATGGTCACATCTGGAGTACCTCAAGGGTCTCATCTCGGACCAATTTTGTTCTGTCTATTTATTAACGATATCACAAATAGTATACGTCATAGTAAATGTTTTATATATGCTGATGATCTAAAATTGTATAGGGTAATTGAGAAAAATGAAGATAGTCTTCTGTTGCAAGAAGACCTTAATTCTGTACAGAGTTGGTGCGACAAAAATAGAATGAAGCTTAATGTCCAAAAGTGTTTACACATTAAATTTACCCGCTGTAAAAATAAATTACTTACGGAATATTTTATCGACACCCAGAAGCTCAAAGAAGTCTCGGTAATTCGCGATCTTGGTGTTTTAATTGATAGTAAGCTCACGTTTAGTAATCATATAGACCAATGTGTGAACAAGTCGTGGAGGTTGTTGGGTTTCATTAAACGTAATACAAAAGACTTTAAAAGGACCGATAGTATTATCATATTGTTTAATGCACTTGTCAGAACCATTTTAGAATACGCAGCAGCTATATGGAATCCACACTATAAATCATATACAGACAGAATAGAGCGTGTCCAAAGATCTTTCACTAGATACCTTGCTTTTAAAGATAACCGTTGCCCATATAAAGCAGATTATGAAATTCGATTAAAATATTTTAATATATTACCTCTTGAAAAACGCAGGCGAATGTCTGATCTTATAATTTTATACAAAATTCTTAATAACCAAATAGATGCCCCGGATTTGTTATTTCATCTAAATTTATCTATTCCTTACAAAACGCCCAGACACCCACTACAAAAAATTTTCGCACCCGCATTATCCAAAACAAATTTAGGTAAATTTTCCTGTATAAATAGATTAATGACAACCTACAATAGTCTATCTCAATATGACATTGATATTTTCCATGATAGTTTAATTAAATTAAAAAAAAATATTAAACAATCTTATTTAATGAGTAATTAGATTTAGCAGGTTTCTTTTGTTTTTTGGTTTTTTGGCAAATATTCAAAAATATTTCTATTTAATTTGTATTGTTTTTTTTTTTCTTCAAATTTGTACTTCGTTTATTTTCATTGATTTAATGTTGATATTTTCTGCAACAACTTTTTTGCATGCTTGGAATTAACTTGTTATTTTTGTTCGTTAGCTATTGTTTATGTGAAGGTTTGAGTTAAGTAACGTTTAAAATTATATTGTTACCTTGTAATGACTGTATTGATTAATCTTTTTACATGTATAGAGACCTATTTTTAATGCTGTGTATACCTATAATAAGTGATTGTAACGGTCCCTGTCCAATTGTTTATGTAAATTAGTAATTTATTGTTATGATTGCTGTTGGTATATCTTTTAAAATAAAATAAAATAAAAACAACAGTAAAAGTTTGTTTACATTAAAATTCTTGTGATAAAACGCTTACCGATAGCCATCAATAAGGAAAGGAGCATAAATGTTGTATGCGCGCTTGCATTCACATCGGCATGGCGGCTCTGATATAATTTCACCATACACAACACTGCGATAACATACATGAACGACGAATCTAAAGCAGACAATTTAGAGCGTAAATAAAACATAGTACCCCAGTGACCGAGACTTGCTCGGTAATTTTTTTAAAGGTATAAAAAAATCAAAATTGAAAAACAATTAAAACAAAAAAATTTAAAAAATTTGAGTGGGTGGGACTCGGTATTTATATTTTAGAGAACGCCCGTTCCCCGAATAAGCTACGCTGACTTGACAATATGTGGCAAAAATAGTGTTTTATATATTAAATTAATATAATATTATAAAATAAATTTTAATATTTTTTAATGCCCAAAAACAGGGACAAAGATAATTTTTTAAAATAAAACTTAGCTAGTTTAATCTTTCTCCCCCAAAATCTCCTGCTTGCTGAATTTCAGAAAAATCGCTAGAGCCGTTTTCAAGATTCCGAAAATATATATATTCATACAAGATTAACTCATTTAAATATTATAAATATTTAGATTTAAGAAATTAAAGAAATTTGCATATAAATTAGCCTATAAGTGTATGTGGCGTTTTTGAGTATCTATCTGTTAAATCTTACCGAACTGAAAGTTCATTTTATTAGGACAAAGATGATAACAAGCTGAAAGTAAGCCTTCCATCACGAGCGCCAATCCCATTGAGTATAGCAAACCCCGGTGCTCCGGAATGCCAAGCCTCTATAAAGAAAAAGATTAGCTTGGATGGAGATTATTAGTAGCCATACGGTTAATAATACATTCGCTAATAGTAGGAAATTTTGGTCGCTATCGCATACTCGTGCAATGGTCCTTCGAGTCGGATTAAAGCCACTAGCTGATGAGTATTTAAGGGGATAGTTATTCAAAGGTGCATTATTGAAAATTGTATCACGATCTAAAGCTAATTCGAAGTCTTGTCTTCATGAATTTATCCAAACAAGGATTAGAGGCACTAGAATTTGATTTTTGTGAATAATTTATTATTAAAAAATAAAAAGAAACCCAATTTACTAGTAAACTAAGTTTGACCAGACAAAGCCTACTTTTCAAAACAAAAACGTTATTTGCGTGTAAATAAACAATTCCATATAAAGTGATGATAATTAATAAGATATAATATTAATAGACGTTTATTTTTTAAATGTGTATCTAGACTATGGATGGACTATGGTAAGAAGCTATGTGGTCCGCATTAAGTAATATATTTATTTTATAATATCTTACCTGATTATTGTTACTTCTAAATCGTTTCCTACATTTAGTTTGCAGCATGAAAACCAGTCCTAAGATAACATAGCCAATGTTGGAGTACACGTGATTAAAGTCTGCGAGTATGCCCAATGGATGGGCGCAGAGGAAGTTATAGTAACACACATCCTGATCACCCGTTTGGAATATCAACTGCAAGTGAAATATTGAATAGTTTTTATACATTCCTAGTTACCATAGAGTTTTTAAAGAATTCGACAGATTCCTATTTTGACTGAGACAATAGTTGATTGCAATATATAAAAACAACAGAACACATATTCAGAACCGAATTCAAAGGTTAAATAACAGTAACATTATTTGTATCAATTTTAAGTTAGCCTTACAGAAATCCTGCAAACACACTATCATAGATTACTCTGTTACTACATTTATTACTGCAATGAAATGTATTTATTTGCGAAACAGATCCAAATGTCTACATCGAATTAGGTACTAATGAAACATAATTTCTTCAATAAACTTCCGATTACTTTATATTACGAGCTACTCACAATTTAATAAGCAACAATGAAATTCACAATATAAAAATCACACGTCAAAACGATAAAACGAATCAAATGATGCGTTCAGAAAATGTTACTAATAACTTACTCTTTGATACATAATTAATAGCTGTACAACTGGCAAAGCATACACTACAGCCACTGTGAGAATACTCCAAAAGTATCTGTTGAAATAACAAAAAAGAATTAAGTCCCTTATGCGATCTACTACGTTAAGAGATAAGTTGGATATGTTAATTAAGAGTATGATATACTATATCCTCCTGCCCTTATCCCACTCTAAGTGGGGACGGCACAACATGTTATAAACATGCTGTAAAATGATTTGGCTGCGTTTTTACGATCGACCGCCTGCCTGACGTCAACTCACCTCAGTCGTATTTTACGACACCTCGGTAAGAAGGAGGGTGGTCTATTCTACTAAACCGGATACCACACGGTGTGTTAACTTACCTTAGTCGCCTTTTACGACACCTCGGTAAGAAATGAGGGTGGTACTATTCTACTCAGCCGGATACCACACGGCGGGTAAGAGTATGATATAAATTCACAGAATTACATTGTATTTATGCCCTTGACCACTTCACTTTATTAGTCTTCTATTGGGTTAAAAAGTTCAGTATAGCACAAGCTTCTTTGTAAGTTAAGGGCTAATAGTAATGGTAAGGGCTACGTTGTTAAAATTATTTTTTAGCACTCCAATAATCACTTTCAGTTATCCAGAAACATGTTCTTAGTAAATTATTATTCGCTGGGACAGTAAAGGAAAATAAAAAAAAAAATAATAGGAAAGAATACTTTGTACACGGATTCAAATTGGATCCTAACGTTGACTGATATGGAACGCTTAATTTAGTCTTAAGTCCGCCTTTTGTACTTTTTATTTCTGAAATTTAGATATAAAAAGCTGTTTTTTTCAATGATGATGATTAAGGTTTATGAATAGAAGACATAAGCGATCAGATGCTGTGATTTATATTACCTATTAGACCGTCGCCTTTGAGCTACAGAGCGTACTCGACTAAGTCCAGCCACCGTTAAAGGCATGGGAAGCGACCTGTTAATGTCCGGTTCCGAATCTAATTAACAGAAAAGTAAAAATCTTTATAATTTCCTCCTTTATCATTCAAAACTAGAAAAGTGTGTTTTTGTACTGACTATCCATTATCTAAGTTAAATTTTATTGTACGCCTGTTTACGACAATAACGTGGACGAAAGAGTTAGAAGAAAAGTGCAGAATGCATACATATTCGTTTATAATGCACAAAAAATATATTAAATTTATAATCACTACACACTGACGTTTCCCTAAAGAGTGCAAAACTTGCTTCTTTCTCTTCGTCAATCGATGGACGTCCACTACTGGACATAGGTCTCTTTACGGGCTCTCCAAACCTCACGATCTTGTGCCACTTGGATCTAGCAGCTCCCTGCGACCTTTATGAGGTCGTCTGTCCATCTTGTCTAACGACGCTGCATTTTCCGGTGTGGAGTCGGCATTCCAACAACTTGAGACCTTGTTACCCAGCGGTTAGCCCCACTATGTACGCCACCCATCGCCACTTAAGCTTCGCAACGCGCTGAGCTATATCGGTGACTCTGGTTCTACTCCTCATTACTGATTTGATCACGTAGCTTAATCGCTCACTGAGTGCACTTTCTGAACTTTCTTAGGAGGCCCATAGTCGACTCCGTCAACGTCCAAAACTTTCTGTGTTAACATTATCATCGCATCCAAGTCAATTAAGAAGTTAGAATAATGTCCAAATAATGCTCATAATGTCCTTTTACATACAACAATATAAAAATATAATGCTTATTAATTTCCACTTACCTTCGCTACTGTCTTCTTCTTCAAGAGGTACAATGTCGCTCGTGCCGGGATCGGCTTGAGAGCTGGACGGACCAGGGGGTTCCTCAACAGGTATTTGTTCAGCTGAAATAAAACTAAAATATGAAACGAAAACTCCAATTGGCAGTTTACACATTGCACGCTGAGTATTAAAGTGACCTAATTCAAAACAGTTGTTTTGTGGTAAAATGCAATAAAGCGTAGCATAGCGCCTAAAGGCTCAGTATTGAAGAGATGAGTCTGTTTAACACTGAGCCTTGGAACGAGGAAGGGCAGGAAAACACAAGCTTTTGTTTAAAAGTAGCGTAGCGTGATAGCATTGAAATAAGTATAACAATATATCTCAACTCAATTAAGCCTCATTTTGAAGGAGGTCAGTTTCATAGCAACTGTGCGATAAATATTTTTTTCAATTCTCAACAGACATACAGATTTTTTTTGCTGTTTTCTATAACTGTATAGGGCGTAATGATTCTAGATTCTAGATTTAAACATGTTGTTAAATTATTTGGCTAGTTATTTTTGACCGGCTGTGTGCCGGTCGCCTTTTACGACACCTTGGTAAGAAATGAGGTTGTTCTCATCTACTCAGCTGGATAACACTCGGCGGGCCAACTTTGCTTAATCGCCTTTTACGACGCCTCGATCATATTCAAATTCAAATTCAAAATATTCTTTATTCAAATAAACTTGTAAACAAGTGCTTTTGAATCGTCAACTCTAATGCTGGTTCGGAAAGCTGTTCCTACCGAGAAGAGCCAGCAAGAAACTCGGCGGTTGCTCTTTTAAAAATATAATTCTTAATACTATTTACATTATGTCATTACTGTCTTGTACAGGTTCAAAGAGAGCTATATCCACACATTCTTATCTTCTAAATAATCTTCAAGAGTATAGTAGGCTTTCTGTATCAGCCTCTTTTTAACAGTGTTTTTAAACTGCTGTAATGGCATAAACGAGGGAGGTCTTTTCTATTCAGCCGGATACCATAAGATGGTAGAGTGTTTAAGAAATTAATCAGAGATAAAATCTGAGAATTCTTGGTAAGGACCACGCGCTCTATCTATTAACTGCCAATAATTAAGTACAGGATATCGTCAGGCATAACGTACAAATATCTTAGTTAAAACGTACATTGTCTACAGGATATAGCTGTTCCAACAGGTCCTAGCAGCGCTACTGATAGCATTAGCGCAAGAACAATAACTGCACCTGTCACATAATCCGCATAAGACACCGCCGCCACCGCTCTAAACCTGAAACAAAAGCTTTTAAACATGTTTTGCAATACCAGGTTAACAAATTTTTTTAAACTATCGTAAATGGTATTTATATTAAACTAGCAATCGCCAGCGGCTCCGCCCGCGTGGAAAGATTAAAACCGTAATATAGTTTTCTGATAACCATAAGAAATAGTTAAATTGGGTTAACCTTAAAAGCTAGACATATGCTGTCGCGGACTTTTATTTAGAATTTTTAGAGGGGAACAATTTTGTAATACATGATTTTTTAATTTTTATCACCATTTACTCGGCGCACGCAAGGAAAGCTTAAAATTTTGCCGTTTAAATTTTTTTGCTGCTCTGCTCCTAGTTATCTTAGCGTGATGTTATATAGATATATAGCCTATAGCCTTCCTCGATAAATGGACAATCTTACACTGAAAGAATTTTTCAAATCAGTCCAGTAGTTCCTGAGATTAGCGCGTTCAAACAAACAAATAAACTCTTCAGTCTATATATTAATATAGACCGGTAATGTATTACTGTATAACTAGCTGTACTCACGTCTTATTTTGTCAGAGTTCCCACCGCGATAATGCCGTATAAAGAACTCATGGAGAAGGGCCCCGTATGGGATTGAAACTAGTCGGGCTCAACCGATAAATAAAACGTGAATATAGCCGATTTCTATACATTAACCATTTTAACATACTTTACATAGCTTGATATACTGAGTAAATGCTACGCAAATGTGTGCCAATGACAATGTCGAAGAGTTCATTGCATATTATAAAGGCTGAAGAATTTTCCAGAATAATTACGTATACAATAAAGCCAACCTTAACCTTGAGTAGATTTCGAGTGCTTCTCTAAATTTCAAATTCTACTTTAATGGTTCGTGTATTCACAAATTTTACTACTAATATATCTTGTTTAATGGTTGGATAAGTAATAAAATTTATATTTTCAAGATCAATTTAACTAGGTATCATGTCTCTAAAAATATCTTACTTCTTCAATTATTCTCTTTTTCCGTCTGTTACTCAAAGGTTTACTGGAAGAGATCCCGTTTCGGGATAAGTCCGTCTTTATACATGTGCTTTTTTTTTACTTTTTCTTTCCACTCTCTAAATATATGTTAAAAAGTAACAAATAAATAAAAAAATATAACATGTCATAAAAAAAATTTCAACTCACCGTATCATTTTTTCCCGACTTTGTGATTTATTTTCTTCGTAATCAATTCCAGTACATTCCGCATCGCTTTCTTTAACAATGAATACTATGTAGAAACCGCGCGGGAACATGGATTGCTGAAAGAAAAATGATGCTATGTTTACCTCACTACATAAATAAATAACAATTCATGGTTAAATTATGTAATTCCTTGAATCCAATAGAAGTTTGGGCCTCATAAGAAGGCTGAATCGCTCATTGGATGATGGAGCGAGCTATGCTCGGAGTATATCTACATGATCAAATTAGAAATGAGGAGATCCGTAGAAGAACCAGAGTTAACGACATAGCTCAGCGTGTCGCGAAGCTGAAGTGGCGATGGGCGTGGCACATAGTGCGTAGAACCGATGGGCGTTGTGGTCTCAAGGACTGACGACTTCAAAAAGGTCGTGGGGAGCCGCTGGGTCCAAGCGGCACAAGATCATGTGGTATGGCGATCCCATGAGACCTATGTCCAGCAGTGGACGTCCATCGGTTGACAAAGAAGAAGATGAAGAAACTTACAGTAACCGTGATGCCCCCTTTGGTGGTCATAGTGAAATGATACCCCTGGTATAACATGTCCATTTCGTTGTCAAACACTGGGCACTGCAATGATGGGAAATTAATATGGAAAAATCATATGAAACAATTGAATATTTTCACTGAAAAAAATAAATTCAAATTGTAAAGTATTAATTCCGTAGATTATATTTATAGAAGTAATAAATAGGGAATACTATACTACCAAAAATGTTAATAAACAATTGAAATACTTACAGAATTATTTTGTATCGATACAACAGTACATACATCGTCATCAGAGTCTATCATCAAAAGGACACTTTTTGGTATTGTGTAATTGAATCTAAAACAATCATAACCCTGCTAATAATTTTTTTTATACTATTTTATTTTGTTAAAATACGACTAAGATAAGTTGATGTCAAGCAGGCGGCCGGTCGTAAAATACGACCTATATAATATCTATCGATGAAATCTGTGTTTGCCATTAGGGCTATATTGCTTAATATGGTCTCCGGCTGAATAGAATAGACCACCTTCATTTCTTACCGAGGTGTCGTAAAAGGCGACTAAGGTAATTTAACCCACCGTGTGGTATCCGGTTGAGTAGAATAGAGCCCCCTTTTTCATACGGTCATGTTACATATACCATGTTATGCCGACACCCACTTAGAGTGGGATAAAGGCAGGTGAATGATGATGATTCCATTTTGTTACAACAATTTTTACTGAAGGTACAGAAACACTGAATGTAGCTTATAGTTTAGAAGGGGAATTAAAGTAACGGCCTGTTACTATCCCATCGCTGGGAATAGGCCTGCTATTTCCATTTCTGGAAAATCGGTTTTGAGCTTAGGCCAACCACGCTGCTATAATGAGGATTGGTAGGTTACACATATCCCAAGAATTGTCCAGATATGTTGTTTCCTCAGGAATTTTCACTGAAAAACGTTTTATAAATTGCAAAAATCAATTATGTACATAAGTTTCAACAGAAAAACTCATTGGCCTGTTCCGGATTTGAACCCGTAACCCACTCAAGAGTCATAAAGGTCTCACCGTACCGGCTATGTTTTACTAAACTTAAGTTATTAAATACAAGAAAAGTCGCGGTCCGATAGTGGATTGATAGTCACAATGAGCAAGGCGCTTAAAGGACCTGCTGCCTCATGTTGGCTCAAACTAGTTTTTCGGGAATCGCGTGGTCACAATTAAATGATCTGTTTTAGCTAGATTTGATGTTGTGTTGAATTTATGGCGCCTGTTCAATGGAAGTCCTAAAAAAGGCGAGTGTTCGTCATCATATGCTAGTCGCTTTATGAGCACCATAACTGCACGATGGACGTTTCTATCGACGGAACGGATCGAAATCACGATCGCAGTTGCACATGCTGCAAAAATTGAATCACGGCTTCAGAGATAATACTTACTTGAGTTCAGCACGTGATGAATTACCACTATTCAAAATCCTAGGGTTGTTGTCGAAAGAAAAATAGTAATACTTTGGAGTACTGGGAGTCACATTTAATGATACTTCCTGAAACCAAATTTATGATTTTAAATAGCTTTGCAAGCGGTTTCGTCTGCAGAAAATTTAGTATCACAAAATTTTGAACAAAAAAGTAGTTATTAGGAGTTAACCATATGACAGAGAGACATGTTCTCGCAAACTTATTCAAATTTTATTTCGTTCTAAAAATGTTACATAGTGATAGTAAAATGATTAATATAATAATTGTTTACAAGATGATTTCTTACAAAGCGAATTCTCCATAAATACAGTCCGAAAACGATATTGCGTACAAGAAACAAAGTGTGAATATGTGTGTTTTATATCATATAAATATGAAACTCCCAAAGAAATTGTACAAGTACCTGATCCACTAATACGTAGAAATCGTGGACGCGTCTTAGTTTGATCTTCACAGGTATATTATTTAGGCTTGATGTAGCCAACGTCAAAGTTGGTGGACTTTGGTATATTATGTCTAAGGAAAAACAATAATAATTATTCAATCAACCAATGTTTCAAATAACTATCAAAAATATACTATGTTGTTGCTGGAAACATTTAGCTGGGGTATTTCGGATAAAAGCTGGTAACACTAAGGTGGCGCTGTCTTGACTCTTTTCCTAATTCTAATCTCCTCTTCTCTTATTTAATTACGCAGAAATACTCCGAGCATAGTATGCTCCTAAAACCATCTCTCGCTGATCAACTCTAGAGCTTGCGTATGAAGCCCATACTTAGCAACCAAGTTACAATGCCATATGTTATCATAGGCAACACACAGTGTTCTAAGACTTTAGTCTGCGCTTTTTTATAGGCATTACCAATTGAGTAATACATGTTGGTTTTACGGACACAAACACAATGAAATTTGTTCTATAAATAAAGATAACATTATAGCAATGGAAGCGGAAAGTAATATGAATCAGAATAAGCGATTGCCGCTTCCATGTTATTATCCTGTTTATGAAATCATTTCGTGTTATCTAATTGTAAAAAATGAAAGGGTATTTTATTATATTATGTACCTAAATATAGTATTAGGCCGTCCACACATCTCTCGAATTCTAAAAGGACATGGCGGGAAATTTTCTGCTGCAGCGCATGATAAATTATTACTGTCAATTAAATTCATACGGCATGTAATGTTACGAAATAAAATATTATATTATGTACTTTAAAATATTATTAGACCTCCATATATACCACGAATTCTAAAGGGACATGCAGGGACATTCTTTTCTGAAGTATATGATAAATTAATGCTATATAATGCTAAACAATGATAAATAATGCCAATTAAATTCATTATGCAATGCTTGAGTACATACAATTGGTACCTATACTCTAGTTCAGCTATGTAAACAAATAAACTGTATGCACAATATTGTTTTAGCAATTTCTTGACTTTTTGGTAATCTTACTTATGGTACAAATTTCACGATGTAGGACCACGCATATATACTCCTCAAAAGATTGCGAGATAGTTGTTTGTTTCAAAATAAAATCGTATTAAGTCCAAATTACTAAACATAGGTACTAATATTATAAATGCAATAGTCTGTTTGTCTTTTATTTCATACTGCTTGATCAACTACTATTGTCGAAATTTGGCACAATCAAAACTTAGAATTAGGGTAACATATAGAAATGAACTATTTTTCTGCAACAGGAAAAAACACATTACATTATTGAGGGTATCTAAAAGCCTAAATTGTCGCCGATTCATAGATACTACTATTTTCTACGTATAAAGGGCTCAAGAAACTCACTTGGCCCAGCGTCGTGCGGACAAAGCGTGCGTGCCATGTCATTAAACTGTAGAACAGCCGAGCTCGTGGAAACCATAAGCGGGAGTTCCCAAGATGACACACCTAAAATTATTACAGACTAAAAAATCATATTTAATAATTAATTTATTCAAAGATTGGTAGAAAGAGGCTGCGACTACACTAGACAGCGACGCGACCAGCGATTGGTGAGGGATTAAAACAAATACATTGTCAACGAGCCTTGTCTCTATACTATTTGCTAAGTGTCGCTAGCGATTTACGCTTGTGGGTGAGGCTATATTAGAGCGACGCGACTTGCGATTGATGAGCGAATAAATCAAATACATTGTCAACAAGACTTGTGGAAATACTGTTCTCTTAGCTAGCGATTTAAACTTTAATCGAGATTCGCTCAACTCGTCGCATCGCTAATCGCTGCTTAGTGTAACCGCAGCCAGAAACCGGATGATCGTCGAATAAAATTTAAAAACGTTTGGGTAATTACGCGTAGATCTTTTCCTTGAGTCTCTGAATACTTAAATAATAAAATTTTAACTATAGTACCACTGATTTTTTGCCACGCCATGTTTTTTATTTACTGTGAAGCTCTATAGGTTTATATTAACTGAGCGGATTATTTTACGGAAAAGTCGCAGGTCCCGGAGAAGAAATCTGCCATACCCCATACATAATGTTATTGTTGGCTCTTTCTGAAGATATTGCTTTTATATAATTATCAAGATCAAATACGTAAGCTAAATCGCATATAACGATGTAGACAATTCGATGTAAACAACATATAATTATTATTATTAACTATTATTAACAATATATAACTATTAATGAAATTGCAAAAGATTGATAATTGTACATAAAAATAGGTATAAAAAATCTCGTAAATTTAACACATTTTTGTCCAAAAGTAATTATGAAATCATAATTGATTTGTGTTATGTATCTCACTCCGCAAAGTAAAGCCTAATTCTATAAATTACATTTTTGTCCTTCAAAAAGCCAGCTATGTGGGAAATCCAAATCACGTTATACGCCCAAACTCAGTAGAGGCCTAACTAGATGGATTGATGACGTTATAAGGATAATGTTGTATGGGTTATGATATAATTTACGCAAATTCACATTGCAATTAAGCAACATACAATTTATATAAAATAAGGTAATGTATTGTAAATTATCATACCTTTCTGTTGTGCAGCAGTGACGAATATAGGACTCTCATAATTAAGAGTGACATTCGAGCTGACGTGGACTCTAGTCGGATAGATCACATCCGACGTCTAAAGAAAGAAGAAAAAATTAAAATATAATAGGAAGACGGTTAGTACCCTAAGCTATGGGCGTATCGAAGTACGGGCAAGAGGGAGAGCTGACATACTTTTGTGGAACTATTTGTATATGCATATAGCATATGTTGTATCCGGCTGGATAGCATTGACCAACATCATTTCTTACCGAGGTGTAGTAAAAGGCTACTAAGTTAAGTCGACCTGCCGTGTGGTATCCGGCTGAGTAGAATAGACCACCCTCATTTATTACCGAGGTGTCGTAAAAGGCGACTAAGGTAAGTTGACCCACCGTCTGGTATCCAGTAGAGTAGAATAGACTAGCCTCTTTCTTGCCGAGGTGTCCTAAAATAACACTAGGGTAAGTTGACGTCATGGAGGTTGTAAAATACGCAGCCAAATTATGTTACATGTTTATAACATGTTGTGCCAACCCCACTTAGAGTGGGATAAGGGCAGGAGGAGGATGATGAATTGTACAATAAAGTTTAAATAAAAGAATATGTATGTATATGTGTTTTATACAAAACCATGAGCAAAGTTTTATCAATCTTACCTCTTGAAAGTCAAGTATATGTGTTGTTGTAGAATTTACAATCACATCTATTATATCATCATATTTATATCTGCAAAATAAAAATATTATTCCATATAAAATCATGAGTACCTTTTTTTACTGAAAGATATTATTCCTATTTAAAATATTACAATAAGATATACATAAAAACGATATGTAAATGCCTTTAACCGTTTATTCAAAAATATTTTTTTTTAAATACTTATGTAAATTTTACTTATAAGTAAATTGCTTAAAAATTGTTGTTCTGTTCCCAAAGGTAAAACAGAGATTTTTATGTATGTTAGCCCAGTATATACACTTCGATTGAACTCAATTTACTAATATTGCTCTAGCAAATTCGCTTATCACTATGAAAATGTGATAGATGAACTTACACATCTAGTATGAATGAAGGTTATCCAAATTTCTAATTTTTAACTGTTTCGTAGTTTTTATCATAATCCTGATTATGACAATATTGATTCATCATTCTCCTGCCCATATCCCACTCCAACTGAAGTCAGCACGACATGTTTTAAACATGTTGTTTTACAACACTTCGGCAATAAATAAAGGTTTATTCTGCTCAGTCGGACACCACAAGGTTGGTCAAATTACCCTAGTCGCTTTTACGACACCTCGATAAGAAATGAGGGTAAAAAATGCAAGTCAGTAGCACACATTTTATAAATTCTGTACATGTACTCTACATGTAAAAAGTTTTGAGTAAATCTATTTTACTGAGGTACCATGAAAAATATTAAGGAAATGCAGAGGAGTTGATGGTTAAAAGATTTGAAACACAGTAACAATACCAAACAAATCACCCTATTTCAAGAATAAAGTAACATGTTCTATGTATAAAAATAAAATATGTTACTTTATTGATTGAATGGGCTGACATGTATCATTAATGTTCACATTGTAACCTACTAATATTATAGTATAATACTAATAGCCGCGTGGTATCCCGCTAAGTAGAATAGTACCACCCTCATTTCTTACAGAGGTGTCGTAAAAGGCGACTAAGGTAAGTCGACCCGCAGTGTGGTATCCGGTTGAGTAGAATAAACCACCCTTTTTTCTTACCGAGGTGTCGTAAAAAGCGACTAAGGTGAGTTGACGTCAGGAAGGCGGCCGGTCGTAAAATACGTAGACAAATCATAGACCCCACTTAAGAGTGGGATAAGGGCAGGCAGATGATGATGATGGGGTGACAAAAGTTAACATTGTAACCTATACTAAGAATAAAGAATATGTTTCATTGAGCTATGAATGACTTCTCTATGGAAAGGCTGTTAATGATTCTGTGTAAAGATAACACACAGGAAGTAATGAATAAATATTTTTGTTTAATACTTATAAGGAACTATAAAACAGTCTCATTGTTGACTTGTATAAGCTACATTGCTTGCATTAACTTATGAGTAAAAATACATTGAATGATGATTAAGTAAAAATGGTATTACCCATTGTTGAAGGAAATACAAAATTTTACTATGCAAAATATTAGCCCAGTATCTTTAATATTTAAATGAGTTAATTTTGTATGTATATATATATATATTTTCAGAATCTCGGAAAACGGCTCCAACGATTTTCTTGAAATTTAGCATGTAGGGAGTTTTGAGGGAGAAAAATGGGTCTGGCTAGATTTTATTCTTAAAAAAAATTATTTTTTCCCTGTTTTTGGGCATAAAAAAACAAAGTTTACTTTTCATTTATTGAATATATACAACACAATTTTCGCCATGAAATGTCAAGTCAGCGTAGCTTTTTTGTGAAACGGGTGGTCGCAAGAAATTAAAATACCTAGTATCAATCCCCATCTACCCCTTTTTTTTTTTGAACTACCTTTTTTTTTGTAAAAAATTACCAAGCAAGGCTTGGTCATCCAGGTACTATATACTGATCAATTGTAGATAATTAGTTACAATTGATCTACTTTCATCAATATGAAATATCAATAGCAGTGTAAGCATGACATACAGATACACTTTTGTATTTATCATATTTGTTTGGCTGTGAAGGCCTAGCAGTGCGACCGTGTGAATCTCTAGAGATGATCATGGGTTCAAACCTGGGCAGACACCAATGAGTTTTTCTATTAAAACTTATGTGTCTAATTGATAATTGCAATTTATCACATGCTTTTCGGTGAGGGAAAACATTGTGAGGAAACCTGCATATCTCTAGAGAATCCTAGGGATATGTGTAACCTACCAATCTGCATTGGAGCAGCGTGGTAGGTCTTAGCTCCAACCCTTCTCTCCAAAAATGGAGAGAGGAGGCCTATGCCCAGCAGTGGGATAGTAACAGGCTATTACTTACTTTACTTATATTTGTTTGGATAAATGATTTGATTTCTCTCATGTTTATATTGGTAACTATATGCTGTTGGTATGGTAAATTAGGATCTTGTAGACTATTTATTTAATAGGCTAGGCTTACTGTACATACAATTGAATCTAAATTGTATAACATAAACTAAGATGTCTGGAGAAAATTCTCACGCCCAGCATCAACTATAGCAACTAAGTAAACTAAACAAGTCATAAACAAATATTTGCTGAATAAAATGGTATGGACAATTAATGAGGAGGGATGAAAAATCATGTGACCAAACAATACTAAATATGAATATGAATATGTATGATCTAGATTTTACCTGTGACTTCATTAGAGTGGACTGTTGTAGTGTGATAGGTGTATAACAGATGGGGCTTTTCTATGTCATCCTATTTCTGTACAATTAACAGTATTTCTATATCCTATATGTTATTCTGGTGTATAAGGAATAATTGTAATAAAATAATAATCAATATTGCTTCAGCAGATTTGCTGTGAAAGAGTAATTAGTTACTCTTTCTCCTAATGCATTTATAATATTAGTAAGATATAAAGAGAAAGATAAATATGACATGCATATAAAAGTTGTAGAGGTGAACAACCAATTGATATCAAACCCTGTTCAATGCCAATAAGCAGAACAAGATAATATTTTCTGGAACTCCTTTAATGGACCTCAGTTTGGCATCAGTCACTCACAGATAAAAAAAGAGTAACAACTCTAACAAACCACTCATTTAAAAATGTAACAAAAAATTTAAAAAATGGAAATCCCCGCCAAACCCGCTAAAACCCGCTTCGAAAATCTATATCGTATAATAATGTACCTCTCCTATTTTCGAAAATCTGCCTCGACATTTTAAAATATACCATAACCGTCAGCTATCTCTAGCTAGCTAGCAATAAAAAATTTCAGTTTTAAATCGAAATCAATCATCCTGTAAACCTAGTAAATAAATGTAGTAGCAAGAAAATTATGAATTACGTACGTGTTATTATAAATGAAATTCTTTTGATCAGTATTTTGCCAAGATAGGTCATTATATGAGCAAAAGACACCCTGACTTAAAATAACTATGAAAATAAGCAGGTGCACCATAGTAAATTCACTTAGAAGTTATAATATTACGTTTACTTAACTAACACAAAACAACTTTTATCACAAATGACAAACATGCCAAGTTTGAAGTTACAAGTAATCAGTGTTGCCAACAGTTCAATAAGCTTCCCACTAGATTTAACTTTCAAAACCACCAGAAAACCACTAACAAATAGAAATTTTACACTCTAAATGACCGCTAACCGCTAAATTTTCCACTAAAACATTTTTTGTTTTATGAAAGAAAATAAATGTACAAATAATTAGTTTCCTTTATTATTACTTATTAAAAAATTAACAAATTAATATCACAAAATTTACATTTCGCTACTTGACCCGTAGTATTTCAGATACCTACGAGCCAAGAATCCCGTTGCGTATATTGTGATTTTTGCATAGTTACGCGTTAATAAATTCGCTCAGTTAATACAAACCAAAATTAATAATTATGAGCCCATGAGCGTTACTGAATGATGAACCCTTCTAACATCTAAGTATAATTATTCAGAAAAAAATATGAAGTGAGAAATCCCCGCGTATAAAGTATAAGTTTAGAAAAATATTAGGAGGAAAATCCTCGCGTGTAGAGAAACGTAGACGACTAATTCTTGCCGATCAGTTATGCCTACTCAAGCAAAGTAAGTATCTCATCTACCAGGTATACAAGCTAAAATCCGCTTTTATTTTCTAAAAAAAAAACATTTTTCATAGGAAGGAAAAAAGATAACTTCATTCAAAATATACATTTTTGTCATCTCTCAGGTAATATATGGATAACATACCAAAAAAATTTGATCGTTTTTCGAGGCAAACCACTTTTCGAACAAATTTTAGACGTCTCGCGTAAGAATCGAATCTAGCCTTTTTTCTCTCATAGCACCTCACAATTTTATTATCTATCGGTGGTAACGGTGCACTTCGATAGTTTCAACAGATTTCAGCACTTTATAATAGATAATTATGCCCCGCTGATGGCAAAGTGATTACGTTTTGAAGGTCGAAGGTCCGTGTTGAAGGTCGGCCGGAATGAAACCACGGTTTTTTTGTTTAGGATTCTCATGAATTAGGATTTTGTATGAAATGACAAATAATGTTGACTCAATATTGTTGACCGAGGTCGTACTCTAAAAAATAAAAATATGGCATGGTCATATCCGATTCATATGTTCATTAACATTTAACACCAACTATGATCAAACAGAGGACTTAAGCTTGTACACCAATGTATATATGCATATTCAAAAAGGAAAACGAACAGATATATAAAAATCATCGTAAAATGGAAGTAAATCTAACTTTTAACTGCTAATATATTTTACCAAGACCACCAAAAAAAACCACTAGCCACTAAAAGCAATATTTGGCCACTAAGTGGGTACTTAAAACCACCAGTTTTAGTGGAAAATCCACTAAGATGGCAACACTGCAAGTAATCAAGTGACAACTGACAAGTGACAACAACTGTGACAACTGACAGGTGACATTGGCACTCTATGATTTCTATGATGATCGCAGAAGATAGTAGCCCGTAGGGGATGGTTTGCTTTAATAGTTTGTAAGTGGCTTTACTAGAAACTGTACTACTACTAACGATAGTAGTCTATGCTACTAACTAAATATTTACTAACAATAATCATAAAGCTTAATAAGTACTGACAGTTGCCCCTTTCCACTTGTCCACTGTTTGGTCTACACTTCAAAATAAAGGTTACAATTCAGATGTGAATTCTCTCCCTATCTCTTCAACCAATAGATGCAAACCGTAAAACTTAGGTGACATGCCACATGACCAGACCCCATAGTCTTACGACGACAACATCAAGTGGCTTTGCTTTTTGCGGTCCTCTTGTTGTCGCCATTAACTTCCGCTTTGTATTTTATAGCAACACAGTCATGAAACAAGAGTATCGCGCCCTTTTTGATTAAAATGGTAACAACACTGTGACGTGTTGTTTCCGGTTGAGTCTTCCTATTGATAAAACGTTTCAGTGACAGTCAGTCTTTGTTCGTCATTCAAGAGAAGTGCATCTCGGAACGGGAATTGTGGTATTCCTATTATATCGTGTTATTGTATATAGTGTGCGTTAACACTCTGTCCATCGAAATACGCAATGTAGGAGCATTAGTTAAGATCTTCCTACATTGCATGTTTCGGTACAGGTTAGTAATTCTATCACCAATGATCTAACCAATTCTAAAACCAAAAGATTTCCCGTAACAAATTAATGTTAATTGAATTGCACGCCGTTGATATTAAAGCCGAATCTAAGTCAATCCGTAACTTCAAAGTGTTATGTGTTAAGTGCTTAAAGTGCATGTATAAGATTTGTAGTCTTACAAATATTATATGCGAACAGCCGCGGTTTGTCTGTTCGAACTCCTCATTATAGCTTATTTCTTCGTTATTCAATAGAAATAAGAATGTTATTACATTATAAATTGCCGATACTTTACAATTAGCATTGCATTAACTTTATCATTGATTGAAACAAAATATATAAAAACTTACTTATATCTTACTTTAAAAACTTACTTAACTTTGTTTTGCGATTACAATCAACTTATCGTTTTTAATTACTAGAGTTTTCCCTTGCCTTTTTTTAATATGGATTTTATATTTTAAATCAGAACTAGATTTTAGTTTTCTCAGTCATTTTGACGTATTTTTGGAAACTTGGCCGGACTTGAGCTTGGTAGAATTCCATAAACATTTTTTTTGATGACACAACAGCATAAGATTTTAAAAAAAAGTTAACATCATTATAAAATGTATGATCTGAGAACTGAGAAAATAAGTTATACATGCCAATCCACCTTTAAGCGGCGTCAGTGGTAAATCTATACTGCGAGCTAAAGAGATGTATGTCCATTTGTAGGATAAGATTAGTTACTGATTTTCTTCTTTACATGTTTTACAATTAAGTTTGAATTTTTCGTTTAAAATACCTTTATGTGATATGAATATGAGAAGCATAATTAATTTTTAATTTTTAAATTGCTAACGTACGACCTTCTTTCCGTATAAATTAAAACGCAGTTTTTCCTTTTTAAATATTTGTTTTTGCTTTTGTTAATTATAAATTATCCATAACTTAACTAAAATGTGTCTTTTTCTGTAACCTCTGGAAATAAATTTCCTTGCCTATTAAGTTTTAAGCTTAATTTGGTTTGAAGTAAACTACATTGATGTCCATCGTCCATAGACAACAAATCAGTAAATAAAATGAAAATGGCGTCGTTTTACCGATAAGATGAATCAAAGAAATTTTATTTGTGATTCCTTATTTTAATTAACAAAATACAATTAGTTATAATTATTTACTTTAAGTCTAATATATTGACAGTTCTTGTTCTGTGTTGTGTATTAAGAACCTTTGTAGGATTCGCGATAAGCGAAATGATTTAACTGTTAAAGCAAGATTAAAAGTGTTTACATGATTTCGGTGCGGGTGTGTTGGCCACGATGCTACCCACAGTGGAGGAGAGCCGTGGTTATGACTTCCAGGACCCGGAGAATTCGGAGAAATGGCGGGGTCTCTTCGTCACCTCTCTCCGAAAGGTTTGTGTACAATATGTCAAAGGTGTTTCAAAACATTTGATGGTTTTCTTTTAGGTGAAATCAATCGTATTAAAACTTGTGTACTATATTTAAAATTATATCTACGTTTTCTATCTTATAAAATTCGAAATTATTAATGCATTATGTGTTATTGAAGGATACGACAGTAGGTCAAGTTCAGTTCACAATCAATTTTCTGTATAGTAAATATATGTTCAACTTGTAAATCGAGGTCACACCATTGGACCAATTATATATTTTACAACTAATTGGTAATTTTGAAAGTATTGTAGTTTGGTTAAAGTTATTTTATAGTATTAATTGTGCTAAAAATACTTTTTGAGCTTGATTTTCTTTTCATAAAAGTAAACACATCCTAGTGCAAACTTTGAGTCCCAATTGGAAGCATGAAATATGCTTATTAATTATTAAAACTACTAGTTAAGTTTAATGCATAATAATAATGAAAAAAAATTAAATAAAAAAAAATATCTCACAATATACCTGTTTTCATTATTTTTATAATCAAATAATTTTACATTCAGATTATCTAAATTAATTTTTGGCTACTATTTCAAATATCTGATTATATTATGATTTTATTTTTTCGTCATCTCTAGAATTTGTCATTACACTATATTTCTCATACAAATATTTCTTTATTAACTAAAAAAAACCAAAAAGTGAAATATAAAAATAAATTGCAAATATTTTATAAAACAATTTATTTATTTTAGCATTGCAGTTCAGATATTAATTAACTCTTTAACATAATATCAAAATAAATAAAAGAGGTTTTCTTTAAAGAGATTGGCTATTGGGCATAGATGGTACATATTCTTGGGTTTTTGAATCGTCTTCCTGCAATCCCTATATAGTTGTCAATTTACCTCAAGTCAAAAAATAAAAATTCCTTAAGAAATCAATCACTGTTGAAATTAAAAAAAAAACATAAAGGATATTATAATTACCATTGTACTTTATATCAATATTATGTTGGTGATAAAGCTACAACTACTTAGGAATGATCCTGACATGAAAGGGTAGAAAACATTATTACCTTTTTTCAATAAGACATGTAATTTATGTTTTTAAAACAAGATACAAAGATTAAATAAGAAAGTTAGAAAAACAATTGAAATATTTGTTATTTTATTAGTTATACAGGGTTCAAAAAATATATGAATAGTTACAATAGGAACTATATTCATTTCAGGTATTAATCCCCATCCATATAGGCCTATAAATCATTTTTATGCTTACCTTAGCATGATAAGTTTTATATGTTGTAACATTAAGGTCTCACAAACCTTTTGTCAATTTTATTTAGAATTGTTTGAATGATAATTTTTATTAACATCTATTTTGTACTTAATACAATTTTGTTATTAACATCTATTGCCTCAATCCTTTAGGTCCTGGAATCTGTACATCCATCAATGACTGCAGAAGAGAGTGCTCTGGAATACATAGAATCACTCTGCCTAAGACTGTTATCTATGTTGTGTGCAATACCCTCCCCACTTACTGTACAGGTAAGATTTTTTTTGTAAAGTCATGATCTTCCTGCCCTTATCCCACTCTAAGTGGGGTCGGCACAACTTGTCACATGATTTGGCTGCGCTTTTACGACTGGCCGCCTGCCTGACATCAACTTACCTCAATCGTATTTTATGACGCATCAGTAAGAAAGAGTGTCTATTCTACTCAGTCGGATACCACACGGCGGGTCGACTTACCTTAGTCGCCTTTTACGACACCTCGGTAAGAAAAGAGGGTGGTACTATTCTATTCAGCCGGATACCACATCTTTTTTGTGAAGTGAGTGTGTGATTATTTTAGTCCTTTTAATGCATGCTTTATTACTGAGAATAATGCTGTGCCATGTGTGAATATGTTGATAAGTTAACTTACATCCTTTTATATGTTAGAATTAAACATTTTACTGTATTTAGCTAAAGATTTAAATTTAAGTTACAATGTTGCCATTGCAAACCAGAGATGAGTTACTCCTCAGCATTTCTGTGTACTTTTCCTATTGTTTTTACTTTCCTCTATTTTGCTGTGATAGTTTTTAACCTCTTTTATTAAGGAGCTCTATCTTTATAGATTGTTGCTCCCTACCATGACTATTGAATATTGTATGACAATTATATTGGCTAATTCTAACCGAGCTTACTGTGATATTATTAATAAAAGGTTTGATTAGGTTTGATTTGAATTGTAATATGCAATTGGATTGACTAATTTATATGGTAAATATTTCAGTGATATGGATGAGTCTTTTTTGTACATACATACTACATTAAACATATACTTAAACGTAAACCTATTTATGGCTTCTCTAAAACTGTATTTTGGACTTATTAAGTTATTCATGCTTGGTACAGAATGATCACTGGACACTTTTGAGAGGACAATACAGCTAAATACATTCCAGTTCACATTTATTTCGTTGACGAATTCTATTTTAATATAAGATTTGTCATATTATGATATTACTTAAAATAGTATTTAAAAAAAAAATGAGTAGTATAGACCATCCTCATTTCTTATCAAGGTGTGATGAAGGTGACTAAGGTAAGTTGACTCACCCAGTAGTATCCGGCTGAGTAGAATAGACAACCCTCTTTCTTACTGAGGTGTTGCAAAGGGGGACTAAGGTAAGTTGATGTCGGCGTATAATACCTAGCCATATCATGTGACAACATGTTTATGAGATGTTGTGCGGAACTCACTTTGAGTGGGATATGGCAGGAGAATGATGAATGAGTATCTTTAAAAAGAACTTTATGAGTATTTGTGTGTACATGTATCGCTTAAAAGCTCCAATAGTGTAACTTATTTAAATTTACATAGTTTATTGAAATTTAATCGGGGCAAGTGCATGTCGTTGAATTAATCAACTCATTACTTTTATGGATGCTGATAGTTTTGTATAAAATAAATTGATTATGTCAAAAAGACAGAACAATAATGATGTATTCAGGATAGCAATGAAAAATTTTAAATTCTTACTAGAATTTTATTATAAAAGGGTATCTGCCATGTTTTTGCTAGCTCTTCTCTGTCAGAGCACTAGAATTGACAAGTAAAATAAACAATTTGAAATAACTTAAAGTAATGGCCTGTTACTATCTGGGCGTAGATCTCCGTTTCTGGAGAGAAGAGTTGGAACTGAGACCTACCACGCTGCTCCAATACGGGATGGAATTGGAGATTGGAGCTAAGACCTACCACGCTGCCCAGATGAAAATTGGCAGGTTACCTACACAAATCCTCACAATTCTCTAGAGATATGCAGGTTTCCTCACGATTTTTTCCTGCGAAAAGCCTGTAATAAATTACTATTATCAATTAGACACGTAAGTTTTAATAGAATAATTCATCGGTGCCTGCCAGTAGTTTGAAATATTGACTGTCTCGAATGAGTCCCATGGTCTCACCGCTAGGCTATGAAAGCTCAAATCGAAATAACTTGTAATCCTTTTTTTAGTTACTTATTTTTTTAATTTAAATGAATAACTTTTGATTTTTGATAGGATGTTGAAGATAAAGTAGCTCGCACATTCCCGACTCCGTTAGATAAATTGGCGCAAACGTATGTGCGCGAGGCTTCCAGTACACGGCGTCGTAAAATGATGCTACCGTTAGACAAGCTGCATCAACTGTTGCAAAAGGTGATATACCATTTACACATGCTATAAGAAACCTTAGTCACTGAAAAAGTTCACTCAGTGTCTTTGAGTTGTTATGTGGCTCCAACGATTTTCCTGAAATTCAGCATGTAGAGGTTTTGGGGGAGAAAAATTGATCTAACTAGGTTTTATTTAAAAATAAATCATTTTATCTTTGTTTTTGGGCATTAAAAAAATACTAAAATTATTATTGAATTGAATTTTTGCCATTAACTGTCAAGCCAACGTAGCTTATTCGGGGAACGGGTGGTCGCTCCACCTACCCTATTATTTTCCTTTTTTTTTTAATTTCATTTTTTAATTTGTAAAAAATTACCGAGCAAGGCTCGGTCACCCAGATGTTATAATGTAATACATAATTGAGGGAATTTCAACCCTTAAGTTGATGATAAATTGTTTGCTAGTACAGCTTGTAATTATATACCCATCATTTACAGCTATGCTATTTACTAGCATATCATTAAAATGTGCTATCTCTTTCAGGAAGTGCTTCAGTACAAAATTGACGTGTCAGTATCTTTGTGCATGACAGCAATCTTGGAGTTTGTAAGTATTGATATATTGAAATTGGCTGGCACATTTGTGAAGAAGATCTCACAGAAGAGTGGATACCAGGTCATCACTTCCAGGGACATTAAAACTGCTATGTGCGCTGATAAGGTATGGAACTGTATCTATGTTTGCATAACTGTAGGCTTTAGGAATCTATTTATATTGTGTTAATGATACTTGTAAAATATTGATTATCACAAGTATTTTAAATTTTTATATAATTTATAGAATTCGGCGTCACTTTCCGGAGTCAATAATACAAAACGAATGAAAATATTATTTTGCTATAATCCGCGATCGTTTTCCTCCTGCCCTTATCCCACTCTAAGTGGGGTTGGCACAACATGTTAAAAACATGTCACAAGATTTGGCTGCGTTTTTACGACCGACCGCCTGCCTGACGTCAACTTACCTAAGTCGCCTTTTGCAAAACCACGATAAGGAAGAGGGTGATCTATTCTACTCAACCCTTTACCATACGATGGGTCAACTTACCTTAGTCGCCTTCTACGACACCTCGGTAAGAAATAAGGGTGGCCTATTCTACTCAGCCGGATACCACACGGCGATTCGACTTACCTTAGTTGCCTTTTACGACACCTCGGTAAGAAATGAGGGTTGTACTATTCTATTCAGCCGGATACCATACGGTCGGTGTCTATTTATGTTGTGTTAATGATACTTGTAAAATCATGATTATCATAAGTTTTTCAAAATTTTTATATATAGAATTAGACGTTACTTTGCAGAGGTCCATAGTACAAAACTAATAAAGAAAATATTTTGCTATAATCCGCGATAAAAGAAAAAATATGTATATCTAGAGTCAGACTAATTTCTCTATGCAAGACAACACAATTACTATTATCCCACTCTAAGTGGGGTCGGCACTACATGTTTTTCTCTTCCATTCTGTCCTTTCATTCGTCTACTCCCGCCACTCCTTTTATATGCATGTCATGATTCAGACAATCCAACGATCTCTTTTTAGGCCTCCCTCTAGGCACATATCCATCCACATTCAAATTTAACACTCTTTGGTCACATGATTTTAATCCCTCCTCATTACATTTCCATACCATCTCAGTCTTGCACTTCTCGTCTTTTCTATTATGGGCGCAACTTTCAGACTTCACCTTATATACTCGTTTTGTATTTCATCCAGTTTTGTCACACACACATCCACCTTAACATTCTCATCTCATTTGCATGTACTCTTCTTTCATCCGTCTTTTTTGTTGCCCAACATTCTGATCCATACAATACGACAGGTCCTGTGACCGCTTTATAAATTTTTCCCTTAACTTTAAGAGGCATAAGTGATGCATACATGTAATTTTAATTTTTTTCAGGCGTTAATAGACATGTTCTACCAAGATTCTGAGCTTGCGGGTACAGCAGCAGTTTTGGGGATGTCAGGAATCAATTCATCAACCTTGGGCGTTGAGAAACGTGGTAGAAGGGGGTCACTCACATACGGTGAACTGGTACGGGATCTGTTGGCTGATGAAAGGTTGTTTCTGAGGGATATCAATCTGATCATCAGGGTGTTTAAAGATGAGATAGAGAAGATACTTGAGGGCGATACTAGGGTAAGATCTTGTTGTTTTAGTAGATAAGTTGTACTTGCAACTATGTTTACTCCAACTGTAGAGTTTTAGCATCTCAATAATGGAATAAGTGTTTTTGGCCTGTTCGTGAAACACAACGGGCATTATATATATGCTAGGCTGTTATCTAAATTGTGCAAAAGTTTATCAATGTCCAGCTAATATAATAGCAACTAGCAAACGTTCCGGCTCCACTCGCGTGAAAAGATTAAAACCGTATAGTATTTTGATAACCATAAAAATGGTTAAAGCGGGTTAACCTTATAAGCTAGACATATACTGTCGCGGACTTCTATTTAGAACTATTAGAGAAGAACAATTCTGATTTTTAAATGACTTTCACAGTTTACTCAGCGCAATCGAAATATGATATTTTTATTATTTTTTTTTATATTTCTTTGTTTTATAGTTCACATTAGATTAAACTTAATAATATATTTTATAATTATAATTGTTTCAGGCGGTATCTTTAATATTCGGCAATATAGTTGATATATATGAATTAACAGTGACGTTACTAGGGAACCTTGAAGATGCTATGGAAATAGCCCAGGATTCGCCGACACCTTATGTGGGGAGCTGTTTTGAAGGTAAAACTTTTTCATTTCTCTATAACTCGGTATAAGGTATATATAGAATTCGGTATTAATAGTTTTAATAGTTAAATGAGTTTATTTTGTATGTATATTTTCGGAATCTCGGAAACGGCTCCAACGGTTTTCCTGAAATTCAGCAAGCAGGAAGTTTTGGTGGGGAAAAATCGATGTAGCTAGATTTTATTTAAAAAAAGAATCGTTTTATCCCTGTTTAAATATAATATTAAATAAAACACCATTTTTGCCGAAAACTTTCAAATCCGCGTAGCTTATTCGGGGAACAGGTGGTCTCTAATGAAAATACCTAGGATCGAGCCCCAACTTCTTCTTCTTTGTCAACCGATGGACGTCCACTGCTGGACATAGGTCTCTTCATTGGATCGACATATTACATGATCTAGTGCCGCTTGGACCCAGCGTCTCCCCACGACCTTTTTGAGGTCGTCAGTCCATCTCGTGGGGGGTCTACCGACACTGCGTTTTCCGGTGCGGGGTCGCCATTCCGACACCTTGAGACCCCAACGTCCATCGATTCTACGCACTATGTGCCACGGCCATCGCCACTACAGCATCACGACCCGCTGAGCTGTGTCGGTAACTCTGGTTCTTCTACGGATCCCCTCATTTCTGATTTGATCACTTAGAGATACTCCGAGCATAGCTCGCTCCATCGCCCGCTGAGTGACTCTGAGCTTTCTTATGAGGCCCACAGTCAGTGACCACGTTTCAGATCCGTAAGTCATCACTGGCTGTCCGATTAGGTAGGTCCAATTTCGAGAAAGAGGTTAGCCGCCGAATCCAACTCGGATGGGCGTTTGGGAAGCTACGCGCTTTCTTTTTTGTCCAAAATACCTCAGTGCTTGAGGACCAAAATATCTCTGTGCATGTTGCCAGTGATGACTTACGGATCTGAGCCCCAACTACCCAATTATTTGCTTTTTTTTTATTTTGTATAAAATTACCGAGCAAGGATCTGTCAATCAGGTGCTTATATTGATAGAAAGAAAAATATTTTTATTTGCACTAAGATTTACTATAAACGAATTTTTATTTTATTACACATACAAAAATTTTTTTGTGACCAAATTAGGTCTAGTCTGCAAAAAAGCCACCGCAAGCGCTGGTTTTCAGAATGAACCTTAAACAGGCACCTGGTCACACCACATACAATTTTCAGTCTTTACTTATTATAAAACAAAGTCCCCCAAAAGCTGTCTGTTTGTATGTGGTCGATTTTCTCAAAATCTACTGAACGGATTTTGTACGGATTTTACCAAAAGATAGTGCAATTATTCCGGAAGGTTTAGGTTGATATTAAATAACATTACATTTAACACAGTAATGAAAAAATTATTTTGTATATTATTTTATATTTAAAATATTATAATCCGCGTTAAAAAAAATATATGTCATGCTAAATGTAGAGTGTACTATTCGTTCTCATACCTGATACATGCAGAATTTGTAAAAACTCATACACCACCCCACACCAATAACACAAGAATACACAAAGCCAAAATTGCAAAGCTTTGCGTCTAAGAGTCTTATCTCCTGACGATGCTTCGGTTACGGGGCGAAAAAATTGTTGAGTGCTTTTGTTGGTGGTATATTTGTGGAGTGCTTGCGCAGTGCATGCGAACGAATAGTACACTCTACATTTAGCATTACATATATTTTCTTTTATCGCGGATTATAGCAAAATAATATTCTCATTAGTTTTATATTATGAACCTCCGCAAAGCGCCTTATTCTATAAATTAACATTACATTTCCAAAGGGGCCGGGATTTACGCGGGAAAAAACTTTTAACTTATTTCCAAGCGGCCAAAGCCGCAAGCATAGCAAATGTAGAAATATATGAATGGCGCAACTAACTGTATAATGCATATTCTCTTTTATATTTTTCAGAATTAGCAGAAGTGGAAGAGTTTAGAGCGTACGTACGGTATGCGAATATTGTTACACAAAAGCAGTCTCGGGATGCGTTGCAGAAAATAGTTGACGATCCATTGGTAAGAATCCCGTATATTTGATCTCTAGATCGAACCTACATGTGTACCAAAAACAAGGAATAACGCGATATTGACGCGTGTGCGTCTAATAATCATAAAGTCAACGTTTAGAACGAGACTGAATTTACTTTAGATAGCTTAGCTATTTTAAGACAGTTCCTATTCACATATACCGGTTTTAAACATTGTTAAAACCCGTGTTAGAAATTATTATCTTTCTGTCGTAATACTGCGTCGATATATATTAAATAGACATATGTTTTATGTATATACTAGCGGCCTGCCCCTGCTTCGCACGGGTATAAAATATATAGCCCATGTCACTCAGTGAAAAAATTATTAAAATCGATCCAGTAGTTTTGATTTATTCATTACTGGCCGTGGCCCGCAACCGTTTAATTTGGAGATAAACAATTCCCTATACGAAGACGATTTCCTGCTATCTTTGGAATATCTAAATTCATATACTACATATTTACTTATTTATTTTTACATTTTTCCCTATGAATTTAATTTTTACAATTAATTACAGAATGTCTTTAAACAAACTCATGAAAGAGCGACATATAGCTGCTAAATTCGAAGTGCTATAGGGCGAAGCGCGGCCTCCGCTCCGCTAAATAACTTTGGCGAAAGACAACCGCGTGTGTTATTGTCTCATATATTTATTTATTTACTAGCTTTTACCTGTAACTTCGTTCGCGATAACATCGCGTGATAGGTTGATAATAGATGGCGCTTTTCAATGTCATTTTCAATGGCGCTTTTCCTGCAGAAATAACATTTGTATAGCCTATATGTTACCCAGGTGTATAAGGAATAATTTACCAGATTATATCGATATTGGTTCAGCTTTGATTCGCCGCGAAAGATTAACAAACATACTGACTGGCCCGTTGACGCAGTGGGTAGTGAACCTGCCTTCAGCTCCGCGGGTCGCGGGTTCGATTCCCGCCGAGCGCCAACATTTTCTATAAATGAATTTGTTGGTGTTTAAGTCTGGATGTATATTTGTATTTGAGTCTGCATTTAAAAAATATATAAGTATATATATATTCACCAGTTGTCTGTCTACCATGACACAAGTATTTAAGTTATTTACTTTGGGAACGGACGACCGTGTGTGTATGTGTCCCATCCCTTATCCCACTCTAAGTGGGGTCAGCAAAACATGTTATAAACATGCTGTCACATGATTTGGCTGCGTTTTAACGACCGGCCGCCTGCCTGACGTCAGCTTGGCTTAGTCGTATTTTACGACACCTCGGTAAAGAAGATGATGGTCTATCCTACTCAACCGGATAGCACACAGTGGGTCACCTTACCTTAGTCGCCTTTTACGACACCTCGGTAAGAAATGAGGGTGGTACTATTCTATTCAGCCAGATACCACACGGCTTGTGTGTAAGTGTCCCATTTATTTATTTATTATACATCCATACTCACATACTATCGCATTCATAATATTAGTAGTATAATTTATGTTATTAAAGTATATAAAGCTTCCATCGGATATGTGCGTTGTTGAATAAAGTTCTTTTTAATTATCATTGACTGACCCGTTGGCGCAGTGGGTAGTGACCCAGCTCCACGTATTAAATATAAGTATAAATTCGCCAGTTGTCTGTCACCCATAACACAAGTATTAAATTACTTACTTTGGGGACGTACGACCGAGTGTGTAAGTGTCCCATATATTTATTTATTTATCTAGCTGTCGGAGCGTCTGGACACCGCCGGCCACGGGTTCCGGCTGGCGGTGAAGTATTGCCTTCCGAGGCTGTTGCTCGCTCCCGTGGCGCACGTGTACCTTTACCACAGCTACGTGCAGGCCTTATTGCCGGTCGCACCGTCCCACGACGACCGGGAGAGTTTTAAACAAGTCAGTATCATACAAGCAGACGTTACCTTGCGGTGTTCCATAGTACAGAAGCTACAATAGAATTATTTTTCTGTCCTTATCCCACTCGGGGTCGGCACAACGTGTTATAAACATGTTGTCACATGATTTGGCTGCGTTTTTACGACCGGCGGCCTGCGTGATGTCAACTTATCTCAGTCATATTTTACGACACCTCGGTAAGAAAAAGGGTGGTCTATGCTTCTAAACCGGATACCACACGGTGGGTCAACTGACCTTAGTCGCCTTTTACGATACCTCGGTAAGAAATGAGGTTGGTCTATTCTACTTAGCCGGATACCACACGCCGGGTGGACTTACCTTAGTCGCCTTTTACGACACCTCGGTAAGAAATGATGGTGATCTATATTCTACTCATCCTACTCATCATAAAGATAAGTTGACGTGAGGCAGGCGGCCGGTCGTAAAATACGTAGCCAAGTCATGTGACAACATGTGCCGACCCCACTTAGCGTGGGATAAGGGCAGAAAGATGATGATGATGATGATGAATAATTATGCTTTTAACTATATTGAAAGTTTTCTTTAAAGGTGGAGTGCAATCTACAACCAATTGAGAAATTGTTAACAAAAGCCTTAGCGAATGGTCCTAAGTTGTGAGTATTTTTTTTAAATTAAATCTTCGTGAATAAATATAATTCATGATTATTTTTGAGTAATGTCTTTTTGTATATGCTTATTTATACATGCTAAAAAGCGGCTATAGCGGAATAGTTAGGATAACGGACTTGCGATCGAGAGCTCGTGGGTTGGAATCCCGGCCATTATACAACAGACGTGAACCCATTCCTAACTCGAGCATTTAGCTCAGCTTGGGTCAACATTTTTACTATTAATTTGTAACTAAAATTGATAGTAACCTTTTAAGAAGAAAGAAATATTTGAGTTTAATATGTGTACTATTATTATTATTCGCTATTTTTTAAACAGAGAGGGAGCAATAATGTCAGCTAATCGTGTGAGGAGACAACAAGCTATTGACAAATGCAACGAATTAACCCGACTTGTTGACAATTGGGACCCGCGCGACGTGCCCCAGTGTTGCAACGAGTTTATACGAGGTAATTTATAATAACTCATTTTAATGATAATTTTTTTAATGTCGCTGACTATGAGCCTCATAAGAAGGCTCAGTGTCGAGCGATGGAGCGAGCTATGCTCGGAGTATTTCTACGTGATCAAATCAGAAATGAGGAGATCCGTAGAAGAACCAGAGTTACCGACATAGCCCAGCGTGTCGCGAAGCTGAAGTGGCGATGGCGGGGCACATAGTGCGGAGAACCGATCAAAGTGTTGGAATGGCGACCCCGCATCGGAAACCGCAGTGTCGGTAGACCCCGTACTAGATGGACTGACGACCTCAAAAAGGTCGCGGGGAGCCGCTGGATATAAGCGCACAAAATCGTGTGTTCTGGAGATCCCATGAAGAGACCTATGTCCAGCAGTGGACGTCCATCGGTTGAAGAAGAAGAACTCAATTTAAAAGTCCCTTTGCCTGTAACCGAAGCATCATCACTTTATAGTCACATAGAAACACATCACCTAAACAAGCAAGATTTGGTCGCTTCGGTGAAGCATTGCTCTTTTGAATATAGTATATTGAAATATAACAAAAAATATGACAACAATAAAAACAGTATTTAGTATTTATTATAATAGCACTAATTTCTATAAATTCTTCTTTTAATACAACAAGTAGCAATTTAAACATTATACATCTGAATCCTACTTTTTTGTCTGTGGTCGTCCATTGGGACTTCTATGACATATTATCTTATACCGTTTCTATTTAGCTCGTTACTATACATATATTTTCCACTGCGTCATATTATGGCCCTAATGTCAATCAATTTTCATTTCTTTTGAGCATTGAGCCACAAGATATCCATACTAATATTAATCCGAAAGTCTGTTCTCTGTCGTTCTGTCGTTCTGTCTGTGTATCTGTTACGCTATCATGGCTTATACGCTGGGGGGTAATATTAATGAAATTTTATACAATTGAAGCTTATAAACATGAATATTATAATATATAAACATTAATTAACATGACATAAATTAAATGAACAGTAACAAATAGGATAAAAACTTTTCTATTCGGAAAACAAAGAGTATCTATAGGCTAACTGTTTAACTCAGACTTCGCCTGTGGGGTACTAGGGCGCGGAGGTAGGACGAAAACGGGGACTGATGTTGGTGCGAGCGCCTGTAGCGTGATATATCGTCCTGGCTCTGCGCCCTTTTATCCCGCACGCTGACGGAGTTAAGCGGATAGCATATAGTTACTCCTTAATGTATAAGGGAGGCTGTTTAATACCAAATATTATGTATATTAATATACGAGTACTTTAACTGTTTGATGTTAACATCTTTGGGCGCTATTTATTAATTTCCATAATTTTTGGATTATTTTAGAGGACACACTATCAAAAATCGGTCCGGGAAAACGGATAGCGGAACGGCGTGCTTTTTTATTCGATGGCCTCCTGTTGTTGTGCAAACCGAGTACAAGTTTGGTATGTTGCTTATATAACTTTAATTTTTCTTCGTCATTTATTTAAACATGTTAATTATGCACCTTTATTATTTTCTCTTATTAATCTTCTTCGTCCATCTCACTCTCTGTCTCTCTTTCACACACATAAACTCCTATATTGTATTAAAAAGTTATTTTTCAATTAAAAAAGTTCATATTAAAATTAGAATTCTATAACGAACATTTGAAATGCCTTTATTTAAATGATTAATAGCAATTAATCTATTAAATTAATACTTTAATTCAATGATTAATAACAATTAATTTAATAAATTAATTTATTGTATTTAAGGTGACGGTAAACAGTGGTGGGACAGCAGGCGGGCCGCAACAGTTGAAATTAAAAGAGAAATTACATATACGGAAATTGGAAATCGTAGATCGAGCTGATAGTGAAGGTAATTAAATAAAGCTATTATTGTTTTATTTATTAATTTATTTTAACAGTAATAGTAAAGCTTCCCCCCTAGCTTCGGTTAAACCACCATTTATATTACACTAGCTTTTATCCGCAACGTCGTTCCCGTAGACTGTTGTCGCGTGATAGGTTGATAATAGATGGCGCTTTTCAATGTCATCCTATTCCTGTAGAATTAACAGCATTTCTGTAGCCTATGTATTATATACCCCGTTGTATAAGGAATAATTCATCATCTTCTTGCCCTTATCCCACTGTAAGTGAGGTCGGCACAACATGTTATAAACATGCTGTCACATGATTTGGCCGCGTTTTTACGACCGGCCGCCTGCATGAAGTCAACTTACAATTGTGAGTATTACTAGTGCAGCTGATGAATAACTATCTCGCCGCGGTTCCTTGTCACCGAGCGTCATACGAACATAGCCGATTGGGTGCTCGGCGTAACGAGTAACAACAAATGTAGGTTTCGATGGCAACGGATAAACAAGCCATCTTGTGTGATGTGACGTTTGTTTTGGGTTATGTTATTAATTACGATACGATGTTATTATACTGCGTCCATCATATTATCAGTCTTTTGACAGCTCACGCTCATTAAGTTTTGTATTGCTTACGTACAAATATCATACAAATAATATTTGTACTTTATGGATGGGTACCGCCCACTTAGTGATGTCACACATAATGGTTACTACGATTATGCCACAGATTAAAAATAATCGGTAGAAATCGATGTTACGAGTATTAAAAGACATTTAATAACATTATATAAAGTTTTACTTTCTTCTTAGTTAATACATGAATACAAATAAAACAATCAGGATATTTTAATTTATTTTATTAGCACGAGTCGTCGGAATGATAATCAACACTAGACTCCTCCGATGAGGAGTCTTCAGTAGCAGTTATTATTAGCTCTTGTGTAGATAATATATTATCAAACGCAATATCACGTTCCCAATCAGAGAATATTACTCTTTTAGTTCTTTCCACCACACTTGCCCAGTTCTCGGCCGTTACGTGGGTGCAAGCATTTTTTAGCAATTGCAACATTTTATTCGCTGTGAATGGGGGGCTTGTATTGCATCTCGCAGCATGCCCTTTTACTTGTGCCCATATAAGTTCTATTGCGTTGTACTGGCAGTGGTATGGAGGAATCCGAAGAACAGTATGGCCATATTCTGCTGCCATTTCATTGATTACATAGCGTTTTGCTCTCTTTTTGGTTTTTAATATTTTTATTAATTCAACTTTTAACATTGAGTCGTCCACATTTTCTCCATTGTCCCGAAGCCAATTAATTATTTCATGCTTTTTATTAGCCTGTGTTGGCATTTTGTCAATTTGACGGGAGTGGTAGGGCGCATTATCAATAAAAATTATTGATGGTTCTTCCAATGAAATAAGCATTTTTTTGAACCACTCTTCATACACATTTGCATTCATCTCTTCGTGGTAGTCATTTGATTTCTTCGATTTAAATGCCAACAGTGCGTCTTGTACAAATCCTTTTGCTGTACCTGCATGGCAAATGATTAGGCGCTCACCTTTTCCCATTGGTACTGAGGAAGTGGAATCAGCAGTATCATCAGTCCAGAAACGAGATAGTGTGTGGTTAGCGTTGAGCCATGTTTCATCCGTGAAAACAATATTTGCCCAATCTTGTATTTTCTTTGCCTCTCTTAAAAAATCACAACGTGCTATAGCTATATCTGTGCGTTCCATTAATAATTTTCTTTTATTTAACTTTTTATATGAAAAGCCAATTGTGTTCAAAACTTTGACCAAAGACGATTTTTCACCATGAAATAGACCACTTCTTTTCAAAGAAACAATAAGTTTTCTCAAAGTTGGAATTTCTTTTCTCAAGTAGTAATCATATACATGACGACGAATAGCGTCAGCGTCAAAGTCATCAACAGCTGTCACCTTATGAGCCCGGCGCTTTCTTTTTGGTGTAGATGGTTTGTTTTGCTCCAAGCCGCTCCTGCCGTAGGCATCAGTAGTGATTTTAGTCACAGTTGATAGACTGATCCCCAACGCAGCTGCAACACGGTTTCGGACTTGCGTGATAGGTATAAGAGGTCCGCCATTTTGATTTTCTTGCTCAAAATACTCATGAAGTTTTAACACTAACTGTCTCGATTGTGCTTTCAACACACGTCCTTTCGGCATTTTCACGATCAATTAATATAAGTTTCACAAAAGTTTTTCCGAGGAATAAAGCTACTTAACTCAAGGTGTAACAGATGCGAGAGAACACTCAGCGAACGTAAATGCGTGTGACTATCACGGGCGTTTCGTTGAGAGTGACAGATCACGTCAAAATGGCGGCCGAGCGGAAGGTCTGTTGATGTTGCCAGTTAACATTTATTTTCAAAAAACTAAGGCAATATTAAATCAAAATGTTGATTTCTATATCTGTTATTAGTTTACGTAAGGTTATCATTAATCGAATTACTTAGGTACGTAATTCGATTAATGATAGTAGGTACTATAATCGGAATGGTATCGCATACGAGAATCTTTAGGACATCACTAAATATGTAAATCGTCAATCTGTCAAAAGATGGTTAATATAATGGACAGTGTATAATTATGATTATTATAAGCTGTGGTAGCCCAACGGTAACACCTTGCGACTCTTTCGAGGAACCCCGGGCAGACACCAATGAGTTTTACTGTTAAAACTTATATGTCTAATTGATAATTGCAATCTATCACACGATTTATCACGTGAAGGAAAACATCGTGAGGAAACCTGCATATCTTTAGAGAATTCTGGAGATGTGTGTAACCTACCAATCCGCATTGGAGCAGCGTGGTAGGTCTAAGCTCCAAACCTTGTCTCCAAAAACGGAGAGAAGAGGCCTATTCTCAGTAGTAACAGGCCGCTACTTACTATTAATTACGAGTGCGGGAATGCAAGTTGAATTATAGTTTAGGGTTTCATTAATACCTACTTCTGGACTTTAGGGACCGTTCAAGTGTTACATGAGCACTATGCGGTGACGGGGGGGTCTCTGCTTTGCTTATTTTGGATTGGGGTAGGGGAGTCTAGATGATGTTTACGTCATCGGTAGTTTACTTTTTACACGAATGTCAACCCTCACATTTTCTTTGCTTAAAAATAAAACACATTAAAAATCTTAAAATCATGGATACGGATTCGATGGACTGAAGGCTGTTAATTTGAATTTAATATGCGTACCAAAAATTTAATATTGTTTGCTTATGTTAGTAAGATATAATATTTTTGTTTGTTCGTCTCTGTTTAATAGTTCAGTAAAATATAATCTCTATCCTAAATCTTTTTTCTTATTTTTCAAATTATAATTATAATGTTTAAAAAAACATTACATTGATTGACAAATTTTTACGTAAGAATGTGGGGGGATAAGAGATTTGCTTATTTTGCTGAAAAGGGGGATGGGCGGGTAAACATTTATAATATACTTGAACGGCCTCTTAACAGTATGTTATATTTCTTCATTTTGTTTGTTATCACAGAATGTCGTAACATAATAGAGCTATGTCCACGCGTGAGCCAGCCCGTCTTGCTGGCGGCTGCTTCCTGCGCGGAGAAACGGAGCTGGATGTGCGACCTGGTCATGTTGAACACTAAACCTATGTTGGACAGGAGTTTGGATAGGTATGGTGTAGTCAAATATTTTATAGAAATTTATTATACAATAATTTATAGTTATTGTAGAAAAACAGTTTTTGATTATACTCCCTTTATAAGACTTAGGACCTGTTTCAAAAGTTACCTATAAACTGTCAGTTAGCTTATTCGAAACAAATCTGACACATATCTCGGAATTTTGCGTTTCTCAGGTTTCTGATGACCTTATTCAGCACTTAAAGTCCTTAATAAGTTAACAGGTAGATCTGCTAGATAGCCAATACCTATTTCAAAAGGCCGCGATTTTTTTTTAATTTTTTACTTTTGGATTCTCTTTTTGGAGACATTTATCTGCTACTTTGTTTATTTGTCGGTTAACTATCCGAAACTTTATCAGCAACATATGAAACAGGCCCTAAGACATTTGAATAATTCGTAGAATTAGGCGTTTCTTTGTTTGTTCAGAAAATTTATGTAATGTTAAGTGTAGGAAGCAAAATCGTTCTCATATATATGTAGAATAAGTTACTACGCGTATCACGAAACACTATCGCCAAAAGCACTACACACATTCAACCATTCCATTCATCTTCAGGAGATAGGCTCCACGACAAAATTGAATTGACGATTTGAGAAGGGTCGGAGCGAACACCTACCACACTGCCCCAATAAAAATTGGCAGGTTACACATATTCCCAGAGATATGCACGTTTCCTCACAATGTTCACATCCACCGAAAACCGTGTGATAAATTGCAAAAATTCATAGTTCAAAAGTAATAATAAAATTATTTTGCTATAATCCACTATGAAATAAAATAGAAATATATATATAATGTAGAGTGGACAATCTGTTTTCATACATGATACATGCAGGATTCGTACTCAACATTTAGCACTCTCATCATCATCAACATCCTCGGTAAGAAATGAGGGTGGTTCTATTCTATTCAGCCGGATACCACACGGTTAAAATAGCATTTAAGCAAAATAATTTTATTATTACTTTTGAAACTTGCTTGTTATTAACATAATAAATGTGTTTCCAGTATACTGCTTGACTTGGAAAGGCGACATCCACTCCAACTGCCGCCCGTGGCTCTGTACCGTTTCGCAGAGCCCGACTCTAGGGATAATATTGTTTTAGAAGACAGGGCGGGCCCAGCGCCCTTAATAAAGGTACATTCATTTAAGTATTATAATAAGTTAATAGATTCCCATCCTTTTATTAAATGGTTATTAATAAAATAAATAATAAATAAACAATTTGGTCCCTTACACTTACGTTCATCCGTCCCCAAAGTAAGTAACATAATGGTTACTAACTTGGTTGGTAACTTGTGTTATGGGTTACAGACAACTGGTAAATATACTACTTATATAATTTTATATACATATATACTCTCAGGCTTGAAAAACCAACAAATTGTTTATAAATAATTTACAGAATTTGACTGGCCCGTTGGCGCAGTGGGTAGTGACCCTGCCTTCTACTCCGCGGGTCGCGGGTTCTATTCCCGCCGAGGGCGAACATTTTCCATAAATGAATTTGTTTGTCTTTGAGCCTGGGTGTATATTTAAGTATGTATTTAAAAAAATATATAAGTATATATTCACCAGTTGTCTGTTTACCATAACACAAGTATTAAGTTACTCACTTTGGGGATGGACGACCGTGTGTGTAAGTGTTCCATATATTTATTTATATTTATATATTTAATTAGACGTTACTTTGCGGAGATCGATAATACAAAAGTAATAATAAAATTATTTTGCTACGATCCGCGATGAATTAAAAAAGAAAATATGTTTAATGCTAAATATAGAGTGGACAATTCGTTTTCATACCTGATACATGCAGGATTCGTAAAACCACATGCACAAACCTCCACCACCACCACAATACACAAGCACTTGTATTAATACACAAGTTAATTTTATTTATATTGTTCGTGGTGAACGAAAAATTATAAAATAACTCAAATATGATACTAAAAATTTTACTTACTTTGATATAAAGTTCATTAGATATTGTTTTATCAGTGTAACATAAATATACATTTTACAGTAAAATACTTTTATTTGTTATCCAGGGCGCAACGTTATTAAAGCTCGTGGAACGTCTAACGTACCACGTGCACGCGGATCTGAACCTAGTGCGAACTTTCCTTACCACTTACCGATCGTTCTGTTCACCCGCTGAGCTACTGGCGCTTCTTATCGAGCGATTTGAGATTCCGGAACCGCATCTCGTGTACGACACGCCCAGATCAGGTGAGATTATATTAATGCACGAACATCCTCTTGCCCTTATACCACTTTAAGTGGGGTCGACACAACATGTTATAAATATCATCATCATCCTATTGCCCTTATCTCACTCGAAGTCGGGTCGGCACAACATGTTGTAAACACGCTGTCACCTCGGTAAGAAAGAGGGTGGTCTATTTTACTAAACCGGATACCACACGGTGCGTTAACTTAACTTAGTCGCCTTTTACGACACCTCAGTAAGAAATGAGGTTGGTCAATTCTACTCAGCCTGTGTGTATTCTATCAGCCGGATACCACACGACGGGTCGACTAACCTTAGTCGCCTTTTACAACACCTCAGTAAGAAATGAGGTTGGTACTATTATATCCTGCCGGATACCACACGGCGTACAATATGTTATAAATATGTTGTCATATATTTTGGCTAGTTATTTTACGACACTGAGGTCAACGTACCGTAGTCGCCTTTTACACCTCGGTAAGCAAGTCTATTCTACTGGTCTAGTCTACTCAGCCGGATACCGCACGGCTTCATATTAATGCACAATCTTAACATTATTAACGTTACATTTTCGTTTACATTATTAACGCGATGATAATGTATATAAGCCGTAGAATAACTCGCACCAAATCATATTATGTTTAAATAAGGAATATCTATTAGATACTTTATCGATTATACATGAGTATGTATGTATTCTATGCATCGTAGTATTTTCCCACTAAAAAGTCAGATGTCCTTTATGCATTTCCATACTGTATATAGATATCTACTATAAATAGCTGTGATAGCCCAGCGGTGAGGCCATGCGACGCTTTCTAGATGGTCACGGTTTCAAACCACTGGCAGGCATCTATAAGTTTTTCTATTAAAACTTATGTGTCTAATTAATAATAGCAATTGATCACTTGATCACACTTTCTGGTGAAGGGAAACAGCCTTAGAGAATTATGAGGATGTGTGTTACCTACCAATCTGCATTAAAAGTCTCAGCTGCAACCCTTCTTTTGGATTCCAGCATAAAAAATCACCTTATGAAAATAAGGGGGTATTAAATACTCTAATTAGTCTTTACTTTGAGCAAGTGATTCCATCTTAATTCATTATTAATATATCATGTCATATACAATATCTCAACTGTCAATTTATTAATATTGTAAATGAATATATTTAATACACTATTGTTATATTTATAACACAATTTGTGTTTAATAACTAAATTTTTCTTAACGTAACTTTTTGTCTATAACACTTGCTATATTTATAAAAAGGGATCATAATTGTATGGTAAAACTAATACTATATAACAGTGATTCTCAACCTTTTTTTTGTTGCGGCACATATTTGACGATTTCAAAATTTGGCGGCACACAAAGAAAAAGATACACAGAGATAAGATAGAGAAACTGCATAAATAGTTTATGACAAAAAAATTTAAATATACCAAATAATCTAATATATACTACAATAATAACTAAACGTTTATAAGGAGATTAATAACAAGCTAATAATAAATTATTTTTTTTTTAAATGATATAATTTAATAAAATTAACATTATTATATATTTGCAAAATTTGGCGGCACACAATAGTGCCGCGACACAGAGGTTGAGAATTACTGCAATTTTGTATATATTATGTCTATTGAACGAGTGTATATTCGCTTCACGCTAATTAATGTTCGCACGCTGCCAGTCCCGAGGATCAAGCTACCCAGGAAGGATATCAGTCCTCACATTTCACTATTGGATTTAGACCTCACAATAGGTATATGATAATATTGATTGGTCTTGACTTATCCTGCGTTATCGACGATTATATATGGGAAAGTATGTACTGTTTTACAAAAGGTAGCTGCTATCGTGTATATTACATGGATAACGAACTCGCCGCGACACCCGAAAGCAATTATACAGTTCTCTGTCTCCTAGCTTCCTACGAACGCAGCCGATAGCGTGCTCGGCGTAAAGAATAGCAACAAATGGAGGTTTCGATGGCAATGGGATAAACAAGCAATCTTGTGTGATGTGACGTTTTCTTGGGATATTTTATTAATTACTATCATCTTCCTGCCCTTATCCCACTCTAAGTGGGATAAGGGCAGGAAGATGATGAAGTTTTTGCGACCGGCCGCCTGCCTGACGTCAACTTACCTCAATCGAATTTTACGACCCCTCGGTAAGAAAGAGCGTGGTCTATTCTACTAAACCGGATACCACACGGTGGGTCAACTTACCTTAGTCGCCTTTTACGACAGCTCGGTAAGAAATGAGGTTGGTCTATTCTACTCAGCCGGATAGCACACGGCGGGTTGACTTACCTTAGTCGCCTTTTACGACAACTCGGTAAGAAAATAAGGGTTGGTACTATTCTATTCAGCCGGATACCACACGGCGTGTTTTATTAATTACGAATGCGGGAATCTAAGTTGAATTATATTTTAGGGTTTCATTAATACTGACTTCACGACCTTCTTTAACAGTACTCAATTTTTTCTTAAATATTTCTTATTAACCGCTAGATGCTATCGCATTATTTACACGCATGTTTAAATTAATTTAATGCTTCACTTTATAGTATTACGAATACTTGACAGCAGATAAAAGTGTGTTTTTTTATTATTAACTAAACTAAAATTGATATTTCTGCTAGTGTTAAATTTTTTTACAATAATTTGGACTCAACAGCGGACACTTCGATGATGACTTCACTGATGTATTTATCGCACGATTAGTATTAAAATGACCTAATTCAGAAAAGTTCTTTTGTGTTCAATTAAAGAGATCTATAACTTGAAAGACCAAGAAAACACTAAATTTTTTAATACGTGACGCATGCCGTCATAGATGACATTGAAATAGGGATTACAATGTATCTAACTCAATGAAGCCTAATTCAGTTTTTGCTTTAATATTTAAAATTTATTTTCCACTAGCTTTTATCTGCGATTTCGTTCGCGTGACTAATGTCGCCTAATAGGTTGCTAATAGATGGCGCTTTTCAATGTCACCCTATTCCTATAGAATTAACAGGATTTCTGTAGCCTATACGTTACCCCAGTGTAAAAGGAATAATTGTACCAAATTTAATCGATATTGGTTCAGCGGATGTGCCATGCAATAGTAACAAACATACATCCATACTCACTTTTGCATTTATAATATTAATTCATCTTTGTGTAAAAAGAAATAAGATAATTTTATTTGATTAACAGAATGCGTGGAGATTTCGGCTAGCAGTGATGCTGAGAAACTTAGTAAAAACACAGCGAGAGAAGACTGGAAGAGGTACCGGAAGGAATTCCAACAGCCTGTAAAATTTAGGTATGATTTATTTCTTTTTATTACCTGAAGCCATAGCTTTAATATTGATAATTAGACTTGCAATATTGCTATACTAGCTATTAAACTATTAATACTTTTAACATATTAAGTCAACTAAATCAAAAATTACATTTTATCATAGATCACGTTTCAATCACCTTCACTACATAGTATAAAACAAAGTCGCTTTCCGTGTCTGTCCCAATGTCCCTATGACCCTATATACCTATGTATGCTTAAATCTTAAAAACTACGCATCAGATTTTGATGCGGTTTTTTTAATAGATAAAATGATATGATAACATTCAATATGGAGTACAGAAATACTGTAATTTTTGAGGTTTCTAATGTGATGTCATAAATAAATACATTTTTTCCGCAATACATTGCAAACGTAGGCTGAACCCTACGAGATTTATCAAAATAATGTACTAAGTATTTGAACACCCTGAAAAGGTCTACAGAAAAGTTCGCGATGGTATATGTCTATCTCTTATGGATAACCCACAAAAGCATTTTATGTCATTTTCTTTTTACGAAAAATAATACCTTATCATATTTATATAGAGTATGTTTCAATTTTTACATTTCATTTTAGTATTAGTCGCATATTTAAAAGAACTAGATAAATTGTAGTACGGTGTTGCAGATTTAAAGTCTAAGTTTGTAATATATCTTTTAAAAATGTGCAATAAAAACAGGGTTTTTTTATGGTTACCTTGTATAACTATACTGACAATAAGTAATTAAAGAGTGTAAGTAATAAAATTTATAATTGTTGTAGGGTTATAAACGTGCTTCGACATTGGGTGGATCAACATTTCTATGATTTCGAACGTGAGCCAAGTCTTTTGGATAAATTGAAGAGTTTTCTAGAATCGGTAGACGGAAAACCGATGAAGAAATGGGTCCAAAGCGTTTTAAAAACCGTTCAAAGAAAGGTATGTTCCATACCTTTCTTTTGTATCTTTTGTAAAATATTCATTCATCTATGCCAGTGGTCGGCAAAGTGCGGCTCTGGCGCAATAATATTTTCATTTAAAAGCATGAACATTATCAAGAATATGCTGAGAATTCCTGTTATTGATAAGAACTTGGAATCATGCCTATAGTTAAAAACAACAACATACAGTAACTCAGGTTACTCAAACTTTTCAAGAAGATGCAAGGACTTTGTTCGCATTATTAAACATTTAAAGTTTGGAATTCAGTTTTCTCTAGTGCACTAATTATTTCGTGTAATAAAAATTTACTAAACAAGCAGATTTGACTCCCAATTTTTTAAAATTGTTGTTATCTTTATATTTGGCCCTTTTGCTTATAAATTTGCCCACCACTGATCTATACGATAATTAATACGATATACGATATATAAAGCTGAAAAGTTTGTTTGATTGTGTAATCTCAGGTACTATTGTACCGATTTGAAAAATTCATTGAGCGTAAGATAGTTCATTTATAGAGGAAATTCATATTCAAAATATTCTTCATTCAAATAAACTTGTAAACAAGTGCTTTTGAATCGTCAACTCTACTGCTGGTTCGGAAAGCTGTTCCTACCGAGAAGAGCCAGCAAGAAACGCGGCGGTTGCTCTTTTGAAAATATAATTATCAATACTATTTACATTAAGTCGTTACTGTCTTGTACAGGTTCAAAGAGAGCTATATCCACACATTCTTATTGTCTGAAGTAATCTTCAAGAGTACAGTAGGCTTTCTGTATTGGCCTCTTTTTATTAGTGTTCACGTTAAGAAGCTTTGTTGTTTATATATTATTCCTTTAACCTGTCTTGACTTAATCTATCCTGCGTAACACCCATATATCAAATAATTTATAGAATTAGGCGTTACTTTGCGGAGATCCATAATACAAAAGTAATAATAAAATTATTTTGCTATAATCCGCGGATTATAGCAAAATAATTTTATTATTACTTTTGTACCCACATATCAATTAATGTCATCTTCGTTTGTATGGAAAATCGTATAAAATTGTGATATTCTTATATACAGTGTGCACAACATACCCAAAGCGATACAGATTCCATTGCCAGCGGCATAAGCGGACATGGGTCGATCACTTCCCTATGTTCGGGCGTGTCCCACGTGTTCGATCGGCTGCCCCCCGCGCCCCTCCGGCACGTGGCCGACCCCGAGAGGTATAACTGGCAGCCTCTGGCCTTACATCCTCTGGAATTGGCGAGACAGTTGACCCTACTTGAATTCCAGTTATACCGTCAGGTAAGGTCCATTGGTTATTGTAAATTGTACCCAAAAAAAAAATATTTTTCGAAACATGCGAACATAGAGTTATTAAGTATCTATACTTTATACTAATATATAAAGCTGAAGAGTTTGTTTATTTGTTTGTTTGATTGATTGATTGATTGATTGATTGATTGATTGATTGATTGATTGATTGATTGATTGATTGATTGGTTGGTTGTTTGTTTGAACGCGCTAATCTCAGGAACTACTTGAATGATTTAAAAAAATATTTGAGTGTTAGATAGTCCATTTATCGAGGAAGGCTATAAGCTATATAACATCACGCTAAGATGAATAGGAGAGAACTGGCCATTTTGCGCAGTAGGTAGTAACCCTGCTTTCAGCTACGCGGATCGCGGGTTCAACACTTTCTATTAATAATTTGTTTGTTCTTCTAGCCTGTGTGTATTTGTATTTAAAATTATATATGTACATATTTCCCCAGTTGTCTCTCGCCTATAACACAAGTATTAAGGATAGCTATATAGCAAACCTGATTCAATTATTCACTGATATATATCAGTGAATAATTTGCTATTGAATTGAGTTTGAACTGTCTTTATCTAAATATGAATTCTGTTTTTAGGTAAAACCATCTGAGTTAGTGGGAGCTGTATGGACCAAGAAAGACAAGGAGAATACCAGCCCCAATTTGCTTAGGATAATTAAACATACCACAAATGTAAGTTTATATAAATTATATTGTATAGTTTATATGATTTATAAAAGCAGGCGTTATTATGCGGAATTCTATAGCACAGTAGTTACAATAGAATTATTTTACTGTAATCCGCGTTTGTTATTAGAATTGATGTAATGCTAAGTGTGTAAAGCAGGCAACATTCACGTACCTTATACATGCATGACAAGTCACCACACGTATCATAAAACGACTCCAACACCAACACTCCACACAAAAAACCTGTATTATGAGTATTTCAGATATTGCTGAATTTTAACTATAGTTCGTGGTATTCACAGTTTATTTATAGAAACCGGCTATACTTAGTTTTATTATATCGGGTGAGCCCGACTAATTTTAAGCCCATACGGGGCCCTCATTCATTAGCTGACCCGACAGAATTAAACGTTAGTATAGCCGGTTTCTACAAATTATAATATAAAATAAAAACTGCAAACATATAGTACTTCGTACTTATAGTTGTATTCATTTGAGCTGAGTTATTCAAATTTAAAATATTCTTTATTCAAATAAACTCGTAAACATGTGCTTTTGAATCGTCAACTCTACTGCTGGTTCGGAAAGCTGTTCCTACCGAGAAGAGCCAACTCGGCAGTTTCTCTTCACTACATAGTATAAAACAAAGTCGCATTCCCTGTCTGTCCCTATATCCCTATGTATGCTTAAATCTTTCAAACTACGCAACAGATTTTGATGCGGTTTTTTTTTAAATAGATAAAGAGTAATTGAAGAGAAAGGTTTATATGTATAACATTCAATATGGAGTATAGAAATACTATAATTTTTGAGGTTTCTAAAGTGATGTCGTAAGTAATTAAATTTTTTCTGCTTATTACGTACGTGCTTACGTATTGCAAACGCAGGCTGAACCCTACGAGATTTATCAAAATAATGTACTAAGTATTTGTACACCTTGAAAAGGTCTACAGAAATCTCCGCGATAGTATATGTCTATCTCTTATTGATAACCCACAATAGCCTTTTTGTGTCTTATACTTTTTACGAAAAATAATGCCTTATGTTCAAGCAATTTTTATACAATACAGCATTAATCCTTATCCAATTAAATACCACGTAAGTTTTTTTTTGTAAAAAATATGTTTGTTAATAACATTAATTTGTCATTACTGACGTTATCATTTTCAGTTCACGCGATGGATGGAAAAGTGGGTAGTTGAAACAGAAAATTTAGAAGAAAGGGCCGCAGTTCTCTGTAGGTTTCTAGAAGTAGCTATGGCACTCCGAGACCTCAATAATTTCAACGGGGTGCTTGCAGTCGTCGCTGCTTGTGGGTCCGCCTCAGTGCACAGACTAAGAAGCACTTTTCAGGTAAAAGTAACGGCATGTGACTATCCTAATGCTTGGTATAGTCACTTCTTTCTATTTTTAGTGAGAACGGTTGGAGCTATGACCACCACGCTGCTCCAATGCGTATTGGTAGGTTACATATTTCCCCAGAATTCTTTATAGATGTACAGGATTTCTCACGATGTACACTGTACCGCATTGTCATCTGATAACGGATGTCGGTGACAGAAGCAATTTGTAATTTATTAGGCAGTCGCTAGTAAAAACGCAAACTTGTACGACGTATCATAATAAGTGTATCTCATGCTGCATTACTTTGTCTGAAAATTTACCCTTGTCAGGTCTGCTGTTTCCACAAAATTCGCAAAAAAAAAAGAAATAATTTGTTTGTAATCTCTTTAATTCATTAATGAATATAAAAATGAAATGTATTTAATAATAACAAACAAATTAAGTTTTGAAGTAACATGAAATAATAAAATAATAGTATAGTATAATAAATTTAATAAATACAATTATAGTAGATTATGATACTGTTGCATGATAAGGGTTCTTATAACACGAGTGTGTTATAAAAATACGAGCCGCAGGCGAGTTTTTTTATAGTATCACACGAGTTTTATAAGACCAAGTTATATACAGTGTCATACACTACTTTATCTACTCTCATACTATAATACGTAAAACAATATTAATAAAAACCAAACTTTGCTTAAATATTGAAAAGATTTTTTAAATGTCAAATGTTAGAGCCAAGGCGCAAAACATCGATTGCGCATGCGTGTTGCGTCGCCGCGGACTCCTATAGCGGTAGCGGTTCAACCTCTTTGGTCCAGCTGGAGGTGGTATAGGTGTATCGTTATGATTAAAAAGTTATATTATGGTACAGGTGTCCATACAAGGCCTGTATCGTAATAAAACTTTTTATTTTTTTTATTTTTAGCCTGTACGTAATGTTTGTCATAAGAATTTTGGTTTCAGTTTTACAATCTTTGTATTATAGTATCAGAGTAGATAAATATATTTATAATAAAATGTCAATGGGGTTTAAAAAATTCTGTCAGATGAATCTAATCTTAACTGATAGAGAATACTTTTGATTAAATATCAAGGTAATAAATTTGGTTAATTTATTTCCCAGTTGGTGCCTATAAGACTACTGCGCACACTAGAACAATTCCGTGAACTGAATTCGGATCATTTCCGGCGGTATCAAGAGCGCTTACGAAGCATTAATCCACCTTGTGTGCCCTTCTTAGGGATGTACCTCACTAACATACTGCACATAGAGGAAGGGAACCAGGGTATGTGATTAAATTTACGATAACTCTTAGTATTAAAGTGATCTAATTCAAATTATAATTATTATTTATTTAAATAAACTTGTAAAGAAATGCTTTTGAATTATCAACTCTACTGCTGGTTCGGAAAACCGAGAAGAGCCAGCAAGAAAGTCGACGGTTGCTCTTTTGAAAATATAATTCTTATGATAAGTTACATTTAGTCATTACATTCTTGTACAGGGTCTAAGCGAGCTATATCCACACATTCTTATCTTCTAAGTTCAAAAACCTTAAAACTCCTATAATAAAAGCTGTATTGTGACAAATTGCAATAAACCGAATCGCAGCCCCTAAAAAACTTGTGTGTGCTAAAGTTATTTATTACACGGAATACAAAATTTTATGACTCTTATTACAAAAAGAATAAATTTAATCCATACTAAGGTAAAACCTGTGCCGTGGATATTGACAGTATATAACAATAGTAAAAAAAAATTAATAATAATAAGAATCTTGTTAGTCAGGACGTGTTTAAATGAACTTACATGGTAGTTAGAATGAAGTATAAACACTTACTCAGAGAATATCTTGGAAGAAAGAGTCGGTCTATACTACTCAACCGTATACCACACGGCGGGTCAACTTACCTTAGTCGCCTTTTATGATACCTCGGTAAGAAAAGAGGGTGGTCTATTCTACTCAGCCGTATACCATACGACGGGGTGACTTACCTTAGTCGCCTTTTACGACACTTCGGTAAGAAATGAGGGTGGTAGTATTCTATGCAGCCGGATACCACACAGCGTATTACATTCATAAATATATATAATAAAAAATCATATTAAACAAGCTTAGCCATAAATTCAAAACCCCAATAATCCGTGCAGCCAAATTAAACCATAGATCACAAGAATTAGTGCACTCATTTTGATTGCTTATTGTTGATTGTTATTCATCTTCTTGGCATTATTTATGACACCCAAACGTCTTTTTCATCAGCATCATTCTCCTGCCTGTTATAAACATGTCACATGATTTGGCTTCGTATTTAACGACCGGCCGCCTGCCTGACGTCAACTTACCTCAGTCGTATTTTACAATACCTTGGTAAGAAAGAGTGTGGTCTATTCTTTTAAACCGAATACCTGTTTTGGCTAGATATTTCACGACTGACGTCAACGTGCCTTAGTCGTCTTTAACGACACCAAGTTAAGAAAGAGTGTGGTCTATTCTACTCAGCCGGATAATGAATCATCTTTTCAAGCATCAATAATTATTCGTATTCGCACTCAAGCCTCAGTAACAAGTTTTCCTTGTTCCATCCATGTTCTGCGATGGCTAAACAAATAAGGGGATCAGAATCAAAAATAGCTAAATCCTAAAGTCACAATCAAATTAAGCTAATTTTAAATATTTATATTACTGTTTGCAGGAAATGTAAAGATTGATATTACTTAAATTCACAGCTTTGTTTAATAATAGACATGCTGATTATTATTATTATAATGTACTAAGTCAAAAATTTTATTGTATTGCTATTTTTCTTATAGCAAATAGTAATTGAGTCGCATCTTCGGTATTTGTCGCTGTATGCCTAGATACAGTTTTAACTAGTTCAGCTACAGATGGTCATATATTAAGTAAAGCACTATTTATCCTATGTAAAAAATAAAAAAAATATTTGTTGAAACTCCAAGATTTAAACACATAAACAAAATTTTCATTTTAGTCATTTTTAATTATTTCGGATATGGCTAGGTTTGATTCTAACCACCTCAAATATTTATTTCACAGATTACCTACCTAACTCGAACCTTATTAATTTCTCGAAGAGACGAAAGGTTGCGGAAATAACAGGAGAGATCCAACAATATCAAAATCAGCCGTATTGCCTTATGATCGAGCCGCGTACCAGGGTACGTTGTTATAATTTTTTATTACGAAAATTTTTACTCCCCTTATAAAAGCATATTTAATAAAGCTCGATAGATGTGTGTGTGTGTGTGTGTGTGTGTGTGTGTGTGTGTGTGTGTGTGTGTGAGTGCGAGCGTGCGTGGGTGCGTGCGTGCGTGGGTGCGTGCGTGCGTGCGTGCGTGCGTGCGTGCGTGCGTGCGTGCGTGCGTGCGTGCATGCATGCGTGCGTGTGTGTGTGCTTTTTTTCCATACAATACATATTTCAAAGAATCATAAGTAATAGTAATTATACACGAAGTACGTTTTATTGAGATGTTATGTTTATTATCTATACTAATATTATAAAGAGGAAAAAATTATATGTATGTTTGTAATGTTTTCACACAAAAACTTCTGGACCGATCTTAAAAATTATTTCACCATTGGAAAGCTTCATCTTTACTAAGCAACAAAGGCTATATTAAATTTTCAACAAAAAAATAGAGATCCGTAATAAAAATGTAATAAGGTGTAAAAAAATTAGTCATGAAAATCTGTAATCGCATGCGCATTCTACCCAGCCGGATTACACACGGCGGATCGACTTACCTTAGTAGCCTTTCACGACAGTTCGGTAAGAAATGAGGGTGGTACTATTCTATTCAGCCGGATACCACACGGCGAACGCAAGTTATATTTAGTTACTATTATCAAAAAAAAATATTGCAATTCTGTACATAAGGTATTTACAAATAAAAAACGCTTCTACGGGTTTAAACGTAATTATCATTATCTTCATGCCCTTATCCCACTCTAAGTGGTTTCGGCACAACATGTTATAAACATGCTGTCACATTTGGCTGCGTTTTTACGACCGGCCGCCTGCCTGACGTCGGTTTTAAACTGAATTAATTAATCGGAAATCACACAAACAATGTTTTTAGGCTTTCTTGGAAACTTTAGACCCATTTCCGGCAATGGATGACAAAGAAGTCACCGATTACCTCTACACAAGGAGTCTGGATATCGAGCCGCGTGGTCATATCAAACAAGTACCCAAATTTGTGAGTCTTTTGAACTTTTTGAATAAGGTCACTTTAATACTAAGCGTGCGATATATATTTTGTATATATCCGTAATATTATATTCATCATTAAATAATTAATATACATGGTGGTACTGACCATACGACAATATTTTTAATTCCAGGTTAATGAATGAATGAATTCTTTATTGCACACTAATAATAATATACAAATAACACTACTACTACTTCTAAAAGAATTAAAAAGAAACAAAACAAATAACATTAAAAGAAAAACGTTGTGCAATTGGAGGCCTTTTCGCTATGACCTAATACACCTTAGCAGTCTACATAAAAAAACCAGTTAATTTAGTGCAGTAATTTAGCGACAGGAATTATTTTACGTTTTAAATACATGATATAGAAGGGTGCATGACCGTACCCCATTCCATTCAATTTCGTATGTAATGCATTCACCTAGACTGAGAGACTACATACAAATACGAAGGAAACAAATATAATGTAATACTTTATTCTGTTTTTTAAACAAGTGCGCCGCGCTAGGTCACTTAATCATTACTTGTTAGCACGATCTCAATTAAATTATATGTATTTTGTTTTAAAATACATTTTTTTTATAAAAACGATATTTAAGATTGAATTATGCCTAAGATATGCTATACGTTTATGGTCATATCGTCGGTACCACTCTATATATTATAACATTACTTTAAAGAGTCACATTGCTATTTCTTACCTCTAGCATGACTTATAAATAAATTGTGAAATTAACATTCGAATAAAATCGAGACAAGTCTGTTTTGAAATTGTACACACCTGTGACAAAAGCCTCCGACTAAACTTTTAGAAACAACTTCAGATCATTAAACATAACAATGGCACCCTCATTAACGATCAAATAAATGTTTCTAGTTCAAGCTTGGTACACGTGTTCGGATGTAGAATAAAATAAATGATGGGGTTGAACCGATTAGTATATAACTTAACTTGTTTGGGTTATGCTCCGATTTTGTCGTGGAGTCTATCTTCTGATAATTACTTCGTTGCCGGGCGAAACGATTGTTGAGTTTGTGATATTAAACGTGTGTACTGGTTGTATATTGTGGTGACTGTGGAGGAGGTTTGTGCATGTGTTTTTACGAATCCTGCATAAATAAATAAATAAATGGGACACTTACACACACGGTCGTCCGTCCCCAGAGTTAGTAATTTAATAATTGTGTTATGGTAGACAGACAACTGATGAATATATACTTATATATTGTTTAAATACATACTTAAATACAAATATACACCCAGGCCCAAAGACCAACCGATTCATTTATTGAGACTGTTGGCCCTCGGCGGGAATCGAACCCGCGACCCGCGGAGCCGAAGACAGGGTCACTTCCCACGGCTCCAACGAGCCAGTCAATGCATGTATCGGAAATTGGTTGTATAAAATGTTGGCCTTCGGCGGCGAAATGAACCTACGACCCATGGAATTGAAGGCAGCGTTACTGCCAACTGCGCCAACGGCCTAAAATATATCGTTGGTATATTAAATAAATAAAATATCTAATATATTATGCTCGCGGTTTGAATTTCATGAACCTTAATATTATCAGCCCCGCAGGTATCCGGAACTCTCGTTGAAATCTGTGAAGGTTTCCCGGAGGCTGCACGAATCGACAAGCTCTTGCAGGGACTCTACCTCCTCTTTAGCAGACGACACGTTCAGTAAGTAATCTAGCTATCTATACTTAATATATAACTAGCGGCCTGCCTCTGCTTCGCACGGGTATAAAATATTTAGCCCATGTCACACAGTGAAAAAAAATTATTAAAATCGATCCATTAGTTTGGATTTATTCATTACTGGCCGTGGCCCGCTAGCGTTAAATTTGAAGAAAAACAATTACCCTCTCCCTATACTAAGAAGATTTCCTGCTATCTTTGGAATATCTAAATTCATTAAGCATACATTGGGATATACGGACAAACAAAGAATGTGACTTTGTTTTATACTATGTAGTGATATTTAAAATTTTTGTCATAAACTATTTATGCAGTGTGTTGTAAGTAAATAATTTTTACCTTTTTCTTTGTGTTCAAATTTTGAAATCGTTATACACTGTCCATTATATTAACCATCTTTTGACAGATTGACGATTTACATATTTAGTGATGTCCTAAAGATTCTCGTATGCGATACCATTCCGATTATAGTACCTACTATCATTAATCGAATTACGTACCTAAGTAATTCGATTAATGATAACCTACGTAAACTAATAACAGATATAGAAATCAACATTTTGATTTAATATTGCCTTAGTTTTTTGAAAATAAATGTTAATCCGTGTGTATTTATTATAATCATATAAAATATATTATACATCAACTGGCAACATCAACAGACCTTCCGCTCGGCCGCCATTTTGACGTGATCTGTCACTCTCAACGAAACGCCCGTGATAGTCACACGCATTTACGTTCGCTGAGTGTTCTCTCGCATCTGTTAAACTTGAGTTAAGTAGCTTTATTCCTCGGAAAAACTTTTGTGAAACTTATATTAATTGATCGTGAAAATGCCGAAAGGACGTGTGTTGAAAGCACAATCGAGACAGTTAGTGTTAAAACTTCATGAGTATTTTGAGCAAGAAAATCAAAATGGCGGACCTCTTATACCTATCACGCAAGTCCGAAACCGTGTTGCAGCCGCGTTGGGGATCAGTCTATCAACTGTGACTAAAATCACTACTGATGCCTACGGCAGGAGCGGCTTGGAGCAAAACAAACCATCTACACCAAAAAGAAAGCGCCGGGCTCATAAGGTGACAGCTGTTGATGACTTTGACGCTGACGCTATTCGTCGTCATGTATATGATTACTACTTGAGAAAAGAAATTCCAACTTTGAGAAAACTTATTGTTTCTTTGAAAAGAAGTGGTCTATTTCATGGTGAAAAATCTTCTTTGGTCAAAGTTTTGAACACAATTGGCTTTTCATATAAAAAGTTAAATAAAAGAAAATTATTAATGGAACGCACAGATATAGCTATAGCACGTTGTGATTTTTTAAGAGAGGCAAAGAAAATACAAGATTGGGCAAATATTGTTTTCACGGATGAAACATGGCTCAACGCTAACCACACACTATCTCGTTTCTGGACTGATGATACTGCTGATTCCACTTCCTCAGTACCAATGGGAAAAGGTGAGCGCCTAATCATTTGCCATGCAGGTACAGCAAAAGGATTTGTACAAGACGCACTGTTGGCATTTAAATCGAAGAAATCAAATGACTACCACGAAGAGATGAATGCAAATGTGTATGAAGAGTGGTTCAAAAAAATGCTCATTTCATTGGAAGAACCATCAATAATTTTTATTGATAATGCGCCCTACCACTCCCGTCAAATTGACAAAATGCCAACACAGGCTAATAAAAAGCATGAAATAATTAATTGGCTTCGGGACAATGGAGAAAATGTGGACGACTCAATGTTAAAAGTTGAATTAATAAAAATATTAAAAACCAAAAAGAGAGCAAAACGCTATGTAATCAATGAAATGGCAGCAGAATATGGCCATAATGTTCTTCGGATTCCTCCATACCACTGCCAGTACAACGCAATAGAACTTATATGGGCACAAGTAAAAGGGCATGCTGCGAGATGCAATACAAGCCCCCCATTCACAGCGAATAAAATGTTGCAATTGCTAAAAAATGCTTGCACCCACGTAACGGCCGAGAACTGGGCAAGTGTGGTGGAAAGAACTAAAAGAGTAATATTCTCTGATTGGGAACGTGATATTGCGTTTGATAATATATTATCTACACAAGAGCTAATAATAACTGCTACTGAAGACTCCTCATCGGAGGAGTCTAGTGTTGATTATCATTCCGACGACTCGTGCTAATAAAATAAATTAAAATATCCTGATTGTTTTATTTGTATTCATGTATTAACTAAGAAGAAAGTAAAACTTTATATAATGTTATTAAATGTCTTTTAATACTCGTAACATCGATTTCTACCGATTATTTTTAATCTGTGGCATAATCGTAGTAACCATTATGTGTGACATCACTAAGTGGGCGGTACCCATCCATAAAGTACAAATATTATTTGTATGATATTTGTACGTAAGCAATACAAAACTTAATGAGCGTGAGCTGTCAAAAGACTGATAATATGATGGACGCAGTATAAATATGTGCCGCAACAAGAAAAAGGATGAGAATCGCTGCTATAGTGCTTGGCTAAATTTGGCAATTTTTCGCAGGTGTCGCGCAGTTGTCGCCAACGAGCGGGTGGGACGGCGCGTCAGTCGCCTCACTACCCGTTCATGACCACAGTGAGTATCGTAGGAAATAAAGTAAGGTAAGTGCACTAGTAATTGATCATGAACTAGTAGTTGACCTTTTTGTATGAAATTTTAAATAATAGGCGTTTTGTTTGTTGTAGCTAATAAAAAATATGAATTAATAATATTAAATTTTAAATATTAAACAATGTGCTTCAATTCTGAGCTTTTGAGCAGTATTGTTAATAGGTTACAGGTAATTACAAATTTTTTACTCAATCGATTACTAGTGCTCTTAACATACGGATTGAATTTATTAACATTTATTATTAAGCGTTTTGTCCTATTCAATGTGTAACGATTTTATCCGTTCATTACATTAATATAACAAACTTATGTTTTTTTTTATGTGTGATAGACGACCGTGTGCGTAATTAACACAAATGTCGTCGGTGGCAGTGATCCTGCTTTCAACTCCACGGGTAACCGGTTCGATTCCCGCCGAGTGTCAACATCTTCTAATTACAATTTGTTGGTTCTTCGATTCTGTATATGTGTGTGTGTATATATATGTTGTATTATGGCTGGCTCGTTAGCGCAGTTAGTAGGGTAGGGTAGCAAAAATTTGTTGGTTCTGTCGAGCCTGGGTGTAAATATGATTTTAAGTATGTTTTTAAAATTATATAAGTATATATTCACCAGTTGTCTGTCACTCATAACAAGTATTAAATTATTTATGAGGATGGATGCCTATGTGTGTGTATTTATATATAACAATAATATGATGATATTGACTTCTATAAAGATAGACTATATATAAATAAAGACTACTACAAAGTGACTTTATTGTTCCAGGTTCCCGTGAAGATCGATGTTCCCTCACCAGTCCGCGGCTGGAGCGTTCTTGTTCTAGCTCGCTGGCGCAGTTGGGACAGCTCAGTTTGTTCGACAAGGGACTGGCGCTGTTCGACAAGAGCAAGTCTGTCGCCACCTTAAACAGGTATACATCACTACATAGTATAAAACAAATTCACATTCTTTGTTTGTCCCTATATCCCTATACTTAGATCTTTAAAACTACGCAAAAGATTTTGATGCAGGTTATTTTAATAAATAGAGTGATTCAAGAGGAAAGTTTATATGTATAATAACATTCAATATGGATTAGAGAAATACTGTAATTTTTGAGGTTTCTAATGCGATTTCGTAAATAATTACATTTTTTTCCGCTTACATTGCAAACGCAGGCTAAACCCTACGAGATTTATCAAAATGTACTAATTATATGTACACCTTGAAAGGGTCTACAGAAAAGTCTGCGATGATATATGTCAATCTCTTATGGATAACCCACAATAGCATTTTTTGTCATTTACTTTTTACGGAAAATAACGTCTTATGTTCAAAGCGATTTTTATACAATACAGCATTAATCCTTATCCACTTAAGTACCTTAAATACATTGTTGATTTAATAAAGATCAATATGGCCGTTTACAGCATGTAATTTAAATGAACATTGTCGAAGATATCGCAAATTTAAAATCCCGCGAGAAGGCCGTGCTTCGCCTTATAGCAATTCGAATTTAGCAGCGATTGGAGGCACAACTAAATGTCGCTCTTTCAAGAGTAACCTCTAAATAAAACATGTTTATATTGTATAATGAAAGCTATGAATGTTGTATATAAAGACATTCTGTAATTAATTTTAAAAATAAAATACATGTAAAAATGTAAAATGTAAATATGTAGTATATGAATTTAGATATTAGATAAAGCAGGAAATCTTCTTGGTATAGGGAGAGGGGAATTGTTTTTCACCAAAATTAACGCGTGTAGGCAACGGGCAGTAATGAATAAATCAAAACTACTGCATCGATGTTAATCATTTTTTTCACTGGGTGACATAGGCTATATATTTTATACCCGTGCGAAGCAGGGGCAGGCCCCTAGTTAGTAATAAAAACAAGTTTTTTATTTAAGGACAATTTACAAATAACAATTGGTACATTTACTGCTTCTATATAGAAAGAAAGAAAAATATTTATTCAAACTCTATAAAAAAAGATAAATACATACATGTAGACTATGCAAAGGGGTGTAAGGGGGAAACTTGGGGTGTAAGGGGGAAACTCGTCCCAGTCAGTTTCCTCAAATGTCAACCTCACCTGCACGTGGTACACCCTGCAATTAAACCGACGAGGCTCTGGCGACCGACCAATGGCGGTATAACCATTCTCAAGCTGACTTAAATCTAACAGACCGACAGCGGGCAGCAGCGTTGTCGGTGCGAAAGGGTCAGCACTGCGATCACCAACCCGCATGCCAAGCGTGGTGATTATTGGCAAAACCCTTAATGGATAGACACATAAAGCCACAGCCCCTAGTTCCCGGCAGCCCCGCTATTCCTGGCTCTGGCAGCGGTTTGGGTAACGGCGGGGCAGGGGGTGTTAAGAATCTCCGGCAGAGATTCCGCTGCCAACCCCGACTACTAGACCTGGCAACGTACAACGCACGCACTTTGAGGGAAGACGAAAAGATTCTCGAGCTGGAAGAAACAGTAAGCAAGTTGCGCTGGGATGTGATAGGATTATCTGAAGTCCGAAGAGAGGGGGAGGACACGATGATTCTGAACTCCGGCCACTTGCTATACTACCGGGAGGGTGAACAACAGTCCCGGGGTGGCGTCGGGTTTCTCGTCCACAAGTCCCTTGTCAACAACATTGTTCAAGTCGAGAGTGTGTCGAGCAGGGTCGCGTTCCTTATACTCAGAATTACCAAACGGTATTCGCTGAAGGTCATACAGGTTTACGCACCGACATCGGCACATCCGGACGAGGAGGTAGAGGCCTTGTATGAGGATTTGTCTAGAGCCATACATGCCTCTAAAACCTTCTACACTGTTGTGATGGGGGATTTCAACGCAAAGCTGGGCAAGCGAAGTGGCACAGAAGTAAGAGTAGGGCAATTTGGATATGGGCAACGGAACCACAGGGGCCAGATGTTGGCTGATTTCTTGGAGAGAGAGGACCTCTACATGATGAATTCTTTCTTCAAGAAACCGCCACATCGAAAATGGACCTGGGTAAGTCCCGACGGTTCCACGAGAAACGAGATCGACTTCATCATGTCCAGCAGGCGTCATATATTCAATGATGTCTCTGTGATCAACACCGTAAAGACGGGAAGTGATCACCGTATGGTAAGAGGCACATTGAATATATGCGTACAGCTGGAAAGATCCAGACTGGTGAAGTCCACGCTCCGACCAACTCGAGCTCATATCCAAAACCCCGAAAACTTTCAACTCGAGCTGCTGAACCACTTTGATTGTCTAGCTGACTGCGCATTTGTGGACGACTTAAACAACAGGCTGGTGGAAACTGTCCATACGGTGGGGTCCAAATTTTATAAGACACACCGTAAAAGGACTAATAAATTCTCGACCCAAACTCTCAAGCTCATGGATGAGAGGAATAAAATGAGACTACAGTCTTCAGTAGACGCGACGCACTACCGTCTGATCAATAGACAAATTTCGAAGGCGCAGAAATGCGACCTGCGACGCTTTAACACCGAATGTATTCGTGATACTATTGAGCGTAACAGGGGCTCAAAAGTGTTCGCAAGAGATTTGTCTATTGGGCAGAGGCAGTTGACGCGATTGAAGGCGATACTGGTAGTATCATTTCGTCTCGACCTGAGATCTTGAGAGAGGTTGAGAGGTTCTATGGGCAGTTATACACCTCAACACAACAGCCTGTTGTCACATTGGCAAAAGATCCTAGAGCCAAGCTAACCCGACACTATACTGAGGACATCCCGGACGTCAGCCTATACGAGATTAGTATGGCTCTCAAACAACTTAAGAACAACAAGGCACCAGGTGATGACGGAATCACTACAGAACTCCTGAAGGCGGGTGGAAAACCCGTACTTATAGTCCTTCAGCGATTGTTCAATTCCGTCATTCACGAAGGAACTACGCCGGAAGCATGGCACAGGAGCGTGGTGATTCTGTTCTTCAAGAAAGGTGATAATACCTTATTGAAGAATTACAGACCCATCGCGCTGCTGAATCATGTTTATAAGTTGTTCTCGAGAGTCATAACGAATCGTCTCGCGCGTAGGTTTGACGACTTCCAGCCTCCCGAACAAGCCGGTTTCCGAAAAGGCTACAGTACCATAGACCACATATTCACGCTGCGGCAGGTTATACAGAAGACCGAGGAGTATAACCAGCCACTTTGCTTGGCGTTTGTGGACTATGAGAAGGCCTTCGATTCGGTGGAAACATGGGCTGTGCTAAGGTCGCTCCAGAGATGCCGTATCGACTATCGGTATGTCCAAGCGCTGAAGTGTTTGTATGAAAACGCCACAATGTCTATCCGTGTCCAAGACAGAATTACGAGACCAATCCAAACGCGGCGAGGTGTGCGACAGGGAGATGTTATCTCCCCGAAGCTGTTTACCGCTGCATTGGAGGATGTCTTTAAGCTTCTGGATTGGCACGGATACGGCATCAACATTAACGGCGAGTACATCACTCACCTTAGATTTGCCGACGACATAGTCGTTATGGCAGAGTCTCTGGAGGACCTTAACACAATGCTCGATGACCTCAGCAGAGTATCTCAACAGGTGGGCCTTAAAATGAACATGAGTAAGACGAAGATTATGTCAAACTCCCATGTTCCGCTCCACCCGGTCATCGTTGAGAACTCTGCACTCGAAATTGTAGACGAATATATATACCTGGGACATACGGTCCAGCTAGGTAGGTCCAATTTCGATAAAGAGGTCAGTCGCCGAATCCAACTCGGATGGGCAGTGTTTGGGAAGCTACGCGAGATCTTTTCGTCCAAAATACCTCAGTGCTTGAAGACTAAGGTCTTCGAACAGTGCGTGTTGCCAGTGATGACTTACGGATCGGAAACGTGGTCGCTGACTATGGGCCTCATAAGAAAGCTCAGAGTCACTCAGCGGGCGATGGAACGGGCTATGCTCGGAGTATCTCTACGTGATCAAATCAGAAATGAGGAGATCCGTAGACGAACCAGAGTCACCGACATAGCTCATCGTATCGCGAATCTGAAGTGGCAATGGGCGGGGCACGTAGTACGTAGAACCGATGGGCGTTGGGGTCCTAAGGTGCTGGAATGGCGACCTCGCACTGGAAAGCGCAGCGTTGGAAGGCCCCCAACGAGGTGGACTGACGACCTCAAAAAGGTCGCGGGGAGCCGCTGGATCCAAGCGGCACAAAATCGTGGATTGTGGCGATCCCTTAAGGAGACCTATGTTCAGCAGTGGACGTCCACCGGTTGAGAAAGAAGAAGAAGAAGAAGAGACTATGCAAATCTAAACTTTATACAGTCTTAGAAAAGGTTACACAGCTTAGCATGAAATGATGTTCTAACATTTGGTGGAACAATTTGCGACACAAAACAAACAAAACAATTGTTTGAAACAACCGCGAAAGGAAGCAGATCTGTGATAATATATATGAATTCTCTATATGTAATGTACGAATATTATAAATGTGAAATTCTGTCTGTCTGTTACGGTTTCACCGCTGGACTTTAATCACTTGTATTAATTTAAAAAATCCATTTTAGGGGAACAGAGAAGAATATAATATATATAATAGATAATATAATAGAATATATATTATGTTATTGACGATACTTAAGCGAAAGTAATGAAAATATTATTTTGCTGTAATCCGCGATATAAGAAAATATCTGTAAAGCTGTATGTAGTGTACTATTTGTTCTCATACGTACAGAATTTGTTACAACTCATGCACTACCCATCACCGCCACCAATGACGTACTGCACGCATTCACCCCCACAATCTCAACAATCTTTTCGCCCCGTAACCAAAGCATCTTCAGGAGATAGACTCCACAACAGCATCGCAAAGCGAAGCATTTAGTTTATTTTGTCTCAGAACGCCTGTTGTTATCTGGAACTCTTAACGTTACGATAACGATAATTGAACGCTTTAGTTGTTGTGAATGAAGTCATGGGTATCACTAGTTTATTATATACATAGTACTAGTGGTATTAGCGATCTTCTTCGCGCTAACTTAAGCATTTAGGTATCTTTAAAAATGTTATTTTTTTAATAGACTTATATTAAAACTAGACTTAAATTCATTGTTATTATACTTGTTCATGTCGATTGTTATTGTTGATGCACCTATCTTATTTTTATGTTACGATTTCTTTTATTCTCCAAAGGTTGTCTGGTAGAGATTGCTTTTAGCAATACGATAAGACCCCCTTTGCACGCCTTTTTGCTTCTTTAGTTAAGTTTCTTTCTTTTTGTACCTTGTGGTATGTAATGTGTGTGCAATAAAGAATTTCTATCTATCTATCTAAAACTAATCGGTTTATATTTGACAATATAAATTTGCAATTGCTATTATTTGCAGAAACAGCGGGTCTACGAAAGACGAGCCGCCTTCGCCGAGAGACAACCACTCGCCAAGGTAAAGTAATTTACCCGTTTACAAAGACAGCATAATCTGGAGTACTGTTGCTAAAATTCTAGTCCATTTATAGAAGCAGGCAGGAGGTCTTTGCTTTGCTTACTTTTGATGACATGGGGGATATGGGAGTCTAATATTTGTAACGAAAATTTAAAATTGTTTCTTATGTTAGTGAGATATAATATTTTTGTCCTTTACTTTATGTTGAATATCGTATCAGTAAAATATATTTTATGAATTCTTAATTTACCGTAATATTCTATGTTTTATCAGTAAATGGAGCGGCAGCCGCCGTCCCGTCGCGCTATCACCGCGTGGGGCGATAGTCGACGCGGAGCTGTTCTACTCGCGCAGTATGGACCATCTGGCTTCTAAGAAGCAAGAGCAACAGCCGCAGCAGCAGGTATGATACTTTGACACACCATCATGCATACATATACCCCATAGGTTTAAGTACTTAACTAAAGGTAAACATGTCAAACAACAAGGGTATTTTTTTTAATATGCGCCATGACACACACAGGTATTTTAAACCTTATTCTACAAAACGAAGGAAAATATTAAATATACTATAATACTGCATTATCACAGTGACTTTATAAAAGATTGATATTGTGTTACATCACATAATCTAATGTAATTCCTATTGCCAGAATAGCATGTTAAATTTGTTTAATTGGTTTTAATCTGCATCTGATGATATTCATATCTATCTATGATATCTGCATATGATATTTTATTAAATCAAATGTTTATGCGTTTAGTATCAAAAGCATAAACATTTTATCGTATAAAAGAAATATTTCATTAATGAAATTATTTTTACATGTGCAGTTTTGTTTCTTTTTCTTTATTTGAAGATCTTATTATTGCAATAAAATGTTTAGCACGCCTGAGTCATATAGTTTTGTTTGTTTACATTTAGTAAGGACCTAAACCTACGGAGTATAGAAATAAATTTGAATTAAAAAATATACATTTGTGACTTTAAATTAGAATAAAACAAATTATAAATAAGTACCTGGGTAGGTAATTTTTACAAGATATAAAAAAGAAGGAAGCAAATAAAAAAAGGTAAGAAAATGTCACACATGTGGAATTTGATCCCGGGTATTTTAAATTTTTTAGTACGACCGTATTGAGCAAATTTAAGCTTCTATTTCTATTTTAGCAGTTTTTTTTAGTGCCCGAAAACAGTGATAAAACCTTTTTTTTGACGAAGCTCACTATTCCTGTATGCGCCTCTTAATACATAATTCGTACTTTGGGAATTAAAATGAAGTAAGATCTACATCTCAAATATGCAAGTACAAGTAAATGTTGCGATGTAATTTTTCTGATTGTTTTCAATTTCTTATAGCCTAATGACACTTACATTAACTTTTTTTGTTTTATTTGACTTCTATTCATTAATTTGGCTAATTTAAGTGGGCACCAATGATAATTAGAAAATTAAGACAACAAGGTATGTACCTTCTATAAAAAATATTAAGGACTCGCCATCGGCTCCGGCCCTCGTGGAAGGATTAAAACCGTAATATAGTATTTTGAAAACCATACAAATGGTTTAAGTGGGTTAACCTTAAAAGCTTGACATATGCTGTCGCTGACTTTTATTTAGAACTTTTTCTAATACATGATTTTTAAATAACTTGCACCTATTACTTGCACACGCAAGGATAGCTTAAAATTTTGCCGGTTTCGTAATGTTTTATTGCTGCTCCTCTCCTTTTCATCTTCAGGGTGATGTTATATAGCCTATAGCCTTCCTCGACAAATGGACTATCTTACACTCAAAGAATTTTTCAAATCGGTCCAGTAGAATAGCGCGTTCAAACATACAATTAAACTCTTCAGCTTTATATATACAAGGCATTATTTTTCGTAAAAAAATGTCAAAAAATGCTATTGTGGTTTATCCATAAGAGATAGACATATACCAACGCGGACTTTTCTGTAGACCTTTTAAAGATGTAGGTACAAATACTTAGTACATCATTTTGATAAATCTCATAGGGTTTAGCCTGCGTTTGCAATGTAAGCGTAGAAAAATGTAATTATTTACGACATCGCATTAGAAAGCTCAAAAATTATAGTATTTCTCTACTCGGTATTGAATGTTATTATACATATAAACCTTCCTCTTGAATCACTCTATCTATTAAAAAAACCGCATCAAAATCGGTTGTTTGGTTTTAAAGATTTAAGCATACATAGAGATATATGGACAAACAAATAATGTGACTTTGTTTTATACTATGTAGTGATTATTACCTTTTAGGCTGGCTTCCCTACTTTAAGTATTATAACTCTGTACATAATTATCGTACATGTTAATAATGTTATATTGCATCGTATCAGGAAAGAGTACCGCCTCTCCTGCCGCGGGCGTGCGGATCCATCAACAGTGTCATACTACCTCCGACGGCGCCGCTCAGCTCTCTTCTACCTGCCTTAGAAAACGAAGCACCCCCGGTGCCCAGGAGGCCTTCTTCACCTCACACGGGTAATTATTTACATCCTATTTCAGAGGTCTCTAACTAAGAAGGTGTGAGGTGGCGACACCAAATGAAATGCGTGTTCACTTAAATATTATTTATGGTAAATAAATAATATTTATATATATAATATTAACACTAATATTTATATAAGTGAACACGAATATTTTGGAAAAACTAAACATATCTCAATGACCAATCACAATTACAGTGATAAGCGAACTGCCTCCTGAGCCCCCCGACAGGCCGTTGCCGAGTCCAAAACACCATGACTTGTTCAGGTATTTTGTTTTTTATATATTTATAGAAATACAACCAGTACCCGCCACTTCATTTACAACTTACATGTTAAAATACCAACAATTATGTAGTATGTTAGTAAGCTGTGATAGCCCAGCTGTGAGACCGGGACTCTTTCGAGGGGATCACTCGTTCAAACTCTGGGCAGGCACCAATGACATTTTCTCTTCAAACTTATGTGTGTTATTGATAATTGCAATTTATCACACGCTTTTTGGTGAAGGAAAACATTATTAGGACGCCTCCATATCTCTAGATAATTCTAGAAATATGTGTGTATCAAACCGCATTGATGGAGCGTGGAAGGTCTTAGATCCAATCATTTTCTTCAAAAACGGAGATAAGGCCTATGCCCAGCACTGGGATAGTAACAGGTCTTTACTTTATATAGTATGTGTTCATTCCTGTTTATTTGAAATATAGTCTTACTGTCAAACTTAATCATAATTATTATTTAAGCTATTTCATAATTGACTGTAATAAAAGTCATTTATGGACGACTTTGAGCACCCCATTGGTCGCCCAGACCAATTTACCAGAACAAAAAGTTTTAACTTATTATAACACGCCCTTCCTCAATAATAATCTAGTCAAGATTACTGAGACTAGACAATTGCTGTAATACAAACAAAACAAATTGATAATAATTTGTTTCAACAGATACCATTACATAATTATTTAATTATATAAATTAAATATTATCTCATTACATTGTTAGAGATTAACAGTCACTTGATAGCGATAATCGGAGGGGCATTTGGTAAGGTATCGATTTCGGTTAAAAACTCAACGAAATGAAATCCTAAATGTGCCTTTTATCATTAGCACACAGTTGTGGAGGTATGTGCCAATGTTAGTAATTCACTCGAATTATTACAAAAAATTAAATTTACTTGGTAGCCTCGGAAAACTTATACGTTTAAATATAAAGTAAGTAATTATTTTATAATTCGTTAAATTAGGATACATTATGTTAACCTTAACCTAAGTTATTGTATTGTATTTTTATTTTGCAATCTTTTTTAAAAGTTTTTCAAACCCGCGATTCATATTTTACGACACTTTAGTAAGAAAGAGGGTTGTCTATCCAAATCAACCTGATACCACACGGTGAAAGAAAGAAAGAAAAATAATTTTATTTGTGGCAACACACTACACAAGTATAATAAAACATATAATACTATATTAAAAAAAAAAAAACCGCAAATCAACTTACCTTAGTCGCCTTGGTAAAAAGAAGTGATAAAGTTATTTTAAAAAAATAAAGGGGTTTCCTTCAAATTATTTATACTAGGACAATTATTTCGTGGGCTCTACACGGAGTTAGAATCCTTTGTATTGTGCTTTCCGCGACCCTACTATAGATGTCCGACGTTCGTTGGCTTATATGTATATATAAAATTATCATCATCATCATCCTCCTGCCCTTATCCCACTCTAAGTGGGGTCGGTACAACATGTTACAAACATGTTGTCATATGATTTGGCTACGTATTCTACGACCAGCCGCCTGCCTGACGTCAACTTACCTTAGTCGTATTTTACGACTCCTCGGTAAGAAAGAGGTTGGTCTATTTTACTCAACCGGATACCACACGGCGGGTCTACTTACCTTAGTCGCCTTTTACGACACCTCGGTAAGAAATGAGGTTGGTCTATTCTACTCAGCCGGATACCACACGGCGGGTTGACTTGCCTTAGTCGCCTTTTACGACACCTCGGTAAGAAATGAGGGTGGTACTATTCTATTCAGCCGGATACCACACGGCGTATGTATATATAAAATTATGAAGTTTTAAAACATCTTACCAGCTTATTGTTCTTATTTCTTTCTTTTAACGATTACATAAAATTACTATAGTTAAATTATATCTCTCAGTTAACTTAATTTGCAAGTTGTTATTACCTTTAATTAAAATACTTTATATAATACTTTTAAGTTGTTTAATGTATAATTTTAATGTGAAGTTTGTATTTTGTTGGTGATCTATAAATAAATAAATGAATAGTTTAGTATAAGTATAATACTTGTTAATATTTCCTACAGAAGCCCTGCTATGTCCCCTAAGAGATCTCCGGCGCCCGCGCCACCCGCCAGCCCTGCTATTGTAGACAGGTAAGATGAACATTATCCCACTAATATTAGTACCTGGGTGACATAGCCTTGCTCGGTAATTTTTAAAATATGGAAAAAAAATTGAACAATAATAGGGCAGGTGGGGCTCGATCCTAGGTATTTTCACCTCTCTAGACCGCCCATTCCCCAAATGAACCACCACGACTTTACGTTTGACAGCGAAAAATTGTGATTATATTCAACGTGAATTTAAAAAAAAAAATTTAGAGCCCGAAAACAGGGATAAAACGACATTTTTTTTTAAATAAAACTTATCTAGATCGATTTTTCTCCCCCAAAACCCCCTACAAGCTGAATTTATTAATTATATATATATTTAATTTTTTTTATTTAAGTTTCAATACATTTCTAATATTTACAATACGCTTCTTATCCTAGACCCCTAAACTAGGAAAACCCGTATCTTAGGGGTCAGTACCTTCCCGTGTACTGTAATTTCGGTAATTTCATTCTTTATTCGTGGACTAGTCTATATTGTATATTTTGTGTTTATTCCAGTCACAGAGCAGCGTTCAGTTTTCCTTCCACAACGACGTCACCTTCAGCACATCATAATTGTAAGTGTATTTAATTTAATATCATCTTAATTATTAATAAGAATAAGGCAGAAATTAATTAATTAATAATAATAAATATATAGGATAATTACACACACGGTTGTCCGTCCCTAAAGTAAGTAACTTAATAATAGGTGACAGAAAACTGTTAAACAAAAACATATATTATTTTAAAAACATGCTTAAATACAGACTTGAAAATCCAACAAATTGTTTGTAACAAATGTTTGCCCTCGGCGGGCATTGAACCTGCGATCCGAGGAGCTGAAGGCAGCGTCACTGCCAAGTAAGCAAACAGTCCAGTCAATTTATGTAAAATCAAAATCGTCAAGACTTTGTGAAAAAATATTGACAGGAAATTGCATATCTCTAGAGAATTCTAGGGACATGTGTAACTTAACAATCCATATTACAAAAGTGTGGTGGGTTTAAACTCCAAAAAGGACCCAATCCTATGCCGGCCAGATTGTTCTTATACAATATACGTATGTGCTTTTTGGCTGTATATATTTACTCCTCCTACACGCCAAAATTGATATCTTCTAAACCGTTAGAACGCTGAAAAGTCTGGTATTCATTTACATTCGTATATATTAATTTTTGGTTTCTTTAGTGAATGAATTTGAAAGATAATTAACAAATGCATTTCTGGAATGCGTGTAACCCGCAACCTGCACTGCTTGTGCCTAAGTTTTATTATACCATTAGGATTAACCATGTTTCTCATTCAGCAGATGGTGCGGCCCCACCTCCGCTGCCGCCGCGTAAGAGACGCGATTCCACGGCGCCGCACACACCACATCTCGTAAGTTTATTATTATCTATTATTACTAGCGACTTCGTTTTATTAAAAAAAAGAGATATTGGTAATATGTAAACCAGAAATCGAAATAAATTAATAATACCCAGGATACTTAAAGTTCTTAGATCGTTTGTGGGTTTCTGGCTCTTAGCAAGAAACTCGGTGGTTGCTCTTTTAAAAATATAATTATCAATACTATTTACATTAAGTCGTTACAGTCTTGTACAGGTTCAAAGAGAGCTATATCCACACATTCTTATCTTCTAAGTAATCTTCAACAGTATAATAGGCTTTCTGTATCCTCTTTTTAACAGTGTTTTTAAACTGCTGTAATCGCAGCCAATATCCGGTGATAATGTTACCTTTCTGACACCGACACTTTGCAGCTGTCGTGGAGTGAGAGCGGCGCGACCGGGGGTTCCCCGTCGGGCGCGTCCCCCGCGGCCCCCACTCCTCCCGCCCCGCCCGCACCGCATACGGTTTCAAGCACGCCGCCCCCGCTACCCCCGCGCCCTCCGCCACCTCCCGAGCTGTTGCGGCCGGCGCACTCCGCGTTACTACAAAGGAGACATACTGCCGCGTGAGTATAGAGATTGCAAAAATGAGTTAGAATGAACAAAATAACCATAGAAGATAAAGGAATAGAAATCGGCTTTACTCTTATTAGCCGATTTCTATATTTTTACCCGACTAGTTTTGAGCAGCGATTGAAAAGATAATCGATTATTAATAATCGATTATTTTTTTTGTCGATTTTTAAAAAATCGATTATTTTAGGAATCCCCTTTTCTATTTTATTCTTTTTCTCGATTTTTAAGATTAGATACGCATTGTTGGATGATACCAATTTAGCCAAACTAAACATTTTAACCAACCACTTCACCACTAACAATTTCACGAACAGCGCATCCGATTTTATTTATTGGTAGTTGTCAACTTTAATTAGCCTTTATTGTAATTAATTATATATATTAAAAAAGACAACTTTTGAAATAGTCAGAAAAAAATCGATTATTTATTAATCGATATTTTCTACTCCAAGTCCATCCCTAGTTTTGAGGCCATCCGGTGCACTGATTCATGAGCTCTTTACACGGAGCTATCGCGGTCGGACTGTTCCCCACTAGTCTCTAGTTTCAAAACATAAACTATGAATAGTTTAAATTCAAAAAATATCTATACTTATTATAAAACAAAGTCTTCAAAAGCTCTCGATTTTCTCAATATTTGATTGGATCTATAGAGGTTACTATAAAATAGCGCAATTCTTTAGGGGTTAATAGTATATTTCCAGAAAAGGTTGAACTGATTTTGTTGGGACATTCACTAGAAGATAGAGATCGTCGAGCAATATATAAGCTACTTTTTATCCTAGAACTCCCGCGGGACCGGACTTCACACGATTTTTGTAAGACAATAATTTTCATGCGGGTGAACACGAGGACAGCTATCAAAGATATACTTTAGAATTGGCTGTGATAGTCCAGCGGTAGCACGGTGCGATTCTTTCGAGAGGGTCACGGGTTCACACCCCAGGCAGGAATCAATGAGTTAATTTATTTAAAAAATTGTGTCTAATTGATATATGCAATTTATCACACGCGTGTCGGTGGAGCGTTTTTATTTCAAAGCAGTTGGCCCAAGTTATTTTTAACTTGAAAACTTATTTATAATTGTCTGTAACCCCAATATGTATGATGTGATGTTTGTTACAGACTAGCACCAAAACTGCCGCCTAAACCTGCCGCTGCAGCCGTCGCGCCTCGCACGTAGTTATTGATGTGAATAAAAACCTTATATAAACTAAGATTTGCGGCCTAAGGTCTGATAGCAATAAAAACATACATAAGTATTTATATACTTTGAAATTAACTAAGACCCAAAAATCGTAAGTGAACAAAATAACATAATAACTCTAAGTTTTAAAAAGCCACTATAATAAATTATAAACAAAAAAGAAATTTACATTTAAAACATACAATAAAATTTAATATTTTAAATGTTTAAATTTTCCTTTTATGTAAGGTAGAAGATAAAAAAATTGCGTCATATGATGTTAAATCTCATACATAAAAAAATACATTACTCTCTTACACGTTTAACCTAATCAGATTGACTTTTAAAAATATGCTCCTACTGATTAGTAGTCATTGAAAGAGAGATAGATCAACCTCATTTGCTTTCTCTTTATTGTAATATGTCATTTCAGACTGTCTTTCTTTTATTATATCTGTGATTAAAAAGCAACCCAAAATTATACCATTTCACCTGATCCAAAATAATATTTATCTACTCTGAAACTATAATACAAACATTATAAAACTGAAACCAAAATTCTTATGACAAACATTACGTACAGGGCAAAAATAAAGGATTCAAAAGATTTATTACGATGCAGGTTTTGTATGGACACCTGCTGTATCAAATTATAACTTTTTAATCATAACGATACACCTATACAACCTCCAGCTGGGCCAAGGAGGTTGAACCTCTTAAAAAAAGGTTTTAATGAAGGAGTCCGCGGCGACGCAACACGCATGCGCAATCAATGTTTGCGCCTTGGCGCTAACATTTGACATTTAAAAAACCTTTTCAATATTTAAACAAAGTTTGGTTTTTATTAATATTGTTTTACGTATTATAGTATGAGAGTAGATAAAGTGGTGTATGACACTGTACATAACTTGGTCTTATAACACTCGTGTGATACTATAAAAAAACTCGTGTAAATACTGAAATTGCATTAACACCCATTACTCGTTTTCGAGATCATCATTCTCCTTCCCTTATTCCACTGTAATTGGGTTCGGTACAACACTTTTCTCGTCCATTTATTCGTCAACTACAGCGCTTTTATATGCTTGTCATACTTTAGACAATCCAAGCCCCCTGTAACTACCAGACCCTTTAACCCCAGGCCCCCTGTAACCCCCAGGCTCCCCTGTAGTCACATATGCCACATGTATATTTAAACATGATCTTCATGCCTCCTAATTATATGTCCATACCAACTTATTTTTGCACTTCTCCTCTTTTCTATAATTACTCGAAATGTGTACATTTACACAATATTTGGCATGAGCGTTTATTCATCATGATTTTTGTCTCGAACGTTAAAATACATGAAGTTTATTAGATTTCATATGTTCACGTTATCTGTATAACTAATACACCACAGTAACAGAGTCGTTGTTGATATACCTCAGATTTTTTATCGATGCTGTTATAGTGCAAAAAGTATAGATTAATTCCTCATATAACACGGTAGATGGATCCGCGTTATAGGAAAATGCGTTGTAGGAGTATTCTCGTGTACCACGCTCGTTGAAAAGGGGTGTAAGTAAATGAATTATTAAGATAAAACGACGTTATTAAAAACATGGCTGACATTTTTTTTTATATAAAACAAAATTTTTACACATTTTAGTATATATGTATATGCAAAACCAATATCTTTCCGATACAAAAACTAGGTATGCAATTTCAATAAATTTATTTTATTTGTAACACGTGGAATTTGACTAATCCCCGTGTTAGGTTGAAAACACGCATTATACGAGGGCAGAAAACGTGTTATAAGAGTACCGCGTTATAGGGGTGATTACTGTAATTAAATCCTCGCATTTACATCATTACAGATGGCTTCCTGAATCATAATATAGTACAATAAGAAATAAGCAAATTTTTAAAGTGATTCATTATCCGATTTTAAAAACCTGTGCAGTGCCAATAAGTAATATATGTTAATGTTATATATTGTAATAAAATAAGCTTAGTTGTATTGCCCACTAAACAGTATCGCGTCAAACAAAAAATTGCGATATTATTTTTAAGCTATAGAAAGTTGAGTAAAATTAGAAACATAGATTTGACAGACTGTCTAGTGGGTTCATATCCATACACTAATTGCAAGACTTTGGGGTAATTATTATCGACCTATATTGTACAAATTGTAGTAAAAAAAATTACAAATAAGTCATGTAAGTTAATAGATATGTACCAGTTTTTAAGAGATAATGATGTAAAACAGAAGTAATAAGTGATATTTCGAAGTGTAACGTAAAGAATCGTAAAATAATAACATACATTTTTGTAATAATCGCCCTTTGAAGAATACCAAGCTTTAAATAACAAGGCATTTTCAATACTTATAAATAATTATCATGTATATAATAGTTAATTCTTATATCAGTGGCGTAGCTACCGGAGAGTTAGACGGGGCAGTGACCCAAGACAACATCTTACAAACTTTCCCAACAAAACTTGAATATCCTTGAAAATTGTGAGGAACACACATAAAAATGTACGATGGAATTGAGGAACCTTCTCCTTTTTTTAAAATCTGTTAATAAGGTACAATTAGGTTTAGAATTATATAATTATGACCAGCTGTGCCAGCAACTTCGCCCGCATTGAGACCAGTGTGTCACAATTTTTTTACTGAATTTTGAACATAACAGTAGTTATCGTCAAATAATTATAAGAAATTTATGAATAACTTTCACTGTTTACTTAGCGCACGCTAAGCGTCAAATTTTGCTTATATTTTTTATTACCGCTCCTCTCGTATTTATCTGAGCGTGATATTATATTAGTTAGTCTTTAGCGTTCCTTGATAAATGGACCATTGTACACAAAAATAATTTTTCAAATCGGTCCAGTAGTGCCTGAGATTAGCACGTTCAAACAAAAACAAACTCTTCTGCTGTATATATCAGTATAAATAATATGGAGTCAACTATATTACGACAATACGATTAGAAGCGGTTATTTTTTGGTCCTAGTTTATTTTGTACCGGATCCTTCGTTACCTAGCTACGCCACTGTCTTATAAAACTGTCACGCCACTTATACGCCACTGTCTGTATTATTAAATTAAACTTGAAATGAATGAAATATATATTTAATATTGTTTATTTTAAGTACTCACTTATACTTAAAATATATTGTATACCAATTGTTTATAACGTAGCTAGCATTGGGCTAGCGTGGTAGGTCTTAGTCACACATCACATTAGCCACAATCTTTCTCTCCAAAGGAGATAGTAGTAAGCTTTTAAACAGTAGCGATATAGGAATAACTTAGTAATTATATTTAATATTGCTTCTATGTTTAAAAACAGGTTTTATCCGACAGTCCTTTGGTAGAAATAAGAACACAAAACACAAAAATTATAAAGGGTTAATTAATTAAAAATCTAATTTCTCTTAAATGTACCTACAAAAGTTTTGAATATTAAAGCTTTGTAGGCACTATGTAGTTATATTAGCTGGCCCGTTGACGCCGACGACAGGGACCCTGCCTTTAGCTCCGCGGATGTTAGGTTCGATTCCCACCGAGGGCCAACATTTTCTTATTACAATTTGTTGGTTCTTTGATTCTGGGTGTATATATCGCACGCTCAGTATTAAAGTGACCGAATTCAAAGTTAGGCTTAATAGAGTTAGATACTTTTTAATGCCATCACGCTAAGAACTATTAAAAAACTAGAGTTTTCTTACTCTTCCAAGTTATGAGTCTCTTTAACGCTCACAATTTTTGTAGGTGTTGTACTTTATTGCAATTCGGCGCAAACAACTTTTGAATTAGTTAACTTTAAAACTAAGCATGCGGTGTGTATGTTTGAATGTAACCGATTCCTTTTGATTCTTAAAACGGTGCTGCTACATATAGCTTCCTATACAAATGAGGATTATTTGAGTGTTAGTAGCATATCTTAACTGCAGTCAACTACGCACCAATCTGCAAGTATTAACTTGTAACCATCAATCAAATATTATTTCGTTGAAAAGATTATTAGAGTTTCTTGCTGGTTCTTCTCGGTAGGAGCAAACCAAATCAGCGGTAGCTTATAAATTAAAGTTTCTTGCTGGTTCTTCTCGGTAGGAGCAAACCAAATCGGCGGTAGCTTATAAATTAAAGTTTCTTGCTGGTTCTTCTCCGTAGGAGCAAACCAAATCAGCGGTAGCTTATAAATTAAAGTTTCTTGCTGGTTCTTCTCGGTAGGAGCAAACCAAATCAGTGTTAGCTTCTTAATTCAACATATTTGACAATTCAAAAGTACTGAAAACAGTCAACTTGAATAAAAAATATTTTGAATTTGAACTCAATTTTGACCCATTTTCAGGTGACAAGCACTAATTGTGCGATATAATATTTCAAAATTAAACTTAATTGCATAATTCGTTCTTTTCTAATAGGTTCAGTAGTATGTCCATGGAGAATATCTGCCAGAAAAGTAACGTGTCTATGGAGAATATCTGCCAGAAATGAATATAGAGAATGAGGGCAGAAATATTTTTCTTTTTTTTTTTAGAAATGTAATTTGTTTATGGCACCAATAAGAGAAAGGCTTTAGGAATTAGGACTTATCAGAGTTTAAGGACATGGATTTCGTGAATATTGGTTAGAATATTTTGCCCACATTCATCATCCTCCTGCCCTTATCCCACTCTAAGTGGGGTCGGCACAACATGTTACAAACATGTCATATGATTTGACTACGTATTTTACGACCGGCCGCCTGCCTGACGTCAACTTACCTTAGTCGTATTTTACGACTCCTCGGTAAGAAAGAGGGTGGTCTATTTTACTCAACCGGATACCACACGGTGGGTCAACTTACCTTAGTCGCCTTTTATGACACCTCGGTAAGAAATGAGGGTGGTCTATTCTACTCAGCCGGATACCACACGGTGGGTCGACTTACCTTAGTCGTCTTTTACGACACCTCGATAAGAAATGAGGGTGGTACTATTCTATTCAGCCGGATACCACACGGCGTTATATTTTGGCCCCATTCTTGGCAGTTATTCTTCGTACGAATGTGAAAAAATTCATTATAGCTTATGTCAATACAAATAATCGACCAAAAGATATTTTGGTTGACTTTGTATAAATATGTCGTTAATAAAAATCCTTATTTTAAGATGTGTCGCGGCCTTAAAAATAACATTTATGTAAATTGTTATCAAATATTTGTTAGATATTTATGTGTAAATGAATTTATAAAGATTGTAATTAGTATATATTTTTTATAATTAAGCGTTAGGTGATAAATGAAATGATATTTCCATGGCTTGACTGAAAACTAAATTTTAACTTAGAATTCATATCAAAAGTTTTCCCATTTTACTGTAACAAAAAAATATATATATCTAAAAACATATTTAAAAGTATTTGTAAACTACTGTCCCGTTTGATTTTATCTTGTTTTGATAAAACTTTTGTTAAACCAACTTCTTTATGGGAACTTAGCGGGATTATAATTTTATTATTTTTATTTCATTATTATTGACCTGTAAATATAATGCAAATGTAATTATAAATATTCTTATTTCTGCTTTGATATATCATATAATAGTATCTATACCGTTTTAACCTATTTTAAACATACAATATAAATATATTGCACGCTTAGTAATAAAGTGACCTAATTCAAAATTAGGCTTGATTGAGTTAAAAACATTGTAATCTTTATTTCAATACCATCTGTGACATCGCGTTACGAACTACTAAAAAAGAAGTGTTTCTTGCTCTTTCAAGTTTTGGGTTTCTTTAACACTGTTTTGTAGGCGCTACGCTTCACTTTATCGCAAGTTGTCACAAAGCAATTTTTTGAATTAGGTCACTTTAAAACTAAGCGTGGGATATACAGTATTCAAATAATTTCGTATTAATAATTATTAGAATCCATTTCTCCAAATCGAGAATAATTTATTTTGAAATATTTTTTCGTTCATATTGTTATTAACTAATTGGCTTCTCAGTTTGTTAGTATAATTCTTTTAGAGAAAATATTATTAAGAGGAATATATCTAAACACCTATATAATGCATAGATTTATATTTTAACATAACATAAAATTGTAGGGATAGACAGACTAAAAAACAATTCAATTTGTTGTATTAATAGTTATTTTACTAGAGTAGGGGGAATAAGCTGGCTATCTTTGTCTAATCATACATAAAAGAGAGAGATAATATGTCTCGTTTACTTTTTATTGTTGATGGACACATTTTAGGCTGCCCTACTACTATAATAACTATATTTGTATTAACGTTCTGTGTATTCGTCACATATAAAATAAGAATGAAGAACCTAATACTATCTTATCCACAAGCTATACATGTATGCTTCTATATTTTATATTAGTTAATAGCATTTGTATATGCAAATTCCCTAAAAATATCCCGGTTTATATGAAATAATTTTAAGGCAAACTCAACAAAAATGCCGTGTTATTGGACAAAACTATATTACAAATGAAGGTCGTGACACAAATGAGAGCAACGAATAAACTATGTCATAAAATATCATCTATATAGGTCTACATTAAAAATGCACTCTGAATTTATTATTGGGAGATAAGGAATGCAAAAACTATATAATTAAGAGGACTTCTTTTAAGATCTAAACTTTTCATTTTTCTTCGAGAGTAGTTGTTGCTAACCTAAAAGCCGGTAATTTGAAATCCAGGTTTAGTAAGTGATGTTAAATCTGTAATTCGGTAAAAAATTGTTGAAATATTTCTATATTTTTCAGAATTTTATATTTTTTATGCCTAAATTGCTTCAAAATTAGTCAGATCCCTATTATCTTTTACATATTATCGCAGTCCAGCTCTAGGTTTGTGTTATTGTGCAACTGCAGACTGTATTTAGTTTTAAATACAACGCTTCCTTGTTACAACGCATGGTTTTCTGTGGCTGTGATTTAATTTTTCGGTTCAATGGGATTGTGTCACATTAAAATGTATTTTTAACTTTTCAACAGTTGGCCTTCTGCTGAACAGGAAATCTTTCAGGAGATCCTTGTTGCTTGCGATCTTGTTCCGCTAGTATCCGTTTCCGTTGAGTGTTCCATTCCAATCTCAACTCCCAACGGTTCTTAGTACTATATGTGTTCCGCTAATATTCACTTCAGCGACAATAAAACTGTCATCCGTAGTTTTACATCTATAAATAATTTTATTACAAAGACATACTCCAACCATAGTTCATTCCGTTGCCTGTTCAGCGACTGAGTTTTCATTTAATTCTTTACTAAGCATGTCATTTAATTCTTCTATTCGTGCCTCTTCACTACTGAAGGTTGTCCGTTTGTGTAATGTAAGCCACTCTGTCCTTCGCAAGACTAAACAATTCTTCAACGGAAGCAATTCCTGTCCACTCTCGCATGTTTTTCATTCATGATTTTTTCCGGCGTCCAGCGCCTTCAAATAATTTACTGTAATTTAACAATTTATAGAATGATTTCAAATTGTGAAGATACACGAACTATCAATTTAGCTATTTACGTGGTGGAAAATAGTGTGCATTCATGCAAAAAGAATCCGAAGAACAACGTTACATACATGTAAACATAGTAATTGTGGCTTTATTCGGGGTTTTATTATATTATTTTATATATTTATTTATTAATATATTTATATTAGGGCGATATGTCTTAAAATAACTGTTATTCAGTTTAAGTAATTATATTTCATTGCTTGTTGCCTTGTCAAGTTGCGACATAATAACGGGTTTTTTTGTCGTTTGTTATCTGTAATGCATATTGGATGTATCCTGAATTCTGCCGAGTGATTAATTTTTACTTATTTCTCTTTTGAATATAATTTTTCTTTTTCAATTCAATTAACAATCTGTGACCGAAAAATGTTGCAGATAACTTTAAATTCACAAGTATAAAAAATTGCTAGCATTTGCAATGACTGAATGAATCAGTCATGAATGGACCGACTTTGGGAACATAGACTATAACTGCTGTGTTGGCATGTGCAATGTTAATATTAGCTACTACATGTAATTTCACTATATTAGCAGATATAAAATATTAAGAAATTATAGTGTAAACAATATAAAAAATCTATAGTGGACTATAGTACAAATGAATTTATGTTGATGTTGATATTTAGAAATTAGAGTTTATATGAAAAAACAACAATAATGCTAGGTAGCAATAGGAAGATTAGAACTGTAAAAAACTATGAATCCAGTAAGAATAGAATGATAAAGTACGTATACACTAAGACGATACATTTACTTCCTTGTAAATTTTCTTCTAACGTAGTGTAGAATACTTGGAAAAAATAAATACTAGAAAGAGACTGATAAAATCTCTTCAACTTACATTATAATAAGCTTTATCAAAATGACTTATACATATGTACAATCGCTCTGAATTATAATGTTAAGTGTAGGCTAACTGTTTAACTGAGTCCTCCTCGACGCGGGCGACGAACGCTCGCAGCGTTTTACACAAAAAGTGACCGCCCGCTACTCCCTCAATCTACATTCTCTTCGCCTCCGCGCTCTTCTACCCTGCAGTGGAGAGCACAGTTAAACGGTTTGCCTTTAAATACCGAGTTTATATTATTGTATAATAACGTAGACGCTTAAGCATTTGAAAGGTGGCCAAGTGTACTCGACATTGTAAATATTTTGTAAGCTTGGCTAGAATTCAATATATCGACATAAAGCAATTTTTATATGTTAATTTGTTAGATGAATTTGAAACAGACATTGTAAATTGTGTTCGAATGTAATATTTGTCTATAATAATAAGAAAGAGATAGCATTAAATAGTACAGACACTTTGAATGCCAACGCATTGTTACGTCAGACTATTAAGTATATATCTTTCTACCGGTACGACCATTAGAATATTAGTATGCCTAAGATAAAAACGGTCTTAACCTATATATTGCTTAGAAAAGTGATGTTGCCACAGTAAACTGTTTTAGACTGTAGACGCGGTTTTTAAATTGTAAATGTAAATCGATATTAAGTTTTTTTTTTGTAGCACAAGCATAGTAGTTTTTATATAAATATTAAAAGAATCGCGTCTATGGTCTAAAGATGTTTATATTATCGTTATCTAAGGACCATGTAAAAACGATACAATAAGTGTAAATATTAAGTAAAGCGCAGTGTAGGCACAATATTATATACAAAGTTATAAAAATTAATGTCTTTTATTTATACACCATAAGTACTAAAGATTTTTAAATCTCACCTTTCCTGTCCTGGGCATCGCTACGTCGTGTTAATTTCCTAAAATACATTTGTTCATTGTTTTCCCTAATTATAAAAAAAAAAAACAAATAAATTAAATCAATTCGGAAAATCATTCTGAATAAAAATAATACAAGTGAATTGCTTCAGTCTACCCTAGTAAACTGAGATAAATAATAATAATTTGTATATTATAAATTAATTTATGTACAAATCATTCTATTTTTAAAAAGTTATAAATCAGCTCCACCTGTTGGGCGGTCGTGATATTACAACGACACAGGACCGCCATTAATTTTAGCAGCGTCTCCTATGTTCTACGATAGAGACACGAATTAAACTGTCTCAATTTTTCATAAATCAAAACTACTGGATCGATTTTAATCATTTTTTTACACTGAGTGACATGAGCTATATATTTTATAACCGTGCGAAGCAGGGGCACGCCGCTAGTGCTTTATAAAAAAGGAAGAAAAAGAAACGCTGATCCAATAAGAACATTTTTATTTCATTTAATTCATACCATATAACTAACAATTAAGCTAAACAAACGCGAATACCGTTACGGCCAAAGCACCATACTTTAACAATTTTCCATAGATATTATGGAGAATAGATTACTTAATTAATAAAAATAAAACAATTAAAATTGAGTATGGGGATTATTAAATGGATTTATTACAATTTGCTATCTCTATCATTATAGAGTACTTTATCATTATAAAGTACCAAGGCTACGACTTCAACATTATTATTCTAGTCATCATCTTCCTGCCCTTATCCCACTCTAAGTGGGGTCGGCACAACATGTAATAAACATGTTGTCACGTGATTTGGCTACGTATTTTACGACCGGCCGCCTGCCTGACGTCAACTTATCTTAGTCGTATTTTACGACACCTCGATAAGAAAGAGGGTGGTCTATTCTACTTAACCGGATACCACACGGTGAGTCAACTTACCTTAGTCGGCTTTTACGACACCTCGGTAAGACATGAGGGTGGTCTATTCTACTCAGCCGGATACCACACGGCGGGTCGACTTACCTTAGTCGCCTTTTACGACACCTCGGTAAGAAAAGAGGGTGGTACTATTCTATTCAGCCGGATACCACACGGCGTCAAGATTATTATTCTAGTATATAAAATTATTAAAAGAATTTATTTCAACAATCCAAGGAAAATGAAATAACACTTAATTGTTATTTCATCAGAATACAAATTTCGAACTACGCTTAAGCAAAATACTAATTAACTATGTCATATCATGTATATATCATCCTCCTGACTCTAGTGGGCTCAGCACAACATGTTATAAACATGTCACATAATTTGGCTGCGTATTTTACGATGGTCGCTTTCCTGACGTCGACTTACCTTAGTCGTATTTTAAGACACCTCGGTAAGAAAGAAGGTAATTTATTCTACTCAACCGGATACCACTCGGCGGGACGACTTACCTTCGCTTTTGAGACACCTCGGTAAAAAATGAGGGTGGTCTATTCTACTCAGTCGGATACCACACAGTTTAGTAATGAACTATAAATTTAACTAATGAACTATCTTTATCACAAACATTACATCATTTTCTTAAATTTATTCTTCTTTTTAAAGAATGGGTTAATGGGCGACGGCGTAGACGGTTTAAGATTGGTCTTGATCGGTGTTTTGCTGCTATCGAACGGTATCTTGGGATTCTGCCGTACGCTTTTATAATAATCTACCGGTCCTTGCATACTGTTATTTTTCAATACAAACTTTACCTTCTTTGGCATTTCCAAATTAACTGTTTTCTTCTGATTAACATCTTTTTTCATGTTACTGTTGACTTGTTTTTGATATTTTTTTATTTTGTTCACTACTAGTGATGGCTTAAGAGCTTCTTTAGTGTTTATGTTTTTGCTATGATTTTTATTATCTTTAATTCCTTTATTGTTGGTAGTTGTGTTAATTTGTTTGTTTGCTTTCCCATTTAATAATTTTTCATGTGTTGTTTTTTTCTCGCTTGAACCTTCCACCTTATTACTTAAAATACTATCGATATGTTTTACCTTATCATTACTACTTGACAAATTACTATTTTCTTTACTTAAATAATTTTTTTTACTTTTTTTTTCTTTTCTTGCATTGTCAGTTAAATTTTTTGCTGTTTCGTCAATTTTTCTTTTAACTGGTCCTTTTTCTTTAATTTTATTAATTTGTTTACCTTTTGTTTCTTTAGATTCACTAGTTTTGTCAATTTTAGCTTTTTTATTATCACCCTTTTTATCTTGAAGCTTTCTCTTTCTATTTTTTTTCTTATCGACAATAGAATTTTCTTTCAATTCGGTTTTCTTGATGTTATTTTCCGTTTCTGTTGTTTCCACATGCCATCCTCCATTCTGAAAGTAAATTATACTTAAAATCAAAACATTTTGATGACAAACAAGAAATTCGTGGTTATGATTTTCAGACAATTTAGTCGGAAATTTATATTTACGTCATTAAAGTTGAATGTGGATATACAATAATTATCTGTGTGATATGTGTTGGTATTCATAAATCGTATATTTTTCTTACCGTAGCGTCAGCTGGTGCGGTGACAGAAGCGAGTTCCTCTACAATGTTAACTCCAGATCGACTTCTGGCCAAAAGTCTCTTACGATGTTTACGACTAAGACCTATAACAAAGAATATCTATTAGTCCTATTATAATCATATTTATACATTAACTCAAATCATAATAGGATCAACCATGGACTCCTACTGGCACTTTTAAATCTTCATTGACGCTGAATAAGGTACTTTTACATAAAAAGAACCAGCAAGAAATATGGCGGTAACCGTATTCAAAAATTGTGTGTACAAATATGCCTTCAATGTTATTTAGTTAAATAGAGATATGAAATCTAAAGTTTTATATTGTATATCTATAGTTGGGCTAACCCGATAGAACAAGACGTGAGTATAGCTGGTTCTATACATTAACTGTGTAGATGTGTGTTATATAATAAAATAGATGTGTCATATAAAAGCTAACCTCTCAATGCCAGCTCGTCCGACTCGTTGACTAGTTTCTTTTCTAACGCACGCAACAACGCAGCGGACCGTCGCGGTGCGGAGCGGTCTAGGTTCGGTTCCAAGCCCGCCGCGTCCGCCGCCGGCACTCGCAGAGGATACTGGTTTCGACTTAGTTCTTCGAAACTAAATTTATTGAAATATAAGTTTTAAATATATCTGAAAAGCTGTGATAGCCCAGCGGTAAATTATGTAAGAGTAACCCTGCCTACAACTTCATGGGTCGCGGGTTCGATTCCAGCTGAAGACTAACATTTTATAAAAATTTTGTTTGTTCTTTGAGTCTTGGTGTATATAGCAAATAAGCATTATGTACAATTATATATTTATATATTTACCAGTGTAATGTGTAATGTAGCAGTACAAGCTGTAGTAGAACAGCGGTAACACCGTGCGACTCTTTCAAGGAAGTCACGGGTTCGAACTCGGGCAGACACCAATGAGTTTTTCTGTTAAAACTTATGTGTCTAATTGATGATTGCAATTTATCACACGCTTTTCGGTGACGGAAAACATCGTGAGGAAACATGCATATCTCTAGAGAGTTCTGGAGATATGTGTAACCAACCAATCCGTATTGGAGCAGCGTTGTAGATCTTAGCTCCAATCCTTCTCTCCAAAAACGGGGAGAGGAGCCAAATTCTATTCCATTCTTAGCAGTGGGATAGCAACAGGCCGCTATTTACTATATTTTCTTTTACCGCGAATTATAGCAAAATAATATTTTCATTAGTTATGATATTGTTCTATTAAGTTTGAATTATTATTATATAAACTGGAAATAAATATATTGTTTCATTGGGCCTTCCATTTAGTCCAATTAAAACTTACCGTTCTAAGCATATTTTAGCCCGTTTGTACGCCTTCGAAGATGCCGTGGTCATCAGCTGTCTGAGCTGCTCTGCGATGAGCTTTCCCGGCACCGGCAGGGGTTCCAAGTTGACATTGACGCGACCCGCGCGGGGGTCCAGGGGTTCAACACTGAGAAACAAGAAAAGTGTTAAAACTGTTAACTAATAAGGCCAATAAAAATATTTTAGGTCTAAAATAGAAAATAAGATGAAGACGATGAATATATTAACGATGAGCAATGTATGATGAATGTATTTGATTAAGCTATATACACATATTACAAAAAAAAAGTAAAGAAAAGTAAATTTGACATAAAATAAACAATACAGTAGAAGCTCTTTATTCGCGGGGTGTGCATTCCGTAAATATGTCGCGAATACAGAAACCGTGAATATGGAATGGTAATTTATATAGGGTTATAGCAAAATAATTTTATTATTACTTTTGTATTATGGATCTCGGCAAAGTATCGCCTACTTCTATAAATTAATTTAAAAAACATTTGTCATACATTTAATACCCTTACTCTAAAACAGGGCTTCTTAAACTTTTTTATATAGTGACCCCCTTCAAGCTTAGGAAATTTTAAACGACCCCCTCCTCCATATAATGAAATATATATTAACCGTAGATGTAGATGTAATATCGCACTATTTTACAATGTGAATAACAGTTTTGCATCGCCACTTTTTTCAAAAAATAGTTATAATAAAACTACAATAGTATTTTGTATGATTTTTATTTGTATTTATATTTGTACGTAGTGTGTTAATACTAATTTTAAAATTTTATTTATAATTGTTGTAAACTAACCAATCTTTAATTTAATAAAATCTATTTTATTAAAGCCTGCAGCCATGTAGTTGTATCAATAATGATTGAAAAGTATCAGATCTTTGCGACGCCGCTTTCACTAGTTGCACGAACCCCGTGGAGGTCGCGACCCACAGTTTAAGAAGCCCTGCTCTAAAATATATTCAGTAGTTGTCGGTTGACACAAATACTTTGAGGATATGTGTGTGATTGCTAAATCTATATTGAAAAATTATACCAACCCGTCATTGTTATCACCATTCTCTAAAGAGTCATCAGCTGGGCCATCATCATCACCATCACTGTCATCATCAGACACACGCTCCAAGGCCTCGGGACCACCGGCGGGACAACCCATCTGAAATTTTATTAAAGCTTCACTACATAGTATAAAACAAAGTCGTCCATCCCTATGTCCCTATATCCCTATGTATGCTTAAATCTTTAAAACTACCCAACAATTTTTTATGTTTTTTTAATAGATAGACTGATTTAAGATTCAAGGTTTATATGAATAATAACATTCAATATGGAGCAGAGAAATACTGTAATTTTTGATGTTTCTAATGCGATGTCGTAAATAATTACTTTTTTTCTGCTTACATTGCAAACGCAAACTGAACCCTAGGACATCTATCAAAATAATGTACAAAGTATTTGTACACCTTGAAAAGGTCTACGGAAAACTCCGCGATGGTATATGTCTATCTTTTATGGATAACCCATAATAGCATTTTTTGTCATTTACTTTTATGAAAAATTCCTTCCTTGGAAAAATCCTTATTCTCGAAAAAATTTTAAACAATACAGCATTAATTCTTATTAATTAAGTACCTCAAATAAATTGTTAATTTAATTAGATCAAAATAGCCGTTTGCACCGTGTAATTTTTAATGAACAGTTTAGACGATATTACAGATTTAAAATGCAGAGGCATAGCGGTTTTTACTCCAAATTTAACGCTTGCGGGCCACGGGCAATAATGAATTAATCAAAGATACTGGATCGATTTTAATCATTTTTTTCACTGAGTGGCATAGACTATATATTTTATACCCGTCTACTCAATAAAGGTTGCTTGTAAGAGATTGCTCTTAGCAATAAGGCCGCCTTTGCACATCTTCAATTATCCTATATAGTGTACTATCTATGTCTTAAATGTTACAAATAGCTAATTTGTTTCACTTTTTTGCTTTATTATATGTTATTGTTTTAATGTGCAATAAAGTTTTATGAATAAAATAGATAAAGCATATCCAATCATAAATTTTAATTAAGTAAAGCAACAATTTGTTACCAAGTTAAATATCTCTTAATCGTGAGATAAATGCATCAAGCTTAGCCCCACTAAGCAAATTAACTGTTAATATAAATTGTTCAGATAACATATATAAGTTATTGTATTGTTCAGATAACATTTTGTGGGTTTTGGTATAAGATTCTATAATAAAATTCCGCAATCAATTCCAGCATTGCCATTCAAATTCAAATTCAAAATATTCTTTATTCAAATAAACTTGTAAACAAGTGCTTTTGAATCGTCAACTCTACTGCTGGTTCGGAAAGCTGTTCCTACCGAGAAGAGCCAGCAAGAAACTCGGCGGTTGCTCTTTTAAAAAAATACAATTCTTAATGCTAGTTACATTTAATGTTTCTATCTTGTACAGGGTCGAACAATATTTATATCCACGCATTTTTATCGTCTAAATAATCCTCAACAGTATAGTAGGCTTTCTGTATCAGCCTCTCCTTAATAGTGTTTTTAAACTGCTGTAATGGCAAAGTTAAAATTGATTGTGGAATTTTATTATAGAATCTTATACCCAAACCCACAAACGACTTACGTACTTTTTCAAGGCGCAAAGCAGGGGCCGCATTACAGCAGTTTAAAAACACTGTTAAAAAGAGGCTGATACAGAAAGCCAACTATACTCTTGAAGATTATTGAGAAGATAAGAATGTGTGGATATAGCTCTCTTTGAACCTGTACAAGACAGTAACGACTTAATGTAAATAATATTAAGAATTATATTTTTAAAAGAGCAACCGCCGAGTTTCTTGCTGGCTCTTCTCGGTAGGAACAGCTTTTCGAACCAGCAGTAGAGTTGACGATTCAAAAGCACTTGTTTACAAGTTTATTTGAATAAAGAATATTTTGACTTTGAATTTACAATCAACCTTAAAAGTTGGCCATAAGTTTTTATTAAGTACTAGCAATCGCTAGCGGCTCCGCCCGCGTGGAAAGATTAAAACCCTAATATGGTCTTTTGATAACCATAAAAATAGTTAATGAGGGTTAACCTTAAAAGCTAGACATATGACTTAAGACTTAGACTTTTAGAGGGGAACAATTTGGTAATAGATGATTTTTGAATTACTATCAAAGCTTTTAATTTTGCCGCTTTCGAACTATTTTTGATTGCTGCTCTTCTCCTATTTGTTTTAGCGTGATGATAACCTATAGCCTTCCTCGATAAATGAACTATCTTACAGTGGAAGAATTTTTCAAATCGATTCAGTAGTTCCTGTGATTAGCGCGTTCAAACAAACAAACTCTTCAGCTTTATATATAGATAAACGATTAGTGAAATTAAATATGCCTAATTAAAGAGGGTTTCGAGGGCGATAAATCAATCTAGGTTATATATTTTTCAAATGTCGTCTTATCCCTGTTTTCAGGCGTTGAAAAACTGCTAAAATATTATTAGAGAATGAAGGTTAATTAATTATGCTGTCACTTGTCAAAGTTATAATAGCTCAGTTTGAAACGGGCGGTATCAAATTCAGCTTCGCTAATGCATATAGGATTATAACACCATTCTTTGGGAACAGAAAAAAATATAGTGTCTAACTGAGGGTATTCATAACACTGAAATGGTTGCGAAAGAAAATAGGTAATAATAATAACATAAAGCGTTTACCTTTTTCCAAGCAGAGGTAACAATGTCATACTCCAGTCCAAGATCGCTCTGTCGGATCAAATTGGTTAGAAGCCGGCGGCACGCAATAGAGAGGGCAGTGTCCCCACCACACACTTGCACGCTGAATGGGTATAAAAGTGCCACCAGACTTTCATCGGGAATTTTACCTTTGGATACCTATAAATAAATAATAAATAAATATATGGGACACTTACACACACGGTCGTTCGTCCCCAAAGTAAGTAACTTAATACTTGTGTCATAGTAGACAAAAAACTGGTGAATATATTTAAAAATTTAAAATACAAATATACACCCAGACTCGAAGACCAACAAATTTATTTATAGAAAATGTTGGCCCTAGGCGGGAAACGAACCCGCGACCCGCGGATCTAAAGGGTCACTACCCACTGCGCCAACGAGCCAGTCATGGACAACCGATGGAAATATTAAATTGTCAACTAACTGAAATTTCTGCAATCCAGCCTGCTTTCTGTACATATTAAAGAAAATTTATGATACTATTGGCGATTACGGATATAAATGATGTAATGCATTTATTAAAATATAAAATTATATTTAGAACTAAAATTATATTTTGACAGTTGCTTCAAATCAGTAACTAAGTTAAAGATTCAAAACCTTTTTCTTTTCAAATTTCAATTCAAAAGCTTTCTTTGTTTCACAAGTTTATTTTATAATATATAATTTTATATTTATAAAATATATAATTTTACTTTTATTTAAGATTCAAAATTTTTTTTATATATACTTAAGATAAATTTGAATTAAAATTGAGCATAAAAAAGCATTGATACATAAAAAAAACATTTCTTGAAATTTATCTAGCTCAAGAAATTAATTTATCACATATTTATACACAGTTTGAGTTTTTCAAACTTGACGTTCGTAATACTCAATTTACAGATTTTTAATTTATAATAGAATCTTAACGCAACAGAAGGGGGATACTTTAAGAATAACCTTTAGATATTTTAAATTCTGCTGATTCTGTGTTAAGTAATATATCATACTATCAAAACATATTCGTGTGAAGATATACTGACGTCAGGCCATTTGCTCACCTTTGATAATTCTTCCAAATAGCAGTCTGTTATGTGCAACATCATCGATGCCGCGTTTCTAGCATATAGTGGTATTTTTAAAGCTAGAATACCTTAAAACAATAAGCATTAATAAAGTGTTTGCAATTAGAAACTATTAATATAGACTGCAATGATAGATTCTACAAGTGCTCTAATATAAATAATTTAAGAAAGTTTTTTTTAAATAATTTAGTAAGTTATACAAAACTTTATCTGAATATATTTTACCTCCAGACAATAAAATATAATTAAATTATTAAAATATAATTAACTAAAAGAAGAGATTCAAAAATGTATAATATTATATTAATAAAAAAGTTATATTAAAATAAGTCAATCTTTATTTAAACTAAATTAAATATTATTCAGTGGTAAGTGAACCTACCATCACTGGAGCAGAGCATGTTAGCGAATGTCTGGCAACTTTTAAGGCTCCAATCACAGCGTTGAAGACAACGTAAACTGCTCCGGAGATACCGTCGGACAAGCTGCATGAAATAAGTTTAATTTATGACTATATTCCCTAAGTTTAATTTATAGAATTAGGCATTACTTTGCAGAGATCCATAATACAAAAGTAATAATAAAATTATTTTGCTATAATCCTCGATGAAGTAAAATTTAAAATATATATAATAAATGTAGGAGATAGATTCCACAACAATGACATAGAGAATAATGATAATGAAAGATAATGAAAGATAAAGTTAAAATAATTCTAAATTAGAATCTATAGATTGGGCTGGCAATAATTGTCATTCAATTTGGTTGCATTACCCAATATACTCATATTCTTTAGAAAGGCATGCATAGACCGTGAAATAATATGAGTAGCAAAGTAAAAGATTAAATTTTACCATTAGAAATTTGTCCATTCTGTGCTGATCGATGCCATACCACTCAGTGGCAAGGACCTTAAATCCTGCCTTAGTCATCAGAATAGCATATTCAATTTGATCAGAAGGAAATAAATCTAAGATTGCCCCAATACTCTCACAAAGATCCTCCTGAAAAGTGATAGAATATATGTTTGGAATGAATGTAAATATAATAAAATCTGAAATAAGCCATATATCTGATATAACCCTTTTTCTTATCGGTGTTGTAAAATACGAACTATGTAAATTGACGTCAGGCAGGCGGCCGGTCGTTAAAACGTAGCCGAATCATGTGATAACATGTCTATAACGTGTTAAGCCGACACCATCTAAAGTGGGATAAGGGCAGGAGGATGATGATGATTAAATCTGAAATATATTATTCGATACTCAGCCACTTAAATTTATTTTAACTTCAAGCAATCACCTACATCTCAGAAATCCCAAAAACCCAGTTCCTGAAAACTGACAGTTTCACATGTCATTCATTCTTCTGTCTTTATTCCAATCTAAGTGGAATTAGTCCAACATGGTTTTAAACATGTTGTCACATATTTGGCAAGTTATTTTAAGACCAGCCGCCTACCTGATGTAAGAAATGACAGTGGTCTATTTTACTCAGTTGGTACCACACAGTGGGTCAACTTACCTTGGATGCTTTTTACAATACCTCTGTAAGAAACGAAAGAGGTCTTTTCTACTCAGCTGGATACCAGATGCTAGGAATATTCCAGCATAGCATATGTTAAATAGTTGACCATATTGTTATAGTAACCAGTAGAAATTTCTAATATTAAAGTCATTTAATATTAAAAATTTTAATTTTCAAGACATTTTTTTGCTGTTTCATTCAACTTATTTAAACTGCTATTATATTTATTTAATAAACATACTATTTGCTTATATCTTTCAAAATAAAATGTAAAGATTCCTAAAACAACCTGCACTAGTGGTTTATCTGACATCCAAACAGCATAGAATAATCCTTTCCAGACTCTGATGAAATCATCTTCTTTGAACACTGAAATGGGAAAAATAATATTGCTAATATTGTCTGGATGACAATGAAATCATTCGATTTATCTAATCCATCATAATAATGACAGTATCATAGCCATATTTTGGCAAATAAAATTAAAACTTTTACATAACTAAATCTTATATAATCTTAAATAAATCGGTTTTTAACACATATAATATATAATGAAAGACAAAAATATAATCAGATATAGGAATAAAAATGTGTATTTATGTCATACATATGTCTAACAAACAAGGTCTAAAAAATTACTCATTAAATTTAATAAATTTAGTTAAAATTTAACACTTTAAAGCAGGTGTTTGTGATCCTTAATTAGTCTGTTTTGCTTTGAGGTTATGATAGAATAAGCAACAGTAAAATCACCTTTGTTTATATCCCACTATATACTGGCTATTATGAAAAAAGAAACTAACCATATTTCTTCTCAAAACAATTCATTAACCATTTTTTGAGGGTTTTTAAGACACGGTCGCGGGTTGTTTTCTCGTTTTCCGCAAGAAGACGCGCAAATTTAAATTCTTGTGCTACAAGAAGCACCTTTTCTTTTTTAGGCTTTGGCATAGGCTTCATTTTTGTTATATGTCTTTTAGATGTTCTTTTTTCTGGGAGTTTCATGTTTAATTCCACTACTTTTCAAATATTTATTTAAAAAAATATCGTGGAAACCATGCTTGACAGTAGAAATCTTTGACAGAAGAAACCATAGAGTTAGAGTAGTTACAACTTTGAACTTGGAGTGTAATAAAATAATCGATTTTTAATAATAATTTTTTTTACATTAAATATCGATCTTTAAATCAATTATTTTGATTATCCTCTTCCACTTTTACCCTTTTTTTTGTTTTAAGATTGATATGAAAATGCATTGTTGGATGAAACTAATGTAGCCAAACTAAACGTTTTAATCGGATTTCACAAACAGCGCATCTGTTATTATTTAATGGTAGTGGAAAAAAACGATTTTTTATTCTTCAAGTCACAGCCCAAGTTACAACTTACGAGAAAACTATACACATTTTTCCACAAACATTCTTCTTAACACGCAGCGATTTTGATCACCGTTGTCTTGTTAACGACTTGAAGCTTTTGTCGACAAGGCAATCACACATCAAAGCAATCAATCAATGTTCATTTGGAAGTAGAAAATAAACCTGTGCGGATTATCGAAAATATTCCGGATTTATTTCATTTCACCTTCGTCAAATATCCTTCGTTTTTAGTAGTAGTTTGGTAGTTTTTAATTAAAATTATGACCCATTAGAATAGGGCTCCACTTACTTAAATGTTACTGTCAACTAAACAATTTTAGCTTTGCAATATTTATTCTCTATTTGGCATTCTTTACTTTTTCACCATCCACAATCTAGCTTAATCTCATGAAGTTTAATAAATTCCAGCTAACTTCAGATTAACGTTGCTCACCTTTGATTAGGTAGCCACATTATATAATTGAGGCTGGTCCCTATAATAATTACGTGGATTTATAATAAATAGATATAGGACCTTGTAATAAATATTGCATAATAAATAAAAAAAATATATAAACAGATAAATTTATTTATTACAATCATACAAACTTAACGTTTTAAACGTAACTTTTAGGCACTTATTTGAGGATTTTATCGATTTCTAAACCACCTATTGGTATTATTTTTACCTTTGTTTTAAATATTTGTTATTCACGAATGCGAGTTAGTTTTATTTCTAAACAGTTCATTATACTTGCATAGAGCTCGCATTATTGCTACTTTTTCTCCGAGACTATAGTGTTTGTTCATAACATTGGATTTGTTTTCTTTTTATTACTTCGTTCCGTGTCTGAAATATAGTTTTAATAATAAAGAAATAAGCTTAAAAATTGCAATTTACACAATTGTAACAAATATATAATTGTATTCGAAAACATTAGATTAAATATCATATAACATTTAAGGTATACTGTAATTTTTTTTAATGCATAGAATCGTTATTAACACAAATTGTCAAATTCTTTATAGACATAGATAAATGCTTTAGAAATAGCTTATTTAAAAATTAAATCAATTTCGCTATTATATAGAGCATTTTATAATAAAAAAAATGCATTTGAATTATTCATAAAGTATTATTTTGCTCATTTTAACAACATCAATAGTATTATTAAAATGTATTCTATTAAAGTCTTTGTCATTTGCTTACTTCTGTAAATTTTATCACTCTCCGACTATGGCTATGCTATGTTTAAAAGATTTAAACTCCTAGAAAATTATGCTGATTATCAATTATATAAGTAATAACTACAAGACCTTTTTTAAGTGCAAGCAAAAGCCAATTATCACCATAATGAAATGCTTTAATCTTATATATACTTCTAAACAAACTCTTTGTCTACACTCAAACGAAAACAAATGTTGAAGTATGGCAATCAATATTTTATCATCATTATTTGTATTATTACACTGGTAGCCCATATAACTTTAACGTTAACAAAAAAATATTTGATCTAATTTTCTAGAATATATCATTTCCGTTGATCAACTGCTATAGGAATTTTATTGACATAACAGATAATCACTTAATCATTATTTTGTATTATTTCTATTTACTGAGTTATTTAGAATTATATACTTTATTGTCGTACACAAACAAAAAATCTAAAATCCAAGTCTTAATAATTTCTCTCTCTGCCGTTACATGCACACATTTAAAGGTAATATAACATTAAATTTTAATTTATTATATGACCACAAAGTGGTATGCTCGATTACCATATTTCGAAAAACACCATACAAAAATGTTTGGTTATAAACAAACTTACTATATAGCTAATATACCAACCACATTATTTTAATATTTTATTCCCTTGTTTGCTGTCCTGTATTGTATCCATTACATGGGATTCATGTGTTTTAATATTTATTATCAATACATATAATAAAATCGTAATTAATATAATTCGATTGCCCTATGATGCATTATATTTAACATATTACAAACAAATTTAGGCGTAAACATTTTGCGAAATTCCAAAGACCGAAAGTAATGGTAAAATAATATCACTATAATACGTTATTCAATTATATTTCAATTCAATTGAATTGGACTTGATTGAAATTGTTAAATAATTTAATCATTACTTTTGTATCATAATAATTAGAAATGGCTTCGGCTTATAATATACCTATATATAGAATTCATTTCGGCTTCGTCTGAATATAAATAAAAAATAAAAATAAAAATAGTAAAATTATTTAAGCATACGATAAAACTTAATATGTATATATACAATGTATGTGTAAAATTATAAATCGTAACTTTTATTAGTATCGAAATCAGTAGTGATTTTAATAATGAAGAAACAATATCCCCTCTTGGCTATTATTCGTTTATAAATAAATGATTTCTGTTTCACTTTTGAAGTAATATTGATGACAAGTAATAAAGTTACCTATTAATACAACTGAGCTATCTTATGAATAAAGTTCAGGCAACTGTTATACACCCCAATAATGATAATAGACCATTTAAGGTTGTTATTACTGAAAGGTAAATAAATAGTAAATAAAGAGAATAGCTGGCCCTTTTGAAGGGGCTTCTTCTAAGTACAAAGAGCAAAAATTAACGTTATATTCAATCTGATTATTTTATTTTACAGTATATTTACATTTCTTCATTTATATAATACATTTAATGGAATGATTTTCATTGTTATCATTTAATTTTGTTAATAATGTTAGAGATATCAATAAACTTAAAGTTGTAACAAATTAAATATTAAAATTATTGTTTGACTAAAATTATCAAAAATGTAATAATTAGAACTATTTTAAAATATGAGTTAACAAGTGTTTAGGTATTTTTTTTTCTTTTGATCGAATTTGCAACTTACAACCTGTAAACATGAAAAATTAACAGTGTATTAAGGAGAGTGTTTGAGAAATTTGATTTCTCTTTAAAGATGTAGTAATAAGTAATAATTAATTTATTCAGTAGTACTTTTTACCTATTAAATTTTTACTAAAATATTGTTTATTCATATTATACAACAATTTAAAATATTTTGGGTTAAAAATAACAAAAAATATATTATATATAATAAAGTAGAATATTTGATGATATTTGCAAGAATTATGTCCCTTGTATTTACTTATCGCTAGTAATCTCATGTAATCTGCAGACTATTTTCAGCTTTCTTCTCCAAACATTGACAAGGGATCTTCAAAAACTACCTCTGTTTGAGATAAAGTTTCTTTTTCTTTTGGTATTTGTCTAATATTGCCTATGAACAGAAAAAAAATAATTTATAAGTCAAAGGCATATTTGATGTTTTCAGTTAATAAAAAACCGCAAATGTTACCTGATAATTTAACTGGCTTAACTGCAAATAAGTCGTTTTCATCATCGCTTTCATCCCCGAATAAAGAACCTTTAACAATATCTTTCTTTTTTAATTGCGCTGCAAATTTAATTTCTTTTTTGTTCTTAGCAAACAATTCACTGTCACTATCAGAATCAAATATAAAACCTTTTTGCACTGCAGCCTTATTGCTATTAAATAATTCTTTTTCATCATCGCTTAAATCTGTAAAAATTGATTTTGATTGGTAGGACGATTTATCTTTTATAGTCTTATTATCTTTTCCTATGATTTCGTCTGAAACCAATTTTGCAGAATTTCTTACATCTAAATTTGAGGTATAAATGTTTTTATTTGGGTTACTTGAAGTTGACATATTAGACCCAACTTGGAAGAACTCATCATTGGCGCCTTTATCAACATTCATAATTTTGTTTCTGCCAGAATTTTCTTCTGCTCTTGTATTCATATCAGTAAATATATCTTCGTCATTCAAAATATAAACTACTTTTGATTTGACGTCTGCAGTATTGGTTTTTGTTTTCAGTAAATTATCGTCTTGTCTTATTAAATTAGTGAAAGGAACCTCTTTTTGAATTCTTTCATTGACATGAATAGTTGTATTTTGTTCAGATGTATCACTAATCGTAGATTCGTTCTGAGTTATAGCAGTAGCAGTAACGATTTCTACCGCTGCTACTTCATTTACAATTTCTTTGTATGGAGTTTCATCGAAAGAACTAGAATTATCTGTGGAATCCGACGAAAAATCTATTCCAGACTTTCTGACCGCTTCGAGTCGGGCTTTTCTAGAAGGTGGACGACGTTTTACCTGAATTTTTGCTCTTTGCTTTGACAATTTATTATCTAAAACTTTTGAATCTGGATCGCCTTCAAAACTGGCTGATTTAACCACTTTTGATTCAGATTTTTCGGAGTAATGTATGTTAAGTTCTTCATTACTTTTAGTTGATACTATCTGGCCGTCAATTTCTTCAATTATTTTAGATTTTTTCAAAGACGCTCCAGGAAGTAAAGAGCTTACATTTATGCTAAAATTCATTGGTTTTAATTTGCCTATCACTTTTTTAGACTCAGAGTCTTCTATTTGATCTAAAAAGTCATGATTTGAAAGTGTTTCGAAGTCAACTTCAGGTTTATCATTCAAGTTTGTAGCAACTGCCACATCTTCAGTACTATTATAAATTTTATAAAGATTTTCTTGATCTTCTGCAAGTTTCGAAACACTCAAAGCTTGATCATTATCGCTTTCTGTAGAACCTTCAATTAATTTTGTTATGTCTACTTCAAGCGATGATTTAATTTTTTGAGTCAGATCGATATCTTGTTGGGTTTCATCTTGTTTGTTATCGTTGGAATCAATTTCGATAACGTGTTGTACTGTAGGTGGCATTACAAAAAATCCTTCACTAGGTAATTCTTTAACAGAGCTTAACCGACTTTTTGAAGATTTCTGGGAAAAATCAATATCAATTTCAGGTGGTTCATCATGAAATATACTAAACCTCTCACTACTAAAATCCATATCTGGTTTTTCGTCGCTAATACCGTCATTTTTCTTGAAAAATAAAGCTTCATCGTCTGAATCATCATCAAATAAAGCATTAATATTTTTACTTCTCTTAGGCTCTAAAGGTTTTTTGAAATCTGGAGGTAAATCATTGAATATGTTTGGATTTTCAGATTTTGATGTTAATAATTCACACGCTGAAGTATTATTAGGTGGACTAACCGAAACATCTTCAAATAAATTTTCAGTCGATTTTATTTGTGTTTCTTTAATGGGAATATCTGTTTCTTTCGAAGCGAAATCTAGAATTCCTTGATTCTGATCCAACATTTTTCCTTGAGTTATAATCGCTGGATTGTCTCCCTGATGCAGTGTCTGAGAATCTTCCATAGTACTTTTTATTTGTGGTATATTTGTATCAACTGGAATTAAACTGTCTTGTACCAAACCAAAATGTGGTTCTTCAAATTTACATTCTTGTTGTGTACTTTGGTCTGATTTAGTTTGCTTCGATTCAACAATATTATTTGTTATTTGTAACTGGTCGCCCTCATCAACGTGTACATGTTCTAGATTGCCATTAGATTTGGATGATTCAGTATAATAATTATCTCTGACGACTTGTTTATTTTTCTCAAAACTTTTGCTTTCACTTTCTTCAGAAATAAGTTTTGTTTTTTCGGTAAATAAATCATCAAAGTCTTCATCATCAAAAAGAGACGGACTTTGTAATTGCGAATTTGGAATTGCTCGATTTATCACATGTTTATATTCCGACTCATTACTTAAAATATTTTCATTCTCTTCATTTTTATTTATAATCACATAATTCATATCTTTACTTATACTCGAAGAATTATCTTCGACATTTCTATTACTTGCTTCTTTTAAGTGATCTATTTTTGAATTTTGAGATTGGACTATATCGGATACCGATTTGATATCTAAAAACTGATTATCCTCGTTAAATTTAGCCATATTATATATATCTGTTTCACTTACAATTTTGGTCTGTTCGAGAATTTCGTCTCTGGCGATTTTTTCGTTATTCACTATATTTATTTTTACAGCAATTTTCTCTTTATTATCTGAATTGGAAACATTTTTATCTACAGTTGGTTTATTTTTTACATTATCAGTAAATAAAAGATCAGTAATATCCACATTACTTTTAATATTATTTTTGTGAGCAACTTTTTCAGGTTCTGTATAAGTTATATCTGCAAATAAATCATCATCGTCATCATCGAAAATTGATTTTCTACTTTTATCGTCTTTTGGTTTCGTAATAATATTTGTCGTAAATATATCATCAATATCATCAAAAAGATTATCACTAAAAAGATCTATTTTATCTTTCACAGGCTTTGCCTCTTCAGGAGCTTCCCATTTAATTCCTTTTTTGACTGGCTTTTTCTCAGGTTTGTTGAATAAACCTTCAATAATTTTATTCACTGGAGTTTCATTATTTTTTACATCATTAAATACTTTATGTTTGTTCATTTGTTCTTCATGTTCTTTTACGTCATTATTATCTTCATCTGAACTTGACGATTTTCTTTGATTTCTTTTTAAAATAGCAGCTCCTATACTTTCGGTACCTTTGTTTGATCCAAAAAGAGATATACCACCAACTGGTTTCTGGAACAAATGGTTTTATTTTCATGATACAAGTAAACAGTTGAATGACAACATTTATGTGTTCATCCTGAAGTGTAGGTAGATTACGTACAGTAAGTACAAGTAAGATAATTGTAGGTTACGCGGGAATTTTCAGGCATTGGATGTGAATTATCTGCTGTTACAAAAGAGTGTTAATATTATTTTGGAACCCTAATAAACGTGCTCACGTGGGTTCGGAACCCAATATATTGCCAAATATTTCAAAAAATATATAAGTCAAAAAATATGAAAGTATCACACAATAATTTTTTAACAGCGTTTAATTTTCACTTTACTACGGAAAAGCTCCAGTGCAATTTATAAGTATCGTGCCTACACGTAAAAACTCCAAAAAACACAAAAGGATTAAAACTTTCTGTTACAAATAAATTATGAAGGCAATTTTACTCACTTTTACAGTACCTTCGGTCTCCTTATTTATTTCAATTGGTTTTGGCTTGGGCATAGGTTTTTCTAAGGTGGAGATTAGTTTACCGCCGGCTACAGATGGTTTTTCTATAATACTGGTACTGGGCTACAAATATACAATTTTTTCTTAAATTTAGGCACCAAATTTCTATATACATATTAAGATTCGTTTCACTCACCATAACATCGACGTCCACAACATTTCCTATATCAGTATCCCGCTGTGGTCGTTCTCCGAAGAGATCATCAACAACATTTTTATTTAATTCCCCAAACAAATCTTTTGCAACACGATCTTGATCTTTATTTGTATTGGGTTTTTTGTTTAATTCTGCGAATATATCGTCATCATCGCTGTAATCTGACTTATATGATTCCTCATCTAAGGGTGGCGGTTCGTCGGAGAATATTGTTGCTAAAACAAAATTATACATACTATGTATAAGTAAAAAAAAGTAAGTAGCGACCTGTTACTATCCCCACTGCTGAGAGGCCTCTTCTCTGTGTTTTTGGAGAGAAGGTTTGGAGCTAAGACGTACCACGCTGCTCCAATGCGGATTGGTAGGTTACACATATCTCCTGAATTGTCAAGAGATATGCAGGTTTCCTCACGATGTTTTCCTTCGCCGAAAAGCGTGTGATGAATTGCAATTATGAATTAGACACATAAGTTTAAACAGAAAAACTCATTAGTGTCTGCCCGGGTTTGAACCCGTGACCTCTTCGAAAGAGTCGCAAGGTGTTACCCCTGGGCTACCACACCTTTTTACTATGTATATTTATACTATGTATATCAGAGAGCAATTACTTAAATTAGTAGGTTTATATTCGATATTTGAAAGTTTTGGATATTAGAAACTTTCGATACCTCAGATATCTCAGGGAGGACTTTAAATTGACGTTCGCGTTTATTTGTAATGATTGATAATAGTAGATTACCAATAGCAAATTTTTTTTATCCCTGTGACACTATTTCGAACTCAAAAACATGTGATTATGTTCAAAGTGTATTTTAAAGATTTTTCCAAGTATAATGTCAAATTTTAAATATAAAATTTACTAAAAACGCTTATTATTTTCAACCTGGTTGATCTTTTAGAAGTCGGTTGTAATCATCACTTAAATATCTTTGATCTATAAGGCTTATTGAAAATCAATAACCAATACATCAGTCACAATTTATCTATGCACTATACTTACATGGTGCAGGTTTTTCCACTCTATACACCTTTTTATTAGTAGGTTCAGGTGCTTCTATCGCGACTGGTGCACTAATGGGCATCTGTAAGAAAAAGTGTATGTTTAACATTATGCAACGAGCTTGTCTCCTACGCATCAAATCAACCAGAATACGTGTTTTATTTGAACCCTCGATAATTAACGTTAAATTTATTATTAATCTACTTCGTAATTTAATTTAAAATTTGACAAATTGAGTGAGACAAATGAGTTTTCACAAATTCTGCATGTATCAGGTATGAGAACGAATAGTACACTCTACATTTAGCATTATATAGATTTTCATTTATTGCGGATTATAGCAAAATAATATTCTCATTAGTTTTCTATTATAGACCTCCGCAAAGTAACGCCTAATTCTATAAATTACTATATAGTTTTATAGTTTATTATAATATATTTTTCTCTTTTATTCATACTTGTATGGGTTGTCCTCCAAGACGCCTCGCTAATTCGGCCGCGATGTCAGCCTGCTTTGCTGGCTTCACGGGTTCCTGACTGATTGCTTGCGAGTGCGATACCACTTCCGAATCAATTGACGACGATGATGATATCTATGAAGAAAGTTAATATATAAATAGCCTGTTACTATACCATGGGCATAGGTTTCCTCTTTCCATTTTTGGACCTAAAAAACCAGAACGACCACCTAAAAAACCTAAAACCTACCACGCTGCTCCAATGCGGATTAAGTTAAACATATCCTCTGAATTTTCTATAGAAATGCAGATTTCCTCACGATGTTTTCCTTCGTTGAAAAGCGTGTGATAAATTGCAATTTTCAATTAGACACATTTATTTTCTCTTTCAGGGAGAAAAATAATCCTTATGGACTTCTGTCTCAAGGCAAGCAATTCTTTCTGCAAGTCATGGTTTGTCCGACTCGCAGAGACTGAATCAACGTCCCGGAATGGGATTGCATACTTCATGCGAATCTTTTGTCTATGTAATCTTTTTTTTTCTTCTTGTTCTTTTGTTTCTCGCCAGACCATTACTTTCATCAACATTTTTTCGATATTGCGCCATTCTTTTGCGTTGGACAACATTCGTTGCATAAGTCTACTAGCGTTAACCTCTGCAGTCGCACCCTGTGCAGCTGTTCTTAAGTCCATGCAAATTAGACGCATAAATAACAGATAAACTCATTGCTGAATGGCGTCAGATTGAAGTCCCTGGAAATCTTCGCAAGGTCTCACCACTATCTATCTATCTACTTCTTCTTCTCGTGCCATCTCCTATCGGAGGTTGGCAACCATCATGGCTATTTTTATTTAAGAAGCCGCTGCCCGAAATAGCGAACGGATACTTCTGCTGTAACATTGTCTTAAATTTTTAAGCTAGGATATTCTTCTTCTGCCGGGTTTTCTCCCCTGGATCTTTTCTTGGGTAATGAGTTGAGTTCTAGTTGAGTAGATCTATCTATCACAGGTATATAATAAACTGTAGTATATTAATTTTACATACCGTTCGATTGGCAAGTTTGTCCGTTGGCGCAGTCTCGGGTTCGGATTCAGAATATTCCTCGGCAGGAATATTGTCGTGTTTGGATGTTGAACTGTCACTATCGCTCTCCTCTGGCAATAGTCCTGCAAATAAACACGGATATTTAATAGTACTGACTATAGTCACGAACTTTCTCATTGACAGTGGAGCATATAAAATCAAATTCAAAAGCAACTTTGCAATAGATGGAAACCAATGCTATTTTTTTATAAACACTAATACCTAGACTGCTTCGCTGGGCTTAATTAAAAGATATCAGTAGTAAAAAAAGTCATTGGCATTTTAAAATACGCTCCGATCGCCGGAACATCCAACGGATCATTCTAAGGATCTAGTCGTTTCGGAGTATATAAGGGAGATACAGACTTATACACAGACACAGAGATACAGACAGAATTTTTATATGTGAGATTTGGATGCGCGCCCCTTCTACATAGAGAACCAAATTTCTCTATGTAGAAGGGGCGCTAAAAGGTGACTGTGAAAGTATTATCACATATATAGCAGTAGTAAGTGGTGGGGTTCTAAATCGTGTTAATTACTAAACCGAAATCAAGCGGAAATATTATGGTGCGAGCGATTTGCGAATTTTGTACCCACAAACAAACCATGTCCTTACACTAACCCCTACTAGTACGTGATCCGCGCTCAAGTATGAATTGAGCGCGGATCACGTTGAATGAAGTTAATTTCCATTAGTCGAAACCATGATTTAAGATAATCCGAAGATTTAATATCTTTAATAAAACAGTCAACTCAGTCAACAACAGTCAGTCAACAACAGTCAACAAACAACTAGTTCGCCTTGACTCGACAATACTTTTAACTACGTGTGTCCAATACGATCGTATTTCGAACATTTCGAATGTTATCTTTCAATATTATAATAATTCTGACATTATGATAATTCAATTGGAAATGGCAAATTAAAATTAATAAGCACATTTGATTCATTCTTGAATTAAACATAGAGCCTTGAATAGTGTGATAAGATATGGAACTTATGGTCGCTAACACGATATTTAATGTATATATTGTAACGTAAAAAACGTATATTCATTTATTTTTTATATTTATTTTAACGTATATATGTAATTTATATCATTTAAATAATAGTTTAGCGCGCGGATTGTGTGACTCATGCTTTATCGTACGATGCAGGCCCTCCTCCTCCCACACCTCGCCCCTTGACTCGCCCTAAAGTGGCGCGGACGCATTAGCCCGTTAGCTCGGCCATTTGATTTTCAAAGCCGACGGGGACGCACGTTTCCGCGCGCAGACCTTATTGACCTTATTTTACGAACAGTCTAGATATCTTTTATTTTTCATGTTTTATAATATATAGAATTTTGTGAGTTTATTTCCCCACGTATTGGGGTGTCATATCGGGGTTAGAAAAGGTACCTTTTACCCCCATCTCAGCCAGAGCCGGACTTCGGTGACCTTGAGCCCGGGCCCGACGTTCTTCGGGTCGGCTCTTCGTTCTCTGGGCGCGCGCTGCACGGCCTACTCCGCAGATAGACAAAGCCAGGGCAGTACCTAGCGCACACCTACCTACTTACGGAGCATAGCATTGACGGGCAGTAGACTTACGACCCAATAAAATTGTTGTTACCGACTGGTGAGTCTTTTCTTTCACTCCCGGCGGGACAATATAGGTTTGTTAAAAACAACATATAAGTTGTTTTGATTCACACAAAATATAGTTTTATATGGGGTTCTTTTATGAGTATTTGTATGACAATCGTAGATTTATTTGCAGAAATACTAAATAATAAATAAATAAATATATAGGACACTTACACACACGGTCGTCCGCCCCCAAAGTAAGTAACTTAATACTTGTGTTATGGGTGACAGACAACTGGTGAATATATACTTTTATATTTTTTAAATACATACTTAAATACAAATATATACTTAAATACTAATCATTTCCGTAACTTTAAAAATTAGGACTTAGGAATTAGGGAGAATGCCAAAAATCTGCGAAACACATGGTTCGAAAAGCTTTAGGCGAAAAGCATTAGGCAGTTCCATGAGTTTGGGACTTGTTTTAAGCGATTCACTACCTCAATTATATGGTAAACGTTTAAAATATATTACAGGGACTGCTAGATTCAAGCTTAGTCCTTCAAGGAAGTCCTTACATGAAAATCCCATGAGCCATCCTACCTTGGATTTTCGACTCAGATCAGATTGTACCGAAATAAAGTCAGGACTGATTATTAAACGCTTTTTATTAAAAAATGCAGTGCAGCAACTTGAAAGACTGAAAGACGATGTATGCCAGAGAGAAATAGTATGCAGAATAGAAGAAAGAACAAGGGACTAGTAAGAATAAAAATTAGACATAAACAGTCTCATATATAGATTTCCATATATGATGGAGGTATAAAAAATGATAGATATAAAAAAAAATATGTGCCAATTCTTTGCAACAGTACGAAAAGTAAACCAACTGTTGTAGATACCTTGATATCTATACTAATATATAAATCTAAAGAGTTTATTTGTTTGATTGTTTGTACGCGCTAATCTCTGGAACTACTGGACCGATTTGAAAAATTCTTAGAGTGTAAGATAGTCCATTTATCTAGGAAGGCTGTAGGCTATATTATGACACGCTTAGATGAATAGGAGAGGAGCAGCAAAAAAATATTACGGAACGTTTAAAGCTTTCCTCGCGTGCGCTAAGTAAACGGTGAAAGTTATTAAAAAAGTCATGTATTACAAAATTGTTCCCCTCTTAAAGTTCTAAATAAAAGTCCGCGACAGTATATGTCTAGCTTTTAAGGATAACCCACTTAACTATTTCTATGGTTATCAAAATACCATATTACGGTTTTGATCTTTCCACGCGGGCAGAGCCGTTACAATACAACGGGAAGTCAATCGCCAGGATTGCTAGTAACGTAACTACATAACGTTATGTAGCTAGATAATGGCTTTATAAAATTTCTCAGGTGTCAAGGCTAACAACGATCAATATTGCGTCATTTGTGTATCTATAATTCATAGTATTGTCAAGTGGTTTAATAAACATGGCTTCAACGTACAAAATCCTCGTTATTAAGCACAAACAAATATTTAATTCATCTCACCAGCATGCCACTTGTTTTTCCACGCTTGAGTGCCAATAATGTGGGGTAACGGCCGGTGCGAGTATATCTCTTTAGGCTTTAAAATTATTCTGAAATAAGTTTTAATGTTTTAATTAGGAAGAAAAATTTAGCTTTAAAATATTTTGATTATAACAGCATATACGAATAATACGAAATATTAATATACATACATACATTAGCGAAAAAAATTTAAGGTTAAAAAAAAAATTTTTGAGGTTTTTCTAGTGGCTGTATTTGACATAAAAATGGTCGTACTGAAATAAAATAAATGCATTTTAAAGCTTAAAATTTCTAATTTTGAGATCTTAAACTGAAAATTGTTTTAAACACCGTATACCGCTCAATCCTAATGAATGCGGATTTGATTTTTTTGGTACTTTTTTTTTGGTCTACGAACTTGGATTTTTTTCCAACTTAATCACTATATGAATCGGGTAACTTGTTCAATACGACCACTTCTCGCTGACATATTGAAATTTAAATGGAAAAGGATCTCTTCGTGTTTAATCAGCAACAGCTGATCGCACGAGAAATTTAAGGATGGTTTTGAAATCTTGAATAAATTTCCACAAAATCAGCTACGGATTTTTGAAAAAAAATCTTTCTTTCAAAAATCATTAAAAAAAGGACTTTTGGTGGCTTTTGGTATAATCAGGCGCTAAGCTGGAAATGTCGAGAAAGCCTGTAATGTTAAATTAGCCATTTACATTTCAATATGCCCACAAAAACTGCACAAAGTGTCGATTCAATCCATGTAACCATTTTTTGTTTCATTCAAGAAAAGTAAAAAAAAATAAAGAATCACGATTTTGACTCTAAATGATCATCGTTAAGAAAATGCAAAACAAAATGGTTTTTTAGGTTTTTCATGCATCTTTATTGATAACAGTGTTTAAATTTCATCATCATTCTCTTACCCTCATCCCACTCTAAGTGGGGTCAGCACAATATGTCTTCTTCTTCCATTCTCCTCTATCATTCGTCAACTCTGGTGCCACTCCTTTAACATGCATATCATTTTTCACACAATCCATTCATCTTTTTTTCGTAAAAAAAATTGAGATGCAAATGAGGCTACCAATCTATCTCTATATCCACTTCTTATTTGTATGATAAAACAAAGATAAGCACGGGTTTCTTAACTTCCCTTATCTGTTATTATTCGTCAGACACTCGCACTCACGGGCTTGCTTATGGCAAACTTACTCTATCTATAATAAGACTGTGTATTACAATAGCTCACCTGCCATCATCTTCATCGTCAGAACTGTCGCTGTCCAAGATATGAACAGGTTCATGCATTTGCTCCAGCCGCTGTAAACTTCGTTTCAACTTTGATATTTCACTTTCCACTTTAACTTCTGGTACTTCTGTCTATAATAATATTGGAACATGAATATCCTTTTCAAGCAATTATTAGTAAAATACCGTTCTCAAATATACTTAATGGAATTTATAATTTCTGATATTTCGTGAAAAGTGGGCTGATTCCCTTTTATGATTACTACTTAATTTAAAGATATATTAATTCCAGTTAAACAATATTTCGATTGCTACCAAACTTTACAGGATCGGCCCAGCGGATAGGGCCAATCTAAAGATTGTCTGAAAATTGCATTAATCCACTTCCTCTACACCACTCTTTCCTCCGCACCTCGGTAAGAAAGAGGGTGGTTTATTCTACTCAGCCGGATACCACACAGCGATTTTTTTTAATACAGTTAAAAACCCCTTATGGGTAGCGCTGCCAAACAGGAACAGGCGGCGGTATGTCGGACTCGCACCGACTAAAACGACCTGGGCATTGAACTATCCCCGCCGACAGCCGTTTTGATCCCACATCCACCCAGGGACCACTCAAAATAGAAGTCCCCTCCGCAAATCGGTGCATCGGGAGCACCTGATGCACCGACCGCCACGGGGATCTGTAAGTTAGGCGTCCGATATCCCCGTTCGGAACGATCGAAGGTACCCTGTCAGGGCGGCAGACGATTAAGTTTAGGCAAGTCGCTAACACCTCTACTCGCCAGCAGCAGATTGAAAGGCGGGTCGACTTACCTTAGTCACCTTTTACGACATGTCGGTAAGAAATGACAATCGCCTATTCTACGAGTATCAACCGGATTTTTGTCTCAATTGCTATTTCTCTTTTTTAAGTATAATTATAATGATTTAACTACTTAGACCAATTGAGAACGTGTAATCAACGCCTAGATATGTCTGCAGTAAATCATTTGTTTCTTTAAAAAATCTTTGTGATGGTTTCGGCTAGTTAACACGTTAATGATAAAGCAGTGGTGATGCGGATGCTTAGTGTTTTATCAAAACAATAAAATTAATGAACGTTAGGGGTTCAAAGCCCGGGTAGGCACCGATGAGTTTTTCTGTTAAAATTTATGTGTCTAATTGATGATTGCAATTTATCATACGGTTTTTAGTAAAGGAAAACTTCGTGAGGAAATTTAGTCCAAGTTTACGGCACGGAAACACACTTAGTGAGCGTAAAGGTTAGCAATTTTTGAATTTATACTATCGTGGGTGGTTTTCGTAATTAATGTACACAAACCGGCTATACTCACGTGTTATTTTATGGGTTGAGCCCGACTTGTTTCATGCCTATACGGGATCTTATTCATGAGTCCTTTATACGGCGTTATCGCAGCCGGAACGTATGGGCTTGAAACTAGTCGGGATTATCCGATAAAATACGATGTGAGTATAGCCGGTTTCAATACATATAATGAATGAGATCACGGTACATCAAGTTTACTTTTGCATGTGTACTACATGGAATCTAAAAGATTATTTTTTGAGTTTTATTTAATTTCAGAGCTCAAAAATCTGCTCTAAATTTTTGGAATGTGATAATGTTTTTTTTTTATTACTGAATATGCTTATATACTTGTTACCTTTACTGTATTCCCTTCCCTTCCTTTGTTTAAAATGTCAACATCATCATCATAGACTCGACTTTCCACAAATTGAGTATTATTTAAGGCCATGAATCTGTAAGTCATATGTTAAAATAAACAACTCAGACATAAAATCTCAAAACTAAAACAAAAGAAACAGCCTATTCTTAATTTTTTTAGCTAACATAATATATAGCCTACAAATTCCCTCAGTTTCTAAGTTTTCTTACAATATTATAAACACTGACTTGACTAGCCCGTTTGTGCAGTGGGTTGTGACCCTGCCTTCAGCTCAGCAGGTCGAGGGTTCGATTGCAGCTGAGGGTCAATATGTTTTATAAACAATTTGTTGGTTGTTTAGTCTGGGCGTATATTTGTAATTAAGTATATATATATATATATATATATATATATATATATATATATATATATATATATATATATATATATATATATATATATATATATATATATATATATATATATATATATATATATATATATATATATTCACCAGTTGTCTCTCATCCATATTACAATTAACAATTACTTTGGGGATGGGCTGCCATGTGCATAAGTGTCCCATATATTTATTTATAGTATCTAAATATGCAATTAATTATCAAACGCCATAATTTTTAAAGAAATTCATACATACCATTAGTGTTAATCTAGACATAAAATATTACTGTCAATCTCCGAAATCATTGAAAAAAAATCCCAATGTTAAATTCAATAAAACTTACTTATTATTTACATTCTGCAAGTCTATGTTAGCATTATCCAATGCATCCACCATTGCATCCAATTTCACATTTGCCTCCTCACATTTAGTTACTATTTTCTATAAAAAAATATCAGAGCTTAAAAATATTACCTCAAGATGTAAATGATATTTTGAACAAGATAAGCTAAATGGCCAAAAGTTAAATTAAATATATATAATAAATATATATAATAAATGCTTATTTTAATATAAAGGTTCATTAAAATATAAAGCTTAAAAACCTGATGTATTTTCTGTAGCATCCCTAGTAACTGTTTATCCCCCGCGAGACTCCATTGTGGAGCAGCTTGACGTAAAGATGCTGTATCCCCTTCCATATTTTACTCCGACCTAAAAATCATTTGAATATCAAAGGGAAGTTTAGATATATATGGTTTAAATAAATGGGTTTAAAGTTCTCATTACTAAGGAAAATACATAAAAAATTTCTGCCCTTAAACAAACCACTTAATATTGAATTATGTGTTCTGTCAACATTACTTTTGACATACATTGATTTACTAATATCCATGAGAAATAACATAAGTACAAAAGTAATAGTAAAATTATTTTGCTATAATCCACGATAAAGTAAAATAGAAAATATATATAATGCTAAATGTAGAGTGGATCCGTTTTCATACCTGATACATGCAGGATTCGTAAAAACACTCAACACACACAAGCACTACATACCATCACTATCATAAACTCAACAATTGTTTCGCCCTACAACCGAAGAATCATCAGGAGATAGACTCCACGACAAAATGGCAAAGCTGGATCTTCGCAAAGTAACACCTAATTCTATTAATTATATGAGTATTAGTACTTATATTTTTTATTCCTAAGCAAATAAAGTTTTAAAAATTTTATATCTTAACAAACTAAAAAAAATATATCTTAAAGTATATTGTTCAATGAATCTATTTTTGTAAGTTTTACAACCATGTACTGTACATTATTAAATTCGATTCAAGAGTAATGACACACATAATTCTTAGATGATTTAAAGGAATTTTAGCTATATTGGCTATAAGTTTAGTAATACTTACTAATCAAAAACTTCTAGATAAATATAATCAACAAATTCTGTATTTAAATGATGATTAAAACTACATTTATGTAAGACAGAATTAAGAAAGTATAGTGATTAAAGTTAAGCTCGTTGAACTAATACATATCGAAGCTTATATTCATGTCGTAATATTAAAATACCGTCAGGAAGTTTGTAGAATATATCTTTACAATGATGTATCTCTTTATGCGAAATAGCCTACGAACCGCTTAGAGGGGCGTAACAATGACAAATGAATAAAAACACTGTTATTATCGTATTGTAATTATTTTGTTTATAAGCTTATAATATTTGAAAAAAATTTACTTACAGCTTGTATGATAGTTCACATCTAAATTCGTATCATAGAAAGTTTACTAATGTAGTGCACTCATTGAAACAATAACTGTAAACTTTCTAATTATTACCACTAAATCATTAACAAAACAAAAATAATTATTATGAATTTGCGTCTACAAACTCGCAAGATTTTGTGTTAAGTGTCACGAGCGTCAATGTCTATGAAGTAAACTGCCAACAACAAAAGCAAAAAGTCAATGTCAAAGTAAAATCGGACTTCTTCGGTTTCGTTCAAGAGTTTCATGCAAAACCAAGTGAAAAGATTTATTATTTAAATAATAAATCTCTTTCATCATCATTTGTGGTGAAATTTGTTCAAATTCTTCTTTGAACCAATTTATTTTCTAAGATGAAAAGCCTTAGGAGGTTGGAGGGACCTTCAATGTTTTTTTAAATATATAGTTCATTTTTGAATTTACATTTCGTAGTAAATAAAAATAAATATTTGGAGCGCACTGAACTGGGGGCTTTCAATGGTCCGTTAAAGCGCGGAGTAGTACTCCATTGCCTATGGTTATCTATTTTATGATCGGACCTTCCTTTAAATGTTAATATAATTACAAACAAATATAAAAATCCTCTAAGCTCTTTTTAACATAGATAAATGTATATTGATTGTTTTCATTATTTAACATGTAACAAACATTCAATTTTACCTATTTACACTTTTGAATCCCTTACGCAAATTAGCCTGAGAACAGGGCGTATTCAGACATTTGGAATTGAAATTGTTAGCTGAGTTTGAACTTCTAGAGAAAGCTCAAAGTTTCTAAGCGGGCAGCGAAGCGTACTATGCTTGGTATGATCAAAATTATTCACTTAGGTCATTGTTTCAAGAGGTAAAGTTGCGTTGGGTGGATCGTATAGTTCAAAGAACAGGTTAATTTTAGTCTTATCTAAGTGAAGGAATATTACGGATATTGAACTTGTTGCACCAGAAGATAAAGAAAACCCCCTGTTAATTTCAAAATAGGACGATGCTGCTGAATTCAAGTAGCACAAGACATGAAAGGTATTGTAAACATTATACGATACCTTTCATCGTAAATTTTTTACATAAAATTTAAATAGACATCACAAGACGTCTACCGCTACAAAAGGAAATACATAGATATTTAATTGTTAAAATTGGTGCTATTTTGCAGTAAATTAACTACAGTAAATTACACACATAAAGTAAAGTATACACATTAATGAATGTTAAAAAATTTGAAATTCTATTTAGTAAAAACTTATAGCAGTTTTTATATTAAACAAATATTATTAAATGCCTCAATAATATTTAAAATGATACACGGTGATTAGCAATTATTATTTTGAGCTTTGATATTCATAAAATATTTAAGACTCGCTTAAGTTAGCTTAGTACTTTCTTTATGATTTAAATTAATAAGGTAAATTTTAATTTCTAACTCGTTAAGTAATTAGAAATCATTTACAATAGCGCCTGCACTAAGCTTCCTGCAATGCGGTATTTGATGAGTTAATCCGTAATATTAGTTATAAATTTCAGTGACATCAATGCTTACTCGTTAATCTATGTATTAAATACTAGCAATCGCCAGCGGCTCTGCCCACGTGGAAAGGTTATAAAAAAAATTAAAACAAAAGATGATTACGATGATTATTATGAAACAAAGATTAAAAGCGTAATATAGTCTTTTGATAACCATAAAAATGGTTAAAGTGGGTCAACTTTAGAAGCTAGACATATGCTGTCGCGGATTAAATGGACTATCCTTACACTGAAAGAATTTTTTAAATCGGTCCAGTAGTTCCTGAGATTAGCGTTCAAACAATCAATCAATCAAACAGACAAACAAACAAACAATTTCTTCAGCTTTATATATTAGATACGTGAATTTTTGCCACAATTTAAGTAAATTACGCGTACGGAGGAGTATGGTATTTGAAATTATTAAAATTGTTATACAAATGAAGTGTAAAAGTTATGTTAGAATTATTTTGTTGTTGTCCACGTTCTTAAGAGACTCTAAGTAATGCTTAGTGCACGAAGCAAAACCGTTCTCATACATTATACATGCAGGATTATTTACCGAACATATTATAAGATCACAATCCACCACCATCAACAGCATACCGCACTACACACATTCACACACACACACACTATGTTTATAGTTGTCGTGTCGGTGTCAAATTCGCAACATTTAAATATTGTGATGAAATTATAATGAGAGATTTTTTTATGGTATTTTAGGAAATTCTTAGAGCACTAGGGTCACGTAAAATTAGCTTGGCGACTCCGACTTCTGTGTAAGTAGTGCGAGTTTTTCAACCTACTCGATCGCGGTAGCGTAACGCCAATTTGTATGACGCTGCAATAGCGACATCTAGTGATTGCTATACATATTACAAATTTCGCCATACAAATTGCGTTACGCTAACGCGATCGAGTAGGTTAAAAAAACTCGCACTACGCACACTGACGTGGCAAAATATCTGTATAGGTTAACTAGTCATAATTTAGGTAAGAGCAAATATATATGTAGTGTAAGTTTAGGTTAAGGATACCTACCAGAGCAACATAGTCACATAAGTGACTAAGCTCTTTAAATCATCATCTTCCTGCCTTTATCCCACTCTAAGTGTGAGTGGCACAACATATTATAATCATGCTGTCACAGGATTTGGCTGCGTTTTTACGACCGGCCGCCAGTCTGACGTTACCTTACCTCTGTCGCATTTTACGACACCTCGGTAAGAAATGAGGGTGGTACTATTCTATTCAGCCGGATACCACACGGCGTTGACTAAGTTCTTTAAATGAGAATATAAAAAAAATCTTTTCAGAAATCCGAAATCAATTAGAGACAAATTTTCACAACAATATAAGAATCTGATACATGTATACAATTTTCCTTATCATATTAGGTATTTGTTATTCAATTTAAAAAAACGTGTTTCGTTAAATTCCCGGTAGATCAGCTAGTTATCGACGTGCTATGAATCATTTGACAATGACACAAATAGTTTTATTACATTGAGTAAACCGGAAATATATTGCCATTGCACATGCATCATTTTGCATATGTTATCTCATTGTTCAGCGTTTACTAAATATTTGTTTAAATGATCGTTTATATATAAATATTATTAATTAAAAAGGCAAGTTAGAATATTATGCATGATACCATATTAAGCCGTGTGGTATACGTGTGGTACGCCATCTCGTTCGCACCTACCCGTATATATACTTCGTGCTCTTTCCAACCGCAACCTTTTATGCTTGTCTGGCTGGGGTAGGAACTATGGAAAATGTCTGGCTAAAAGGGAAACATCATCTTATTCTTATCAAAGTAATATATATTAAAATCAGCTTTTATACTATGACGTAAATAGAAGTCAAATTTCATGAACTTTAAGGGTGTCTGGCAGGGGGTTTCCACTATGCTAAGTGTCTGGCATTGACTGACGTGATTTTTAATATTATTCTAAAGGTGATATCAAAAGATCAAGCTTTATACTATGACGAAATTAATTCAAAATTTTGAAACCTTGAGAACCTCGTATCTCCCAAAGCCACTACGATCCAAATTCCATAATCTACCATCGTTCTTACCTGTGTTGGGAGCATGCACTGACAAAGTTTCAGCTTTTATAAAATGAGGAAAGTCTGGGGTCCACGGGATCTCTCTCTATAAGTATTAACAATTCTCGAGACTGCCCGTTTCCCGACAACACTACGCTGACTTGACAATTTGTGGCAAAATAGAGTATTAATATAAATTTTTGTATTTTTCAATATCCAAAAGCAGGGATAAAACGAACTCGATTAACTCATTTCAATATTAAAGATACCTTTTAATTTATGTGTAACTCGACAATAATTTAAAATAAGTTGCTTGATAAACCTCACTATGCAGTTCAGATAAATTGCAAAAATGGGCAAATGTCGTCCACATTTGTCTAATTATGCAATCTATACATATTATAAAACAGAGTCTCCGAAGCTGTACGTGATAGATATGTATGTGATAGATTTTCTCAAAATCCACTGAACGGATTTTTGTACGGTTCCATTTAACTATAGTGTAATTCTCGAGAAAGGTTAAGGTTACAAACACACCTAATATTAATTTATTTTATAAATACAAACATTTGATTAATACTAAACAAAAATAATTTTTTTTTACTGTAGAAAAGGCGGCCTTATCGCTTATAAGCGATTTGTTCCAAACAACTTTTAGATTAGGGAAACTGTAAAGCACAGAGCAGGTAGGCGATGCATAATAATAAACTTAAATATTAATTAGCACAAACTAATACATAAACAAATTACACAGATGATAATATTATAATACATATTATATATAAACTAATAAATAGATAAATAAATATATATAAATATACACAAATATATGTTAGAGATATACATAAAAACATGACTATTTAATATAAATCGTCGCAGTATAAAGACACAGAAAGATAATAATTTCTTACACGGGTTTTAAAAATGTAATTAATATAAATTTCAGAACTTAAGGTCAATAGGCAGAGCTCCAAATTACCGTGTTTGAAGTTTTTGGTAATCTAACACAAGAAACCTTTGTTTTTTACTAGATTAACAGATTGTTAGCCACGGTGAAAGTAGTCTATTATTTTTTAAACAACAGTAAGTTTTGTATTACACAAAGATCAAAGAAGTTATTCTTTCTACAGTTGTGCGTTTTAAAGTGGTACATCTTAATAGTATATCGGAGTCACGAAAAGATAAATGGATAATTTTAATGGCCACCGTATATAATTTTTTATATTTATATACTCATACGACTAATAGTTTTGTTTGACATAGGTTAGTGTATTTAATACGCAAAAAAAAATTGGAGTGTTGTTAATCATTTTCTAATAATATTACAAGCATCATTCATCGTTCGCCTTATCCTACTATAAGTGGGGTCGTCAAGCATGTTTTAAACATTTTTATTTAAACTACCGTCAGTAGTAATTATAGTAAATGTATAGAAACCGGCTATACGCAACTAGTTGGAAACTAGTCGGACTAATCCGATAGAATAAGACATGAGTTTAATCACTACCTATGTCTTCTATGTAAATTACATTATACATATACCTAGATAATCTATGTTTTAAACGTGTGTTTTAAAGTTTATGATTTTACAGAACTAATGAAAATATGTATTTTATATTATGGACCTCCGCAAAGTAACGCCTAATTCTATAAATTGTTTATGGTTTTTACATGTTTTGGCTAGTTATTTTACGACCGACCGCCTGCTTGACGTCAAACTTCATTTCTTCATTTCATTTTAATTTCAAACTACCTTAGTCGCCTTTTGCGACACCACGGTAAGAAAGAGTGTGGTCTATTCTACTCAACCGGATACCATACGACGGATCAACTTTCCTAGTCACCTATTCCACCACCGCGTAAGAAATGAGTGTGGTCTATTCTACACAGCCCGATACCACACAGCTTTGCTTATGCAATGTATATTCAAATTCTATTACAATACTAATAATAATTATTTTATCAATGGATGATGTGATCGCAGAACATGCAGAACTAAGAACAAATTCATAAAGTAGGTACTTGTAGATTTGGCATAGCTTTGTGCATCCCTCCTAGTTGTAATTATTTTATTCTATTAACGCTCACTGCTTCCTACGATGTTAATTTTATATCAAACATCTAAGGTCATATTTCTCGCACAATAGAATCTTATAAATGCTAATATATTGGTGACCTTATAAGGGAAAGGCATGTTGTTAGCTCTTCTGAAGGTTCAAAATTAAACTGTCTGCCGTTCACGTAGGTACTCCTCGTAGTTAAAAGTTATTACAAAGACACAGCATTTCACAGCTTGAGATTTTTCATTACAATATCAATATATTTGAGGCGAAAGCTTTAAGTGACTCATCCGGTATCAATAAATTCACTGGTTACTAATAACAGAACACTTTCTTCTTTCATTTGTAAAGGACAATGGGGCCTTTTTACTATTGCTTTCACACGCCTCATGGTGTACAATGAATAGCTATATACATTATACAGCATTAACATCATAATTAGGTTTTTACATATGGTGGTCGATCTTACAGACTTCACTAAAATTATCTATTAGGTATGGGTATATTAGGAAGTAGATATAATAGCTTAATTCCTGTTAAATAAGATTTTTTTTACATTTTTGTAAGTCTATGATATAATCTGACTCTACGGTTAGTAATTGCGTAAACTAATCTATACATCTTGACGATGACCACTCAGTTATGTGTCAAAGGTAACTCTATCCAAGGTATTTAGTTTATATATGCAAGCAATTTATATATTGCAATATACAAGCGAAAATATACATAACGATTTCAATAGATAAAATATCTTTGGGAAAAAAGTTAAATAGGGGAAAGAAATGTGTATTATCTGAACTAATTCTCGGCAAAATTATACCTTGAAAAAAAAACAAAAATAATTCCAATTTCAAAGTTTCTCCATTTAACAAGTTCTTTTAAAAATTCAAACTAGTTCTAAAAATTGCTTCTATCAAGAAGAGCCAGTAATAACTTGGTGGATGTTGCCTATAGTATGATTTAGGGCGATGTGAAATTCGCTTAAGTAAAGTTATGTTGCTATCATGAACATTCTGAAACGGCTGGTTATATAACTTATTTATACTAGTAACAGCCGACAAGTTATTCGTATCATCTTTATTTTCTAAATACCCTAAATTATGTACAATATGTTTTTGCGTAAATATAAGTATGGAATGTTAACAAAATTATTATTTAATGATTTTATTTATTTAAAAAAACAATTCAACAGTCATAGTGGCTGGCCCGTTGGGGCAGTGGGTAGTGACCCTGCTTTTAGCTCCGCGGGTCGCGGGTACGATTCCCGCCGAGGGCCAAGATTTTCTATAAATGAATTTGTTGGTCTTCGAGTCTGGCTGTATATTTGGAATTAAGAATGCATTTAAAAAATATATAAGTATATATTCACCAGTTATATGCCACCCATAACATAAGTATTAAGTTACTTATTTACTTACTTTGGGGACGGACGACCGTGTGTGTAAGTGTCCCATTTAGGTAATAAATTTGTTATTTATTATTTATAGTAATTATGAAAATTTTAAATACAAAATAAAATTAATATCTTAAAAACTAATATCTTTAACTCATACCAATTTCCTATGGGTAAAAGTTAGTAAACATTATAGATTGTATTTAAATTTATTTAAATATAAAATATCCTTTTATCTATAAAAGTCATAGTCTATATATATACTACAAATATATTTTATTCAACTGCTATGTTTATATTCTGGATTAATGAAACAAAAGATGGCCCACTTTTGTTTTCTATCCATAGTCAGGTTTTTGTCCGCCATGAACCGTGGCGCGTACACGATAAATTACGAGAATTTACGAAACTTACCGAACGTGGAATGAAAGTTTTGTTCTAATTTGCCATATCAAAATATGTAACGATTTTTAGGGTATAGCAAATGGAATATTTTCCAAAATTATTTCTTTTATGTATGTTTAATTTACTTGATATTATTCTTAAATACTTTTATACTAATTGAATACTTTTATAATACACTGTAGTAATATTAATATTAATTTTCCTATAAAGTGCAGTATAATATTATATCACATGTTATAACAATTAAAGCATTAAATTAATCATTTCAGTCTTTTTACAGACTGCTTTACTTTTAAGATTATTTATTAATGTGATTTAATATAGATGATAATACGATCCATACAAAAATTAATGAGTAAGCTTAAACCCTTTTTTAACAAATTTTTAAATTTTTATGATTACAATAGTAAATACCATGTTATTGTTATCTTGTATTGCAATAAAATATCTTTTACTATACTAAAATTTACTTTTAATTACAGGTAAATGTTAAACTTATTAATATTCATGTCTTCATTCTGTATATACAAAATAACTCGTCGGTGAAAATAAGAATAAGGTATTTTAAGTTTTTTGTCTATATTTATATGAATATGCTACTCAGGAAACAAAAAAAATATTATTAACATAATATTATATTTATTGATATATGTTCCCTACAAAATTATATACAACAAGGCAAAATATATTTCAACGACTAGCAATACTTAGTAACTCGACCGAACTCCCAACCGCGCCAGTGCGGCGACAACATTCACAGAGATATAGTGTATCACTTCTCGCTGCGGTTCCTAACTACTTTTACGTTACCGTTCAAAACCGGTTTGAAAGTGCTTTGAGGTGTGGCGTAGGCGGTTAGTGCAGCGTTCAACCGTAAAATACTCTTTTCAAAGTTCAAAATCAACTTTGTGTTTCAAAAAAGTGCATTTGTGAGTCATCAGATAACTCCGGTACAATTAAGGTATCATTTTATCTATTCGCTATCTTTTCAGATTTCTAAGTGACTTGGTAAATAGTAAAATTTAGCAATGAGTTTATTATTGGTATCTATATATCATTATTGTATACTTTTTCAAATTTTCCTTGTTTAAAATCTTTAACGATATGCCTTTTGCCTATAAGGGTAGTTATACTTTCGAATGCTACACCTAACGGGTTCACTTTATTGAGGACTGTGGTTCGTCCAGGCACAGATATTGCTATTCTTGGCATCGTAAGTTCAAGTTAGATATGTTTTAACGGTATTTTTCAAAATTTTATCACTTATTACCTACTTTGACTTTGTTATACAAAAGCTTGAAGAGTAGTTCCGACTATATCGTAAAGACTGCTATAGAAGTTTTTTTGTTAACGGATCTCAATTCTTGACTTGATCTTTCATGGCAGATAACCTAGGGAAGGTGTATCTTAGTATAAATGCAGTTAACGTATCAAGACTTATTAAGTAATTGGTTGTTTTTGTAGTTCGTTATCAAAACCAGTTGTAATGTAGTACCTGCTTAAAACTATTATATTGCGGCTAAAATGGGGCTGTTAAAGGTAGAATATATTTTTAAGGATATTTATTACCAATTACGGTTATTATGAAGGTAATTTTTGCATTAGTCTGACTATGTATCCGTAGAATTTTAAATACCGTAAATGACTACAGAAATACGTAAATTTATGTAAGACGATAGATGGCAGCACTAAAACAGTTTTGTAAGAAGAAATTAGCTTTTCATTTTATGTCCATAATAATTTATGTTACATACAAAGTATTGTTAAAATAGCAGAATTAATGAAATTATGTGATTGTTACGAAAGCACAATTGTAATTAACAGATAAGTTTACGATGATGTGGTAGGAGTTTTAAGACTTGCTGATTTAATTGGTGTACTATTGGAATAGAATTAAATGTTATGTAGTTATGACTGAATTATATTCGGAAACTTTGTCCAATACTTTAAGTACTCTTTAAGATTAAAGGATATAAAAGATAAAACCGTTTTTATAGAACTTTCCTAGACACAATTGTTTGAAGTAAACGAAAGTCCTTGAATAAACTGCCCGACAAAATAATAGCAAATTTCTGAAATTTCTACTAATATTCAATATTCCGTTTAAGAAATTATGACTCATAAGGTATAGCTTTATTTGTAATGGAGATATCGCTGTAGTGTTAATTAATCGGTCTTAGAATTTGTATCAACACTAATATAATAAATGCTGAAGTCTATCTATGTGCAAGTTTTTGTGTCTATTCAACAGGTCCAATATTAATGTAATTAGCACAGTTAAAGATCCTCCAGGTTTAATATGAAAAAATCACCATCATGCTCATGCCCTTATCCCACTAAGTGGAGTCGGCACAACATGTTATAAACATGCTGTCACACGATTTGGCTGCGTTTTTACGACCGGCCGCCTGCCTGACGTCAACTTACCTTAGTCAAATTTTACGACACCTCGGTAAGAAAGAGAGTGGTCTATTCTACTTAACCGGATACCACACAGTGGGTCAACTTATCTTAGTCGCCTTTTACGACACCGTGGTAAGAAATGAGGGTGGTCTATTTTACTTATCCGGATACCACACGGCGGGTCGACTTACCTTAGTCGCCTTTTACGACACCTCGGTAAGAAATGAGGGTGGTGTAATTCTATTTAGCCGGATACCACACGCCGGGTTGACTTGCCGTAGTCGCTTTTTACGACACCTCGGTAAGAAATGAGGGTGGTACTATTCTATTCAGCCGGTTACCACACGGCGTATAGGATGAAAAAATATACATTACATTATTGAGGCTACTTTAACGCTTAACTTACGACTGGTATTTAAAAAATAAAGAAAATCAACATTCCTCCTTAATGGTTTCGTACATGAGAAATTCTTAGCGACAATGACGTTATTGATGGAGGGTGTGGCAACTGGTGAAACAATTTTTCTCACTTCTATTGAAAGAAGTCTGAAAATACGACTGAAAGAGAAAACAGCTTTGGGACTACATCTTGTGACTTATTTCGAAGAAACCATTAATCCTAGTAAAGTGTTGTAGTGGTTCTTTTAAAATTTTCTATATATTTGATGTATTTTTTATATATGTGGGTGATTTTGCTAAATCAACTAAATTTGCGCATTATTACACACATATATATAGACAGACGCATATATATTGTAAGAAATCTCAAGGATGTCTATGTAACTAATACGTAAATCTTACATAGGTCGTGAAAACAAAAAGGTATTACAGCCTCCAGCGCATTTTTCTTTACAGAAACTTGTTCTCAGTTCGTAACATCTGTTTCTTAAGTTTTTATAGCCTTCATCTCATCTGCTTAAAGTTGTGCCTTCTAAGTATCAATAAAAACCGTATCTGTAGCAATTTTCAATAGCTGTTCATTGATGTGCTGACTGCTGACCCACTGACCAGAACATCAAAAACTTTGTGGCATCGTGACGTGTGCTCGTTAAATTCGGGCCCGTTTTAATTGGTTTATGAAGCGTTTTATTTCATAGCAGCATATCTCAGTAAAGCGGTACACGCAGATAAAAATCATATTACTGTTTTACGCGTAAAGTTATTTGTGAGCAGATAAATCGACGGCCACCGCGTTCATTTTTAAATGATATGGATGTTTAAAAACGTACAAAAAAAATATATCAAGACCTTGATTTCGCAATTTAGGTTTTGATAAAAGTCCTATACGTGTAAATAATTTCAATATTTTCACGATTTGTTAAGAATGCGTTAAAAAGTATGGATAAGTAATGTATATCTATACTAATATATAAAGCTGAAGAGTTTGTTTGATTGTTTGAAAGCGTTAATCTCAGGAACTACTGGACCGATTTGCTAAATTCTCTAAGTGTAAGATAGACCATTTATCGAGGAAGGCTATAGACTATAGGAGCAGCAATAAAAAATAGTACGAGAACGGAAAATTTACAGCTTTCCTTGCGTAGTATGATCATGTATTACAAAATTGTTTCCCTCTAATAGTTCTAATTAAGTCCGCTACAGCATATGTCTAGCTTTTAAGGTTAACCCACTTTGACCATTTTTATGGTTATCAAAAGACTATATTACGGTTTTAATCTTTCCACGCGGGCGGAGCCACTGGCGATTGCTAGTTGAATATAAAAGCGACAATTTTTTTTATAAAATATGTTATAGTATGCTTATAAATAGCTAATATTTAAAAATTATAAACATCAACATTTTTTTTAATAAATAAATGCGCGTAAATGAGGGAATCATTTAAAAAGTATGAATATATGCAAATGAACAAGTAGTTTGTGAATAATTACTTATTCATTAAAATATTATGGTGCTTCTCATTCGACTAAAAGATAGATTGCTAAGATCCTAAGATGCATAAGATAAGATATAAGTTTTCAGTGTCGTTTAGGAATTTAATTAAATCTGTATTACACAAACACCAGCCAACCTGCAGCCCGCCTTGCACTTGAATTTTTTTCTAATTTTCTGGGCACAGACGTCGGCAATTGTGGTTGAAGCGATCCAGTGTTTTTTTTATCTTTATTTATTGTTGCAAACGTGTTGATGGATGCGCATCTCTGCAAGATTCACAGAAACATGCTTCTCTAAATTTTTTCTTGTCAATTCACCATAAATTAAAAATGAAAAAGAGTATAATTAAAATAACCGATTTTTAATAAATCGCTTTTATGAAATAATCTATTATTTTAAATAAATAATCGATTATTATTTTCAAATCTCTTTTATTTTATAGTTCGTGTATTTTATGTTGATGGACGTCCAGGTCTAAACTTATATCGTTTTAAGGGATTACTATACAAACTTGTACTGATTAGATCCAGCTGTCCTTTGCGACCTTTTTGAGGTCATCAATAACTACATCTAGGGATTAGTCTACTGTCGCCACATTGTCCATTGCTATTGGATTGCATCTTCAACATTTTAAGCCCGTAACGCCTGTTTTCACAAACTGCATATATTCGTTTCGTATCATCAAAACGTTTTATCTATTATCCTTCCATTAAGTGTAGAGGTTAGTGGGGTTTATTACAGCAGTTTTAAAAAAACTGTTAATTAAAGTCTGATACAGAAAGCAAACTATAGTGTTTAGGATTACTAAGAATGTGTGGACATAGCTACTCTGCGACCCTGTACAAAACAGTAATGACTAAATGTTAATAGTAATAAGAATTATGTTAATAGTAATAAGAATTATGTTTTACCGCCGAGTTTCTTGCTGGCTCATCTCGGTAGGAACGGCTTTCTGAAACAGCAGTAGAGTTGACGATTCAAAAGAATTTGTTTACAAGTTTACTTGAATAAAGAATAGTACCTGGTTGATCGAGCCTTGCTCGATAATTTTTTACCATATAAATAAAAGAAACTTCAAAAAAAAAGAAAAAATAATAGGGGAGGTGGGGCTCGATTCTAGGTATTTTCATTTCTCGCGACCGCCCGTTCCCCGAACAAGCTACGCTGACTTGACAGTTAATGGCAAAAATTCAATTCAATATAAGTTTTAGTATTAGATTTTTATGCCCAAAAACATCGATAATTTTTTTTTTACATAAAATCTAGCTATTATTCTCCTCCAAAACCCGTCACATGCTGAATTTCAGAAAAATCGTTGGAGCCGTTTCCGAGATTCCGAATATATATATATATATATATATATATATATATATATATATATATATACATACAAGATTATCTTATTTAAATATTAAAGATTTTGAATTTGAATAAACTCAAACAATTTCAAAAACTAATCCACGTGAGAAATCGTAGGTATCCTAGTAAACCTAATTATATTTTCTGTGTTCGCCTGTTGATCGCAAAATGGGAAGCGTCCCACACGCGAAATTATACGCGTTACATTGCAGAGTTATTTTTGATCTATTTACATTTTTAGGTTTTAGAACTCTTGGGAGAGTTGAATGTACTATAAATAAAGCTTTAGGTAGAAAGCTCAGGTCATTATCGTTCCTACAATGAGGTGTATTTACCAGAATTTTTTCATAATTTATGTGTTTCTGAATGGTTTCCTTTGTCAATTGTAAATAAGAATAATACATTTAGTTTTAAGTTTGAATCCTTCACGTACACACCCGGTCACCTCGTCTTTTTATATTTAAATCGGTGTCTAAATCGTTGATACAATCAGCCTAGGCTTAGTAAAGCTTTCGTGTTGTATAGATTTGGGATATAATAGATTTAACTTTATCGTCACGTGACTCAGACTAAATGAAGGTATATAAAAACGGGAATTTTTGTATACTAAATAAAGGTAATATTAACCTGATAAATTACACGAGATTAATTGTGCAAAGTTTTATCAACAGACACACAGACTGACTTTTGCATATATTTATAATATTACTATAGATTTTTACCCTACTGGAATACCATGCATGAGCCATAGTAAAAGTATTTAACCAATTCACTGTTGAGCAAACGCTTGGCGAATAGTTGCCGACTGGCATATTATACTTTATTATTCAACGTTCGTTCTTCAAATATTACGCCGTGTGGTATCCGGCCGAATAGAATAGTACCACCCTCATTTCTTACCGAGGTGTCGTAAAAGGCGGCTAAGGTAAGGTGACCCACCGTGTGGTATCCGGTTTAGAAGAATAGACGACCCTCTTTCTTAACGAGGTGTCGTAAAATACCGAGGTAAGTTGACGTCAGGCAGGCGGCCGGTCGTAAAAACGCAGCCAAATCATGTGACAGCGTGTTAATAACATGTTGTGCCGACCCCACTTAGAGTGGGATAAGGGCATGAGGATGAAGTTCGTTATTCAAATGTTGTGCACAATTTAAAAGATTAGTTTCTTGAGTATCTACATATGGTAAAACCGAACTAAATCATTAAAACGAATCTCTACCAAGAAATATACCTGTCGATACTGCTTTATTTACACATGCCCGGAAAAAAACTATTCGATATCTATTGAACCAGAACAAACAAAAAAATGCTTTGTTTATCTGTTAGACGTCTGTCATTAAAAACGCGACGGCAAAATGTTTTTCTCTGAGTTTTAAGTTTAAGTTAACAGGTAAAGATGAAAACCAGCGTTCAAGTGGGGTGGCCTTGTTTTGATAGTAACTCACATAAAGAATTATGGGCCGAAGTATTTTAAGTATTAACATTGGTAGTACTATGCTCATCCGTTTTTTTAACTCTTGGGGTTAAAACAGTGAGAGAAATAATAAAAAATAAAATATTACATTTATTGTGAAATAGTAAAGTAAATAAAGTACATTTTAAATTAATTAATTTAATTTATGAATATTAATTATCTTTTTTTTTATATTTTCACAATTAAATTTTCTGGGAGAGATCCGAATTAAGTTTACAAAAATTTGTAAGTCGAAATCCCAACCCCCTCCTAGATATTTCAATAAATTATTATGAAAGTGATATCAAAATAAAATTAATTATATAAAAATAAAACTACTGAAACAAGATAAGAAAAATAAAGAAAAAGAAATGATTATTTTAATTAACAATATGTGTATGACCTTCAACTTACCTAAGTCGTATTTTACGACACCTCGGTAAGAAAGAGGGTGTATTCTACTCAACCCGATACCACACGGTGGGTCAACTTACTTTAGTCGCCTTTTACAACACTTCGGTAACAAAGAGGGTAGTCTAATCTATTCAGCCGGATACCACACGGCGTATTACTTTCCATCAACTGTCAGTATGTATGTAAAAAAATCGATCATAAAAATCGTTCCCACTTGGTTCGAACGTTAATAAACTTTCGCATTTCGATATCGATATAGATCTAAAAAATCCCAAAAGCCAGCGTTACTTTTTTGTAATTTTTGCATTAAACAGATTCAAACTTAAAAATCATACGTTAGATTTCATTTAAATGCGATTAATTATCCCACCGGAGCTGTTCATTTTCGATATGAAAGCTCGACGCAACGTTGTTCATAGAGAATTTATGAACACTTGTGTTTGCTTTAGTTAAGACAGTTCACTTGGCCTAGTACTATATTTTTGATGAAACAACAGTGCAATATTTTATTGGGATATTATTAATTTGGAGATTGATGTGATATTGTATTTCTAAATTTAAATTATATATTCGAGAAATTAAATCAACTACTGATAGAAATGGAACCTAAGTAATCTATACAGGTAATTAAAAACAATTCGAGGTGATCGAATTCAATAGTGAAGCGAAAATAAATATAAAAAAAATAATTAAAATGTGTAGATGATTTCTGAATTTAGTAAATGGTTATCAAATTTCGCCAAACTTAATTAACATAAAATTTTTATACTAGAGTAAGGGCGTCATAAGCATATACTTATTTTTGTCTAACCAAAAATAAAAAGACATACATAATAAGTCTCATTTAATTTTGCCTTTATAATCGATGGATACATTAAAAGCCGGCTCCCCTACATTAATATCTAACTCTCATCCTCATCCTGTCTTTCTCCCACTCTGATCGGCACAACATGTTGTCACATGATTTGTTGTTGTTGTTGATGTTGTCACATGACCGGCCGCTTGCCTGAGGTCAACTCATCTTAATGTTATTTTACGACACATCGGTAAGATATAAGGGTCGTCTATACTCAGCCGGATATCACACGTCTAGTATGTGACTATGTTGATGAATCTTCAAATTTGTCTATGGTGTAAGTATATAGGTCAGTAATAGAATAATAGAAAAAATATATTAAATAAGCACGATACACAGCATGACTGGGTTGTTATACCGACGTAAATGAATTTACATAAAAAAAAAACGAGCGCAAACTCGTTGGTCGAGTAAACTCTCGGTCGAATGAGACATCGAGTTCCGCGATCCAGTAATTCGCTTGGTGTAAACTGGGCGCAAGGCTTATTGTGCGATGCGTCATATTGAATGTATTAGTCCCTGGAGATTTTTTATTTGCGCTTTCCTTTATTTTTACTTGATTAATTAATCCTCACGCAGGTTAGTTAATCAAAAAGTGCTGATATTAATAAAATAACTTTTACGTTGTATGGTACTAGTAATATCACACGGTTGCACCCATATATTTTTTACACCCTATTACATTTTTATTACGGATCCCTATTTTTTTTTTAAATGTAATATAGTCTATGTTGCTCAATAAAGATGCAGCTTTCCAATGGTGAAATATATTTTTTAATCAGTCCAGTAGTTTTGGTGTGAAAACATACAGATTTTTTCTCTTTGTAATATTAGTATAGATAAAAATCGAACGTCGTGTGGTATTCGGCTGAATAGAATACACCATCCTCATTTCTTACCGAGGTGTCGTAAAAGGCGACTTAGGTAAGTGGGACCCGCCGTGTTGTATCTGGCTGAGTAGAAGACACTACCCTCATTTCTTACCGAGGTGTCTTAAAAGGTGATTATGGTAAGTGGAACCCGCCGTGTAGTATTCGACTGAGTAGAATAGACCACCCTCATTTCTTACCGAGGTGTCGTAAAAGGCGACTAAGGTACGTGGGACCCGCTGTGTGGTATTCGCCTGAGTAGAATAGACCACCCTCATTTCTTACCGGGTATCGTAAAATACGACTAAGGTAAGTTGGCGTCAGGCAGGCGGCCGGTCGTAAAATATGTAACAAAATCATGCGACAACATTTATAACATGTTATGCCAACCCTACTTAAAGTAGGATAAGGGCAGGACGGTGATGATGTTTAAAAATCGATGTTGTGACACGGAGGATGTCTATGAAAAAAGGTTCAAATTACTTGAAATATTACATAAAACGTTTCCAATTACTTTCTCATAATTATCTACATCACTTTCAATATCTTCATTTAACCGTATGTATTACATAGACAAACACTTTCTAACGTAATCATATATACAAACATGAGAAAATCCATTGTTATGTATCAAAGATTCTTTTAACATGCTACGGCATGGTTGCGACACGATGTACATGGACACTGTACAGACAAAAAAATATGCAATTACTTTTGTTTATACAATTTGAAGAGTAGATTTATTAGTAGCAGTAGTTAAGCGTATTAAGTCTTTATTCAACTTGCGATGTATGTATATGGAATTTTGCAAGTTAAATTTAAACCACTTCACGGTGTCTGTTTGAGCTGAAATGTAACATACTGGTTGAGTCTCGATGACAATGCATGTTTATAATAACCATGGCTTGATGCTGCTGCCAGGATTGGCTCCAGATGAGGGAACTGGTGAATGGTGCGGACATGAAATTTTTTTAAAAGCTTTTTTTTATATACCATACTACTTACTAGACTTTTATCGTTATTAGAAACTTCTATACGTAAAAATGTAGTCTTTACATAACACAGGGATATATAATTAAAAATTTCTTTATTTTACTATTGCCAGAAACAAAATTAAATTAAGTTTTATGTCATAAATGTCGTCGATAACTTCAAATATAATACATTTGCAATACCAAAAAAAAAATTTATCTTATAACTGTCTTAATCGTATCTTAAAAAGAAACCTCTTTGTTATGTGGGTACAGTCTTTCATTGTTTATATTTTTTCTTACATAATTGATGCCTTTGTCTGTTTACGATAAGTGAGTAAATGAAATTATTGATTTAGCATACAACAAAGGTTAATTAATGCTTGATAACATTTTTTGCATTCATGTGGCATGTGTCGTTTTATTATGCAAAGGTGGCAGCTGATTGTCATTTGATTTTTGGCGATGAGTTTCGTTTATTTATTTTTAACAGGTTTTGGTTTCCGGTCGATTAAGGTCATGCCGCGGTACATGACAAACATTAAACTCGTAACCTTTAAAATTCATGGTAAGCAACACGATATTATAGGATTGGATGTAGATGTGTAGGTGATTATGCGCAATACGTTAAAAACATATTGATTGGGTCCCAGTGGGATTACTTCTGATTATTAGTTCAACAATCTAACTCTTGTCGAATGGAAAATAATGTAATGTCTTATTAAAATGTGCCCTGAGCTTTATTCTTGACAAAAGTTCTCTTGGTATACGGGTTTCTCCTAAGATATCTTACTGAGTCAAAAGTTTTTTACTGAGTATGTACTTATACTAGACTATTATACTAGAGTAGGAGAGCCAAAGATAGGCTTGTGAGTGTCATCATAAATAATAAGATGGAAGATGAAACTCGTATATCTTTGTCTAATCACACATAAAGAGACAGAAAAGATACGGGCTCATTTTATTTCTCTTAATTGTAATTGAGCACATTTTAGGCTGGCTTCCTTCCTCTAGTATAATAACTGTATTCTAAACTACTTTACAATTGGACACCTTCATAACTTTTTTTAATATAAAAAATACTTGGTTTGCCTTAGAGAAACTTAGTACAACGCAAACTTTATTAAAAAGTGGGGAAATATTTAGCTGAAAATTTTCTACGCTAATATTATACTGTTCAATACACAAATGGCGGAGAAGACGGATGGAGAGTTTAAAAGTAATTAGCGATGGGACCAGTGAACATCCATCCTGGAGCTAGGGTTATCAAACTTCAGGATGAGAACGTAAAATTTTAATATGTTTGAATAGTAGCTTTTACCCGAAATTTCGTTTGCGATGACGCTTTTAATATCATCCTATTCCTGTAGAATTAACAAGATTTCTATAAAGTATATATTACCTCGGTGTGTAAGGAATAATTGTGCCAAATTTCATCGATATTGTTTCGCCGTGAAAGAGTAACAAATATACATCAATACTCACAAACTTTCGCATTTATAATATTAGTAGGATAAGTTGTAAACAACAGCAATTTCTATAAATGTTAGCTATCGTAAAACCAAAATATTTACTACCTTAGTTATATGCAGAATCATTTCCACAATGATTGAACGTTGTAAATACAATGGCATATAAATTCTGTAAATAAATTTTAATGTTTTAACTCCAAATTAAACGAATTAAAACAAAAATCCTAGTGTGTATTTTGTGTTCAGTTCTTATGAAAAGTTCCTTGGTGTTTTCATGAGTTATTCGTTTATAGACTAATCAATATGCGGTAGCCCTACATAGTGCATCGAAGCGGCCATGATTAATGGCGTCGGCCCAAAGAAAGCATCACTTTAACTTTAATAATGTGTACTAGCGTACTGACGTTGCATTGTAATATTCATTTTAGGTTTAAACTTGCACATATTTAGCAGGTTAATGTGTTGAAGTGAATATTCGGTCTATAGACTTAAAAATATAATGCTTCGCTTATTAAAAAATGTGAGCAGCATCAATTAGCCACAAACCCAAAAAAAACTATAGTCTCGATTATTGAAATTTGTGCCAGTGAATGTATACAGTTCTTGTGTATTTGTTGTATTATTGTTAATGGGTAGTGCATTTTTTAAGATTTTTGCATTTATCAATTATGAGAACAAATAGTTCACTAAATTCACCATTACAATTTTTTATTTTATCACGGATTATAGCAACATAATCATTTTATTTTTTGTTTTAAATAACATATCCTTTTATAATATTACTATCTCATTGGAATAGTATATTCGTTTAGTATCTCTGTTGGTTTACGGGTACGCACTGCTGCGCTCCACTCTCCGCATTTCGCAACCTCTGCGATGCTTCTGCGCTCGCCCGTCCTGCGCGGTGAAGCTGTAGAAGCCGTTAGGGCTTACAGGATACAGTCAATTCCAAAAAAAACGGCGCACGCGACTAAAGCTTTCATCAGGCGAGCTATTTTACAACCGCGTGATCTCTATAACACAATTTACACAAAACCTTAATGTACAATAAAGCTAAACTTTCTTAAATTAAAATTAAAAACCGTATAAAAATCTATTTCAGTAGATTTTGAGAAAATTGATCACAAACAGACAGACAGCTTTTCAGGACTTTGTATTATCTTTAATATTTAAATGAGTAAATCTTGTATGTCTGTCTACATATATATATATATATATATATATATATATATATATATATATATATATATATATATATATATATATATATATATATATATATATTCTTATTATATTATTATATTATTGTTTCTGTAAATAATTAGATTTTTTTTCGCTTACATTGCAAACGCAGGCTAAACCCTACGAGATTTATCAAAATGATGTACTAAGTATTTGTACACCTTGAAAAGGTCTACAGAAAAGTACGCGATGGTATATGTCTATCTTTTATGAATAACCCACAATAGCATTTTTGGTCATTTACTTTTTACGAAAAATAATGCCATATTTTTGAAGCAATGTTTATACACTACTGCATTAATCCTTATCCAATTTAGTACCAATCCAATTAAGTTCGAATCCAGCAGCTATATCGTTCTTTCAAGAGTTTGTTTAACGACAAGGAAGCTGTGAATGTTGTATATAAAGACATTCCGTAATTAATTGTAAAAATTAAATACATAGGGAAAATGTAAAAGTAAATAAGTAAAAATGTACTATATGAATTTAGATATTCCAAAGATAGCAGGAAATCTTCTTGGTATAGGGAAAGACGTGCGGGCCACGGGCAGTAATGAATAAATCAGAACTACTGGATCGATTTTAATCATTTTTTTACACTGAATGACATGGGATATATATCTTATACCCGTGCGAAGCAGGGGCAGGCCGCTTGTATATATATTTATATATTTTCGAAATCTCAGAAACGGCTCCAACGATTTTCCTGAAATTCAGCACCTAGGGGGTTTTGGGGGAGAAAAATCAATCTAAATAAGTTTTATTTAAAAAAAATGTCGTTTTATCCCTGTTTTCGGGCTCTAATTTTTTTTTTAAATTAACGTTGAATACAATCGCAATTTTTCGCTGTCAAAAGTAAACTCAAGGTAGTTAATTTGGGGAACGGGCGGTTTAGAGAGGTGAAAATACCTAGGATCGAGCCCCACCTGCCCTATTATTTTAATTTTTTTTTTTTTTAAATTTAATTTTTTTTTACATCATTTTAAAAATTACCGAGCAAGGTCACCCATGTGCTAATAAGTATAAATAGAGAAGTAAAGTCATAAAATTTTTCCAGGCTATTATAAACATACTTCTGAAACTTTTTATATTTAATAAAACCTAAGTTGGCCTAACTTACACACCAACAATTACCGATGTAGACAGTAAAGAACTCTTTGTGGAAGAGTTGTTAAACTTTTTTACAATGCTTTGTGTACTTTCACAGCGGTTCGAGCATGTACGTAGAAAAGCTGTATCGTTGTATTTATTTTTACTATCCTCTAACAATGGATAGCATACATTTCCTTATTGGTTATAAGTTTCTAACGTAATAGTGTGAATTTATATAAGAAGGCATTCTGCAATTATATTGTAACTAGGTGTACTTGCGACTTTACCCGCGTGGAAATCAGTGTATTAAATTTAAATTTTGAACATAAGAAGTTATTGGGAGAGACCATAAACCATAAGAGACATATTTATTTATTTATTTATACAGTAACAATATTGTCGCGGACTTTTTTGTCTTTTTTTACAGTTCTCTCGTATATTACTTTAGTGTGCGAACATCTCTATTGGTCTTTTTACAACTGCGAGACCTTTTTCAACACAATTTACATAAAATCGAAATGTATGTATGTATTATAGACTTACTACTTTAACTTTCGAAAGAATGGCACTTCGTTTTAGTAAAAACCGTACATACAAACATACAGCTTAAGGGGAATTTCTTTTATAATAATTATAGATAAACATTATTTTTAATACGAAGGAATACTAAAAACTATCATTTATATATCTCACTTATGTGGTATTAAATTTTGATTTTATGGGCGTTACATTAAATACTCATAGTAATTTGAGTTATTTTTCGTATCTCTTGAAATACTTTCTGAATACGGGGAACCGCAGATTTAGAGCGCGTCGACTCGTATCCAAAACGATCGGATAAATTTAGTTTTAATGGAAATAGTTTTAGTAGTTTCATATATTTATAACTGAGTCAATTTCTTTAAGACTTTATATCACGCGCTTTTAAATAAATATATAGTTTTAAGACGAGAACAGAAGAATTCCATTAGACAAAGGATTATATTTTCATTTGAAAATTATTAAAATAATCGATAATATTTTATTTTGGCAAAATTTGTTTAAGTTGGAAAATTATAATATAAAAGCTAGTAAAGCTTAACTCAGTCGCCGCATCGAACCCGCGCCCTGACGCTTTTGCTACTAAGCTACATCTCTACTCTTATTAAAGTATCATAATATTTATGTTTTCTGTTTTAGCCCTTGAGTAGTTTATAGCTTTGTGTGAAGCATGTATGTAACAGTCTTCGATAAGTTCGTCCTACTACTAGGAATTTTTTTTGACGGAATGAAAACAATTAATAATTATTAATATAGGTATTTATATTAATAATTATCGCAGTTTCTGTTATTTAACATTGCTATAGTAGTTATGCCTTACGCAAGACAGCGCAAACCACATTTTAATATCCGGCGAATGGCGCGAGCGAAGCGCGCAGATTTATTCGCCCATTTCCGGACAAATAAGGATCAGAGCTGCCAGTTTTTAACGTTAATTTGGTTCGTTAAAAAACTTTTTAATGTACTAAAAGATAGTGGGTTTTTTTTCTCCACGGTTTTAGAGCTTATGTGGATTTGTGTAAGTTCCATCGCATTTTGAAACTAATTAAATTAAGTTGATTTATTTAACTAAGCAACTAAGGCGAAGTGCCGTGATTGTTTACCCCCTTTTAAGACATTTGATTACTATTCAGAGTTCGTTGTTTTGCATGATTGCGGGTACCTATAGAATCTATACTTATTATAAAAAAAGTCTCCAAAAGCTGTATGTCTGTATGTGATCAAAAGAAAATTGACGGATTTTTAAGATTTTTTTACCTGCCTGAAGTCAACTTACCTGTGTCGTATTTTACGACACCTCGGTAAGAAAGAGGGTGGTCTATTCTACTAAACCTGATACCACACGGTGGGTCAACTTACCTTGGTCGCCTTTTACGACACCTCAGTAAGAAATGAGGTTGGTCTATTCTACTCAGCAGGATACCACACGGCGGATATATCATCGCTGTATACGTCTAAATGGTTTTAATATCTTGATATACATTCTCGAGCGGTTCCGAAAATTAAACTGTAATTAGTTGAGTCATGTACTCGGAAGGCAGTGCGATCGTCGCTTCCTTTCACCTTTGATATGATATAATAGGTAGTTATATTATATGTAAGTAGTAACGGCCTGTTACTATCCCACTGCTGGGCATAGGCCTCTTCTCTCCGTTTTTGGAGAGAAGGATTGGAGCTGAGACCTACCACGCTGCTCCAATGCGGATTGGTAGGTTACACATATCCCCAGAATTCTCTAAAGATATGCAGGTTTCCTCACGATGTTTTCCTTCACCGAAAAGCGTGTGATAAATTGCAATTATCAGTTAGACACATAAGTTTGAACCCTAGACCTCCTCGAAAGAGGCGCACGGTGTTACCGCTGGGCTACCACAGCTTTTATTATATGTAAGCGGTTAATATTTTATTAGAATGTAGATATGTATATCATAACATATATGTATGTATATGTATTTTTATACACAAAGGTAGTTTTTTATTCATTGTGGTCTTGTTACACAACCTCTCACACACACTCTTGCACTTTACATATAACTCACCGAGAGGAACATATCTAACCACCCTTTTTTTTCTTTTTTAACTTTTGTTTACATTAAACAACAAATAATATTAATTTTTACAAAAATAAAATATCACAATTCACGGGAAGGGCGCTGTATACCGAGATACAGGGAAACCTAGTTCGGTTACAGATGTCTAAATTATGGAAAGAAATTTGTATAGATAATAATATTTTCTGTTGTTTGTACTTATGTAAGAATGTTGTTTTAATGGTATAATAATTAATAAATAAAACTTATACTAATGCTATATAATGGTTCGCTATTTCCATTGCCAACTTGCACAATTTTGATAATTTATATTTAGGCGGTACTTTACAGAGGTTGATAATACAAAAGTAATGTTAAACTATATAATAATTATATTCATTTCAAGCTCATTAATACACATATACTTACAGACTTGTTTGTACAGATTATTTGTACTAATCAAAATTTTATTATTGATATTTTTCTTGTAGCAAATAGTAAACATGTCACACGTAAATCTTGAGTTTAATTGATAATTGCTTTTTACACGCGTTTTTCGGTGAAGGGAAACATATTAAGGAAACCTGCATAACTATAGAAAATACTATGGATATGTTAAACCCACCATTCCGCTTTGGAGCGTGGTAGGTCTTAGCTCCAATCTTTCTCATCAGACAGACATAATTATATGAATTATAAAGAACACGCGCACACAATTTATAATCGCTTACATTATGTACCGTACTTATCATCACCCTCCTGCCCTCTCAGTGGGGTCGGCACAACATGTTATAAACATGTTCTCACATGATTTGTCCTCGTATTTTACGACCGGCCTCCTACCCGACGTCAACTGACCTTAGACCTCAGTAAGAAAGAGGGTCAACTTACCTTAATCGCCTTTTATGTATCGTAATTTTTAGTTATCCTTATACCATATCATATCATAGCTTAGCTTTAACATATTCGACATAATGAGGCAAAGAACTTTAATGTTTTAAATTTATTTGTGTTAATATTATTTATGCGAAACTGCATCCTTACTTCTTAACGGAAGAACTGATTTATTTCCTTTGTGTGTGAGAATAGTTTAAAGGACTATAAAATAAAGTCTAGTTTTTATCTCGTTGCTTACAGACTGTTCCGTTCACGCAAAAGAAGTCTCGAGCAGAAGTTGGTACTTAATATTAGCAATGTTAAAGAAAGATTTCAATTGATACTTGTAAAAGGACAAGAAGATAGCATATTTTGTTTGACACGAAAGAAGTATGATAAGAAAAATGTTTATATTAAAACTTAGGTAAATTGCCGTTGTTATTTCATGATTTCAAATATATTGGATGTATATTTGAACATAATACTTTTACCTCCTTGACAGAAATTTACCAATATCAATATATGTTAATTATTTATGTTTCTTATCCCACACGTATTTTAAAGTCGAGTTATGTTTATAGAAAGTGTAATTAAACCTGTAATTAGTCGATTCATGCAGCCGGAAGGTGCTAACGACGCTTTCATTAAATACCAATAAGGCAGATAATATATTTGCATACTCGTTCTACCAGAATATAAAGGAAGTAAAATATCTTCGAAAGCAATTCATAAAAGAAATTGATTATTTATTCAAACATTAGTGATCTCTCTACTAAATGATGATCTCAAAAAGGTCACAGGGTGCCGGATGAGTGATACGGTATAAAATTTTATGGTATTAAGTCTCTGATTCAAATCATGCTCATCAATGAAGGTCTATCGGTTGCAAGGATTAGTTGGATACATAAATTAATATTTTGTGACTAACTAATACAATTCCTTGCCAATCCCTTGTCGAATCAATTCTATTTCACGTTTGCAAATTTGACGGTTCTATCTGATTTCTGCCAACCGCAAATCCGACACCTATAAAATTAGATAATCCTCAAGTTTTTCCCTTAATACAGGGATTTAAAAGATGTATTCCCATCTGTATGCCATAGTTTAATTTGAACCGTCTGTTTAAAATGTCCGTCAGAAATTGTATTGACGCCCAACTGACGTACTAATTAATTAAGAGTCAATTAATTATGTTGTTCGCTGGGGAATCTTGTTCGACTTTTTTATTGAGATTAACGTTTTTGTGAGATATTCTCATTTTTTTATTTCCTGATCGTGTGTGTTCATTAAATTTTAGTTTATGGGTATGACAGTATCATATATCAATATGCTATGTCGCTAACGGAAATTACCCTACAAATGATATAGTTACAATGTCAGTTGTTGTTTTGTATCCGTGTGGTATCCGGCTGAATAGAATAGTACCACCCTCATTTCTTACCGAGGTGTCGTAAAAGGCGACTAAGGTAAGTCGACCCGCCGTGTGGTATCCGGCTGAGTAGAATAGACCACCCTCATTTCTTACCGAGGTGTCGTAAAAGGCGACTAAGGTAAGTTGACCCGCCGTGTGGTATCCGGTTGAGTACAATAGACCACCCTCTTTCTTACCGAGGAGTCGTAAAATACGGCTAAGGTATGTTGACGTCAGGCAGGCGGCCGGTCGTAAAATACGTAGCCAAATCATATGACAACATGTTTGTAACATGTTGTGCCGACCCCACTTAGAGTGGGATAAGGGCAGGAGGATGATGTCAGTTGTTGTTTTCTTTATAAATTTGTATTTAATTGTAATCAAATACAAGTAAAAAAGAAAGATAATATAATTTTGCGGCGCCTAAGTTCTTCCGTCGACCACGACGGCCATCTTGTGCCATCTGTCACATGAGAATGCCATCTTGTGACGTCAGCTGCGCGGGAGAGTCTTTTATTTTAATTTTAAATATAGAATCTTCGAGCCAGGACTTCCGCTGGATTGTGATTATGTGAAAGGAGTTTTTATATTTCTTTGATCGATTTATTTGTTTTTTTAAATTGTGGGAACATTGTGAGTATTATTATTGCGCGGGATGGTATACTTGTTAATGATATCTAGTTTGGGTCAATTTATACGCAATGAGATTTTATTTCTATTCACAAGAGATTTTTCTTTTAACAATACTTATTTGTCCATAAAGCACTATTTATAAATTATTTTTTTATTATCTAAATTCAATAATAAATTTTGCCCCCGTACAACAAAGTACAACTTCCTTTTTTTTTCGTATAATGACTGATTTCTTTATTAGAAAAACTGATATTGTCTATTAAATGTAAATTCAAATTCAAATTCAAAATATTCTTTATTCAAATAAACTTGTAAACAAGTGCTTTTGAATCGTCAACTCTACTGCTGGTTCGGAAAGCTGTTCCTACCGAGAAGAGCCAGCAAGAAACTCGGTGGTTGCTCTTTTAAAAATATAATTCTTAATACTATTTACATTATGTCGTTACTGTCTTGTACAGGTTCAAAGAGAGCTATATCCACACATTCTTATCTTCTAAATAATCTTCAAGAGTATAGTAGGCTTTCTGTATCAGCCTTTTTTAACAGTGTTTTTAAACTGCTGTAATGGCAAAGCTGAAATTGATTGCGGAATTTTATTATAGAATCTTATACCAAAACCCACAAACGAATTACGTACTTTTGCAAGGCGCAAAGCAGGAGCCGCAAGCTTATGTCGGTTCCTGCTTTGTCTATTGTATACATCACCTATCGTTTTATAATTCTTTATATTTTTATGTACATAAATTAAATTGCTTAAAATATACTGTGAAGCAAATGTAAGAATACCTGTTTCCTTAAACTTCTCTCGCAGGGAATCACGCGGTCTTAAATAATAAATGCCACGTATAGCTCTTTTTTGTAAAACAAAAATTTTTTCACTATCCGCGCATTTACCCCATAGCAATATTCCATAAGACATGAAATGTTTCCATATTCACACGCTGTAAAATATGTGAGTTCAAATATGTCTTTGTTGTGGTTCATATTTTTAATATTTTATTTATTTACCCCAAAGATAATAACAATAGTTAATAACGCTCACAGAAATAATGTCATAAAAACAATTTCATTATTGAACTACCAATATTTGCAAAAGTAATCGTATCGTTAAGAGAACCCGATATCCCTGATTGCTGGTAATCATGAATATTTTATTAAGTCCGTAGCTCCGAATTACAAATAAAAGTTATGTAACCACGCTCAGGGCAATGGGCGAGTTATTAAATAAATGCCAGTATTCTTATAAATAAAACATAAAGACTTTCGTGATAACTTATTCTAATTATTTTATTAAGTTACGAAATTTAAATATGATTTTATTATTCTTTCTCTTGGAGATATTTAAATTTGTCTAATTTCTGAGTTGAGCCTTCATTTGACTGGCCCGTTGGCGCAATGGGTAGTGACCCTACCTTCAGCTCCTCAGGTCGCGGGTTCGATTTCCACCAAGGGCCAACATGTTCTATAAATGAATTTGATGGTCTTTGAGTTTGGGTGAATATTTGTGTTTAAGTAGGTATTTAAAAATATATAAGTATATATTCACCAGTTGTCTGTCTACCATAACTCAAGTATTTAGCTACTTACTTTGGGGATGGACGACCGTGTGTGTAAGTGTCCCATATATTTATTTATTTTATACGACTAGTCTATCTTGGCGAAGTGCTTGCTTGTCCTGCACGGTGACGCTGTAATAGTTGTCAGGGTTAGTTTCATATCATCATTCTGCTGCTCTTATCCCACGCTAACATGTTTTAAATATGTTGTTAATTTGAACTTATCTTAGTCTGCCTTTACGACAACTCGGTAAGAAATGAGGTTGGTCTATTCTACTCAGCCGGATAGCACACGGCGGGTCGACTTACCTTAGTCACCTTTTACGACACCTCGGTAAGAAATGAGGGTGGTTCTATTCTATTCAGCCGGATACCACGCGGCGGCGGGTTCAGTTAAAAAAAATGTGATTAGTCACCATTTTAATCACTAATCGTGATACGCTTTACATACAGTGCTTAAGGACAGGCTAGTCTTCAAAAAATTAAACTAGGTTGTTTCAAGCAGTTTTATCATTTAGTTTTAGCAGTTTTGTCATGTAACAATATTCGATACTGTAGCAACATTTCTCAAAATCCTCTTCAATAATATGTGCCAGCCTAAATTTTGATATTCCCTAAGCTGTCGATATCGTAACAACTTCTATAATAATCATAGACAAGGTTGTTGACAACTTATGTAATAATCATAGACAAGGCGGTATCAAGAGAAAGCTAATATTGACATTAATATTTTCTCATATTAATATTAATTACTTCTTTTACCAAAATACAGGCTTTTAATGTGATAATCGTTTTTTTTATGCTATAGATAATAAGAAGGATGCGTCATTCTGTAACACCGCCATATTGCCGTTACCAGTTAAAGACCTTGAAAATGTGGTTTTTATCACGATGTCATAAAGTTTATTTTCGTTTAAACCGAACTTTATATTTATTGCAAGTGGTTTTCATAAATTGCAAAATTATAATATTTATGATATAGATTTAATAATGGAGAGTATTTTTTTAAATGTGTCTGTGCTTCTTGTGTTAAAAATTGACTCTTTAATAATGATGCAAGAAAACAAAAACAACTATGACGGCATCTTTTACTGATAGACAAATTTATTTATTTAATCATTCAAGCTATATTGATTTCTGACTTAAACCATTAAAAGGCAATTATGACTCGTTCAGTCGCGTCCTACAAGAGCAAGGCCAAAGACAGTGTCTCATTTTTACTTAAAGGTAATCGTACTTATTAAACTTGGTTTTTGACGTCTTCTTCTTTCTTGTGCTTAAATTAACATACTAGAATAGATTATTTTAGGAAATTTCGTTCAATTCCCTGTAAAGATAATGTAGTTGATTATTTTTTTAATAATATATTGTCTGTTTTATTTTACAGGTAGCCACCTTGAAATAGAAACTTGAAGGTGTAAGTTTAAAGCTGCATATTTGTTGAACTGTATATACTTACGTCATAAATTAGACTTATCGAAGTAGTTCCTTTGGATATAACAGTTTCAGGCGCGTGTCATAAAACTTTCGAATTCGTAACCTGAAACGTAAAAATCCCGACCCTGCTGGAATCCTAATGTATGTTATGCTATTAACCCTAAGCTTCAGCGTCAGCTCACGTTAGTCGCCTTTTACGACTTCTCGGTAAGAACTGAGGGTGGTCTATTCTACTCAGTCAGATACTACAAGGCACAGATATACCATAGGAATATACTTGGATAAAATCTTAATACTTAAATTTTTAATTCGAAGCATAATTTCAAGCAACATAAAATTCAATAATTAGATTATTTTACCTTACTTGGTAAATAATAATTTAAACTCTGCAAGTGCATTAGGCGCCATAAATCATAAACTTTGAATCATTAGTTCGTTCGAACTGCAATTTCAGTTTTGGAATTTGGATAATGTTACTCTGTGGGAACGCGAATGTTTTTAGATAAGTTTTTTGGTTACATAAACCACGAAAAATTCAAGATGAAATGTCGTTATCTACATTGGAGGTAGTTTTTATATTCACGTGTCCCTATTGCTACCATAAAAATGGAGTGACACAGTAAAAGTCTTCGTAAAAGTCGTTACCCATTCCCTGGACAGCGTTTAAGACCAACATCTCTGTCCTAAACGTGGTACAGTTTACAAAACGTCTTTCCATCGTCTGCCTCCAGCAAATCCTATTCTACTTTGGACACATAAGACGTAAGCCCGCAAATAACCTGGGGAAACTGGTGATAACGGCCAAAGTACTCGGAGAAGGCAAGAGACCCAGGGGGCGGAGTAAAAAGAGATGGTTGGATCAGGTGTCCGATCACCTGGACACAATCTGCAGTGGGCCGATGACCAACTCAGGTGGCGAGACCTTGGTTTAAAAAAAAACTAAGGTGGAAAATCCTGATGCTCAGCAGTGACCGAACGGTTAAAGGAGGAGCTTACTAAGCGCCAGTTTCACAAGTTACTGATAAAGTGTCGGATAATTAGCCGACATATAAACTAAGTAGCAGTTAAATGTCTCTAAAATGTGAAATTTATTATAAAAAAATAAAATCGCGGCCATTTTGGAATAGTTATTTGCTATCCAGCAGATAAACAAAATAACAGCCACATGATCTACCTGTTAACTTATTAGGAACCTTAATTGCTAAATAAGCCTATAAGAAACCTGAGAAACGCAAAATTCAGAGATATGTGTCAGTTATGTTCCGAATAAGCTAACTGACAGTTTATTGGTAACTAGTGAAACAGGCCCTAAAAGTACAAAATATGATATGATAACTAGTTAAATATTATCGTGGCTAATGGCGTTGTTTTAAAAATCTATCGATTTTATATAACGCTTAATATTTCATTATCCAGTTTATAATCCGACACAAAGTTTGTGTATCGGAAGTATGTGTGCCGTGAAGATCATTTTTAGTATTGGATTACATTTTGATCTAATGGATTTTTCCCATTTTGCCAACTTTTGCGTTTGTTACAGCAACTCGACCCATACGAGTAAAGCTCACGAGAAAAAAGTGAAACTTCGTTTTGATCATTAACTCTCTTTATTAACTATTTAGAGTAACTAATTAAATTATTAGCAATTCGGCCTTCGTTTACTTTTGTTTTCTGCAATGCTCTGATGGTTTCAGGTTAATCTTGTGACGCCAGATGCGCGCAAAAAAAAATGACGCAAGCATTATTGTAAATCTATACCTTTAGTACGTAGATTGTTTTCTCAACTGCTTATTTCTCCAATATTGATGATACACGTTAAACTGGTTTTTATACAGATAATTTATACTAGACCATGGTAAAGCAGCTATAAACCGTGTGGGGCCACTTTTAGAGAGGCCTCGACCCAGAAGCGGCGCACTCTGGGGTTCAGAGTTGCTGCTGGCGGGGATGGGGGGCAATGTGTACAACGGCATCCTAGCCCCGCCACCAGCAGCGCGGTGGAGCACTGTCAGGTTTTTAGTCTGTGAGAGTCCGACATACCCGCCGCTCGTCCCCGTCAGGCGATGATGACATAAAGGTTTTTCCTGACATAAAAAAGCTATAAAACAGTACTATTTAAGAGATCGCTCCCCTCATATTAATTCATAAACAAGAACAATATAAAGAAAGATAAGATTACGTCTGTAATGCAGCAATTACTTGTTCTTTGAGTTCGATGCCTTGATTTCCGGTTAGGGCAGTTCTGGTTTTGATGAATGATTTTGGTGGCAGCTAGTTAACTACGCAGCAAAGCTGTTCCACCTAGAGATTATTTTTTTTTGGTATGACATCCTGTGTCAGGGATGGACCCATGACACGCGATTCAATGTTTTTGGCATGCTTCGTGTGATTGGAACTGCTCGGTATAGGCCTCTTCTTTCCGTTTTTGGAGAGAAGGATTGGACGTACCAGGTTCATGCGGATTGGTAGGTTACACATATTCCTAGAATTGTTTAGAAATTTGGAGATTTCTTAAATGTGTTTTCCTTCACAGAAAAGCGTGCGATAAATTGCAACTAACAATTAAATAAATAATTTTTAACAATAAAAATCATTGATGCTAGCCCGGAGTTTCAACCAGTGACCCCTCGAAATATTCACACGGTCTTACCGCTGGGGTATCACATCTTGTTACTGAAACTTTGCAAAATATCTAATTTTGAGTTGATTATTATTTTCCGAATAATCACACAGTCAAAATTTTTGATGACACGCCTATTACCGATTTAAATATTTGTTTAGAAAAAATGGCACGTCGATGCATAAAGGTCCGCCAACTTTGTTCTATGCCCATTTATATATACACAGTAATATAGGATATATACAGTTATATAGGAGACTGAATAAAAAAATCTTATAGGTAAGCTACCTATAAGATTTTTTTATTCATTACAACTGATCGATATATTAGTACAACTTAATCGTGCTATGTTGAGCATGGATAAACACTATCAAAACGTCAATTGAAATGATAATATTCTCGCATATGTAGGAAGAATATTTGCTACATAAGCTATTTGAGCTCAATGCCGAAGAGCTCTTAATTAGAGTATGAACTCCCGAACGTAGTAGCTGAAGTCAAACACAGTTGGGATGGTATTAATTAATTGATGTTGCCACATAAGATAAGATTTAGATGAGAATAATGAAGGAAATAATGAGATGGTTAGTTTTTATTTTAGATACAGAGTCACCTCTAAGATGTGTTATGCATAATAAATTTTGTTAAGTTTAATTTTTATACTCATTGTTACACTTAATAGACCACTCATTTCTTACCGAGGTGTCGTATAAGGCTTCTAAGGTAAATTGACCTCAGGCAGGCGGCCGGACGTAAAATACCTAGCCAAATCGTGTGACAACATGTTTATAACATGTTTTGATCTGTTGTTGCAATAAATTTTCTGTCCTCCCAAGTGCGAACGAAGCGACGGATTTTTAGAATGGAAATTGTTAAAGCGACGCCGTGTGGTATCCTACTGAATAGAATAGTACCACCCTCATTTCTTACCGAGATGTTGTAAAAGACGACTAAGGTAAATCGACCGGCCGTGTGGTACCCAGCTGAGTAGAATGGACCACCCTCTTTTTCCCGAGGTATCGCAAAAGGCGACTACTTACATTGGTAAGTTGACATGAGGCAGGCGGCCGGTTGTAAAATACCTAGACAAATCATGTAACAACATGTTTATAACATATTTAAACTTACAATACATAACAACAGTACCTAACGAAAAAATACATAACACAGTATTGCTAATAATTCTAATTATTGCTAATATTCATGTTAAAAAACGTCACCACCTTTCCGCCTAATTTAACACAAACTATGTACGATTTGTTAATTAGACTATCGCAAATGATATTCATATAAGCAGGACGAAAAAGTTAATAAACCATTTACGATAGCCGGTTTCAAAATATAAACAGGTTTTGTATAATTTTCTATCGAAATATAGTAGTAATAAAACTTGCGAACCAACTCATAAATAAACTTTAATTAAACCTCCATAGAATGAGCGTATTCAGATTTTGTAAAAGTATTCATAAAGATTATTAAAATTATTAAACCCATTAGAGAGGGGTAATCTTGAGTCACGATTTAGAAAGTTGTGGTAAACCATCAACGGCTTATTAAATTGATGATGTACGAAGATTCGAACAAAACACGTTTACAACTTCGACAAATCCGATCCAACAGTTGCATGTTTATTACTCACTGTTCCGAATTCTATTACGAGTATTTTTTTTGTTTGCTTGACTTCAGGCAAAAGTTATATAAGATAGAAAGTATTTTTAAATTATAAGAATACGCTTTTAATTAAAAAAAAACATCTTGGACTACATAAGCCAACCAACTGTGTACTATCACGTTAAATAAACTGAAAAAAGTATTTTTACAATATACTTTCTTCGTTGTATTATGTATGTAATTCAGATTTCTTTAAATCAAAAACCACGTAGTCCAAGCATCATCATAGACTCCATGACAACGATGATTTTGACCAACACTTAGTATTACATATATTCTTAATAAACGCGAATTATAGTAAAATAATTCTATCATTACTTTTGTTTTGTGGAATTCCTCAAAGTAACGCCTACTTATGTGTATATTTTTTACCCTCTTAAAGTTGTTTGAATTCTATTTTAAAATCTTTATCGTATCGATAGATATTGTATATATATTATATATTATATTATTCAAGTTTTCCAAGGAATTTTGGTTTTTAGATAACTAGTATATATCACCTTATTTATATATGCCCTTTTTTTCTAAATCTTACTTATTTCCCGTTTAATACATATATATTATAAACAACAAGGTTGGGAACTTCTTTTAAGTGTAACAACATCTGTGTTAAAAGGCCTGCTCTCCATGATAAAATGCTTATAACTGTAAATCAAAAAAAATACAAGTAAAGAAAAGTAAAATAAAACTACAGATTACCTAATTTTTAGTACAGTTATGTTACGATTTTATGATATTGTTCCCAGCAACTTTATAAGTAAGTTTCAAAAAATATTGTTTTTCTATCCGTTTGTCCCGCATTGGCAGATGTATGATGTGGAAACTCTATGACAATAAACTTTTAGTTAATGTAACATTTGAACTCCATTTTCGTTCGGTTAGAAGTGTAACAATGCGTTATTTGTGCTCACACGGCGTGAAACTCATTGTAAAAGACCAAACTAGGTCACGTTACATCACATAACTTTAACGTTATTACTTTAAATTAATGACAGCAAAACAAGGGCTTCTCGGTAAGACGAATTGATTTTGAGGACTTCAACTTCAAAAGTTATTAACTTCAAAATTTATACCTACTTGATTGAGAATGTCATTTGCAAGTACTTCAAAATTAAATTAACAGCATTAAGTTCAATGATGATTCAAAATAATCGTACTAATTACATCTTCAATATAATAACTGGTTATCTTTTACGATATTGAATGTACCAAATTACCTTTGTCAAATACAATATCACGTGATATTGTCTTTTAGCACAATTTAACAGGCTTTTTCCACAAAATTTTATTTAATATAATCGTGTATGATGTTTTATGTTCTGCGTAAGGGCCTTTAGTTTTTTAATTAATCTACACATATCACTAACTGCGATCATTAGTCGATTATACCACGGTCTAGTTGCAACAGCGTATATTACATTCTTGCGTTGTTTGGACAACTGTCACCCAAGTCGTTCACCGCAAAGGTGACCGATTTAAAAGGAGCTATTTGATAACAATTTGTTTATTACGAAGGGCACATTGACATCGTTACTAAAAATAAAGTAAGGACATAAGGAAACTATCGTTAATTTCAGCTAGATTAACGATCGTTGACTTCTAGGGAAAAATTTTCAACCTCTTGTCTATGTTCATTTTAAAGAATTCAGAAAACAGAGGCTGTGGCAAAAAATGACCAATAATTTTAATCACAAATATAAAAGAAAGCCCATTCTGTTATTTCCTTAAATCGCTTTGATGTTTTAAAAGGCATTAAAAGTTAAATAGCTACGCTCGTCAATTGTCTCTCGAGCAGGGATTCTACCCATTTAATTTGGGCATCCAGTCGCTAATAATCTCGGTGTCCTATCATCGTCGCTCTATATATATCCAGCCTTCCAAAGACTTCGATAATGTAGAACTGGAAGGAACATGTTTGGCTTATTGTAATATAAATGTCTAGCTATTGAACTTCTGGAATATAACAATGAAAAGCTCAATTTTATCACTAGAGGCTCGGACACGAGACAAAATAATTTCATCTCTTAACATATTCCATTTTGGTCATAGACAAACCAGAGGTACAAAGAGATTGTAATTCCTGTGTCGCGTCACAGCAGAGGTAGCAACTCCTTCATTGGTCTCGGTATTCGCTTCTATAATTCATACTAGAACAGTTTACAGAAAAGATTAAATTAAGTTTAAAAAATGCGTATATGTAAAACATATTACAAAATTAAAAATACAAAAAACATATTACAAAAAAAGATTATTTGGATAATAAAAATGCCTGGATTGAAAAAATCCTTTCAGCTGCATACAAGACTGAGGTTCAATAAAGAAAATGGAAAATGTTTAAAAGATTGACCGTCGAGTTTCTATCTGGTTCTTCTCGGTAAGAGCAACATTCAACCGAACCAGCTGTAGCTTCATTAATCATATTGATCCTAAACAAACTTTATATTTAGCTTTTACAGCAAAGCTTATTTCATTAAAAATTATTTTGATTTGATTTGGTTCTTTTTTAATTAGGATACTGGATGTCTGCAATACATGTCACCCTATCCGAAGAATAAAGTCCCATGTCCCATGTATAAACCTAGGAAATTTAATTTAAGAAAATTTTACATCATTATATTATGTAAATTTATTTTCTAAGTTTATACGAATTGTTAAGTGGTGATTGCGTCTTAAGCACATAAAATAGTTTAATTTTAATTCTCTGGTAAATGAACATTGTTCTTTTCAGAAAATAAATGTCTTTAACCCGAAATCTGACTTTATTCTTCGGATAAGGCGATGTATTTGATAATTGTGATATGCTTTAATATTTAAAGCAACCTACTGTCACTTTCCATCAACTATGATTTCATATCTCAATAAAACATCAAATATCAAACACGTTCTGTGCAAAGAATTCAGTAATCCGATTATAGTTTCAAAGTTACCCTGTTGGATGTTTGATTACATCTTTAAATATACTTTTTATATTAATAACTTGCTTGTCTACTTACCGTAAGCAATTTAATTGATCACTAGCGTGTTATGTGTAACTGATATGGCAGTTGCTTGTATGAGTTATATAAGTTGATCTCAACGGCTGTCTATCCGACATCGTATTGCAACGTGATCATCTTTTGTGGAATGATAGACCAAGACTTTGCTTTTGCGTTATGTAAAAGTATTTTTTTAGTTTGTAATATACAGGCCTGGTAGTTTCTAACTTTTGATTTAAAATATACTTTAAATAGGGTAAAAATAAAAAATACATTTGTTGTGAAAAAATGTATATCCGTTTTAAATACGTTTGGAAACAACAAAACGTATTTCTATTTCTTGTTAACTTCATGAGTTGTAAAAAAATAAAATAATTTCTAAAAGCAGGTGTTTCTTTGCGGCGATTTATAGTACAGAAGTTATGATAGAATAACCTGCGTTTGTTTAAAGAAATTATGTAATGATACGTGTGGTGACTTTGATGCATGTATGTATAAGGTATGTGAACGTTGTCTGCTTCCCACAATTAGCATTACATACTTTCTCTTAACAAACGCGGATTATAACAAAATAAATGTAATAAAGTAACTTCCAAAAATAAAAGATTTAGTTATATACTGCTATCGATACTAAAAAATCAGATATATTTTTCCATTCCTATATTATAAATGAACATTAAATACTTTTTAGGTTTCCCAAATTTTTTCAAATTTACTTCGGTATCTAGTTACGATAAAATAATATTATCTTAACTTGAATCAAGTAATTTTTTGCACGATTTGTAATTGTGAAAAAATACTAATGGAATTAAAAAAAATTTGGAGTCCAACTTTAACGGTGTGTGAACTGTGAATACGAATTTAATTGGACGGCAAAAAGTTAGCCTTAAAAAACCTCAAAAAAAAATTATACTTACGTACCTCATCGTAAAAGCAAGTCGCAGTAATTAATTTCATTCCTTACTTCTATTCATGTCTTTCGCAGTAGACCACGAGGTCGTCGAACTGGGACCGTTTTCATTGTATAGAACAACCGGTTATTTAGCTCGAGAAGTGGTTAAGACATTTACTTTGTTGTTTTCTAGTAAAATCTAAACCGTTTATGATTTAAACCTTGAGATCTATTCTTGTTATAAGATACATTAAGTTTTTGAAAATATACTTTTTAACTTAGAGGTAAGAAATCAGTTGATTATTTAAATGAATATTTCCTCGTCATTGGAAAATTATATACACAATTTTTAATACATTTTTTTTAAACATTTAAATGAACATTTTTAAAACATATTTTACCCTTATTTCTCAAAAAAATAGTTAAGTTAACGCGGCCAGTTGTGTGGTCGCCTCCTTCAGTCTGAAGCGTACCTATTCCTTTCACCGGTAAGACTATCACATTACTGATCAAAGATAACTTCTTTTACCTACCTCCTTACCTTCAGCATGGGTTTTGGTGTATTAACTTTTTGTATACCCGCGACTTCGTTGGTGTCAACTTTAGCGATAAAATACCCTATAGTATATAGTATGAGACGTTTGTTTGCTTTCTGGATATTCAATTGATCAAACAATAATGTATTAGTGTACTGAGTCTTTATTTACAGCCGTAACTTAAGTTCACTTATGTAAAGTCGAACTATAGCTATGAGCGAAAGCACTAGGGCTGGTAGCAAAACCTTCGTTTGACGATACGTTGTTTTTACAAAGTTTTTAGTAGTAACAAGTCTTGTTACTACAAAAACTTATAAAGGTTATTGGTGAGTGGCGGGGGCTATAGACTTATATATATCCGTTTCGATTTTATCAGATTTGGCAACTATAAAAACTTCGTAGCTTTTTATACAATTTATTGCCAGAAACTGCTTACAAAAAAGAAATTTAGCCGCAAATTCCTCTCCAAGAACCCGGAGGCCTGCCTCTAGCTGTAGTTTAATAGTAAGCTGACTATTGTTTTTTGTGTTCTATTGTTTTGCTCGATATTTACGAAAATATCTATACATATTAATTAAAGCAAAGTCCCCCTAAAGATATCTGGCTGTATGTGATTGATTTTATTAAATGCACTGATTTTTTTGCGGTTTTTAATAAGTATAGTGTGATTCTTGGGGAAGGTTTAAGTTAATAATGCATTCTCCGGACAAACGATTTTGATAAGACTCAATGGCCACATGAACAACATGAACGCCAATTATATATCCTTGAATTCCTGCGGGTATTTATGTGGGAAAAACTTTGTAAAACAGAAACCAGGGGCACAGCTAGGACACAAATTATGAAATATATTTACAAAATTCACAGTGAATATGATTTAGAATAGAATTATGATTTTAAAAACATGTTTTTTTAAGTTAAACATTGATTATAGTGTGTTAGAACCCAGTAGCTATTAGTAGATAGCTCCCTTTTATAAATACTGTTACAGCCACCAGGTATATCTTAGTAATGAAGATTCGTATATACAAACCCTTTAAATTAAAATATTCACTATATCGAAGTTTATTTCATTTTTTTCAACGAAAGCTTTAACGCTGTGTATTAAGACCCCCACATTACCCCACATAGAGTGGGATAAGGGAAGGAAGATGATGATCTAGTAACGTAAGTAGAATATTGAGTCGTCGGAAATATATGAACAAAAGCTCATTGCAAATCACATTATATGTAAATAAATCTGTTACTTTATGGGAATATTTACAAAAAACATATCTCTATCTCTGGAGAATTCCTTGAAATATGTATCCTTAACTTGCCAATCATCGTTAGACCAGCTGGGTGGGGCTAAGATCTAATCCTGACCTTAAAAAGAAGAGAGGAGGTTTTTGCCGAGCTGTGATATGTCAACAGAATGCTGCTATAAAGTCGCAAATAAAATTATTAAGGGCCATATCCACAAAGTGTTAGCACGAAAATATTTCTGACATATCTTGTTTTCGAACGTATATAGTACTTTAATAAAAATCAGTGGAGAACAAAACTTAACTCTGTTAGTGGGACAGTTTTATCACCACTACCATAATAAATCACAATTTACACGGACCAGTGTATTGTTGACCCACTACGATATATTTTCATTATGCCTTGTTCGCTATATCGCTTCCGTAAAGTGGGTTTATGGTGTTATTGGTATTATTTTATTGACGCCAAGCGTCGGAGTATGTTTAGTACAAGAATTTAATATTAATCATTTTTTTGCGTATTATTAACTATTGTGGATATTGTTGGGTTGTACAAAGTAAAACATTTATATAAAGAAACGACATCAGCATTAGCTAATCTGGCGTAATTTTAATCTAACTTATTATGAATGTTATAGTTATCTTATTAAAAAATCCGTTCGGGAAAGAAGCATCGGAGATTTAACAAAGATTTATAGCCATCAAAAGAATATAATTTATAAACTTTTTTTCTGCTTGAGCCGGGATGAAATTTTTATTTCTTTATGTATTTTATATTACGGTAAAATTATATTGTTTACGTAATTTTTATATGTTCTACTAATCATGTGTTGTTTATAACATACTTCTATCTATCGCCTTTAGTCTATAAAATTGTCAATAATGCTTAGATCATTTGTGTGGAATGTACTAAAGGCGAGGCAATTACTCAGATTGTATTTATTAACTGTAGAAATTGGTAAGACCTCGAGGTTTAATCTAATCTAATAAAATGTTGCCATAGATCTTCATAGAGGTTGGCCTTTGGCTGGTTTTATAATAAGCGGTACGGTATGGTACCGGTCGGCCACTTTCAACTAACCTAGAGCACTTTCCAATACTTTCTATCACTATGATAAGATTATGTCGTATTTGACAAGTCACTATGAAGAGTAATTGTTACAATAATAGGCTCTTCGTCTAACGGATTCGAAACTAAGCCAGGTTCCGTATCTATACGTTTATTTTAGTTTGTCAAGTTTTTGCCCATCCTATCTTATCCTACTTATATTATTATCGATGAAATTTGCCCTTCCTTCCTTAAAAACTTATACACCGGCTCTTTCTCTTTCGGGCGTGATAGAAGGACACGCAAACACCTATTTATTATATTAGTACTAACTTAGTGGCCTATTGTCGCGTCATAGGTTGATAATAGATGACGCTTTTCAATGACATCCTATTCTTGTAGAATTAACAGGATTTCAATAGGCTATATGTTACCCCGGTGTACTATATGTATATAGGAGTAATTTTGTCAAATTTCATTGTTATTGGTTCAGCGGATTACTCACAAACTTTCGCATTTATAATATTAGTAGTTTACTAATGTTATGATTAAAGGATTGTGGTAGATTTGGCATTTTCAGTGTCTACATTAATAAAATATTAATTTAAATATTCGATACAAAGCAGTTCATGTCATGCAGATATTTAAATTAAAATTTAATGTCTTAACCCCGTGGTTTGCGGTTTCAACCCTTGGTCCCTGAAATGTTCTATAATTTAGTGAGAGATTTAACTAAATCTACCTTATTTTATAATTTTGACTGCATTATATTGATAGTACATAATCGATTTTTTGGTAATAAGATTAAAGGGGTGTACAATTCAAACTTTAAGTAACCAAAACATTTATATGAAACTTGATTTTAATTGATGTATTAGTTGTCCCGTAATCAAAGTCAACACATACTTTTATGGTTAACAAAACAATTGATATCGTGATTTGTTTTAGTACATGTGACATGAAGAAATTAGGTGTTTTAAAATGGTCATTCTTTTTATAAATATTTTTTTTAATACTTAATCTTATTTATTTATATAAAAAAGTATATAAAGTACTTTATAGATTAGGATCTGGTTGACCGAGCCTAGCTCGCTAATCTTTTACAAAAAAATAGAATATAAATAGGGGCTCGACCCTAGGTATTTTCATTATTTTAGACCGCCCGTTCGCCGAATAAGCTACGCTGATTTGGCAATTTACGGCAAAAATAGTGTTTTATATTAATTTTAAATGTTATTTTCTTATCCCCAAAAACAGGGATAAACGGTTTTTTATTTAATAAAACCTAGCTAGATCCATTTTTCTATCCTAAAACCCCCTACATGCAGAATTTCTGGAAAATCGTTGGGAGTCATTTCTGAGATTATATATATATATATATATATATATATTTATATTTACATATTTAAATTTATGACAGCTTCCGAACCAGCAGTAGAGAGGACGATTCAAAAGCACTTGTTTACAAGTTTATTTGAATAAAGAGTATTTAAAATTTGAATATATATAATATTTAAAATTATTTGACTATCGAAGGACCCCTAAAATATTGTCAGTAGAGACTATCATACGCATGCCAGCTTTTCAGACATAATCGAATTAAGTATTAATATAAAACGAACAGTCATACAACGTTTACTTTCTAATCATCGTAATGGCATACTTTGGACATTTTATTTCATTTCTTGAATACGTGCACACTAAGTGCAATGTCTTAGTTATGAGATTTTTTCATAAATCATTTTCGTTAAGTGAAAGTGGTGTAGGTTTCTCATAATTTAGTGGGACCATTTTACAGTTAAAGCTGTAAGAGCTTAATACAAAGTCTAAGTTTTCTCCCAAGAGATTGTACATTTTCTAATCATTACGTTTTTATCATAATAATGGGCATATTAAAACACATGTTTTTCGCTTAGTACCTTAATTTTTTTTTACATGGTTATGTAAAGTCAAAACGAAATATCTATAAATAATATGTGAATCCTTTTGTGTCCCTTTTGAACCTAAAAAAAAAAGGCGTAAAAGGCGAATAAAGTAAGTTGACGTCAGGCAGGCGGCCGATCGTAAAATACCCAGCCAAATCATGTGACAACATGTGTATAGCATATTGTGCCTCTCCACTTAGAGTGGGATAAGGGCAGGCAGGCATTAGTCGTCTTTTACGATACTTCGGAACTTAAATGAGATTGGTCTATTATTCTACTTAGTCGGATACCACACGACGGTATCTAAAAATATGATAAATTTAATATGTGTCCAAAAAAAAATTATATATATCTATCCATAATAGTTCAGGTAGCCCTGTTGATTATTAAAATCGTGATGGCCAAACGAAGAACTAAGTAACGAAGAGTTGTCTCTAAAAAGTTTTAAAGACTTGCTCTGATTTGCTTATTAAAATATTATTGTATTGAAACTACTAATATCTAGGCAATAACTTGCCATCTGCTTGCCTTGTATGTAGAAGAAAGAACCCAGACTCCTAGCGCAAGTAATCTTCTTATGTCATTATTCAAAAGATGCTCCCGAACCTAAATGCTGTACTATCTTTATGACTTACAGTAATAATCGTACTTTTGGGTTTCTTACACAAAAAAAACCGAATAGAGCTTTATTATAACCTTATTTTCCTAGTTTTAGAGATGAACGTTCACTTCCAGATCCGGTATTTATCTTACTAAACTTCTGAATTTCTCTCAAGTTACAAGAAGTTACTCTGTGGAACACATCGTTCTAACTAAATTACCTGTATTTAGTTAGTTAGTTGTTTCATTAAGGTCACAGCACATTCGGTCTCAATAATGGCCTTATATATTTTTTTTCGTTTTTCGAGTTGATCTTACAGTGACTTTAACAAACTAGTACTGAATTAACTTTTAGGTACTGGGAGCAAAAAATGTTATGATAGAAGCTAAGCTTAAAAGCTTAGCTTACTACTTAACTTTTAATGTGTGGCAAATTTCATTCAAATTTGTTTAACTATTTTTACAACAAACTTTCACATTCATAATGTCAATAACATTAGTGTGATAACCTCCGAGTACAAGTTATACTGTTACAGTAAGTTTTTGCTTAATATCACCATTGGGCGCCATTTTTTGGCGAAAAAGGGTTGTACCAATTGTCGGCCTTCTCACATATCTTATATTGTATTAGATTAAATTGACTGTAGTTATTGTTTTATAATGTAGGCCAAGACGTGATAAAACTATAAAATTGGACGCAAGTTTTAATGTTTACTTTCCAACTATAGGGAAATTGGCACTTTCCACTGCAAGTTAATTGTAATTAGGCCACTTTCGGATACAGTGGTTTGTAATTTCGGTAAAATAGAAAGTTGTTTTTTATACAGACTTTTTAAATAACTATGATTATATCAGTATTCCTTTCTGCGTGAATGCTTATTTAATGAATAATTCTAATTAGTTAGATAATTTTTATTACATTTACTTTGACGCTACTTCGATGACTTTTATATTAACTTTAACATTGGTCACTTATAAAGATAATAATAATAAATCATCCATCAGCAACTTGCTCTTAAATATAGCCTTGTGAGTACCGAAGTGCCTTATTACAGATACAGTCCAACTCCAGTTCTTGAAAATGATCATGCTCTGCTCTACTGGGACCGATCTATCATCACTGACAGGTATATTGCCGCCAATAAACCTGATATAGTTTTGGTAAGATCGGTCAGCGCGTCGGGCAATTATTGTTGATATCACTGTTCCACATGACGATAATCTCATAAAAGCTGAAAAAGAAAAATTAACTAAATATTTGGATCTAGCTCATGAGATTACCGCCATGTGGAATATTGACTCAACAATAATTGTTCCAATTGTTGTATCGGTAAACGGTCTACTAGCGAAGAGCCTCGACCAACATCTCAAGAGGCTCTCGCTTAGTTGTTGGATCAAGGGCAGGAAGGCGGTGTTGCTTGAGACGGCACGCATTGTGAGGAGGTTCCTCACTCTGTATTTCTAACCGCCGGGAGCTTGGGTCCTTTCTCCGCTCTCCATGGATATCAATTTTTTTATATTTTTAAATGTTTTTTTTTCCTGTATGTTTTAGAAAATATTTAAAAATGTAAATTGATTTGTAAATAAATGTATGAGAGATAATAATAATAAATATCGTAATAACTTTATTTGGTTTGAAATATACATATTTAATGAAGATAAATGGTGATAGTTATTATTCGTCATTTCTTTTCTTAGTAAAACCTTCAAGGTATCCTAACAAAGTAGTATTACATCGCTGATGTAAGCCCATTAAAGATTTTAAAAAAATGTACTGGTTACTTAAGAAATATGTTTATGAATAGCTAAAACGATACTTTAAAATCTTTACCTTTAAGATACCGAAATATGTATTACCTTAATTATTCTTTCATATTTAATTTTGTAAACAATCAAGGTTTATTAATAAAGCTGAATGTAGTATGCCGCTACTGAATTTATATTTTTAATTATACTATATGTCTATTTCTGAACCCAGGCAGAATTTGAATGGAAAACTTACGAGCTAATATTATTGCCAGATGGCCAGCTTAAATAAACCCCAGGATTTTTTCATATAAGTGCATTCTAATATAGATTTAGAACACAAGTTTTTATAGAAAACTGTACTTAGTACCTTTCACTCCGTCGCCGTACTTTAATTAACTGGTCGACAGTAACGACTGATTTTGTAATTAGTAACGGATTGAATAAAGTATTCAAACACAGAAGACTCATTATATCTTAATTATCATGAAGCCGGTTTTAACTTTAATTAATATGAAGTTTAATTGTCATTAAAATTCGATATTTAAATGTTGAACTATGCCACATGTTTTATGATTATTGTGTCACGTGATCGGTAGTTGAGTCAAATTCAAAGTACTGCCCGTGAGGGAAATGTTTCCCATAAATACACGACAGTAAGACTTTGTCGATTCAGCGATACTAAGTTATACAAGGTCACGTCTAAATCCTCCAACGAGACAAAGGGATATTTAATTATCTACATTAAACAATCAGCCATTAGAAATTATAAATTATTGAGTGCAACCATTGTTGTGAGATCATTTCTTAGTCAACTTATTTTTGTTATATTTTAAAATTTAGTAATTTTAGATAGTACAGGATCGATTAATTGAAAATAGCAGACCCGGCCACGCTTTACTATTGCAGTTATTTAAATTGTATGATGTAAAGGATAGCGGTACCAAGCAATAAATGTTTAACATACATAAGTTGATTATGCGTGCTTTATTTTTTCTTACACATCTTCCAAAATTCTACTGGTGAAATAAAAACAGTATATAAATAACATGATCAATGCAGGCGGGGTAGAGGTGGACGGATCCAATAGCGGAAGCCGCCGCCCCAACCTGTGCTGAGTTTGGCGTTTCTCGGCAGTGGTATTGCTAGATACTAGCAAAACTGTTGTGACCAACCTACAAAAACTTGCACTTCACAAGCACCAACTGCAGGACTTGCAATGATAAAAAAGTAAAATCGAGAGACTTTAAAATGCAGCGTTTAAAACGCATAATGTGTACGGACCTAATATAACTGCAGTTGTCAATAAGTAAAACGGGGTCGCCGTAATGTTTTAACCATAACTGAAGGCGTGAAATTGTGTTATCGATGAGTTAATTATAGATTATCGGAGAATTTATTTCTCTATTTTTTAGTTTTATTTTATTAACGTCGTTAAAATAGTGAATTATAAAAGTGACTAACTTTATACAACTGACTTATAGGAGCAATTTTTTTTAAATTGGTTTAGATAACTTATTGTTATTTAAAAAAAAGAGTATAGTAAAGAAGTAATTTAGCAGCCTGTTTCTATCGTATTACTTGACAGAGCTGCGTTAGCCCACTAGTGTGACGGTGCGACTCTTTCGTTTGGTCACCGGTTTAAATCCCGGGCAGGCTTCAATGAGTTTTTATGTTGTTGTGTTGAATGTATCTTATTTACAATTCCAATTTATCACACGCTTTTCGGTGAAGGATAACATTGTGAGGAAACCGGCATATATCTAGAGAATTCTAGGGATATGTGTAACCTATCAATCCGCATAGGAGCAGTGTGGAAGGTCTTCGCTCTAATCCGTCTGTCTAAAAACGTCGAGAGGCGGTCTATGCTCAGCTGTGGGATAATAACAGGTCTTTAGTTTACTAGGCAAAGGCTTTCTCTATACGTAGAAAAGGTTTGAATCTTTGTCCTTGCACGTTTCTACAATCGGCATATTACACACATCAAGGAAATAATGCTCTAGAGATATGTAAGCAAACAAGGTTTTTCATATAAATAATTTAAATGTTATCTTTACTTACTTAAAATAATTTTTGTAATTGAAAACGGGTCACCGTAATTATCAAGCTGGTATATGTTTCCTTTATCAAATACATATAAAAGTCACCTATAAATAATAATCAGTTAATTATATATGTTAATATAGGCCATCGTGTCTTTATACCACACGCTACCATAATGACATATATCAGCATTGTATGCGCAAAGAATAATTTTAACAAATATCGGTTCTGTTTTCAGGTGAAATTGAAACATAATATATCTAATTAAAAAGGCGAACAAACCTTTTTTTATTTTTAAAAGCTTTAACTTGCCGTGTATGTATGTGAAGGTAGAATTTTGCAAGTAAAATTTGACCCATTTTCCGGTATCCGATTGAGCTGAAATTTTACATACTCGTCCAGTCCCGATGACAATGCATGTTTAAGACAAGCATAACCTGATGCTGCTGCCAGGATTGGCTCCAGACGATGGAACGCCATAACGGTTAACAGTAGGAACAATAAATTTTGTTAAAAGGTTTTTTAACTTTACCTGTTTATAGCCTAGAAACAGATTACGTATATCCTAGAAGTTGTTCCAATTATTGTATTGTTTTATTTAAGTCATCAAATCTTCTGATATTGAAACTGTTGAACATAGAACTATTTAAATTAAGATGAACTCACATGCAAATAGACGTCGCTATTGCTGTTACCTCAACGGCTCTTACAACTGGGTTGGTAAAAATATAAGTAACGTACGTCGTAAAAGTGGAGCTAAGAATTTAGAGGAGCATCTGGAACGCCTGCCTGCCTTATCTGATGTTGAAATTGAGCTTAGAGCAAACTATGACTTTGATTAGCTATGGCATTTATTACGACGAACTATGGAGCTAATGATGTTTGTATACAATTCGCAAGTGAGTCACTCAATTGTTTTTATTTACATCTCTTAATTTTGACAATTGCATTCCTATCTGTATATATTTTAACCATGACAGTCGAACTGTGAGACCATGTGACCTTTACCAACAGGCCGCGGGTTCGAACTCGGGCAGGTACTAATTAGCTTTTATAGAAAAAAAACAGGCTGTCGCTTTATGTATTAAGAGCCAAATAGTTAGGAAAGCTCTCGTTCCCAGGCTAGTGGAGCTTCTGTGCTTTACTCTTCGCAACCTCGAGGATACTTCTGCGCTCGTTAGGGGCGTTAGGGTTAAGCTGTTAGGGCTAACAGAGTATAGTCAGCTCGAAAAAAAAAGATTTGCCCATCCATTCGCATCACCACCGCGTGAAAAGATTTGTCTAATAGATATTTGTAAAATAGATGATGGACTCTCATCACGAATATTTGCATACAGACACAAAATATTAATTGATGCATTTACGTAATATAATACCGGCATGATCAATTATTCGTGTAAATCAGCCAATTCCATTAATGTTAACCAAATAATGGAATACCATCGTATTATATTAACGGAATAGATTTACGGTGTGTATTGCTGTCCGCAATCGATGCTACTTACATGATTTATGCTAATTGCTTTGTGGTGTGATGTATTGTGTTAATGGCCGATGTATTTAAATCGCTTTTGTCTTTATTTATTCATTTATGAATAATCTTGAGTGACGTGTAATCATTCTGAGTATACATTAATCTACACTATTAAGATATTTCAATGCTGCCGCCGTATCCGGCGTAGTAGAATAGAGCACCCTCATTTCTTAACGAGGTATCGTAAAGGGCGACTAAGTAAGTCGAACCGCCTTGTGGTATCCGGTTGAGTAGAATAGACCACGCTCTTTCTTACCGAGGTTTCGTAAAAGGCGACTAAGGTAAGTTGACCCATCGTGTAGTATCCGGTTGAGTAAAATAGAGTACCCTCTTTCTTCCAAAAGTGTCGTAAAATACAACTCAGGTAAGATGACGTCATGCAGGTGGCCGGTCGTAGAATGTCTTGCCGAATCGTATGACAACGTGTTTATAGCATGTTGTGCCGACCCCACTTAGAGTGGGATTAGGGTAGGAGAATGTTTGTGTCATTTATTGTTACGTCTATATCATAAAAATAGTCTTTGTTAACTTATGGGGCCTCGGAGAATGTGTCTATAATATTCGTCGTGTAGAATCTTTAACCCAGAATATTCTATCCTCACGTTGCTTATCTCATCCTGGTAATTGATTATACATATTGCTCACTTCAGGCGATATTAGCTCTGAACAAAATACGATATTGTCTTTTATAAATACTCTATGGATTTAGCAATTATTCTACAACCCCCTAATTATTAACGCTGTTTAGCGCTTGCCAACTAAATTCCAGGTTATATTTCATAACTATAAATATTATTTTTCTTTGCACTACAAACCTATTGAGTTATGTTTCCATAACGAAAATATACTGTTATGAATTCCACTGTAATCATTAGGTGTAGTGCTTGTGACGCAATGGGGTGGGGGTGAACGACCCAATCAATGGTTCCTCAGCAACGGAGTGCCAACAATGACGTCATTAGGCGTAACGTTGATATGTTACACCGTAGCGTAACTTATTCATAATGATGTAAAAAACGCTGAACGAACTTATTTAATGGTATGTTTTATGTCTAAGATGTTGACATTCTATAACCGAATTCAGGGACCAAGGATAAATAAGGATAGGACAAATATCTATATTAGGACGTTTAAATTTTTTTTTTCTATTAGTTCTGACATTGAATTATACAATTTGCCAAAACGCATTCTGCTTCTTTGAAAATTTTGCATATCCCGCATCGCATGTGGGATTTATATTTACGAGCACTGTATTTTATCAGTTATATTCTTAATATTTTTCATAGATTCTGTCGAATCGAATTTCTTATTAAACGAATGGCAAAACTTATTAAGTTGATATCAGCAATGTCTATTATATACATAATTGCAATCGAAAGTGTTTACATGAAATTGTGATCTGAGTTTTTGTAAGTTTTGAAAGTAACGGTATTCTAGTGCTTAGGTACTATTTTTCCACGCTTTAAGGTCAAATCAAACAACCGTATGCTCCGAATTTTAACAAATTAAAAAAAAGAAACTTAAAAAATAATAATAATATCCTAGGTATTCACATTTTTCGAGACTGCCCGTTCCCGGAATAAGCTATGCTGACTTGACAGTTTATGGCAAAAAATCAATTCAATGTAAATTTTAGTATTTTTTAATGCCCAAAAACAGAGATAAAACGATTTTTTTATAATAAAACCTAGCTAGATTGATTTTTCTCCCCCAAAACCCCTACATGCTGAATTTCAGGAAAATCGTTGAAGCCGTTTCCGAGATTCCGTAAATAAATATATATACATATAAGATTAACTAATTTAAATATTAAAGATATAAGGCTCCCAACACACTACAACGTTTTGCGTAAGCATTGGAAGAAACAAGAGTATATTTTACGACATTACAGTCCCTAGATCTAGATTCAACAAATCGTTGACTTGGCATAGTATAAGCACATATTCACTTTCACTTGAAAGGACCGGCACGTACACTATGTACGTGCAACGTCTCACAAATTCTCCCAATAGATTCATGATTCTGGTGATACCGTCCAAGATTTTAACAAAATTCCTCGACGCGAATGTATTTTGTTCGATTTTCGAAAAATATTATGAATAAGACATGAGCTATTTCGAATGCGGTGTGCGATCTTTATAGATACTAAACGATAATTGACAATCCGTTTTTAGTCCGTCCATTTTAATAATTTTTATTCACTAAGCAACTTCCCGATTTTTTTTATTGTGACAGAGGAATGCACCTCAAGACCTATATTTTAAGACCACCCTTATTTCTTACCGAGGTGTCGTAAATGGCGACTAAGGTAAGTCGGTACCCGCCGTGTGGTATCTGGCTGGGTAGTATAGCCCACCCTAATTTTTTACCGAGGTGTCTCAAACTACGACTAAGGTAAGATGGCGTCAGGCAGGCGTCCGGTCGTAAAATATGTAGCCAAATGAAGTGACAACATGTTTAGAATATGTTGTTCCGACCCCTCTTGGAGTGGGACAAGGGCAGAAGGATGATGACTGAAGAAATGTCTAACCTACTTATCTGATGGGAGCAGCGTGTTGGCTCTTAGCTCTAAACCTTCGGAGAGAGGAGGCCTAATATAGTGTAATAATTATTGATTACTTCTATACAAAGCTGTGGTAGCCCAGCAGTAACACCGTGCGCTCCTTCGAGGATATCATGGGTTCAAACCCGGGCAGACACCAATGAATTTTTCTGTAAAAACTTATATCTCTCATTGCCATTTATCACATGCTTTTCGGTGAAGGAAAAAGATCGTGAGGAAACCTGCATATCTCTAGAGAATTCTGGAGATATGTGTAACCTACCAATCCGCATTGGAGCAGCGTAGTAGGTCTAAGTTCCAAACCTTGTCTCCAAAAACAGAGAGAAGAGGCCTATTCTCAGCAGTGGGATAGTAACAGGCCGCTATTTCCTTCTAACATCAAAGTTACAGCATAACTGTTCGATAACATCTGTTACTGCACATCTATGCGGTTACATCAGATCTGAACACAGATAGTAAGCAATTCGCTTCCAGTCATTACCAGTTTTTTCTCTTTGTTGAACTTAGACGTTATTCATACCGTTTGAGCAACGACTTATTAAAATGCCTTTTTATACCAACTTTGCGAAATTGACTGCAATAGTAAACCAAGCGGGACAGTATCGCGTATAATGAACAATTATCATCGATGATAGACTAAAGTAGAAAAAGAGCGAATGATCGCGTTGAGGGTTCGATTTTAGGGCGGGCTAATGACCTCTAACTTAACTCGTATTTCTATCTATTGTTTAAATGATAGTTTAATATTAACACTGGAGTTTTAAGATAAAATAGAGAAATAATTTGTCGTGATGGCCAAATGGTTACGGTTTATAATCCTTTTAGCTTTGCAAAGGATTCGTTGATTTAGACTTTGGGCAGGTTCCTTTTGTGTTTAATTTATATTTAAAATTAATCAAGCTTGTTCCTGTAAAGAAAACATAACGATATTAAGGTATGTAAAGCATTTATCAGGAAATGTGGCAATCCGTATTGCGACAGCATCCTTAGTTTATGTTCTTATCATTTTGCCTACTTCCATAGCATTATGTCCTACGGAATATTGCTATGGGGTAAATGCGCGGATAGTGAAAAGATTTTTGTTTTACAAAAAAGAGTTATACGTGGCATTTATAATTTAAGACCGCGTGATTCCCTGCGAGAGAAGTTTAAGGAATCAGGTATTCTTACATTTGCTTCACAGTATATTTTAAGCAATTTAATTTATGTACATAAAAATATAAAGTAATTATAAAACGATAAGTGATGTATACAATTGACAAAACAGGAACCGACATAAGCTTGCGGCTCCTGCTTTGCGCCTTGCAAAAGTGCGTAACTCGTTTGTGGGTTTTGGTATAAGATTCTATAATAAAATTACGCAATCAATTTCAGCATTGTAATTACAGCAGTTTAAAAACATTGTTAAAAAGAGGCTGATACAGAAAGCCTACTATACTCTAGAAGATTATTTAGAAGATAAGAATGTGTGGATATAGCTCTCTTTGAACCTGTACAAGACAGTAACGACTTAATGTAAATAGTATTAAGAATTATATTTTTAAAAGAGCAACCGCCGAGTTTCTTGCTCTCTCTTCTCGGTAGGAACAGCTTTCCGAACCAGCAGTAGAGTTGACGATTCAAAAGCACTTGTTTACAAGTTTATTTGAATAAAGAATATTTTGAATTGAATTTAATTAAATATCTATCCTTTCTAAAAAAGAGGAGGAGTTGTTTTTATTTACGTAGACTTTATCAGTAATGTCTTTTTGAGTATTTTGCCGATTTATTATGATATAAACAAGGAATTCCCGTTTAGGATGGGATAAGGGCAGGAGAATGATGATGATGATGATGATTAAACACTTATTTCATAACCTTTTTTTATAGTTACCTTGTGTTACGCAGCGGAGTGACACGCTCCTCGGGACAATAGTATAGCACCATGAGTGGTTTTACAATAGGACTTTGTGTTGCCGCTGTAATTGGAAATAGATATTCTATAGATTTGTCTACATCCAGGAAAGCGCGCACATCAAGCGATAGAGTATATTAGTGAGGCTTAATGATTTGAACATTTACATATACGAATAAATATTTAAACTTTGAAATCAATCTTTTATTTATAAATTGTTAATTTCGGAAATAACAAATTCAATTATGATTCTAAGGGCAAAGATGAGGGCAATAAATGAATTTCCATCCAGCATCTAGGGTCAATAAATTGATGATTCTTTAGAGAGGCTTCAAAACCGGGGCACCAATAAGTTTTCCCTAAAAAACTTATCTGCGTATTTGATAATTGCAATTTAGTAAACGCTTTGTGGTGAAGGTAAATATCGTAAAAATTCTAAATAACGTAATTCTAAATATCTGGAGATATGCAGGTTGTACGTTTTTAGAATTAATATATGTTTATCCTTCCATACACATATAATTTACTTTTTACAATCTCTACAATTCTTTTAAATTACGGTAAGTTTTACATTTTACGGTACGCGTCAAAGAAGTTTTAATTTCATTCGTATGTTCTTTATATAGGCTTGTTAACCAAGAGAAATGTGCTAGAGCCATTTTTTTTACATAACATATTTTGATAGTAAGTAAATTTTGAGTTTTTGATTCAGCTTTAGACGGGAACATATGGTATGAATATAAATAAAGCTACAATCAAAACAAGAACCGAGTTGGAAGCGGGGAGTTTTGTGTTTATTTGTACGTCTGCTGCCGTTCACACGCACTCGGTTTGTTACCGCTGACAAAAAAATCATAGAACGGTTTTATATAAAAAATCAAGAAAGTATTATCGAATAATTACATCTCATTTTTAAATAAACAGCTTTCTGGTAAAAATCGTAAATCATGATAATTATTTCTAGTTACTATTTAAAAATAAATAAAAATGAATAGAATTGAAATATTAAATTATTTATAGCAAACAAAAATTGAAGATAGTGGATTTATCTTATCACTTGCTAATGACTCACACTTATATGAATTTTTCACTCATCCAGGGTTTTCTCCATGTTGTGATGAGTTTATTTATGTATGCACTGGTGCAATCAGTTTAAGTTGTGGATATTTTTTGATATCTTCTAATTATTATTGTTACAGAACTGTAAAGTACCAAGTTCTAATGTAACCATGCCACATAAAATTTGCTAAATACAAATTATTCTTTACCTAAATTGTATATTTGTATTTAAATCATCATCAGCAAGTCATATTTTTATGCTAAGATTTTTTGTGTATTCTTAATAGATATTCTTGCAAATAATTTATTTTGAAAAAGTTGTTTTTTTCTGACTCTCCATAATTCTTCGATGCGCGCGCGCATCCCTCGTTACTTGCACCGCACAGAAATAACTTCAGCTTTGTCTAATATTTGATTTCTTCGGACAATGAAGTGTATATAAAAAATTAATTCCTTTCAAATTATATGTTTAAGTTCCTATATGATATAATTTCTTAACAACTTGCTAAAAATAGGAGTGTTAATTAAGTAATATATTCTTAAAATGTATTCAATACTAATAAATTGGTTTCTACGCTTACAATCACTTAAAGTTTGAGTAAGAGTTAATTAAATTTTAGTTCATTTTAAAAAATTTGAGTGAAGAATCAATTTATTTATCAAAGAATTAATTAAAAAACTATTAAAAAAGAAATTAAGAAACATCTTTAAATATTATTATTTTTAATAATAAAATAATTTAGATTTGTAAATAGTGATTACTTTACTGATCTCAGATATTTGCAATTTATGACATGCTTTTCGGTGAACGTAAACATCGTGTGGAAACCTGCATACCTCTGAAGAATTCCTGAAATATGTGTAACTTACCAATCCGCATTGAAATAGCGTGATGGTTTCAGCTCATCTCCAATTCTTCTATCCAAACAAGGATCCTATGCTCAGCAGTGGATTAGTAAGAGACCGTAATCTTACTTTTTTTACTTATCTTTAATTATGTGGTATTTCATCTTTGCCAGGTAAAGTGTTCAAGATTTTTCTGTTTTCTTTTTAATATGTTGTGTTTTTATAGTTTTTGTCAATTTTCTTATTTTACACATGACAAGTAAACCGCGTTAAAGCAATTCAATTCCATTGAAATTTCCATGTCTTAAACAGCTGAATTCTCGGAATTCGTTAGGCTTGGAATGATATTCAGAAACTTCGTACAACTTAGTTAAAACAATTTAAGCAAGAGATTGCGTCTTACGATTGGCTTTTGGAAAGTTGGTGGTTTTTAGAGACTTGATTTTTTAAGAATCCCATGGTTAAAATGTTCAAGTAAATGATTGCTGGTTCTTTATTTAAATCAATTCTTCAATTTTACAAATATAATCTTTCAGGTGTTTAAGGGCTATATTTACTTCGCCAATGCCTTCTAGAATGAAATAATGTTTTTTATAGATCGGTTAAAATTTGAATAATTTTGACTAATGAGAATTATTTTTTTACTAGTTTTATTTTATTTATTAATTATTTTTTATATGTATTTTTCTTTGATCTGTCATTAAATAGCTAATACTGAGGCACATATCGTTAGAAGCAGCCGATTGTAATTTAGGGGATTATTTTTATTAGGGTTATGTATCTTCATAAATTATTTAAAGCCTCCATATTCAAACGTCATATATGCTGCATCGCTGACGTATAATACAGCGATATTCTATCGGGTGTACGGTAAAGTTCATATAACACATATGTTTTTACTTGAGATGCAACGGCTTTAAAGTGAAAAGCAGCATGATTCTGTTTATTTTGCGCGGCGACTTTCGCTAAACGGAACGAAAGCTGTGTTAAACATTTTTATGCTGTATAATACACAAAAAAGATATGTTTTATCACTTGTCAATTATAATTGGCCTTTTTGGATATACGTTTATACGGTCGCGAAATACGCCACATTGGGTAGCGGAAGTGAAGGCGGTATTTTTACTGATAAAACTTAAGCGATATATTTTGTTTTCAATATATATTCTTCGGTTCGTCTTTTCTCAAATTTGAGTCAATTTACGGGTTTCACGTCATCATTGTCCTGCCCTTTTCCCACTTTAAGTAGGGTCGGCATGTTATAAATATTTTGTTTCATGAATTGGCTATATATTTTACGACTGGCCGCCTGCATGACATCAACATACTATACGGCGAGTCAACTTACTTTAGTCGCCTTTTACGATACCTCGGTAAGAAATGAGGGTGGTCCGTTGTACTCAGCCGGATACCAGACCGCGGAATTTACGGTATTTACAGCCACATCATATATTGCGTGTATACGACTACACTTTGTTAGCATCATAACGGCTGACTGACTAAACAAGGGGAAAATTATAAATGTTCAATTTTCCATATCAGGAATGTCCAGGTTTGGACAAGAGAAATATCGCACGCAAACGTGGTTTTTTGCTACACACAACGTTTTCGTTCACACCCGACGTTCGATAGTCGATATCTATTCATTTTCCTGCCCTTATCCCACTTAAAGTGTGGTCGGCACATGTTATAAACTTGTTGTCACATGATTTGGCTACATCTATTACGACCGGCTGCCTGCCTGACATCAACTTACCTTAGTCGTATTTTACGACACCTCGGTAAGAAAGAGGGTGGTCTATTCTACTTAACCGAATACCACACGGTGGGACAACTTACCTTAATCGCCTTTTACGAAACCTCGGTAAGAAATGAGGGTGGTCTCTTTCTTCTCTTGCACATCATGGAATTGTAAATTAATACTGAATAAATTTTTCCTTGAAAAAATGTATGCACATTTGTCATTCATTCCTTCGTAACAAACCTATATTAAGAAGGAATGAATGGTATTTTATTAAAATAAACTTTTTCATCGTGTTCATACGGATTTACCTTCTAAATAAATAGTACCTCGTCTTTATTCTATTTCCAGCTAATCTAGACCTTCACAACAACAGCGTCTACTAAAATAAACATTTTTGATAAGGAAGTTTTGAAAGGTCAAAATTAGTTGGTCGCTTCAAATTACATAATTCGAAAACACCTTGCTTTAAAAATAATAAAAAAAACTCGACCCTACAATCCTACATAGTTGTATTTTTTGTTACAGAGTGGAAGAGACAGCAGGACAACGTGCGTGCGCGAGTGAGAGGGGACGAGTCCAGTTTTACCAGTTTAGGAAAGGATACAGTTTTTTTTTAAAACGAAAAAAAATAGTGACCACGCTCGTGTGTCTAGTAATGCGAGTGTATAAAATCTATGTTTTGTGAGTGATTTTGTTTACGTCGTTGACAAAATGGCCGCCCTTCCCGCGCTTTTTGGATTACTTATGGCCGCCGTAGTGACAGGTGAGCATTTAATTACAACTTACAAATTCTTATGTAAAGTTTATTAGCATTTTAATTTTTATACATCAAATGACATTGAACATTATCTTCTTTAACCTTGCATATTTCCGATGAATTCTCTTTATTAATGTATCCCGTATGTAACCATTATTTTAACACGAACTGTATGACCTCTACCACTCGTTAAGTACAAAAATGACATTGGGTAAGAATATCTTACCTAAGGTTCAGAATAGCGATACTTATAAACCGGCACGACGTCTCAGGTTGCTCTGCGTGATGTAAAATAAGGGTGAAAGGCCAAGAAGCTAAATAGAACATACAAACTTTGGCTATTCGTCTAAAGATATTTTACTTAAATAACATAATTAAATGATACATAGTTCCCACTAGGTCTTAGTTTCTTGAAATATGATGGTTGCATACTTTACACAAGTTACTATTCAAAAGTTAAAACATGGCATGTTTTAAAATTTGCAGAATTTTGATTAATACTAATTTTACGTAATATAGGACCTAAAAAACCAGATCTTCCATAGAAACCAGGTAAATATATAGGATAAAAAACCTTTTTCTTTCGCGAACCGATAAAAAAACATTATTGCCGGTATTTCACAATTAAGGCAAGGCGGACTGAGTCACAGGTACTAGTTGTAAATAAACAGTAAACAAGGCTTTAGGTAGGTTAAAAGTAATAGCTCATTCAAGTGCCTTTTAGGGTGTTCAAGAACGGGTTTGTTTTTGTGACAATTACAATTACCTCTTCCTATTTTCTACTTATACACGGTTTAAATATAATTACCCGCGTATTCCGCTCTATTCTTCATTTCTAACTACGCCAGTAACGGCCTATATTTAACATTATATATCCCATAAATCAAAATCCAGCTCTATTTGATTCCTTAGGATGAAGGTTTCTGATAGGAGTAGAGCTTCTGCTTTCTATTTAGCTCAGTGACACTTTACGTTAAAACAATCAAGCCTAACAGCGTGTTATCAATTCGAAAAAAACATACCGTACGTAATTCTGATTTCATTGCCTATTTTTATAATTTAATAAAAACTTAAAAAGCTTTGGATATCGCGTCGAGGGTGCTTCTAGCATTACGTTACATGTTCTAGCAATTAAGGCGATGAAATCATTTATATGTATCACGTGCCAAGCAACACGCAGCTTTTACGTATACTGACGACATTTGTGACGTGTTATGTGGCTTGTATTACTTGCAAATTTCATAAAAACTAATTAAATAATTTGTGTTATAAATATAAAGTAACCCAGTACAATGGATTATTTCACTCGACATAATTTATAAGAAATGCAAAATATGGTTTTACTCCGATTTTTTTAAAACATAAATAGTAAACCTTCATTAATAATAATTGTTGACGAGTTTAATATAATACAGATTATATAAATACATAAGTAAATTCATCAATAGTGTCTCGATTCCATTACCAAAAAACTGAACTTGTAAAGCTCATTTTGACAAAATGAGCTTTACTTTACGAAGCAGTAAAATAGAGTTCATATAGGTACTATTCCCGCCGTGTGGTATCCGGCTGAATAGAATAGTACCACCCGTATTTCTTACCGAGGTGTCGTAAAAGGCGACTAAGGTAAGTCGACCCACCGTGTGGTATCCGGTTGAGTAAAATAGACCACCCTCTTTCTTACCGAGGAGTCGTAAAATACGACTAAGGTATGTTGACGTCAGGCAGGCGGCCGGTCGTAAAATACGTAGCCAAATCATATGACAATATGTTTGTAACATGTTGTGCCGACCCCACTTAGAGTGGGATAAGGGCAGGAGGTTGATATAGGTACTATTCCGCTGCTTAGCAAAAACTTGCTTGCTTGGTAAGAAGGATTGGATCTTAACGTTGTGGATATCACGCTGCTCCAATGCGTATTGGTAGGTAGGTTACACATATTCCAGAAATTCTTTAGAGATATGCAGCCTTCTTCATTGTACTGTAATACTGTAAATATCAACTATCCTTTTATACAAAGGAAAAAAGGGGAGTTGGCTATGCTCAATATGTTTCGTTTACTAAAAGTATAACAATGGTTAGGCTTACATAGTCATGTCGGATTATCCACAAAAATAATGGGTCAATGTTTAAGACTTAAAATTATGAATTTCTCAAGTTTCTTTCAAAACACTTTCTAATAAATTACGTAAATATATTTTGGTTACAGCTTTTTTTCTTATTAGCATAATGTTGTTGCAAAGTTGGTCATATAAATCATTTCACTTTGCTGGGACGGGAAGTTTTCTATGGACGAGAGTTAAATTATTGAAAAAGTTTCATCATTTTCATAAAAAAGATATTATTTTTAACGGATAAGCTTTGTTTATTAAATGTAATCAAATATAATCCTGGTCAAGTTTTTAACTCGGAAAAACAAAAAAAAAATATGAGCAAAGTGACGTACGATTTCGTATCTTCTATGTTGAGGTTTTTGTCCTTAAAATTATTTTTAATATATTTAGTACATTAAACAGTTTACATGCTGAGTCAGTAATTATTACATTATTGTAATGCTAAAAATCACATAATTTGTATTTACACAAATAAAGATAACATTTTTATATCGTAATAAGAATATTTAACTATTCTTTATTACCATTATTGATAAGGCTTATTTTGAATGATAAAAAACAGATAGCCGGTATTCTTATCTGACGATATCATATTCGTGAAAATGCTTTTGTTATATTGAACCAAATTTTAGTATCAAAATTACAGTAGTACAATTTAGTCGTGTCCTAGACTGTAACATTCCGAAAAGGTACCTTAGCGGTATAAGATAAGAGACTGTTCAGCCAAGACACCGAAATTTATTTAATTTAAAAGAATTTCGCTGTTTTGGTTTATTTCTTTTGGAATTAAAAAATCACATATTTGTATCAATTCTACCTGTTTAAGTTGCTATAAAAAGCTATCACCTAAAATAGCAACATCCCGTGAGTGAGATTTAGAAATGAAAAGTGTTGCAGTTTAGTAATTGATATTTAAATTTTTTTAATACTACTAAAAAAAGCAAAAATATGTCTATCACATGTTTTACACAAATTTTCACAATTTTTAAAACACTATTTTTTCAGTTAAGTGTCAAGTCAGCGTAGCTTATTCGGGGAACGGGTGGTCGCGAGGAATGAATACCGAGGATCGAGCCCCACCTAACTATTATTTTAATCTATTTTTTTTAAAGTTTCTCTTTTTTATTTTGTAAAAAATTACCGAGCAAGGTTCGTTCAACCAGGTACTGTATATAATAATGCGCTATGTAAATCATAACAGAAACAAACCAATCTCAATCAATTTCTTTCGATTCAGATTTAGCTAGTTTCGTCAATATTTATTAGCGAGTGGCGTCGTGTTTTAGCCGAAACGTGTTTTGTGTATGACTGAAACGTTTTAAAACATCTTTAGACATAATGTACCAATAATTTGAAGACCGTCAAAGTATCGCTAACCTGTGTTAACTTAAAGTAAACATTCAGTTCCTGCATGCTTCCCGTCCCCATTAGGGTTCGTTTGTTGCCATTAAAGTGAATTAAAACGTTTAGTGCTTCGTATTATTTCCTTCGTATTAAGTAAGTTCCAATTGTACTCAATTGTAATACTCAGCTGTAAAATCATAACAAACAGACAGATAGACATATTTTCGCTTTTATAATATTTATATGGGTTTTATGGCGTCATAAACTAACAACATAAAATAATAACTAAATATATAGCAGACAATTGTTTCTTTAGATACTGAACTCCACACAAGCCGTGTGGTATCCGACTGAGTAGAATAGACCACTGTCATTTTACCCTGGTGTCATAAAAGGCGACAAAGGTAAGTCAACCCGCCGTGTGGTATCTGGCTGAGTATAATAGACCACACTCATTTCTTACCGAGGCGTCGACGACGGCGTCGAAAAGGTGACTAAGGTAAATTGACCCACCGTGTGGTATCCGGTTGACCATCCTCTTCCTTTCCGAAGGAAGTTGATGTCAGGCAGGCGGCCGATCGTAAAATACGAAGCCAAATCATGTGACAACATGTTTATAACATGTTGTGCCGACCCTACTTAGAGTGGGACAAGGCCAGGAGGATGATGAAGATACTGAACTACACACTCAGATGGAATCATTTAATAAATATCTTGTCAACGAAGTATATGAGCGTAACCTTGAATAATCTTAATGTAAAAATGACTAACTATATCAACCAAAAATTCTTTTATTATGGACATATTAGATACACCTACTATGTATATATATATGTTTATTTATATATTAAAACAATATTTCTATTATTAGAATCCTAAAATTACATACACTACAATGGTCTACTGAACCATTGTAATATCGTAGCACTCTTCGCTGTGACTGTTTTAAATTTTTTCCTATAGACACGATGTCTCACTTGCATGTTTACGTTGCGCCTGTTTAAATATTTGAAGAACACATTATGCATACAGGTTGATTTTTACTGTTGTAACTTGCACCTGATGTAAGATATGTTGCTGCCCGGTACATTTGTTTGATCTACTGAAAGCCATTCTAAATATCGCATACGAGAACGAGTAAATGAATCATCTTAAAAGCATTCAAATATTTTATGATAGTTTATTTTATTATTGCTAGTGATGACGTATGCTTCTTGATGTGAAGTTAGTTAAATAATGTGCATTCTTTGAAGTGAAAACTTGACGATATGTCTCTGAACTGTATGTGGGTTGTGTGTGATTCTTACTTTGTATATTTATATACATGATATACAACATAAAGTACATACATGTATGTATATACTAATACGTAAACATACTAGTGTACAAAGGAAACCTTACAATATCTCAAAGCGCACCACGTCAGTACATCAGAGCGCGTAGGCGAGAGTAAGCGTGTAGTGACATACTGTTAGTGTTGTTTGAGCCTGTGCTATATTCATAGAACAAAAGACTTTACTCAAACAATACAATTTAAATATACACCACAGTAGCGACGTGCTATTAGGCTAGCTTCAGGATCTATAGTTCAACAATTTATAGGGTAACAAAAATTCTCTAAAAACTACACACTCAAGTGTAAGATATATTCATGTTTTCTTATTTCTACACTTATAGTGTAGAACTATTTGTATATTAAAGTGAAATAGAATTTCAAACGGGTTGAAATGTTATAGATTACAATTTATAAAATTTATATTCTTGATTTGATATTCATGATTCATTGTCGTTAGGAAACTAGAATTTGGCATATACGAATATGTAACTTGCCGATCCGCATTTGAAAAGCGCGTTGTTTAATATCACCATTAACTTCAATAAGATAGAAACCTTCCTAAATATGTTAAACGCATACACAGTGATTGTTATGCTTATAGTGGGCTTTCGAAGTTTCTGTTTCTGAAATGATTTGTTCCATTCAGTTCTGAACGAAGAAATCTGCACACATATGCTAGAAAAGTTTTAGTCATATGCAAATAATTTATAGAATTTAGCGTTACTTTGCGATGGATTCCTATCCATAATACAAAAATCATATGCAAATTTTTTAACGATGCTTGGAAAAATTGGTCTAAAGAGGTGTTTAATACTCCTGAATTCCAAAATAAATATATATATAATATTATTCTACTTGTAACAAGAATGTAAACATACACCATTTCGGATATTCACTGACGATTGAAATAAGATCCTGCTGTATATTTCATTCAGCTCTCATAGCACATGGCACAGCATCTTTCATTGAGGTAGGTCGTGTAAAAATAAACTTTACTGACGTGCACTTGTTCAACGAAAGGTTCATTGTTTATGGTTCGTAAACAACATCACCCCTCGTGTTACAGAATATATTGAATATGTACTTTATGAAGTGTACATCTTAAATTTCCCGTCGCTATATACAGGCGTGACAGTTTATTAGCTGTTAAATCGGTTCGGTAGCTACCAAACTGCTCTACAGTACATCGACCAAATTATTAAATAGCAATGTTTGACTTTACTGATACTGCGCGTTTGTAGAAGCTTATAAAAATGTATTCAAACAAAAATTGTAACACCGTGTCCACCACACATCGTTATCAAAGAAAACATCGTTATGAAATAGATAAATTATTGAAATAGGCGTTTCTTTGTTGTATATCATCACTTAAAAATAATGAATTATTCTACTCCGCGATTAGAAAAAACGCATGTAGAAAGGGGTTCTCCAAATTCCGAATTGCTATTTTAAAAAAGTTTTTGCAGTGAATATCATTTATTTCTAATAAACATCATAAATTCAGCACATCTGATGAATTTTTAACTACTTCGTCAACATCTTCGTTGTTAAACCAAAAAAATACGTTGTAAAAACGGAATTTCTCACAGGCTATCTACGTGTCGTAATATATTATTTATTTTTACAACCGCTTCAATACCTCACGATTTTGTCTGAACATTTGATCATAAAGCGACGAAGTTTGTATTTAATCGTAGGTGACGAGTTGTAATGGTATAAAAATGTAAAGAGCAATTAATTTTATTCATAATACCTTTATCAATATTCATACAATTTTTACATAACCGCAGCTAGGAAATGAATCACAGTTAATCATGCAACCTGAGTCATTAATGAGTCAATAGCTCACCATCTATTGTGGAAACTTTATGCTCCAATAATCCTAGAGCTGGTACCAAACTAGCGGTTTAATCTAGTTAACTTAGGTTTAGTACGTATACTGTGTTGTAGCATTTGCAGCCAATTTTATTTGTCTTTAGTTAGGCATTATACTGCGGAATTTCAGTATCAAATTTAAATTCAAATAATTTCCGTCGTTTTCCGAAATTTCATTTTTTTTTTTTTTTTTTTTTTTTTTTTTTTTTTTTTTTTTTTTTTTTTTTTTTTTTTTTTTTTTTTTTTTTTTTTCATTTTTAAGTGGTTATCTGTGGGGATTCTATTTACCACTGGCGAGAAACGCCCAACTTGTGGCCAAACTCGTCACAGGGCAAGGGTGACGACTTCCGCTATTGGATACGTCCACCGCCACCCCGCCTATTTGAATAATGAACTCCGAACTTATTATTATTCTTAACTTATTCTTATTCTACTATTTACATAAAAATAATATAATAAATGACCGAAATAATATAAACTAACATAAAAATAACTTAAAATCCTCTGCTAATCTTATCATAGTTTATACATAAATTAATCAATAAATTAATTTATGTATAAACTATGATATTTGATGCTAATCGGATGGGATAGTGCTGTAGATATAGTGGATAATAATTGGAGGGAGTGTTTTTGAGAAGCCGAAAGGTGTAAAAAAAAAATAAAGTTTGGACTAAAAGGGTGGTTGTATGTAGGGAAATGGAAGCAGCCAATGTGATTAGTGAATTAATGAATGAATGAGAGGAGTATCGGCCTTAACTAATTAAGTAGTAAACTTAAATTAAAATTTTAAAAGGGGAAGGAAGACTCACTTATTATTATTTGTTTGTGTTACTCGCTATTTGCGTGGGGTACCAATGCTGAGAGGGCTTTGTTGGTTCCAGTTTTCAGAATAAAGTATGTGTGTAGTGTTTGTTTTGTGATAAAGTGAGTGTTAAGTGTTATTAAATTGTTTTAGATTGTTTATGATGTGGCTAATGAACCTTATAAAAGATTCAATAGCCTCGTGTTTGTCTGTGAGAGTGGTGAGTTGATATGGATCCAACCGGAAGTACTCGCAGCGGCTCTCGTGCTCCAGCCTCTGTTTGGCAAATGCTGGCCACTCGCTAATCAGGTGCTCGAGTGTCTGTTTCGTGGAGCCATCGTACAGGCAGACATCAATGTCGATGATTTTAATCCGCTTCAAGTATTCCCGGTGGTATGCGTGTCCTGTGAGATATTGAGTTAATTGAAATGTGTGTGGTGTGTGCATGTAAAGTTGGTATATGTCCTCCAGCATGGGCAGCAGAGTGCGGGTGCGGACGCCCTGTGCGGAGCTGCCATATCTGTTCTGCCAAACCCGATTGACTTCGCGGCGTGCCTGCGCCTTGGCGAGACTTCGCGGAAAGCAGATATAGTCTGGTGGTGTCTTTACTGTTAACCGTTGAGGAGTTCCCTCGTTTGGAACCAATCCTAGCTGCAGTATCAGGTCATGCTTATTATTATTTATTGTCATCGGGACTGGAGCAGTATGTAAAATTTCAACGGAATCTGTCACTTGGAAGTGGGTCAAATATCTTTCAAGATTCTAACTTCACATACTACCATATATAGATAGATACAAGGCAAGTTAAATAAAAGCTTTTAAAAAAATAAATATTTTTTACACAACTATGATCTTTGGTAATGAATGTATGTACGAACACCGCACCATTATATTTTAAACCAAAATATCGCCGATATCATGTAAAATCTTTAATATTTAAATGAGTTAATCTTGTATATACACATACATATATTTTTTCTGAATCTTGGGAAATGGCTCCAACGATTAAAACGATTGAACTCATGAAACCCATGATTTATTAAAAAAAACATTTTATCCCTGGTTTTCGTGCACTGAAAAAATGCTAAAATATAGAATTAAAAGGTTAAATTTGCTGTCATTTGCAAAGTTGTAATGGCTTAGTGGGGAACGGACGGACTAGAAAAGTCGAGAAACCCGGGATTAAGTACCAGATATGACCAGTACTTTTTCTATTTTCTTTTTTTATTGATTTTTTTATATGTCAAAAAATGACTGAGCAAGGTTCGGTCACCCACGTTATTATTTATCATTTAACAATGCTTTGGTCGCAGATCAAAACGTGGTTTCAGCAAAATATAATCTATACCTTTGGTTATATAGTCAGAATTCTAAGAAGATACGCGTTATCGACGTTGTCATTATACCAGCGTCCTATTCTGTTTACGATTGCAGAATGCGATCAATCTGCAATGTTATACGAGTTACGTGGGAAATAATAGAAAACAATATCTGCATACACAGCTAGAATTATAACTCTCATCTGATGTTGGATAATAAAAACAAAAGATCGTAGATTTAAATAGTCAGACCTTTTCAGTATTTTTGCTGTTATATTTTCTTTGACAAAGGATTCAAACGGTTTCAGTGGACGCTTCGCTGGCTCTTTATTCTTTCTTCAGTTTATACCTATGGATGCTTATTTGTGGTTTGCTCTCTTGGGACTTTATGATTGTACTACTAAGAATTGGATAGCAGTTGTAGCAGAATCTGGGCTCTCTCGATTAGAAAAATAACTTACTTCACCAAAAATCAATCCAAGCATTGCATTAAACTCGTTATTATATATTATATTAAACGCGTTTAAACTCTGAGTAAAATCTATTTTTTATAATATAATTTTATATATAGGACACTTTCATGCACGGTCATCTTTCAAATAACTAAATAACTTAATATTTTTGTTAAGGCTGACAGACAACTGAATATATGCATAAATTATTTTAATAACATACGTATTAACGCTTAGATTCGAAGAACCAACAAATTGTTTTTAGAAAGTGTTGATCCTCGGCGATACTCGAACCCGCGATCGTGGAGAAGAAACCATTGTTACTGTCACCTGCGACAACGGGCTATTCAAAATCTATATCTAGATAATCTATTTTTCGCGACTTAATCCTAACCTAACCCAAACCTTTTTCCTAATTCCGAAGGGTAAGCGTAAATAATTTTAAAGACAATTTTACAGACAGACTTTAGCATTTATAATATTAGTATGTATAATAATCGTCTATTGTGCATTGTCATCATATATCGAAGGTTACAGAGATCTACTCAAAAAGTGTCAGGTTTTCTATTTTATATTCAATATGCAAAAATCTTTTTTTTATAACTAGAGCTATTTCAAATTTTTCGTTGGTATTTCTATCGACAAAGGTTTCAAACGGTTTAAGCGTACGCTTCGCTGACTTTAGCTTTATTCAAAATCTGACAGAAAAATGGGTCCACTCCAGTCAAATTTTAAACGGAACAAAAAATTTGGAAGCAATAAAGTTTTGCCTCAAAATATTGTTCATAAAATAATTTAGTATTATAACGAAATTGGAACCCTAACACAAAATAACCGTATTAAGGATTTTTAACTCAGTTCTTTAAGTACTTGTTTTTTACATGTGTATAAATATATTATTACACCCATTCATATGCCTTTTTTCATATAGGACATTATATGAATATAAATATATCGGACACTTACACACACGGTCGCCCGTCCCCAAAGTAAGTAACTTAATAATTGTGTTATGGTAGACAAACAACTGGTGAATATATCGGAATCGAACCCGCGACCCACGGAGCCGAAGGCAGGGTCACTAACCACTGCACCCACGAGCCAGTCACACAATAAAATAAAACAGACACAATAAAACTTCCTATATTATAGTACTATTTTAGCCAATAAACTGGTACCTCGTTTTTCAAAGAACCCGTCAACAATTCTTTTAAGTTTTCTTTGGCTTTCACGAACCACTGAAAATTACTTCGGAATTTTTTTCTTAATAACTGTTGGCTCCTTTGACGTCAAAGCCAAGAATATATAAGTAACTTATAATGGTTGTATAGTATGGTTTAATCCTTTCTTCTTTTATCCTTTTATTCCTTAAACAAACGGATGTCATGAAATTTCTGAACGGCTAAGTTGCCTTTTAAGGTAATTTTTGTTATTGTGTAATTTATAAAATTAGACGTTTCTTTGCATAATATAAAAGTTAAATTATTTTAAACTATAATATATATAATATTCTATTAACTTTATCATGGATTCAAGCAAAATAATTTTATTCTTACTTTCGTTAATGAGTATATCAAAAATGAAAGGTCAAACTATGTCCTTCTGTTTCCTCCTGTAAGATCATATTCCAGTGAAAAATATTTTCTATCCTTAATTTATACAATAATTCGTTACATTGCGGCGTTTTATAATACGAAAATCATAAAATTTTTCTTTATTATTCATTTTACATATTAATTGTGTCTACTGTACTGAAGAAATGGGTTTTAAAAATATGTATTCAGCTATACACACCTGAGGTGCGCTAAAGAAAAACGCACTTGGCCGGTTTATTTATTCAAGTAAGCATCAGGTGTTTGTTGTTTTTTTCACACACATTTTCATAACACAAGTTCCCATGTGTTAAGCATACGTGTCGAATTGTTATGTCGAGTCAGGCTTAGGCAACGATAAGAGTTGTGAGAACATTGCTTATGACATGCTTATGAACGTACCTCGTAAATGAAAGATTGCTCGTTCGATACAATGTTATTAAATGCCGTAATGGCGCAGCGATTAAATTATTTGCATGATTAATTATAACTTTCTTAATTTTACTCTACGAGAATATCTGTTAAAACATTTTTGAGAGTTTAAATTCATTCAAATTCAGAATATTCTTTATGCAAATAAACTTGTTATCAAGTGCTATTGAATCGTCAACTCTACTGCTGGTTCGGAAAGCTGTTCCTAGCGAGAAGCACGAAACTCGGCTTTTGCTCTTTTTAAAAATATAATTCTTAATACTATTTACATTAAGTCGTTACTGTCTTGTACAGGTTCAAAGAGGGCTATATCCATTTCTTATCTTCAAGAGTAGGCTTTCTGTTATAGCCTCTTTTTAAGTGTTTTTAAACTGCTATAATAGCAAAGCTGAAATTGTTTGCGGAATTTTATTATAGAATTTTATACCCAAACCCACAAAAGACTTACGTACTTTTGCAAGGCGCAAAGCAGGAGCCGCAAGCTTATGTCGATGTCATTGTAGCTCCTATATAACTAACACAAAGTAAAACTTATTAGGAATTAATTTTTTTAATTCGAATGACGTGCATTTTTACAATATTTGGATTTATAAGGAAGTTGGGACTTCATTTGTTCTCGTTGATCGATGGATGAGTATCTGTAAGAGATTTCAACTGTTTTGCAATGCAAAACATTAGCAACATTAACACTAGCATTGTGGTCTCGAATCATTTTCCCTGCGATTTTCTAAATATTTATTGGTTTCCATCAATTTTCAAGATAATCTGTATCTTGGCGATGAATCCTTAAAGTCAACCATATTAATTTACAAGTTGACATAACGACGTACAAATTGGCAATTACCATATATCTTTTAGTTATTGTCCAAGTTCCAATCAGGCGCGTGTTTCAATGAGTAAAATATCTTTCTAGCGACCTTTCTTCGTTAATAGTGTTCCTTTTATAATATGAACAATAAGAAACACCAAATACCAGAAAAGACGGTTTATGTCTCGAACGATCGACTGGTTTTGCTGTATTCAAGATGTTACTTCCTTAATTTAAAAAAATGCACAATCAATTTCTCTTGTACGATCGTCAGTGCGAAAAAAATAGACTGAACAATACATATGAAAGGCCTGAAACACTAAACCACATTTCTAGTGAAAATTACAATATGTATTTGTTGTAAACAATGACTTAGTTCGCAACCGTCACAGTGCTTGGTCGTCGAAACGGTTAGTTTCTGCTCTTTTGTCTCACATTAAATCTGGTTTGGTTTATATTTTACCGCATTTTATGCACCCTTTTGTCTGTGCTTTGGTAGTAAAATGAGTCAGTTCTCATACTCTTTATAAATCAAGGCAAAAGGAACAATGATTTGTAAAGTAAAAAAGATCTTTCGTATGTCGATTATAATATTGTTGTCAATCCTGATCGACACGGTTGTACCCCGTCAATCTATTTAGCATATCTGTGCGATGTCATATTCAGTACGATAAGAGCTGTTTGTAACTGCGACTATTCGAGCACTATTTCATTTTAGACAGCTTCATCACTTACCGTCAAGTTAGATAGAGATCACTCTCAAACTGTCATCGATTAACAAAACGGTTAACTTTACTATCATAAGTGCATATCATATGAACATAAACCTGCTGTAGTAACATTGGGAAATATCAGGTCTTGGGCAATTTCTACAGCACTTGGAATATTCACCTTTAATTACGCTGTCGTCATGACACATTTAAATATATTAGTTTTGTCTATGAGCTTATTTGTTAATGCTAGGCAATTATTTTTGTAATAAGTCTTAACTGGTCTTTAATCCATTTACTGAAGTGCTAATATTTTAACTAGACTTTACAAGCTAGAGCTCTATAAGTATCACACAGTAATTATCGTAAATTTGCGGGCTCAGTACATTCGCCATGTTAACGCTAAATTATTCCGTAATTGACTTTATGTAGATGTATATATCTTAAAGACTTTAAGCATTGGAGCATGTAGACAAATCATACAGACGTTAAACCTTTACATTTCGTAAAATAATAATTGAAGTTATTATGATAACATTCGAGATTATTATGAAATATGTACCATATATTCTAGATATTTTTCTTGAACATAAGTAATGAACATAGTCTGTTTAAAGGATTTCCATCCTATATATTTTAATCCGCTTGAACGAGACTTTTATTTAACTTGCCTTGTATGTGAATCTATGTAAAGGTGGAAACTTGTTAAAGGCAATTTTAACCCCACTCCCATGGACAAACAACAAGGAAACTGCTCAACGGTTAAAAGTTTGGTAAAACTATGCTATCTTGGTCATATTCATGAAATAAGAGGAAGAGCCTAGAAGATTCTCTCAATGCGTAATGTATTCTAGCATTAGTCATTCAATTATATAATGAAAATATACAAATATATCTCATATTTAATTGATGATTAAAAATACAAATTTTTTGCTCAAAATATATTTCAAAAGTAATAATAAAACTATTTTGCTATAATCCGCGATGAAGTAAAATAGAAAAAATATATAATGCTAAATGTAGAGTGGACAATCCGTTTACACGAATCCTGCATATATCGGGTATGTTATTGTTTGATTGACACCTAACTCTATAAATTATTCAAAATATATTTTTAAAATAAATTTAAGTTATGTAATATTTAGTTATTTTCGCACTGTACAACTGGAAAATCACTTGTTTATATAAAACTCATCTTTGCAATTGAACTCTTATAAAAGCGTGTGCCCGTAATAAAAAAAAAACAAACGGAAACAATGCCGTTGCAGTGCTTGGTCGTCAAAGCGGTCACGGTGCGAACGTTGACACAGTTTGGTGGGGACGGGGAAGAGTTCATAGTTGGTACACTTTTGTTTTTGTTATAATGTCGGTAATTTTTTATTTCAACCTACTGTTGGCCATAACTTCGCTTAAATATAAAACAATATGGGATACCCACACGGTCGTTGTTCCGCAAAATAAGTAACAATACTTGCGTTATGGGTGACAGAGAACTGGTGAATAAATAATTATATATAATATATTACACGTAATTTTTAAATAAATACCTAAATACAAATGTACACGGTTCGAAGAACCAACAAATTGTTTATAGAAAATTTAGGGCCTCGGTGGGAATTGAACCCGCGACCCGTGGAGCTGAATGGTTACTACCCACTGCGTCAACGGGCAGTAACCCTGCCTTCAGCATAGAGAGTTGCGGGTTCTTTTTCCGCTAGGAATCGTGGCTTATTTACGTGATATTTTTTCCTAAACTAATGGATCCTCAGACATCAGACGACTGTTTTTTATCTTTGTGAGCGTAATATATAATCAATTATCGTTTCTTTTGGATAAATTAGATTTTTTTATTAAATAAATTAGATGTATTACTACAAGGTCAATATAATTCATATATTTTCCGGAATTTCCTTTCTTTCTATACTGCAAAAAATACAACTACTTAATTTTTCCATTAAAGGAATAAGGTAATAACCTCTTATCATTAAACTGTTGGATAAAGGCTCGCTTATCCAACATCGCGAACGCTTTGAGATATGATTGCAGTTAGACCCACCACATTCCTCCAATGCGGTTTGGTAGGGTATACAAGATTTCCATCCTAATCCTCTTATCCCTAATCTTAAACTTTTTTAATAGATATCTCACCTTTTGTAGATATATAATGTTTAGAATATATATTTCAAATGCGTAAGAAAAAACAACTTTTCACAACTAGTATAATATTTACTACTTTGCAAAGTCATCTTTTTACTGACCATCATTCTGGATCCTTGTGGATTTAGAACCCAACATGTTATTTCATTGGAGGTTTAAGGGTTACACTTAAAGTATACAAGTCTCTCAAGATACGCAAGTTTCCATATGGGACTTTCCTTAACTGTAAATCATCATCATCATCATCATCCTCCAGCTCTTATCCCACTCTAAGTGGGTTCTAGCCATGTTGACAGGATTTAGCTAGGTATTTTACGACCGGCTGCCTGCCTGAGTCAACTTACTTAGCCACCTTTTACGACACCTCAGTAAGAAAAAGGGTGGTGGTTTATTCTATTCAGCCGGATACCACACGGCGGTCCTTATAACTGTAAAGCACATGATATATCGTAAATATGTATTAAAAATAAAAAATATAAACTAAGATATATTTTGAGATCCACAAAAACCTTTCTAAGGATCACGCACTCCAACCCATCTCGGTTTATTATCAGGAAATTTATGAATAACTTATTTTTACTTAACCTTAATATCCAACCAAGGCACAACACGTGCAGAATCTAATAAGAGAGACGACATATTTTATTAATAAAAGAAAAGAAATATATTGTACATACGTGTTCAAACAAATGTATTCATTTTTAACACGCTAAAGACGTCGTTATGTGACTTAGTATTGCTAAACTCATCTTTGATAATTAAATCCTTGTAGTAATAGTGATAAAAAAAAGGTAATCGATTATTTTTAGTTCTTGGATTTAAAAATCCTTTCAGCTTAATACAAGACTGCGGTTTAATAATGTAAAATTAAAAATGTTTCAAAGATTGACCGCCGAGTTTCCTTCTGGTTCTTCTTTGTAAGAGCAACATTCCGAACCAGTTGTAGCTTCATTAATCATATTGATCCTTGACGATTTCAAAGTCCTTGAAATTTAAATAAAGAATATTTTGATTTGATTTGAGTACTCATAAAAATAAACTGTTGTCTAATTGTTAAGATATCTATCTATCAGTTCAGAAAAAAACCTAAATAAGCCACGATTCCTCTTGGAAATTAAACCCGCAAATTTTGAAGCTGAAGGCAGGGTTTCTGCCACCTGCGCCAACCAATCGAACATATTCAGGGTATTTAAACGCTAAAGTTCGCGCTAATGGAGTGGCAGCACCACTAGTCAGATTATAAATATAAATATCCATTAACGTTATTAAGTTCTAAAAAACCATTACAACCCGAAAACAGATAACATACGCATTCTCAACAGGTTGCGACAGTAATTCGTCCGTACATCACTCCCATGAGAGCCGTTACATTGTTGAGTATGAGTTTACATTATATTAACATAAGAGTTTTTCTTCAAATGAGAAATACTTTTGTGTACAAAGTACTCGCAAACTAAACCACATTTATAATTTATCATGCGCTTTTCAGCAAAGGAAATCACCATTTTTTTTTCTAGCTGATTACGAACTACTGCTAACTAGAACTAATGCTTTAACATATGCTGTTAGTTTTAACGGCTTTACCAGCCTTACCGGGCAAGCGATCACAGGAGCATCGTCGAGATTGTGAAATGCAGAGAGTCGAGCGCAGGAGCACCGTTATCGTCGGGGAACGTCGTCCTAAAGGTCCCCGAGGTAGTTGGTGCATATGATGCTATGCATCGGTTAGCGGAGGTAGGGCTTCTCTTTTGAGATGTTGCATACCCGGAGATGGTAGAATTAATCAAGAAAACTGCTTCTGCTTTTAAAAGTGCTCGAACGTTTATTCTGCTAACCATCACAACATCCGGTGTTACTTAGAATACTGTTTATGATAATAAAGCAAGATATACTACAAATGTAGGTATGTTCATAGATTATAGGTAAGAATTTTCGACAATAGTTTCAATATCTCTCGATTTTTTCACGAGAATCGACACCCCTATGCCTGAAGGGTAGTCTAGCCGGTGGAACAAACGGAAAAATATTACCATAAAGGTAAACCTAACATTACCGATATTTACGATTGCGGATTTCCTTAATCCGGTTCCAAAGAGCCCATTACTCTCCACTAAACGAATATTCTAGTGGCGCCGACGTGTACGTTGTGTTAGAAATTTTATTAAACAAGGCGTTATCGTAAAAACATGCTTGATTAGGTTTTTTGTATAGGCCTCCCGCTCTTATCTGCCAACATATTTTATGATATATAATATATCAGTGCGATGTTTTTTGAAAAAAATTGCTTAGTAATTCATAACCCTGTTCGTCCATCACCATTTATTTCTCACACCCTATGCCGCAATATATACCACCCCTTAGCCTTCGCTTTAATGTGCCATCCATCCCATGTAACGAACCTTGATCTTCGTTTCCCTTACTTACAGTATAATAGGGAATACTGTCTCAGCATTTGTCATTCATGCTGCTCAAGATATGAATTTCTTAATAGCAAGAGGGACTTTCTGGACAAGCAATCATTGCTTCGTAACAGGCATACTTACGGTCAAGTGGTCGCCTTTATATAAAGATCTATTAATGATTTTATTAACTACCTATGCTATACGCTACCAGTTTTTATTCGGATTGTTGTTTTTTTCACAAACGATGTAATATTTTTAAATGGCGGCCAACTTGTAAAAAGATTTTATTTGACATCTCCCATGTATAAGCATAGAAAAGGAGGTGAGTGCATGTTTATGCAGTGGTAAATTCATTTGTCTATTATATGTCGTGTGTCCTGTATATAAACATACAAGGCAAGAATCACACATCATACTCTACCTACGTACATAACAAATAAGCTTAGTTATCTGATAAGTAGCAGTGGTAGCTTCTTTAAAACATTTGACGATTGGAAAGTAATGAAAACAGTCCACTTGAATAAATAATAATTTGAATTTGTAATTACTAACAATTTTAACAGTGTAAGTACCTACTCCGATACACATTCTTTGAATACTATTAACTGATTCGATAATCGTTTTGATAAAAGCTGTAACGACTATCCTCATATCACCGCAAAATTCCTGATATACATATATGCAGTTTTTATTTTCTATCATATCCTTCAGATTAATCTTAACCTTTAATAATGGTCTCCTAAGGATTTACACAAACCCGCTTACGGTGCTAGTCACGTTTCTCACTAGACAGGCATTGCCGTCTGACTGTTAATAAATTGTTAAAAGTATTTCACCCAGTCCCTACCATTTTCTTGGAGATATTTATTTCTGTTAAGTAACGAATAATGGTAAGTAAAAATAATAAATAAAAAAAAAGGACATTATGCGTACTATTGTGCGTGTAAACATCTATTCAAATAAAGTATATAAAAAATGCGAGATTATATCGTTCATGAGCTGCAATAGTTGTACAAGTGAAAAAATTATGATTTAAGACAAAAGCGTTAAAAGTTTTTATTGCTAATCAATATGCATACAAAATGCTTAAGTTTGCTTTAACGAACGGCCTTATATAGAATAATGATTTTGCCGGTTTATAGAATTAGGCGTTACTTTGCGGAGATCCATAATACAAAAGTAATAATAAAATTATTTTGCTATAATCCGCGATGAATATATATATATAATTTCATCGCGGATTATAGCAAAATAATTTTATTATTACTTTTGGATTTTGCCGGTATTGATGCTGGAAAAAATGTGTATTTGAAACCTATTCCTAGTCCAAAACACGTGTTTTTTGAGTTTTAGATCTATTGCAGTTCATGACGTTTGTAACATCATTTATATTCCGAAGATTAGCTGTTCTAACAATTAATTCTGCTTAAAAGTTACTTGTTTTTTGGTTGGCAAATGGTTAAAATACCAGCTTCGAAGAAAATGATCAGATCTCAAGATTAAAAACCGCTCAGGCAAATGTAATATATAAAATAAATTTGTCAATTAGGATATATTGCTTTCGTAAAAAATGCTACAAATATAACCAGCTAATTTATTTTTCGTTGGAAACAAACCTGCTACGTGTTGGCACTCGCTTTCATTACCGTTCGCTATTTGTACCATTTAAATAATTTTACAGCATACGATACGATTATTTTAATAATACTTTAGCGCTTAAGGCAATTTCTTTTTATTTTTAAGTATATATCAATTTTAACTAAGGATTTCTGATATCTGGTTCATTAGCTAAGGAATCCCTACTGCGTTTTGAATTTTTAACAAATATTTTTGTTTCGGAAAAGTAATAGTCACCAATAAGATATTCATCAATTTTTTAAGATTGTTCACAACGATGATATACTAAATATTAATTCGTTACAATAAATTAAGTTATATTAAAAAGAAAAATCGATTTTAGGTATTATTTACGATATCGTATCGTGATCATTTCGCGTTTAAAGAGGCTTCTATTACCGTTGCCCATTTATTTCATTCACACTCCAGTAGACAAACGTTTTTGCGACAAATATAATGTCAATTGTAAAAAAAATACTTGAAACGTTTTTACTGTATTCGTTTCCACAAAAATTGTAGGGCACGATAAATATTTTTCTTTGGCAAAGTCGTAATTATTAGGTTCAGGGGCTCAAAATAGGTTTCTTTAGCTATATAAATATAGCGTTATTAAGTACGATGTACACTGTAGAGGCATAAACAAAATAATAGAAAGACTTATTAAACGTTTAATTTGCAATTTATATAATTTGAAACCAAACTATATAAAGCAAACGAAACTTAGAGTTTAGTGATAAATCTCAGATAATATATGTATAGACGAAGGGGAAACATACCTTTGTCTTAAAGAATGTAAATAACGTCTTTAAGAACCAGTTTGCACAGTAATTTACGACGAGTCTAGTTTTTTTTTGTGGAGTAAGCGTTTTATCATAATTCGCGCTGATTTTTACCTTTCTCTTTTATCTAATGATGATCATTCTCTTGCCGTTGTCCCAATCATTTGCATGCAGAGTGCATGCATATACAATATATGAATATGAGTCTTCTTTCATATTCTTTCTTTGCATTTTTTTATCTTAATACGTTGATATTATTATAAATTATTAACTTAAATCTACTTATGTAACATCTGATAACTTTTTGGTGATAACGAATTTGCTGCGAAAATACCTTAAGATTTTCGGATGGAATTAGAGTAATTCAAATAAACCCAAATTATACTCGTAAAGTCGGTTTATGTATACAGAATAAGATAAAAGACGATGTATTACCAATTCACAAAATTATGCTGATTTTGTAACTTATTTTTCTTATAGCATCTTTGCGAATCAGTAAACGCCTAATTCTATAAATTATTTGAATCAGTAAACACTAGTTTCTGCGCTCTCCCCTTCAATGAAAGCCGTTTAACATATTGATATTAAAAAAGAATGCTACCATGCTATTTGTCGTTATCTTTAGCTAAACAATCATATAATTATTATACTAGAAGTAGGGAAGTCAGCCTAAGATGTGCCATATCGAGAAAAGCATTGATATAAAGAGAAAACTAATGAGGGGAATGTGTCTCTCTTTTTTGTGTGATTAGACAAAGATGAAGTATACGAGTTTGATCTTCTTCCTCATTATTTATTGTGACACTCTCACTTACAGGCCTGCGTATGGCGCCGCTATTGTAGTATTTATAACTCTTTCTTCAATTCGAAAGACCTTTTGAGTGTCACGTTGTCATCATTATCCTCCTGCCCTTATCCCACTCTAAGTGGGGTCGGCACAACATGTTATAAACATGCTTTGTTACATGATTTGGCTGCGTTTTTACGACCGGCCGCCTGCCTGACGTCCAATTTACCTTAGTCGTATTTTACGACACCTCGGTAAGAAAGAGGGTGGTCTACTCAGCAGGATACCACACGGCGGTTTTGAATGTCACGTTGTATAAGCTTAAATGAAATCTAAAAAACATTAATACCAAAGTGGCCTTTATTCGTGTCGATTTCGTGTTAAACAACGTTAACGTTGATCTCCATCAATGTCAATTCCGTCCGTTTATAATTTACAATAGAGGGCGGACAATCAATTGGATTCTAGCGTTTATTGACTGTGATACATCGAATTAAACATCTTCCTTGGAATACTCAACTTTCAATTGAAGATATATTTTTTATCTATGCCCTCTTTAGAATACTATTCAATACTTAAATGAATAGTACCTGGGTGACAGAGCCTTGCTCGGTAATTTTTAAAATGATGTAAATAAAAAATGATAAGAAATATGAAAAAATAATAGGGCAGGTGGGGCTCGATCCTAAGGATTTTCAAATATCTAGACCGCCCGTTCCCCAAATGAACTTCCAAGACTTTAGGTTTGACAGCAAAAAATTGTGATTGTATTTAACGTCAATTTAAAAAAAAATTTAGAGCTCGAAATCAGGGATAAGACATTTTTTTTTAAATAAAACTTATCTAGATCGATTTTTCTCCCCCAAAACCTCCCCTACATGCTGAATATCAAGAAAATAGTTGGATTCGTTTTCGAGATACTGAAAATATATATACATATATACATACAAGATTAACTCATTTAAATATTAAAGATAAATAATAAAGGAACAGCTCGTTATTTAAATTTATAACTGTAAATAATAAATATAAATAATCCTATTTAGATTTAACTAAAAATAACCATAGACAATAGTTTTTACTTTCAATTATGAAGCAAAATAGAATTTTAAATTGTTTCAGCGCAGACATTTTAGTATACTTAGTATTTTATTAGTCTGCAACAAATAAGTTGTCACAAAAATTAAATCTCACGATTTCGACATCTCTCCCATTTTAAGGGGGGATGAACCGTTGAACCCTAAGTGCAGTGACTCTAAGAACGTTCACCTCATGGAATCTTGTCTAGGTTTAGTTCGTCTGTGCAAAGTGTTATGTTTTGAAATGGTTAAATGAAGCAAAAATGAAAACAATGAGAGAAGTTTTCTTACTTAAATAATAATTTTGTTATTTCAAATTTCGATTCTCTTTAATCATTTGACGAGCTAGAGTAGTCACTTTACTTGCTAATGAAGATTTAATGAAATTAACACCTATATAAAAACGTATATGCTATGCATATACGTGCATGCTATGTATATATTCATACATTTTTACTTGTCTAAGCAATCCTATATTGAGTTAAACGAATATAGTACGTTATTATCTATTTTTGAGGAAATAGTATCAACTATAAGCTTAACAAATAATTTAGTAATGTAAATCGACCCGCCCTGTGGTATCCGGCTGAGTAGAATAGACCACCCTCATTTCTTACCGAAGTGTCGTAAAAGGCGACTAAGGTAAGTTGACCCCTCGTGTGGTATCTGGTTGAGTAGAATAGACCACCCTCTTTCTTACCGAGGTGTCGTAAAAGGCGACTAAGGTAAGTTGACCACCCGTGTGGTATCCGGTTGAGTAGAATAGACAACCCTCTTTCTTACATCGTAAAATACGATTAAGGTAGGTTGACGTTAGGCTGGCGGCCGGTCGTAAAATACGTAGTAAAATCATGTGACAGCATGTTTATAACATGTTGTGCCGACCCCACTTAGAGTGGAATATGGGCAGGAAGATGATGAATATTAAATTATTCGTGTTATATACTGGTATTTCCAATTGAAAATTTTAAAGCTTTAGAATTCGAAAAATACTATTACTTCCTAGGTAACATAATAAAAAGTAACAATTCTTACGGCTACTTTTACGATCCACTCGTAACTTTCTCACTATTGTTGTCTGTTTTAATAATAATTTAAGACTATTTGTGCTGTTTTCGCCATAGAGTTATAATACATAGAGTATGAGAAGCATAGACAGTCCTGTGAATACGTGTTCAACAATTCCCTTCATCCAAAGAATAAAGTTACATATTCCATGTATAAGCATAGAACATGTAACTGTATTCTTCGGATGGGGTGAAATAATAAGATAGGGAAAATGAGAGACATACTTATCTATGTCTTAAGTAACGACATGTTACTATCCCACTGATGGGCATAGACCTCTTCACTTCGTTTTTGGAGAGAAGGATAAGAGCGTAAGACCTATCGCTATCGCATATTTGGAAAATGGGTGGAATAGTCCGGAATAGGAGCTGACCACCCCCGCCCTGCACCGACAGGCGTCCCCGAAATTAGATAGAAGACCTATCGCTGCTCCAATGCGGATTGGTAGGTTACACATATATCTAAAAATCTCTAGAGATATATAGGTTTATCGAGATGTTTCCCTTCAGCGAAAAGTGTGATAAATTGCAATTGTCAATTAGACACAAGATTTTTTTAGATAAGAAGTCATTAGTGCCTGCCCAGGGTTTTGAACTCATGACCTTCTAGAATCTAGAGAGTTGCACGGCCTCACCGCTGGGTTATCACAGCTTATAATATATCTTTGTATTATCTCACATAAAACAGAGACATAGCTAATTAATTTTTATTCTCCTAGGCCTAATTTGTATTCTCCTTTTTTTTCGATGGACAGATTTTAGGCTGACTCCCCTTTTCTAGTATGTATATGCTCTAATCTATGGTTTACTATAGTGTTAATCGGTTTATCCATTCAATGGCATTATGCATGTGCAAAAACATATTTAAATGTGCATTATCATTCCCCTGCCCTTATCCCACTCCAAGTGGGGTCGGCACAACATGTTATAAACATGCTGTCACATGATTTGGCTGCGTTTTTACGACCGGCCGCCTGCCTGATGTCAATTTGCCTCTGTCGTATTTTACGACACCTCGGTAAGAAAGAGAGTGGTCTATGCTAGTTAACCGGATAACACACGATGGGTCAACTTACCTTAGTCGCCTTTTACGACACCTCGGTAAGAAATGAATTTGGTACTATTCTATTCAGCCGGATACCAGACGACGTGTGCATTTATATATTTAAATGTGCATTGAAATTATTAATGACTAGAGAGTTTATAACCTTAATAAAAGATTAGTAATCAGGTTTAAACACTAAATGGTTTTTATTGAATGTTCGCACGATTGCATTTTCCCATTCGCCATCTTGTCGGCCATATTTGATTGTACGGTCACTTTCTCTTGAGCAAGTTTTGTGCAAGGGCTCATTGAGTTTATACCGCAAATAACGGTGAGAGTGAGAGAGATTTTGTCTCAATATAAATTCTCCTTACAAATACGTATTCGTACACAATATTGTAAGTTTTACGTACCGAATAAAAAATTTACAATATCTATGCTATGATTCGTAGGTTCGTGAATAAGCTTGATAATTGAAGACGTCGTTCTATTTTACCACTGGGTGGTATGGGGTTGTGTGTAACTTTGTATTTATTGTACTCTCTTTTGGTTGAGGACCTTCTTTCCATTCTAATTAAATCAAAATGATCTTTAATCAAGAAAGCTTTTGCAAGCACTTTTGAATCATTTATAGAATTAGGCGTTTCTTTGCGCAAACAAAACACAAAAGTGATAATAAAATTAATTTGCTTTAATCCGGAATAAAGTAAATATAAATATATGTGTATAATGCTTAATGTAGAGTGGACTACATAGCCGTTTTCATACCCGATATATGCAGGATTAAAATGTAAAAACGCACGCACAAACCTCCACCACCGCTACCACAATACATAAGCACTATACATGTTCACAAACTCAACAATCGTTTCGCCCAACCGAACCATAATCAGGAGATAGACAAAATCGCAAAGCAAATAATTGCATTAGGAATTTTGCATTTTTGAATCGTCAAATAGATTTATTGAAGCTACTATTGGTTCGGAATATTGCAAATTATTGGTTGGAAATTGCTGCCATGATATGAATTTATATATTTTTAAAATTGTGGTCATGTTTGTCGGAAGGCCACGACTAGTTTCCACACTATTGAAAAACCAGTTTCTGTCTGTAACAATGCCTAACAATTTAGTGTCCGTCCCAGCCAAGAATGTATCTTTACTTGCAATTATTAAAATAACAATCAAGCGCAAATCTTTAACAAATATAAAAAGGCATATTTTGCATCTTTATTAATAGAGGCATAACCCTAGATGTCACAAGTTGATAATAAATATAAACTTCTTTATAAAAAATAACTTACTAAAACCAGCCAGACGACGGGTATAAATATACAACTAAAATACACCCACGCGGACGCGGTGACTCACTGGGAAACCGAATCTACGCCCCCGCTCCCGACGACCTTCGCAGGTAAATATTTTTTATGTTAAGGAAACAAAACTGGCGGCCCACCTGTTGCTGGAACTACTATTTAGCTTTTTTTTAATCACGTCTATGATCAACCCTAGTTCAAAAGTTATTTACAAAAAGGTTGGTAAAAACTTAAATACGTTGAGCTGTCTTTGAAAATCTAGAATTTAGGTGTTGCTAACTGCTAGATCCTTTACTCGATGCACAGACGCCCTTAAATGAGTACCATATCAATGAATGGTCGTTTATCAAATCTGTACTAATATATAAAGCTGAAGAGCTGTTTGTTTGAACGCGCTAATTTCAGGAACTACTGAAAAATTATTTGAGTGTAAAATTTATCGAGGAAGGCTATATAACACGCTAAGCTGAATAGAAGAGGAGTAGCAATAAGAAATATTACGAAAACAGCAAAAGGTAAAGCTTTCCTTGCGTGCGCTAAATAAACGGTGAAAGTTATTGAAAGTTAAAAGATGTATTACAAAATTGTTACCCTCTAAAAGTACTAAATAAAAGTCCGCGTCAGCATATGTCTAGCTTTTAAGGTTAACCCACTAATTATTTTTATGGTAATTCAAAATACTATATTACGGCTTTAATCTTTCCACGCGAGCGGAGCCGCTGGTGATTGCTAGTAATTAATGTAAGTAGACATTATTTTGCGGTATTCCATAATCCCCACAATCTGACTGTTTCTATATAATCAATTTTTTAAAATCGACCTTAGGGATTTTTGTAACGTTGGTTTATATTAAAAGTTATTTCAAATCTTGAGGAAGGTTTTAGGTAATAGGACATTACAGTATTATGTAAATTGACTAAACGCCGGAAAACTTAGTTGACAAACTGATTTCCAGGCGGGTGAATCTATATGTATTATACTAGCAGACACAGCTAGTATAATATATATATATATATATATAGATAAAATTTTCACTCGAATGGCGTGAGAATAAGCAAAACTCGCGTTACATACGCGAGTTTTGCTTATTCATTAATGTTAATATTATTAAGTCTCCATAAAGCGAAAGACGTTCAAATAACTAGTAGCTAGGTAGGTATTTTGGGAACGTTCTCGCAAAGTCATAGTCAAGGTCGTCGCTCTTCAAAGGCCGTCTGCTGTCATACACCTATATACAAAAAGGACCGCTTTGACGATATCACGGGTTAGATTACATTTTAATATTAAAACGGTACATGTTATAAGGCAAATTATGAAGATGAAAAAAATAATTTCGCTCCTTTTTCTTAGGCTTTTGTTTCATGGTTACAGTGTTTTAGGAAATATTACGGTAAATCCTACCGAGAAAAACTACTCTAATACGGTTTAACGAACAATATTTTATAAAAAAAGTGGATTTTTCCATGACTTAATATTTTTATTAAGGCATTTCTTATTCTTTCATTACCTATTCAAAATATTTAACCAAATTTACTTTCAGATTAAATTTTCATGCATTTATTGTGTTTTAAATGCGATGATGATGAATGCATTATTTTAACTCAGTCTGTCTATAATGCTTTCACTGGTAATCTTCTGAAGCAACATTGATGAAATTTAGTTGTAATTCAAGCTTATTTACTAACACATAAGGTACAAAAATAGCTTGTTCCTTTGGGAATCGGATAAAACAATCATACATAATCAAGAAAATTTTAACATTATATTTACGAGTTGCGGGTATAGCTGTATAAGCTAAGTTTAATATTTTTAATTCATGCATCGATTTATTTCTTTCTGACTATTGAACTATAAATATACCAATGCAATGTTGTGGCCTTTGGGTCCAATGGTTGTCTGCGATCTTCTTTAAATTCTCTCTGTTCTTTGTGTTTTCGGTTTCACACCTAATTACATCAATGACCATAATTACACAGGTTTTCTTAAACTATCTAAATTTTTACTCACAAAAAATGTTTATGGTACCCAGCAACTTTCATACGGTTGGTTGGAAGTATATAAGTTATTCTTACATTATGAAATTCATCTCCAAGGAGAAATTGTGAAATTTCATAAATAAATTTTTAAACGACAATGTTGTTATACAAAAACTTAAGCTGTTGAAAATAATATCCAGAGTTATTTTGCCGGGTATGTAACATGTTTTGCGTTGTTTAGCGAAATTTCCTCCGCCGTTCGCTCGTATTGAATTGAAGCAAAATTAACTTATGTTGGAACAATAAGATTACCGCATACCCAGTCGGTTTTCGCTACCCTCAGGCTTTAATTAACCACAACTTAACAACAGTCCTCATTCCTGGTGGAGAAACTGAGATGGGAATCTCCCCATCTCAATCTTTTTTTAAATATTTCCATATATAACATATTAAGAGCATTTTAAATAAGTGCTTATTGTTTCAGACTGTTTCTCACTAAGTTATATTTTAATTATTGAACGGATGCAATAAAAAAAATACCACCACTTTTATAAATTTATCCATGCTAGTACGCTACAAACATCCGAAATCCATTCATTCCCTAGTTCACCATCACTCTTCTGCCCTTATCCCACTCTAAGTGGGGTCGTCACAACATGTTATAAACATGATTTGGCTGCGTTTTTACGACCGGCCGCCTGCCTTACGTCAACTTACCTTAGTCATATTTTACGACACCTCGGTAAGAAATGAGGTTGGTCTATTCTACTCAGCCGTATACCACACAGCGGGTCGACTTACCTTAGTCGTCTCTTACTACACCTCGGTAAGAAATGAGGGTGGTCTATTCTACTCAGCCGGACATGGCTATCATTCCCTTGTTCATTTAACCCGAAATAAGCCATCTAACATGTGTTACATTACAAATGTTGCAGAAAAACACATTTAATTGAAATTTTTAAATAAATCAAAATTGTAAATGTTTAAATAAAGCAAACAAGTTACACTTTATATCCATACCTTATCTATCTTCATGCCTTTCTAATTTTAAACATTCCGTCACCGCGATGCGCGAATTGCCGACATTCCTTCCATATAAAGCTTGCTTTTCCTTGCAGTAAAGTAACAGGGATCTCAGTGTTTCATAGGCGAAATTTGGTTCTCAGTCAAATTTACTAACATCTAGTTTCAACTATTATTACTTTGAGCCATAGCTAGTTAGTACTATCCGTTACCTATTATATTTCATCTTTGTAAATAAAAAAATATTAACCTGTCCAAAGAGATATTAAGCAAGTTTCACAACTGTGCTAATATATATAGTGTTGTAGAATATTTAATTGCATTGTCATATTTGATGTTTCGTGGAGCATGTAATTTAAATAATATTTATTGGTGTCCCCATTTAATGTGTATTTTAATTCCGCAACTTACCTTCTTCAGGTCCACATAAAGGAAACTATTTATATTCTTTTATCTGATCTTTGGTATGGACATAGTAAAAGGGTTTTAGTATCGAAATTAAGTCTACGCACACGAAGCTGAGGACAGCAACATGTAATTTTTATGTATGAAAATAAAAGAAGGATTAGTCTACAATTTAATTTTTTTTATAGTTTTCTGTTGATAATTTAGCTATCCACTCTTCGATGGGCTGATTTATTAAGCTACGGTTAAGAAACTCAAGGAATTTTATTCTCCAATAAATAAATAACAAATATACAAAGTTCAAGAAATCGTATTAATCAAAGTAGATAAATAACTTCTTTTGAAGCGTAAAACCATTTTGCAATATAAAAACGAGTTCAAATTACGAGACACGGTTATGTCAACATAAAATCAATTCCGGTTTTAATTAAAATAATACGAGTGCTGCTCTTGAATTTCCATCAGAATCAAATATTTTTCCCATTAATTCATATGAAAGATCATTACAATGCTAATTGGGATATTGAAATGTTTTAAATGAAAATTTGTGGCTGCCAAATTACAAAATGAACCGAATATTACGTTTACAATTGGTTACAATTTTCTCTTACTCTGATGCATTGTAGTGCAGAGAATGGTGCAAAAAAACTAAGGACTACATACGTGTATACGTGTATATGCGATTTCGTGTACAAGAAACTAAAATTATTATTCCCCATTAAAAAATTAGTAATATTATATATAATTTTAATTAAATAACTCTAGCTGCGCCTGCGGCTCCCCGCGTGTATTTAATTTAAATTTTGAACATAAAAGTAGTTCTTGTAAGTTAACCATAAGTGATAGAGACGCGGATTTTTTTGTAGATCTTCAATTTCTAGTACATTACTTTAGTGTATCTCTGTTTACGCGACGTACGCGATTAAAGGCGGTTATGAAAAAAAATATTTTATAACCGCGCGTTGTCTTCTATATAATTTACAAAAAACCGTAATGTACTATTAATCTAAACTTTTCGAAAGAATTGCGCTACTTTTAGTAAAAACCGTACAAAAATCCATTCAGTACATTTTGTGAAAATCGATCACATACAGACAGATAGATTTTAGGGGCTTCGTTCAATAAGTACAAATACAAACCTCCTCCTTGCGTCGATCTCCTCAATGCTGAGGGTCGTAACCCCTTACACGGATTAATTTGTCACGGACAATGTTGCGCCAACGGTTTCGGTTGCTCGCAACGTGGATGGCTTCATGCATCTGGCTGTCGAGAGTGGTGCGGATTTGATCCGTCCAGCGCATTGGACTTCGCCCTCGTGGTCTCTTCTCCTGGACCTTGCCTGTGATGACTATCTTCTCAGGATTATCACCGCTCTTCCGGGCAATATGACCGAAGTACTCAAGAACTCCTTGAAGATAGTCGAGAGCCTAGTTGTGATCTTGAATTCCTTGAGTATCGATATATTAGATCTTTTAGCCGTCCAGGGGATGCGCAACATTCGCCTCCAGCACCACATTTCGAACGCGTCGATACGTTTGCGGTCATTTGCTAAGAGCGTCCATGTTTCGGCCCCGTAAAGAAATATGGAAAATACCAATGTCCTGACTAGTTTCTGTTTGGTATCTTTTCTAATGTTTCTGTCCTTCCATATTCCTTTCAGTTGGCCCATGGCGCCTTTGGCCATTCTGATCCTGCGTCGGATTTCCATATCACATGAGCAAACCCCCACATAATGGATGTACAAATACAAACATACCAATTGAATTTATCTCAAATTTATACGCACTTGTGTTCTAAGGAGATGTTTTATGTATTGAATGCAATAAAGTTATTAAAAAAAATTACTCAATATAAACCCAGGGGTTGAAGAAGAATCGTGAATATGAAGAAAATTATCTTGTATAGATAGTCTAATTTCATTTGCTCTTTCTGTTCTAAGTAATTGTGGACCAAAACACACAAAACTCTCTAAAGCTTAAATCTGCGAAAAAGAAAACTTCACAAAGACAAAAACGAGCTAAAAGCTCGCATATCCTGATCACGCTACCAGTCATAATGAAGCCATGCGCTTTTACTATGTGGTGATTTTTTGAACATCGGGCACGATAACGACACGACTAATATCTTGATCTAGTATAGAGTGTGGTTTGTGTGATTATGCGGAATATCTACTTGTGCGAGTTAACGAGTTAAATATATTTGGTATTTTAGATTAATTTAATATTTTAGTCTTAGTTACACCGCAATATATAGTAGTTTTACTAATTTCTTACTTTAGTCGACGTTAATTGTAGTTAATTCTGAATACTAAGGCAAATTGAATTCAGATCTATAGAGATAAAAGGATGAATGTGTATATTATAATGTCTTGAAGTGTAAAGTTGTTTTGTGTTTTAAAGAGCATAAAAAGCTTTTAGTGCTTTATGACGCTCACACAGTAATTTGATGTGTTGCTATTTATTTTAATTACCTTACATGAAGGCAATTGCTTATGAGATTTTTAAGGAAAGTTTAATATAGGATGTTTTTTGGAGTTAGTAATTATTATAATAATCATTAAAATTATTATCTTTTTATATGTGGCACCAGAAAGATAATGTAGTTTATATGTTTTCATTGATTTAAACCAGACTATGCTGATAATGAAAGGTTTGTGATTTTAGGTATGCTTGTTAGAAACGCATATTCGTTATTTTAATTCCGAATTTAGTTACTGAAGGAAAAACGGGAATTTAGTTTTAATATATCATACTATATACTATGCATATACATACTATATAGTATATAACAGACAGTTAAAAAATGTACATCGTTTTGTTTTAATAACCGTATCTAAATTACCCTTTGTTTATTGCAGTGTAAGTTAATAAGTAATAATAATTTCTTTTGTCCTTTTCAGGTAACGTGTTTTATAGAATAACCCAAACTAAGATTTCGAAGGTAAATGCAGTTAGTAAGAAACATTATTCTAGTTTTAGTATAACGCATAAACTAATTAAGTCTTTGATAGATGTTGTATATAGCGTATGCAACTTATAACCTTCTCGAACACTCTGTTGTACTTCCATCTCGCAAAACATATTTGCTTTTGTTGAATATCTAATGTTATAAGGAATATATTTAATATAGGAATATTTATATATATAGTTGTAATTGATTTAGGAATATATTTTTAAACGTAAAATTTTTCTAATACATATTAAATAAGCTATCCAATCTTTTTGATACAGATTATAAAATCCTTTACCAAACTGGGCATATTTATATGTGAGTTTTAACTCACATATTACTTTCTCATTATACAATAAAATCATTTACCAGTTTAAGTGTTCTCTGTCACCCATAACACATTTACAAAGTTACTTACTTTTAACGGATGACCGTGTGTGTGTAACTGTCCTGTGTATTTATTTATAAATAGCTCCTGCCTTTGACTATATCTGCATAAATTTTAGTAACGACATAAAAGACACGTCAGCCCTTCAACTATCTCCAAATTAAGATCACATCTATTCATTAATGTAAAACTGGTTATATTATTATAAATGTCGTATGAAACTAATGTAAAATCGTATCGTATATTTGGCATAATATCGCATCGTGTTGTATAAAAGTATGTCATATCTGAAAGAGTGGAAAGCTTTTAGCACGGAACTGTGGCGGTTGGTAGTCATCACAACTTTGGTTTACCTTCTCTGGGTTGAACGATGTGTTATGTTGAAATTAAAAAAGTATGAATTAATTAAAAAAGGGAAAAATTAGCAGACTATTATCAATATCGTCATAGGTTCAGAAGGTAATTTGAAAATAGGTTGTATTCTAGTATTGAGGAATGAGAGGACATACTTTTTTTTAATACATAAATAAAAATCTTTAAAATTGAAAGGAGTCAAACACAAGATAAAAAAGGTTGTTTTATCCCTGTTTACGGGCACTTAAAAAAATGCTAAAATTTACATTGAATAGAAAAGATCATTTTTGATTTCAGTAATAAAGTCATGGTGGCATTTGGGGAAGAGAGTCTAGAAATGTGGAAATACCTAGGATTGAGCCCCACCTGTCCCAATTATTTTTTTCGTATTTCATTTTTTTATTCATCAAGTTTCTTATTTAAATTTTATCTGAATATTTTTTAACCAACGGCACCTTAATGCAATGATTTTGTAACAATGGCACTACGAAAATAATCATGTCGCGTCATGGATCTTATTTGGCGTTGCAGTGCATTGAGCTGTTGAACGATCATTTTGCGCACTAAATCGATTTATTGATTTTATAACGAAATATTGTTAATGCATGCCCGTGACTTTGCTTCATTTGCTTGACTTTCGCGTCGTATACGAATATCTAATAAGTATTTACATAACACGAAAAACAGGAAAGCCTTAATGCGATTCCTCGTTATCTTAAAATTAATCGGAATTTATTCAAAACCAGATTTGATATTGACAAATAAAATAATTAACGAAACTGGATTTCGAACTCGTGATTAGTTGAGAATAGGTAATATGTAGGAGTTTATATTTTTAATATACGGCAGTTTTAAGAGTAAATATGAAAATAGAGAATTAATTATCTTTAAACAAATTCTGATCTATTAAAAGCGGGAAGTTTCAGTGAAATTGTCTGTGATTTTTATAAGCGTTACTGTGGTCAAATACACGTTTACGTAAAAATTTAAATAAAGAATGATGAGAGTAACGATAAAATAGTTGAAAAATTGCGTTTAATACATTTGTAATCTGTGTATTTCACCATTGATTATACAAGGAGGTAAGATACTTAAATGTTATCTGCCACAAAATGGAGAAAACAATTCGTTTAGAAACGGTATAATATATATATTACTTTGTGGCACTTACTTTGTTTTTTATATTCTTATCCATAAAATACATTTGTTGTGAATCATACATACGACGTGTGAAGCGTAAATAATTGAATTGAACAAAGGGCTTATCAACACTCGTTTGTGAATATTTTAAAATGATTTGCATATAGTAGTTAAGGAGAATAACGAGATTTGGATAGGACTTTTGTGACTGAATTCTGGGAGCCAAGGTTTGAATATTAATCGAATATTAAAATAAAATACTTTCAAAGCTTGATCACCGCCAATTATCGCTTAGGGTTTATAATATTAACTAATATGATACGAAAGTATCCCTTTCACCAAAGTGACTTTACAAAAACTAATTTAAATTTCTTATAATGACATGACTTTTTACAAAACTTATATTTGCATTAAGTTTATGAAGAGAATCATATTCAGTTTTTTTTTATATTACCCATCGATATTTCGTGTACGTTGATGTCGAGGCATAATTCTAGCTTCTAGCATTTTCTAGATTTCTGCTTCTAGATGGCAATTTAAATAAATTTTATACCATTGTTAAAAAGACGATCAATTTCATTCTAGTCTTACATTGTAATGTCAGTCTTCATTGTAGTCCTAAACAAAATGTAACTTATAATAAATAGATTTATAATGTTATATCTGTTTATACACGACTCCGTACAAAAATGATAAATCGCCTAACCACCCCAATTTTTCATTCTTATCACAAATTACAGCTGAAGGTTTAAAAAGTATCAGATTCGGCTATTTATGAACCAAAATTTATCTCTTTAATAAATTATCACACACCTTTGTATATAATTTCGTATGGCGTAGAAATTTTTTGAAGAGATCAATGTCCAGCTGTTGACGTCCGTAGACTGAGAAAGAATAAGTTCCATGTCTTCCGGACGTTCTGGGACCAGAAGTAGTGTGTTCATTGAAACAGTATTTGCATTATACTAATTTAAGAATATGGTAGGACAGTTTATGTTAAAACTGTTGCCATGGCATTAAGGTTCTCATTACTTCTATAAAGAAATTACCTGCCTAAGAGATTATCTTTAAAAATACCTGGGAGTTCATAAGGGGAAGGAATCAAATTCAAAGGTGTTTGCGAGAACTATAAAGGCAGAAACAAGTAATTAAAAATGCAGCATACCTTTTGCCATTCTTCCACCTATGTTCAGGTTTCCTTTGACGCATGGACACTGGTCTTGGAAAAGAGCCCAAGAAAAGAGTCAAAACTTGTTATCTTTTGATGGCGCCTTTCTAGTACAATTAGAAAATATCGCATTCATATCTCGATTTTTCAGTATAATCGATTATTTATTAGGTATAGTCAAAGATAATGTAAGTGAAATAATTCTCTGTTGCTCCAGTCGGGACATTTTACGTGATCAGTAATACCATTAATTGCGTTGCTCGCTGAATTCTATTGTTATTAGGTATTTGGGCTACGACTTCGTTTGGTAACCGTGAGGTCGCGTAAAATATGAGGTTATTTGTGACAATAATCAAGCTACTTAAACCACAAAAGTTTTTTAATGCCCTCATATTGTTCAAGTCACGTTCTTTTGCATAAGCGTCGCATTTCTAAAATTGACCGCCACAGTCTCTTGCAGAATCACAATTGTTAGAAATATAATAGTTTGTATGTGGGTTACGAAGAAGCTCCAAGTTTGAGTGGTTTTTGTAGAGGTATTTTAAAGTTCAGTTAAATTTTAAATAGTTTGTCTAATATTAACAAGTAAAAATCTAGAAATTGATATGATATTATAGCGACAACCGATTTCGAATAAAGATTATAGATAAATCATCTACTATTTATGGTTCATTGATAAATCCATATTTTATAAATACGAAACTTTGTAGAATCGAATACAAAGGTAGATCGCTGGGATTTTTTCTGGTTATACTTAAGAGACTGGTGCTTTTTGATTGATATTGAAGTCCTCTCAGACAAAATCGCAGGTGAAAGCTAGTTATGTATAATTATCCCGTTTATTGTTGACCCTTGCTATGCCATTTTTCTTGGATTCCGAATTACCATCGGAAGATAATGAAAACACATTGTTAATTCTCAATGGCGAAATTGGACATATGCCAACCGTAAAATCGCTTTAACCTATCTTTTTATAGCATTCCCAATATCACCAGCTTAATCCATTGCCGACAATATAGCGAAAAACCTGATAATAAGCTTCCACAGTAAACTCATATAAGCCTGCCGAGAAATCTAGAAGCCCTTGTTAAGTTGATACACATGAATCACATATTGTAAATAAATAATATAATATAGAGCGTAAAATAAAATGTGAATAGCATAAAAATCGTTTTTAAAAGCTTTTATTTAACTTGTATGTACGTTTGTGGTGAAGGTTGCAAGAAAATTTCTTTAAATTTAAAATTAATTTCTATAAATTTCTTGCAAGTTAAATTTGACCCATTTCCCGGTGTCCGAATGGGCTGAAATTTTACATATTGATCCAGTCCCAATGACAATCCATGTTTATGATAAACACGGCCTGATGCTGCTGCCAGGATTGGCTCCACACTAAGGAACTGCTCAACGGATTACGGTAGGGGGATATGATATTTTGTTAGAAGCTATTTGAATTAACTTATTTTACAGAAATGTAAGGACAATTATTAGCCCGAATATTTTTATTCATACGCATTACATCACAAACAATCAAGTGAAATATTGATCAACATCTAACGTTATATTAGAAAAAAACGTTGTTATATGTAACCGTTACTTGGTACCCCCTATTTCATGGTCGGCCTCCCTTTCAACCTGACTTCCGGTACAGGTGGTATAATTATGCGTATAATATTCATCAAAATTGTGCGTACAGGTTTCGGATATCAAACTCAAAGTATGCTTTATATAGTAGACTCACAATTTATTTTGTTTCGTCAGAGATCTTTTGATAAATCTACCGCTGATGCACGTTGCTGGTGCTCTTTTGGGGCCATATAAATGGGGTTACGTAAATAGCAGTCACGATTTGACCTAAACACCTTTTCAGTATTATTACTACAACGAGACACATCAGAGACATTTAGTCGTATTGAACAGAAGAAGCCCTTTCAAACTGTGGACAACGGTTGAATATGTTAGAATTAATTTTAATAAATATTGATGAGGATGCGTAAAGCGGACTTGCAGCGATCTTAAGTTGAGGATTTTTTCTTGACCGGCCGGCCAAGACTACCTTGGAGGCAGAAGCTTCGCTTAACAAGTCACAAGAAAATTTTGGTTCCGTGATGTTACTTAACCAATAGTTCATTGTTATAGGGTTTTATTGTACTTATACATTTTTTATTACTTTTAATAAAATTCTTTTAATTTTTATAAATAAAAGAAAAAATAATATCCAAACGTTAAGAAGGAGAGAGCTTAACTGGTTATTGCTTATTTAGGATTCCTCAAATTTAAAGTCTGGTTTAAGTAAAAATATTCAAGGGATTTCATGAATAATTTCAAACCCAATTTTTATTGGTAAAATTTTTAGTAAATTTTAAGAGTCTATTTTGGGCAGAAATAATTAATTTTTAAATTTAAACTATCGTGAGTAGTGTTCATACTTAATGTATAAAAACCGGGTATACCTACGTTATCGGAGCGGGATTTTCCCGCCGCGATAACTTCGTGTAAAGAGCTCATGAATAAATGCCTCGGATGGGTTCGAAACAAGTTGAGCTAATCCGATAAAATTAGACGTGAGTGTAGCCGGTTTCTATACTAGAAATAAACAAGGTATGTCATGAAACATCTCAAATCCAAAGGATGTTTTTTTTATAAAATTTATTTTATATTATGGATTGCTTTGTTATGCGTGTGCTAAATTAGCTACATTAGTACATCATAATAATTCTTTATGATATGACAAAAAAACAATTGCTATTACAAGCGGAAACGTCGACGATTGCTGTAACGGTCATAGCTTCCCGTGTCGCGCTCTGATGGCAGTCTGAATTCAAATTGACTGATTTTTCTAACAATTTGCCGTTGTCACGTTTGACCGAGTGAAACATTAATTAATTTATCTTTGAAACTTTACGACATTTCATTGGCCAGTCAAAGTAAGTTGCTACTGTTAAGCAAATACCTCTTTTCTCTTAATTACAACACTAGGAGTAATGTATAGTTGCAATAGATAGTATGGGCTTACAATTTATTTACTGTTATGCGCCTTGGTCAGTTATCTTTTGTACCATGTACTTCTAAGTTGCGAAAATTAAGGAATTTTAAAGGAATTTTGCCAAAAGTAATTATATTTCTCTTGTTTGGCAACTGTGCTTTATCTTTAACATTTAAATGAGTTAATCTTATATGTATATAGAATATGAATTTCGGAAACGGGTCCACCGATTTTCACGAAACTTAGTATGTAGATTTTTTGAGGTTTCATTAAAAAATATCGTTTTATCCTTGTTTTCGGGCACTGAATAACTGTTAAAATATAAATAGAATGTAAAGTTTAATTTTGCTGTCATTTTTAAAGTTGTTATTGCTCATTTGGTGTGGACTAAAGAAGTGGAAATACCCAGTATTAAGTCTCAGATATCATCAGCCTTTTCTTCTTTTTTATTATAATTTTTTATCTCAATGAAATTACCAAGCAAGGTTCGGTCATCAAGTACTAAGATTAAAACTCAATTAAATTTCTTTATATAACTTTATGTTTTCACTAGCCGATAGATTTAGAAAAGTTGTTATAAAGTAAGAAGTGGATTTAGAAGCGCAACAAGTCAACGATAAAAATAATAATACCTACATGAAAAGCACTTCGCTTAACCCGTTTTATATCATGGATATATATTTAAAGACCATGTAATATTATGCTGCCATGATATTTTTATTTAAATATACGATGACTAAATTATAGAAAGTTATAAATACCTATTCATTACACATTCAAGTTCATCGTCTTTACATAACTTTCGCATGATACCATACTTAGATACAAATTATATTCACGAAGCTTGTTCTACAACTTGATTTAAAAACACGAATTAAAAACTAGTTTCGTTTACTTTTATAACTATGTTTATTGGATTTTCAAATGGAATCAGTTTAACTTATTCATTGATTAAGGGGACAATATTACACCAGGTTTCCTTTCGATTGATGTACCAATGAGACCATTACTGATATTCGATTTATATTATATTAAACGAAAATAACGCATATAAGATATCAATTTTGTAAAGCTGTGGTATCCGGCTGTGTGGAATAGACGAACCTCATTTTTTATCGAGATGTTGTTAAAGGCGACTAAGGTAAGAGGAGCTCGGAGTAAAATACGAAGCCAGGCATTTTTATAACATGTCGTGCCGACCCCATTTAGGGTGGGATAAGGGCAGGAGGATGATGAAGATATCGAATTATTTTAAAAACTCAAAGAAGCGAAAACAAAAAATATGTAAAATTTCTAAACAAGTTTGATAATTAACGAATATAACAGACAATTTTTGTGATAAATTTATACACGTCGCCGTCTACGCAATTAAAATGTCCTTGTCAATTAAATAAAATGACTGACGAATATGAAAACTGGACTGTCTATTAACACTTAGCTAAAGCTAAAAATCAATGATTTTTTAATGAAAACAAGGTCGTTGGAAAAATTATGTTAGGTTCGAAAAACATTATCGCTTAAATTAAAATAAATAATGCATATACTAATATTGTAGATTCAAAAGTCTGTCTGTCTAACTGTCGGTTAAGTTTTTAAAGCTAATCCTTACTAATATGCGTACCTGTAATTTAGAAACATGTAATAAAGATGATATATTGAATGTTTAAATTAGTTTGTAACGTATGATTTCTAGTTGGTAATTAGAAAGAAAATAAATTGTTGCTAAATATTTTTGTCTTCAGGGATCCAACATGTTTACAAAAAAGAGGGAGTGGTTGACAGCTGACGGTTGTCACTTCCAAATGACTCATTAGCACAGGCTTTGCACGTAAAATGTACATGTTTACTTATGAATTTGATATATTTAACAATCCTATAACAACAATTTAATTGGAATTTTAATACCCGATAGTATCCAATTGTTAAATATTTAAAATGAATATCTATATATACCCTTCTGCCGAAAATAATAGATTCAGAAGTTTTAAGGAATTACATATCAGGTAATAAATGAATTTTAATCTATGATAATATTCCTCCAATTGTTAAATATTTTAATTGAATATGTATATATACCTTTCTACCGAAAACAACAGATCCAGAAATTTTAAGGAATTACAATGGTAAAATTAATAATCTCCTAAAAAAAATTTGCGCTGAAAATTAAGCTCTAAGCGTTTCTACATGAAATGGGAGCAATTTTCAAATTTGTTCGTTGGGATTCTGACTATTCTATAAAAAAAATATTTTCGTACAATATAAAAATTCAATGTCCAAAAAATATTATACTTTAAGTTTATCGTTCATCCGAGATGATAAGTCGAGGAAGATAAGTAGTCGTACAATAAATCTTAGATTATGGTCATACTTAGGTATGTATAAAAGTAAAATTAGGTATGTATAGTGGTAAATCTATTACCTTTCACTAACACGAATATGATTGATGGACGTGCATGTCTTTTGTTGTTTAGAAAGTTGTACACTGTATAATCTATGGATAATTGCAAGGTGCACGTTCATGGGAAAATTATGTTTAAAAACTTGTTCCGTATGTACGCTGGTAAATTTGACGCTTTTTACTTTTGCGGTGACAGGTGCATGTTATTAAAAATTTTCACTTTTTACGCGCGTTTGTAATTACATAGCCATTTTGAAATAATTAAACAGTAAAAAGAAAATATTTATATAATTGATAACTGGTTTACACCATCTATTTGGTTTGTGATATAGGCGCAAACGGTAAAAGTTTAAACGTAAGATAGCAATTGCCAAAATTGACAAAACAGTAAGTAAGGTTTTGGTTAAGGATCGTCGATACTATACTTTGAATCGATGATATAATTGATCTTTGAAGAGGATAAGTAACCGATCGCTTAACGATCAATTCAAAGTTTGCTAGAATACATAGACTAATAAAGTCACATTTCCTATGCTTATTCATGGGACATGTGTCTTTATTTTTCGGATAGGGCGACATTTATTTTTATTACATCGACATTATTACTACCACCTCGCATGATTAAAGATTAAAGTAATGAGAGAAATAGTAGGATAGGCAAATATTATTTCTGCTTTTAAAAAAGTGTGTTCTAGGGTTCTAAATAACTCTTTCCTTTCTGCTATACAACAGAACAGAATGAATTTATATACGAACACGATATTTACAATTAAGGATGTTAAGGACATCTTAAGGGATCCTGTATAATAAAAGAATTTTTAGGTTATTTATCACTCAAAACTCATGTCACTAGAAAGAAAAACTTCATAGCTCTTAGTATCTGTCCAAACGTTTTGAAATAAAATCCTTAAACCTCAGTAAAGTGTGAATGAATTTACAAATGTGATTTTTGTTCTTATTCACTGAATCTTAATTAATACTAATTGATTTAATCACAAGTAAAATTAAACCACGTCGTGATTAAGGTATAACCGCAAAGTTTTAAGTGTGTATAGAAATGTCTTACGGACGTAGAGAAAGCTGTGTACCTACTCGACCCGTAGTGTTGTGTTTTGTCACTTTTATCGACATTTGAATTTAGTCGTAATCGATAATTTAATAAATAAGTACAATATGATGGAGCATGGAACAGCTTATTTTTGAAGCATCCTAATCAATATAAAAATTATACGTCTGTTAATTATTCAATATATAACTTTTCATGAATAAAAAATAATTTTGTTATGCTCGATTTGTTATGCTTATGCTCGAATCATAGTGAGTCAGTCTTATATACAGGAGTAGCACACAATTTATTATAATGTTTATACCGTTATTTATATCGGTATCGATATTTTCGCACGAAATCGCATAACTATTCGATAGTGGTCGTATCGTTTCCCACGACATGACGGCAGTAGATTATGAAGTAATTGATAGTAATTTCAAAGCTAATGAAAGACTTGGTTTTGCATAAGTTTTGCAGGATTTCCTTGAAAAGTATAATATAACTCAGTGTTTTTACTGGCTTTTTATTGAAGTTATTGTATAATACAATTTTAAGCAAAGCTTGCTAGATTTTTTTTTAAAAACATACCTTATTTATTTTCTCGTGATTAGACAAATTTAATTTATTTACACTTTAGATCCATCTCTTGATTAAAACACAATAATGATTATGATACTTTATAATTTTCTTTACCTGCTATTTTTGAATAGCCAAGATTTTTATCAAATTCAAAAAAATATATATAATCATTTATCATTTAAGAGCAACATTTACAAAGTTCTTTTGTCTGTTGACATTGTTTAAATGTTATTGAAATTTGTATTTATACAGCAATGATAATATTAAAAGTGCGACTTATACCGTGAGTACATACCCTTTTTTTATATAGAAGTTAACTTGATAAGAAAATATCGATATTCATCATAAGCACGTCACTAAAAAAGTTAGTCAATTTAAAGTTAATAATAAATGAGGCGGTAACAAGCACGCCCATCACAGTGTTATTAAAATTTATACACGTTTTAAAAATAATACTACTATGTATATTATATTAGGAGTACATAGCTCGCGATTTTGAAATTAGCAGGAAAACATTAAAATACTTAATACCTGTCTTCATTTACAAATATAACAGCCTTTATAGCATAACAACAAAACTGACCGTTTTCCAGGTCGACTTAGAAATAATTTTAATTAAAATCGTCATACAAGCCTTTAGGCTTTTCGTTCCCATACGTTTGGTCGCCGTGAAAAGTACGTTAAATATGACGTGCGTAGGTAGACACTGTCGTCTGCGTTGTGTGGAAGTATGTTCTACCTGAACATACTACTTATAAGTAGTACGTATAAGTTGCCGGCGCCCTGCCTCAGTAGGGCCGTGTGTAGCTGTGTGTGTAGTCTACTGCTTTGCGGATATGGTAGTAACTAATAATAGGGGAAAGTGACCAAATATGGAATACCATTATGTTTTTATGCACAATTTGCATAAACGTTATAGATAAAAATCTTTTTTCAAGTAATTATTAACAATAGCTAATGCCTGAATATCCATTTGGTAACTTTCGTCTAGCTAAATCGGAATCTGATATGTAAATACGTTCGCATTTGATTGAAGCATTGTGACAGCAGTAATAAACTAGCTACAGAATAGGAGGTATCATTCTATCTGGCGACAAGAATCGGATGAATAAACGGCAATAAAATTTTAAATTCTCTTTCTCTTTTTTAAATTATCTTTATAACACTAGTGTTACCAGCGACTTCGTTCAACTTAAAGGGTACATAACCCTCGATAAAACATGTTAGATAATTTAAACAGTTTTTCTCCTTTTCTATAACCGATACCGGATTTTCTTATTCTATATTAACCCGGTAAATAAGATTTAATGATGCAAAATTTCATGAATACCGTTTTAGCAAAGTAGGCGTGAAAGTGTAACATACAAACAGAGTTTCGCATTTATAATATTAGTATGGATTTGTATTCGAAATTTGTATAGACTTTCAGTAACAAGACATTGCAAAAGCCAGTTCGGTGGCATGTATTTTTGTATTCCTTTGTTAAGCTTACCACACTGGTTTCTCCTTATCGTAAATACAATCAGTACCAACCTTAACCCCGTACATTTTTCCGTAATTCTTACCTACATACTTATACTTTTTTGACAGAAAATGTTTTTTATCATAACAAGTGCTAATAATTTACTTAATAAACGTCTTGTTTAATCCATTAATAAACTGGGCCACAGACAAACGTCGCGTGATTATATCGCGTGTGTAATAATCGTAATTACGGCCGTCTGTCTGTACGAAATTGTATCAAATGTTTGGTCTGATCATGAATGTTAACCGACGATGAATAGGAATGATGGAAATATTTAAGTTGCAAATTTAAAATGACTTTGTTAGAGTAGGAAGTACCTACCGTGTGGTATCCGGCTGAGTAGGATAAACCACCCTCATTTCTTACGAGGTGTCGTTAAAGGGGACTAAGGTAAGTGGACCCGTTGTGTTATATCAGGCTTAGTAGAATAGACCACCCTCATTTCTTACGAGGTGTCGTTAAAGGCGACTAAAGTAAGTTGATTCGCTGTGGGGTTAGTAGAATAGACAACCCTCATCTCTTACCGAGGTGTCGCAAAAAGTTACTGAGGTAAGTTGACGTCATGCAGGCGGCCGGTCGTGAAATAACTAGCCAAATCATACAACTTTTCTATAATATGTTGTGTCAAACCCCCTTAGAGTGGGATATGGTCATGAGAATAATGATGATGTTAGAGTAGGAAGTACCGCTGATATGTATTTTAACGTAAAAATGCAAGTTTTAGTATTATTATTTGATATATTTTTCTTTCATTCATGAAAATAAAATAAGAGAACTAAGTCATTTTGCACGCAGCACGTAAAAACTAACGGAGAGGGAATACTTCAATGAATTCTTCCTAAATTTATTCCTTAACCGTTACTAATACCGATACTTAACCGTGATATATAAAAAACTGGTGATATCTGTATTATGAAAAGTTATCAAAGTGTAAAGAATCAACAATATTTACAAGCACTTGCCATGGATAAGTGGGGTATAGTATGTGTACTAGAAAGGAATTTCGGGAAAATTCAGACTGAGCCTTCAGTCGTGGTTAGCCCTGAAAAAATCTAAAACAGTTTTATACATGACCCTCACGATCAAATCATGATCGCAAACACGAACGTCAATACATACACGCGAAACGAAAACGAGGTACTAGTGACGTCATTCGGTCGTGGCTTTCAGCACGCTCCCAGTGTCGTGATATTAAGCCGCAGTTCCGCCGCAAAATAGACCACCCTCAATACTCCTATTGAGGATGTATAACGGTGTACAATGTGTATAACGGCACCCTGTCCCCGCCACCAGCAGCATGTTGGAGTACAGAGGTTGTTTTAGTACGTAAGAGTCCGACATATCCGTCGGGCGGCGGAACCCATAAGGGGTTTATTTCCTGAAAAAAAAGTCGAATCAACCAGATACCACACGAATTACCAACGTTGAGTAGAATATACCAGCCTCATTCCTTACCGAGGTGTCGTAAAATACGTAGCCAAATCATATGACAACATGTTTATAACATGTTGTGCCAACTCCACTTTGAGTAGGATAAGGGTAGGAAGTAGATGATGAGAACGACGCTGAATAATATTCATATGTATATATCACAACCGAAACAATCACATTATCAGTCTATTTCTATCGTCACATCCAGGCCTCTTACTATCTCTGTATAAAGCATCTTATCTATCCGTTGCTCCGTATGAACGTGAGAAAAGATAAAAAAAAAAAAGAAACAGACACACTCGTTCATTTATAATATCACTATTTCTAATTCTCATACACGAGTATGAAAAGTATAAAACTTTTAACAATTACCGGGTAACAAAACGATTAATAATTACATTATAATAGGTCGGATAGTACGTGCAATTTAATTTCGATGACAATTAGTCCATAAATAATTACATATGCTAATTAAGTTTCAATTTCCATATCCATTGATTGTAGGGGAGGTATACGTGATTTTAAATTAATAAATTTACATTACATACATTTTCTTTTTTTTTTCAGTTTACTCTTTACAATCCACAGGTGTCAGATTTTGTGAATATTAGAAAAATAATAAAAAAATGATAAGATAAGATTTTTTTTCTGTTATCTGCCGTTACAAAAATCTATGAAACGCTATGAAAACTTAATATATAATTCCCCCAGTCAAGCAGAAAGACGAGTTTCAATATATCGCTCCATAAAAATATTCAAATTCAAATAATTGTTTATTCAAAAAATCTCGAACAAGCATTTTTCAAGCTTCAACTCTACGGTGGTTCGAAAAATTGCTCCTACCGATAAAAACCAGCAAGAAACTGCGGATACTCTTTTCAAAATAAGTAAAGTAAAGTAACGACCTGTTACTATTCCACTGCTGGAAAAGCCGTCTCCGTTTTTGGGGAAAAGGATTGTAGGCTAAGACCAACCACGCTGCTCCAATGAGGATTGCTAGGTTACACATATCCCAAGAATTCTCTAGAGATGTGCAGGTTTCTTCACGATGATTTGCTTTGCTTTACCGATATATTGCAATTATCATTTAGGCACATCACTACACAGAAATACCTAATCGTTTCTACCCGAGGTTTGATCCCGTGACCACCCGAAAGAATCCCACGGTCACACCAGAGGGCTATCACAGCTTGAAAATAAGTATACTTTTTTAAAATTCGTCATTTCGATCCCATCCAATATAGCTGAGAGTTTATAGATCGAAGGAAAGAATGATCGGAAAAAATGTTTTTTTGAGAATGTAAACAGAATTCAAAATAACCACAATAGCCGGCTTCGTTCTATTTGTAGATAAAAGTAGATCTGTTTATTACTTTTTATCTAACAAAATGCCATACGATAAGCGTTTTCACGTAAAAATCAAATATTCATAGAATCGCGATTAAACATGAAAACCATATACGGTCGTGTAAAGGAACATGGTTGCTATTTCTTTACAGATAGATTTTGCAATAGCTTGCACTTAGTAACCTCTCACTATCAGGATTTAAATTCATATTTTCAATCTATTTGTTACAAAAATTGGGTTGGAAACGGCTTTAACTTGCAAAATACGAGTCAATTTTCTGCATTTTTATGGCATGGGGTAATAAAAATGCTTTTGGTTTTATATACACTTTATTCTTAATGCGTGGTATATATGTTATATATGTATAAATGATATCCTCATCCTTCTACCCTTCTCCCAATCTAAATGGGGTCGGCACAACATGTTCTAAACATGTTGTCACATTCAGCTATGTATTTTAAGACCGGTCGCCTGCCTGACATCAACTTACTTTTGTTGTCTATTATGACACCTCAGTTAGAAAGAGGGTGGTTCATTCTACTCAGCCGGATACCACACGGCGGTTCCTCTTACCTTAGTCGCCTTTTACGACACCTCGGTAAAGAATGAGGGTAGTTTATTCTACTCAGCCGGTCATCTATGTTCCTGATAATACGAGTAGATCGTTTAATTATAAGTAGGTACATCGTAACTTCGTTGCTCCGCTTCGTCGGTCATTTGCTTAATCGTTTGCTTGGCTGGTCATTGGATGAGCACACTTTCAATGCACATAGGCAGGTAATATTTGATGAGCTGCGAAACAAAATCTGATGTCTACGAAATAAAATTTTACAGGTCAATTCAAGGAACTATAAACTACTGCGCATGAAAACCTGTAACGGCATTTTTTTCCTATTTAGAGTCGCTTTTGGTTAAAAATATTAACATAGATGCATATAATGTATATACGACAACATCAATTAAAAACATCTTGAAAAAAAAACACTTCTTAACAAGTACCTTTGAATAGTGGACTTCATATTGTTCCTAGTGAAAATAACCAGAGGTAAGTGCGGCGGTTCTTTTCGAAAAAAGTTTTTATTGTTTAACATATATCGTTTTCTCTATTTTGTGCAACATGCGAAAGTATTTAAAATCCACGCATATCATCATTTCAAGTTTAAAATGTGTGTTTATCAGCTTGTATAGTTTACTTCTATACGCGTTTTCCACACAATGCTTTAAATTTTTGGTTTTTAATTAAACTGAATACCGATAAACAAATTGAGTAAAGGCAATTAAAAAAGTATCAAGTTTATAAATGAAAAATATGTATATATTATAAACGAATGTACAGTATTTAAGTTGTAAATAATCAAGATCATTTACGGTTCTATCACTGAGAAACTAAGTAAGCGGAAAACATTAGAAAGTAATTTCCCATCTTGCATCTAGATTTCCGTAAAGAAAAGAATGTTTATTTTATATGACATTCACGATTTTTTCGATCTATAACATTCCATTATATTATGTATATTATATATTTTTTTAATTTTATTTATTACAAAAAAATCTTAAATGATAATACAAAAATTTGACACGGCATAGCATAAACTTAAAACAAGTATACATAGCATATACAAAGACATTCAATGATAACTATTTATTCTAATATTAGTAGGAAATTTAATAATTAATTTAAACATTTATAATATTAGTAGGATTAGGTGTACCCGCGACTTCATTGCCGCCACTTTAAGGGAACTTCAAGTTCCCTCAGTTATGTTTTTTTTTCTATCTTGAATAATTATGAAAGCGTAACAAAAAGAAAGACTTTCGCATTTATAATATTTGTATAAACCAAAAGTAACAAAGTTCTTTCTAAAACTATACAGTCATATCCTTGTAGTCACATTTATTAGTATCTTTAATATCTTTAATATTCAATGAGTTAATGGGCTTCAACGATTATCATGAAATTCAGCATGTAGAGAGTTGGGGTCATTAAAGTCGTCTTATCACTGTTTTCGGAAAAATGCTAATATTTATATTGAATTCAAATGATAATTTTCGCCATTTAACGTCAAGTTAAATGATACGATAGCTCATTTGGTGAACGGGGGGGCTAGAGGTTTAAAAATACCTAAGTCCGAGCCTCAACTATTTTTAATTGTTTAACAATTATTCTTTTTATATCAATAAAAAAAAATTCCCGGTTACCCAGGTACTTTTACAAAACCGCAAGAATTATTTGACTAGTTTCGGTATTCGAGCTGCTTCCTTGTGTACAGGGGTGTGAATTTAATGGGATCTGGCCGCACCTGTTGTCAACGCCCTGTCGTAAACGCGGTCATACCGACTTTTTATTATAATAGTCTAGCTTCATGAAGGGTGGCGTGACCTACATACATATGATCCCGATATATTCGCTTGGTTAAACAGTTTTGCATAAATCGATCCACATAAATCCTTCTTAAATATTAACAAGTTACGTTAAGTTAACATAAAATTTATCATAATTCATCCTCTTGCCCTTATCCCATTCTAAGTGGGGTCAACAGATGTTACAAACGTATTGTCACATGATTTGGCTACGTATTTTACGACCAGCCGCCTGCCTGACGTCAACTTACCTTAGTCGTATTTTACGGTATTACTTTTTTCATAAAAATGCCCTGTAGGATTTCAAAATTAACGAAATTGGATAATTTTACCGCTAACAAAAACACAACATAAAAATAATTAATATTCCAAAAGGCGCAGCCTTTATGACAACTCACGCGAAATGGCTACCGACCGCCATTTTAAAATGAATTATGATGCTTTAATCCAATTAACATGTGACCCGGATAGGTGTAAAAATTTAACCCTATTTAGTTAGAAACGTTTCAAATGTGTACTTTACAGTTTTTACGGTCTCGTATCATAGATTAGTTAATAGCTTTTTAACCAAAACGAGGACGTTCGTTACGAATTACGTAAATATTCATTACGTTATTACTTAAACTGATAGAAATTGAATCGAAGTTACATCAATTTTTTTAAAATATTTATATCTATACTTATTATAAAACAAAGTCCTCAAAAGCGGTCCGTCTATATCTGAAAATCAGGTTTGGGGGCAACTCCTCCCAAAATAGTCTGAGTTCCTTTTTGCGTCACATCCATGATATTTAATTTTCGTTTATATAATGATTTAGGATAGTTTGTTTTTTTATGTATTAATCTATTTTTTTTTTATTTCTTACTTGTAACTAAATAAATTTATTCTGATTCTTATTATTATATGTGATCGATTTTCTCAAAATCTACTAAACGGATTCTTGTTAGGTTTTTAGTAAAAGGTAGCGCAGATCTTCCGGAAGGTTTAGGTTAGTACATGGTTTTATGTAAAATGTGTTGAAGAGATCACACAGTTGTAAAAAAACTTGCCTGCTGGGAGCTTTAGTCGCGTGCGCCGCGTAAACCAACGTAGATATACAAAAGTCATGTACTACAGAATTGTAGATCAACATAAATACTACTAAAAACGTCCGGGATAGCATATCTCTATATCTTACGGTTAACTCACAATCACAACTTTTGTGTTCAAACATTTCAATTTCACACGCGGACTGACCCATTTCCTGTAACTGAGTGAGTACCTCTGAATCGAAATGAATCATCGCCGACATAGAAAACTCAATTTAATGTACAAAGCACACAAGTGAAAGTTGTTTTGCTTTAGTTTGCTAGTTTGCCAAACTGCAAATCATATTTCCTGTATTTTATATTATTCCTTTGGCGCCAAAATATTTTATTAATCGCATTCAACTACTTTAGTTTTCGTAGTAGTTGGATAGGAAGAACCTCACAATAAATTGGTCTAACTAAATTACAGAGGTCCGCAAACTTCGCTAGTTACGCAGTTAGTAGTTAGGGGTTAATTTAAATTTGGTAGCCGTTATAATTAGATATAATTTTGTTTTTGAAATAAAAAAATTTAAAAAGAAGAATAAATATTCTAGAACATATTGCGTCTGCCTAATATTCCATAGATTTTGCCTTTATGTAAACTCAGCATTCGTATTTCTAATACTGCTTGATTTTAGTCTATTCATCAGTTCCAATATATTCCTCTATTATTTCAATTTGGGTTTTCATTCATTAATTACAGTAAAAATATTTAATTTTACCTATATTCCATAGCTAAATCTTTTTTTTAAAGTACCATAAAATTTTACCGTAAACTTCAAAAGCTTGTATCTTTAAAAATGTATCTTTCATTTTCCGCTCTTTGATTCTGTCTTAGAAAAAAGTAAAAAAAAATTATCTTTCACAACTTTTTCCTTAAATTTTGAATACGTATTCCTGGTTAAGTTATTTCAAAGACGGTATTTTGGAAACATAAACCTTTCGGATGAAAATTATTAATTATGGAAAATATAAGGAATGTTGAATTTAAGATTTGTAGTCAGTAGTCATGCTGGGTGTGTAATCGACAATGCCTTCCTGTCTTTTCAAAACTTCCTCGCTGTGGATGAAACCAGAACGCTTTGGAAGGTAATATACTACACAAATCTGATGGCGACCTGCGGTCTACTACATAGGTTCCAAATCTATTAGGACTAACAGCATATTGTCAATTCGAAAAAAAAAACGTTCACTTGTAACAGTCACAAGCAGTTGCTCTATATTTATATTTTTCCTTAAAAAATAATAAACAAAACTTAAACTATTCTACGCAGCGAACTTTCGTCCATTAAATTTTATTTTCCCGGTATTAACACGAAAATGCTTTCAAACTGCACTGTACCGGCCACCTGTTTCCGAGGATATTGTACATTTTGTTTTAAAGGAAAAACTGCCAATACATTGACTAATCTTGATCGTATTCAATAACAACGTTAAATATAGATTATTTACATTATATAGTTTTAATATAATAATTTTTGATTTTACAAACACTGACATTTAAAGTTTTTCACATGTTTATCAACATCAAAATAGTGCATTTTTAAAATAAAGTCAATTTTAGAAAGAAAATTCCCAAAATAATTTCATGAAAAAATTTGAATATTATTTCATTTAAATGTCATAATATCATTGGAGCCTTAATTTAAAAAAATTATAACATAGATAATTCTTATACAAAATTATTTAATTTAATTGCTAATTAATAAATTTATTTTCAGGTAACTATATCATCAATAATGTTAAGCGTTCACGGGTAAACGACGTTATTTATCAAGAAAGGTATTTAATTAGATACATAGTTTCTTACATTGTTTAAAATAATTCTGTTCTTATAAAATTTAAATGTTTTATAATAACGATATTTTTTCTTTACACTTATTCAATAAATAAGAAGCAATTTTCTCAAAAGTCAACCCATTTATTCTTTTTCAATTACTTGTCTACTCCGCGCAAAAATAACAACTATGTCAAATGGCGCTTACACTCTTCTTGCAATTTTGTCAGATTAACTTTTCCAACTTTCAGATGGTAATCATTTTTAAAGTTAACAGTAGTGATTAATTTAGTTATCGGGAGCGTAAAAGATTCAAAAAGTATATGACAACAAATGGAACATACCAGATATTCCATGGTCACTGTTAGAAAATGTTACAGATCCACTTTACGAGTAGATATGCAAGTGCAATCAAGAAGCATGACACAGTTTATACGCTATGCTGTATAAGAGGCACCCACACTATTTTTCTAGTCACTTGAGCAATTTATCCTAATTACGCGTTGAGTCAACTCAGTAATTGATAGTTAGAACTGCCCTCAATTGGGCATTCTCACGGTTGAACGTCTTAGATTGTTGGATCGCATAAAATGCGTAAAACGTATGTATTCAGCATCTTCGGGTTAAAGTTATTTACTTGTATTTAACAACTTCAAACTAATTTATTCAAAGTACATCAATAAGATTTTATAATTAAATAATATTTTAGGTCTTTAAAATAACATTGTTAACTTAACAAATTATTTTTAAAATTAATTAATATAATGGCGAAATTATACATACAGTCATCCGTCCCTAAAGTAAGTAACTCAATAATTGTGCCATGGATGGTAGACATCTAGTATATGTATAAATATATAAGTTTTCAATTAGTATATTATATAAAGTACCTGGATGACCTAGCCTTGCTCGGTAATTTTTTTAAATATATTAAAAAAAGCAATAAAAAAAAAGAAAAATTGGCTGACATGTGGGAATCGATTCCCGGTTTTGAACTTTTTTGGTTCGCCCGTTACCATTAGGCTATCACAGCTTTGTATTTCACACCTCAAATTATGAGTTGCTATCCATTCCTATTTTCGTATTTTTTTTAGTGCCCAAAAACAGGGATGAAACTTTTTTTAAAATAAAACCTAGCTAGATCGATTTTTCTCCCCGAAAACTCCCTACATGCTGGATTTCATTGAAAATCGTTGGAGTCGTTTCCGAGATTCAGAAAATATATTTATATATATACATCCAAAATTAACTCATTTAAATATTAAAGAAAAAGATGGACAAAGTAGATTAAAATTTTGATTATAAGGAGCAACCCATCGCTATTTCGCGACGGTGCAAGAGCCTCGTCTCTATGGAGTGAACGATCGGATCTTAAACCTACCAAGCTTCCCCAATACAAATTGGCACCTATGCATATCTCATAAATGCTCTAGGGAAATGTAGATTTCCTTAGGATTCCTCTCATTCTGAAGCGCGTGATGAATATTGAACAAAAATTAAAAGCATAGCCTTCCAAGTAATAGTACTTTACTCTGTTACTTTACTTAGATTTTCTCGACCCGCCGTGTGGTATCCGGCTGAGTAGAATAGACCAACCTCATTTCTTACCGAGGTGTCGTAAAAGGCGACTAAGGTAAGTTGACCCACCGTGTGGTATCCGGTTTGATAGAATAGACCACCCTCTTTCTTACCGAGGTATCGTGAAATACGGCAGAGGTGAGTTGAAGTCAGGCAGGCGGCCGGTCGTTAAAACGCAGCCAAATCATGTGACAGCATGTTTATATCATGTTGTGCCGACCCCACTTAGAGTGGGATAAGGGCAGGAAGATGATGATGATACATTAAAATATTATAAGTAAAAAATCATTGGGTATTATTTTTATATTGAATATACACTAAAAAACTTGTGATTCGTAAAATCAAACATTCAAGTATGAGTAAAGTAACCGACAAAAGTTAGTCTGAATACAAAGAGGCGTTTCTGTTAGTGCAATGAAGTGAGATGCGCTGCTTGCATTTAATTTCCTGTTGGAAACGACTTACGACGATAAGCCGTGCTATACTGGGGCTATGAGCTCCGAATGCTTTACGCTCTATATTAATATATAAATAAAATTTTAGTTATACCTGGCACAAAGATGATCCTCCATAGTTTTGGAGTCTCATAGGTCATCAATAGGCATAAGTTAAATAAATTTCAACTCACTCGACACGTTCCGTCGATTAGTCAAACTTTATTTAGTGGATAAGCAATCAAAAGAGCAATGTCATAAGATTTTATTTAACCTATTTATTTTTCAACTATTAATTTTATGCATATTTGAGTTTTTTTAGTAAGAATTTGTAATAACATTTTAGGTAGTAAGTAAATTCTGTCTGTTATTAGTCTAAAAAAAAAGTTGAAGTCGTGTTTGCCTTAATACGATTGTACATAGTCATAGTATTATAATATATTTATTAATCTTGCATCTTGGTATAACATATGTAACAATTACTGGTAAATTATGTTATGTATGTATATGTTCAGGAATAGAGTAGAGAGAGTGACTTTGCCTTTCAAAGGAGGAGCTTAATAGGAAACAAATGAAGATCAGTGTGTTCGGTGCGTTTTTTTTAACCTACTCGATCGTTTTAGGGTAACTCCAATTTGTATGGCGCTGTAACAGCGACATCTAGTGACCGCTGTTCCAGCGCCATACAAATTGCTGTTACGCTAACGTGATCGAGTAGGTTACAAAAACTAAGCACACAGACCACGACACGAAAATGTTGTCAACAGTTTGTTGATGTATTCAAAATATCTTTCTACGGCTGTCTTTATTCCTAATTTCAGCGTGTTAAGTTAATCCGAATCTTATTAGCGTTCCGAGCGATCGACGTTCTATGACGTGTACCACATATAGCAACAAAATTTATGGTATAAAAATTTAATATTTGGCATAAAACCACATGGTAGAAATGGTACCAAAATTACTGCGTCCTTTAGTATTATTAATAGGTCCTTTGATAACTTCTAAAGAATCGTTGAACAATACTATCCATTTCATAGAACGATTACGTAAAGTTTAAGTTCAAAACGATGCTTTCCGTAATGTAATATGTATGAAAGTTTTAAAGGGACTGAGCATACGGTATATTATTTTGCACATTTTATTTAATGCTATAATTTACACTACGTCGATTTTGATTTTTTTCAAATATTGGTAGTCAATATGACAAATTTAATAAAATCCTACGCAAGAATATTAGGAGAGCGGAAATTGAAAACAGAATAAGTCAAAGCAATTGCTGCTGGATCAGCTAGTCTTATAAAATAACGAACATGTTTCTTAATGATAGACAATGTATAGAACCGGCTATACTATACTATTAACTATGAATATTACTCACGATAATTTAAAATTAAAAATTGCTAATGATAGATACATTTTGTATTTACGCATTTTAGCCATTCTTAGTAAGTTACTTTAGGTAATCTTTAGGAAGGCGACTTTACCAGATGATCTAAGAAGATTATAGAAGACAGTCTTAGTATCTTAATCGCGTAAAAATTTATTCGTACAAAGCTAGAATTTAAGGTTTAGCACTAAGGTTAAGTGCGAATATGGTTCACCTAGACATTTAATCCTGCTTTTTACCTTCAGTTTAAGTTATAATCGGATGAGCACGTTGACAGTTCCTAAATGGGTATTAGTGCTAACGTGCTTACGCTTTACATTTATTTATACACTTGATAATAGTTATAAATTATCATAAAATATAATTTTTATTAGATTGTTTATTTCAGAATTATTAGGTTTTAGTATAATGGAAGCAGTAAATATATAAAAACCATGCAGTTTACGAATGTAAGTAAGGTTCAATTCCCCTTAGGATGCGAGGAAAAAATCTCGGATAGGTTTCATAGGTTTGGTTTTGCCTATAAACATGTAAGGCATCCTACATATAAATACTGGCTGGAGTTTACGGAGTATTGTATGTATCCAGGAGTAAATGGGAGTTTCCAGACCAAATTTATATCCGTGTGTTGTCAATATAATAGAAGAAATAAACCCACTGCGTATTCATAATCGAACAGACGTTTTCGATAGTTGTTCGGAATTTGATGCCTAGAATCGCAAACCAAGATCGCACATCGATTCGAGAAAGATCTTTATCGATGTACGTTTAACTTTTCGGGAGAAGCAATTTTTATTTTATAATGTGTTCTGTAGATCTTGTGAATGGACTCTTCCTCTTCCTCAAAAATAGCGTTTAAATTTGAAGATGGAGTCGACTGCAAGTGCTTTTAACAATAGCTTTATCTCTCTTATTTAAATATGTAGTGGAATTTAGATGACTATGATAATAATTTTTCGGTGTTTGAATTATCACAAAAGCTTCCAGATTTACAAAATTTTTGAATTTGCAGTTGTTATACAGGTAAAGTTAAACTTTGTTAGGTACAGACAATAGTTTGCTTTGAAAAGATTTCGTCTTCCACAAAATCCGTTATGGTCCCAATCTATTTTTGCTTAATACAAGTGACCTTTAATATTCTCGCTATGGTTAACTCTGTATATGACATGAATTCAACGTGACCTCTGCTTTGTATGGGTATCCCGTCCCTCCCACAAGGCTTTACTTTTGGTCCCTCTGTTTTTGTTTTCTATAAATGATCTCTAATATCGTCGCTGGTTACTATTTATAATCCTGTAAGTTTTTCCATAGAAAGCCCAAAAACATATTAACAAAATCTTGCCCTACTACATTATCATGTTTTTCAGAGAGAGGCGGTGCTGTATTAAAATACAACTAAACTAACTTATTACTAATTAGAAGATTCAATGTCTTATTCGAACTTAACAAGCAATATGACAGGACCTAAATTTACTAGATCATTATAACAAAATACTATAACGATATACGAACATGTTTTGACAAACTAATCATGTACTTAGGTGTTAATTAATGGTGTTACAAACAGACATATTAAATGACATCGAAGAATCAGTTAGTCGTTTTGTCCGCATACTTCTTAGAACCGTTTAACAAACAGTGAACAAACACCCGGTGCATTTTATGTAGATGCGCGTGCTCGTTGTTTTGTTTTTTTTTTATTATTTAAATAATATTATTGTTCAAAGTAAAATAAATTAAATAAATCATATAATTAAATGTGTAGTTTAAATATTATCTGAAGAATACTTAACTTACCAATAATTCCGAAAAACTATGACGTTGTTTTGAAATAAAATAAAATATTAAATTAAATGGATGGGTGTTTGTCGGCGGAGTTTTTCGATAGTAATTCCGTGGTAGTAACACCAATCTTATGATCCTTTTGAGGCTTTATAGCATCTGTCAATCAATCATCAATGTTCTTGTGATCTTAAAATTGTATTTTAACTTTATACAATAAAGTTGTTACATATTTCTTCAAACTATTTTATTTTAGCCTTCAACCTTAATTCTGCTTAGATGATGAAATTAAAGAAACATTGATCGCACTTTTGTAGGTCTATTTTTGTTTGCTAGAGTAGAAACAAGTACAGTGGTACTAAAACATAATCAGTACAAAACAAGTATATATTGAGAAACAATTTGTAACTGATTAAATTTTTGTTTTAGAGCTTATAATCAAATGGTAAAAGTCTTGGTCTGCTTCTTTTTATCTGGATACAAAAACCGGATGCTTTAAGTTATTTTATTTTAAGAGCGATTGAATTCATTTGTCGTGACGCCAGACAATGGGACTTTGCTCACGTAACGGTAGATTAACCGTGTCAAATGATTGGTACGATTTATTCGTACACAGCCTGATATTTTTCGAAGAACCATAGTACTTTATGTACTTGTATATATTTTAAATATTATTTATTTTGCGTGCGGTCATGACATTTCAATAGTAGACAATGTTTGAATATAGAACATCAATATATTAAGAAAAAAAATTAATATAAAGAATCAATATATTTACGAACATCAGGTGTAATCATTTTAAATTAGGGATTTTTTTTTTGTAGTATTATGATCCGTTTATTTGCGGGGTTTTTAATTTATTTACGCATATTTTTATCGCAGTACTGATATTCACTTTTAAAAGTTAAATCAGAAGCTAATAAAAGTAAAAGTAAAGCGACGATATGCCTTTTCTCACAGTTTTTGGAGAGAAGGGTTGCAGTTAAGACCGACGACGCTACTCTAATGTCGATTGGTAAAGTTCCATTCCAGAAATTCTCTGGATATATGCGCGTACCTTATAATATTTTCCTTCATTAAACAGCGTGATAAATTGCAAATATATTAAGACACCAGTGTTATAACAGAAAAACTTGCCAGGGGTTTTAACTAGTGACCACTTTGAAAGAGTCGCACAGTATCACCTAGCGAAGCTAGCTAGCTAGGCTGTCCTAGCAGTCTTAGCAGAAGCTAATAATCTATGAAATAGAATCTAATCTCTACGTTATTATTTTTGCGAAAAGAAAGACCACCAGAATTTAATTGTTTGATCTTCTTTATAATATACTATATTTGGCATCTAATGGTATTACTCCTTTTTAACCCCAAGTTAAAACGTAATGTCCGTTAAATCTAAAAGACAAAGTCGCAAGCACCTGTTAGTGTGACATAAATATAGTCCCCCATTCAAAATCTATGTTAGAGAATAAAAAAAATAAATGCCCCCATAAATAACCGCTCCCCAAACACGCGATGTCTCTAACAGGAAGCGAATACAATATACGTCGTAAATAACCACCGAACCGGAGGGTACTCAATGACTTCCTTAGGAAAGCATTAGATATTTATTAGCAGACGCTTGAGACATAGTCCGAGTATCCTTAGCTTTAACTTAGTCAAATTACTTTTTATTGGGAATTCTATCGACCAAATGAAATCAAATAATCTTTATTCAAATAAGCTCTTTCAGGCACTTTTGAATCGTCAAGTATCAATATGATTAATGAAGCTACAACTGGTTCGGAATGTTGCTCTTACCGAGAAGAGCCAGAAAGAAACTCGGCGGTCAATCTCTTAAACATTTTATATTTTACATTATTAAACCGCAGTCTTGTATGAATCGTTAGTCGATTTACTTTTTCTTCGGCTTCAGGCCAATACCTTTTGTATTGGCCTGATACTATCCCACAGCTGGGCATAGGCCTCTTCTTTCTGTTTTTGAAGAGAAGGGTTGGAGCTAAGACTCACCACGTTGCTCCAATGCGTATTGGTAGGTTACACATATCTCCAGAATTCTCTAGAGATATGCAGGTTTTTGCACGTAGAGGGATTGGTTAGTTATGTATATCCCTAGAGTTCATTAGAGATATGCAGGTTTCCTCAGGATGTTTTCCTTGACGAAAAGCACACAAGTACAAGCGTTTTAACAGAAAAGCTCATTAGTGCCTGCCCGGACTTAAACCACACCTCCTAGGCTAGTGAAAATATTGAATTACATCAGATTTATCGCTGGGAATGGTCACTCAGCACAATCATTAATATAAGATTCGAAGTACTCAATATTTATAAAATAAGTACCTAGCAAGTGAGAAGGATCAAGTTAGCAAAATGCAAAAAAAAACTTACGGCTTCAAATCGATCGATCGGAGCCATTTGTCTCTAACGCTCGATGGGAAGAATAATATAATATTTTCCGGTCGTCTATCACACCGTGATATGTCATCGCTAACGAATTTTAGTACGTTTTGTATATTGTTTTGTTATAATTATGTATTTTTTACTATTATATAAAATTAAATTCATAGTTTCAAGAAAATTAAGTTAAAAAGCCTATGTTTTCGTTAGTAGAGCCGCTGGACCAAAAAAACCTTTTTTAACCTGCTAATATGTGAAAGTTAATTTATATAAACATCAATGTTATGAATATAAAAAGATTATCAATTAAATAACCAACTAACCACCAAGCAGTATACAAAGGTAAAAGGAAATTTTTAAGCAAAGAATATTTTTTTATATTTTAAGTATAGGAATAAAATATCATGGTATTCATAGTATCAATAGTATTCAGGACAAAAGTTTTATTTTTCAATTTAAACTAGTAAAACCTGGTTTATTTTATCTTTAAGAGTACTGAATAACGATAGGCTTTCAATTACATTGTAATATTGAGCCAGTCCGTTTTCAATTAATACTATATGATATATGAAATTGGTCATCTACAGAATTAATAACGAATATTATTCGTTGGAAGTGTTGAAATTATATAATAACTGATTAATCTTGTACATTAATAACTAAACAAAAAAGTGGATTAAGTACTTGATTTTGATTCAAACATGTCGACAAACTTATCTTGTATGATAGATAAAATCATTTTGTTTAATTTTTTACAGAAATGTTACGCTACTGTGTAATGTGAAGTTATTTTACAGTTGAATGAATCGCAATTTATTCGCTTCCTCCAAGAATAATGTAAATTCTTTGGTATTTGTCTTACTGTATTTACATTATCTTAATGATATATTATATATTTTATATTGTTTATAATTATGTAAGTAAAAAAAACATCTGTACTGTACTTGTACTGTATTACTAAATAAGAAGTTTTGTTTATTTTTAAACATGAAAGCAATAGTTCAAAATCTTGAAATAATATCATAATTGACAAAACTTATATATAGCCTGACCTTAGTTGTTTCATCCGTCATGAGATTTTAGCTTAAAATTATGAATTTGGTATCTGAAACTAACTGTTAAATAAGATGTTAAAAATATTACATTCACCGATATCAATAAATTTAAATACAATAAAATTTTGCAATAGTCAAACAATTAGTCTTTGCCAACTTTCCATCGGACTTTTTTATTTTAATCTATGAGTTTTCTATGATAACTTACCTACGAGTTTCATTTATATGTGCAAGATCTTACGCGATTTAATGTAAATAAGAGAATTTCTTTAATGAAATTCTCATCAGCATTGAAATAATGCGTCTATTTTCCATTTCTTTTTTCGAAGGAAATAAATTGCCTAGAAAACTAGCTGTGCTAGCTACTTCGGCCGCGTGCAAATCAATGTCACAAAATATTTCCCGAATTGAAGTTTCGAATATAGAAGCAGTTATTGTAAGTTAACCATATGATATAGAGATATGCTATCTAGGACTTTTTTGTAGTATTTTAGTAGATCTACAATTCTCTAGTACATTACTTTAGTGTATCTCTGCTGGTTTACGCGGCGCACGCGTTTGAAGCTCTTAATATTCGATTTTTTTTTACAACCGCGCAACTCTTCAACATAAAAGGCATTATTCACATACCTTCTAGAAAATTGGTTCTATTCACTTAAAGAATATTTAAAGTACTGTACCAATAATTATACGTAATTTATATTTTGGACGTCGAAAACGACAGATCTGATAGTACTTAACATTAAAAAAACACTTTTGTAACCATATCTTTCTAAATAAACTATTGACTATTGACACAATTAACATAAAACAAGAAAACACTAGTAACATAAAACTTTCGGTAGAACTTCACTGTCTCTTAGTAAAAACCGTACAAAAATCTGTTTAGTAAATTCAAGACAGACAGCTTTTGCGGACTTTGTTTTATAATAAGTACAGATATCTTTTCTATAATACATTTTTTGAACCGGCCACCGCTGGGCCACCCAGCAGTAACTATTCTACTATTTGACAGCTAAATAAAGCCTTCTATTACATGATGATGTACTAATTGATTAATTATACCGGTTATTTATTTTCTAGATTTTAAAGATATATGATGACTAATTTGTATCCATTAGACCTTTGATAAAGTTAAGGGGCCTGTCGTCCTTATCCTTATACATCTATCTTGCTTTATTGATGCCTTTAAACGGGCAGAAAGCTTTTTTATGACGCCATTTATTTCATTCAGGAATAGTGCTAAGTTTGTAACTGGGGACCGATCTAAAACAGCCTGTTTGAATTAAGTATATTTTGAAATTTCTGTTTCAACATTCGTGTAGTTATTGGGTTTAATTATTCAGTATATTATAACTTTGCCGGAGCGTAGAACGATATATATAGGCACCTTAACAACATATGGTGGTAGTTGTTAAAATAATATCAAGTCAGACGTCAGACCTTATAGTCAATATATATAATACTTATATTATATGTTAGTTTGTTTCCTTTTTTTTAAGTACGAACGGCACAAGCATGTGATTTTTTAATGTGAATAGTTCTTGCTAGAATACCATGGATATTTGTAATTTCGTACTGAATTACATGCAACTGTCGCGGGCAGTAGCTAGTAAATGATATAAACTTGATAGTATATTGTGTAATATCATTTATGTAAAGTCGTGTGATGATGCAATTGGTCTGAGATCTAGGGATGTGAAAAAACATCGATTTTTATATTAATCCATTATGTCGATATCGATATTTTAATAATCGATTTTCTGTACATAATAAATCGATTTATAAAAAACCCTCTCTATTAACTACCCTCATTTTCTTTTTTCCTTTCTTTTCTTATTTTAAAAGATAAGACATTAGTTTTTGGACGAAACCCCGTTGTTGGTTTTTTTTTTGTATTAGTCCTTACTTAGTTAGTAATTTTATTTAATATTTTACTAGAATAAAAGACTCTTTTTTAATATAGAAAAAAGCAACTTTTCAAATAGTCACAAAAATCTATTATTAATAAATTTTTTTTCGAACTGAAAAGACTACAACGTAGCTATTTTATTATGAATGTTTCGATATTCAACAGTTTATAGAAAGGTTATATAATGTACATATAAGTACATAACGTAATAGTTTTAGAGAAGAGGACAGTCACGAAAGAAGTGCAAAGCTGTACTATTAATAAACATAAAGAGTAATATAAATACAGAACTAGTTTTCGAGTACAATACAAACAAACATTTAAGAGCATTGCTGGGACTTCCCTGTGTAAATCTTATTATGCACGCAACCCTCACGAACTGCAGTTTTAATCCTTTTTTTATTAGCTACCACAATTTTGTGGGGTCTTTTGCTATACCTACGAGTAAATGTTCTATATGTTGTTCTAAGTTAATTTCACACGATCCTTACTGAGATAGTAACAGGGCCCTAATTTTTAATTTATCATTCAGCAACTCATATTCTTATTCGTCAACTTCATATTCCTTCTTCCCAACAAACCAAATAATAACATTTAACAATCATAAATCATACCAATTCTCCCAAGATCGTCCCAAAGTGATAAAAGTCATTTAATCAGTAGTCACGAAGTACGCAAATAAAACACGTATATTGCTTCTAACTCACTGACTCCGGAAACTCATTCGCCCCTGTTCTTCAAGCGTGATGATACGGTGGGACACTTTATGATACAAAATAGAAGCTGGAAATAATTTAAATGCATATTCGGATCGCTCAATTCGCAGCGCGCAAACACTTGAAAAATGAAGGAAAAACTAAATAACGTATATTTTAAAGTAGAGATTTATTGAAACAAAAAATGTACATTACTTTTATAGAATGTTTAAGTAAAAGGTTTATTTATTTATTAAACTCCAACAGACGTACAAAAGTTAAGTTAATTAATTAGCTTAATACGAATGTAATAAATTATTTTGTTTTTAGATTATCTCCGCATTATTAACGCCTAATTTTATAAATTAAATTATTATAGAACACATGCTCAATGTAGTGTTACAACAGTAAAAAAAGATCATGTAAAAAACGATAAAACAAATTTTAAGTTATAAATCTAGAAATAACTAATAAAAGTAATGTTTTATTTGTCTTATCTCTTATCGTATATTAATTAGATATTCGATCACACTTCAAAAAAATTTTGGAGGATATATGAAATTAAAAAAAAATATGAGTACATAACTTGAGTTAATAAGAAGCATGGCTTTCTGCAAATGTTTTAGCGCTTCGAAACTTCTATATACAGTTGGTTTTGCGTTATAAAGTCTAAATACTAGTAAAGGAGCATTCTTTACTATGTTTGTTGTTGCGCTCCCTAAATATAAAATCCACATTGAATTCCACCATTCCAACAGTGGATTTGCTAATGTCACTCTTAAAAATACTTTCATATGAAAATTTCATGGTAACATTATGCTACTTTCCAGTACATACATTATATCTTTGGAGTTATCGCAAAACAAAAATTAAGACGCGCGAAACTAATTCTAAGAGTACAAACTAGAAGAAACATTTATGAGTTGATAAAACACTTAATTCATCTAGATTTTCTTTCACGCTCAAAGGTAAAAGGGTTGTTAAAAATAGGAACATCAGCTTTTTAGTCGGTTTGTCGGCATAATATTTGAATCGCTTATTATAACCTTACAACCTTAGATTTCATCCATTATGCATTCACGGAATTTTATATACTGAATAGTAGGATAGAAATAAAGGATAATACGACGACTTGTATGCGGTTTAAAACATCGACCACTTGTATGTAATAATCCCCAAAAAAAAACGTAACCCGATATAAACCGCATCTGCACCAAGTGGCTATTGTGACAGATTTCGATATAATATAGGGTGCGGTTTAGACACGGTGCGTTTGTATGCTTCTTTAAACATTGGATTATTTTTAAATATTAACAGTTATAAAGATTTTTTTAGGGTTCCCCAATTTAAAAAAACTAATTTGCCGTATTGTTTTTTCATCGTCTGAAATTGCTATTTGTTTTCTGTATATGAATTTTCTTTTCGGTATCCGGCTGAGTGATTAGACCACCCTCATTTAGGTGTCGTAAAAGGTAACTAAGGTCAGTTAACGTTAGGCAGGAGGCCAGTTGGAAAATAACTAGCCAAATCATCAAACAACATGTTTAAAACATCACTACATATTATAAAACAAAGTCCATATTTCCGTATGTACGCATAAAACTTTAAAACTACGCAACCGATTTTGATGCGGTTTTTTTTAATAGATAGAGTGATTCCAGAGGAAGGTTTGTACGTATAATAACATTCAATACGGAGTAGAGAATAACTAATTTTTGAGGTTTCTTTAAATAATTACATTTTTCCGCTTACATTGCAAACGCAGGCTAAACCCTACGAGATTTATCAAAATGATGTACTAAGTATTTGTACACCTTAAAAAGGTCTACAGAAAATCCGCGATGGTATATATCTATCTCTTATGGATAACCCACAATAGCAGTTTTTTTCATTTACTTTTTACGAAAAATGATGCCTTATGTTCAAAGCAATTTTTATACAATACAGCATTGATCCTTATCCAATTGAGTACCTTAAATAAATTGGTGATTTAATATAGATCAATATGGCCGTTTAAAGCATGCAATTTAAGTGAACATTTTCGGAGATATTACAGAGTTAAAATGCCGTGAGGACGCCGCGCTTCACCCTATAGCACTTCGAATTTTTTAGAGTTTGTTTAAAGACATTCTGTAATTAATTGTAACAATAAAATACAAAGTAAAATGTAAAAGTAAATAAGTAAAAATGTACTATATGAGATTAGATATTCCAAAGATAGCAGGAAATCATCTTGGTATAGGGAGAGGAAATTGTTTTTCTCCAAATGTAACGCTTGCGGGCCACGGGCAGTAATGAATAAATCAAAACTACTAGATCGATTTTTAATCATTTTTTTTACACTGACTGACATGGGATATATATTTTATACCCGTGCGAAGCAGGGGCAGGCCGCTAGTAATAGGATATAACAAAAAATACATATCACCATATGTTTTTTTTCAACTTCTCTTTTATTTGTAAAAATGAGGTAATTGCACTGCTGGGCTGCTGGGCAATTTATTAAAAGTAATTAGTACACGCCGTGTGGTATCCGGCTGAATAGAATAGTACCACCCTCTTTTCTTACCGAGGTGTCGTAAAAGGCGACTAAGGTAAGACGACCCGCCGTGTGGTATCCGGCTGAGTAGAATAGACCAACCTCATTTCTTACCGAGGTGTCGTTAAACGCGACTAAGGTAAGTTGACGCACCGTGTGGTATCCGGTTTAGTAGAATAGACCACCCTCTCTTACCTAGGTGTCGTAAAATGCGACTAAGGTAAGTTGATGTCAGGCAGGCGGCCGGTCGTAAAAACGCAGCCAAATCATATGACAACATGTTTATAACATGTTGTGCCGACCCCACTTAGAGTGGGATAAGGGCAGGAGGATGATGATGCACTGCTGGGCTTAGCCGTTCTGCCATTGGCAGGGAATAAAGGGTGTAACCCACCACGCGTCTTCAAATGCAAAATATTTTTATTCAAGTAGTGTTTCATGTATTTTTGAAAATTAAAAGAAGCTATCACTGATTTGAATATTCCAATGTGAATTGGCAGATTAGTTACATTCATATTATTCGTATATTATTATTTTATCACGATGTTTTTCCTTACCGTTTTAAACCTAAAAGACATAAAGGTAAATTACCCCTGATTTCAATAGGGCACATATACAGAACTCCTAAGCATAATACTGTGTACTTTTAAAGTTCAACTATTAAAAAACTACTATAGAAAAAATGTAAAAGTGATTTTATACGGTGACTGGAATATTGTTATATTATATTTAATAATAGTAATTATAGGAAAAAATTAAAAACTACTGAAAAAGGTTAAATATTCACATTAATACTTTCGCTAGATGTGATGCATGTACTGAACTATTTGATAACAACATGACTTGCTGAAACTAAAATTAAGGAATAGGACAGTATGATTTAACAGTATCTCTTTTACTAAGAAATTCCGATAAGTCCTTACTTTGAAAGGAGCCCTTGGTTCCATCTTGTAAATTATACTCGTAGTATGGAAACAGTGAAGAAGTATTAAAACGGGTTTTATATATTGAAAGACAATTCTTTCTTGCAATACGTTTTTTATTTAATCTATCGGCATTACATAAACCCTATTAATTAATGACACGTGGTAAAACAAGTCTGAAAATAGTTTTTTTTTATTGATAATTAAAAGTAAATCATTTTCATTTTTAATTGTCAACAAAATTTGTGTTATTGTAAATGAAAATAAGTTAGTGGGCTATACTATTAACCTCGCAAAAATAAACATATGTATGAACCGATGTGTTATAGTTCATACTAGCAAGGTTAATTTCATATTTAAAGTTTTTCAGCGTCATTAGCTATGACCGTTCACGGAAGAAATTTTTGTACGCCTGCTTTTTTTTATAATATCTATTTAACTCTGTAATACGCAAATAAAATATTTGATTTGATTACTATTATAGCTTATTTTATTTACTGAAAATTCAAACTGAAACGTAAAAAGTTGTGTTATATTTTTATTAGCTGATACCTAATACTTGTTAACCCAAATTAACAAAAACTGGGACACCCGCCCTGTCACATCTCTATTGACAATAGGGTGTCCATCAGAACAAGTAATTGGACACGCGTCGCGATAATCTCTTAGCAAATAAGCGTATTTGCGATATGGGGAGCTTGTTTAGGGGATTATGAGTAGGGTGGATATGTCGTGGTAAGTTTTTTTTCGTTATAAATTGTCATAAAAAAGTATTGTATAAAATTAAATTTTCTTTTTATTCATTCTTATTGTTCTGAAAGTTATCTGCAATAGTATTAACTTAGTGAGGAACAATTAAATGGATTACTACAGTACACGACTTGTATTAATCACTATGAACAACTGTTTATAATAACTATTATTACAAACATGTAAAACTGGAGAGCGAGATGTCATTATGTTACGAATTACCCTTAACTATAAGCTGAGAAGATCAATATCCTAAAAAAATCTAACGTTTTATTTAAATTTTTATAGACTGTTATTTTTATTTTAACTGAATAGAATTGAGGCTGAAAGATTTAAGCCCATTGAGTATAATATATATATATTATACTCAATGGGCAATATTCAATTTACAAATTTTATAAAAGTACGTAGACCGCGTGTGTATACTTAAGATATAGATAAAATTGTATAAAATAAGTACGTAGCTTGGTGTGTAAGTCGGTTAAATAGGAATAATAGACTAAATTTGAAATAATATTCTTTTAAAATGCTCGAACAATTAATTTTATTTAATCAAGCAAAAAATTTTGGTGTCAAGATTGTAAATGACCGAGCGCTGTAACAAGTAATGTAATTTATCAAAATTAAACTAATTATAATTTTACAAACTGCCGTCCCTGGAGCTTCATTAATAACAGGCTTAAATTTCGTCTCATCACAATATCCCATTATATTTGTCATTTTACTCACCCCACTTTCAGTTGCTTTAGGGTGCATGCATTATTGTCCTTTTGAGATTGGCACCCACTAGAATGCGGTTGAGAGTAAATTTTGGTGTTTCCCGCATGATATCATAAATCGATATATTGTTACATTTAGGCAATCGTTGGAGCCTTAAAAAGTTTGCGCTATGCGGTTGAGCATAAAGTTATCTTCTATAGTATCGATGTCATTTAAATTGAATGATATTGAGATCTCCTTTGGGCTTTTCTTTTATTACAATTATTCGCAGTAATTCCTGTAAATATTAACTCAGCTGCATGTGTGACTTATTTTCGTATGAAAAATTAATGTGTATAAATAAATTTTAAAAAAGGTATCATATATATGATGCAACGTTAAATTGTTACTAAAAAAATTGTAATTAAGAAATACGCTTACGTACTGTACGCTTTATTACAAGACAAACGTATTAATTTTCTTTTGTAAAACGATTCTTTCTATTAAGCTAATTCTTCATTGTGTTAGTCGTTATCTTAAACTTTAAATTACCATCGACCAAAAACAATGAGTTGCTAATAAGAGAAACAAACTTCATTGTATTTTTTATCAAGTTCTTGCTGAAAATTCACAATACTGCTTTAATTCACGTTCACTACCTTTAATTTGGTATCGACAATAAGTACATTTTTAACGAGCAAAAAATCCATACAATTCTGTTGTGTCATTACACTAGTAGCAATTATCTTTTCAAAGTTTACCCTATGGTAACCAAGATAAACTTCCCATCAAACCATGTGACATCTATATTGAATAGCTACTGGATAATCACCATCTGTACTTCTAACCACTGTTTCGAGTACAATGGTTTACAAATGAGGGGGACCAGTCGTAAAACAAGTATTTGCAGTGAATTTATTTATGGTATTTTTTTGGATAATAATAAAAGATGACCACGCCATGATCATGATGTTGTTAGAACCTAATATGCACAAATTAGTAAATAGTTTGTAAAACATTTTTTTTGCGGTTACTTGCAAATACCATTCCATCCACATAAGCTAGTTATTTTTTTATGTATATGATATAGTTTCATGAAAAAAAAAAACAATTGTAAAAATAAATTGCTTTATAGGATTCTCTGATAACATCGAAACCAAATGTTGTTTCAAATTGATTATCTTTTAACTCCTTTAAACATTTTTCATTCATTAATTCTTTTTTCATTATAGCATTATAGAGTATTATTACTTCACATTTAAATGATTTTAGAAACTTGTCACACGCTTTACACTAATGAAGACCATGGTGAGGAAACCTGCGTATCTTTGGAGAATTGGTGTTATTGTGTAATCTACCAATTCATATTGGGGCAGCGTTGTTGATCTAAGCTCAAGCCCTTATCTCCAAAAGTAGGACTTTGCCCAGCTGTAGGTATTGGCGTCCTCTCATTCTCGTTAGGGTTAGTAACAAGCCGTTACATTTTTACACATTTAAATAGGAACGTAAATCGGTAATTTTTAATAATTTACAATATTATTTACTTAGTCCTACGAACGAGCTAAGACATTGTCACCGCACACTCATTTATCCTCCGTCACGCATTCATCCAACGTAGAATATATTAGTGCAGATCTGTGTTTATACAGACTGGATATGTTACAAAGTTGTAAGTGTCGTTAAATAGAACACTATTCAAACAGTTTCAAAGTAGCCATCTACTTTGAAATTATTTAACTTATGCTTATCTAAAGTTTTTCTAAGCTTCGTCTGCAGGAACATTCTTTTAACAATAATTAACAAGCACTTAAGGCTTTGTCTGCGTCAAAAATGTTAGGAAACCTTTAATAATTTTTTTTCTCCTATAGGTTTGCTTAGTATATAAACTCCAGTTACAACAAATTTCAAAAATATTACTCCAGCATATTACAAAGAAGCTGTGAAAGAGTAACCGACGGATACACATACTTTCGCAATTATAATATTGGTATATTATAATATTGGTTTATTTTTTAAAAATTTTCGAACCAGTACTGTACCAGACTACACATTTCATTTTAACATGGAAATTTTGTAAAATATCAATAATTTTTAAGCCTCTTTTAATCAAACTTTAGAGCGATTCAATTATTAAAATATAAAGCCGCATCTTAAAATATTGTTATTATGGACCATTGTTATTATGTATATACAGACTAACTTTTACAACTGTTATAAACAGGGCAAGATGTGGGTACATGAGCACAGCGTATTTCAGGAAGTGTCCTGAAACTAAAATAAATCACGGACATCGTACTCTCATTTATCCCTCGTCATGCCTTGAATATATTACCTAATGCAGATCTGTTTGTGCAGACTGGACGTGCTATTGAGGTGTTACTGAGTCTAGTTTACCGCTAAGTAATTTCTGTGTATCTGCGTAGTCTGAGCTTACAATGTGAACATCTCAGTTACATTTAGTTAGGAGTACATCTATATTAACACAGCTTTATTTCGAACTGAGTATTTATGCTTTTGGCCCTTACAGCTTGTGCAACGTCACTGAACGGGAATCATCCAAGAAAGAATATATACCTATCTATCCGGTGATGCGATTATATAAATTAGTCAAAACTCTAGTTACAGTCATATCATCAGTGCTCCAATATATGATATAACGCCCATATACTGCTAGAGCTATGTGCTACTTCTTGCAATATGGGCAATTATTCGCTCGGTCGTCTTTCCTGTAAAATTTTTGACAATTTGATAAATTCAAAAATACTAGCACCACATTTTCAATGGCAATATATTTTTTCAACAAAATAAATTTGGAATAGAATTATATACTTTGGAGATTATATTAACTTAAGACTTCGCATAAATTTGATCTAATCTTAGGTGTTATTTATTTGCTTCGGAAAAATTTGGTCTTTATGATTACTGATTTTTTAACATCAATATCATTATAAATCATATAAAATTGCAAAATTACTCAAAATAGCACGAATAAAGTTCAATATTATAATATTATAATGTAATATTCTATAATGATATTTATTATTTTAGAAAAAAATAATACAAAATTTTGACCTTTATGTGGCCCACGGAATAACAGAAAGATTTCGTTTTTACGGATGTAGTTTAATGGCTGTTAAGTAACATTGGATACTTATTTATCTTGGTACAGAATTCTACGAACAAAGTTCCACGTATGAACTCATTTAGTCATTAATAGATTTAAAGTGAATACATACAATAGAAGTGTTAATATATCCGAAAATCCATAATTTATAATGCATTTGTTTCAGTTAAGAGTATAAATATAAGGATACGAAAGGCTTAATTTTGCCTCCCTAACTGGGCATTGATCGTCCCCTAACAATCGACTTCAAAAAAACCAATCTAGTTTATATTCAAATACACCACAACGGCACCTTCATCATATATTCATCCCTCGCGTCACAGAAAGTCTAATTACCAATACTGTATAGCTATTTGAATCACCCTTTGTAACATAGGGCGTGGCGACGGTGGCTGTAGCTTTTTATTGGACATTCACATAAGTGTGTCCATGTTTTTAATATTAATTTTTTTATGATTTATTGAATTCCACTCTTCTTTATCTGTTTCTATCCCCATTTTTGGGAAAGTCCTATCCTCCATTTTTCAGCGCTGTTTGCCTCTTCTGGCTTATCTGATCAAACGATTGGGTTCGCTTGAAATATTTTTCGTATTAGACTATAATCTAGAACGCAGGCGGCATCCCACTCTTTTCTTACAAATAAATATATGGCGATCTGGACCGCGTTGTCATATTTACCTTAAATTATTTGGAATAGTATATTAGTTATAATTTTGTTTCAATGTCGCCACAAATAGAGAAGCTGCGTCTTTCTTTATTATATGGTCTTCAACAGTCAGCTTGACGGAATATAGGAACTATTTTGAAACGGTGCAAGCATCGTATCGTAACTCTTTAAATTTAGATTTAACTATTGCTTATATCAAGTGTGATTAGTCTCATTCACTTCTTAGTAAATTAAGAATTAAGAAATGAGTAAATTAAGCTCTTAAGAGCCGATAAGTGTTTATAAAGCAAGGACTAATTGTCAAAAACCTAACAAAAAAACAAAATCCACGGAATAAATTTATTCAGCAAATTTGTCTAGCTGTGAAAGTAAATACTTTGACTAAGGTATGTTGACGTCAGGCAGGCGGCCGGTCGTAAAATACGTAGCCAAATCATATGACAACATGTTTGTAACATGTTGTGCCGACCCCACTCAGAGTGGGATAAGGGCAGGAGGATGATGATGAAAGTAAATACTTTGTGATTAGTAAAATGGTGTAGTTAATTTTTAAATATCGAAATGAAATTGCTTATGAATTTTGGAGATTAAAAAGAAATAATGTGTAAATTTTATATCTATAATTTGGTGTCGTCAACCAACAATATCCGCATATTTGTAATTTGGCCGATCAAATTGGTACCTTAAAACTTGCCAACAAAATTTTATTTAGTTAAAAATTCTAATAGACTGCTGACCTACCCATATGCCCCTTATGCTACAATCTCGCTAATTGCAAATACATATTAATTAAGGAAAATGTGACAAAGGTGTGTTGAAAACGCCCTATATGAATATTTTATCACTCTCAAAAGGGCGGTTATTTATCTTTGAAACAAAAACCGTGAGGTCGAGTCGTTAGAATAAACCTATTCTATGGCATTTTTACTGTACAATATTTATAATGTTTAATCGTACGTATTAATTATCAAAAATTAACCAAGTCACACAAATAGTAATAATAATATTATTTTTGTTATACTCCGCGATAAAAGAAAATACAAATTATATGTAATTCTAAATGTAGAGTATATCAGTTTACATACCTGATATGTGCAGGATTCGTAAAAATATGGAGATATACTACACGCTAAAATAGCGCAAAGCAATGCATTACCATCCATCTATTAGAGCCGAAGAATAAAGTCACATTTCCTATGCCTATAAATGGGTGATGCAACCTTACTCTTCCGATAGGGAGATATACTCGTAGTAGTTCGCCTCAGAACACTTGTATCAACCTGGAACTAATCTAAAAATGAACCTCACAAATTAACAGAATTTTAGATAGCATGATTCTCGTAGGTAGTATAATTCTCTATTCTTTTATTGTTTACTGTTTGAAAAAGAAAATTATTTTGTATTTATTTTAGGTTGTTTTGACTCCTAGTCTTCCGTATTAACTAATTATTGTAAGAATGTAAAATATAAAATTTATATCGTCGTTTTGAGGAGTCTACACCTTTTTATCTGTTACTTACACTTAAACCAAAGGTTGTCTGTAACAGATTACTTACAGCAATAAGACCACCTTAGAACAGTATAATTTTTCCTCCAACCATTTATTTATATGTTTCTTACAAAAAAAAGTATTAAATTATTTAAAAAAAAATCAGAATATACATAATTCAAGCGTTAACTTTACTTCGAGGGCTTCATTGTCTGATAAAGACGTTCTTATTATACATTCATCTCTTATCATAGAAGCTGTAATTGCGAATACTACATCGACGCTTCATAAAAACTTGGGGTGTGGCTTAATAAAACCACCCTTCGTAATGAAGTGCGTGGCAAAATTGCTGCCGGCATTTCGTCATATTGTTATACATGTATATAGTGAAACATCAACAACAAGTGAGTGCTCTTTTGTTTGAAAGGTTGGTCTTATTTAGATCTTATCAACTCTACTTATTCCCACTAACTATTTGAGCACATTACGTTATTGATGGGAGCTTACTACTATCCCACTGCTAGACATAGGTCTCCTCTCTCCGTTTTTGGAGAGAAGGATTGGAGCTAGACCTACTACGCTGCTCCAATGCGTATTGGTAAGTTACACATATCCCTAGAGTTCTCTTGAGATATGCAGGTTTCCACACCGAAAAGCGTGTGATAAATTGCAATTATCAATTACACAGAAGTTTTAACAGAAAAACTCATTGGTGCCTGATCGGGGTTTTAACCCGTGACCCTTTCGAGAGAGTCGTCCGATCTCACCGCTAGGGTGATAAGTAAATAAGTAGCGGCCTGTTACTATCCCACTGCTGAGAATAGGCCTCTTCTCTCCGTTTTTGGACAGAAGGTTTGGAGCTTAGACCTACCACGCTGCTCCAATGCGGATTGGTAGGTTACACATATCTCCAGAATTCTCTAGAGATATGCAGGTTTCCTCACGATGTTTTCCTTCATCGAAAAGCGTGTGATAAATTGCAAGTATCAATTAGACACATAAGTTTTAACAGAAAAACTCATTGGTGTCTGCCAGGGTTTGAACCCGTGACCTTCTCGAAAGAGTCGCACGGTGTTACCGCTGGGCTACCACAGCTTATGCTAGGGTGATAAGTATAAGATAATTATAAGATATACTAATTCTTTTCATGTTTGAAAAAGTTGTATCTACTATAAGTATACAAAATGTAAGATAACCAATATACCATAAATTAAACGTGTTTTTTTTGCTACCAAAGGAAAAACGGGGTTTTTTTTATTTAATGTAAGGCGCAACTGTGCCAAATTTTATCAATATAGGTACAACAGATAATTGAAAGCGTTACAGATGGACGGACAAACGAACAGATATTGATAGTATTAGTGGGGATAGTCAAATTTAAATTTATATGAAAACTAGTAATATCCCGCGGTTTCACCTGCCTACATAACCAATCTCATGACAATGGAAAGCCCATTATAAGTAATTATTTTAGTAATTATAAGTAAATTATTGGCATAACTGTAGTTGGATATATGGTATCGTAAAGAATAGAGATATATTTTTTTATGTAATATAGCCTATGTTGCTCAGTAAAGATGCAGCTTTTCAATGGTGAACGATTTTTTGAAATCGGTCCAGCTTTTTTTGTGTGAAAACATTACAAACAAATTTTCCTCTGTAATATTTGTATAGATTGAATCCTTTTATATAGTACACACTTAAAAATAAAGTTCAATTCTTCTTGTCTTTCAAAGTCTCTGGCCAACGATATTACAACTACCATATACCAAAAGAAACTGTTCTATTTTATTAGTATAGATGTAAATGTATACAGACAGTAAAGTTATATTATACTCATATAACCCACAAAGTCTCCGGTCCCTTTATTTGCCAGTGCGTGGAAAGCCGAAGGCGGACCTTAGCACCCAATAAAGTGAAGCCGCAGGGTATTTAGACACCCTTTATTACAAAGGGAGTCCCGAAGTGATTTAATTTGGATGATACAGTATGCTCGATTACAAAGTCGCTATATTTCGAAGTGTGATGGCCTGAGGTATAACTGGAATGGGTGTGAATCTCATTTATGTAGGACTAACGTTTGATTACTAAATTTTACATCATCATTCTCTTGCCCTTATACCACTCCAAGTGGGGTCGGCACGATACGTTATAAACATGTTGTTGAATGATTTGGCTAGCTATTTTGCGACCGGTCGCCTGTCTGACGTCAACTTATCTTAGTCACCTTTTACGACACCTCTGTAAGAAATGAGGGTGGTCTATTCTACTTAATCGGATACCACACGGTGGGTCAACCCTTTTTTTATACAGAAAAAAACCCCTTATGGGTACCGCCACCCGACGGGGACAGACGGCGGTTATGTCGGACTCGCACCGACTAAAACGACCTGTGTGCTCCACCACGCTGTCAATGGCAAGGACAGGGTTTCGTTGTACACATTGCCCCCGTCCCCGCCGACAGCTCTGATCCCAGAGAAGACCTTCTCTGCATAGAGACTCTCGAAAGGGAAGACGGTGGGTCAACCTACCTTAGTCGCCTTTTACGACACCTCGGTAAGAAATGAGGGTGGCACTATTTTATTCAACCGGATACCACAGGGGGTGACTTATTCTCAAGAATAGCAGTCCTTAAATGAATTCTTCTCATGTACATACATGTAACGGTTAGATCGTGTGACTCTTCCATGGGGGTCATGGGTTAATTCGGGGTATAGTGCAATAAGTTTTCTGTAAGTTGTAGTGCAATAAATTCATATGCCTAATTGATAATTGCAATTTATCACACGCATTTCTGTAAAGTAAAACATCGTAAGGAAACCTGCATATTTCTGAAGAATTCCTAGTATAATTAGTGAATCAAAACTCTCACTACTCTCTCCAAAAGAAGTAAGTATGCTTCTGCTTGTGGCATATAGCAGCGGGAAAGTAATAGGCCGTTGCTTAACTATTTTTTATTGCAATGCTGGGCTATAATCCTCCCAAAAAAAAAACGTATTAATAGAAATACTCGTAGAGGCAATATAAGCATAGATAATACACTATATAGGATAATATAAGTCTCGGTATCCGATATTGATCGGACGTCTTGTTGTCTTGCTGATTGTTAACTCAACCTACATTTTACCTAGTAATCAATATACGAGTAGATTATAGTTGCAGCTTTCATACTTGGTTACAACACAACTATCTCATCAAATATATTGACTCATCCAATCAAATATATTGAACTCCCCAAAGACTTACCCAATGTTATAAGTGCATTGTAATATTTCACTTTCTATGGTATAACAATTTGTTTTTATTATGTGGCAACCCTCTAACAATTGACTGAACTAAGGGCTGTCACAAAAATATTAGTTTTAAGTTAATTAACATTAATCTTTCGCTGTAAGTTTGTATCTTTCGTATCTTTTGTATCTTTTGTAACTTTCGTTATGTATCTTTAAATAGTCTTGGTTGTTTCTTTACTGTATTTTATGTGTTCAATTAAGACTATTCTGTTCAAATTTTTAGCGTTACTTTGAGGTGGTCCCTAATAGAAAAGTAATGATATTATCATATTTTGCTGTACCCGTGATAAAAGTAAAATATTATTTCCTTTATCGCGGATTATATAACAAAGTCATCATTACCTTTATTTATTTTTAAATTTTAAACTGTAAATTTAGTTGTTTAATTTTTTTTCTACACGATATATTTTCGAATATCTGAATGTAATGCTAAAAATTGCAAAATATATTCTCAATTACTTACTGGATTTCGATTTGTACGAATTGGAATTTTCACCGCAATCCTTACTTCGTTCCGTTGTTGGAATTTCTCACACAGGTACTTGAAGAATGACGTACAACCGTGATTGAAAATACCGTTTTACGGGATCCAAGCTACAACAGAGAACTGTTATAAAATTCTTTGACTCAAGTATCTTAGAGGTAAAAACATACATTACAAATTTCAATAAATAATTGAGTTTACGTTTGTTTTATATCTATTCAATAATCATGTTTATAGTAGCGCTAATAAAATTATTGCGTTATAATATAATCCGCTATAAAAATATACGTATGTCAATGCAGGATTTGTAATAACCACATTAAAATAGCACTGTACACATTCGCTAAGACAAGCTCAAAAATAGCTGTGTCATCTTATTTGAGCAGAACCATCGGCAGGAATCGAATAATTAGAAAGCTTTTATATGCAATTCCTCAATGTAACGTATACGTCGAATCTTTATTAATAAGGTTCAGTTTAACTTTATTTATTTTATTTATGCTAAAGACAGAGGCTCAATAAATTGCCTGTCAGTCACATTCCCCATAAGGAAAGTAAGATGCTTTGATGAAAACTATACAACAATTTTTTTTAATATACAAAATTTTAACTTCTACTCCCCTTAAATTACTTGCGTAATAAATAAGGAAGTTTGCCGAGTGTGGCAACCCTAACATCCATAATAACAAAATCAGTGAAAAGTACCATTTATAACAGCCATCAAATCTAACTTCGTTTAAATAGATTCATCTATTATAGTTTTAGAAACATGAAATATGAATATACTTAGAGTTACGTAGGAATGAATCTCTTTAAAGGGCGGCATGAATATGGCTCAACGATTTAACACAAAACTAATAATAAATTCTAGACACGATAAGCACAGACTATCACGCAAAAGTTGTCTTTTACTTTTACGTGACTAAGGGTTATTTTGTATTGATACGTTTTAATTAGCCTGGTATGAATTTAAATTTAGTTTAGGTATATAGTAAATTTGGGAAACAATTATGGTAAAAAGTTTTTTCGTTTATAACCTTAACCTTATTATGTTATGTGCGGTTAATTCTTCTACAGATTAAACACAAATCTACAAACGCCTAAACATATTAATAGATTTTGATTGTTTCAATTTCAAACAAAGAAATGGATTTAGAAATCGGTTGGCTCAAACAGTATTACAGTATTTAATTACGTAACACATACTAATATACACCTATGTGAACTTGGCAGCCGACTTTCGAAAAAAATTTTTTTGAAATTGCCGTCGGGTTCTGCATCGTTTGTACCCGTTTGTACCACTTTTAGTTTCGTTTGTACCTCAAACCAAAAAAAGTTACAGAATTTTCAAAATTGGTCCCGCAGCCCACTTTAGAAAATCATAATTATTTTAACGGGGTCTGATTCGGGGTCGTTTGTACCCGTTTGTACCGCCTTTACTTTTCAATTATCTGAAAACTCAAAAAAGATACAGCGATTTGAAAATGTTGAAAACCAAAGATAGAATATTTCCGTTAATTCTAAAGATATTTCAATTCTGCAAACGGAGATCGGTAGGCGCCGGCGCCGTGAGGATTGTACCGCCTTGCGTTTCTTCCGAATCTCAAACCGAAAAAAAATCCAAGCATTTTGAAAATTTGAAAAAAATTTTTTTCCAAATTTTTGGAAATTTGAAAATCTGAAGACGGGGATCGACGCGCAAACGTTTGTACCCGTAGAAATCACTTTCGTTTTCGTTTGAACCTCAAACCTAAAAAATTTAAGAGCGATTTCAATTTTGAAAAACCAAAGATAGAATATTTTCGTTAATTTTTGAGATATTTCAATTCTGCAAACGGGGATCGGAAGGCGCCGGCGCCGTGAGGATTGTACCGCCTTGCGTTTCTTCAGAATCTCAAACCGAAAAAAATTAGAGCATTTTGAAAATTTGAAAAAAACATTTTTTCCAAATTTTTGGAAATTTTAAAATCTGAAGACGGGGATCGACGCGCCATCGTTTGTACCCGTAGAAATCACTTTCGTTTTCGTTTGAACTTCAAACCAAAAAAATTTAAGAGCGTTTTCAATTTTGAAGAACCAAAGATAGAATATTTCCGTTAATTTTTGAGATATTTCAATTCTGCAAACGGGGATCGGTAGGCGCCGGCGCCGTGAGGATTGTACCGCCTTGCGTTTCTTCCGAATCTCAAACCGAAAAAAAAATTAGAGCATTTTGAAAATTTGAAAAAATTATTTTTTCCAAATTTTGGAAATTTGAAAATCTGAAGACGGGGATCGACGCGCAATCGTTTGTACCCGTAGAAATCAATTTTGTTTTCGTTTGAACCTCAACCCAAAAAAATTTGAGAGCGTTTTCAATTTTGAAAAACCAAAGATAGAATATTTCCGTTAATTCTAAAGATATTTCAATTCTGCAAATGGGGATCTGTAGGCGCCGGCGCCGTGAGGATTGTACCGCCTTGCGTTTCTTCCGAATCTCAAACCGAAAAAAAATTAGAGCATTTTGAAAATTTGAAAAAATTATTTTTTCCAAATTTTTGGAAATTCGAAAATCTGAATACGGGGATCGACGCGCATTCGTTTGTACCCGTAGAAATCACTTTCGTTTTCGTTTGAACCTCAAACCAAAAAAATTTAAGAGCGTTTTCAATTTTGAAGAACCAAAGATAGAATATTTCCGTTAATTCTAAAGATATTTCAATTCTGCAAACGGGGATCGGTAGGCACCGGCGCCGTGAGGATTGTACCGCCTTGCGTTTCTTTCGAATCTCAAACCGAAAAAAAAATTAGAGCATTTTGAAAATTTGAAAAAATTATTTTTTCCAAATTTTTGGAAATTTGAAAATCTGAATACGGGGATCGACGCGGAATCGTTTGTACCCGTAGAAATCACTTTCGTTTTCGTTTGAACCTCAAACCAAAAAAATTTAAGAGCGTTTTCAATTTTGAAGAACCAAAGATAGAATATTTCCGTTAATTTTTTAGATATTTCAATTCTGCAAAAGGGGATCGGTAGGCGCCGGCGCCATGAGGATTGTACCGCCTTGCGTTTCTTCCGAATCTCAAACCGAAAAAAAATTAGAGCATTTTGAAAATTTGAAAAAATTATTTTTTCCAAATTTTTGGAAATTTGAAAATCTGAAGACGGGGATCGACGCGCAATCGTTTGTACCCGTAGAAATCACTTTTGTTTTCGTTTGAACCTCAACCCAAAAAAATTTGAGAGCGTTTTCAATTTTGAAAAACCAAAGATAGAATATTTCCGTTAATTCTAAAGATATTTCAATTCTGCAAATGGGGATCGGTAGGCACCGGCGCCGTGAAGATTGTACCGCCTTGCGTTTCTTCCGAATCTCAAACCGAAAAAAAATTAGAGCATTTTGAAAATTTGAAAAAATTATTTTTCCAAATTTTTGGAAATTCGAAAATCTGAAGACGGGGATCGACGCGCATTCGTTTGTACCCGTAGAAATCACTTTCGTTTTCGTTTGAACCTCAAACCAAAAAAATTTAAGAGCGTTTTCAATTTTGAAGAACCAAAGATAGAATATTTCCGTTAATTTTTTAGATATTTCAATTCTGCAAACGGGGATCGGTAGGCGCCGGCGCCGTGAGGATTGTACTGCATTGCGTTTCTTCCGAATCTCAAACCGAAAAAAAATCAGAGCATTTTGAAAATTTGAAAAAATTATTTTTTCCAAATTTTTGGAAATTTGAAAATCTGAAGACGGGGATCGACGCGCAATCGTTTGTACCCGTAGAAATCACTTTTGTTTTCGTTTGAACCTCAACCCAAAAAAATTTGAGAGCGTTTTCAATTTTGAAAAACCAAAGATAGAATATTTCCGTTAATTTTTTAGATATTTCAATTCTGCAAACGGGGATCGGTAGGCGCCGGCGCCGTGAGGATTGTACCGCCTTGCGTTTCTTCCGAATCTCAAACCGAAAAAAAATCAGAGCATTTTGAAAATTTGAAAAAATTATTTTTTCCAAATTTTTGGAAATTTGAAAATCTGAAGACGGGGATCGACGCGGAATCGTTTGTACCCGTAGAAATCACTTTCGTTTTCGTTTGAACCTCAAACCAAAAAAAATTAAGAGCGTTTTCAATTTTGAAGAACCAAAGATAGAATATTTCCGTTAATTCTAAAGATATTTCAATTCTGCAAACGGGGATCGGTAGGCACTGGTGCCGTGAGGATTGTACCGCCTTGCGTTTCTTTCGAATCTCAAACCGAAAAAAAAATTAGAGCATTTTGAAAATTTGAAAAAATTATTTTTTCCAAATTTTTGGAAATTTGAAAATCTGAATACGGGGATCGACGCGGAATCGTTTGTACCCGTAGAAATCACTTTCGTTTTCGTTTGAACCTCAAACCAAAAAAAATTAAGAGCGTTTTCAATTTTGAAGAACCAAAGATAGAATATTTCCGTTAATTGTTGAGATATTTCAATTCTGCAAACGGGGATCGGTAGGCACCGGCGCCGTGAGGATTGTACCGCCTTGCGTTTCTTTCGAATCTCAAACCGAAAAAAAACTAGAGCATTTTGAAAATTTGAAAAAATTATTTTTTCCAAATTTTTGGAAATTTGAAAATCTGAAGACGGGGATCGACGCGCAATCGTTTGTACCCGTAGAAATCACTTTCGTTTTCGTTTGAACCTCAAACCAAAAAAATTTAAGAGGTTTTCAATTTTGAAAAACCAAAGATAGAATATTTCCGTTAATTCTAAAGATATTTCAATTCTGCAAACGGGGATCGGTAGGCACCGGCGCCGTGAGGATTGTGCCGCCTTGCGTTTCTTTTGAATCTCAAACCGAAAAAAAATTAGAGCATTTTGAAAATTTGAAAAAAATATTTTTTCCAAATTTTTGGAAATTCGAAAATCTGAAGACAGGGATCGACGCGCAATCGTTTGTACCCGTAGAAATCACTTTCGTTTTCGTTTGAACCTCAACCCAAAAAAATTTAAGAGCGTTTTCAATTTTGAAAAACCAAAGATAGAATATTTCCGTTAATTTTTTAGATATATCAATTCTGCAAACGGGGATCGGTAGGCACCGGCGCCGTGAGGACTGTACCGCCTTGCGTTTCTTTCGAATCTCAAACTGAAAAAAAACTAGAGCATTTTGAAAATTTGAAAAAATTATTTTTTCCAAATTTTTGGAAATTCGAAAATCTGAAGACAGGGATCGACGCGCAATCGTTTGTACCCGTAGAAATCACTTTCGTTTTCGTTTGAACCTCAACCCAAAAAAATTTAAGAGCGTTTTCAATTTTGAAAAACCAAAGACAGAATATTTCCGTTTATTTTTGAGATATTTCAATTCTGCAAACGGGGATTGGTAGGCGTCGGCGCCGTGAGGATTGTACCGCCTTGCGTTTCTTCCGAATCTCAAACCGAAAAAAATTAGAGCATTTTGAAAATTTGAAAAAAATATTTTTTCCAAATTTTTGGAAATTTGAAAATCTGAAGACGGGGATCGACGCGTAATCGTTTGTACTCGTAGAAATCACTTTATGGTGATTGGCATGTGACGTTGACTCCAATTCTTATTTTGATAATATTTAACATAGATCGTCTATTTATTTTTAAACTTACCATTATAGTCCATTCCTTTGTCATACCACATTTTTTCTCATTTCTTTGATTACACTCACATTAACTATTTAATCATAAATCTCCCGATCTTTTACACTGACTCAATACATGTATGCACTCGATTGGCAATTAGTTTACACACACGGGTAAAATGACTCGCCCCTTTCACGCGAAACTCATTAAATTAATTGCTAATCACTAGTTTCGCAGAACTCACTATGTTATGCACGTGATAACAATTTCCATTGCATGGCGGCGCGTGGCACACGGGGCGCGCATGCCGCCAGCAATGCGGTTGCCGAGCCCTTGCGGCCGCCTCGACGATGGTGCACCACAATCGCAAATCCAGCCTCTTGACACCTCTTTATCATTCCGATCCATCTTCCTGGACACTAGCACTCACATCCTCTATTTGCCAGATTTCATGTCTTTTCGGCAAACTTGTTTTTTTAACATTCCAAATCTGCATCTACATTTTCACCTTTGGCGTACATAAACGGATATATTTCATAGCCCTCCAGTCCGATGAGGTTCACAAGCTAACCGGCCTGCACATGGAGCGATTCCATTATCACCACCAATGCCTTGAGAAATATAGTGAATTATTTTTATCATTTTCACATATAAAGTTCTAATAAGTTGTAAATTTTTCTCACGAGAGCAGCTATAAGTTCCAAGGTGGTCACTCGCTGTTAGCAGTCAGCGCAAGACTATGTACACAAGTCGGCTGTATCCCCTCTGTACCTACTTACTCTAAAGGTACTTTAGCAGCGAGTTTGTTTAAAAAAATCAACAAGCTTTGTTAATTGCTTACGTCAAAACATCAGTTTCGTTCTGAGTCATAAAAATAAAGACATCTGTTGTCAAAGCAGCCATGCAATATTTTACGCATTACGAAGACAAACAATAATACCGGCCCAGGATTTACTTCAAACCTATTGTTTTGGTTTCTTTTCTGATATATACTTATTAGGTATTACATTAGCTAATGTATAGAATTGGCGTTACGTTGCGGAGGTTTGTAGTGCATTTATTTTTCTCCTGCATGTATTGGTCTGAAAACGGATAGTCCACTCTACATGTTACTACATTATGTATATATTTTCTATTTACTTTATCGCCCAGTATATCAAATTAATTTTATTCTTGTTTTATACATTATAAGTCTTCAAATTTACTGAGATTACTGATTTTAAAGGAACATTTGTAAAGATCGAATAGAAGGAATTTAAGAGACTATTTGTAACAAGAAGCGCTTCCCGCGGTGTAATAAAATAAGAAATTTGTTGTAATCTCTGTCGTACTACAAACCCCACATCACTGTCACCTACCGATCTAATTTTACAAAATTGAGGAATCTCAAAAATCGATTCTTACCGCCGCCGCTTCAAGACACCTTAAAACTAAGTATCTTTTAGACAATTGGTGAACACGTGTAAGTAATAAATTCCGAAGTTTATTTTTTTGCACATTCCATTCGAAATAACTGGAAATGGCAGATAGTTTAATTAATTAAACTATCTGAAAAATAGTAATAGTTTATTGTATTAGAGGATTTGGGATCTGAGGGGAAGGAACAGATTATTTTTTGAGGTTTTTAAGTTATCGAGATCTCATTCATTTATTAATTTAGTTAAGAAGGTATAAATACAAATATATGTTTTAATGTGCTTTTATATAGTCATTTGACATTTGGATGTTGCCGATTAATTATTTTATATAAATCATTGTTTTATTTTACGTTGTTACTTTTTTCATAACATAAAAATCGATCAATATCAATATTACAAATATTATCAATACATAAGTGGTGCGTCACTAAGCCTTCCGTATGACTCATAAGAGCTACAGAAAGTAAAACAAATTCCACGTCTTATTACCCTGCAGGCAGCGCTTTTTGCTACTAGTAGTCTTTCATATTCCTTCTAATCAATCTTGAAATATATTCCATTAAAACCAGTATTCTCAGTAAATTATTAAGGCTATTATTGTACAGAAGTGAGAATAAAATTATATTTGCAGGATACGAAAAAACACATGCATTACAAACCTCCGCAAAGTAACGCCTAATTCTGTAAATAAGGTAATTCTAGGCGCGCCTACGGCTTCGCCCGCCTAGAAATTAGTGTCACAAAGATTTTCCCATGTAAATAAAGCTATATATTTTACTTATTTTTTTTACATAAAAGAAATTATTTTCAGGTAATCGTAAGAGATAGAACATGCCATTACGGACATTTTTGTAAGATTAGAACTATGTGAACATTTTCTAGTAAATTCCTTTAGTATATATACCTCTGTTGGTTTAAACATTAATCATTTGCCTAAAACATCAAGCAGGCGATTAATTTCAAAAATGCGCGATCTCTAAATTTACAAAAAAGTTATTGTTTCGATAAATAAATAAAATCATCAATCTAAATCTCTCGGAAGACTTTCTGTACCTTTTTAGTAAAAACCGTACAAAAATCTGTTCAATATATTATGAGAAAATCGATCATATACAGAGAGACAGCTATTTTGGGACATTGTTTATAATAAGTATATATTGTAATAAATATATGAAGAAAAAAACAAAACAATAATGTGATAGGGAATCCTCAGCCGGCAATATTTTATCTTTATTTTTTATGAGTAAAATATTGCGTAGCCGCTTAGACAACAGAAACCTTTATTTTTTATGACTCTATTGTAGTGTATGAAGCTGTTATGTAGGTAAGCAAATAATAAGTCAGTCACAAACAAGCAAGCGTCGATTCATTACGTGGTGACAGCGGTGTACGAACTTCATAAGTTTTTTTGTTATTTAAGAGTGAATATACGGTTACTAATGTTAATGTGCTTAACAGTTTTCCTATTTTATAGGTTGTCTGGAAGAAATCGCTTATAAGCGATAAAGCCACCTTTTGTGCAGTACAAAATTTATATTTTTGTTTAGCTTTAATCAAATGTTTATATTTTTAAAAAGTGTTGTACAATAAAGTATAAATAAATAAAATAATTTTTTTTTTTTAAAAATAACGCGGTGTGTAAAAAAATGAATTGTAATGGATGGATAACTTACGACCAACATCTGAATTGGATATTGATGGCACTCCTGCCAAAAAAACCGTCATGTGGACAAAATGATAAAACAATTCACTATATTTCTCAAGGCATTGGTGGCAATAATGGAATCACCAGATGTGCAGGCCAGCTTGCATGTGAACCTCATCGGACTGGAGAGCTATGAAATTTATCCATTTATGAAAGCCAAAGATGAGATGTATATGCAGATTTGGCATGTTTAAAAAACAAGTTTGCCGAAAAGTCATGAAATCTGGCAAACAGAGGAGCCGAGTACTAGTGTCCAGGTAAATGGATCGAGAGACATCAAGAGGCTGGATTTGCGGTGGGGTTGTATCGTCATCGTGCAATGGAAATTGTGCGGCTGCACGTGATAAGATAGTGAGTTCTGCGAAACTAATGATCAGCAATAAATTTAATGAGTTTTGCGTGTAAGGGGCGAGTCATTTTACCCGTATGTGTAAACTAATTGCCAATCGAGTGCATACATGTATTGAGTCAGTGTAAAAGATCGGAAGATTCATGATTAAATAGTTAATGTGAGTGTAATCAAAGAAATGAGGAAAAATGTGGTATGACAAAGGAATTAAAATGGTAAGTTTTAAAATAAATAAGACGATCTATGTTAAATATTGTCAAAATATAAATTGGAGACATCGTCACATACTGATCCCCGTTTGAAAAGTTAGAATTAACGAAAATATTCTATCTTTGGTTTTTCAAAATTGAAAACGCTCTTAAATTGTTTTGGTTTGAGGTTCAAACGAAAACGAAAGTGATTTCTACGGGTACAAAGAATTGCGCGTCGATCCCCATCTTCAGATTTTCGAATTTCCAAAAATTTGAAAAAAATATTTTTTTCAAATTTTCTAAATGCTCTAATTTTTTTTCAGTTTGAGATTCGGAAGAAACGCAAGGCGGTACAACCCTCACGGCGCCGGCGCCTATCGATCCCCATTTGCAGAATTGAAATATCTTTAGAATTAACGAAAATATTCTATCTTTGGTTTTTCAAAATTGAAAACGCTCTTAAATTTTTTTGGTTTGAGGTTCAAACGAAAACGAAAATGATTTCTACGGGTACAAACGATAACGCGTCGATCCCCGTCTTCAGATTTTCGAATTTCCAAAAATTTGGAAAAAATAATTTTTTAAAATTTTCAAAATGCTCTAATTTTTTTTCGGTTTGAGATTCGAAAGAAACGCAAGGCGGTACAATCCTCACGGCGCCGGCGTCTACTGATCCCCGTTTGAAGAATTTAAATATCTCAAAAATTAACGGAAATATTCTATCTTTGGTTCTTCGAAATTGAAAACGCTCTTAATTTTTTTTGGTTTGAGGTTCAAACGAAAACGAAAGTGATTTCTACGGGCACAAACGATTGCGCGTCGATCCCCGTCTTCAGATTTTCGAATTTCCAAAAATTTGGAAAAAATATTTTTTTCAAATTTTCAAAATGCTCTAATTTTTTTTCGGTTTGAGATTCAAAAGAAACGCAAGGCGGTACAATCCTCACGGCGCCGGTGCCTACCGATCCCCGTTTGCAGAATTGAAATATCTTTAGAATTAACGGAAATATTCTATCTTTGGTTTTTCAAAATTGAAAACCTCTTAAATTTTTTTGGTTTGAGGTTCAAACGAAAACGAAAGTGATTTATACGGGTACAAACGATTGCGCGTCGATCCCCGTCTTCAGATTTTCGTATTTCTAAAAATTTGGAAAAAATAATTTTTTTCAAATTTTCAAAATGCTTTAATTTTTTTTCGGTTTGAGATTCGGAAGAAACGCAAGTCGGTACAATCCTCACGGCGCCGGCGCCTACCGATCCCCGTTTGAAGAATTGAAATATCTTTAGGATTAACGGAAATATTCTATCTTTGGTTTTTCAAAATTGATAATGCTCTTAAATTTTTTTGGTTTGAGGTTCAAACGAAATCGAAAGTGATTTCTACGGGTACAAACGATTGCGCGTCGATCCCCGTCTTCAGATATTCGTATTTCCAAAAATTTGGAAAAAATAATTTTTTAAAATTTTCAAAATGCTCTAATTTTTTTTCGGTTTGAGATTCGAAAGAAACGCAAGGCGGTACAATCCTCACGGCGCCGGCGTCTACTGATCCCCGTTTGAAGAATTTAAATATCTCAAAAATTAACGGAAATATTCTATCTTTGGTTCTTCGAAATTGAAAACGCTCTTAATTTTTTTTGGTTTGAGGTTCAAACGAAAACGAAAGTGATTTCTACGGGCACAAACGATTGCGCGTCGATCCCCGTCTTCAGATTTTCGAATTTCCAAAAATTTGGAAAAAATAATTTTTTAAAATTTTCAAAATGCTCTAATTTTTTTTCGGTTTGAGATCCGGAAGAAACGCAAGGCGGTACAATCCTCACGGCGCCGGCGCCTACCGATCCCCGTTTGCAGAATTGAAATATCTCAAAAATTAACGGAAATATTCTATCTTTGGTTCTTCAAAATTGTAAACGCTCTTAAATTTTTTTTCAAAAATTTCAAAATGCTCTAATTTTTTTCGGTTTGAGATTCTGAAGAAACGCAACGCGGTACAATCCTCACGGCGCCGGCGCCTACCGATCCCCGTTCGCAGAATTGAAATATCTTTAAAAATAACGGAAATATTCTATCTTTGGTTTTTCAAAATTGAAAACGCTCTTAAATTTTTTTGGTTTGAAGTTCAAACGAAAACGAAAGTGATTTCTACGGGTGCAAACGATTGCGCGTCGATCCCCGTCTTCAGATTTTAAAATTTCCAAAAATTTGGAAAAAATGTTTTTTTCAAATTTTCAAAATGCTCTAATTTTTTTCGGTTTGAGATTCTGAAGAAACGCAAGGCGGTACAATCCTCACGGCGCCGGCGCCTACCGATCCCCGTTTGCAGAATTGAAATATCTCAAAAATTTACGAAAATATTCTATCTTTGGTTTTTCAAAATTGAAATCGCTCTTAAATTTTTTTGGTTTGAGGTTCAAACGAAAACGAAAGTGATTTATACGGGTACAAACGATTGCGCGTCGATCCCCGTCTTCAGATTTTCGTATTTCTAAAAATTTGGAAAAAATAATTTTTTTCAAATTTACAAAATGCTTTAATTTTTTTTCGGTTTGAGATTCGGAAGAAACGCAAGTCGGTACAATCCTCACGGCGCCGGCGCCTACCGATCCCCGTTTGAAGAATTGAAATATCTTTAGAATTAACGGAAATATTCTATCTTTGGTTTTTCAAAATTGATAATGCTCTTAAATTTTTTTGGTTTGAGGTTCAAACGAAATCGAAAGTGATTTCTACGGGTACAAACGATTGCGCGTCGATCCCCGTCTTCAGATATTCGTATTTCCAAAAATTTGGAAAAAATAATTTTTTAAAATTTTCAAAATGCTCTAATTTTTTTTCGGTTTGAGATCCGGAAGAAACGCAAGGCGGTACAATCCTCACGGCGCCGGCGCCTACCGATCCCCGTTTGCAGAATTGAAATATCTCAAAAATTAACGGAAATATTCTATCTTTGGTTCTTCAAAATTGAAAACGCTCTTAAATTTTTTTTCAAAATTTCAAAATGCTCTAATTTTTTTCGGTTTGAGATTCTGAAGAAACGCAAGGCGGTACAATCCTCACGGCGCCGGCGCCTACCGATCCCCGTTCGCAGAATTGAAATATCTTTAAAAATAACGGAAATATTCTATCTTTGGTTTTTCAAAATTGAAAACGCTCTTAAATTTTTTTGGTTTGAAGTTCAAACGAAAACGAAAGTGATTTCTACGGGTGCAAACGATTGCGCGTCGATCCCCGTCTTCAGATTTTAAAATTTCCAAAAATTTGGAAAAAATGTTTTTTTCAAATTTTCAAAATGCTCTAATTTTTTTCGGTTTGAGATTCTGAAGAAACGCAAGGCGGTACAATCCTCACGGCGCCGGCGCCTACCGATCCCCGTTTGCAGAATTGAAATATCTCAAAAATTAACGAAAATATTCTATCTTTGATTTTTCAAAATTGAAATCGCTCTTAAATTTTTTAGGTTTGAGGTTCAAACGAAAAAGAAAGTGATTTCTACGGGTACAAACGATTGCGCGTAGATCCCCGTCTTCAGATTTTCGTATTTCTAAAAATTTGGAAAAAATAATTTTTTTCAAATTTTCAAAATGCTCTAATTTTTTTTCGGTTTGAGATTCTGCAGAAACGCAAGGCGGTACAATCCTCACGGCGCCGGCGCCTACCGATCCCCGTTTGCAGAATTGAAATATCTCAAAAATTAACGGAAATATTCTATCTTTGGTTCTTCAAAATTGAAAACGCTCTTAAATTTTTTTTCAAAATTTCAAAATGCTCTAATTTTTTTCGGTTTGAGATTCTGAAGAAACGCAAGGCGGTACAATCCTCACGGCGCCGGCGCCTACCGATCCCCGTTCGCAGAATTGAAATATCTTTAAAAATAACGGAAATATTCTATCTTTGGTTTTTCAAAATTGAAAACGCTCTTAAATTTTTTTGGTTTGAAGTTCAAACGAAAACGAAAGTGATTTCTACGGGTGCAAACGATTGCGCGTCGATCCCCGTCTTCAGATTTTAAAATTTCCAAAAATTTGGAAAAAATGTTTTTTTCAAATTTTCAAAATGCTCTAATTTTTTTCGGTTTGAGATTCTGAAGAAACGCAAGGCGGTACAATCCTCACGGCGCCGGCGCCTACCGATCCCCGTTTGCAGAATTGAAATATCTCAAAAATTAACGAAAATATTCTATCTTTGGTTTTTCAAAATTGAAATCGCTCTTAAATTTTTTAGGTTTGAGGTTCAAACGAAAAAGAAAGTGATTTCTACGGGTACAAACGATTGCGCGTAGATCCCCGTCTTCAGATTTTCGTATTTCTAAAAATTTGGAAAAAATAATTTTTTTCAAATTTTCAAAATGCTCTAATTTTTTTTCGGTTTGAGATTCTGCAGAAACGCAAGGCGGTACAATCCTCACGGCGCCGGCGCCTACCGATCCCCGTTTGCAGAATTGAAATATCTCAAAAATTAACGGAAATATTCTATCTTTGGTTCTTCAAAATTGAAAACGCTCTTAAATTTTTTTGGTTTGAGGTTCAAACGAAAGCGAAAGTGATTTCTACGGGTACAAACGATTGCGCGTCGATCCCCGTCTTCAGATTTTAAAATTTCCTAAAATTTGGAAAAAATGTTTTTTTCAAATTTTCAAAATGCTCTAATTTTTTTCGGTTTGAGATTCTGAAGAAACGCAAGGCGGTACAATCCTCACGGCGCCGGCGCCTACCGATCCCCGTTTGCAGAATTGAAATATCTCAAAAATTTACGAAAATATTCTATCTTTGGTTTTTCAAAATTGAAATCGCTCTTAAATTTTTTAGGTTTGAGGTTCAAACGAAAACGAAAGTGATTTATACGGGTACAAACGATTGCGCGTCGATCCCCGTCTTCAGATTTTCGTATTTCTAAAAATTTGAAAAAAAATATTTTTTGAAATTTTCAAAATGCTTGGATTTTTTTTCGGTTTGAGATTCGGAAGAAACGCAAGGCGGTACAATCCTCACGGCGCCGGCGCCTACCGATCTCCGTTTGCAGAATTGAAATATCTTTAGAATTAACGGAAATATTCTATCTTTGGTTTTCAACATTGTCAAATCGCTGTATCTTTTTTGGGTTTTCAGATAATTGAAAAGTAAAGGCGGTACAAACGGGTACAAACGACCCCGAATCAGACCCCGTTAAAATAATTATGATTTTCTAAAGTGGGCTGCGTGACCAATTTTGAAAATTCTGTAACTTTTTTTGGTTTGAGGTACAAACGAAACTAAAAGTGGTACAAACGGGTACAAACGATGCAGAACCCGAAGGCAATTTCAAAAAAATTTTTTTCGAAAGTTGGCTGCCAAGTTCACATAGGTCTAATATACTTTTTTATTGATTATATTAAGTATTAATGTTAACGAAAATTTTACCTATTAAAATCTTCTATATGTTATAAAATAAGATACACAATTATATTGAGTATATACTTCCTGATAACGAACAAGTAATAAACATGTCCTTGTCCCCATAAGATTTTATCGTTGATCCCATTCATTCTAATAGAGAAGACAATTTTGACGATCTAAGAAAATTAAGAACGGTTGAATGATTAGAGACTTCTTGTTAGTCCATTATATTTATTTTTAATGCACTATCATAATCCAAATCCAAATCGATTATAACAAGATCATTTCCTAATCTTCATAACGGGTATTTAAAAAGATTCAACATATGGATACATTTAGCATCGATATAGCAGAAATCGCTGAATATTTATAATGAATAAATGGACTATCTCACACTCAAATAATTTTTTAAATCGGTCTACTATTTCCTGATATTAGCGCGTTCAAACAATCAAAATCTTCAGCTGTATTAACGTGCTCAACGAACTTCCAGCTTTAGAAATATTTATAACATAAAGGACTATTCCAACAATGTCCTTGTTCCATTAAGAGAAGGCTCGAGTTGATTGTGTGATGCAATACGAGCGGTGTTTTTTCATCAATTGTCGCACTTATTTGAATTCCTCAGGAATCCGTAGCGAAATAAAATTCTATACACAAGCACGTATATTGTATGGTTAGATTAATCTTCTTGAGTTTATTTGATAACTGGGGATATACGTGTGCGGCACCATTCCTTATAACTTTTATTAAAACCACAAACAGATGCCGTTTATTTTATTGTACCAGGGCTGTTTATTTGGGTTTTTTGGGAGATAACTTTCATTTCATTCAAAACGGGGGATGCCCATGGTATTCTAAGAAATGCTGGCTAGTCATGTATCGAGATATGTCATCCAATAGCTATTGCAACGTCGGTTATGAAACCTAATTCTTAAATATTTATTGCATTGAAGACCACCTTAGAGCTGGTGGAAGTGGCCCTGCATTCAGCTGTGGATGCTGCAGGTCCGATTCCCGCCGATTGTTAACATTTTTTTTTTTAAACTTGGTTCTTCGAGTCTTGGTGTATTTATTTATTTAAAAGTATATGCGTATACTGTATTCATCAGGCGTCTATCAAAACACGAGTATTTAGTTACTTTGGGGACGGATGGCCGTTAATGTAATTGTTTAATCTTTAATATTTAAATGAGTTAATCTTGTATATGTATATTTTTCTGAACTTTAGAAACTGCTCCAACAATTTTCATGAAATTCAGCATGATTATGAAGGAGAAAAAATCGATTTAGCTAGGTTTTATTAAGAAAAAAGCTTGTTTTACCCCTGTTTTCGGGCACTGAAAAAACTGCTATAATTTTATGAGAAAGCAAAGGATAATTGCGCTGTCAATCACTAATCGTGATAGCTCAATTGGGTAACGGGTGGTCTCGAATTCAGAATACTAGAAATGATCCCAGATAAAATATATTTTTAGGCTGTTCAGGCTCGATCGCCCAGGTACTTTTTATTTATTACTTATACGTTTCGTTTTAAAGCAAATCTTGCACGAAAGATCGAATATTATGCAATAGTGTGAAATTGAATTCAGCAAACTACTTAATTTGCAAGTCGGCCGCGGGTTGTGAAGTTGTGCGAGAACGCGCAGACGGTGCTACTTCGCAAACTTGGTTAGCGCTTTGATGCCGCCATTTTACTGAAATTATCCCCGTCTGTGGGTTGAAATTTTAATTTAGCGAGTTCCGAGTTATAGTTTCGTATTATCCTGCAACCTCTTAAGTGCTAACCCAAAACAGGAAGCTGTGTAATGTCAATGTCTGTGTAACTTCAATTTATGTAAAAACCAGCTTTTTCCCGCAACTTCGTTTGCGCGGACTGTTTTCGCGTGATACCTTGATAAAAGATGGCGCTTTTCAATGTCATCTTATTCCTGTAGAATTGACAGGAATTCTATAGCCTATGTTACCTCGGTGTATAGGGAATAATTGTACCAAATTTCATCGATATTGTTTCAGCTGATTCGCCGTGAAAGAGTAACGAATATACATCTATAGTCAAAAACTTTCGCATTTATAAATAAGTAGGATTATTTCAGTCGCCTTTGGTATATATAAAAAATTAAATAAATAAAATGAGATTTCGCCTTGATTGGAAAGTGGGTTTATGTATAAAAAAAAATGATAAAGATTAAACAATCCTTCAAACAATGTTCGCCGATCCTGTAAATTATTTTCCCAATTTATCGCCTTATTTGACACCTCATAGACTTGCTACAAATTGCGATAGATCTAATAATATTGGCTCGACTGACTTACTTCAGTTTGTACCAAATAAGGCGTTAAAAACTTTGGGTGTTCCTATCATACATAATTAAAAGGTATATATTAATCAATTAAAATTTTTGTAGTGAAATTTTAAAGAAATTCTATGCAGTTAAACCAGTATAGAACGACTCAAAGCAGATTGGAATGCGCTAGTAACATCCTGTATAGTTTCACTCAAATGACTCCGAAAAATGCCTTTTAGAGATAAATTAGCAAATTTTTGTAAGATGAAAAACAAAATACACGCATATTTTGTTTTTCATCTTCTAACATATATTGCATATATTTATCTATATCAGGATTTTCTGCGTAATTTTATTGACTCGTTTTAAAGAAATTGTCTCCGATCTGTGTCCTTAGTGCAAGTTTTTTTAACCGACTTAATCGCGTTAGCGTAACGCTAAGTTGTATAGCGCCTGAACAGCGGACACTAGTTGTCGCTGTTGCAGCGTCATACAAAATGGAGTTACTCTAACGCGGTCGAGTAGATTAAAAAACTTAAGCTAAGCACACTGATCTCAAATGTATAGGGATTAATCAATTCAGGGAGTTAATAAATAATCAACTCATATTATGTCAAAGTTTCGATTTTAGCATGGACGATAGAACTCAATATCATAATAAAATGTGTCATAAAATGGTCCATCATGTACCTATTAACAGACATAGTCACCGTAGCATAACTCGATAATTCTGCTCATGCGTTCGCAACCACGTATTCTTACATTATTTTACTTAGATATGCAAAGTCTGTTTTCATTTGTTTTATTTATTTATGGTATAACAATTCTTTTTTTATTTTCAGGCCAAAATTTGGACATCACACCGAGAGAAGCCGTACGTCGTGTCGGAGATGATCTAACGGTGCTTTGCAAAGTGCCCTACCCTATTGATGCATGTCGGTAAGTAGCGATTATTTATATCTACACAGTGTTTCAAATGCAGCTACAGTGGTAGTATTCGCGATTTTATTAAACTTAAGCGTTTAAGTACCCTCAATAATGTAATGTTTTTTCAGTTCCTATAACGAGACCCGGTTTAGCCTATGTTAGTTAGTTATTATTGTGCCTAATTTCATAAATATTAGACCAACAAATTAGCAGTGACAACGTCTAAGACGGACAGACTTACGAATTGATTATATAGGTATAATTGTACTTCATGAAGGTAGAACTTTGTGGACTATGAGAAGGCCTTTGATTCGGTGGAAACATGGGCTGTGTTAAGATCGCTCCAGCGATGCCGAATCGACTATCGGTACGTCCAAGTGTTGAAGTGTCTGTATGAAAACGCCACAATGTCTGTCCGTATCCAAGAAAGAACTACGAGACCAATCCAAATGCGGCGTGGTGTGCGACAGGGAGATGTCATCTCCCCAAAGCTGTTTACCGCTGCATTGGAGGATATCTTTAAGCTTTTGGATTGGAACGGATACGGCATCAACATTAACGGCGAGTACATCACTCACCTTCGATTTGCCGACGACATAGTTATGGCCTACCCTGGAGGATCTAAACACAATGCTCGACGACCTCAGCAGAGTGTCTCAACAGGTGGGCCTAAAAATGAACATGAGCAAGACGAAAGTTATGTCAAACTCACATGTTCCGCTCCACCCGATCATCGTTGGGAACTCTGCACTCGAAATTGTTGACGAATATATATACTTGGGACATACGGTCCGGCTAGGTAGGTCGTAGATCCCATGAAGAGGCCTATGTCCAGCAGTGGACGTCCATCGGTTGAAGAAGAAGAAGAAGAATTGTACTTCACTGGATAATACACCGTAACATAAAATAAAATGTACCAAGCATTATTAAAGTCACTTTTGATGGTTTTATAAAATATAAATCATTACCCCTAATTATCTAAAATTAATGCTGTATTTCGAACGAAAATAATACAGACCTCCGAACAGTCAGTCGCACAGTGTAAATACTAGCAAGTAAGTATAGATTAGATATCGAGAATGTTAGGTTAAAAAGGGATAGGAGATTTTGTTCTTATACTTCCCAATAACTTTGTGATTTATAAGAAACTTTATTTTTCAGGATGACAGTTGGAAAAATTTCATATAGACTCATCCCTAATAACCAAGATGAAGAGATTGTTTATGCCGGCCAGGGTCTACAGGTAAGAATATAGTCTATACTATAATTTTGTACCATTCAAATAAGTTAATTAGCCTTAAACGGCTCAACAAGTCTGTTGATTTTCCTGTATACGTGGACTTTTACACATCCATGTAGGGGGCATTTCTTGCAACCACCCGTTTCCCGAATAAGCTACGCTGACTTGACATTTAATGGCAAGAATTCAATTCAATATAAATTTTTGTATTTTTTAATGCCTAAAAACAGGGATAAAATGATTTTTTTTTTAATAAAACCTACCTAGATCGATTTTTCTCCTCCAAAACCCCGAATTTATGGAAAATGATTGGAGCCGTTCCCGAGATTCCGTAAAAATATATATATACATACAAGATTAACTCATTTAAATATTAAAGATTATATTTCGGTCAATTTAGAATAAATTCATGCCATAGCCTTTTGATGGATACAGCCAATAATCTTTTTATCAATCATTCATCTAAAGTGAAGACTAGCAGATCTGTGTCTTATTTAAATATCATTGATTTTTACAATGCACAAAGCACTTTAATAACAATGTAACGCTTATCCAAACCTCCAGAGCTCTTGAAGATATTGGCCCAAGATTCAATTTAATATTTATAGAAACTTTAATGTAAACTAATCGTCTAAAAGGTATTAGATGCTGTGACACTTTCGTGTCAAGTATCTAGTAATATTTTATATTTTCCTGCAGAATGGAGAGTGTGGTGCCCATATAAAGCACATAAAAGAAGAGTGGAACGGTAACATATCGTGCACGTTGCCGCCGCAGTCGGGTCAAATCGAGGTCATTGGTACCATGAGGTTGCTTGTTGCCAGTAAGTAGTTTAAGTCGCTTCACAGGGACAACTAACATTTGATATAAAAATATATATTTTTATACTATTGTATTCATATTTTAGGCTAGTGGTATATGCGACTTCGTTCACGTCGCGTTGAAAATATGCACAATTATGTTTACGTGTGTTTTTTCCCGCCCCATATATAAACTTCAGTTGTAAAAAAATTATCAATATGTCTCTTACGGATTAACTGTAAAATTGTGACAGATATAAAGACTTTAACATTTGCTATAATATATCAGTAGAATTTTATATACAATATTTATTCTTATAAAACACGTACCTTAACAAATGAAACTGGGAAATTAATTTCATATTTCTTTAGATAGATCTTTAGATAGTCTCTTTCGTCAACCAATAGGCGGCCACTGTTGGACATAGTTCTCTCCAAAGGACATCTACGCTACTTGATCTTGTACCTAGATCCAGTGGCTCTGCGACCTTTTTGTAGACGTCTGTGCATTTAGTGGGCGGTCTACCCATACTGCTATGCTTATGGCTATACGAGTATGTTGCCTGTGGGTAGGCTATGCTTTTATTTTAAGTTTTTTTGACACATAGAGAGATTAATGTTGTTATAAGGATAATGGAATTATAAAAAGTGTAGTATGGATGTGGTTTAACAGGAACTACGTAATCTTTTGTCCTTGAAGATGTGAAAAATAATAGTTAACTGAAGTATGTAATTGTGGGAATGAAGCCTTTTTCTTACTGTACTTATTTTTTCTCTACTAGGAGCACCCGGCAATCCACAGTTAATTTCGCCTTCCCAACCCGCGTTCAGGGAGGGAGATGGTTTCATGGCTCAGTGCATCGTACCTAATGGGAGACCAGCTGCGAAAATAACATGGTATCTAGGTAAGTCAATGTGTTTATTGATTTTTCTCCCTATATTTAAAGTAAAAAAAAAAGAAAGCAAAAAGAGAAAGGCTGTTAAAAAGACGGATTTTATGTTCATGAATTTTTTTTTAAATATTAAGATTTACTTAGCGGATAATCCTGTAAAGTTTGGTGGCGATCGGAGCATTTTTTTAAATATCAATGACAGTTCCTTTGGAGGGGAAGCCGATACCAGACAGCCACAGCAACACGTGGCTAACCGCTAGTAATTTTATAAATGATATAAAATAAGTTTTAAAAAAGCGACGTTTTGCAATACATACATTTACTTTTTTTAAATAGATCTGCTAAAACTACATTCTTTTTTACAGATGAGGTTCAACTCTTAGCTGGTATACATCAACCCATCATCACCTCTGAACCGGGAAGTGATCTCATGACTATTAGCCAGAACGTATCCAGAACTCTTGCTCCTGAGGACAACGGTCAGAAACTTGTATGCAGAGCTGAGCATGAGGCTTTAGATACTCCCAGGGAAGTCGCTCGGCAGATCGTAGTTCACTGTAAGTTTTGCACTCTTTGTGGATTGGACTGAACTAAACTATAGTCGTGTTTTTGTTGGTGATAGGGCTTAAATCGCGGTTGATGAGATGAGACTGTTAAGAATTGACAAAACTTGATAGAATACGCAATGAGTGTATTAGGGGAAGTCTGAAAGTTGCGCTTACAGAAAAGATGAGAAGTGCGAGACTAAGTTGGTATGGTCATGTAATGAGGATGAAAATCATGTAACCAAATATAGATAAGGGAATATATAGATAAGGGAATGGTATCAGAGTTGACGAATGATAGAGGAGTATGGAAGAAGAAGACACATCGTGGACCCCACTTAGAGTGGGATAAGGGTAAGAGAATAATGATGATGATGACGGCCCGAGTCGCTGTCAGCCATACGAGCTTATTGTTAAATATATAGATCATCAATAAAGATTTAAGTTTGATTTTTTTAATTATTATAATATCGAAATGTATTTTTTTTCTTAATTCGAAGAAATAACGAAAACGATTTATCCTATATATTAACCCGGTATGTAAGCTTTAATTATAACAAATTTTATCACCATTGTTCCAGCAGATTAATCGTAAAAGCGTAATAGATAGATTTTTACATTTATAATATTAGTATTAATACAAGGGATAATAAAATTATTTTGCTAAAATCCGCGATAAAAGTGCGGAAAAAAAATTGTAATATGAATCACCGCAAAATAACTCAATCAATCAACAAATTATTGGTCTGAATGTTCGTAGCAGCTTTTAATTTCGCATGCCTAAAATTTTGTTAGCGAAATGTGGAAATAAGAGCGTAGAAGCTCTACTAGTGTCAGGGACCGTGGTCCTAAGAGTGCCTACAGTGAGGGTTGTCCACAGCTTAGGGCTACAAGTAGTGGAGAGCTAGTAGTTTGTGTGACTGTGATTAGTCAAACGCCCAAACTTTTGGGCGTTCCGAGCGGGGTTTATAGGACGCCCATCTGAAAAAGTCCCCGAGGCGGTCGATGCATCTGGTGCTCCCGATGCAATCGATTAGCGGAGGGAGGGGCCACTTTTAGAAAGGCCCCGACCCAGAGGTGGCGCACTCTGGGGTTCAGCGTTGCTGCTGGCGGGGATGGGGGCAATGTGTACAACGGTACCCTGTCCCCGCCACCTGCAGCGTGGTGGAGCACTGTCAGGTTTTTAGTCGGTCATAGTCTGACATACCCTAATGGACGACCCATAATGGGTTTTCCTGACATAAAAAAAACCGTCGAAAGTGTTCAAGGAATTCGTTTGCTCACCACTAAAACTACTTCAGTACCGAGACTTAGTCTATCACCCTCTAGCACGTCAGCCATCTATAACGATCCATTTCTTCTTTCGCATATTAAAATGGATGGATACATCTCTCAACTGACTTCCTCATATAGTACTGAGGACACGAAATACTCAAGAGACCTTACGAAATTTTATCACGTCGTTTCCTTAACAGAAATATGGATTTCTGCGACGAATACGTAACCATGTGATCTCTAAAGGTTGCTTGGTTTAATATGTCAAATGATGACAATCTCTTCTAGACATGGCGTATTAGTTATGTTTTTTCTTTTTTCCCGTGACAACAAATTAGTTGATCATCATTCCCTGCCCATTAGTTGATCATTATCCCACTCTAAGTGGTGTCGGCACATTAGTTATAAACATGTTGTCACATGATTTGGCTATTTATTTTATGACCGGCCGCCTGCCTAACGTAAGTCAGGCAAACTGAGTCGACTAAGGTAACTTAGTCGCCTTTTGCCTCAGTAAGAAAGAGGGTGGTCTATTCTACTCAGATGCATACCATACGGCGGGTCAACTCACCTTAGCCGCCTTTTACGACACTTCAATAAGAAAAGAGGGTAGTCTATTCTACTCAGTCGGATACCACACGGCGGGTCAACTTACCTTAGTCGCCTTTTACGACACCTCAGTAAGACATGGGGGTAGTCTATTCTACTCAGCCGGATACCTCACGGCTAATAACAAATTAGTTGATATTTTTGAAATATGTAATGTTAGAGAAGCTTTTTATATACTAAAGTTAGCTTTTGAATCGATTACCAGTAATGTAGATAACTTTATAGAGAAATATGTAATTGTAAAATATGTAACCTTTGTTTAAAGACCCACCGAAACGTCTCGAATCTGGTCCAATTACTATCTTTGGACTAAAATTGGGAGCTGAAGGTCGCCTCAACGTAACCGTTCGCGCAAATCCCGCACCTAGCACTGAATGGACTATCGGAGACTTGGTATTAGCTCCACCTAGAAGCAATGAAGATGGCTCGATTGCGGCGTTAGAACCTTTGCATTTGGTAAGAATTATGGTTTTATATATACAGATATTATATAAAAAAGATTAAAGTCTTCCCAGTGGATTTTTCCTATTGTCGTATTTTGTTTATTGTTTGACGATGTTGGTTGTAACTTGTAAGAAATGTGTATTGTGGGAGACTTTTAGAGAATTTTATGGCGTGTACACATAGTGTTGAATTTTTTGATTTGATTATGACCACAATTTTTTCACAATTTTTATTAAATTTAACTCGTTTCTGTCCCATTGTTATTCCTAACTTAAATTATTCAAAAAAGTGTGTCACTTGCCTAAATTAATATTTTAATACTTACCCACAATGAGCAGATTTATTTGGAAATGTTAATTGGTCTTAAGCAGGACATGTATTAAAATAAATAAATATATGGGACACTTACACACACAGTTGTCCGTCCCCAAAGTAACTTAATACTTGTTTTATGGTAGACAGACAACTGGTGAATATATATATATATATATTTTTAAATACATAGTTAAATACAAATATACACCCAGGCTCGAAGACCAACAAATTTATAGAAAATGTTTGACCTCGGCGGGAATCGAACACGCGACCCGCGGTGCTAAAGGCAGGATCACTACCCACTGCACCAACGGGCCAGTCAGTATTAAGAAAATCTTTATTAATATGTTTATAAATTGTTATTGTATTTTGACTCCAGGGTAGCGGTTTTTACAATGTGACTTTGGTCCTATCTCGAGTGGCTAAAGAAGACGTAGAAAGAACCTACTACCTCCGCGTCACGAACGACTTAGGAAGGGAGGAATTTGCGCTGCGATTATCTACTATGGATGAACCCGCCGGTAAGTAACAATTATATCTTCATTTAAATTTCTCACTTTTCATCCTAGAGGATTCTAATTTAACAATAAGTCTTAAACAAATAATATACATTTATCTTACATTATCTTGTAAGATAGAAACCAAAACATTGACTGTTAATTTGTTAATCTTTAGGAATTTCTAAAAAATACATTTTCATACAACCAGTAAAGAATGTTATATTTATCTATTGTCAATTATTAAAGGAATGAAAAACTAAATCGACAACCGCATAATTAATATCAATTGACTTATTGCACAGGTTAAGGTTGCCATAACTTATCTTTATTAATCCTAAATTATTAAATGTTGTCATTATACTTTTTTAATATAAAAATGTGTTCCCGACAGCGCGCAAAGCAAAAACCTCGTATTTGATTATCGACGTATATGGTAAGAAAAGTAGATCTAGACGCCTGTTATAAAATGTATGTTATTTTGTGCTGTAGTACTTAATGCATCGTCAATAAAAACTATTTTCGGAAAGTTATTTATAATTTTACGTAATAAGTCTAGATAGTTGCTTATTTATTGAAGCCTGCGAATTTGAACTATTTGAAACGTATGGTAGAAATTATTTTCAAAAAAAAGTTTGGTATTATTTAAATTATAAATATAGCATGTTTACTTTATTCGTATCGTCTATACATTATTAGTACTTAATTTATTTGAGAAAATATCGTCATGAAAATGTAAATGCTCGTTATAAGCATGCGAAAATATTTAGATAGAAATATGTATATTATGTAAGTTTCATATTAAGTAATGTGTTCCAAAAAAGTAGTTTATATAGCATGTAAAATGTATGATGGTAAATTTAGTGAAAATTCGTTAATGATTTATCGGGAATTCGACACCTAAAAGAAAAAACATTAGTGTGTTTTATTTGAATCTATAAACAATGTTAATCACGATTCAGCACAACTGAGAATATAAGTTATATTTCCACGACGTATCACTTTACAAGGATATGAATAAAAGTCCGGTTCCTTTTTAAGAACAATTTAACAACAATGTGGCCAATGCTTGATTAATTTTAAAATTGCTGATTTTATTCAGACTATTGATTCTATATTCTTAACGCGATCAGCTTCCATATTTAATACCAACCTCTGTATTAAAAAAATCAAAGAGTTGCAATCCGGGAGTAACGGCGAAAATAAAAACTTGAATATTAACGACGTTTGATATTTTGTCATAGTACGCAAGAAATGTATTTGGTCAAATATTCACCAATAACATTTATTTTCTTTTTTAATTTAATATTAAATAAACCTACAAATAGTCTTGTAGTCAAAACCTGTTATTAGTTTCGCTCTTAATATTTTCAATAATGTAAGTTATGTATTAAAAAAAATAAAACTTTTGTTGTTAAAAAAAATTGTGTTTATAGTAATAGTTTTTTTTAAAGCCATGATGGGAACCTTTCAGAGAAATTCCATCCAAAGATTTAATAGTTCAAATCCATACGTACATACGTACGCGATTAATTGATATGTGTAGCGTATCAGGTAATATAAAGAAAATATTACGATGAAATACTTATAGACCCAGAATATTTCTGGATATATGCTACGAACTAATTTTGTACAAACGCGGATTATATTAATTCTATTGTAACTTCTGTACTATGGAATTCAGCAAAGTAACACTTGCTTAAATCAACTAATATGCATTGCATATTTTTTTATAGGTTAGATTTATAGGTATACTAGCTTTTACCCGCAACTTCGTTTGCGTGGACAGTTGTCGCGTGATAGTTTGATAATAGATGACGCTTTTCAATGCACTCCTATTCCTGTAGAATTAACAGGATTTCTATAGCCAATAAGTTATTCCAGGTTCAGCGGATTCGCCGCGAAAGATTAACATACACCCATACCCAAAAACTTTCATTTTTATGATATTAGTAGGATTTTATTGTCCAAGGATAGCCAATTTATGGAACTTTTTTTTTTTATTGAGTTTTATTGATATCTTTTTTTATTGATGATGATTTTGTCTATGTAGGTGTGGAACTAGGTACAGGCGCCATTGTCGGCATCATCATTGCAGTATTAATCTTGCTCATCGCCATTATCCTGGTGGTCTTCGCAAAAGCAACGGGCAGGTGGTTCTTTGCAGGTTAGTTTGATTATATTAGTTGGATTACTTCTTAACAGTATGAAAACGTTTGGATTGTAGTAAATTTAAACATAAAAAAATATAAATAAAAAAATGATTTGTGAAAACAAGTTATACACAACCCATTATATAGCTATAATTATTATTATTAGGTTTTTTTTGGACAATCCAAAACGATTTCAAAGCATTTAATATGAAATGAGTCGTGGATAATATTATTATCAGTTAATTATGAATGAGTATTAGTAACATTTTCAATGACAACTAAGGTGTTTATTGCGATTTGACAACTAGTTATACAAAAGTAAATTATGTAATAAATTATTATTATAACATACAAGTAAATTACATAATAAACAGTTAAACATAATTAGAGTACAATTTCTATATATTTTTTTACAATTATAGTCTATCTTTTGCTTGGGTATGAACCCAATGCGCTGACGTAGTTTATAAACTATCAATTGACCAAAAAAAGTAGTCTGGTGTCGAAATAAAAAGTAAAATATCACTCTTCAAGTCAACTGTCTCCATACATAAAATCAAATTAATCTATTGTTCTTTTCAAATGCGGAAGAAAAACAAACTATAAGCTTTTTTATGTATATAAGTACCAGTGGTAATTGCAATTTCGTTTGAGCCAACTTAAGCTTTAAAGGTAACTACAACAACTTTTTAAATCGTATATGTTACTCCGGTGCATAAGCTTTGATGATGTGTTGTTTGATAAACATGTTGTCACCTGATTTGGCTACGTATTTAACAACCGGCCGCCTGCCTGACGCCAACTTACCTTATTTTACGACAACTCGGTATGAAAGAGGGTGGTCTATTATACTTAACCGGATACTACACGGTGGGTCAACTTACCTTAGTCGCTTTTTACGACACCTTGGTAAGAAATCAGGGTTATCTATTCTATTCAGCAGGATACCACAGGGCGTTATCTAAATGTTAAAGAACTTACACATTTTTATATTACCTACATCACGGTTGTCATATCGCAAAACGCCATAATATACAATATTGACAAAACTTTTATATGCATGATTTATATTCGGCGACTGAAAAATTATTTGCATGTTAAAAATATTGTCTACCAAATGTGTTATTTATTTAGTGTATTGTTGGTGAAAATATAATTATTCTTTTATAAAAACTTTTGTCAATGTTATAGAACTTATTGCATTTTTGATTATGGTCCATGCTTTAATATAATAGAGTTATTATACATAGAGGAGCAATAGGCCTTAGAGTGCGAGTGTCCAACAAAAAATAATACAGGGAAGATCAGAGATCCATATTTATATTTGTCTTATCACATGGCGCGTTTTTAATTTAAATATATTGATAATTTCTCCACATCCGAAGAATAAAGTTACATGTTCTATGTTATAAAAATAGAACATATAACATGGCGATTTTTTGCACATCTTCAAAATGTTTATTATGCGTTTTTATGGAACAGGAAAATTATTTAGAAATTTTCCTAACTCCAATTTGATTGAACTAACCACTTTAGGCTAACTGTTTAACTGAGACCTTGCCTGCGGGGTTGCGTGATATACAAAACGTGACTGCCCCTACCTTAGTCCCCGTTCTCGTTCTATCTCCGCGTTCTTGTACCCGGCAAGGCCTCAGTTAAACGTTTAGCCTATAATCCAATCTTCAGACAACGGGAAAAGATACCTATGTGGCCTCATATGCTCTCTTTGTTTCAAATGGACACATTTTAGACCCTCTCCCGTACTCTGGTATAATAACTCTATATCCAATATATTCCGCTTAATCTGTCTTTTAGTCTTAGGCTTGTGATATATAAGAAGAACGAATAATAATCAAAAATTTTTGACAGGCTCGCGGGCTAATCGATAGGTAATAAAAAACTATACTATAAAAAATCACTGACTAGAATTGCTTGAAATTTACTATTTACGTTTATAACGCAACTGTTTGGAAAGTTTGGCAGTTTTATTTGGCAGTGTTTTAGAATATATTTTAATGTAGTCTAATTATTATTAGAATTGTTATGTTAATGCCATGTAACAGTATTTCAAGCGATCAAGAATTTAAAAATAAGTCATAAATTTTTCGCATGATGTTTTTGAAACTAATTGAAGCATGTATTTTTTTTTATCAAATCTTCCCAAAAGCTCTATCTCTTTTGACGCATGTTCTTTTAGTGATAATAACAGTGTTATTGCATGATTTTTATTTGATATATTTTTATGAATACTTTCGAACTTTATATTACACCTATATCGGCTTTTGGGTCAAATGGTTTTATGCTTAATAAAATATCATTACGTGACTTTCATATATTATAAAGTAATCATTTTGAATCACTAAGGTAAACGTAAATGTCACTTAATGTTATTTACATAGATAATACACTATATATGGTTATTTACGTGGACGGGTTTCCTTATTTAAATATAATTTTAATAAAAAACTTATGTTATGATTTTACTCGGTTTTGGTTTTGTAACAACATTATAAAATGCTACGTAAAATTGAACTTTATATTAAAGTTGAGAATAATATATAGGTCCCTCTTTCTTCTAGGTTAGCGCTCTTGCACTTTAGACTATCTTTACTTACCATCCGTTGAAATAACATTCAAGCGATAACAAGGACACGATACTAAATAGAACAGTATCTCCCACCCTTTTTCAAGCCATATTCTACCTTAGCCCGTCTTATGCCCCGCTTTGTTATATACATAACTTGTAATATTAAACAATTAAGTTGTTCATTTAAAAAACTCAAATAAGAGGTTTTGGCACCAAAACGTAACATTGCATTTAAATGGCCGGAAGCGAAAGTCTTACCGATTTAATTGCTAAAAACGTTCATGCCTGTTCCCTAAAGAAAACTGATTAGTTCAATGCACAATTTTTTGAATATCTCAAATGGATAAGTCGTGACAGCGTAAGAGACAATCAGATAGACTTTCGAATGAATTAAAATAGTATGGCTGTGTATTCCCAATTTTCTATAAAGAGCCTTCAAAGTTCGACCAACTTAAATGTTTTGTTCATCTTGATCACTTTTCTCGAAACAAAGATAACCAAAAAATTACTTACAACTTCATTAATATTAAAACTTCGGTAAACAATGGATATTTTTTTTATACACATTTAATATTTGTATTTAAGTATGTATTAAAAAATATATAAGTATATATTCACCAGTTGCCTCTCACCCATACCACAAGTTACTTACTTTGGGGACGGACGAGCCCGATGTGTATAAAAAAACATAGTTACATATTTTTATGATCAAATTAAAATATCGAGTGTCACAAACACGCACTTTTGTAAAGCACTTTGTTACAAGCAGTTACCACGCTTACCAAAAACTTTGTTTATAAAAAAGAATCACCGAAACCTGCTTAACTAACAAAAACACAAATCAAAGAATTCTTGATCGCTTAACATATTGGTATGTGGCAGGGAGGTCCCATCGTACTGACATCCCCGATGGCGCTGATTCCGAAGCTCCCCTCCCTCCTCACGATGATGTCAAAGGATCAGAGAACCCCTCCCATGACCATGGCGAATATATCAGCAATGGTGACACAAAACACCCCGAGAAGAAACCAGACACCGCCGTCTAAGGTGTAAGTCAAAAGCTGTCACTCATAGAAGCAATTTTGAACCATTCGTAATTTTAAAAAATGACGCATTTTATCTCTTACTAATGGAATTTAAACATAATGTAATCTGTACTTTAATATTATTAGAAAACAATATTGTAACCGGTTTATGAAATTCAAGTTAAAAATTTATTTTAATTAATATAGAGAAACGTCTTAATAATATTTTAAAATTGTGTTTACTTTCATGTAAGAGTGACAGCTGATAAGTGTTTATTTGGAATCATATGTTTAAAGTATCTTCGTTTAGTGCCAGATGTATTTACAGTTGCAGAATATAACATATTGTTAGTTATTATAATAATTTTAATGTCAACGAAATCAAAAATATATTTGAGAATTTTACAAATTACTAGATAAATATTAGTGGCAGTTTGGTTGCATTCTAAAACTGTTTTACGAACTATGTTAAAGTTAAAATTATACCACTTTTTAATAAATAATATTATAACAATCTATATGAAAAATATCTTAGATGTAACCCAAGAAACTTTTCGATTGTATTCTAGACTAAAATTTTTAAATATATTCGTAGTAAATTTTAAGAATCTCACAAGTTGTAATAACAACGAATCCCATCGTATATTATCTAGTTAAGGCAAGTTTCATATTCATGCTCAATATGTTTTACAGCTGATTCCATAACTTAAGTTTTGAATTTAAATAAATATTTATAATAGAATTTTTTTGTGAAAAGTAAAATAACTTAAGAAATAAGTATCAGCTCGCATTTGAAATTGTAGTACCACTTTAATCTCGATTTCGTACATAAAAAATAGGTAAGGTTAAAGCGACATTTATATCCATTTTTATACTTTTTTATTACGATATAGATTTTTATAATAGCGACTGGCCATTTTTTATACTCTCATTTAGGTTTATTGATAATTATTACTACATGAGTACATAGTTATTTTATAATTTTAAGACAATGTGTTCGAACCACCATTTTTATTTTGTATATAATCTGTCATAGCATTACGTTAATACACACCTACTTAATATAGATTAGTATTTTAATACTTAAGGTTGTTTTATCTTTAACTCGACAATTATAACGATTTTTTACTTTTTAATTGTAAAAATGCAGAAACAATAACATTTTCAAAAATCTCAATTCACGTATTTTTCCAATTAATATAAAAAATCGTGTTTTTTTTGTATAAACAAAAATATAAAAATGACATGTTTAGTTTAAGTTATTTTGATAGTTTAACGTCATTGTGATGATTTTAGTATTTTTTATATAATTAAATTCAGCTACTTAATAAGTTTTTGTACCATTTTAGTTTAAAAGAATTATGTATGTATTCATTTCAATGTCAATTCAAAAACACTGCCATTTTGAACAGCCAAAAATAAAATATTTTCATGTAACTTATAAATTACGTATTGATTTAAATGAATTATAATTTCGTTCTTATATTAAAAGTACAACATAAAATTTTTACGTCACAATTATAATTTTTTAAATAGTTTAGTGTTTTGTAAAATGTATAATTATACAATTCTAAGCATTGCGTAAATAGAGTAATCAAGTTTCCAATGTTCGTAAAATATAAACCGCTGCGTTATTAACGAATTATAATTGAATATAAAGTATTTATTAAATAAGAAATATTTGTTTTATTTTTTTCATACTATTTAAATTGCATATATATAAATTATAAATTTGATAGTATGTATATATTTAAACAACCAATCTTTAGACGCTTATTGAAAATTATATATTACAAACAAATTAAATCATTTAATTTTCTCATTTAAATAGTATTCTTCGTACTGTACCCTGAATTCACGTGTTTCTACAAATTACAGGGAGCTTCTATTATATATGACTTTCTCAACGACTTTTTGTATATTTACATTTTAGGAAGCAGACGAGATCACACCAAAAGCTCTGGAGAATCGTGAGTAAAATCTTTTATCATTTAATGCAATTGTTATAATGTAAATAATTAACAGTGGGTGGTCTTGTATATCGATATTTAAAAATAAGAAAACTTAAAAATAGTAAATGGGTGGTTGTCACGGTTAATGGTGTATATATTTAATTAATGTTATTCTTTAAAAAATCTTTATTATAACATTTCAAGTGATAAGTGTGTAATCTTTGTAGATGGAAAATGTTGATGCATAAAGCACAGGAATTATGACATATTTTTTACTCAAATAAATTAAAGTGACTAATTTTTTTCCCAAGCACAATTTTTAATTAATTGCCGTTAGCATTATTGTGGAAACATAGAATACATTTTTTCGAGTTTGGAAGTCATTATTCTCCTCCCTTATCCCACTCTAAGAGGGGTTGGCAAAACATGTGTGACCCGCCTTCTGCCTGACATCAACTTACTTTAGTCGCCTACACTTTTACTTTAGACGACACCACGGTAAGAAAGAGGGTAGTCTATTCGACTACCACACGGCAGGTCAACTTACCTTAGTCGCCATTTACGATACCTCAGAAAGAAATGAGGGTGAGTGGTCTATTCTATTCAGTCGGGTACCATTCGTATTTGGAAATATCATGTTTATTTGACTCACGGTAAACGTTTTCAGTATTTTTGGGACCACGTATATAACTTGTATGTTTACGTGGTAAATAAATTAAGACATTATTTCGAGATTGGAATTTTAAATTGTAATTTTTTGGATATAGGTTGTTAATATAAAAATAGTCTTGATACGTCTTGACTGTTATTCCGACATAGAAGTGCTAAACATTTTGCATCTACAACTTGCCTTATATCGTTGTAAAATATAGCTTATTTCTTTGTAAGGACGCCGGCTGGGGACGTGCTTTTAGAAAGTGGGACGCTACCTTCTAGAACGTATGTGTAACATTCTGTATTACGGATATCAATAACATTAAAACATCGCACGATTAGTATTAAAGTGGCTGAATACGAAATAAGTCTGAATTGAGTAAGAGGTATTATAATCCTTATTTCAATGCCATCTATGATGATAATATAATTAGAAGATAGATAATACAATTTTCTTGCTCTTCCAAGTTATGGGTCTCTTTAAAAATCACGAGATTTTTAGGCGCTACGCTTTGTTACCATTGCCACAAAGTAACTTTTTAAATTACGTCACTTTAATACTAAGCGCGTGACATGTATGTATGAATTTCTATATACTGAGCTTATATCAATACCTTGATATAAAAGTTAAAAATGAAAAAAATGGGATATTTTAAAAATCAGCGAGATGCGGGACGGACCACCAAATAGCGGGACTGTGCCGCCAAAACGGGACATGTGGTCACTTCACCTTAGTACGTTAAAAAATGCTTCATTTTATAGATCCTTGCAATCCATCCTCCTACTCTTCTGATGTAACTAATATTCCTGGCTTAAATTAACATAAGATGTGGAAGACTTTGAACAAAGATAAAGTGTACGCTGAATCATATAATACGTAAAATGTAAATTAAACTGACCAAAGAAGTTACACATAGGTAGTATTCTAAGTATGATATTATATTGTCATAAAATTATTTTACTATAAAAGGGAAGCCAGCCTAATATGTGCCCTATTACCATATAGAGAAAGCAAATGAGATCTATCTGTCTCTCTTTTTTATGTGCGATTGGACAAAGATGCGTATACGAGTTTCCCTCTCATCATTTATTGTGACACAAACTTACAAGTCTGCCTAAGGCTATGCTATAATCAAAGATAGTTGTTCTTTTTATATAAAGTAAGAAACAATATATAAAAATAGAAATTTGTTAATTATGTAAGCGTCTGATAAAACCTTTTTAGGTCACTTTTGTCTACATTTTACATGGTATGGTATTTATAGTCTTTGATTTCCGTGATTGAAATTTTTCAATAAGGGTTATGCCCTCTATCCCAATTATATCGTAGATACTATACTCATTTATTATCTTTATCAAGCTTAATAATATAATAATAATAATTTCTTTATTTAGGAAAAACCCATAATTTCACAATACCAAATGTTAAATATTATGTGTCTACATTATATTATATGTTTAAATGCTATATTATATGCTTCAATTATGCATGTTAACATTTTTTTATGCACACTTATATCTAACACGCTTAATACGGATATATTTAAACCTTACCTTAATTATTGTACATAATGCATGTTAGATGTATTTATTGATTCCGCATTTCATTTTAAATATAAGTGTTTCGAAACTTTAAATAATTTTTAGTTATCGAAACATTTAATCATTGGGTGTTTGACTATCATGGATTTTTTTAAATAATTGTATGACCTATAATTGTCTATAGTTGTGTTGCAAATTCACCTTTTGGTAATAAAGAGTTTTAAGTTTATTGATACTAGGTATATGATTCTGATACTGATGAATATTTTCCCAATAATCATTCAGTCAAAATTAATGATTGCACGCCTAAATAAAGGATAAATATTTGAATGCTTAAAAGTTCGCCTACCCTGGTAGAGGGTATTTATAAAAATGGACAATTAGACAATTGTTACAGATTTTATTATTAGAGGACATAACAATTGTTACCGATGTTAGAAATGTTTGATATCATTTGTTGTTTCAACTAGTAGCGACACAGAGAGTGCGGCGGGACAGCGCTCACGACTCAGCGCTTTAGGCGCTAGAATGCGTGCAGTGCTGCCGCGGGAAAGGGATCGCGTTCAGGCCACAGAACCCATGCCTGAAGTTGAGGATAAGGTAAGGTTAAATGTTAATATACCAATTTAGAGTTTTTTTTTTTCCAGGCTGACCGCACGCGACCTATGCGTACTACTAGTACCGTTAGAAAAGTAGGCCTTAGTCTCCAGTCTTTTAACTAACTCTGTCTGTTGCTACGTACGGATGTGAAAAAAAAACGTTCCCCTTAAAATATTACAAATGTATTTCATAAACATAAATTTATATATATTATAATTAAGTTACTAAAAAATTCTTACAATATACCTTACCAAATTAAGAGTAATGAATTTTCAAGATACATTATATTTATCTTAATACGCCGTGTGGTATCCGGCTGAATAGAATAGTACCCCCCTCATTTCTTACCGAGGTGTCATAAAAGGCGACTAAGGTAAGTCGACCCGCCGTGTGGTATCCGGCTGAGTAGAATAGACCAACCTCATTTCTTACCGAGGTGTGGTAAAAGGCGACTAAGGTAAGTCGACCCGCCGTGTGGTATCCGGCTGAGTAGAATAGACCAAACTTATTTCTTACCGAGGCTTACTTTCTTCTTCGTAAAAGGCGACTAAGGTAAGTTGACGTCAGGCAGGCGGCCCGTCGTAAAAACCAAATCATGTGACAGTCTGCTTATTACATGTTGTGCCGACCTCGCTTAGAGTGGGTTAAAGGCAGGAAGAAGATGACTATGTTTATCTTAATGTAAAGTCATTTAGATCTCAACAATTTAAATTAATTAAACTATATTGTTATATTTTAACCAATTTTATTTTTCTTTTCCTTTTTTTGTTAATACTAATTTAGTTATTATAAATTTATTCAGGCACTCGCAGAAGAAAAAAAGGGGGTAGTATATGCAGAACTCGATCTCGGCGATCAAAACACAGAAAAACCACCTCCTCCTTCAACCGAGTACGCAGAAATCGTGTACACCGATCAACCGTCACAGATTAAAGAAAATAAAGAATAAATATTTAATAAGGTACCTTTTTATAGGCATTGATGCCGTCTACAGACTTGATAATTTTTTTTTCTCATTTCGAATTTAGAACACACAAATTACATTCATTACAAATATGTTTAATTTTTAATATGCAACAGACATTCTGAGCATCTGACATTCTAAAACAAAACTATATAATTAGATAAAACCACCGAAAATATTTATGAATATTTATTTTATGAAAAGAAAAGGAGACACGAACTTTCTTCTTTTAAATGTTGGCTCTTCACATGGGAAAGTACTAATACGTAAATTTAGAATATTGAGATGTAGAAATAATATTCAATCACTGTTATATGTTAATTCTGAGCTTTTGCGTGACTTCGTTCGTTTTTAATTTTTTAATATTTAATACTTTATAAATATTTACACTCCCTCTACATACGATTTACTTGTACAACGTAAATTATTGCCATGTGATGAATCAATATTATGCTTATTATAGAGTTATACAAAAAAATCGTAATCTCATATAATTTACTATTAAAATTAGGGTAAGTGTGCTTTGATATTATTATTCTATATTCCTATTTATAGATGTAAGATATATACTATATACATACTACCTATGCTGTTTTCGGATCATGGAAAGTAATTTTAAGAATCAAAACTAATGCGAAATAAATATTTACTTGTTTTATTTAATATTTTTTTATTAATCGAACTAAATAGTTCGATCAAAGGAAAGCTTTTTGTTAAAAAAATAACAGCAGAGATTTATGACTTTGTTTTTGTGGCTGAAAAATTTATTACCTTTAAAATCTGCCGTCAAGAGATAAAATAAGCATGGTCTAATTAAGTTTTTATTTTCTTTTTTTAAGAATTGTTCCATGGCAAAAGCTTCAAAAATTTGTATTTTTTATTTGTTTGGCTTTCTTGAGTCAATTTACTGATTTATTATATTCATTAGCATTATTATTAGATTAAGAGTTACAATTCGAATGGTAAGATAATTTTAGAGAATATTTACATTCTTTTAAAATTTATTTACAAAATTATATTTTAAATTTTAAGAAATACAATTAATATAAATACTTTTTATATTTTTATGGCTTATACGATTAAATTCTGATTTATTTATGTATTTTAGTTTATGACAAAATAACAAAAGTTATCATTAAAATAGAATTTAGGTAACAACAGGGTTTTAATGGAGGCTCTATGTCAAACTGTCCCATTATATATACACTGTGTAATTTTAAGGTTTCCGCACGTATATTTTATTTTTTTGTCTTTTTTTTCAAATATAGAACACTTAAAAAAGAAGATAGTTTTCTATTGTTTTAAATTTACTACTGGCATTCCATATTGGTTAAATAAGAAAAATATGAAGTACTTATTGTTTTGTTTTACTAAATATCTATGAATTAGTTTTACTATTAAACAGCTCAACTAATAGAGTTACTTTCTTTTAATAAGTTTTAGTTTTTTGATCCGTCCGTAATTGTATATTTTAGTTTAAGCATTTTAAATAGATGACAGTTTTTATTCACGTTAATAAAGGAAACCCGACTAAACGCATGAAAGTGAATAAAAAATGCTCGCAAGAACTAAAGAAAATTAAGATTGCTACACCACATTTGTCTTGTGAGATATATCAAGAAGATTTAACGTTAAAGAGTAAAATTAATAATTTTCCTTGTCCAAGGAACATTTTTTCCAGTTTACCACGATTTTAGTCTTATTGGCCATGACCTTGCGGCATAGTCGGGTAAAAGGTGCTGATTGATCTTCAAACAAGTTAATATATTATTTAACTACGTTACCATTTCTACGAAACATATTAAAATATTCTATCCATATCTCAAGTAAGATTTGAAATAAAAATACAATATTTCGCGTCAAGCTTTTAGTCTTTCAATGTAAATAAGTAGGTGCTTCATTGATGTATAATATCCAAGAAACTCAGTTCCATACAAAAACTGTTCCAAGCGAAGTAGATTTTCAGAAAAAAATATAAATATCGGCAAAATAAAAACGCACATCAACCTTAGGTATATCTATATATAATAGCGACTGGCCCTTTGGCGCAGTGGGTAGTGACCCTGCCTTCAGCTCAACGGGTCGCGGGTTCGTTTCCCGCCGAGGGCCAACATTGTCTATAAATGATTTTGTTGGTCTTCGAGTCTGGGTGTTTAAGTATGTATGTAAAAAACGTATAAGTATATGATCACCAGTTGTCTGTCTACTATACCACAAGTATTAAGTTACTCACTTTGGGGACGGACGACCGTGTATGCGTGTGTGTCTAAAATTGTGAAAAAAAAAACAAATTAATGAACACATCAACAAACTTGTATTTTATGACCGAATTTAAAAGGCGAGTGATATATACAAAAGCAAACTATTATGTACTAGTATCAAAAGTCGCTACCTGCGGGGTAATAATATGAGGAAACAGGACGCCATCTGTTGCGATCTCTGTCGCGCTTACGGCAAGCATAGGTCACGCACTGACATGTCAATGTTTTCTATTATGAAAAAGTAAACAATGTGAAATAAGAATAGTTCTGCACTGTATAAAAAAACACATATATTAACACAATATTTAAATTTTAAACTGTATCTTGTCTCTTATACATCAATGGGTACTTTAAAAACCACGCACATGTCAAATTAATATCTTTTTATTTGTGTTGTTTATACGAATAATTCACTTATACTTCTCGAAGTACAGACTTTTATATCGTATAACTTAAATAGCATTAATTAAAAATGTTTCTATACAAGACCAAACTAAATATAAGTTTATCTGCACCTCTTTTAATAATTAACCTACACATCATATTTATAATTTTCTCTCTATAAAAATATATTTATAATCTGCATTTATTTTTAAGTCTGCATTATATAATTAAATGTGTTTTAAATTTCGAATGTTTAGCTTTGTGGTACTTAAACGCATGTGTAAGTGTATTATATAAGAAATTAAAGATCTTGTGTCATAATGATTTTTTTATTTGATCTCCAACTTAGGTTAAGTCACACGCGTAAAGACAGAGTTCCCCACCTAGAGGTGGCGCACTCTGGGGTTCACAGTTGCTGTTGGCGAGGATGGGGCAATGTGTACATCAAATTCAAATTATTCTTTATTCAAAGAAACTTGTAAACAAGTGCTTTTGAATCGTCAACTCTACTTCTGGTTCGGAAAGTTGTTCTTACCGAGATGAGCCAGCAAGAAACTCGGCGGTTGCTCTTTTAAAAATAAAATTCTTATTACTAGTTAAATTTACTCATTACTGTCTTGTGCAGGGTCTAAGCGATCTATATCCACACATTCTTATCTTCTAAGTAATCCTCAACAGTATAATAGGCTTTCTTTTAAACAGTGTTTTTAAACTGATGTAATGGCAAAGCTAAAATTGATTGCAGAATTTTATTATAGAATCTTATAACCAGACCTATAAACGATTTACGTACTTTTGCAAGGCGCAAAGCAGGAGCCGCAAGCTTATGTATGTTCCTAGTTTGTCTATTATATACATCACCTATCGTTTTATCATCGGTAGCATACCTCCACCAATAGCAGCGTGGCGGAGTACTCACCACTAAGGTTATGTTTGGTCGGTGCGAGAAACGATATACACACCTATCGGTCACGTCCATAAGGGGTTTCATCCTATATAGTGTATTATCTATGAGGGGTTTTCTCCGATTAAAAAAAAAACGCATTGCGAAACTTTGGTAATTTATCTATTTAATTTTGTCAACTAAATTTAGGATATTAATAACTAACATTTCAAAATTGCATGGATGTTGTAGTATTAAAAATTAATAAAAAGTAAGTAAGTAGCGGCCTTTTACTATTCCACTGCCGAGATTTGCTCTTCTCTCCGTTTTTGGAGAGAAGGGTTGAAGCTTAGACCTACCACGCTGCTCTAATGCGGATTGGTAAGTTACACATATCTCCAGAATTCTGTACCTAGAGATATGCCGGTTTCCTCACGATGTTTTCCTTCACCGAAAAGCGTGTGATAAATTGCAATTACCAATTCGAAACATAAATTTAACAGAAAAACTCATTGGTGTCTGACAATGTTGAACCCGTGACCTCCTCGAAAGAGTCTCACGGTGTTGTCGCTGGGCTACCACAGCTTTAAAAGATTAAAAAATAATAGGGCCGTATAAATAGAAAACAATATAGCATTTTTATAAAATTTGATATATTTTTAAAAGTAATTAAAAAATAGGAACCTAACGAAACAAATAAAACATGCTTAAATAAAACATCTCTTACATACAACAACAAACACCTTACATACGCTTTTATTGCATATTTAAAAATCTTAAAATTTTTGCTACAAATAATCTAATCTATAATTAAATAATTTATTCTAATATACATATAAGTTTGCAGATCCATAATAGAAAGGTGATAAAACATTTATTGGAATCCACAATTGCATCCACAAACATGCACAAGCAGAATTTGTTAAATGAATGTACTATGTACTGTATGAGTTTCAGTGCCTAGATAAAAAACACATCATGATTACGCCGATCAGCCCTTTAAGTGTTTAACTATCTTCAAAACCTAACACTCAGTATAGCCAGATATTATATCGATCCGTAGTAAATCCGTTCCTTGATTCTGACGCGAAAGAAGGACAACAAACACATTTTTACAATTATTAATCACATTGTTCCATAGACACTCGTTCTCGTTCACTAATTCCATAGTGAGTGTAGCGTGGCAAGGAATCTAAGACATTTTTTTCATTTACAGAAAGGCGTTACTTTGTGGAATTCCATAGTACCGAATTTACTATAAAATTATTTATTTTTTTATTTTTTATTTTTTTATTGTATTCAATGCAATCTGTTCTCTATTAATGAACATTCAGCAAAATGTTGTGAAATTGTAATGTCTTGGAGAGCGATCAGTCCAGTGACTTGTGCTCTTTTAGTAGTTTTGCACAGAACAATACTGTTAGCTCAAAAGGTCCAAAGGGGATTTTCTTTTCAGTCTCTTGAATGACGAATTGGTACTCATCAGATTTGCAGCTAGTGCATTTGGATGACGGTCCAATCTATTTTTGTATAATAGCATTGTGTTTTTAATATCTTCTTTGACTGTTGTAATTTGAAGTTCATGGTGTAGCTGGTGATTTGATATGTACCAAGGGGCATTTGTGATTATCCTGAGGACTTTTGACTGAAACCTTTGCAGTATTTCTAAGTTTGAGTTGGAAGCAGTTCCCCAGAGTTGTATGCCATAAGTCCATATGGGTTTAAGGATACACTTGTATATCAAAATTTTGTTTTCTAGCGACAGCTGGGATTTTTTGTTGAGTAACCAGTAATATTTTGTTAATTTGATCCCCAGGGCTTTTCGTTTTGTAAATATGTGTTTTTTCCAAGTGAGACGACGGTCCAAGTATACTCCAAGATATTTGGCTTCATTTGCTTGAGGTATCTCGACTCTATTGAGTGATACTGGGGGACATGTTTCGTGTCTCATGGTAAAGGTCACTTGTACTGATTTAGCCTCATTAGCTTTTATTCGCCAGGTATTTAGCCATTTTGTGATGTTGTTTAGACAGTGTTGCAGCATTTTACTTGCCTGAGTTGGATCGTCATGGATAGTTAAGGCAGCGGTGTCATCTGCGAATGTTCCAATTACTACACCATCAGTCATAGGCAAATCTGAAGTATAAATCAGATATAGTATTGGACCAAGTACACTTCCTTGTGGTACTCCAGCATTAGCTTTATGAAGATTGGTTATATCTTCTCCTTGTTTTACATAATAATACCTCTCTGCAAGGTACGACTTAAGGAATATGTAATAGTTTGACGGAAGTTTATTTTTTATTTTATAAAGCAACCCTTCATGCCAGACTCTGTCGAAGGCTTGTGAAATGTCCAAGAATGCCGCACAGCAGTACTTCCGACTTTCAAACGTTTTATGGATTTCTTCCACTAGTCTATGTATCTGTTCGATAGTGCCATGCTTTTTCCTGAAGCCAAATTGATGGTCGGGTATGATTTTTTTTTCTATTATTACTGTATTCAGTCGATTAAGAAAAAGGATCTCCATAACTTTAGACAAGACGGGTAATAAGCTGATCGGCCGGTAAGACGACACCTCCTCAGGAGTTTTGCCAGGTTTCAAAATCATTTTGATTTGAGCTACTTTCCATTGTGGGGGGAAAATACCTCTTAACAAAATACAATTAAATAAATGTGTTAAAAACAATATTGCTGTTTCAGGTAATTCGCGGAGTATTTTTGCAGTTATTAAATCGTAACCTGGGGCTTTCTGTAGCTTCAAGTTCATGATTGTTTTTATGACTTCACTCGTCTTCACCTTTTCAATAGGGAGGTCAAGTTGATATGGCTCATTAAGACAATTAAAAATTTCTTTGCTGATGTCGTTCGTTTGAGTAGGATTTGGGGCAAAAACTTCAGTTAGATAAGAAGCAAAAGTGTCTCCTTTTTCTATGTTACTTTTAGCCCAGGAGTTGTCCTTTTTACGTATCGGCGGATTAAAGCTGATTGGCTTTTTAAGCTTCTTTGTCGCTTTCCAGAGAGAGTAGTCACTAGCGGCTGTAGCATCTAAATTGCGTAAATAGTGTTGAATCGTTGCATTCTTTTCAGCACTTAATAGTTTTTTGAGTTTACTCGTTAGGTTATTAAGTCGTGTCTTGTCCCTGGGAAATCGAGTAGTCTGCCACAATTTGCGAGCCTTTCTTTTTTCCGCTATAAGCTCTCGAACATTTTTAGGGTAGTCAGGTCAGGTGTCGTTTTTCATTAGGACTACTCTCCCAAGCCGCATGTTGAACACATTCATTGAAATGTTCGACAGCAAGCATAAGATCCTCTTCAGTTTTAAGGGGCATCTTGGAGTTCATTGAAGATTCTACTAAGGAACGAAACAATTCCCAATTGGTTCTACGTCCACATAGACTTGGTGTAGGTTTAACATGCTGGATTTGATTGGAGATATATACTAGCACAGCACTGTGATCAGATGACAGGTCATATGAGGAAATGCATTTAAAACAGTTGGTCGGAATTCCCTTAATAACACAAAAGTCTACTAAGTCTGGGACTTTTCTAACGTCCGAGGGCCAGTATGTTGGTTCTCCGGTTGATATTGTAGCTAGACGGAGTTCATTTATTGCTGCCTGTAGCTGTCTTCCTTTGGGGGTCGTGAGGCGTGAGCCCCATTGAGTGTTTTTAGAATTGTAATCACCACCTGCTATAAACCTAGGACCTAGTGTGTTGAAGAACTTTACATACTCTTCTTTTTTAATCACGTGCTTTGGGGGAGAGTACAGGGATGATACCAACAAGTGTCCTCGCCAATCTTCAATGATTATGTTTGTAGCTTGTATTTCAGGACTTATATAGGGTATTACCTCATGATGTTTGATGTTATTTTTAATGAGAATAGCGGATCCACCATGTGCTTTCCCATCCGGATGCATTGTTTGGTAGAACATATAGTTGGGGATTTTAAGGTAATTTTTATTTGTGAAATGAGTTTCGGATACCAGCAAAATATCGATTTTGTTAAGTTGTAAAAATGTCTTAACTTCTAAGACATGTTGTGAGAGCCCATTGGCATTCCATAAAATTATTTAATAGTTAATTATTTAGTATTTAATAGTTTTTTAATAATTCGAATTATCGTCTGTATAAAACGCGGATTAGAGATGCTTATAAATGCTTATGCATAATGAAATATTAAAAACTTTAACCAATATTTTTATGTAAACTAAAGAAAATAAATATTAGAGTGGTAATATTAATAATACATAAGGTGGTACCTATATAAGTATGGGTTTAAAACAATGTACGAAAATTAAAATGAATTAAAAATCGTCGGCTAGACTCAAATAGTGGATATAATTTTCTAGCATTACTTAAATAATTAAATAGCTTTCAACAGTAACATATTTGTTGTAAATTATTTTTTAACTTTCCTTCACAACGTATTTATCATGCAATTTTATAGTAATGAAAAAAACATAGCCAGATAAACGATTTTTAACATATTATGTACATTAAAATATATACAGATAAAGTTTAATTGTAATTATTACAATAACAAAATTAATTCCAATGTTCACACTTAAGACTATATTCACAACTTTAGCCCCAAAAAAAGAACAATAAGTTTTAGAAGTTATTATATATATTTTTTATAGAACACTTTAGCCACGTACATCCTATGATGGTTGAATATCTACTTGACCACCCTAAGAAATAATGGGTCTATTAATATTAAGAGATTAAAACCCACAAGATAAATTATGTTTATGGTCGAGAGGGAATTCGTTTTTAAAGTTATGTTAATTTATGGCTTCACTATGAGCCTGATAAGAAGGCTCAGAGACGCTAAGTGGGCGATGGTGCGAGCTATGGTCAAAGTTTATTTACGTGATCAAATCAGTAATAAGGAGATCCGTAGAAGAACCGGTGTCACCGACATAGCTCAGCGGGTCGCGAAGCTGAAGTGTCGATGGGCGGAGCACATAGTGTGTAGAACCGATGGGCGTTTGGGTCTCGAGTTTTTGGAATGGCGACCCCGCACCGGAAAGCGCAGTGTCGTAAGACCCCTACTAGATAGACTGACGACCTCAAAAAGGTCGCGAGGAGCCGCTGGATACAAGGGGAGATCCCATGAAGAGACCTATGTCCAGCAGTGGACGTCCATCGGTTGAAGAAGTTAAAAAAACCTCATTAACGAATCAGTAACCAAGTCAACTTCATAGCTCTTAATATCTTATGATGTCCCTACAAAATCCCTCTTGCTCGGATCGTTGTAACACGATACAAATTTAACTTAAGTACACTCAATAACTTAAATGTTGCACTATTTTCCTATTATCTCCTCAGATTTAATATTCAATAGAACTTCGTCATCACTGCAGGCGATTTCTACTTCAGGTTGAAGATCAATGTTGCTTTTCAACACTAAATTCTCCCAAACATATTTAGCGACGCTCGCGTCTGTGTCGGTGCAGTTGTATTGATCGTTCGGATGCTTGCGATTATAATGTCTAACTATATTCTGCTTATGTGAGAAGGTCTTACCACAAATTTCACAAATAAAAGGCTTCGCTTTAGTATGGGTCCGCATGTGATATATCAGGCGGCTCTCTTTGGGAAAAGTTTTATTACAAACTCCGCAAACTAAGTTTTTTATTTTATCGTGCCTTAACGTGTGTCTTTGCATATTATGCTTATGTGCGAAGAGTTTTTTGCAGACCGGACAAGAATAAGGTTTTTCACCAGTATGCTTTCTCATATGCGGTTTTATTAGACCAGAATGGGTAAATTTCTTCTTACAAATATTACACGAGTAAGGTTTTATGTTGTTATGTAACTGAACGTGACGGATTAACGTGGATTTATATTTGAACGTCATTTTGCATTTGTCGCATACGAAGGGACGTTCGGTCGTGTGTTTGCGTAAATGACTTTTGAGTAAAAACTCTTTTTGGAAAACTTTATTGCATATAGTGCACACTATTGGATCAACATTGAGCCTTTTGCACGAACCGGAACATAAGTGTCTCATTAGATTCGCTTTGACTGCGAACCGTCTAGTGCACGTCTGACATTCGAAGGGTTTAACAGTCAAATGTACACGTTTGTGTTGTTCCAAATTAGACGAAGTTCGAAATAGTTTATCACATTGTTCGCATTTGAACCTTTTTTCCTTCGAATGAGTTAAGATATGCTTTTGATACTGTACCTCCTTGACAAACTTTCGAAAGCAAACTTTACATTCTAGTTTATTTTGTGTGTGTAACAAAATATGACGATTCACGTTCCCTTTATTAGCAAATCTTTTATGGCATATCGGGCACATATATTTCCCATCGACTGTCGAATTTAAGCTTAGTATTTCTTCAGACACTAAAACAATAATGTAATTATTTTTTATTAAATATAACAAAACACATATTGTCTATAAAAAAATTTATAACTTTTTTTATAACCTAGAAGAATAAAATGGCATATATTGTTATTTAATTTATGTGAAATTTGGAAAAGTAGAAATTTTTAATGGTATAATAATAATAAGTAAATAAGTATTGTCTCTGTTCTTTGTTTAAGCCTTGTTTCTCACATACATGAACTTAAAAAATATAATTCTTTAACATGACAAAAATACTTTCTAATAAGGAGGTCTTACCATCACTTATAAACATATTATATTGTTTTGGTGTAGGTGGAACTGTATCTGGTACTATATAATCACAATTTTCTTCCTGAAAAACAAATATGTTTATTTTAATACAGCTCAAATGTTTGATAAATGGTTATTCTTATTGTATAATTCTTGTGGCTTTATTTATTAAGTTTCTTCAAAATGCCATCTTTATAGAAACTACATAACATATAGCTGTGTGGTATCCGGCTAAGTAGAATAGTACCACCCTCATTTCTTACCGAGGTGTCGTAAAAGGCGAATAAGGTAAGACGACCCGCCATGAGGTATCCGGCTGAGTAGAATAGACCAACCTCATTACTTACCGAGGTGTCGTAAAAGGCGACTAAGGTAAGGTGACCCACCATGTGATATCGGGTTTAGTAGAATAGACCACCTTCTTTCTTACCGAGGAGTCGTAAAATACGATAGAAGTAAATTGACGTCAGGCAGGCGGCCGGTCGTAAAAACACAGCCAAATCATGTAACAACATGTTTATAACGACATGTTTATAACATGTTGTGCCGATCCCACTTAAAGTGGGATAAGAGCAGGAGTATGATGAGGTTCTGAATACTTTTAAATGTTTCATAAATAGTTATTCTTTTTGTATAGCTCTTCTGAATTTGTTTATTAAATGTCCTCAAAATGCTACCCTTATAGAAACTACATAACATAATACTTTACAACATTCTCCTTACCACCACCTAAAACATCATCATTTTGAACATATTTTATAGAACGTTGCAAGCTCCTATTACATATAATCCTATGAATATCTGGCTGACCAAGCTTTGCTCAGTAATTAAAAAAAAAAAACTTAAAAAAAAGAAAAAATAATAATTAAGTTGAGGATGATCCTAGGTATTTACATTTCTCGAGGCTGCCCATTCTCCAAATAAGCTATGTTATATTTACAGTTAATGGTTTAAATTCTATTCAATATAGATGTTATTGTTTTTTAATGCCCAAAAAACCGGATAAAAATTTTTTTTTCTTCATAAAATCTAGCTAGATCGATTTTTCTCCCCCAAAACCCCAACATGCTGAATGTCAGGAAAATCGTTGGAGCCGTTTCTGAGAGATATATACATACAAGATTAACTCATTTAAATATTAAAGATATATATTCTATATACTATTAATATCAAATATCTTAAATTCACAACGTAAGCATCAACACATTCAAGATAGATAGATTTTTCACTGTAATTATAATACCTGTGTATAAAACAAAAATAATGAATTTTATTGTATCATGTATAAAGTTCTTATACATGATACATGCAGGATTCATAAAAACTGATACACTACCTATAACACCAAAAATATACTAGCACTGCACACATTTACTACCAAAATTTCAACAATAATTTCACCATTCTTGAAGCATGTGAGGAGATTGACCTTACAACCACATTGTAAAGCAATTTCAGGTATGAAACCAGCCATATATTAGATAGTCGTCACCATACATATCTTTTTTATATACACAATTACTAATTTCAAACAATTTACGGCATTATGTGTATCAGCAGACTTTATTATATTGTCACTCAAATCTTTAATATTTAAATGAGTTAATCTTGTATGTTTATATACATACATATATTTCGGAATCTCAGAAACGGCTCCAACTATTTTCCAGAAATTCAGCATGCAGGAGTTTTAGGGGAGAAAAATCAATCTATCTACGTTTTATTAAAAAAAAATTGTTTTATCCGAATTATTGTTATGCCCATGAAGGGCATTATAAAATTACTAAAATTTACTTTTAATTTATTGAATATATAAGTTGCTTTGTTTGTGCACTTTGTTGCTGTAAAATGTCAAGTCAGTGTAACTTATTCGGGGAAAGGATGATCACGAGAAATGAAATACCTAGGATCGAGTCTCGATCACCCACCCTATTATTTTTTTTTTTGAAGTTTCTTTTTTAATTTTGTATAAAATTACCGAGCAAGACTTGGTCAACCAGGTCCTATTTCCTTATATAATATATTGATGATTTTGAAATATTCTGCAAACAAGTCTAATACACATTTTAATTACTATTAATCTATAATAACAACTTATAACAACCATTTCTGTTTCAATTGGCTCCTCTTTGATAGATACATTGATATTTTTGTACCCAGGTTTGTATATAACAGGAACATCGTGCAAGACTTCTGTAGAAAAGTTTGGTTCAAGTTTAACACTGAAAAACAAAAATTATAAATTTAGAAAAAAAATTATGCATCTATGAATAAGCTTTACAATTATAACATGCACTTTGTTGTGAGAGAAAATAGTAAGATCATAGATGAATTAGACCAATAATAGGTAAGCAACAGGCTAATAATAAACTAAAATAACGAATTAAAGAATTCCATATCATTATCAATTTTTTATGATGAATATTTTTTTTGCTATAGTATATTTTAACTATTTATTAAATATACTATTTATAGGGTTCTATAAAATATAAAAAAATACAACATCAAATGGCAAGATATTTTAAATATGTTTGATCTGTTTAAGATGAAGTTTTTAAAAATGAATTTTTCTTAGTTTCTTTCTGTAGAAGCATGTTATGCTTTAAATTTATGACTTACACGTCATCAGGAAAGCATGATTCGATTTTCACGCTTACAAATTCAGGTTTTGACTCGATTTTCAGATAATTTTCTTGCTGATAATTTACATTTTCACAATTTTGCTTCGCACCATTATCGTTAATTACACTATGAATTGATGATGATACTGCAATCGCAGGCTCTATTTTAATTTTAATACACTCTGATTCCATTTCATATAATACTTTACGTCTTAGTTCATAATATTAAAGGATAATATAAATTTTAAACCATCTTAATACATTTTTTTGTACACCGAAATTGATGTCGCCTTCAAGTGTCACTTTTGCAATCATAGATTATTTCCAATTTCATTTGTTGTTTGACAAGAAAGCACAGTTATAGACAAATATGTCTAAATGTCTGTGCAAATATTACTTTGTCTTTGTAGACGAAAAAAACAAAAGACTAAGACCGATAAGTAAGATAAATAAATAATCGTATTTTAATATATATGAATATTCAATAATATTTTTGTGAGATAATTACACATGTACACGAGTTTTATGAGCATTTATGTTGCGGCTACATTCAGCAACAATTAACAACAGTAACAAAACAAACTAAAAAATCATGTTAATTGAAAGCTAAATTTTAATCAAGCCTGAGTTTCACTCAAGAGCTTCATACACAAAGTCGGGTTCAGTTATTAGTTATCAGTTAAATTATAAAATACAACTATTCTATGACACAGTATTTACACAGGAATGCTATAACATCATAAACTCAAATCAGCCAAAGCCTATTATAATATTGAATAAATTAATTAATTAAAAGAAATAATTCTATTCAGCGCGGACACGCTGCCAGCATTCTTGGGACCATTCCACGTCAGCATGCATGACTTGTATAGTCCTAGCGTGTAAGTTATTTAAGATAATGTAAGATATAACTTGTACATTTTTGCTGTAAATAAAAAATAAATAATATTTTAATTAGGTATAGTATTAAGTATAGGATAAGTTGAAATTAATACAGTTACAAAGACTGTATGTATATCTTTTTCATTCCTTTATATGAAATATTGCCTTAGTTAGAAAAATATTATTAAGTGTTTATTTCCTTTGAAATCATAGTTTGAAAAGCCTATTGATGTAAACCGTAAACTGTCATTATAGGTTATAATTAAAGACATTAGACAAATAAACCTTATCTTCTGTCGGACGACTGTCACTGTCATGGCGGCAATAGCATATTTAAAGAACAATTTTTTTAATCGATCGGCTTTCGTTGTGATAAAATGCCAGAAACAATAATTGAAAGTGTTCTCTCGGGAAAGTTGGAGTGCAATATACTGTATAAATGGCTAAGCAACGATTCCATTGAGGTACATAACCTATCTTATGTATTACTGTAAACATTAAGATCACTTGTTTATATTTTTAAATTATAATTATAGGCTGCATCAGATGATTGTATTTTGCTGTGTTCGAGTAGAAGTGAATTTGTGGTAAATTTTCTATCCTATTTAAGAAATCAGACTGAGAGGTGAGTTAAATATAAACAAATATTATTCTATAATTAATTACAATAAGTACTGAGTAAGTAAATTTGTCTCATCTACAATGATACCATCACTATTATATGTGACTACTAGTACTGATGTCTTGTCTCCCTTGTTTTGTGTGTAAGATAAAAAAATTATACTCTTGTTGCCATAAATGCTGTATGGTATCCAGCTGAATAGAATAGTACCAAACTCTTTTCTTACCAAGGTTTCGTAAAAGGCGACTAAGGTAAGTCGACCCGCCCTGTGGTATCGGCTGTGTAGAATAGACCAACCTCATTTCTTACCGAGGTGTCGTAAAAGGCAACTAAGGTAAGTCGATGTGGTATCCGGTTAAGCAGAATATACCACCCTCTTTCTTACCTAAGTGTCGTAAAATGCGAATAAGGTAAGTTGATGTCAGGCAGGTGGCCGGTCGTAATAACGCAGCCAAATCATGTGACAGCATGTTGTGCCGATCCCACTTAGAGTGGGATAAGGGCAGGAAGATGATGACTCTTGTTGCCATAAGTTACTAGTTATAAATCTTTTTATTGTAAAAAGCAGTTTCAATTTCGTTATTTTATATAAAATAGCATTATAACATTGGCGATAATTATTCAATTATTTTCACTCATATAATTTTGCATACTGCATGAAAGTATTTTTCTTTCACACTTCTAGACTAATTTCCTCTTATTTTGTTTACGGAGTAATTTGTGTGTGGTATTCATAAACCATTCTGTTATTTTTTCTAAATTTTTAAATAGATAATATTTTTTAACTCTGATTTAAAGATATGAAGTGATGAGCTATTAAAATACAGTATATTTATATAATAGTTCTTCGTTATGACATTTACTTAATTTCTGTATTTATTTATATAAATAAATAAATCATATTTTCTTAGAATTATCTAAAAAAATATGGTTTTTATGGTTTGGTAAGGATTTGTTTAACGAATATAATAACTTGTGTTAATTATTCATCTTTGGAGTAAGTAGTGTGTATTTGAGTAATACACCAAATTAGAAATAATCTTGTCAAATATATTATAAAAGACAAAACAATTGTACTAAGTGTAAATAAATTAGAAATAATCTTGTCAAATATATTATAAAAGACAAAACAATTGTACTAAGTGTAAATACTAATATTGTTTATATCTCTTTTAGCATTTTAAAAACAAACATCAACGCTTTATCTATTCTTCAGCACCACGGAACACCAGATAAAACTCTTAGCCAACGTAAACATCACCGTTCTATCAGCGATCCTACTTGTGACAATGATAAATCAAATGATAATGTTACTGTTAAATCTGAAAGAAAAACTCAAGAATCCCCTTACAGAGAGCGAAAGAAACAAGGAAGACGAGTCAAAACAAAACTATTCCCTGATGAGAAAACCAAAGATCATAATCAGTCATTATCTTCAGATGATTCAAGACTTGTTGCTGGAGTAGAAACACTTGTATTATCAAGTACACCAATAAAAAATGGTTTTACAGATTATTCAGCACCTATAACAAGTCCCCTTACACCTCAGTCTCGATCATTTAATTTTGAAAGATGTGACACTCCAAGGTTAGCGAGGCATTCTAGATCACAGGATAAAAATATCAGTTTGGGGGATTATTTGGTTAATGTGCAACCCAAAAGCTCTAAGAAACGACGACCGAAAATCATCTCGAGCGATGATAGCCAGACTAAATTATTTGATTTAGACTTGAGCAATTCGGAAGCTTTCCCCGAAATCGGCGCCAGGAAATCAAGTTCGCTTAAATCTGAACGGCGTAGAATTAATCCCACAAACATAGACAGAAGTAAAAAAAGTTATTCATTAAATAGTTTCACACCGGAGGCTTTTCAGCAACCTTCTCTGGCTTTGGTGGAAAATTCGGCATTCAAACCCAAGTTGCAACCGAAAGAATCTTCTAATAGTTTTGAAGCTGAAAGAAATATTCTAAAACAAGAAAGGCATAAGCTAATAGAGAAATTTAATGTTTTGAATACTTCTGTGTCCCCAAAAGTTAGTAATCCGCAAATTAAAATTACACAAAAAGAATCCATTGATAGCTTGGGTTATATTGATGCTGATTTTAATAAAATCATGTTTAAAGATAAAATAGACATTCTAGTTGAAATATACCATACTTTGTTAAAAAATAATTTAGTACTAAGCATCAATACGGAAATATATTTTCTCATAACGATTCTTTTGTCAAAACAATTGAATGACGATTACAGGCTCTCAGAATCTCAAATTAAGGTTAATTTATGTGATAATATACTTAAATCAATACACAACAGTACATATTTTGCCGTTAAATCATTATGGAACGAGCGAGGAATTTTGGAAATTATTCTAGATAAAAATTCACTAAAAATATTGGGTGAAAATAAAAATGTACGCAGCTTTTACCCCGAACTTGCCAAATTTTTACTTAATTCATATGGTCTGAAATGTGAGGCTGAATCGATTTGTGATAAAACTAAGGTAGGATCTGAAAATAGGTGTTCCAACGGTATGGTGTGCTATAATCATGAGACTGATAACGTGGAGAATTTTCCATCCAACCTTAGCTTTCAGAATTTTAAGAAACAGAGGGACATGTTTTATGAAATCTTAAGGTTAGATTTCTCCTTTATTTTATTTTCAAATTACAACTATCTAATACATTTGCCATACATATGGAATGTATACATTTCTGTTGCACATTAAAATTACTTTATAAAATAAAATATTATCTGCATCCACAGAGCTACCCCAAATTACAATACCAAAACTAAGTACCAACAACACATTTCTATTTTACTATTCGTGTTTTGATTATGTTATTCATATTTTAAAAGGTTTTAAATCACTGTCTTATTTAGTTGGTCCTACGTTGTTTTAAAAATCCCCGATAAGCCGACCTGTTTTAAAAATGTACTGAAGGATATTTAGGACTTTTTAATCGCAAAACTTTATACAACAAACTAAAAAATCAGAAAACATTTTTTATATAAAACGAAATAAGGGGATATGAATAAAAATATTTGATATAATTGTAGTGTTCAACTTGCAAGGCTAAATAAAACTCGTAGTTTTAATAATATTTTTATTTTTCCACTCAACATTTTCCGATCTTCCTCCGTTGTACGTCCTTCCTTTCTCCTCGCTCCCTCCCTCCTATGATACTGTCGCTCACTCACCTGCATTCCGTTTCATGCATTCACCTAACGTTCCATTCCAGTCATGAAATATCCAATTAAGTATGTACCTTAAATATATTGTTGATTTAATATAGATCAATATGGCCGTTCACAGCATGTAATTTAATGAACATTTTTGAAGATATGACAGATTTAAAATGCAGGGCATAGCGATTGCGCGCTTCGCCATATACCACTTCGAATTTAGTTGCGATCGGACGGGTTTGTTTTTCACATGGCCAACTATATGTAGCTCTTTCAAGAGTAACAACTAAAGAAAACATGTTTGTATTGTGTAATGATAAGAAAGCTGTGAATGTTGTGTATAGAGACATTATGTAAGAGGGGGACCATGAACCGTTGTGCCCACATAAAAATATTGAAATTTTACTAAATATTTACTTTTATAAAAATTTACACACTTTTTAGATTATACCAAGACAGTCAATGTCTAGGCATATCGCGGTCTAGCCTGCGTGCGCGTGTCAAAGCTCTGTTATCCAGTGGATCGAGTGCGGCTAATCACGCACATTTAGCTGCTCTGTTTACTCAGATGTTGCTAGATTCACTACCACCAAATGAACATGTGAGTCTATCATTCCTTTGGCAATTGAGTCCGTGAGAGCCAGAGTGGTCTAACTCCTTAAACGAAAGGTTAAAGTTTTAAGGAAAAACTATTAGCACTTATTTAAAATAATTTTACTTTTAGCGAATTAATATCTTTCTTAAATATTTGCTGTCTTACTCTTCTATTATATAATGAATGTATCAGGCATGAAAACGGATATTAGCATTGCGTGTATTTTTTATCGCTGACTATAGCGAAATAATATTTTCATTACTTTTGTATTGGACCCATACAAAGTACCGTATTCTATATATTATTCAAACAAGTCACGATATGTCTCTAATCTGAACGAAACATCGAACACATTTGTACGCGATGTCATCGCGAATAAGGGTGGTTGCATAGTCAAGCTTACCGTCAGCGCGATCCACAAGCGCGGTTTGTAATCGCGCGGATGAATCGCACAATATTGTGTAACGTGTTTGGTATGCGGTTTGTCAAATCGTACATTCGTGATGAAACTTCTCTATATGTGTATCATGTAAAAAAACAATGGCGACGACATACACAAGTACACCCTTACAATGCTACAAGATTACTAAGAGGTGCATTTTCGACATTTCATCTTCATAAAAAAAATTATATCAGCCAATGCGTTCCCATGTCTTTTTTATATAAGTTTCACCAAAAAGTGCGACTCAAATATCTTACCATGCTTTATTTTTGTATTCGAATCCCATACATGGTTGACAGTGCGTTTCAGTCTTGCGTCAATGTGTAATTTATAAATTTTGACAGTGACATTACGCGTGAGCGCTTCTTATCGGTAAGACTGTGTAACGCATACTAACAGTGACTCGCCCGCACGCGGTTTAGAAGCGCCGACGAACCGCACAATATTGGACATCTGCGCGTTTCCTCGGCGCGGTTTATTGCACTATAAACGCTGCCGGTAAGCTCGACTATACAATCACCTCTTTTTTTTTTCGAATTGTCTATATGCTGTTAGCCCTAATGCCTTTTACAGCGTCACCGGGCGGGACGGGCGAAAGCATCGCCGAAGTTGCGAAATGCGAAGATTAGAGCGCAGAAGGTCTACTAGCGTCGGGGAACGTCGTCCTAAGGATGCCTCCTGTGAGGCCGGACCAAGGCTTAGGGCGACGTGTAGTGGAGGGCTAATAGTATGACGATTACTCATTATGGCGTCGGGAGTATGGCGAGAAGCCACGGCCGACCGACGTCAGAAAGCTATGACCTCGTCTTCGCCGGCGAAGACGCTGTGTGCGTGTATTATATGTTTGTGTGTTTGATCGTCAGGGTCATACAGGACGCTTTTTGGACAGCAATCACCCTAAAAGTGACATGCATTTCGAGTGTCCGTAACAGCCGTAGTGTTTATCAGTTCTTTTGTTGCAGGAATCGAAGTTGAGTAAACTTCAAAGGAGATTGACTTGTCCGAATGCTTCAGAATCGAATCGGCTTCCACACTTCTCAGATAAGCAAATGTTTTACAAGTGAGTTGAACTTCTTTAAGGCATCTGCGAGTCTTCCCTTATCCCGTTCTAAGGGGGGTTGGCGCGACATGTTCTAAACATGTTGTCACATGATTCAGCTACGTATTTTACGACCGGCCGCCTGCCTGACGTCAACTTACCTTAGTCGCCATTTATAACACCTCGGTAAGAAATGAGGCTGATCTATTCTACTAAGCCGGATACCACACGGCGGGTCGACTTACCTTAGTTGCCTTTTACGACACCTCGGTGAGAAATGACGGTGGTTTATTCTATACAGCTGGATACCACACGGCGTTCTGTAAAACCTTGAATATTTATTTGAAATTAACTTGATTAGTTTAATTCATAGACAAATAATTTATAGAATTAAGCGTTACTTTGCGGAGATCCATAATAAAAAACGATTGTTGGGCGAACCGATTGTTGAGTTTGTGATAGTGAACGTTTGTAGTGCTTGTGTATTGTGGTGGCAGCGGTGAAGGTTTGTGCATGTGTTTTTACGAATGCTGCATGTATCAGGTATGATAACCAATTGTCCACTCTAAAATAGAGGATTATAGCAAAATAATTTTATTATTACTTTTGTATCATAAACAAATGCTTTTTTTCCAGAGAATTCATAATGTACGCCGATAATGAAACGTTTAGAGTTCATTTGCGAGATGCTTTGACCTCTGAAATTATCGCCTTGGACTGCACACCGCTCGGGAACGAGTCGTGTAAGTTATGTTAGATTAGATCAGGGATGGCGAACTTTATATTGGACATCTGGCTTGCAAGTCCTCGAGGCGGTCGGTGCATCTGGTGCTCCCGATGCACCGGTTAGCGGAGGGGGGCTTCTCTTTCGAGGGGCCCCTACCCGGAGAAGGTGTTTGTTCTCTGGGATCAGAGCTGTCGGCGGGGATGGGGGCGATATGTACAATTATACCCTGACTTTGCCATCGGCGGCGTGGTGGAGCACACAGATCGTTTTAGTCGGTGCGAGTCCGACATAAGGGGTATAAAAAAAAGGGATGGCGGACTAATGGCACGCGCTATTGGGCGCAATTCACCACCGATTACAGAAATTAATAAATGTATAGAAACCGGCTATACTCACGTCTTATTTTATTTGATGAGCCCGACTAGTTTCAAGCTCATACGGGGCTCTATTTTATGAGTTCTTTACGCAGCGTTATGGCTCATGAATAAGAGCCCCATATGGGACTTGAAACTAGTCGGGCTCATCCGATAGAATATGACGTGAGTATAGCCGGTTTCTACACAGTAATTATGAATAATACTCATGATAGTTTAAATAATTAATTCTTCATTTAATTAGTACTTTTAGGTATTAATGTAAGAATTTTGAGTTGATATACTTATGTAACGTATGGACGTCACATCTGAATTAAGGACAAAATAAGGAACAAAATTAAAAATCAGTTTAGCGTTTGACTCCAAACTGAAATTTCAATTTATTGACATATATTTTAAATGTCCCCTGAACAGTCAACTTAATCAGATTTATTGATTTTTTTTTATTTCAGCTAATGGCTCAGATATATCCAAAGAATTTTTGCATATTTCAAAAAAACTATGCCTTCTATCTAAATTTCTTGGATACTTAACATCTCTGCCCTATACTAATGTACCAATAGATATATTGCTGAAAACTGGTACATTGAATGTAGGTAGCCAAAATGAGATATTTGCTGCACCAAAGGCAAAAGTTTTGGAAAATAATATAGCGTTAAGAAATTACGTGAGTATGTGTACAATAGGCTTGAAATAAAAATTAATATTTTTGTATATTATATTAATTAATGATTTAAATGAGTTAATCTTGTATGTATATATTTATATATATTTTCGGAATTTCGGGAACGGGTCCAACGATTTTGCATGCTCGTATAAATATTATTTACTTTTTTTAGTTCGATAGCGATGAAATACGTATTTTTCAGGTATATATTTTTTATTACAGAGCCAACCTCCATTAGATATAATAAGCATGGTCGTCCAAGCGTTCGAAAATGGCAGATTTGTTATAACCTTACCATGGGTTGTACATTATATGTCAATGCTGGACTATACCACACTTCGTCTTAAGTATTACCAAGGCTTAACAACCATACTATTTCGCATATATAAACAAAAAATGGAACATATGAAAAAATATACATCAATATTCCTTAACTCTTTACTGGGTTGGCTTTTCGATTTGCCCCACTTCCCACAAGAGAAGTTTTATGACGATACCGAATATGAGATAGATATGCCAAATGAAGTGATAATCGATTCATACGATTTAATAGATGAAGCAATTTTGTTCGAACTTTGTCCTCATCTCAAGGACGTCAACGTTTTAGTGTCCACTTCGAGGGTGATACAAGACAAAGTTACGGGTAGTTTTAGACATATAACGCCCGTTAGTTTGACTATGAATTATGAAGATCGTATACGTAACAAAGAAAAGGAATTACAGGTAAATAAGATCACTACATATTATAAAACAAGTCACCGTTGCTTTTCGTGTATTAGAAGTTCGTCTTCTCTTTTGATAATATGTCGTGGTATTGAAATACAGCAGTTCTGTATAATTTATTTAATTTTATAATCAATCTACAATATTTATCATTACTCCGTTTTCTACTTTTGACAGCTGGCGCTAGCTGTCATATGGCCGCATGGCCGGCTTTCGGGCTCTTCTATAGTCTCCTCTATTATTTTGGGTCTAGCTATGGACAAATATTTTGGAATAGCTAACACGTGTGTTGTTATAATCTAAAAAACTACTGATTTCATGTGACTTTCACCAATAGACAGTATTTCATAAGGTTGAGGTGTGAATTTATTGAGGTTTTATATAAATCGGTCAAAAAATAGTGATAATATATATAAATGGCGAAAGAAGCCATTATTTTACCCTAAACATGATAGTCCTTTAAACCATATAAATTATATAACTATCTTTACTTAATACTTCCGTTTTGTGGTGATATACAACTGTTAAATTTATAATAATATATTTTTCAAATAAATACATACAGGCTTAGAGAACCAACAAATTATTTTTGGAATATGTTCGGTACTCGACCTTAATCGAACTTGCGCCCTTCGTAGCTGAAGTCAGGGTTTTGCCATTTATGCCAAAGAGGTAGTCATAACCATAACAGACATAATTCAGTAAAGTGTCATTTCATTTAGGTTCGTTTGGAGGAAGAGTTAATCAAAAGTCAGCCATCCTCAACTCGTAGAGTATTAGAGTTAGTAACTGAACGCGTCTCTTCCGGTGCCGTTAAAGAGTTAACAGCGCACACGTTGGTGGAAGCGAGGCGAAAGGCAAGGAAGAAAGCGATCGAAATCGTGCATAATTCTAAGGATAAGGTAAGAAATATATATATGTTTGTTTATGTTTATATTACCACACACACTCTCTCTTTTTCTTACTTTTTCGTTTTTAAATACAGCAGGAATGAATATAACTATGCCCAAACATTGTTTACAGACAACTCTTCTAGCGTCATTGCAAGCGATGTACGCAGAAAGTCTCGAAACACTGCGTGCAGAAGCTCTAGACTGTTGCAAGGCAAATGTCCGACAGCGAGTGTCGACTGCTCTAGCCGCTCTTTTGCCGTCAGCCCCTCTACCCCTACAAGCGGTGGCTGCTAGAGCTTGCTACAACCGTCTCAGCAAGTGGACCAATGATCATTGGTCGACCACTGGTAAGCGAATCTAATATATCCCTGTTACTCTGTGTTTAAACCCGTCTCTATTCTATGTTCTTCCGAAGAGGGAGTTCTTTGGTCACATTGCTAGAAAAGAAGGGAACAACCTTAAACTTGAGTTGAGGTTGAGGTCAACAAACCAAAAAAGTAGCGCAATTAGGTGGACTGACCAAATCCGTGACCGATTTGACTGGACAACTGTAGACACTAATTGACGTTACTCTTCTTCGGGTAAGAAGAGGAATAAGTGGCGTGCAGGTGCCTCGAAGAAGATGCCCCAAAACCAGATAACCATAACAAGGACAAGGACTCTCGAGATACCCTAACCCCTCGTGCAGGCATGGGTAGTACTTACTACGTACAGCGTAGGGCGAAAAAGTTTATGCTTGTTTATGGCTCTTACCAACTAAAATTTTATTGTGTCCCACCCTCATCAGCAGCCGCTTAGAGTTACAGTCCATAAACACTTGGTGCCTACTTTATATTTACAATGTATTACGCTATTACCGTTAAAGGAAAACATAGTGATCGAACCAGCTTATCTCTGAAGGATATGAGATGTCGTGTTATCCCGAAAAGCTTTTACAGGGTCAGCGGGAGGTTGGGTGAGCGCAGAAGTTTCTACAAAGGAATGCGAAGAGTAGACCGCATAAAACCTACTTTATCGGAGTATTATTATAAAGTATTAAAGGAGAAATAATACTATTATCGGAGGACGTCACTGTATAGCCTATAATGCCTAGTAGGCACGGATTGAAGTAGCGTGGTCGGGTCTAAGCTCACATATAGCCGATTGTTGCATATTATTGAAGAAGAAATCATTGTTACAGCTGTCCTATGTAAAGACATAAAGGAAGAAATGAATTCACTCCTGGCGCTAGGCGACAGTGCCACAGTCACTCCTATTGGAGAAACAGCTTCAGTTCTTTCGGAAGAATTCGAACAGCTGCAAAGCCCCGCTCAAACAATTATAACATTTAAGGTCAGTGATAATGCGATGGGCTAAAAATCAGACTAAAGTGTCTATACTGATAAAATAATCATCGAATGTTTTTAATGTCGAATGGCGAACTATTGATATGACAATGTAATATTTTAATGTCTTCCTAGTGCTTTTTTTTTCATTTTCTACTACAATAACGTTAAAATTTTAGAAAATGTTTTCAGTAATCGATTCATGGAATAAAAAACAGATTTGATTAAGAAGTTATATAATTCTTATTTATGTAATTATCTCGAGGAATAGATAACATTCTAAGTTTTATAATTTATGGTTTATAACCTTAGTTCCTAAACTGGTCCAGATGGACCCCTAAGGGTCCAAAAGATTTTCACAAAAAAGCGTGTTACAATTCAAAAAAAAATTGTAATGTAACTTTCAGGCAAGTTTTGGGAATAAGGTAGAAATATAGCTGAAGGGGGTACACGGGAACTTAAATTTGATAATTGTTAGAATTAAATTCAACTATTCCCAATAAACTGTGATAACCCAGCGGTGCGACCATGTGAATCTCTAGAGACGATCATGGGTTCAAACCCGGGCAGACACCAATAAGTTTTTCGGTGAAGGAAAACATCGCGAGGAAAACTATATCTCTAGAGAATCCTAGGGATATGTGAAACTTATCAATCCGCATTAGAGCAGCGTGGTAGGTCTTAGCTCCAAACCTTCTCTCCAAAAAGGAGAGAGGAGGCCTATGCCCAGCCGTGGGATAGTAACAGGCCTCTACCTTACCTACCTTACCTTATTCCCAATACGGGTCTTTTTAACAGAATGAATAACAAAGCGTATCGTTGAGTAATCAATCCAAAAGTAATGAGAATATTATTTTGCTATAATCCGCAATAAAAGAAAGTATATGTAATGCTTAATGTAGACTGTACTATTCGTTCTCATACCTGATACATGCAGAATTTGTAAGAAGTCATGCACTATCCGACACCGATGACACAACAATACACAAGTACTGCACACATTCTAAGCTCTTGCTTTGCGATTTTGTCGTGGAGTCTATCTCCTGACGATGCTTCGGTTACGGGGCGAAACAATTATGGAAATTGTGGTGGTGAATGTGTGCAGTGCTTGTGTATTGTTGTGTCATCGGTATCGGGAAGTGCATGAGTTCTTACAAATTCTGCATGTATCAGGTGTGAGAACGAATAGTACACTCTACATTTAGCATTACATATATTTTCTTTTATCGCGGATTATAGCAAAATAATATTCTCATTACTTTTGTATTATGGACCTCAGCAAAGTAACGCCTAATTCTATAAATTAGAGTAATCAATCGATTAAACGCATTTTCATGCATCATGTTCAGGAGCAAATCAGCTTGTTGCTTGACTACGAGGAAATATCGGACCCAAGTCCAGTGCTCGAGGCCTGTGTCAACTGCTGTTTATCGACCAACGTGCTAAGCAGGCCGCCGGCACAGAGGGCACTATTACAACTGTCCATTGACTTCTGTTTAGTTTACTGTAAGTAATTTAACAGATAAAAGAAAAGGAATGACGGGTTGAATAAAAGAAATTGGTTATCTATACCAGGGCTTCTTAAACTATGGGTCGCGACCCCAAATGGGGTCGCGTAGCAAAATTCTGCGGTCGCGAGGGATTTTAATGTCAAATATTTATATATACCATTTCATAACACCACTAGAGTTTGCGGAATACATGGGATATTGGGATTTTTATAGCTTTCAAAACGAATTCTGAAACTATTTATTTTCAAACTATGTATATCTGAAACTATGTATATTGTTACCTAATAGATAATCAAGTAATAATAATTTATTTTTGTTTTATATTTGTATGGGGTCGTCAAGAAACTTGCAATCATAAATGGGGTCGTGAATGACAAAAGTTTAAGAAGTCCCGATCTATACTAATATATAAAGCTGAAAAGTTGTTGGTTTGAACGCGCTAATCTCGTGAAGTACTGGACCGATTCGGAAAATTCTTTGAGTGTAAAATAGTCTATGTATCGAGAGCAGCTATAGACTATATAACATGGTTGGACAGACTTATTAAGACTAGGGGCCACTCGGGCAAATCATGAACTGATAGCCGACAGAAGTATAAGTAATAAAGACAATAAAGAATTGATAATAATATGTTAAAATTGAAAAAGAATTTATTAATTTGAAGCGTGGCACTGCATAATGCTAACACCCTTTTTTTATATTTGGCTCAAATTTATTCTGTACTAAAATTCAATATTGAAATTGACCTATTTTATGCACAAGTATTGCAAAATAGCTGTGACAGTCCAGCGGTGTGACCGTGCGACTCTTTCGAGAGGGCCACGAGTTCTAACTCAACTAACAAGAAAAACTGTGTCTAATTGATAATTGCAATTTATCACACGCTTTTCGGTAAAGGAAAACATCGTTAGGAAACCTGCATATCTCTAGAGAAATCTGGTGATATGTGTAACCTACCAATCCGCATTGGAGCTGCGTGATAGGTCATAGCTCCTTCTCACTAGGAACGGAGAGAGGAGGCCTATGCCCAGCAGTGGGATTACAACAGGCCGATACTTATTGAAAAATAATAAGTTAAAAAATCTAAACTTTGTATATTTTCTTTCTAGTGAGTAGATATACCTCAAAAATCAGCGATCTTTTGCCTAAACTACACGCTATTTGGGACACGTGCTGTCCAGATCGGAAACGACACGAGCCTGTAGAACTGGAACTGCCGGAAAGGCGACTTGAGTTGTCTCCCACCTTTAGAAATTTCGAGGATGACAGCGTTCATACACCCGAATCCGACGGTGAGATCAAAGTGATCGAAATTAAGGAAGTTAAAGGTGAGAAATTAAAACAAAAGTAATAATAAAATTAGTTTGCTATAATCCGCGATGAAGTAAAATATAAAATATACATAATGTTAAATGTAGATTCGACAATCGGTTATCATACCTGATACATGTAGGATTCGTAAAAACACACGCACAAACCTTCACTACCGCACAAATACACAAGCACTACATACGTTCACTATCACAAACTCAACAATCGTTTCGCCCCGCAACCAAAGCATCATCAGGAGATAGACTCCACGGCCAAAATCGCAAAGGTGAGAAATTATATCAAACTTTGGAACATTTTAACACAAATTTAGCAGTGTGGTATCCGGCAGATTAAAATAGATTAAATTAGCATTTCATACCGAGGTGTCGTAAAACGCGATTAAGGTAAGTTGACCCACCGTGTGGTATTCGGTTTAGTAGAATAGACCACCCTCTTTCTTACCGAGATGTCGTAAAATACGAAAGAGGTAAGTTGACGTCAGGCAGGCGGCCGGTCGTAAAAGCGCAGCCAAATCTTGTGACAGCATGTTTATAACATGTTGTGCCGACCCAACTTAGAGTGGGATAAGGGCAGGAAGAAGAAGTATCGTAAATTGGGTCTTTGGCTCCGCCTAATTTATTTTCCCGGTTTCGGTACTCTCCTGGAGAATACTCGCCCTGCGATGCCCAGGTATGACTGTCACGGGGCAACGTCCAGGTAGGCCGAAAGATCACAACCATGGTGACGTCCCGGGTGTTACTTCGAGATACTTTTCAGCCCGGCATTAAACCCCCAATATAAGGGGGCAATTAAACTAAAGTTAAGATTAACAGATTAGTCGAAACAGTAACTTTAATTGTCTCACGAGTTCAAAACAACGAACTACTTTGTAATGCTTCATCTTAAATCTACCTATCGCATTGGGGCACCATGGTGGATCTTAGCTGCAAACCACTCCAACAACGGAAAAAAGAGGCTTAAGACCAAGCTGTGAGATGACAAAAGGCCTTTACGTTACTTTTTACTTACGTATTTTAGTGCCGGTAGTGGAACCGTCACCAAAACCAATACCGGAACCGGAATGTAATGGTCTTTTGGAGTATTTCGATCGTATACTCTGTCCACGTAACGTCGTGCTACTCAGCAACACCAGGTGCAAGGCCAGTGAAGTTTGGGAAGCTCTGGCGGACGTGTTGGTGTTTTTAATGAAGAATGACTACTTGAGCGAGGATTCTTTGACAGAACAATGTTTGGCTGTGTACAGACAGGATTGGCCGCAGGTATTTTTATTTTATTTATTCAAAGAATTTTTGTAAGGGCTTTTAAACATTATGGCTCTAATTTTTCAAACTCCATAGCGATGAAGTATTGACTGGCCCGTTGGCGCAGTGGGTAGCGACCCTGCCTACAGCTCCGCGGGTCGCGGGTTCGATTCCCGCTGAGGGCCAACATTTTCTATAAATGAATTTGTTGGTGTATATTTGTATTTAAAAATATATAAGTATATATTCACCAGTTGTCTATCACCCATAACACAAGTATTAAGTTATTTACTTTGGTGACGGACGACCGTGTGTGTAAGTGTCCCATATATTTATATTTATTTATATGTATTTCGTGTGGTATTCGGCTAAGTAGAATAGACCATCCTCAATTCTTACCGAGGTGTCGTAAAGATGACTAAGGTCAGTTGACCCACAGTGTGATATATAGAAAAGACCACCCCCTTTCTTACCGAGGTGCCGTTAAATACGACTAACGTAAGTTGACGTCAGGCAGGCGGCCGGTCGTAAAATACGAAGCAAAATCATGTGTCAGCATGTGTACAAAATATGCCAACCCTACTTAGAGTAGAATAAATGCAGGAGGATTATCATTTAAAAACAAATCCATACTGATGTTATGAATGCCAAAGTTTTTTTAATAATAATAATAATAATAATAATATATTTTTTTTATTATATTATTATGAATGTCTGGTTCACGTCTTATCCACAGGAGCAATGGTAATAAAAAAAAGCTTTTACACCGGGGTATAATATTCGTAATAATAATCAAGCGTGAATAACTTAACAAGTCCAAAATGTACACTTTTTAGGGCAACCACCAACCTAAACCTATTAAGGTTTAGGTTTAGTATACCTGCGCATGTTTGTATGTGCGATATAAAAGATTTATCGACTTTACTGAAATATTTAGGATATAAATTTGGCATCCTAATGCTTATTATGATAAAAACATATAAAAGTATATAAGTTGACTTATCAATATATTCACGTCTGGAACTGATATAGGATTTCCAAGTCACGTTATAATTAGAAAAAATATCGCTTTCTTTCAGAACATTCTAGAAAACCTGTCAACGTGTATGAAGTCGGTGTCATCGCGATGGTCCAGATCTTCGACTGGGAAGTTTACTTTATTTCTAGATTTTCTTGCAGACTATTGTAACGACATGGACTATGACTTGGTTGAATGATTTTAATATCAAGAGGGTAATCTATACTTCTATGCTAATATATAAAGCTGAAGAGCTAGTTTGTTTGTTTGTTTGTTTGATTGATTGATTGATTGATTGATTGATTGATTGATTGATTGGACGCGCTAATCTCAGAACTACTGGACTGATTTGAAAAATGGTATTAGTGTAAGATAGTCCTTTTATTTAGCAAGGCTATAGGCTATATAACATTACTGTAATAACGGCTAATTATTACAGTACAGGCTTATACAGTACAGTGGTTCGTAGATTTGGATAAAAATTCCTGGTGTTTCGTTAAAAAACTTTATACATCTCTTGAGTATAAAATTAAGTACTTAAAATCACTATGCAGTCCGTTGCCTAATAATAAAGCCGAGGTCACTATTATTTCACTTTTACTTTCGCGTCTCTTGATCGCTATTCACAAACTGAAACGAAATGCACGATACGTCCGCTTATATAGTGAGCTAACCGGTCGAGAAGGTTCTACTTGTCGATTACTCGCGAGTCGTTAGTACATGGACTGCGATACGGTACGCGATTCGTAAACAAAGTGAATGTTCCAGAAGATGTGAGCAAATTTGGACTCAATGTTAAGCGTAAACGACGATTTTGTCGTTTTCGGAACATTATTTAAGCGAAGGATAATAGAAGTTTCATTTTCGTTTAACCAAATAATGATTTATTGGATTTATAAAACAAAAGTAGTTATGCTTATTATAAAAAGTAAATTGGCGAGTATTATTTTCGCCATTATCCTCAATAAGTCTAGTCTAAGTCGATTCAGTACTATTTTTGACCCTAAAGTACTATTTTTTAATATATTACATTAAAGTTATAAAAACATAATTTCACACTCATATATTCGTAACATTTGATTCTGTAAATTAAATTTTTACAAAAAAGTTTGACTTAAACAATTTTTGATACATATGTTACATATTTTTTTTTATTGATTTTAGTATTTTTATAAATTTTATAGATACCCATGGTTAGAATATATGATGTTTAGAGGGTAAGGAGTTAAAGAATTATTATAATAGAGTAGGGGAGCTATAGGCACTAATTGAAATGCAATGAATAAGAGGAAAGATAAAACTGGGCCGTTAGCGCAGTGGGGAGTGACCCTGCCTTCAGTTCCATGGGTAACGGGTTCGATTCCCTCTGAGGGCTAATATTTTCTATAAAATAATTGTTGGTTCTTCGAGCCTGGAAATTTATTTGTATTTAAGTATATATTTAAAACTATATATGTATGTAACACAAGTATTAAATTACTTTCTTTGGGGACGGAGGGCCGTGTGTATAAGTGTCCAATATCTTTAATATTTAAATTAGTTAATGTTGTATACACACACACACACACACACACGCACACACACACACACACACACACACACACACACACATATATATATATATATATGTGTGTGTGTGTGTGTGTGTGTGTGTGTGTGTGTGTGTGTGTGTATATTTTCTGAATTTCGAAAACGGCTTCAACTATTTTCATGAAATTCAGCATACAGGGGTTTTGGGAGAGAAATGCAAAACTGTGACAGCCTAATTAATGGTAACGTTCGGATTAATACAGTTCGAAACCCAGGTTCGATCCCACATGTCACCCAGCTGTTTCTTTTCTTTTTTTAGTATCTTTAAATAATAACCGAGCAAGGCTCGGTCACCTAGGTTATATATATAAAAAATATATATCTATCTTTGTATAATCACGTATAAAAAAGAATAAGTAATTTGCCTTCTCGTTATTTATTAGCTCCTCTACTCTATTAATAACTCTATGTAAGAAGTACGACAAATAATATAACATAGAAACACCAAATTGAATGTCTTATGAATGTGTAAGGTAGTTTGAATATAATGTATATAGATAAATAAAGCTTTGAATGTATATAAAGAAATAAGTATGTGATGGAATCATTTAAATAGCTCTTTACATACCATTAAAAAAATGTCTTTTGTATACATACTTTTTGATGTAAATATAATTTTTATTTTACTAATTCCTTAATATTTTAATCCAAAAACTAACTATAAAGGAATATTTAAAAAAGTGATGTGGGATTTAGCGATCTTTTCAGAATCTATACAACAAATTTACATACATATTAATCCATCAACTCTCTTACTATAATGTGTAAATTAAAAAAAAAAAAAAGTAAATTAAAAAAAAAACCATTAGGTTTTTCTTTAATTTACAGCAAAAATGTAAAAGTTTATATCTATCTTAAATTACTTATACGCTAGGACTATAAAAATCATGCCCACGTGGAATGGTCCCAAGAATGCTGGCAGAGTTTCCGCGCTGAATCGCTAAGCTGATTCTTTTTGCGAAAAAAGAGCCAGCCCTCTTAAATTAAATGTAGACAATGCCTTTTTTATTTGTGAAAGTAAATAGGATTTCGAAGAAGCCAGTTTAACATAAAACCTCTGATATATAGGCAGCTAATTACAGCTACTACAAAAAGCATAATTACATCTTTAAAAGATGTAATTATGTAATACAGGTGTTAACACAAAACAATTTGAAATAGTGGCAAAACAGGTATAAGGCAAACCAAGTGTACATTTTCTATAAAGGAAAGTTTTCTCAAAATTTATTTGAGAGGTTATCAATATAGCAAATCAAATAATTGTATACAATCTAGTCTACAATCTAGATTGTAGTTATTGAAAATTAATATTATTATTTAAATTAAGCAGTTATTAAGTTCGGAGTAAAAAGGAAAAAATGCTCCTTGGCAGCCCTTTGAAATTCTTTCTATGTTTTCTTAAGATAAATTTGATTATTATCATTATTCATAAACAATAGTTATAGGCAACTTTTTCATAGAGCTAAAAATACTAAAGTAGGGAAGATATAGCCAGATCTATAAGTGATGACGACACAATAAATAGTGAGAGAGAAGATGAAATTCGTATACTTCATCTTTGTCAACTCGTATATATAAAAAAGAGACAGATAGATCACCTTCATTTGCTTTCTCTTTATTATAATATGGCACATGTTAGACTGGCTTATTCTATAGAAAAATAACTCTGAAGTCTTATGAGTTATGATAACGAAGATTTAGGGAATGAAAAAGTTTCCATATGTTCGATTTACCAACATTTAACTTGTCCACTTTTCCAGTTTCGATTACTCGTTTAGAAACTTTTCCATTTTCGTTATTTTATAGAAAACTTTTCCCGTATTTTATTTATTCTTTTAACGATGGTTCACTTCATATTTGGGAGATATAACATAGTATATCGCAATTTCCTTCCAAATATTTGGTTATCGTTTTATAAGCTAGTTATGTTATAAGTGCAGTTTGTTTATCTGTAAATTAAAAATATGAACGTTGGTAGAACGCATTTGCAAATATGTCAATGTGGTTGTTATGTTATTTATGGCGCTTACGCAAAAAAAGTCGAATGTTCGAAAGACGATTGGGCGTCTTGTGAGAATGTCGCAGTTTTTTTATATCACAATAGACTGCGTAATATGGCGGCGGCCATTAAAAAACGAATTTTTTAAACTTATGTTACATATATACTGCCATTTTTATTAGAGTTTTTAGCTTAATGTAATAATTATATTTTATCTTTCTTTATTAATCGCGACGATCACGTTTAATTGATATATAAAAATATTTTAAAATAAGTAAGTATTGTTGCCGATATCAAGCGATTAACTAAGAAAAGATAATACATTTTTAAAATAATAAATATTTTTATTAGAAATAAGAAACTATTGCGTTATTTATTTCTTTATTTTTCGTATAGAAAATGGAATTTTTTCATCATAATCCTCAATAAACAGAAATCCTTACAAATTTATTCAAATTATGAGGTAGCCTTATTACTGGAGCCTTTATAGTAATAGTTTTCTATCCATTAATAATAATTAAACCAAACGCGTGACATTTCTTTTAATTAAAATTTGCCGCGTAGTGTCTTTACGTCAATCTGACAGCCCGCCCCATAGATCCACGAATCCAGGCAAATTTTATTTTCTTCTAAATACTTTTTCTAATGTCCAAAAGATCAGCTTTTCTAATACAAATTACATTTGGAATTCTTCATCCACAATCATAATCACACTACAATCGATCGAATATTATTGGTATTGAAAATATGCATTTGCAAACTATAAGGCCCCTCCTCGCCCACAGCGACTTCTTGTGATGCGTTTAAACGCGGCGGAATTGCTATTAACGCGTATTAGTCGCATTTGCAACGCGCTACAGTAGTGATATTAACGCGCCCCAGTAGTGATATTAACGCGCTACAGTAGTGATATAAACGCGCTACAGTAGTGATGTCAACGCGCTACTGCATCGCGACTGTATTGATACAAACGCGCAACCGTGTCGGCCGACGTCGGGGAGATAACGGAGAATGGGTTATCTCCCCGACAACAACACAACAAACACACAGGGCGAGAGTGCTGTCCATCATATATGCAAATGGGTCGTTCGACACTAACACAATTATTATAAAAATTCAGAACCTTAATGAATCGTTTGCGTCGCGACAGTATCGCGTTTGCATCGCGACTGAATCTCAGTTATGTGGGCAGAGGCACCCAGCTAGGGACTATTACCACAAAAAATCGTCGTGGGTAAGGGCTCTCACAGGTTGAATTATAAACATCTAATATTTTGTTGCAACACAGTACGCATCTTTTTATACAACCATATTGGAAAAGCAGTAAAGCTGATTGGCTGTATTAAATTACTTAATATAGTGTTAAACTACATAGACCCTTAGATTAACATATTTTTTGTAGATTTCTGCAAGGCCAGGGCCAGCGAGGCTAGCAGTAAATTGTAGAGTTATTAAAATAGAGTTGGGGAGCCATAAATAATGAGAGGAGAGATGAATCTCGTATGGTTTTCTTTGTCTTATCACCCATAAAAAAGATAGATACACTCTTATTTGCTTTTTTTTAATAGTAATAGTGAATATTTTAGACTTGCTTCCATACTCTAGTATACTAACTCTATGAAAGACTTGCCGCTAACTGTTCGGTGGTTCGGCGTATAACTGTGTTATTATCGATAAGATCTATAACACCTTGATGCCAACTATGGACTTCCATCTTCAACTTCAACATATACCATCACCCGAAACAGTAGTCAAATTTGTTATCCACTAAGCATCATAATACCTTTCACAAAACTGTAAGCCCGGGTTCTCATCACGCCGCACCGGCAGATTTACCTGTGCGGTAAAAATGCTAGTAGTGCGAGTGGCTAAAGAATATATGAAACTGTTCACATTATGCATTAGTATCGACAAAAATACTAAACTCGGCAATTTAACAGACGTTTTGTCACTGCTTATCACTGGTAAAACACCAGGACCGGAGTAATGTGAAAAAGTTTGTGGCGGTATCTATATCCTCGCTCGGCCCAACAGTCTCACCATTTCCTTTCGCGTCATATCGGTTTTGCATTCCGATAAATATAGACCCAATGTTTTCTTTACTCTTTAACGACACCGACGATGCCATAACGGCTTAAAATAAGATCTACACACAACATATAACACACACAGCGTCTTTGCCGGCGAAGACAAGGTCCCAGTTTGCTTCTGTCAAGTGGCCGCATCCCTCTGCCGCGGCCGCCATGATGCAGACTTCTTCAAAGTCAATGGTCTAATACAGTCCAAAACAGGAGACACCCTTAAGGCGCTCCCAGGGAGTTGCGAGTGCGTCAATGCACTCGCTCTTACCAATTTTACCTGGCGAAGCTTCTACACTTGCCCATCCTTCCGGTAACGCTGTCAAAGCCATTGGGACTAATAGCATTGATCAATTCGAGAAAAAAACTTTACTTCATATTAGCCTTCTGTAAAGATACCACTACATAACATTTCATTCGGTGTAATGTGAACATTGGCGGTAATTTTATCGCTCCGGCGTAGCGGGAACGCGGTCAAATGATCAGATGTAATCGTAAAGATTTGCTTAAGGATTTACTATAGCTTATAATAGTTTCCTTAGTAATGTTCTAGCTTGTTATACCGTTATCAATAACTAAATGACCTTTGCATAAACCAAATGTATAAGGATTATTTTACCTGATTTTAAGGACGATGTAATGTAATATATTATGTAGTATACCTAGTGCGTTTATAAAGACGAAAACATGATTTTTGATTTTAATCTTTGTTAAAGAAGCATTATTTTATCAATGTACGCTTTTTGTACTATTTATTTTGTGCAATTAAACTTGTAAATGAGTTAACTTTGCGTTTTATTTCTCTCAATATTATCGTTATTTCGGTTGATGAATTGATTGGTTATATATTTTATAGCGTCTCTTTGCCTTGTTTATTGACGTTGGGTTAAATAATAATATTACAATAATAATAATACAATACATTACTACAATTCATAAATTGGGGCCAGACTCATTTCACCTATTGAAGCACGTTAGAGCTAAGCCTCCCTAAGGTAAAGCTTTGGAAATTAAATTTCTTTGCCATCATCCTGCCTTTATCCCACTCTAAGTGTGGTCGGCACAACATGTTATAAACATGTTGTCACATGATTTAGCTACGTATTTTACGACTGGCCGCCTGCCTGACATCAACTTATCTTAGTCATATTTTACGACATCTCAGTAAGATCATTTCTTATCGTCATCGAGTCGTCTATTCTACTCAGCCGCATACCACACGGCGGGTAGACTTGCATTTGTCGCCTTTTACAACACCTCGGTAAGAAATGAGGGTGGTCTATTCTACTCAGCCGGATATCACACGGCGGGTTGACTTGCTTTAGTCGTCTTTTACGACACCTCGGTAAGAATTGAGGGTGGTCTATTTTACTCAGCCGGATACCGGGTCAACTTGCCTTAGTCGACTTTTACGACACCTCGGTAAGAAATTAGGGTGGTCTATTCTACTTAACCAGATAACACACGGTGGGTCGACTTACGTTAGTCGCCTTTTACGACATCTCGGTAAGAAATTAGGGTAGTCTATTCTATTCTGTCCGATAACTCACGGCGAAAATTAATTTTAAAAACAGGGTTAATAAAAACAGTCTATGGTGAAGCCGTTCCCCACGATGTATTGCAGCTTAAAAATATATTATTGGTATGGTTTTAACCATGACGACAATCTACTAACAAGCGCCGTGCTATCTGTAGGATGTGTGCTCAGCCATTCACTGCAGTTTCCTTTTTTTGCTGGAAACCATGCTGGAATTGCAATAAAATGTCAATGCATTACGTGAAATACATCATCATTTTCCTGCCTTTATCCCACTCTAAGTGGGGTCGGCACAACATGTTATAAACATGCTGTCACATGATTTGGCTGCGTTCTTACGACCGGCCGCCTGCCTGACGTCAACTTACTTCTATCGTATTATACGACACCTAGTTAAGAAATGAGGGTGGTACTATTCTATTCAGCCGGATGGCACACGGCGTGAAAATATCTATGATATCTTTAATATTTACATGAGTTAATCTTGTATATATGTATATATATAAATATATTTCTTGAATCTCGGAAACGGCTCCAACGATTTTCCTGAAATTCAGCATATTGGAGGTTTTGGGGGTGAAAAATTGATCTATCTAGGTTTTATTTAAAAAAAAATAGTTTTATCCCTGTTTTTGGGCATAAAAAAATATTAACATTTAAATTTAATATAAAACATTATTTTTGCCGTACATTGTCCGATATTTGGAATTTCATTACCTATCAATGGTGTCTCAAAGCGCAAGTTAAGCACATCATTAAATTAAATTTAATTAAAAAGTAATAATTATTATTTTGCTATAATGCGCGATCAAAGAAAATATTTGGAATGCTAAATGTAAAGCGTAAAATATTAGTGACTAAATAACTAAATACTAAGGCGTGAAGTACTACTACTACTGAGATAAAGTAAAATATACTCAAATAAAATAAACTCAAAATTTTTACCTTTTAGTGTAGTTTTATACAATACCAGTTTTTCTTAAGTACTTCGATAAGTTTTGAATTGAAAATACATACCGTATCCTGCAAAAATTAATAATAAATCAATGTATTTGGAAGTATAAATAGCATCGAATCCGGGACATTTAACACGCCACGGAGTAAGAACTGTAGTGTTGTTATAATAAGTACCTTCTTTATTTAACAGCAGCCACGACTTTAACATTCGCGCCAAATTTGAGTGTTTTAGTAGGTACTCTCAAGAAATGTAATCTGTTTTTTTAAAGAATAACTGAAATTTTATCCTGTATTACCCCGGTGTATGTATATAATAGTGTCAAGTTTTGTCCATATTGATCGAGCGGATTAGCTGTGAAAGCGTAACAGACTACTTTTTAGCTTTGTCATTACAGCAGTTTAAAGGCACTAATAAAAAGAGGCTGATATAGAAAGCCGTACTGTTTACTACTACTACTTTTTACTGTATACTGTTGAGGATTACTTAGATGATAAGAATGTGTAGATATAGATCTCTTGGAACCTGTACAAGACAGTAATGACTGTTACTAGTATTAAGGATTATATATTTAAAAGAGCTACCTCCGAGCTTTCCAAACCAGCAGTAAAGTTGACTATTCAAAAGCACTGTTTACAAGTTGATTACAAAGAATATTTTTGGAAAAAATATAACGGAAATTTTCGGATAAGCCGTGAAAGCGTAAAAGACTATTATTGCATTTATAATATTAGTATGCATATATTGCTATACACTCACTCTTTGTTTTATTAACGCAATTCGCAAGTTCCAAGTAGCACATATTTTCGAAAGTCATAGTCTCGTACTCCCATTCTTTCCTAGATAGTCGCATGCCGCACACTGGGCCATACCTAATCACATATTAATTACGACCAGAATTATTAATTGATGAAAAATATATTTAAAGTCTCTTATGGGACACTAACATTATTTAAAATCTTAATAATTTTTAAATTAGTCACTGTGTTACATATATTTTGTAAATTAAAAGAAATAGCAGCTGTAATGTTCGTCTGCTAAGTAAAGACCGCGTCAACGTTGGTGAGTAGAATATAGTAGATATATCCGCATCTCTATTCCACTGTGGATTGTCTGGTTACATGTATCTCACAGATTCTCCAGGCTTATACGTCACTTCACTTTAATATATAATAAACTAGCGCTGCCCTACTACTAGCCCCTGCTTCGCACGTGTATAAAATATATATCCCATGTCAGTCAGTGTAAAAAAAATGATTAAAATTGATCCAGTTGTTTTGATTTATTCATTACTGCCCGTGGCCGTAGCATTAAATTTGGAGAAAAACAATTTCCTTTCCCTATACCAAGAAGATTTCCTGCTATCTTTGGAATATCTAAATTCATATAGTACATTATTACTTATTTACTTTTATATTTTCCCTATGTATTTTATTTTTACAATTAATTACAGAATGTCTTTAAACAAACTCTTGAAAGAGCGACATCGCTGCTAAAGTCGAAGTGTTATAGGGCGAAGCGCGGCGTCCTCACGGCATTTTAAATCTGTAATATCTCCGAAAATGTTCACTTAAATTACATTCTGTAAACGGCCATATTGATCGATATTAAAACAACTATTAATTTAAGGTACTTAATTAGATAAGGATTAATGCTGTATTGATTATACTTATAAATTAAAACATTTTTGAATATATTAAACTCATAGGTCCCTGTGTTGGAAGCCGAAATCCCTCATAACAATTGAAGGATTAAGCGATTTAGCTATTAGTAGGTTACAAATAAAATAAAATAAAATAAATAGAAATATTGGCTTCATTTTAATGATTCTATAGCTAGAGGATCTTAAATGTGGTCTTTGACTATAGGCCTTAACAAAGCTCAGGTAACACAGCGGACGATGGTGCGAGCTTGGTATATCTCTATGCGATCAAATCATGAATGAGTAGATCCGTAGAAGAACCAGGGTAACCGACATAGCATTGTGTCTCGAAGCTGAAGTGACAGTGGGCGGGGCACGTAGTCCGTAGAACCGATAGGCGTTAGGGTCCAAAGGTGCTGGAATGGCGACCTCGCACCGGAATACGCAGCATGGGTAGACCTCCTATGAGGTGGACTGACGACCTCAAAAAGGTCGTGGGGAGCCGCTGCATCCAAGCGGCATATGATCGTGTGGTGTGGAGATCCCCTAAAGAGACTTATGTCCAGTAGAGGACGTCCAACGGTAGAAAATAACAGAGGTTATTTTAGTTTATTTTTTGTCAAGTAACATAATAATAGGTTACAGAGCAATTTCAAATTAAATAGATAACTGCATAACGATAGTCCGATGCTTTGGTTGTACAGTTTTGACGAATATCGGTAACTAAAGGAAATCAGTATAATATTATGGCAATTTCACACATAGTAGTCTAAAGCGTAATTGATACACAGAGCGTATAAAGTATATACAAACACACAAACAATTTTGATATTATTTTAACAGTTCGAGGATATAGGAATTCAATATAATTTTTCAAATTAACTATAAAAAATATATAGTTCTTAGGTACACTTTAATATCTCCAAGCTTTTGGCGAATAATAAACTACTACACTGATTATTATAACTGTTTTAACGCACTTTAAAAGTATTATGTACTTACTCTTTATATATTTCTAAGCAAATTTGATTACATTCTTCTTTTGGGGTTGTTTTAACGTTTAAGAAATATCCTTGTGGCCTATTTGTAGATCCCTGTCTGTAAAAAAATTGTATAAATGGCTTCAGTTAAATAAAAATTGTTCTTTTTGAATAAATTGATAAATAAAAATTAAATAAAATAAAAGTTAAATAAAGTAAATAAGCTAGAAATTGTGCGATGTTGTGCATATATTAAAAAAAATCAATATATAAAAAATATCTATCTATTAAAAAAACCACATCAAAATCTGTTGCGTAGTTTTAAAGATTTAAGCATACATAGGGATATAGGGACATGGGGACAGACCCAGAAAGCGATTTTGTTTTATACTATACTAGCGGCCTGCCCCTACTTCGCACGGGTATAAAGTATATATCCCATGTCAGACAGTGTAAAAAAAATGATTAAAATCGATCCAGTAGTTTTGATTTATTCATTACTGCCCGTGGCCCGCACGCGTTAAATTTGGAGAAAAACAATTTCCTTTCCCTATACCAAGAAGATTTCCTGCTATCTTTGGAATATCTAAATTCATATAGTACATTTTTACTTATTTACTTTTACATTTTCCCTATGTATTTTATTTTTACAATTCATTACAGAATGTCTTTAAACAAACTCTTGAAAGAGGGACATAGCTGCTAAAGTCGAAGTGTTATAGGGCGAAGCGCAGCGTCCTCACGGCATTTTAAATCTGTAATTTCTCCGAAAATGTTCACTTAAATTACATACTGTAAACGGCCATATTGATCTACAGTAAAACTCCAATTATCCGAACTCCGACTATCCGAATCGCCGATTATCCGAATCACAAAAAACAGTGTTTGCGCGTCAAGTCTTGACTTGACTTGTCTTAACTTGCCGTTGTGCCTACACACGCGGGGGGAAGTCAGTGTAGGCACAACGGCAAGTTAAGACAAGTTCCGGCGCATTGCAATCACGGCGCACCTGTCATTGTTTGTTTTGATTAGCCAGTGTGCTTTTGACCTTTTATTCTAGCTATCCTAGCTTTTATTCTCTCCAATGGCAATTTTTTTTTAAAAATCCGATTATCCGAATATTTGATTATCCGAATGGATACCGGTCCCCATTAATTCGGATAATTGGAGTTCTACTGTATATTAAATCAACTATTTATTTAAGGTACTTAATTGGATAAGGATTAGTGCTGTATTGTATAAAAATTGCTTCAAAAATAAGGCATTATTTTTCGTAAAAAGTAAATGACAAAAAATGCTATAGTGGGTTATCCATAAGAGATAGACATATACCATCGCGGACTTTTCTGTAGACCTTTTCAAGATGTACAAATACGTAGTACATTATTTTGATAAATCTCGTTAGCCTGCGTTTGCAATGTAAGCGGAAAAAAATGTAATTATTTACAGAAACCTCAAAAATTATAGTATTTCTCTACTCCATATTGAATGTTATTATACGTACAAACCTTCCTTTGGAATCACTCTATCTATTAAAAAAACCGCATTAAAATCTGTTGCGTAGTTTTGAAGTTTTATGCGTACATAGAGATATAGGGGCTTTGTTTTATAATATGTAGTGATACTGATTTAGCACAATTTATCTATTCTTCCATTCGTTCATGTTCATAAAGGGGTATGTAATGATAACACTATTCAACAGAATCAGCAGTACACTCAACATTATGAATTTAGATGTATATTACTATGACATACCTATTAAAAACCCAGTCTCCGTTTTCCCAATAGGGTTCATAGTAACCATCGTCTACACCAGATTTTTTCTTTAATCCTGGAATTTCTGGAGGTTTCATGGCCCCTTGAGGACGTCTTAAAAATAACATGTTTTATTACTGGCAGATAATTTAATATGACTTTTCAAAGAATAAAGTTTATTGATTAATATAAATCTTTCTAGCTTTAAGGCCTATTCTCGTATTGTAAATGCATCGACAACAATCAAAAGCAATAATGGTCAATATTTTTAAATACATAAAATGAATATTAAATTCTTTTTGAGTAGTAACGGAATTTAAACCTTAGGCTGAAATTTCAAGTGTCGTAAAAGGTGACTGAGGTAAGTCGACACGCCATGTGGTATCTAGTTAAGTATAAAAGACCACCCTCTTTCTTACAGGGGTGTCGACGATTGGTACGACTAAAGTAAGTTGACGTCATGCAGGCGGTCGGTCGGGAAATACCTAGCTGAATCATGTGTCGGTCGGTCGGGAAATACCTAGCTGAATCATCACAACATGTTATAATCATGTGATAACATGTTATAAACATGTTGTCACATGATTATAACATGTTGTTCCGACCCGACTTAAAGTGGGATAAGGGCAGGGGAATGATGATTATCCTAGATGTACAGAATGGGCTTAAAAATGACAATATGTATGGCAAAATATCTAAGTATATGAAAAACTGGAATATGGAATGCAGGTTTAGCAATAAACTATACGATACCAATACCTAATTATAAAAAGTATTCATTTACTTCAATTGTTTTCGATATTGGTTTTTATTAATTGTCTGGAGTCGTGTTACACCAACCATTGCATCTGTATTTAAATTAAGTAAATCTATATACGATGCATCTGAAAACAACAGTATTAGCCATATTATTATTGGCCTTATTTTGTAATCTATTTTAGTATCTATTCTTATGTAATAGCTGTAAGTTTTCCTTATAAAATAAAACTAGTTTATCGGTATTTCGACTCTCGGCTTTTAGTTTTTTACGTATATCTTGTATGTATCATATAAAAATAATAATTTATTAAACTTACAAGAAATCAAAAATAAAACGTTATTACAAAATATTCTTCCCATAGTACACTGATTAAAATTGCTCGGTCGGTTAATAACGAATTATTAATTTCATGGATCGAATAACAACGAACAATGGCAAGAATCAAACATTAATAACTATACAAATTTAGTAACCAAGTCGTTTTTGAGTTTTACTATATATACATAGAAATTTATGCAGACTTTTTATTTATTATGGCTCACGCTTATAAAGATTTTTATTTATTACTGCACTATGTGTGCCGGGCTTAAATTTTTTACCTCTTAATTTCTTGTAATTCCCCACGAGTTGCTAGTTGGCCGAGAAGGATAGTAATATACCAACAATCGATAGTGCCTTAATAGCTATCGATACTAACGATGTCTATCAATGTTTAACGTTCACTTATGGGAAGCTGTATAGTCAATGATCTTAGCTTGTACGTATAGACAAGATCGAAGGAAGAAAAAAGTTTTAATCTAATCTATGGTCTTAATGACATGTTTTGGTAACGTCAGAATGTGTTGAAATGATAAATATATACGTAAATATAATTGTTAAAATATGAAATCATGGCCGATTTTTTTAGTAACAACGGCATTTGTCGATGTTGTCACGGTAAAGGTAGCTTTAAAGACTTAAATCAGGAATACATCTACGAAGGTTACCAAGAAATATATTCTAACATGTTACATCAGACTTTTAACATAAAAGTAAGTTTTTTTAAATATTTCTAACTAATAAGTAATATTCTAATACGATATAAGCCTAAGTCACTAAATTTGTGATTTAATGTATGATATAAAATGTACGCGGATAACATTTACGACAGTCTTTAACGGGCTTAAAACCGACGCCGATAAATGCACACAACAAAATTATTATCGTAAAACTAACGCGAAATACCTTATGAATATTAACATTCGATAAGTAAAATTAATTATACATATTAACCAAATTATCGTAACTTTTTTTTACAGTTTCAAATCAATAAGTATTTCATTTTTTTATAATTTTAATTGAAAATGCTTAAAATCATAATTAATGTAAAAAATTTAACTTTAATCAGATGTTTCTTACATGATGATCTTCAAACGTTTTTTTTTATCACTGTCAAACTGTAATATGAACAGAATAAATATTAATTCACATGTGAAATAAACTTTAAAAAAACTTTATAGTCCAAATTTTCGCAAAGCACCTTGAAACATCTATATAGTACTAATTTACTTCAAGGTACATAATACAGAATAAGTTCAAACAGTCTGTTAAACAAAAATACATGTTGAACATTTTAAAATTCATAGAAAGACTAGTTTAGTGCATAAAACCTCAAGAAATTTTTATTTTTTAAACCAAACTTATTTTTCAGATGAAACCAGCTCCAGGTGTGTCAAATATGTTTTCTATATGTGAAATATGTATACCACGGCTTCGTAATGCTGCACAGTTTAAAAACCAAGTCATTTCATGTGAACAAATATTTCAACAATATTATGAAATGCACTTCCAGAAAGGTACATCAGTAACTAAAATTTTTATTAAATTGAATTTAATTGTCCTATGCTGTGTAGTATCCGGCTGAATATAATAGTACCACCCTCATTTCTTACTGAGATGTCGTAAAAGGTGACTAAGATAAGTCGACCCGCCGTGTGGTGTTCCGCTGAGTAGAATAGTACCACCCTCATTTCTTAATGAGGTGTCGTAAAAGGCGACTAAGGTAAGTTGACCCACCATGTGGTATCCAGTTTAGTGGAATAGACCACTTTCTTTCTTACCGAGGTGTCGTAAAATACGACAGAGGTAAGTTGTCAGGCAGGCGACAGGTCATAAATATGCAGCCAAATTATGTGACAGTATGTTTATAACATGTTGCGCTGACCCAATTAGAGTGGGATAAGGGCAGGAAGATGATTGAATTTAATTGTCCTAAGACTTATTGTAAACATAACTTTAGTTGAATGAAAAGAGTAGTCTAATATACCAGGAAGGCAGCCGCCCGAAAAGAATGGCGTCGAATTGTCAAGCGTGCCACCAACCCTGAACTGACGACCACGACCGCTCTGCCAAGAGTGTAGCGACCAAGAAGAAGTCTAAAATTTACATTTATTATGTTTTGAGAAAGCTGTTTGTTTTTGTAGTTTTTCCACAGATTTGTATTTGATTTTAAATTAAAGTTAGTGCTATGTAATTGATAAATTAATTAGTATTCATTTATTTTTTTCATTTGTTTCAGAGAATCAAATGTATAGTAAAGAAATAAAAAAAGAGCTAGATGATACAGATGGTAAGATATGTTTATTTACTGTGTACTATCTGTAAAATGAATTTGTAAAAACTGATACACTACCCGCCACCAATAACAAATTTAACAACAACAATCAATTTGCCCCTTCACCAAAGCATAGTGAATATAGACTTTAGGATATAATCACTAAACTTATGTGTCTAATTGATAATTGCATTTATAAGTGCTTTTCGGTACTGGAGCTATCATGAGAAGAGAATATTGGGTACATATGTATCCATATTGGAGCAGTGTGGTGGTTTTCGCATAAACTCTTTCTGCAAAAAACAGGAGGCTTATGCCCAGCAGTAGGATAGTAACATGCTATTACTTTATTGTCCGTGCTGCTCAATAATAATCACATACTCTTTCTAAGTAATTAATTAAATTTTATCATTTTTTTTCCCCTACCTTATAACTTTTTTCCAGAACAGAAGAAAGAACCAGATGTTAACAGTGCTGAAGATTGTGGTGAAGTCCAAAAGTTTGAAGATGATGGTTTGATATATTTTTTTTATTTATAATAAATATATGGGACACTTACACAGATATCCGTCTACAAAGTAAATAACTTAAACTTGTGTTATGAGTGACAGACAACTGGTGAATATATATTTATATATTTTTTAAATACTTACTTAAATACAAATAGACACCCAGACTCAAAGACCAACAAATTAATTTACAAAACTAGCGACCCGCTCTGGGTTTGCACAGGTATAAAATATATGTCACTCAGTGAAAGAAATGATTAATATCGATCTAATAGTTTTGATTTATTCATTACTGCCCGTGCCCCCACGCCTTAAATTTGGAGTAAAACAAAACCGCTATGCCCCTGCATTTTAAATCTGTAATACCTTCGAAAATGTTCATTTAAATTATATGCTGGAAACGGCCATATTGATCTATATAAATTCACCAATGTATTTAAGGTGCTTAATTGGATAAGGATTAATGGTGTACTGTTTAAAATTGCTTCGAAAATAAGACATTAATTTTCGTAATAAGAAAATGACAAAAAATGCTATTGTGGGTTATCCATAAGAGATAGACATATACCATCGCGGAGTTTTCTGTAGACCTTTTCAAGGTGTACAAATACTTAGTACATTATTTTGATAAATCTCGTAGGGTTCAACCTGCGTTTGCAATGTAAGCGGAAATAAATTAATTATGTACGACATCACATTAGAAACCTCAAAAATTATTGTATTTCTCTACTCCGTATTGAATGTTATTATACACATAAACCTTCCTTGAATCACTAATAAGCTCACTAATCCTTGAATCACTAATAATCACTAATAAGCTCACTAATAAAGATTTAAGCATACATAGGGATATAGGGACAGACTGGGAAAGCGACTTTGTTTTATACTATGTAGTGATGTTGGCCCTCGGTGGGAACCTGCGACTCACGGAGCTGAAGGCAGGTTCGCTACCCACTGCGCCAACGGGCCACATCGTATTATTTTTATGAGTGAAATTAAACTAAACTTTAGAATTAATCTCTAATACATTGTACTCTTACAGAAGATTTCAATTCCGAGACATTTGAGGCTGAAGATGACGAAGACCGCCCCCTATCCACCCTCCAAAATCAATATAAACCTAATGAAGATTGGAAAATCTTTAAAGGTGAGATTCAAACATTTTTTTGTGTTTCCATGATATTTTAATGAAAAATAATATAAAATTTTTTGAACTTGACTTAAAATTAATATTGAAATTGAAAATAGAAAAAAAAAATTGAAATCATTTATTATTATTATTTAAAACTTTTGGATTGGGTAATATTATTTCTAAACGTATATTATAAGTCAGTGGGTGCCGGCCTGTTTGTTAGACTTTCATAGCTCCATGCTCAATGCATGTTAGCATTATGAAATCGGGAGCGTTAAAAAATATCACAGTCAAAAAATATTTTATATCAATTTAAGCGTATATTATAAGTGGTTTTAAATTTTTTGTTTTGTAATCTTTTCGATTTAAAATTATAAAGTATACTAATAAATACATATAATTTTCAGTTGAAGATTCGAAACCCACACGGAGAAAACAAATAAAGAAATTCAGCTGCGAAATATGTAAAAAGAAGTTCTCTTACAATGGTTCGCTGGAAGTCCATATGAGGACGCATAGTGATGAAAAAACCTATCTCTGTCATATATGTAACAATAAATATACATTAAACAAAGAACTAATAAAACACATCAACTCCAACCACTCTGTCAACGGCGAGTTCACTTGCACGTTATGTCCGAAAAGCTTTGAAAAGGCGCGTGTATTCAAGAATCACCTTTCAACGCATTTCGGCGAAGAGAAATTTAAGTGCAGCCACTGTGACAAGGAGTTTCAGAGGAAAAAAGGTCTTAAAGAACATATAAAGATACATACAGGTGAAAAGAATTACACGTGCACAATATGCAATAAATCGTTCGGTCATAACCAAACTTTGAAGTCGCATATATTGACTCATACGGGCGAAAGACCTTATGTATGCGATGTATGCGGACGGAGATTCCCTCAGCGGACACATTTGAAACGGCATATATTCATTATCCATACTGGTATCAAGCCTCATAGGTGCAAAGTGTGTAATAAACAGTTTTCCAGCAAGAGTTATCTGTCTATACACCAACGCCAGCATACTGGGGAAAGGCCGTACGCTTGCGAAGTATGCAAGAAAGATTTCACAGCTTACACAACCCTTAAAGTGCATATGAGGGTACATACTGGTTTAAAACCGTATATATGCTCGTTTTGTGACAGACAGTTCGCCCAAATGGCCAGCTTTAAGCTCCACGAGCGAACCCATACTGGCGAAAGACCTTACTCCTGCAAAGTCTGCAAGAAAGCCTTTTCGGATAACGGCTATTTAAAAATACATATGCGTGTACATACAGGCGAGAAGCCGTTCAACTGTGAGGTGTGCAAACGGTCGTTTAGAGAGACGGGTCAACTGAAACGTCATATGCGCGTACATACAGGCGTCAAGCCGTACACTTGTAAAATATGTAATAAACAAATTGGCAATTTGTCTAAGCACATGCGAGTACATTCAGAGGAGAGGCCGTTCAATTGTAATATATGTAACAAGCAGTTTTCTATTAATGGAAATTTAAAGTTGCATATGCGTATACACACGGGTGAGCGGCCGTTTAGTTGCGACGTGTGTAACAGCCATTTTACACAGAGCAGTGGCTTGAAAAGGCATAGATGTACCCATATTGCTAAAGTAGAATGATGTGAGTCATCTTCCTCCTGCCTTTATCCCACTCTAAGTGGGGTCGGCACAACATTACAAACATGTTGTCATATGATTTGGCTACGTATTTTACGACCTGTTGCCTGACGTCAACTAACCTTAGTCGTATTTTACGACTCCTCGGTAAGAAAGAGGGTGGTCTATTTTACTCAACCGTATACCACAAGGTGGGTCAACTTACCTTAGTCGCCTTTTACGACACTTCGGTAAGAAATGAGGTTGGTCTAATCTACTCAGCCGGATTCGGATACCACACGATGGTCAACTTACCTTAGTCGCCGTTTACGAAACCTCGGTAAGAAATGAGGGTGGTACTATTCTATTCAGCCGGATACCACACGGCGTAAAGTAGAATGAAGTGTGTATCTACACATATTATAAAACTAAGTCCCCAAAAGCTGTTTGTCTGTATATGTTCGATTTTCTCAGAATATACTACACAGATGTTAGTAAAAGGTAGTGCAATTCTTCCGGAAGGTTTAAGATGATAGTAAATTATTGTTTTATATAAATTGACTGGAATACATATTTTTGCGCAGGCATAGCCCCATAGCACAGCTTGTCTATAGATATTAAACAGTGTATTTTAATAACAGTAGTGTTTTAATGTGAGAATGATGTTGATATAAATATCTTTCAAACAGTGGCCACTCTGTGCCGGATATAGTGTCCATTGGAAGAAGCATTTATAAACGTCTGAAATTAGGCATTACATGTAAAGTACTTAATTTATTTTTTACACTAGCAATATAATTTTTTTACATTTTACACCTTATTTTAAGAGTCACTAAAAATAAATAAATTATATTTTACGCTTTTTTATTATCTATCGTAGTTTCATAAATTGACTTTATATTATCTAATTTGGACCCCCTTTATATTTTTCAAATGTTAAACCGGCTAACGTTTTTATAACAGTTATAGTAAAAAGAAAAAGTACTATAATATATAGCACTATATACAACTATATATATTATACTTATAGCAGTAATGTAAAATTTTACGTTTCTGAAAGTTGATATTAATCATCGGTTAATTGGTTTTTGGATTCATTATTACAGCCTACCTGCTTTTCACTATCGGCGATGATCTTTGATCGTCTATAATCGGCACGATCATCGTGCATGTGTACATACGATTCGTATTTTATAAGTGTATCACCTAGAGATTCCCTTTGATGTGCGTCCAAAAAACCAACGAAACCCGGGTCGTAGGCGATCAAATTCAAATTATTCTTTATTCAAATAAACTTGTAAACAAGTACTTTTGAATCGTCAACTCTACTGCTGGTTCGGAAAGCTGTTCCTACCGAGAAGAGCCAGCAAGAAAGTCGGCGGCTGCTCTTTTTAAAAATATAATTCTTAATACTATTTACATTAAGTCGATACTGTCTTGTACAGGTTCAAAGAGAGTTATATCCACACATTCTTGACTTCTAAATAATCTTCAAGAGTATAGTAGGCTTTCTGTATCAGCCTCTTTTTAACAGTGTTTTTAATCATGTTTGTGATCATATCTGCTCATTGAAGAGAACAGCCGAGTAGGTCTTTAACACTATCGTGCTTAATAATTTGTAATCATTTCGTTTGTAATCATTGATTATAAAGAGGGGCCGTTATATTAATTGCGTTTACATGTTTACCGCTTTTAAATGGGCGGAGTGTTACTAACTAATGAATGAAGCTACTATTGCCCAGTTATAATTTTTTTCTACAAAATACATCTTTTCATAATAATGTAAGAGAAAATTTCTAAGTTTTTGTCTTAAAAAAACACTTGTTAAGAAAAAGATCATTTATTGTTTAAAATATTTATTATTTCATATTTCATTTAATCGACTGTTAACAAATAAAATATCAAAAATAATATTCATGACTAGGTACAAAAGTAAAATTATTTTGCTATAATCTGCCATAAAGTAAAATAGAAATACACACGCAAAGCAAAATTTCAAAGCTTTGCGATTTTGCTTTGCGTGTGTAATTCTGTGTGTCGTGGAGTCTATTTCCTGATGATGCTCCGGTTGCGAGGCGAATGTTGAATTTGTGATAGCGAACAAGTGTAGTGCTTGTGTATAGCGGTGGCGGCAGTGGAAGTATTTGCATGTGTTTTTACGAATTCTGCATGTATCAGGTATGAAAACGGACTGTCCACTCTACATTTAGCATTATACATATTTTCAGTTTTACTTCATCGTGGATTATAGCAAAATAATTTTATTATTACTTGTGTATTATGGATCTCCTCAAAGTAAAGTCTAAATATAAATTATCATTACTAAGTAGTTAATATACTCATAATCTTTCTAAACTGTTTTCGAATTTTATTTGGTTGGACTTATCTTCATACTTAATTTGTATATCGTGTACTTTAAGTGTATGCCTCTGCAAACTGTCCAATTTCACGTATTTCTTACCACAAATGTCACAGACATAAGCGAGTCCGCTGTGCCTTTGTTTGATGTGTCGATTCAAAGTGTTTCTTTCGGAATAAGTTTTTGGACAATAATCGCATTGGAAACCTCTGTTCATATGACTCTTCATATGTTTCTCTATATCAGTGACAGACATTTTACACAAACCACACTTTACTTTTAGCTTCTTTTTATTCGGATCGTGTAGGTTTCTCAAGTGACGCTGCAACTGCGATTTGCCGCAAAACTTCTTATCGCATATATCACAAAAAAATCTCTTTATACCATCATGGCTTTCGATGTGGCGTTTTAGAGAATAATGGCACGTAAAATCTTTGTCACATATATGACATTTGTGGGATTTGGATCCTATGTGAGATCTAACGTGAGCAGAATAACAACTTCTTTCATCGTATATAGTTCCACAAACTTTGCATGAATATTTACCAATTTTTTCCATATGTACCTTTCTGTGATTACCTAATGTACTAGAACACACAAAAGTTTTTCCGCAAATATCGCACTTATACGGCCTTTCCCCAGTATGACTTCTGTAATGAATTTTCAAAGATTTATTAGCTGCATACATTTTCGAACATATATTGCATTTGAATAATTTTAATTTGTCATGGACAGTGCGACAGTGGATATTGAAATTCGTCCTATCGTTGAACGAATTTCCGCATACGTCGCAAATGAATTTCTTATTCGTCCCGTTGTGCCATGCGATATGTTTCCTCAAGGTACATTTATATAAAAACTTTTTATTACAGATGTCACAAACAAATACAGTTTCTCTCGTGTGTGTATTTCTATGGAATAACATGTCTCGATATCTTTTGTAGTATTTACCGCAGATGCTGCAATGGTGTTCAGACGGTTGACTATGTTTGATTATATGCCTTTTGAAAAATATTTCTCGGTTGAACCTTTTATTGCATATCGTACACGTGAATGAACTCAGATGCTCTTTCGCTTTATGCATTTTTAAATCCTTTAAAGTACTGAAACTATCCTTGCACGTTCGACAAAAGAACAAACATTTTTCAGTTTTAACCCTTCCTAATCTTTTTACTAACTTTGATTGGCTTTTAAGTTTAGCTGCAAATAAATAGTTAAATAAGTCTTAATATATATATCGCACGCTTAATATTAAAGTCACCGAATTCAAATTGAAGGTTTTTTGGCAATCAAATAGGTTGACTAACCTTGATTATGCGATTTCGGGTTTTTTAAATAATCTTTGCAATCGGTTTTGATTTTTGGTAGTTCCTCACTACTTTCCTGGTCTTCGTTTATATTGTTATTATAGGATTCTTTGGAACTGGCGTATTCCATAGGTATACAGTCAGTGTGGTTGTGATATTCTGAAAATGATATTCGAAACTCATTATTTACTCTCTTATTTTGGATAACTTGCCTGTATAACTATATCTATATGGAACACTAGAAGTTCTGGTGGGACTCTATCCTCTAGACCTAGCAGCTAAGAGAAAAGCTATAGAGCAATGGTATAAGATGAAAGTGTTCCAACAATGGAAAGGAAACTTTACAGATAAAGGTCATACGGATATAGAAAAGATTTACGGAGAAAATCTGTCTATGGTCGTCAGGAGAAGTGACTTGATCAAGAAACAGAAAATCTTCGATAAAAAATATAGGATACATATAGGAGTAAAAGAAAACTGGGAAGTGGAAAACAGCGCGAAGAGTCAGACCATCTGCTACACGGACGGGTCTAGACGAGAATCCGCGAAGCTGGCGGGAGCTGGAATTGTCTACGGCACCTCGTCAGATTTACACCAGGTCCTAAATCTGGGTAAATATACAAGTGTCTTCCAGGTCGAAATGATAGCTATCATGGAGTGTGCTAGGAAACTCAAAGAATCACAAATAGCATTAGAACATAATATAGTCATATATAGCGATAGTCAAGCAGCTTTAAAAGCACTTGACCGCATAGAAAGAACCTCAGCTATCGTGAAGGAATGTAAGCGTGAACTAAACGAATTAGCTGAGAAGGGGGAAGTAACGATTGCATGGGTTCCGGGACACTGTGGCCATGCAGGGAACGAAAAAGCTGACGAATTGGCAAGAAAGGGAGCTAGTCAAACATTCGTAGGACCAGAACCCTTCCTCCCAATTGCACATAATATAATAAAGTGTGTGATACAAAAAAGAATAGAAACAGAATCTATCAAAAGATGGAGAAACACAATGCAAAGTTGTTTCTCAAATCGTTTGATACAAGGAAGTCTAAACAGCTGATGTCTCAGAGCAGGGAAAATGTAGCAATTGTAACAGGCATTACAACTGGGCACTGCCTGTTAAACAGACACCTGTCAATAATGAGAATAACAGAAGATGCTGCGTGCCCAGAGTGTGGAGAGGAAGAAACGAGTCTTCACCTTATGGCTGAGTTCCCTATGTACTCGCTGGTAAGATGGGAGATACTAGGTAAGGATGAAATTGAAGTTGAGGATCTGACAAATATCTCCTTCAGGGATATTATCAGGTTCGTAAAAGCTACGGGTAGATTAGAGCAGGTGACACTGTCGGGACAGCAGTGAGACCCTTGTCCCAACATGGGGAAATGGGTGGAATAGTCCGGAATAGGAGCTGATCACCCGTCCTGCACTGACAGGCGTCCCCGAAATTAGATAGATATCTATATGGAACACACACATAGAAAATGATGGACCTCGTCGGGAACAAACTCGCGACCCGCGGAGCTGGAGACAGAGTTACTACCCACTGCGCCAACGGGCCAGTCAAATGTATGTATTATAATTTTTAAGTGGTAATCTAGGATAGGGACCGTCCAAGTATTACGTGAACACTATGGGGGGACGGGGGTCTTTGCTTTGCTTATTTTGGATGACATGGGGGGGTAGGGTTGTCTAGACGATGATTATCAGTAGTTATATACTTTTTTACACGAATGGCAACCCTCATATTGTCTTTGCTTAAAAAGAAACACATTAAAAAATTTCATTCGGGTTTCATGGACTGAAGACTGTTAATTTAAATTTAATATGTGTACCAAAAATTTAACATTGTTGGTTATGTTATATTTATTTGCAGCAAAAATGTACAAGTTATGTTAGTAAGGCCCCATAGTACAGTAAAGTGATCCTAAAATTGTATATAAATCGGCTACTAGTTTCCGAGTTACCAAACGGCGGTATTCAGTGAAGGACAATATTGTAAGGAAACATGCACATCTCTAGATAATTATCGGGATATGTGTAACATACCATTTCACATTGGAAGATCGTGATGGGTCTAAGCTCCCAACTTTTCACCAATAACAAGAGAGGAGAGGCCTATACCTAGCTGTGGAATAGTTAGTAGCGGCCTGTTACTATCCCACTGCTGGGCATAGGCCTCTTCTCTCCGTTATTGGAGAGAAGGATTGGAGCTAAGACCTAACCACGCTGCTCCAATGCGGATTGGTAGGTTACACATATCTCCAGAATTCTCTGGAGAAATGCAGGTTTCCTCACGATGTTTTCCTTCACCGAAAAGCGTGTGATAAATTGCAATTATCAATTAGACACATAAGTTTTGATAGAAAAACTCATTGGTGTCTGCCCGGGTTTGAACCAATGATCGTCTCTAGAGATTCACAAGGTCGCACCGCTAGGCCATCACAGCACTAGCTGTGGAATAGTAATAGTCTATTATTATTAGCTGTGGAATAGTAATAGACTATTACTGATGAAGATTACAGAATACAGATAGCGATATCTACATTATATATTGGTTTATACTGTAGCCTAAAGCAATTGGCAAAGCTAATTGGTGAATAAAAATTATAAATTCATTTAGTATATTAAATATGTGTGTGTGTGTCCCATAAAAAAAAGCTGTGGTAGCCTAGCGGTAACACTGTGCGACTCTTTCGAGGTCACGGGTTCAAACCCGGGCAGACACCAATGTGTTTTTCTGTTAATACTTATATGTCTAATTGATAATTAGAATTTACCACACGCTTTTCGGTGAAGGAAAACATCGTGAAGAAACCTGCATATCTCTAGAGAATTTTGGAGATAAGTGTAACCTACCAAACCGCATTGGAGCAGCGTGGTAGGTCTTAGCTCCTTCTCCTCTAAAATAAAATGGAGAGAAGAGGCCTATTCCCAGCTGTGGGATAGTAACAGGCAGCTACTTACTCACATACTATTAATAGTTGATATAAAACTTACCTTCCAAATTCAAACCATATTCAGATTTTACCATAACTTTAACATCTACAACATAACACAGAACAAAAATGTAGTGCAATATTATTAAATCTTGATAAATTACAATTTCAAGTTCTGTATTATACCTATTTCCATTTTTAATTCAGATTGCTGTGCTAGCTCATCTGCAAGAAAATTACTCTGTAATAGTCTTAGGATTTATACAAAAGTAATAATAACATTACTTTGCTATAATCCGCGATAAAGTAAATAGAAAATATATATAATGTTAAATATAGAGTGGAATATCCACTTTCATTTGCACATTGCGACTTTTTCATGAAGTCTATCTCCTGCTGATACTTCAGTTGCGGAGCAAAACAATTGTTGAGTTTGTGATAGTGAACGTGTGTAGTGCTTGTGTATTATGGTGGCAGTTTGTGCATGTGCTTTTAAAAATCCTGCATGTGTCAGGTATGAGAATGGATAGTTCACTCTACATTTAGCATTATATATATTTTCATTTTACTTTATTGCAGACTATAGCAATATAATTTTATTATTACTTTTGTGTTATGGATCTCCGCAAAGTCACCAAATCAAATAAATTACTAAGAATTAATTTACTTTTAGTTATAGTCTTGCTGAAGAGGGAAGTAAAATATTATATATTTATGATAAGCAAGTTATATTTACTTTTGCAATAATCTTCAAACATCATTTCGCATTGTTCTATTTGTTTTTTGAACTGCAATGCATTTCTTAATTGTTGTATACAATTGTCACAGATAGAGTAACTTGCTTCTATCAATGGTGGATTTACCTGAAACAGCAAACATATAGTTTTATAGGTCATGGACTGGCCACATTTTTGGTTTGTTGGTCAGGTGAAACTGTAAAATATGCTGGAAGTAACTGGAAACTTGGAAAAATTTGAGGAGGTCTATACTCAATAGAGATCCTTAAAATAATAGAAAGATAAAAGTATTCACATTAATAATTCTACATATATATAAAAATTGATTAGAAAATTATAAAAATTATAAGTATTAATAAAATTACGCCATATCCAGCTGAATAGAATAAATAGTACCACCCTTATTTCTTACTGAGGTGTCGTAAAAGGCGACTAAGGTAAGTTAACCTACCGTGTGGTATCCGGTTGAGTAAAATAGACCAGGGCTTCTTAAACTTTTTTATATAGCAACCCCCTTCAAGCTTAGGAAATTTTAAACGACCTCCTTCTCCATATAATGAAATATAAATTAACTGGTAATGAAGGAACTTAGGAGGAGAAATATCAATAAATCTTTCTTAAAAAAGTTCTTTAAAGGACAGCTGCAGCCATGTAGTTGTATTAATAATGATTGAAAAGTATCAGATCTTTGCGATGCCTTTTGCTTTCAGTAAAAGACTCTTTCTTACCAAGGAGTGGTAAAATACGACTAAGGTAAGTTGACGTCAGGCAGGTGGCCGGTCGTAAAATACGTAGCCAAATCATATAGCAACATGTTTGTAACATGTTGTGCGGACCCCACTTAAAGTGGGATAAGGGCAGAAGGATGATGATATTGGATACTTACATATAATCCAAATGTATTGCGTATCATATCAGGATATACCTCTATTTCACCCATAAAACAATATGATACATCCATACTTTTAAAAGTACCATCAGCATGACAACATCTACATAAAGCAGTTAAGTTCCATATGTCAGACATTATTAATTTTAGATTTTATTTATTTTATTCTTATATTAAATCCATATTGTTACTGTCATATATAATTATCTATAGTCTGGTTATTGAAAGAGAGAAAAACAGTTTAAACTTGTCTTTGTAATTATACTAGTTATTTAATAAGGCTCCATTTAACCTTTTAAATCCATAGACAACCCACTGTTTTTTCATTAAACATAAGGATGTTTAATGTAAAAAAACAGTACATTTCAGCATATTTTTTAATTTGTATTTCACTCACATATATAAACCTAAAATATTCACATATTCTACAGATTTTTAATGGCTTATTACAGTTAATAGTGAAAGAACAAAACAGTTTTCTCTCTCCAAACACTTGGTATGAAAGAATCATCAAAGTCATTTATAGGTAACATTCAACCATACCATATATTAAACTTTTAACTACAGTTAAATGTAAGATAACAGCTTATTGCCATTGGACTGATATGGAGATTAGATCCATATTAGTTCAGGTAAGTTTAGTATAAGTTTCGCAAAAATTCGTTCACTTGCCAGCATCGGTTACAGATGTTAATATTCGATTAGCTGTCGCTGGATTGTTTTAGGCTATTCATATTGTAGTGTTTATAAACTAATGTTGTATGAATATAGCACAGGCTCAAACACGCACTAACAAGTAACAACATGTCACTTCACGGCCACTCAAGGCCTTCAAGACCAAGGGCTCTCGTGTTACTGTCATGGTGCATTCTGAGATTGTGTATGGTCTAGTGTGACTATGTTCATGTATGTATTACATAATACATATGTGTCTTGTATATAAATGTAAAAAGTACGTTACACACAACTCAACTCGCATACACTAAATATATACCGAATATTTTATATTTAGCTTAACTTGAAAGAGAAGACTCAATAATAATCAAATATTTCCTTATAATCGTACACAACACTATAATAACAATATTACGTCAACTAATTCATACGGGCTATTATATTATATTATATTTATGTCACGTACGCATTCGACACGTCTTATCGTTTTTGCTATAGTGATATCTTAATTAAGAGTGGGATAATAAAAACATTGAATTTTTTATTTAGGGTCAGCAATTGTTATCATATCAAAGTGACAATATCAAATGTCAATGTCAAGCGAAAGTTGCTCGATTTATTTTTTATACAGTAGGTAAAGATCACAGACCATAAAGATTTTTCTTGTCGTCGAATCACCTGAAGTTGATGCTTTTTGCTTCATTTTTAAAGGGGATTGGCAAAACACGAATATGGCTTTTAGCATAGAATCATAAGCTATTAGTCACAATTGCAATAAAATTTTATTGATACTTTGTTGTTGTAAATTTTAGGAAGCGGAATTTTGGTCAAGCTATTTGATCCTGTTTTATTTTGAACTAGCGGCTCCTTGTCACCATTTTGAAAACATTTTCGAATTAAGGAGTGCGTTTAACAATCTTATGTTTTCGAATCTAGAGTCACCATTCTAATTCCATTGTTCTTCTTGTTATTGAACGTTATAAAGTATGACAGTAATTTGGTTTTTCTAATTGATTTATTTTATTTGATTTTATCATTTGTCTTCATTTGGACATAAGAAGGCAGTCTTATGAGCCTCATAGTCAACTTGTAAGTTGCACAATGCACATGACACTTTGGGCTTTGGAAATTAAGGATTTTGAACGAAAATCTGTCGTATATTTTAATTATTTTTCCAAATTCCGAATATGATTGATGTAACTCTGGAGTTATCTCATCATAGATTAACGGTTGGCCTCTCTTTTCAAAATAGACATTTGTAGACTTTATTCTAGATGTATGTAATCATTTATGATTACTATTATTAACTATGACAATAACTTCTAGTAATCTTCGCTTCGCTACAATTTTATTTGTAATGTAATTATTCTGTACACGGAGTAACACCGGGTCTTTTTCGGAAATGTTTTTATAGTACCTACCAGTTATATTTGCGACTTTATTCTCTTCAACTTTGTTGTTTAATACCCTGTTTGTTCCAGTTTTTAAAGGAAAATTGTTTTTACCCTAGTTGTGAGAGTATTATGTAAGCTTAACCTCTACCAAATGTCATCAATACTGCAGCATCAGTGAATTAGACATGAAAGCGTAACAGGCAGACAGACAAAATCTCGCATTAATTAAGTAGCGTATTGCTGTCGTCATAATTACTCTCATTGGCAAGACTAGATTTAGACGTTAGAGTTAAGAAATATAAATATTACCCTGAGAATCTTTGTGAAACTTAAACGTAATTGAACTATTTAGAAATAATTGCCACTGTTTTCGTCTTAAGCAGTAGAATTCAATTATTCATATTTAAAACCACTCAAGGACTTAAAACCTCTATTTTGTTTTATATACAATGAGCCAAGAATGGATGGATATGTGCCCAGAGAGAGGCCTAAAAAGAGATGGTTAGATTGTGTGGAAGAAGAAAACGGAATGGAAGAAAAAAACATGTGCCGACCCCACTTAGAGTGGGATAAGGACAGGAAGATATACAATGAGCCAAGAACAAGGAAAATTTATCGACGTCCTAAAATAGATAACTGGCATTGATGTGATAATCTCTCTGTTTCCTTATATAAAACCTTGTGGGCCAATAGAAATTATGCAACATGCGAACTTAAAAGCAGTTGAAATTTTTTAAAGAGGATTCCTTATTTGATGAAAGTTGTAACAAATACAGTTCAAGTTTCATTTGTTGTTTCTCGATCTTATTGTTTCTTAACAAATTCTCTGTTATTTTGCATATACTCTAATTACAGCAACAGAAATTGGTAAAGTATTAATCTCACATTAATTGATTGAACATGATTAATTTTTTATCGTACAAAGTTTACACGACTATCTCATTATTAAGAACTTTTATTTTTATTTTTATAAATAAAAAGTTAAATAATTCCTAAACGTTTATATTAACAAAAAAAAACCTAAACGTCAATTTTTCATTAAAATCAAACAGCCATAAACTTTATAATCCATAGTAATATAAATGCTTAAGCTTGTCGGTTTGCTACACTTTCACGTTTCATGGTGGAGTAATGTTGATAAAATTAGGTTTAATTGAATCTCATATACCGGACTTACACATAAATGGTATGCTTTGGGTAAACACACAGAGTACGTAATTGAGGGTGTTATTAAAATCGACGCGAAGATAGTTGCGGGTTTAGCTTGTTAACTATTTAAAAAAAAAAAATTAAAAGTATGCAGTGGCAGATTGATCATAAGTAATTATTGCAAGAATAATTATCTTCTACTGCATGAGACCAGTTTTGCGTATGTGTCTACATAACTGAAATATTTCTTTGAACATATCATTAAACTAACATAGGTTTAATAATAGAAATATGCAGTAAACTATTCTCTATGTCCTTAATGTAAGAGTCTTTTTACGTGTAAGGATTGTATATGTTCTTTTTAAATCTAACATTTGCCGGTTTAAATTTACAATCCGAGCAAAACTAGCCTTTATTTTAAACAGAATAAAATCTTGACACGCTTTCTGAGGCTAATTGTATGTTGTTTTAATACGGCGCAAGATTGGAAAGTGGCCGAGCAGTTAGTCAGTGGAGCAACGTAAAACGCGTTGCGCGTCAATCGCGACACGAAAAAAGACCCAATTATAAAAAAACAATTTGGCCAATTTTCAGTTGAAATCGTGTGGCGGGAACATTTGACATCGGTCAAAATTCTTCGTGTATTTTGGTTGTGGTGGCTGAAATTGTGCGGTGTTTTAAAGTTATAAAATACGTGACACTGTTACATAAATATTTTCGAAATAATCGCGGTCATTTACTGAGGTAAGTGAGGCGCCATCTCATTTTGTTTTAGCGACATCTTCGTTTTGCAGAACACGTTAGACTATCTCCCTTTTTATTTTTCCAGTCGCCTTGAGCAATATTATGCTGGAATGTAGAATTTTATTTATCTAATTCTAATAAGGAATTTAAAACCGCATCAGCAATTTACATTGCAGTTGTAATAAACCTGAAGAAGGCTAATGATTTTATAATTCATTTTTAAGTATACAATGGCCCAAAAATGAATTATAATAAAACGATTGACATGATAGCTGCGGTAAAATTTTCCATATAAGTATGTTATTCATTAACAATAAAATGATACGCATTAGATTAGTGTTATTTAATGTATTTTCATATTAGTATTTCTGTTATTTCTTAGCCGTGTGGTATCCGGCTGAATACAATAGTACGACCCTCATTTCTTACTGAGGTGTCGTAAAAGGCGACTAAGGTAAGTCGACCCGCCGTGTGGTATCCGGCTGAGTAGAATAGACCAACCTCATTTATACCGAGGTGTCGTAAAAGGCGACTAAGGTACATTGACCCACCGTGTGGTATCCGGCTGAGTAGAATAGACCAACCTCATTTATACCGAGGCGTCGAAAAAGGCAACTAAGGTAAGTTGACCCACCGTGTGGTATCCGATTTAGTAGAATAGACCACCCTCTTTCTTACCGAGGTGTCGTAAAGTACGACTGATGAAAGTTGACGTCAGGCAGGCGGCCGGTCGTAAAAACCCAGTCAAATCATGTGACAGCATGTTTATAACATGTTGTGCCGACCCCATTTAGAGTGTGATAAGGGCAGGAAGATGATGATATTTTTGTTATTTTTGTATTCAATCTAAATCATTTAGTTACCTGTGATGACCCAATTTCGATAGCACGAATCTTCGGGTCATTAATTGAAGCTCACAGCAATTTTGAGTATTTTTATATTAACTTATACTTCTCCAAATTTAACGCGTGCGGGCCACGGGCAGTTATGATTAATTAAAACCACTCGACCGATTTTAATCATTTTTTTTGCACTGACTAACATGGGATATATATTTTATACCCGTGCGAAGCAGGGGCAGGCCGCTAGTATAATAATAAAATTAAATACTAATGAGTACAAACTAATACATAAACAAATTACACAGATATAATACATATTATATACAAAGTAATTAATAGTTAAATAAATAATATCTGGGTGACCGAGCTTCGCTCGGTAATTTTTTACAAAAAAAACTTAAAAAAAAGAAAAAAACAATTATTTAGTTGGGATCGATCCTTGGCACTCACATTCCTCGAGGCTGCCCGCTAACCGAATAAGCTACGTCGACTTGACAGTTAATGGCGAAAATTCAATTCAATATAAATGTTAGTGTTTTTTAATGCCCAAAAATAGGGATAAAACAATATTTTTTTTACATAAAACCTAGCTAGATCAATTTTTCTCCCCCAAAACCTCCTACATGCTGAATTTCAGGAAAATCGTTGGAGCCGTTTCCGAGATTCGGAAAATATATATATATACAAGATTAACTCATTTAAATATTAAGATAGACAAATATATAAATATAGATAAATAAATACAGCCTTTTATGTATATATGTAACATGTATGTTACATATATACATATATGTTACATATACACAAGATATGACTATTTAATATATATCGTCGCACTATTAAGACCAGAAAGATAATAATTTCTAACACGGGTTTTAAAAATGTTCGAATATCATTACTATCTCCAAAAGTTGTCAAAGCTAGTTTAACAATCGATATGCAGATATCAGTCCGTTCTCTTTTATTGTAATAATAAAATTTACATGCAAAAATATGTTTCACCTATCGAAGGTTATGCATTGGTTCGATCGTTGTCAGTCAAATATAAACAATTTCATCATATTCAATATTATGATACTGGAACAATATCCGTTTATGCTTCGCACTATAATATTTTGGGTATTGTACTCGTATAAGTGTTATCAGAATTGTGCTGTGAAGTTCGAATTCACTAATCTATGTTAATATATAAACTGACGAGTTTGTTTGATTGATTGATTGTTTGAACGCGCTAATCTCAGGAACTACTGGACCGATTTAAAAAATTCTTTCATTGTTACATAGTCCATTTGAGGAAGGCTATAGACTATATAACATCACGCTAAGATGAATAGGAGAAGAGCAATAAAAAATATTACGAGAACGGCAAAATTTAAAGCTTTCCTTGCTATTTTCCGTGCGCTAAGTAAACGGTGAAAGTTATTCAAAAATCATATATTACAAAATTGTTCCTCTCTAAAAGGTCTAAATAAAAGTCAGCGACAGCACATGTCTAGCTGTTAAGGTTAACCACTTTAACCATTTTTATGGTTATCAAAAGACTATATTACGGTTTTTAATCTTTTCAAGCGGGCGGAGTCGCTGGCGAAAGCTAGTTTATAATGTCATTGAAACAAAAGAATAAACTTTGTACAATATTTTAATATTGTATGTTGATGCTCTTTTTTTCTTTTGCTATTTAATAGAAGTTGGATATAAATTGGATTTCTTCATTGCATATGACTGAATGACGCAAAGTTTTTCTTTGTAGTAATTGATGATATTTAATGTGTGTGTTTGTTTATGCTATTACTTTCATTCCAAACATTACGTCAGTATCAAAATATTAATCTATACACAGATTTTATTGGCCGCGAAAAAAGAACAAACTGTAATGAAATTGTTGTAAGGCTGTAAAATTGAACCAATATAAACATTATTTACATTTTGTCTTTGTGCTAGGTGTGTATGTGAAAAGCATGCATAAATGTGTGTCTCATCATTGTGCATAAATGTGTCTCTTAAAAAATCATTCCCTTTTCAACCTAGTTATTTTTTTGAGAATTAGAAAAATGCTCTTAGCGTTATAAAAAAACCAAAAAGCCCACTTATTTTTTTAAGGAATTATAAAAATGCTCTTAGCCGTATTAAAAAATCATTCCTTTTTCAAACAACCTAGTTATTTTTTTAGGAATTATTAAAATATTCTTAGCCTTAACACCATTAATAGCATTAACGGCTGGTTTTTACGTGTGTGGTAATGAGTGTTACATGACAGCTTTGTGCGCGTTGAAATCTACATTACAGCAACATCATTGAATAAGCAATTTTTGGCAGAAATATCATATAGTTTCTTCTACACCGAGTGGTATCCGGCTGAATAGAATAGTACCACCCTCATTTCTTACCGAGGTCGTAGAAGGCGACTAAGGTAAGTCGACCCGCCGTGTAGTATTCGGTTAATAGAATAGTACCACCCTCATTTCTTAACGAGGCGTCGTAAAAGGTTACTAAGGTAAGTTGACCCACCGTGTGGTATCCGGTTTAGTAGAATAGACCACTCTCTTTCTTACCGTGATGTCGTAAATGGCGACTAAGGTAAGTCGACCCACCGTGTAGTATCTGGCTAAGTAGAATAGACCAACCTCATTTCTTACCGAGGCGTCGTAAAAGGTGACTAAGGTAAGATGTCCCACCGTGTGGTATCCGGTTTAGTAGAATAGACCACCCTCTTTCTTACCGAGGTGTCGTGAAAGGCGACTAAGGTAAGTTGACTCACCGTGTGGTATCCGGTTTAGTAGAATAGACCACTCTGTTTCTTACCGAGGTGTCGTAAAATACGACAGGAAAGTTGACGTCAGGTAGGCGGCCGGTCGTAAAAACGCAGCCAAATCATGTGACAGCGTGTTTATAACATGTTGTGCCGACCCCACTTAGAGTGGGATAAGGGCAGGAAGAGGATGATGATCGTATAGTTTCTTCTATATCTATTTTATTTATTTATTTATTTGTAAAAAAAACACAGCTATTGTTATGACTAAATTACTCTTAATATAAAAATATTAACATAAGCCATTAAGGGTTACATTTCTTAGATTAAACATTGTAGACATTGAGTCAAACTATGTAGGTAATAGACATAATATACATATATCTGTATGGAATAACCGTTAATAACTCATGAAAATGAAGGCAAAGCTTTAAACATATGAGACTTATTTAAATGATTGTCCTATAAAATATTATAAATGCAAAAAATTGTGAGTATGGATGTATATTTGTTACTCTTTCACGGCGAATCCGCTACACCAATATCGATGATATTTGGCAAAAATATGCCTTATACGCCGGAATAACATATAGGCTATATAATTCCTATTAATTCTATAGAAATAGGATCTCTAGGATCTACTATTAATTTATCGCGCGACAACAGTTCACGCGAACGAAGTCGCGGGTAAAAGCCAGTTATAAATAATTATGCTTTAGTATATTTGTGAAGTTTGTGTGATCAATTAAATTTCAATTAAAGTTTTTCAAGAGTGACAAGTGTGCTGTATTGGCCATAGATTACTTCGCTAATGTCGCGTAAAATGATAAATAAGATAAGAGAAAAGAGATTTTACAGTGAATGAAAGACTAAAAGTCTGATTTGAAAGTTAAATAATGGTTTCATTTTAATCTTCTCTTAGGATTTTTCGTATATAATGTTTAATCTTTAATATTTGAATGAGTTAATCTTATATACATATATATATATATATATATATATATATATATATATATATATATATATATATATATATATATATATATAAATGAATATAAATATATATAATTATATATATATTCATTTATATATATTTTCAGAATCAATTTAGAAAACAGCTCCAACGATTTTCCCGAAATTCAGCATGTAGGGTGTTTTGGGGGAGAAAAATCGATCTAGATAAGTTTTATTTAAAAAAAAAAATCGGTTTTCCCTGATTTTGGGCTCTAAATTTTTTTTTAAATTTATGTTTTTTTTTTTTTTACTTACAATCACAATTTTTCAATGAGCTGTCAAACGTAAAGTCATGGTAGTTCATTTGGGAAACGGGCGGTCTAGAGAGGTGAAAATCTACCTCTTTCTATCTTATTTCTTCATTTTTTCTTTTCAATTTTTTTTCTTGATTTTTTTACATCATTTTAAATATTACCGAGCAAGGCTCGGTCACCCAGAAACTATTATTAATACTCTAATGAGGGATAGAATACCAAATTCATCTATGAAGAACTGTGTATCAAAATAATCCAAAGAGATAAATAAGTAGTGCCAAGTCACGCAAAATTAAACATTTCAGTTTATATACATGTATAATGAAAGAACCAGTTCGTTACGTAGATGTTACGTACACGTTACGTGTGCATGTCACAATATATAATTGTGATAGGAAGTTTTTTTGATAATCCACTCTATGTAGGTCTAACTAAGGTTTACCCAACACCGTTGAGATGAATAGCTAGAATCCGTGATAAAGTAAATAGAAAATATACATAATGCTTAATGTAGATTGGACTGTCCGCTTTCATACCTAATACATGCAGGGTTCTAAAACACATAAACTACAAATATCTACCACTGCAACAACAATACAGAAGCACTACACACATTCACTATCACAAACTTAATCGTTTCGCCCCGCAACCGAAGCATCATCAGGATAAACTCCAGGACAAAATATATTATATACAAATTTTTTTTTCACGGTATTTTTTATACGTTAACTAAGTATGTAATATTCAATGTGCCAATATTGCCCGTGAATACGGTTTCAGATAGACAGAGAGACAAACTTTCGTATCGATAATAATAAGTATGGATTTAGATACATTGCAAGCGTAATATTGTACAATTACCGTATATTTGTAACTCAAAAATTTAACTCCAATCCGTCTTGCAAGATAATTCTAAAGTGAAATTCGTCGCGTGTGGCGCAAATCACTCTTGACCATCCATAAACAACACCCATTTGCATGCCACTTATAGTTGTGATTTAACGTTTACGATATACTATAAAAAGCCTGCTGCTTTTTCTTTCGTATTTCGCCCCTTTCAAAAAATAACTTTATACTTCGGATGGGGTGATTTGAGTGTTGATAAATATGGTTAATTATAATCCTATCCTAGTAATATTATTAATGCGAAAGTTTGTGAGTATGGATATATGTTTGTTACTCTTTCACGGTGAATCCAGTGTTTCCAAATAAAAAAAATGTTTCAATTAAATTTTAAAAAGTCCTCATTTACGGCTAAGATCTTCGTGTAAATTTCAGAAATATGCTGAACTTGCTGTATTCTTTCAAATCAGAATCTAGAATTGGCTGTAATGAAATTGGGTATCAATTCTTCTTGGATATCAAAGGCTATTTCACGAATTTTTTTTTAAAATTTATAACAAAATGTACAAGTTATGTCTATCATTAACTACTTACACGATAGTACTATATGTATCAAGCCCACGTGGAATGGTCCCAAGAATTCTAGCAACGATTCCACGGTGAATCGCTAAGCTGATTCTTTGTCTTCTTTGGTTTGTTGTGCTTCATTGAAAGTCGGATGTGTTTAATGTCTATGATAAATATGGTTATTCTGTTATTTTCCAAAAGTCACAAATTTTGAGCAGATTATTAGTTTATTCATCTTATTATTTTACAAAACTAATCTAGCTGTCGCGTTGCCAATACCCCATTATTCATGGCGGTTTCTAATCGATAATTTCCATTTTTTTTAATCAGAAGTAGTTTAGCAATGACATTTTTGAATGGTGAAAGCTTCCTTAATTATCGCCAATGATTGTTTCAGTTCAAGAAAAAAAAATGGTTTAAGTATTTTTTGTTTGAGAAACATTTTCGGTTTCAAATGATATTTTGTATGTGAAATATGCCCTTATTGGTATGAAAAACAAATTATATAACAAAATGGGTAATTCAGAACAATAAAAAAGGAGGAGTAACAAAAATTGTCTAAAGAAAAAAGTGCTGCGTAAAAATCATTATTCTCAGTATTGAGGATTACGACGCAAAGAGGAGGAGCTAAAAATATACTCGTATATAGAATATGCCGTAATTCTGTCTTCTATGTACTGTATAAAATATACATTTATCGATATTATTATATTTGGCCGTCTTGTGTCTCGACCTGTCTTTTCTTTGAACTCTAACTTAGAGGTTTTCTTAAGTTTCGCGAGAAGAGATCATTTTTAGTGATAAAACAGCCAATTGCATGATATTATTAATTTTATTTATTGTTTAAATGATGTACAATAATTATTATAAACTAATGTGCCGTAAGACATCCGGCTGAGTAGAATTAGACCACTCTCATTTCTTACCGAGGTGTCTTAAAATACGACTATGATAAGTAAAAATCAGGCAGGCGCCCGGTCGTAAAATACTTATCCAAATCATGTGACAACATGTTGTGCCAACCCTACTTGGAGGATGATATTATTATAATTAATGTCTAACAAAAAATGATTGAAGAGCGTTTATTAACACATTTAATATGTATACAAATTAAATAGATCACAAGTCTGTAATCTGAGTAAAATATAGATACAAATTGCAACAACAATATCCCAAAAGGACATTCCCACGCAGTATGCGGTTTTAGTTTTGCGATATCCAATATGAAATCTATTGTTACACACTTGCCTCATATTGAAATATCTAAAGGCTATTTGTGTAATGCTAGTCATTAGAATCATGTGGGAGTTATTCTAATACAAACCTATATTAATTACTAGTTGTACGCCGTGTGGTATCCGGCTGAATAGAATAGTACAACTCTCATTACTTACCGAGGTGTCGTAAAACGCGTCTAAGGTAAGTCGACCCGCCGTGTGGTTTCCGGCTGAGTAGAATAGACCAACTTCCTTTCTTACCGAGGTGTCGTAAAGGGCGACTAAGGTAAGTTGACCCACCGTGTGGTATCCGGTTTAGTAGAATAGACTCTTTCTTACCGAGGTGTCGTAAAATACGACTGAGGTAAGTTGACGTCAGGCAGGCGGCCGGTTGTAAAAACGCAGCCAAATCATGTGACAGCATGTTTATAACATGTTGTGTCGACCTCACTTTTAGTGGGATAAGGGCAGGAAGATGATGATTAATTACTAGTATGCGCGACTATTTTCGCTAACATAGGGGTTTAAGTATCCTCAAAAATGCATTATGTTTTTGCATGTTCTCTTAAGAATTTATTAATATTGATCTAGGCAGGGGTCGGAATCCTTTTGAGTCGCAAGAATAAAAAATGACAATTTACAAAAATTTTAATATTAAAAGAGCCCCCAATTTCTGCTTAATCAATTAAAACTGCTGTACCTAAAATATGTTGTCTAATTTATTATGATATATGGTAAAAGTAAAAAAAACTAGACTTGTTTTGTATTCAGGTTTAATTTTTTTATTCCAAATTAAATAAAATATGAATAAACAGGAAAATTATAAATAAATTTGTTTGGAGGTAACATTGAGGTGAACAAAAAAGAAATAAAGGTCTTCAAATAAAATAACACATTTATATTTGATTTAAAAATTGATTTGGATAATTATAAAACCTGTACCTACTTACTACCTGCTACCTGTAACTGGTTTAATGCGGCGATATAATATACTAGCAATCGCCAGCGGCTCCGCCCAAATGGAATGATTAAAACCGTAATATAGTCTTTTAATAACCATAAAAATGCTTAAAGTGGGTTAACCTCAAAAGATAAACATATGTTGTCCCGGACTTTTATTTAGAAATTTTATAGGGAACAATTTTGTAATAAATGATTTATGAATAACTATTTACTACCGTTTACTCAGCGCACGCATGGAAAGCTTTAAATGTTGCCGTTTTCGTAATATTTTTTTATTGCTGCTCCTCTCCCATTCATCTTAGCGTGATGTTATATAGCCTACCTCAATAAATGGACTCTCTTACACTCAAAGAATTTTTAGAATCGGTCCAGTAGTTCCTGAGATTAGTGGATTAAAGCAATCAAACAAACAAACAATCAAACAAACTCTTCAACTTTAAATATTATATATAAAACAGTCGTGAATCTAAATCTATACTGATTTAGATTCACGACTGTTTTATAGCATAGATAAATCGCGTTGGATCAGGTTTGAGATTGTTATTTATTTTATTTATCTCTCATATTCATTATATCCTCTTCAATTCAGTCTCTAAAATAAAGGGCTGTTTCTATATCACTAAGATTCAATAAAATTCCGCAATCAGTTTATACTCTGCCATTACAAAAAACTGTTAAAGGGAAACCTGTTAAAGCCTACTATACTGGTGAGGATTATTTAGATGATAAGAATGCGTGAATATACTAAATGTTACTAGTTATAAGAATTATATGTTTGAAAACAGCAACCACCGAGTTTATTGCTGACTTTTCTCGATAGGAACAGCTTCCCGAACCAGCAGTAGAGTTGACGATCCAAAAGCACTTATTTACAAGTTTATATATATATATTTTGGATATAATATATGATATTTTGGATTTGAATATAAATATATTCGATTTGAAAATCGAAGCGCTAGAACGCCATTCAAGTTTTTGTAAATGAACTTTGATCTTACTTCACCTTGACATTTATAGGTTTTTTCGTTCTGAATTAAGTGAGGTAAACGCGGTAAATAAATGTGAATACTTAATAATGGTATAGATTAATGGTTAAAAAAAAGCTTTTCGTACATGTTGTTGATTTAGACTCATCGTTTTAGTAGATATAAAAAAATCTGAAAATAAAGCTTAAATCTCGTACGTTTTTGTCGAAAAATATTATGGGATTACATTTGCATATTTTTTATGAAAGATAGTATATGTATTATAAAGCATTTAAATGTAAACTTTTTTGTGTGCATTTTAATAAGTGATGCTATTAGCGTCGAACATAGACATTGAGTTAAGTTTTACCGCCAGTGATGCACGCAACGCACGTAAGGTCGAATTGCGACATAAGGTTAGCCGTGTGACACAATAAGTGCGGATGTGCCTTTAGGTTACGTGCCTACTGTCAATGTGTTATTTTACAGTGCTATACGATATATAGAAATTAATTTAAGTTATTTGTTTAATTTAAACGCATTCAAATGTCTAACGCTTAAATTGATTATTTTATTATTAATTGATTTAACTCTTTTTGTAGAAATTTGAAGACCTTTAAATAATTTATTAAATTATTACTTTGCGGAAATCCATAATACAAGAGTAAGCCCAAGACCAAGAAAAGCTAAAGGCTTGCGATTTTGTCGTGGAGACTATCTCTTGATGATGTTTCAGGTGCGGGGCGATACGATTGTTGAGTTTGTGATAGTGAACGTATGTAGTGCTTGTGGTGGCGGTTCTGGAGGTTTGTGCATGTCTTTTTACGAATCCTGCATTAGGTATGGAAACGGATTGCCCACTGTATATTTAGCATTATATCTATATTTTCTATTTTACTTCATCGCGGATTATAGCAAAATAATTTTATCATTACTTTTGTACTTTGGTAGAACTTTTTTTAAATATATTTTTAGTTTTAAAATGTTCTCTAAGTGGGTTTGCCACAACATGTTATAAACATATTGTCACATGATTTGGTTAGGTATTGTACGACCGGCTGCCAGCCTGACGTCAACTTACCTTAAAGAGGGTGGTCTATTCTACTCAGCCGAATATCACACGGCGAGTCAAACTACCTTAGTCGTCTTTTTCGACATTGGTTTTTATAAAGATTAAGTAAATAAAACTTTGTAAAGAAGATTTATATATATGCATTCAATTTAAGTATTGCTATCGAATCGCATTCTGAAATAAATGTTATAGCAGCTTTAGGTGGACAATTTTCTTTTGTATTTTACTGAGCGGAACTTACGTGTCTGTCTTAAGGTCTTAAGATTTCGCAAGTGTTTATGTTACTATTATATATATTATGTTATGTTATATGTATGTATTATATGTTCATGTTACTATAATATGTTATATTATACTGAAATTTATTTATTAAATCTCTAATGAACGCATCGGTGACATTTATATCTTTGGGTATAAGTGGATACAGATTATAAATTAGTTCACGTTATAGCACTTTTAGGTCGTATTTGCTATATTTTTATCATCATTCCCCTGCCCTTATTTCACTCTAAGTGGGGTTAGCACAACATGTTGCTAAATGTTTTCGCTTGTAATTTTACGATCGTCCGCTTGTCTGTCGTCAACTTAACTTAGACGCCTTTAACTACACCTTGGTAAGAAATGAGGTTGGTCTATTCTAATCAGCCATATACCACAAGGCGCATTTTGCATTGTAATAAAAAAATCGTTAATTAACAAGACGCCCAATTAAATTATTTCATTCTACTTAGATTTGGTATAATCTAGATTTAATGCTTTTGTTAAATTCGGACAACCTTGATCTTTTACATATTAATACAGCATTGTTTAGCAAGGTCTAATTATTAAAATTGTTAGTACTACAAATGATGTGGTGCAATGATACTAATGTTTATGAGTTACGATATTAATATTCCTCTACTTAAGAAATCGTGCCAAGTCATTTAGATCGCATCGGCTTATTATGAGGTGTAATTAGTGGTCAGGCAAAATATTATTATGAAAATAACTTGAAACTACTTTTACGAACAATGGTTCTTTTTATGATACACTAGCAATCGCCAGTGCTCCCGCGTGGAAAGATTAACACCGTAAGTCTTTGATAACCATAGAAATGTTTAAAGTGGGTTACCTGTAAAAGCTAGACATATGCTGTCGCGGACTTTTATTTTGAACTTTTAGAGTAACAATATTGTAATACATGATTTTTGAATAACTATTACCGTTTATTCAGCGCACCCAAGGAAAGCTTTAAATTTTCCCGTTTTCGTACTATTTTTTATTACTGCTCTCCTTTTCATCTTAGTGTAATGTAACATAGCCTATAGCATTTCTCAATATATAAACTATTTAACACTGAATGAATTTTTCAAATCGGTCATGTAGTTCTTGAGATTAGCGCGTTCAAACAATCAAACTCTTCAAAACAAACAAACTCTTCAGCTTTATATATTAGTATAGATGCACTTTTGTTCTTGTCTAGTTAGTGAAAAGATCTAAATCTGTGCTGTTCTGATCTACAAGTATAACCTCATTGTGCTATAAAAAGTAACGGCATTTACTATCCCACTGCTGGGCATAAGCATCCTCACTCCGTTTTTGGAGAGAAGGATTGGAGCTAAGACCTACCACGCTGCTCCAATGTAGATTGTAGGTTACACATATCCCTAGAATTCTCTAGAGATATGCAGATTCCTCATGTTTTCCTTCATTGAAATATGTGTGATAAATGCAATTATAAACTAGACACAAGTTTTAACAGAAAAAACTCAAGCTCATTGGACACCTGACGGAGACAGGCGACGGTTATTTCGGACTCGCACCGACTAAAACAACTTGTGTTCCACCACGCTGCTGTTGGCGGAGACAGGATACCGCTGTACACATTGCCCATATCCACGCCAGCAGCCGCTCTGATTCAACAGATACCTAGGTAGGGACCTTTAAAAAGAGAAGTTCCCCTGGTACATCTGGAGCACAAGATGCACCGACCGCCTCGAGGACCTGTAAGCCATTTACTGTCACTCAGATGTGCTCACTCACATTATATTAATTAAAGCTATTATACCTAAAGTAAATTGAAAAGTATTTTTTTTGAAAGGGAGATTATAAGACGCTCTAAAAATGTAAAGGAGAACTGCAATAAACTTTATACGCCGGCTGGGCCGTAAAATGTATATACACTCATCACGTTTCCAACGGAAGTCACTAAAATAATTATTTGACATTATTTTAAATGTGCTCTTCGTGTCGTGATTATATGACCTCTATATCCTATTTTGCCACAGCCTTAACCCAATAATTGTGTAATTACCGCTTATATGGAGTTAAAGGTCAAGTAGCGAAGAATGGCGTAATATTGTTGCGAAGCTAATGTTCTCTGCCATCCTCTCAACGCATTAGTGAACTTTTTGCACATAATATTTAAATAGACAAAACATGCTGTGATGGGCTATGACAGCACGGTAAGACGGTAAGACCGTGTGACTCTTTCGAGGGGGTCGCGAGTTTAAACCCGGGCAGGCACCAATGAGTTTTTCTGTTACAAACTTATGTGTCTAAATGATAATTGAAATATATCACACGTTTTACGGTGAAGGAAGACATCGTAAGGAAACCTGCATGTCTCTAGAGAAATCTGGGCATATGTGTAATCTACTAATCCGCATTGGAGCAGCGTCGTAGGTCTTAGCTCCAACCCTTCTCTCCAGAAACGGAGAATAGGCCTGTTACTTTGCCCGGCAATGGGATAGTAATAGGTCGTTACTTTAATTTTTTTTTAGAAAAAACAAATCTTACATTTCACAAAAACCCAAACGTTGTGTGAAAAAAACATGAAATGACATTTTAAAGCCATTATTATTGAGCAAAAGTCAACTGTCTTATTGAAGAGATATATAAAGACGACTAGACTACCCACTCTGTGGTATCCGGTTAAGTAGAACAGACCAACCTCATTTCTTACCGAGGTGTCGTAAAAGGCGACTAAGGTATGTCGACCCGCCGTGTATATCCGGCTGAGTAGTATTCTATTCACCAATACTTACTTACTGAGGTGTCGTAAAATACGTTTAAGGTAAATTGACGTAAGGCAGGTGGCCGGTCGTAAAACACCTAGCCAAATCATGTGACAACGTGTTTGTAACATGTTATACCGATCCCACTTAGAGTGGGATAAGGGCAGTAAGATGCAATAAGACCCAATAAGATGTTTTAGAAATTATCTCACATACGTAGAATTTACAACGATTTTTTCCCTTAATACATGCGAGATAAATATAAGAATTATAGGGAATATGTTTAAATACTAATACTTCAACTAAAGATTAAACCAAACATAATTACATAAAATTGCCTAAGATAATAAACAAAACGATTGAAATTAGCAGGAAAGATTAAATTATATATTTTTTTATTGTATTACGATTTTCCTCCTCATGTTGAGTTGAAGGTCGGTTAGTAACGAACGATGCTAACATACATACTTGTAAGTGATCATATACAACCTGTTATTTTGTTCTCTTAGTTTTCACTTTTTATTCCTGCCTATCATGTTGTCGTGTTAAGTACCTACGAGTATAACATAGTGCGAATTGCGTCAACTGACAATTATTTAACACCACCTTTAAAGCTCACGAAGGTAATACATAGAACTACAAAAGTAACAATAAAACTATTTTGCTATAATCCGCGATTTAGTAAAATAGAAAATATACATAATGCTAAATGTAGAGTGGACAATCCGTTTTCATACTTGATACATGCAGGATTCGTAAAAACACATGCACAAACCTCCGCCACCGCCACCACAATACACAAGCACTACATACGTTCACTATCACTAACTCAACAATCGTTTCGCCCCGCAACCGAAGCATCATCAGGAGGTAGACTCTATGACAAATTCGTAAAGCTTTGAGATTGTGGCGGAGGGTTGTGCATGTGTTTTTACGAATCCTGCATGTATCAGGTATGAAAACGGATTGTCCACTCAACATTTAGCATTATATATATTTTCAATTTTACTTCATCGCGGATTATAGCAAAATAATTTTATTATTACTTTAGGATTATGGATCTCCGCAAAGTAAGGTTTCTGTAAATTATTTAGATAGAACTACTTTATTTCGTTCTACGGCAGTTTTCTTTATTTACCATATTCTAAAAGTGATCGCAAAAATATTTAGTAAATATTTTAATTTTCTTCGTACAATACATGAACGAACGTTAGACATCAACGAATTAAAAATGATAAAACTTATTTATATATAAAATATTTTAATTTTCTACAATATCGTTATCTTGTTCATCTTACAGTATCTTTTTAGTGAATTCGTCTGGAACCAACCGGAAAGTATATTTGATAAACTGCGGTTTTGTCCGATGTACGGTTGGCACGTGAATTTATGTTATGCTCACTAGATAATTATAAAATACTATTTGGTACACTTGAGTTCGACTCCGTATATACGAGTATTGTTTTTTGAGTATTCTATTTTCTTCTCCATTGTACAATTTATCTATATGCTTAAATCAAATTAAGCTCCGTTTAGTCATGTATGTTTATATTTGTAGTGTAAGTGTTAGTGTATAATATTTTTTAATGTCTTTTATAGTTCTTATAGCACGTCTATAATATAAGTTGCCATACAGCATTATCTATGATAGCCTTAGCCTGCAGCGCTTTGAAACATAAATTAAAGAACCATAATACTTCTCTACTCTTATAATCTATAGGTAGACATTTATGTATCTATTATATATTTATATTATTAGAACGTATAATTAAAATTCATAATTCGATTATATTTGCGTACCAAAACTGCTTTACTATAAATTGTCTGACTTCGCAGATTAGCAGAGATGTCAAAGGGTTAAGTTGACCTTTGTAATTGTAACTTTTTTTTATTAATAATGTTTTTCTAAGACTTTGAATGATCATTAATGAAAATATTGTTCAAAATAGATGTTTTGTTTATGAAGATGTTAATGAAGGGGTAGCTGTACTGTTTCTTAAATATTTTTAAATAGCTTATACAGAGTTAACAGATGGTACACGCAAGCTTAGAAATATCATCGTAAATTTGTAATTTATTTCGATATAGGAAATAAACCTCCATCATCATTATGACCATTCTCCTAACCTTATTTCACTCTAAGTGGGGTCGGCACATGTTTTAAACATGTTTATAATGTGTTGGCTAGTTACGCCTTACTGACATCAAGTTACCTTAGTCGCCTTTTACGACACCTCGGTATGAAATGAGCGTGATCTATCTATTCAGCCGGATACCACACAGCTTGATATAGGAATGAAGGTTAATCCATTAGTTTTATTAGACTTTGCCTTTGCTTTTGATAATGCTTTGATAAGCTTAAAAAAAACGATTGAAGATACCTACACAATGGTTGTAAGACAATGTAAAATTGAACATTGAACGACATAATTATTAAACTGTCTGTAACCGACTCTCTCGGAATGAAACTACTGATTGTTGTTTAGATAGATGCTGATATAAGACATAGCAGATGTCGGATGTGTGTTACTTATGAGAAAGATTTCACAATACTAATAACAGTCCATATATAAGTACCTGAGTGACCGAGCCTTGGTCGGTAATTTTTAAAAATATATTTATAAAATGCAAGTAAAAAAAAAATGAAAAAGGGAAAAGAAAAGACTGACAGATGTTATTCGAACCCGGGTTTTGTATTTTTTTGGTCCGCCCGTTACCCTTAGGCTATCATAGCATTACGTTTGACAACAAAAAATTTCATTTGCATTGTATTCTAAATTTTAGCATTTTTTCAATATAATATATTTCATACTTAAAATGTACTTTATCTGCAGAAATAATTAATGATTGCGTTCATTTGATTTTTATTTACAGTAATAACTAAAATAAATAATCCACTGGCTTAGATGCCCTAAACCGGGGACTGGGTCCCCAAAACGCGTTGTTAGGACGACATTCTCCTTTGTTGCTAGTATTAATCTTGATTCGCTTTTTTGACGATGCATTTATGCTCTTCCGTACAACTTAGTGACCCTGCTAAAGCCGTTTGAGCTAATACTATATCTTATAAAGTTTGGTACCGACCATACGACATTACATAAAAAAGCCTACATAAAAAATCTGTGAATTCAGTAAAGTATCTTAGCCACAGATATTATTTAACGTTTTTTAAAAATAAACGCGATTTATAGAGATCAATGACCGTACCCTAAAACATAACCTATCCATCCATCCATCCTTGGCCTAAAGACTAAATACGGTACAACTGAAGAGTTGCGAGGGAGACAACTATAATTTTATTGTTTTCTCCTGTTTTTTTTAACAAGCCCGTCGTACCAAGTTAGTCAACCATTACCAGTTAGCCAGATTTCAAATTAAATATTTAAATAATAAATATAAACGATATTTTAGAAGATTGAACTTGGCATAGTTTGAACTTTTACGTTTAAGTGGATTCATTTAATATCGTCTCATCGGTACCACTGTATTTATACAATTTAGTGTACTAAAATGGTTTATATATATTTAAGTTATAAGTTGAATCTGTAGTATTTAATTGAGCTATCAAACGTGTATGCAATTAGGTCTGCTACGTTCGTGCATGCAATTTGTTTTCTAATTCCACGATATATTTGATGAATCATTCGTCTTGTACGATGACAGATACTTAAAAAGCTATGCATATAAATGAAGTCATTCGCTTGTAAACTCTGCATGTGAATTTTAAAGAAGTGTTAGGAATATTTCACATTAAACTAAATTTCGATATTCTTAACTAGCAACCGCCAGTGGTTTCGCCCGCGTGCATACATTAGAACCGTAATATAGTCTCTTGATAACCATGAAAATGGTTAAAGTGGGTTTACCTTAAAAGCTAGAGATATGCTGTCACGGACTTTTATTTGGAACTTTTAGAGGGGAACAATTTTGTAATACATGATTTTTTAATAACTATCACCGTTTACTCAGCGCACGCACAAGGAAAGCTTTAAATTTTTACGTTTTCGCACTATTTTTTATTGCTGCTCCTCTCCTATTTATCTTAGCGTGATGTTAGCCTATAGCCTTTCTTGATAAATAGACTATCTTACACTGAAAGAATTTTTTTAATTGGTCCAGTATTTCCTGAGATTAGCGCGTTCAAACAGATTTTTCAGCTTTATATATTAGTATAGATTTATTGATCAATATCTTATATAAATTATTACATCATGTGTTTATATATTAACAATGTAACATTTATTTTTATTAACATAGACAATTAATCTAAAATGAGTGACATGCAAATCTGCATTAGAGCAAAACAGGGTCTTGATTCCAATCCTTCTAATCAAAAGAAAAAGTCATTACCCAGCAGTGAAATAGTAACGACTACTTCTTTTCCCTTTCCATTCTGAAAAAAAAAACTTCTGTACTCGTAATATATAGGTATACTAAATCACTATAATTAATTAAATTAAGTACTTAACAAAAAGACATTAAAAATTACATAAACGTAAGTATTATATTGTCGATCTCCCTGTTATATTAATATTAATTATACTTGTGTTTTAGTAAATGGTCGAAACTATAATAGTTTCTAGGGTTTAATCACGAGCACTGAAGTATAATATACGCTTGTCAGTCCTAATGGCGATTATAAATAAAAAAATATGTCAAATAGGAGGGCTATATGGTATTTGTAAAGTTTACAGATTGATAAATATATAGTATTTTATAGTAAACAATCGATAACTGAAGTCAATAAAAATCTATCTATAATTGCATTTCAATAATACTGTTGGTGTATTCAATCATTTCTATAAAAAGTAACGCATTTATTTTTCTAATTAAGTCTATAAAAGCAGCGTGCGTCATACTTACTTTTCTTTCTTCAATCACCACTATGCTAGGAGAATTATCAATCACCGCTATAATTTATACTTTTGTTTCTTCGACTTGATATTTTAAATGTCTGTTTTATTTTATTGAGTATGATGACTTCGAATAAATGCTTTAATATTCCAAAATTAAAAACTAAAACTGAACATTAAAAGTACTAAGAACGTAAGAAATTTAAATTTTGATATATAATTATTTTCAACATACTGCGCAATGCTGTGGGCGGTAAGAAAGTGATGCTTGCAAAAATCACGTTAGGTGAAAGCTAGCGGTATGGTACGTGTTAAAGACGCTTAAGGGCTTAAGTTCATTAAATATGTTGCTATGTAAATATAAGCTATGTATACTACATACACAACGTCGCAGGTAAAGAATTAAAAATTTATAAATTTTTTCTTACCTTTAATTTGCATACAATGGTTTACCTTTGTATGGGATTGATAAATTATTGATGAATCATATTCAGCATTCTTTGTTCGCATACCTAGTAACTTCCTGCAATTAACGAGAGTTTTCGCGATGTAAATTTTTCAATGTCATAGATTTAAATTTTCACGATTTTAAAGTTAAAACGACTCCCAGCACATAGGAAATTGAACTTTTTTTAGAATGGCCGGAAGTCTGTTATTATACAAAAACTGCGGAAGCATCGAGGTCCCAGTAACATTAAGTGTAAACTTAAATTCATGATAACGTGTAATTAGTGCGAGCTTTAGCCTGGCCTCATATTAGCGGATATGTACAAAACCTTCAGGTGTATTTATTAATATACGATGGAGCCCTTATGTAGTAGATTGCTTTTAATACGTTTACTAAGTTGATTAAATACTAGGTGAATCCAGGACAAACCTTGAATTTTCAACACGCATGATAGAGGAAGAAAGAGTGAGACTCGATGTATATACACTCTCCCACACACACACAGAGTATAAGAGAGAGAAAGAGTGTCACATACTCAAACTCGTATATATATATACATGAATTCACGTACGCATGGTCGGTGTGACGATCGCACACACTTACGGATGTATAGGACTATAATCTTCTTATAATACATATGTCTAGTAACAAATATGAACAAGAGATGTGTGTTTACTAATTATTTGCCATAGATGGTCTCTTCTCATATCTACTCTTGGTTTCTGAACGGAAGAAAAATCGTAACAAAGATTCTTATTGTAGACAAAATCATGCGATATATGTATATTACTTAACTTGTAGATTAAAATTATTATACTTAATTTAGACATATCTGAAAAAAGCCTTATGTCATTATATTATAAATAAACGCAAACATACCATTTTTGATAAATGTCTGTCAGATTTGAACAGACTAACAGAATATTTGCAGAACATCAAAATGATTCGCCTAAGCCACGGCTCCTCTTTTTTGGAAGCTTTCGCAATCGGTTTAAAATTGTAACATTAAACAAAAACAGAGGCGGGAAATAATACTCACTTTCGTTTTATGAAGGCCTTTGGTTGGATACAGTATGTTTCACTGTTGGATATTTAATTTAATTTCATTGAGGATTATGAAATATGCGGCATGTAAGTTTATAATACTAGTCCATTATTCATTTATGTATTCAAGAAATATGTATTATAAAATATATTAAAATCACGTCTTTTTATTTTGAAAAATAAAAAGACGTGATTATAAATTTACTTATTTTTTTAATAATTATAAAACATAAAAAACAAGGAAATGAAAAATATATTTATTACTAAGAAAATGCATAAAAGTATTTTGCTATACTTTGCTGGTTACTTTATGATTCTAGTATATTCCATATCAATTGAGACGGCTTATTCTTTGTACCATGTTTTGAGATTTTTAGAAACAACTGCCGACTATTTTATTTAGGTGTGAGGTCTAATAATCAAGACATGATGAACTTAAAAGCTTGCTGATACTAAGTAAAGATAGATTGTCAAATTATAAGATAAATTTCAATATTAAGTCACCCATCTAATATTTTAAGTATTAAGTATTACTTAAACATACATATTTACGCTGTACCCTCATTGAGATGGGTATAACTATTTGCTCTTCTCGGTAGTAGCAATTTTCCGAACCTGTAGTAAAGTTGAGAATTCAAAGTATTTTTTAAAGTCGAATAATGAATATTTATAATTAAAATATATGCGGGCAATGAAGGCCGCTTTTTGAAAGCGAATTTTATAATTTATAGAAAATAAAAAACATCACGAGAAGGAAGCGGTTGATCACAAGAGTAAGATTGTTGAAATATAGAAATTTACTATGTACTTCCGTCCACTGCAATCAATTTTGAAAATTACAATATTTATTTTAAATTGTTTATTCATATTTATTTTCAGTTCCAGAATTCAACTTTACACATTTTTAGAACTTTTTAAAACTTTGATGAAGGCCATTAAATTGATAGTAATATTTGATCAATAATTAATAAAAAAATATACATATATGTAAGGGCACTAGTAATTGCCCATGCAGTAGTAGTTGACCGTTTTGTATGATATTTTAAATAATAAGCGTATTCTTTGTTGTAGCTAATAAAAATATTAATTAATAATATTAAATTTTAAATATTAAACAATGGGCTACAGTTCTGAGCTTTTGGGCAGTTGTTAATAGATGGCAATAGGTAATTACAAATTTATTTTTTATTAGCTACAACAAACAAATCGCCTTATTATTTGAAATTTCATAGAAAACGGTCAACTACTAGTGCATGGTCAATTATTAGTCCACTTACCTTAGGTAAATTTTATTTAATAAATCATATAAATTATTTACCTAAACAACTGCAATAAAATGATCTACATGTATATAATTAATGGATAAATATGGGAACCAAAAGACAATGTGTTGGGTAACTGTTCGCGTGTAATCCCACGGCTTATTGTCATATGCGAGTTTAAATATTTACATTAAAACTGGATAATAAACTCTTATTTTTAATTTGAAGTCATTGACTTCTTTATTTTACTCTCATAATACGATTCCACGATACTCATAGTTCCAGTTATTTTGTGAATTAATTAGCTAGTTCTGAATATTTTTTTGTTATAATAGTAACGACTGTAGAATAAATTATAATTTCATTGTTTTCAAGGGAAAAATAATAAAATTATTGACCTAGTCCTCTACGAGCATCGCATTCGCTACATAAGACTTATTATACTTAGGACCTGCTTTTCAAGATAGTGATAAAATGTCGATAGTTAACGGATAAATAAACTAAGTAACAGATAAGTGTCTATAAAATGAAAAAAAAAAATTGCGGCCATTTTGAAATAGGTATTTGCTATACAGCAGATAAACAAAATAACAGCCACATGGTCTACCTGTTAACTTATTAGGGACTTAAAGTGCTGAATAAGCCTATCAGAAACCTGAGAAACGCAAAATTCCGAGATATGTGTGTTATCGCCAAAGACTTCAGCTTTGTATTTTATAGCAACACAGTCATGAAACAAGAGTTTCGTGCCCTTTTTGATTAAAATGGTGGCACCACTGTGCCGTTGTAGCTTCCGGTGGAGTCTTCCTATTGATAAAACGTTTCAGTGATATTCATTATTTCTTCGTTATTCAAGAGAAGTGTATCTCGGAGCGGGAATTGTGGTATTATATCGTGTTATTGTAGAAAGTGTGCGCTAACATGTGTTAGATATGTTCCGAAAAAGCTAACTGACAGTTTATTGGTAACTCGTGAAACAAGCCCTTAGAGTAGAGTAGGAAGTCATAGGCAGGCCTGTTAGTGGCAATGATACAATAAATAATTGAGAGGGAAGATGACACTCGTATGCTTAATATTTGTCAACTCACACAAAAAAGAGAAACAGATTACCTTCAATTGCTTTTTCTTAATTGTAATGTCACATTTTAGGCCGACTTCCGTACCATAAATATAATAACTCTATGGTTAGCAATTGATTTAAATTTTCGAATTGCTTCTATTCCATAGACTACATAACCGATTTAGTCGTACATGTTTCCGTAAGGACTTCGACCTCTAGACTTATGGGTATATTTATTAGTGCATCTCCACCCGAACCAAATTTGCGTCACCTAACAACCTATTAAGATGTCCCGCCAAAAGTATAGACAATTAGCTTCTACACTGGACTTCATCTTTGTGGATTTTCGGTCGAATTTGATTGTTTAACATCAGATGCCACTAACAATAACTGAGTTCACAGGCTTGTCGAACTTTCTTAAAAACCGTAGGACTGTACATACCCCAAAAGGAAACAGTACACGACAAAATACTTTGATACGTTCTTTTTCTTATAAGCCATATCAACCTTCACCTCTTCGCTCGTCCGGGGCTTTATCATGACGTAAATATATTACTTAATCTGCTATAAATTGCCGATACCACAACCGTCCGTCCAAAACCGTCTTTATGAGGATATGCTAATGTATAATAATTCAATTTGAGAATAATTTGTATGCGTTTTACGTAACGTACAATTCAGACGCCATAAACGTATTGCTGGTTGCGAGTAACATTTGTACGATAAACTGTGTTCATCTAAAATAAATTTATCTCGAATGGTAGATACTGTTATTATGCATCAGTATTTTTGTGTGTAAGCATTCCATATTGAGCGTCGTTTTATCTTTATATATAGAATCTGAATTTCGGAAACGGCTACAACTATTTCGGAATTTTGGGGGCGATAAATTGATGAATTTAATGTCATTTTATCCTTGTTTTCAGGCATTGCAAAACTGCTAAAACAGAAATGGAATAGAAATATTATTTTTGCTTATTAGGATTTATAAACTTCTTATGTCTTAACTAATATATATCATAGGAAATTTATAGACTTATACTTTTCATAGTATTATAATCTAGTTACACGTTTTAAGTATACGGGTATTTTGGTAGATTAGATGTGTATTATTACACAATTATAAAAATGAATGCAAATTCTCGAAAGTTTTCCTTATCCGCGATTTTATAAGTTGATAAAACGTTTTAGCATTAATTTTAGCACAAAAAGCCAAAGTTGAAGTCGTTAAATAAACTTGATTATTATATTATGTAATAGATTTATAATATAATAATCAATATGAATTTGAATCGCTCGGTATGTTACCTATTCATGTTAAGGAAAATCAGTCAGAAAATCGTCAGTTAGTAACAGATTGAAAAATTGTGTGTAAACACAGCCATTTTTTTACATTAGCTCAATACTGTACTCAATTATGTATGTAGTATTTAACTGTGCTACTTTTTAAGAAGCTTAGTGCTTAATTATTCTATTATAACCAAACCATACTATTAAAATGCTTCGCAATTGTAAGATGAATTATTCAATTCTTGAAATATATTATCAAACAGAAGATTAACCTTTATTTTTTTCTAGAACTTACTTCTTATATCTGAATGGCTTTTTACAGCTCTGAGAATATTATACGGCCTTGCGAAAATATTAAGTTGGCAAATTCTTTTTTTAATTATATTTATGCAATTGAAACATTCTAAATTTTTTTTATCGGTAGGGAAAAGCTCTCGTGAAATATTTGCGTTTCATTTTAGCTAACAGTTTGGATTACGAAAAAAAGCAACATAAACCCATTGAAGCTGCCAATCGTTTCAAACTAGGTATAAACTGATAATTTAAAATTTTGAAACAAGACACTTGCGTTCAGACTTAACATAAAAACAATATTGCCAATATGCAACGCAGTTAATTGCGTGTTTGTAGACGTTGAATTTATGAAGTGGTTCAGTAGAATCAACTGTCGCCAGTTTAATGGTCAAGACTTTTATCCTCCTTAAAATGTACAGAGAATTTTGTTCACAAAATTTTTATACGTCCCTAAAAATTCACGATTTCTTGGGTAAAATAAAAATAGTGTTCTAGGTTGCGTATGCCGTATGGTATCCAGCTGATTAGAATAGACCAACCTCATTTCTTACCGCGGTGTCGTGAAAGACAATTAAGGTAAGTCGACACGCCGTGTGGTATTCGGCTGAGTAGAAGAGACCACCGTCGTTCTTTCCGAGGTGTCGTAAAAGGCGATTAAGGTAACTTGATTAATTGCGCATTTATGTATTTTAAATATAACAACACTATAAATTACCATATATTTTATGAATATAATAAACATTTTTGTTGACTTTTCAAGTAAATCGCAAAAATGCATTGAGTTGATTCAACTTGGTAACAATATAAAGATGCGCGCACGCCGTTTCGCTTGAGTAGGTTCGTTCCAAATTCATGTCCGGCAGCGCCATTGGTCCACTTGTTTTAGAGTTCCTCTATAAAATATTATAAATTCAATATCACAACTAGAGTGAGTAAACATTTCACACATCTATACTTATTATAAAACAAAGTCCCCAAAAGCAGTCTGTATGTGATCAATTTTTTGAAAATCTACTGAACAGAACTATCTTAAGTCATTATATATTAGTAGCATCTTTTAATTTGTTTATTTTACCAAAATTAATTAAAAGATTAAATAGTTTAATTTATATAAACTTTGCTTTTTCTCTATATTACCCGCATTCTCTTTCTTCTTCAATTCTTGTCCTTTTCCTTCTGTTACTCAAAGTTTATCTCCTGACGGTGCTTCGGTTATGGGGAAAACAATTGTTGGGATTGTGGTGGTGAATGTGTGCAGTGCTTGTGTATTGTTGTGTTTTCGGTGGCGGGTAGTGCCTGAGTTTTTACATCTATCAGGTATAAGAACGAATCTTAATTAACAATATATTGTCAACATGTGTAGCTTAATATTTACCAAGCGCGCCCTATATCTATTTAAATCTTTTGTTTTTTTTTTTTAATTACAACTTTATACAGAACCTGATTGGTATTTTATATTTAACCTACTTTAGTCACATGGTTATTGTTATTCAAGCGGCAAGGCGGCGCATTGCGATAGATATTAGTTGTCTTTTTAGCCGACATGCGAATATGGAGGTTGGGTATTTGACCCGTTTTGCAGCGAAACCTAGGGAATTCAGCGTTCATTTCGCATAAAAAGAAAGTATGGAAAGTATGGAAGCAAAGGCATGATCTAAATAACATTGTTGGCTTTTACTAATGATGTTTACTATGAGTGCTGTAAAATACAAATTAATATGCACTTTAACACAAATATGTACGGATGTCTAGCATGGAAAGTGCATAGCTGTAAATATAGCTTGACTGGCTCGTTGGAGCAGTGGGTAGTGACCCTGCCTTCGGCTCCACGGGTCGCGGGTTCGATTCCCGCCGAGGACCAACATTTTCTTTAAAATGAATTTGTCGGTCTTTGAGCCTGGGTGTATATTTATATTTAAGTATGTATTTAAAAAATATATAAGTATATATTCACCAGTTGTCTGTCACCCATAACACAAGTATTAAGTTACTTACTTTGGGGACGGACGACCGTGTGTGTAAGTGTCCTATATATTTATTTATTATTTATTTATCTAATATAGATAGTACATTAGAGATTTACTTCACTTCTACGTTTACAATATAAAGCTTTTATTGTATGTACAAGGTTGATGTTTTCTTGAGGTCGCATCTACTTAGAACCACTTTAAACTTTGTCTCTAACTCACTGAATATTCTTGTGAAAATTATACTGTACCCTTAACTGTGTTCATTTCTTATTAAGAGGAACAGCATCGAAAGCCAACTTGCATCGATCGACGAACTTTATAATAAAGTTTTAATGAAGAGGAATTATATTTAGATAACTAATTGATACATTTAAAATATATAAGGGGGACTGTCGGAAGAAACGAATACGTATAAACACTCTATACAGTTTTCTCTACTTAGATTAAAGTTTGTTTGCGTGACCTTAAGGATTAAAATAAGTTTAAAATATTGTCATATTTCACATACATTCTACACTAATACATACTCGTAGTATCTTTCGGGTTGCTACACATAAAAAGAAAAGGTGAAATAATAGTTTGTACCTACAAACTAATGTATGTTGAATATCTCCAAAATAATATATATTTTTCATATATATAATTCCGATATTTTCACTTTTTCTTAAATGATATCACATTATTCTGATTTGACTAAGATTAACTCCCAATTGACTGAACTACAATCGAGTCCTTAATTCTACGCCAAGCCGGAACAAAAATCGATGCAGTGTCGAAAGAACGCATCGAAGGACGTTTTGTAAGCAGGCGGCCATTATTGCTAATATAATTACGAGTGTATCCGTAGGATCTCAGCTAGCATTCTATTACAAAACTTTGTGGAAATATTAATCATTTTAATGAATAGGTCCATAATAAAATAAACGTCATGCCGGGTGGAAAATGTCTACAAATTGTAAAATTGAAGTAATTGTAAAGCTTAAATATTTCATTAGTTGTATTTAATGGTAATTCGCACTGAATGTTACTTATAAACTGTGTTCAGTGGTTTCGCGAGGTAATGTTAAAACTTATAGGTTTAAATAAAGTATAAGAATATGCTTATGCTTAAAGCATATTACAAAATTGAAGATTATTTGAGTAATAGAAAAGACCTGGATTTGAAAATCCTTTAGGCATCACACAAGACTGCGGATTAAAGGATTAACCGCCAAGTATCTTCCTAGTTAGTCTCGGTAGGCGCAAAATTCCGAACCAGTTGTAGCTTCATTAGTAATATTGATCCTTGACGATTCAAAGCGTGCTTGAAAGAGTTTATTTTAATAAAGATTATTTTAATTTGATATGGTTACCTATAGGTGTCTAGATACGAAATTATGAGAGCTTTTTTTAAATATTCTGGAATCAGGGATTTTTCTTGAGTTAAAGGTGTTAAAAGCATGATAAGAGTAATTCCAGGTTAAGTAGTACGTTAAATCGTTAGAGCGTTCAAGCGGAAACATATTTGGATAAACTGAGTATTTCTTATTAATAATAAATTATGTTAAGTGCATGTTGGCTCGATAAAAAATAAAGATAAAAAAAATAAAAGACAAAAAATTTAAAGCGAATTTTCTCACGATTATGTTAAAACTAATAACCGAAGTCACTGTGGATGTTTAGAAAATGCTGAATATTAAAATCTGAGTGTTGTATATGTATATAAGGTGGACTGTGAAAGGACCACATCTTTCTCAACTATATAATTAAACTCAATAATTCTTTATTCAAATTGGCTTTTACTAGAACTTTTGAATCGTCAAATTACAATGAAGCTACGACTGGTTCGGAAAGGTGCTCTCATAGAGAAGAATCAGCAAGAAATTCGGCGGCCACACTTTTTATAAAATCTGACAAGTGCAAAGTTCCTCGCTCAATATGTCTAAATTATTAAATAGGCTAAATAAACCGTTTTTATAATAAAATAAATCTTAGAAAACACAAAATTCAGGAGTAAAGGTTTTTTGCAAGCTTTATAATGTTATCATAACACATATTTTAAGGGTCAGTCGATACAAAAGAAAAAAATAAATTCTGTCACGTGTTTTCACCATAACCGCAAATTATTGACAATCATGATTCACCATTAACAATGGACCGGTCACAAAGGATTGTGGAGTTCAAGGTTCGAAGTAGCTTATTCATAAATATTATTGAAAACATGAATTACTATTATTTAAATAAATAACAAATAAATGATAATAAAACGAAAGTAAGTTTTAGGCTTAGAATTAAAAATTATATATACATACATACCTGATTTTGATTATACAATATAACTGTAGATAGGGTCAAAATAAATTATAATATATAATAATAATAATTTATTTATGTCTTTATTAATTTCTTATTTAAAGTATGATCAGTAGAAACAAAGGGAACAAATATACTAATACAATCTATACTAATATATAAAGCTGAAGAGTTTGTTTGTTTGTTTGATTGATTGTTAGAACGCGCTAAATTCTTTTAGTGTAAGATAGTCCATTTATTGACTATAACATATACCATATACTATCTAGACTAGACTACCATAGATTATACCATATAACATCACGCCAAGGAGAGGAGCAGCAATAAACAATAGGTTTATTTTAAAGCTAACCTCGCGTGCGCTAAGTAAACGGTGATAGTTATTAAAAAATCATGTATTACAAAATTGTTCACCTCTAAAAGTTCTAAATAAAAGTCAGCGACAGCATATATCTAGCTTTTAAGGTGACTCACTTTAACCATTTTTATGGTCATCAAATGACTACATAACGGTTTTAATCTATCCAAGCGGGCGGAGCCGCTGGCGATTGCTAGTGCTTAATAAACAGCGTTGATAATATCGCATGACTGGCCAAGCGATTTGATCATTGATGCGGTCCATTCCATCCGATGCAGGTGCACTTCTATAGTATCATATTCGTCTTTATAATTACAGTTGTACAATATGTATAAGTGGTTTTATAAATAACTAACAGATCCTGCGTAGTTCGTATCGCTTTTTAATAAAATAATATGCAATGTTAAATAATGTGCAATAAAGTTCAATGTTTAATAGCCGTGTGGTATCCGGCTGAGTAGAATAGACCAACCTCTTTCTTACCGAAGTGTCGTAAAAAGCGACTAAGGTAAGTTGATCCGCCGTGTGGTATCCGACTAAGTAGAATACACCACCCTCTTTCTTATCGAGGTGTTGTAAAAGGCGAGTAAAGTAAGTTGACCCGCCTTGTGGTATCCGGCTGAGCAGAATACACCACCCTCTTTCTTACCGAGGTGTCGATAAACGGTAGTATGGTAAGTTTACTCGCCGTGTGGTATCCGGCTGAGTAGAATACACCACCCTCTTTCTTACCGAAGTGTCGTAAAAGGCGACTAAGGTAAGTTGACCCGCCGTGTGGTATCCGGCTGAGGAGAATACACCACCCTCTTTCTTACCGAGGTGTCGTAAAACGTGACTATGGTAAGTTCACTCACGTGTGGTATCCGGCTGAGTAGAATACACCACCCTCTTTCTTACCGAGTTGTCGTAAAAGGTGACTAAGGAAAGTTGACTCGCCGTGTGGTATCCGGCGGAGTAGAATACACCATTTTCTTTCTTACCGAGGTGTCTTAAATTATGACTAATGTAAGTTGACGTCAGTGATAACATGTTTAGAACATATCACTGACGTCGGAGGACGATGAGGACGGTCGAAGCCTCTCTAAAATTGGCCTCCCTAAGCTAATCGATGCATCGGGAACACCAGATGCATTTACCGAGTTGGGGCTAAGTAGAATGGTACCACCCTCATTTCTTACCGTGGTGTCGTAAAAGGTGAATAAGGTAAGTCGACCCGCTGTGTGGTATCCGGCTGAGTAAAATAGACTTTTTTTATACAGGAAAAAACCCCTTATGGGTACCGCCGCCCGACGGGGACAGGCGGCGGTTATGTCGGACTCGCACCGACTAAAACAACCTGTGTGCTCCATCACGCTGCCGATGGCAAGGAAAGGGTATCATTTTACATATTGCCCCCATCCCGCCGACAGCTCTGATCCCAGAGAACCTTCTCCGGGTAGGAGCACCTCGAAAGAGAACCCCCCCTCCGCTAACCGGTGCATCGGGAGCACCAGATGCATCGACCGCCTCGGGGACCTGTAAGCTAGGCGTCCGATATACCCCGTTCGGAACACCTGAAGGTCCCCAGTTAAGGCTCACCAGCAGCAGATTGGATCCAGAACAACAGTTCGTGGAACCGCTCCGCCGCCTCCCTCCACCCCCCTCCGCAGAGCAAAGGGAGACCATCGCTGCCCACGATCACTCCCTGCCCACCGTGTTTGTTATGTCACGGTCGACAGGGAGAGATCGCGCCCTAAGTAGGGGCCCCAACGCCTTGGTGGACGTTTCCGCCCCCACCGGGTAATTTTTGATAAAGGTTTTCTGCCTCGCAATCCGGAGGTCCCCGTTCCCATTGCTGGACTTCGGGGTTTCGCCGACGGTGGCCGTAACCATGTCCAGCCAGACTTAGAGTAAGCCCAACTGGACCCGTCACTCATTAGGGACTTCACCCTAACCCCCCCGGAGTCCCCGGTGCGTCCAGATTGCCCTCTGCTAATCAGAGGGACAACTGGATTGGCCACCCCTCAGTGGTCCGTTCGCCAAGACTAAGTTTGCCCAGGGTGCTCCATGAGGAGGCCGGCCATTTTGGCACCCCAAGAAGACATGACCTACTGTCACTGAAAATAACGCAGGTTTACGTACAATAAGCATTACGGAATAACTTAAAACAGATATTATTTAATATTAACGATGCAAAGGCCATTCTCGCTCAGCATGTCATTTATATTAGTAATGAAACCATACCACTTTCACATTTGCGATTTGCGTAATAATTTTACGCAAAACTCGTTGACAACGATCCGGTTGTCTTAATCAGTCGATGAGTTGATTAAAACATATTAAGTCTATGTCATTACTTATTACTAAATCTTTAGCATATTTTATCTTTAGAACAATAAAAATATTCATTGCCTGATTAATATATTAAGTACCTGGGTAAATTAAGTACCTGGCTCGATCCTAGGTATTTTCACCTCTCTAGACCGCCCGTGCCCCAAATGAACTACCATGACTTTACGTTTGACATTAAAAAAAATTGTATTCAAAGTAAATTGAAAAAAAACCAATGATATTTATTATATAAATTTGAGCCGTTTCGGAGGTTCCGAAAAAAAAATAAATATATACATATATATATATACACATACAAGATTAACTCATTTAAATATTAAAAATTAAGTCTACGCCATTACTTATTACTAAACCTGTTCATTATTTTATCGTTGCAACAATTAAAGTATTCATTGCCTGATATTTTAATTAGGGTGTAATCCTTTTTTCCATTGTTGATGGTATAAACATTATTCTCGATAACGATTTTGTCATTCATTAATTAGTTCTTATTGTTATAACTCTTTTCATAGACGTAATATTTTTCCCGGAAAAGTATAAAATGAAAGAGTTTAATAATAAAAAAGTTTTGAAAGCATTTAAATATACCTTCGTCTTATAATTGTTTTAGCATGCAGCGATTAGTTCATGCTATTATTTATCTTTTTTCTAGGGTATCACGAGTTCAAAATTTGGGCAGGTTCAAACCCATCGCCACGCCATTTCAATCAGGTGATAATATTTTCGCTTGAAAATGGTACCATATTGATATTACAAAAATTGGCTACAAACATTGACGCCGTGTGGTATCTGGCTGAATAGAATAAATAGTACCACCCTCATTTCTTACAGAGGTGTCGTAAAAGGCGACTAAGGTAAGTTGACCCACCGTGTGGTATCCGGTATAGTAGTATAGACCACCTTCTTTCTTACTGAGGTGTCCTAAAATACAACAGGGGTAAGTTGACGTCAGGCAGGCGGCCGGTCGCAAAAACGCAGCCAAATCATGTGACAGCATGTTTATAACATGTTGTTAGAGTGGGATAAGGACAGGAAAATGATGATTGGTTACAAACATTGATTAGTCACTTCAAATTTGGTTTAGTTCTGTACAAATAATTCGAAACTCTTCAGTTCTTTGTTGACGCTAATGCGTTGGTGTAATATTTTATTTATGAGATTGCTTAAGATTACTTAGTCACGGGCAATATTGTTTAAACCGCCTAGACGTTAAACGGTACAGTTTACTATTTGTGTAACCTTAACATAAAATTTCAAGGTATAACTGGTTTTTCTTGTCAATACAACAATTAATGAACCTTCGACGCGAGTGGCAAGCTTATCGTATTCTATTTCTTTTACATTATTTTTGCGAATGTCATTTATTTATTTATTTATTTAGTAAGACATGCCAACAGTATTATTAACATACATATTTGTTTTTTACATGTAATTCATACAGTCTTAATCTATTTAAAATACTATTACAGGCATATACAACATTCAAAAACAATAAAAATAAAAATAAACATTGGTTTGGTACAAAATAAAAGTAAAAAGAGTAAAATTTTATAATATTTGGGAACTAAAACTGAAAAGAATAAAATAATTAAAAAAAAAATAAAAATAAATATAATAATAATAAACAAAGAACTACAGAAAAATTTTAAAATTTTAAAAATGTTAAAACAAAATTGAATAAACTTTATTCTTCTAACTATAATAGGAATCGTGGAAAATATCAACATCACTGGAGTTTATTTCATTGAAGGCCATCATTAACTTGTTTAATGGTGAATACTTACCCAAATTTGTTCTAGAGACTCGGCAAGCAAAACATTTCTTTATTGGATATCTGGGTATCTTGTGAGGAACAGATATGTTTATCTGAGAAAGTAGATCAGTTGTTGCTGTTGATTGGTGAACTATTTTATAGAGCGCTAAAAGATCAGCAGCTTTACGACGTTGGGCAAGTTTCGGGATTTTGAAATAAGCAAGTCTGACCTCATAACTTGCACGGTATGGACACTTAGAATCCTTGAACGCGAGGTATTTGGTAAATGAACGTTGAATGCGTTCAAGCCCGTCAATATGTTTCTTTTGATGTGGGTTCCAGACACTAGATACATATTCGAGTCTAGAGCGAATAAATGCATTATATAAACATATAAGAGTTTTAGTGTTTTTAAACGATTTACAAACACGCTTTATAAATCCCACCAATTTCCATGTAGCGTTAATAACTTTATCTATGTGATGCTTAAAGCTTATCTTGCGGTCAAGTAGAACGCCAAGATCTTGGATCTCTGTTATTTCTTTGAGATTTTCATTACCAATATGATAGACCGATGGAATGATATTAATTTTTCTGGAAAATTTTATAACGTTACATTTACTCGCGTTTAGGGTCATTTTGTTTTTTAAGCACCATCCCTGGATGGCATTGATATCTTCTTGTAATAATTGAACATCACCCTGACAGGATATAGGTCGATAAAGTTTTAGATCATCTGCAAAAATAGAACAGAAACTATGCTGTATGTTTGTGGTAATATCGTTAATAAATATAAGAAACAGAATTGGGCCAAGGTGAGAACCCTGGGGGACACCTGACATTGCATAAAACGGTTTAGAACTACAACCGCCAAATTTAACAATTAATAAGCGATGATCTAGGTACGATTTAAACCAGTCCAGTAAATTACCACAAATCCCATAATATTCTAATTTTTTAATAAGGATTTCATGGTTGACCTTGTCAAATGCACTACTGAAATCAGTATAAACAGAATCAACTTGTATTTTATTATCAACATAATAAGTCAAATCAGTTACATATGATAGCAAATTTGTTTTTGTAGATTTGTTTTTACGGAACCCATGTTGTGCGTCAATTAGAATTTTATTTGTAAAGGATGTGATTATAGGATAAACCGCACGTTCAAATATCTTGGCAAACGAGTTCAGAATTGATATCGGACGGTAATTGCAAGTATTATTCTTATCACCTTTTTTATAAATCGGAATTAGATTTGTTTCTTTCCACTTCGTAGGAAAAGTAGACGACTCGAAAGACTTATTAAATATTATTTTTAGTGGCAATGTTAAATTTTTAGAGGTTTTTTTAATGAATATTGGGGGAATGCCATCCGCCCCAGATCCTTTATTTTCATCAACAGAACGTAGTAGCTTAGACAGGCAGCGTTCATCTACAGTTATTTGTCCTAACGAAGAATTTAAATTAGTTATACCCGGGAAAAATGTACAAGGAGAATTATTTTGCGAATATACAGAAGCGAACTGCTCTGCAAAGAGATTACAGATTTCTTCGCATGTGTGACCGACACCATCTGCAGATTTCATCTCACAAGGCATATCGGAAGAGCCACCCCGTAAACTCTTCACATATGAGAAAAATTTTTTTGGGTTATGATAAACTGAAGATTCGACTTCCGACATATATTTACGATAACAATCATTAATTAGATTTTTAACACGCTTTTTTGCCAATGTAAGTTCTATTAAGTCTCGAGGATTGTTATACTTTTTTAGCCTTTTCCTGATATTTTCTTTTTCTTGAATAAGTTTTATAAGAGAACTAGTATACCAGAAAGGATATTTCATATTTCTTTTTTTAACTTTTGGTACCGTAGAATCTATAATGGAATATAAAATTTCATAAAACTTGGAAACCATATCATTTACGTCACTGCACGAAGTCAGTTCGAGGTCCCATTTAATTTTTGCTAATTTTGAATTGACAACCGAATAATCCGCTTTACGGAATTTGTGAGATGCAAAACATTTGTTTTTTAATAAAGGAGTGTACTTGACCTCAACCAATATGTCGAGAGCAGGATGGTGAGCATCAAGTTTAGAGAATGCATCTGAAGCTAGAGATACGTTGATAAATGTTAAATTACTCAATACTAAGTCCAGAATGCGTTCATTGTTATTTAATGTATCGTTAAATTGTATTAAATCATTTTGGGATAAAAAATCTATTAAAGTAAAACCTAATTTGTTCTGATAATTATGTGGAGATAAATGGCCATCATTATCATTAAATTTCCATTCAATAAAACCTAAATTAAAATCACCAATAATTATTGTTTTAGAAGAAAATGAGTTGATGGTGTTGTTGATATTCTCCAAGACAGCATTAAGTTTTTCAGGTGTCACAGGTGGAGGAAGGTATAAAGCACAGATAACTATTTTTTCGAGTTTTGAATTAATCATGACCTGTATGGACACAAAGAGATCTTCATGACAGCTTTCGAAATGCTCTATTCGTTTAGATTTTATCATTTTAGATACTGCTATTAAAACTCCTCCACCCAGTTTACCCGAGAGAGAAGAAGAATTTCTATCGCGTCTATAAATATTGTAAGAGCTATTAAAAATTTCATTGTCGTGGATGGAGTCATCTAACCACGTTTCCGTTCCAACAATTATGTCGTAATTATGTTTTAAGCTTGCTAATCTAATATCATCCAATTTGTCATGTCATGTCATGTGTAATGTCATGTACATGTAAATGTGTAGTCATCAATTGGAATATATTGACTGACTATATATGAATAACAGCGTGGAGTTCTTATTTTAATCGGTTTCAAAAGTTCCTTCGAAAATTTACTTACAAAAAAAAAGAAATCAAATACATACCGTATATATGTATTTGATATAGCTATTACTATCAAAAGGAATTACATAATAAAATGACACGTGAGATAAACGAAAAATGTAAATGTATTACAAATATATTTGATGACATTATTGAATACAATATATTTTTAACATTTAATAACATTTATTTTTGCATTATTAAGGAAGTTGCGTTAATTTAAGTAGTATTCAAAGACCAAAAATCTATCAATATACCAAACTTATATTTGTATTTAAGTATGTATTTAAAAAATATATAAGTATATATCACCAGTTGTCTCTCACTTATAACACAAGTATTGAGTTACTTACTTTGGGAATAGACAACCGTGTGTGTAAGTGACCCATATATTTATAAAAAAAAACCGATTTAATCGATTAAAATCGATTTAATCGTAAATCGACGTGAAAACGAAACCAAAATACAATTAAATTCAATAATACATTCTGAATGTAGATTTAATGTTATAAATATAAATTTAGAGCGTTTCATGAATCTTAAACCATTCTTATTTTTATCTAAGCTTTCTTATTATATCATATATTGCCAAACGATTTGATATTTCGGTATGATGTAACTTTAAGATAATCAAATGTATTAGATGCATAGAAATGCATTTGCAAGTTCGATTTCATCTCAAATAGCATATACATATACTCGTATTTCAGCAATACACGTTGTCTTCTTCATAGAACTCAATATATTACTACTGGTGAAAATGAGAATGAAAATTTTAGGTGATATCAAAATACACTAGGTGCACATTATGTCCAATGTAGAATTTAGTATTTTTTAATATAGTGTATATCATTCAAATATTTAATACTTTATTCTGTGTTCTAATGTGGTATCCGGCTGAGTAGAAAAGACCACCCTAATTAATCACCGAGGTGTAAAAAGCAACTAAGGTAAGCTGACCAACCGTGTGGTAACCGGTTGAGTAGAATAGACCACCCTTTTTCTTAACAAGGTGTCGTAAAATACGACTAAGATAAGTTGATGTCAGTCAGGCGGCCGGCGTAAAATACGTAGCCAATTCATTTGACATGTTTATATCATGTTGTGCCGACCCCACTTAGAGTGGGATAAGGGCAGGAGGATGATGATTAATTTTGTGTTCTACTTTGCATTTTAATATAAAAAAACACGACATAATTATTTTACTTATTATCATAAATAAATTTAATTGGTGTAATAATCATAAAAAATAATTTAAACTATACATATTTATTGCGTATATTAGAATCATAACTATTATTAACAATAATTAAACATTATTATATATAATGCATATTTTACGCAAAACAAATTGTAAAATAAATAATATCTATATCAAAAAACTATGATATCTTAACAGTTGAGCATAAAATTTAGTCAAGTTAGTATTTTTATAAGATTCTAGTTATCAGGTTCAAACTACGGGCCTTACGATATTAATAATTCACTATGTAATACATACTAATTTTACGTGTATCTATGGGTTATTTCTAACCTGCCAATCTGTGTAAGAACCAAGAGTCTAAGCGCCATACTCCTAAGAGAGCAAACGAGCGTGTCCAATAAATATAACAGGTTGTAAATATTCCAGTGGGATATTTACTTAGTAGTACTGATATACTTATGTTAACAGAATCTTTTGATAGGAGGTTGTTACTAATAGGAAAATAATAATTAGTCGCGACCTAAACCTTCTATAGGAGGTCAAGTTTCCGTTTTAACCTCTGACGTTAGTGACTCGTAAACACATGTTTAGGTATTTACATCGTAATTTAAAGTTAAAAGTACATGTAATTAACGTTTTGTCGTTCACAAAACGTAATTTCCCTTGAATGTTAAGGCTTTTTCCGCCTGAAAGATCAAAATTAATCGACAATAGTCCTTCAGAAAAGGTCTTTTGCCGTGATCTTTCATAGTGACTCGATGTTTTTAATTTTTTTTTCTTATATTGCAGGTTTGCGCATACGCACGACGGAGGTGTAAACGAAGCAGTTCGCGATCGTCCGCCGGCGTGAGAGGAAGTCGTTCGCGGTGGAGTTTAAATTAAGTAAAAACAACACTCAATGGGGAGGATCTAGTGTTGTGTTGTGTAGTGTGTGCTTTTTGTGTATGTACAATTGTGTCTGACAGTTTTTCAGGATGCAGGGCCGTGACAAATTATGCGCAAAGCTTACCAGCGCATTCCTTAGGAAATGGTGTAAGTATGCAATTGTTTTAATTATTTTCTTAATTATATTTTATTGAAATTTCGAAAGTACTGCGTTTTTATGTAAGTTATCTTCAAGTTAATCATTTTCTGCATCAGTTTGTTTTATCATCCGACAAGTTTAACAATACAATTAACATAGTTATTCTTAAGGTAAGTGAAACATTTTAATTCAAGGAGACAGCGGTAGTTTAATTGGTTTATCGGAAATATGTTACGTGTTTCATAAAAATAAATTCTGCATAATGAAATAATTGCTAATCCTTAACTTTGTTACGTACCTATGCAACATCGTGTATAGCGGAATTATTGTTTTTGATTGAATATACAGTTTATAATATTTTAAAACCTTTATTTTATAATAAAACGCACTGTTTTATTTAATTGAACATTTCTGGAACGACTTTGTATCCTTAGAGTTTATATTAAATCTTGTATTCTAAGTTTGAATACTGTTAGAGAATTTAAAATTTTCGGTTATTGAAATATTTTGAAGTAATTTATCGTTCAGAGCATTATCATAGCGGTAAAAGCTGTTGACACTTTTGTTTATGTCTTCGATAGTTCACGTTGACAGTAGATTATGGTTCTTGAAACTGTTTAAGCCACAGTGAGTAAGAGATTAACGGGGTCTTTTATTGATCTTTCTAGAAGTTTTTTTGAGAAGTTGACTCTGATATTTGGAGAAAGTTTAGTTTAATTACGATATACGCAGTTAACTTATATAAGTTATATTGACATTTATGCTTTTATTTTCTATCAAAAATGGAGCCTTTATATGCATACCAATTTTAATGGTACACTATAACAAATATTTATTAGCAATCTCGTTTAAAATTTTAAGCAAATTGAAACCTGTTCAATTCTTTTACGTCTAAATTTAGTAACGTCTTTAAGACTTGTCTTTTATTTGTTCTTCTCAGCCAGGTAAGTCTATTAAAATTGCTAACAGGTAATTTTGTGATATCATATTATTCATTCTTATTTCTTATCGAGGTGTCCTAAAAGGCAACTAAGGTAACACTCGCCATGTGGTTATTAGCTGAGTAAAATAGACCACTTTTTTTCTTACCGAGTTTTCGCATAAAGCGACTAAGGTAAATTCTCGTTAGGCCGTCTAAATCATATGACAATACGTTTATAACATATTGTGTCGACCCCACTTAGAGTGGAATAAGGACGGAAAAATGATGATGATATTCTATCAGAAATTGTTAGTTATTTAGTTATGGGATAAAAATGCTGGTGAACGCAAATCGGTAATAAAATGAAAGAAGTCCAAACTTGATACTGGTATATAAATAGGGTAATTATTTGTTGCCTTTCGCAATCAACTTCTAAACAGGTAAAGCGAGTTTTATAATTGGTTGCAGACATTGCTATTGACTAGAACTAGTAACGGATGCGTTATGATGTGTGAAAGAACTAAATATAAAAACAAAAGTTCACATAGAATTTTGCTATAATCAGCGTTTGTTAAACAAATCTATGTAATGCTAAGTTTAGGAAGCAAAACCCGTTCTCATACCTTATACATGCAAGATTAGTTACTATACGTATCGCAAGACACCATCACCATCGGACTACACAAATACTACACAAGCACTACCAACATTCATTACGAGAATCACGTTTCGATAGGCTCCACGAAAAAATCGCAAAGCTCCTGCAAAATTTGCTTTGCATATGATAACGGTTTTGCTTCCTACACTTAGCATAACATAGATTTTCTTAACAAACACGGATTATAGCAAAACTATAATAACTTTTGTAATATTGAATTACGCAAAGTAACGCCTACTTTTATAAATGAGATATAAGGAATTAGGGTTATGAAGTTGGTTATAGTACTGTTTCCGTTCATCAAGAAAACATTAAGACCAAGGTCCATACCGTGTGCTATCCGGCTGAGTAGATTAGACCACCCTCATTTCTTCCAGTAGTGTCATAAAAAGCGACTAAGGTAAGTTGGTACCTGCCGTGTGGTATCCGGTTGAGTTGAATTAACCACCCGAGAGTAGTTAATTCTTACCGAGGTGTCGTAAAATAAGGCAATAAGTAATAAGATAAAAGTTGAGGCCGGACTCAACTTATTATCTTAGTTAAGTAAGTTGACGTCCGGCAGACGGCCGGTCGTAAAATACGCAGCCAAATCACGTGACAACATGTTTATAACATGTTGTGCCGACCCCACTTAGAGTGGGATAAGGGCAAGAGGATGACGGTGACTTTAAGACTATTGTAGAATTAGTAATAGTATTGCAGGCTAAGAATATTGTAGTGTAGAGTTCTTTGCAGAAGTATACAAATAGGTATAGTAACAACCTGCTACAAAATAAAAAATATCATATCGCCCCATATTTAAAATATGTAAATTAGAGTTTTTATTAAGGTATTAAGAATGCAGGTACGTTAATTAAGCCGGAGCTGCTTTTAAATTATAACATATATAAACGAGTTTTTGTGCACCATAATAAAATAACATAATTATTATCGTATGTTTTTCCTCTATCTGCTTCATATATCAGATGTTACTAAGGAAATATTAATTACGTGATATAAAGTAGAATCTAAATATATATGTCGAAAGATTGTTTTCTACGTAGGTATTTAATGTTATTTCAAAATAATAATAAAACTATTTTTATACGGATTATAGCAAAGTAATTTTATTATTACTTTTGTATTACAGATCTCCAAAAGTAACGCCTAATTCTATAGCAGGGGGGTCTTCTCGCATACCCTTGAGGGGTAGGCGGGGTGCGGGCCTCGAGGCGAACCTCTTTGCCAGGGCCGGTCCTCGCAGGCTTTGTAGCCTGGACTGTGTTCGGGCATGTAGGCCCAGGTCACCTAGGTGACCTACAGGATCTCTGGTTCGGGGGGGTCTGGGAATGTTAGCACCCAGACCGCGATGTCGTTTTCTGGTGGTGTCATCTCCGGTGGTGGTATCAACGTCGGTAGTGGTGTCAAAGAAGGTGGTGGTGTCAAATCCGGTAGTGGTGTCAAATCCGATGGTATCGCCCTTTCGCCCGTCGCGTCGTCCTCATCGTCACCATCGTCGTCCGCGTCGGGCCGCGGTGACGGCGATCGCAGAAGCTCGCGAGGCAGGGAACGCCCCTCGGGTGGTCGTGCGTGGAGTGGCGCGATGCCGTGGAGGTGAACGTGCGCGCTGTTGTCCGCTCGCGCAAACAGTCGGCGCGCAAGGCGACGAACGAACTCTTCCACGGTCGGCATCTTGGTATCTCTGTGCACGACGTCGTTCCGCACATACCTCGGGGCTCCTACGATCAGTCGCAGGCAGCGGTTCTGCTGGACTTGAAGCCTTCGCCTCTGGTACGCCGAACATAGCGCGTACCAGGCGGGTGCCGCATACGTCAAGCGCGAGCGGACGTAGGCACCGTAGACTCGCAGTTTAGTGTTGACAGGTAAATGGGATGTGAACAGCGTGTGGAGCTGGGACCTGGCAGCAGCAGCTTGGCCCACGGCACGGCTAACCATGGGGACCATGCGCAGGCTGCGGTCCAACTCACACCCCAAAAACCTCACTGTGGTCTTCCACTCTACGTCCTGGCCTCGCAGAGTGAGTTGGCGTAGCGGCCTGGAGCGGCTAGTGAGCAGAGCGGCCGTCTTCCCGACATTGACGGCCATCCTCCACTTGTCCAGCCATTCCGGCAACAAGTCCAGCAGACGCTGCATGCGGTTTGTGGCGACGATCTGGTGGTAGGACGACGCGAAATACGCGCTGTCGTCAGCAAATAGCGACAACAGCACGTCCTCCTCCCCTTCCCGCAGATGGTGGCGCAGGGTGGGGATGTCATCCGTATACGCCGCGTATAAGCGCGGCGATATACAGCTGCCCTGGGGTACTCCGGCTTGGATGGTGCGTGGTTGGGATTCGGCACCATCCACTGCCACGTAAAAGCTACGGCCGCTGAGGAATGACGCCAGCACTCGCACATAAGCAGGCGGCATGGTGGTATCCAGAATCTTGGCCAGGAGCCCGGCGTGCCACACACGATCGAAGGCCTTTTCGATATCGAGGAAGACCCCGACGGTGTAACACCCGTTGTTCAGCTCACTGGTCAGCTGGTTAATGACCCTCGCCAGCTGGAGCGTCGTAGAGTGGCCGCTGCGGAATCCATACTGCTCCTCGCGCAGGGGCAGATGGGGCGTGACTCGACGCAGCAGCAGACGCTCAAACAGCTTGGCTATGTGCGAGAGCAGGGTGATCGGCCGGTAGATTCCAGGCAGGCGGCGGTCCTTCCCCGGCTTGGGAAGAACGATGATCTTCCCGGTCTTCCACGCCTCTGGGAAGTGACCGGTGCGGAGTACTCCGTTGAACAGTTTCGTGAGCGCTACGAGACCCGTTCGGGGCAGAAGCATCAGCGCGGCGTTGGTGATTCCGTCGGGTCCTGGCGCTTTTCGCTTATCAAGACGAGCAGCGACCGACCGCAGCTCTGACAGGGAGTGAAGTCCTCTCCCCGGAGCGGCGGTATAGGGGCCGACAGGAACCTCTCCAGTTTGTCCTGGACAGCCGCGTGATGACGGATGACGTGGAGGTTGGAGGTGTTGGGGGCGTTGGGCGTGAAGGTCTTCTCCAGGTGAGCCGCCAGGATCTCAGCACGATCTTTGGCGGCATAGGTGCGTTTACCCGATGCATCGAGCAAGGGGTAAACGGGGGTGTCACGTCCGGTAAGTTGCTTGCAGAGAGAGTACAGCGCTGTGTCATGTCCCGTCGCTCGATCGACGGTATACTCCCACCGCGCCTCGTCGAGAGCGACTATGGCACGTGCGATCTTCTCTGCAAGCCGGTTCAGGTCAGCCTTCACCCTGGGGCAACGAGTGCGGGCCCATAGGCGGCGCAGGGTGCGCTTCCGTCTGAGCATGCAGCGGAGCGAGCTCGGCAGGTCCTTCCTTCGGTTGGTGTCCGATGGAGTCGACGTGGTGGAGGTGGCTGCTGCTTTGGCGGCAATGATAGCCTCCATGACGAGCGCAGCAGCATCGTCGACTTCCGAAGGGGTGGTAATCGGGCCTGCTAGCTCAAGCCCGGCAAGCTCGGCGGTGTAGCGCTCCCAGTTCGTCCGCGTCCGCGGCGGGCGGGGCACTAGGAAGCCTCCCTGGGTGGCAAGGGTGACCAGAACCGGTAGGTGTTGAGTGTCGAGATCGTAGAGGACCTCAACATCAAATGGGTGGTCGAGTCCGTGGTGCAACACTATGTCGAGGACGTCCGGCTGGGCGCGGGGGTCAGTGGGTATGTGGGTCGGCGCTCCCGGCCCCACCACACCGTACCCGCTCCTCACGCTATCTTCGTGCAGGTGCCTCCCGACCGCAGTGATGATTCGCGATCAACACGCGTGATGTTTCGCGTTGAGATCGCCCACGATCACTGCGGGTCCCTGCTGTGCGAAGATGGTCCCGACATCAGTGTTGCAAAAGGTCAGTCCGGGTGGTTTGTAGGCGGCATAAATGCGGAGCTCTTCATTCCCCACGCTGACTCGCACTCCCTGTGTGCGAGTGCTGGTGAATGGGGTGTGCTCCAACTCCTCGTGTATGATGTCCCTCCGCACCAGAGCGGCCGTACCTCTGTACGGGTGGCCCCGGGGAGAGACTTCGTCGCGGCGATACACGAATAGTTGGGCACGCGGAGCTCGACGCTGTCCGTAAGTTTGGTTTCGCCCAGGAGGATTCGCTAATTCTATAAATTATTGTTATTCATCATTCCCTTGTTATTCAATTCTAAGTGGGGTCGGTATAACATGTTATAAACGTGTTTTTCTTGATTCGGTTAGGTATTTTACGACCGGCTGCCTGACGTCAACTTACCTTAGTCGCCTTTTACGACACCTCGATAAGAAATAAGGATGATCTATTCTGCTTAGCCGGATACCACACGAAGGATATTTATTGTTATATGTATATATATATACTTGGAGTGGGATAAGGGCAGGAATATGATGAATTCTATACATATTATAAAACAAAGTCATTCAGTCAGTAATTTTGTCCAGACTGCCTAAACCGATTTTGATGAGACTTACACTGGAAGATAGAGGAATGTGGAGATAGGCTACTTACTTTCTTAGAATTCGGTCGGCCGGTTGGGTTTTAGCAGGAATAACTTTGTGACAACTGATTTTCGTGGGCGAAGGCGCGCTCACAGCTGTTATATGAAATAGTGTGAAAGTCTGTTTGTTTATCTACCTTGTATATTGATTATCCGCTGGACAAGGAAAAGGGGGGATGGTATATTTCTTCACTACGTAGATGAAATTGTATTTCTTAAAAAATATTCCCCTACGATGTTTAAAGTTTTCATTAATATTTATAATGAATAATTCGTTGTAAAATTAAGGTCAAATCAAGTGAGAGAACTTCGACCGGCCTTAAAACAAAAACCTGCTAGAGCATAATAATATAAATAATATCAAGCGTAGGATACAAAAGGCAGTTTTGCTTGAGACAGCACGGACTGTGAAGTTCCTAAATCGATTCATTCGGACAGCTACTGGTTGTCCGTGGTTTATGCGGAATGTTGACCTTCTCGATCCATTGCTCGTCTCTTTAAACTCTTTTAAACATCTTACTTTGAGAAAGCCGAGTTTCACTAGAATCAACTTATAACAGTTGCTTCCACTTACATCCCTGTTAGGTCGACTCACTGAAAATATAGGCCGTCCAAAAAGCCTCCTGTATGACCCTCAGGATCAAATAATGATCGCAAATACACACTCATATAATACTCGCAAACAGCGTCTTCGCCGGCGAAGACGAGGTCCTAGTTTTCTGACGTCGGTCGGCCGTGACTTCTCGCCATACCCCCGACGCTATAATGACTAATTGTCATACTATTAGCCCTCCACTACACGTCGCCGTAAGCCGTGGTCCGGCCTCACAGGAGGCACCCTTAGGACGACATTCCCCGACGCTAGTAGAGCTTCTGCGCTCTACTCCCCGCATTTCGCAACTTCGACGATGCTTCTGCGCTTGCCCGTCCCACCCGGTGACGCTGTAAAAGCCGTTAGGGCTAACAGCATATTGTCAATTTAAAAAAAAATGAGGTTCCTCAATCGGGAGCCCTAACCGTCATTAGCTTGAGTACTTTTTTCGCACCCTGTGGTCAACAATATTTTACAAGGAAAATATTTAAAAATATACTTAATATAAATAATTAAAAGTTAAATAATATCAACATGTTTCGAAAAAAAAAGTTTTTATAGCGTTAATTGTGTATTCCGCCGATATATCTTAAATTAATACCACCAATTAATAATCACCAGAGCGTTTCAGCTCTAAGTGTTTTTAGATACGCACTCTGTGTTGTATCATATAAGCATGACAGTGAAAAGCAGCATAGTTTTCTGCACATTAATCTCGTTCGTTAATGAAAAAGTCGCGGTATATTAATTAATATTGAAAAAGAAACTTATACTTTAAAATTTGCAAAAAATTGTGATCGGATTGTACGATTTTTTTTCTTCGCTAATCTTATCACGCTCCACAACCAAAAGAAATTCGCATCTCACAATTTCTCCGGAGATGGTTGCCTCAAAAATATCCACTTCACTGAGCATGATAAATTGAGATCGCAATTTAATTAACACTTATATTTAGCACTTAGATTAGTCACATAGTTTCCGTTGTAATAAAGGAAACTGCATGTTCATTTGAGATTTAACTCAAATGAACAATGCACTCTAAATGACCTGTATTAGTTACCTCTAAAATACAGTAAACTGTTTTTGTATATAACAGCAATAAAGTATTTTTAAAACATTTTACGGCATTAAATTTCCAGCCAATGTCAAGCCAACGACTACGGAACAAAATACCTTTAACGGCAATAACCATAGGTAAAAATATTGAGTAATGAATATAGTTAAAAATATTCTACTAAATACATACTAATGTACAACGCTTACTGGTTTTGTTTGTACAAATTATTAGCATCTTCTCAGACTAAAAGACGAGAATTTAACGCACTTAAATATGATGATAATTTTGTATTTTTAAGTGATCAACAAGCATTTTCAATGACAACTTCATGCACAATGTTTTCTACCTCGTTGCGTTACTTAATATAAATAGATTTAGTATAATAATTTTTCTGTAGGTATCACATAGATATACGAGATTTCGTTACGAAAATTTAAATAAGTCGTGTGATATCGTTTAGTAGAATAGACCACGCTCATGTCTTAACGAGTTGTCGTAAAAGGCGACTAAGGTAAGTTGACTCGCCGTATAGTATCAGGGTGAGTAGAATAGCAACCCTCTTTCTTACCAAGGTGTCTCAAAAGGCAACTATGATAAGTTGACGTCAGGTTGACGGTAAATCATGTGACATCATATTTATAACATGTTATGCCGACCCCTTAGAGTGGGATAAGGGCAGGAGAATGATGTTACAAAAATTTAAATACTTCTTATTTCATTAAAAATCATGATACCTTTACTAAAGAACACTCTTGTTCTTCTAGTTAGACTATTCTGTGACTAACTATATATATGTTCGACCTTATAAAAAGCAGACAAAACATATTTAAAATTCGTGAAACATTTGAACAGGCAATACTCAAAATAAATTTAAAGTGGCATGCAAACAAATCCAAAACGAGCCCGCAGTGATGTAAAGGCAAAACGAGAAATAATTATTCAAGAATGCAATTAGTTATATTGGTTTCTAGATATGCGTTCATCGATGAACATCACGTATACACTTTAGAGGAGTTTACATCCTAGTATACGAGAATTATTACAATGGTTTTTGCTTGTAAATAAACAAGTCGTCTATATTACTGTACTGCAATAATACATACGTAAAAGCCCAACCTAGCAGTTAAAATTTGCCTAATAACATTTTTGATTGATAATGTTATCACCAATGTTTTCCTTCCATTTTTCCTTATACGTTGCGTTACCATATATCTACTATAGTTACTATTTTATAGGACAGATTTTTGTCGCCGAAGGAGACAATAGCTGTAAAATTAAAGTTCAAAAATCTATAATTTTTTTTCTTTACGTATCCAAAAATTCTGAGTTATTTAAGCAAACATTTAACAGACGCGCAAAAATTCAAAGATACTAAGTCTTCCTATAATATCCTATAAAAATATGCAGAGTTTTTTTTCTCGTTAAAAAGAATATTAACATTGTTTTTTTTGTACTGTTGATCCGTGTTGATGCAGTTTGATATACGAATATACTTGAGGCATGAAAATAAATCAAAAACAATCAAAGCGTTTTGCGAATAAAGAAAAACGAGACAACAGACAGTTGTTTCGTGGAAAAGGTAATAAATCTTTGTACCTTTTAAAGATATGTTCAACGACGAAGTTTATCTGAAGGACGCAATTTAAATATTCTAAATTACCGACCACCGCATCATTAGGTATTAATCTTTTAGCCGAATGATAAATACCACAAGGCAATTATTGCTATGATTATATTCAAATACAAATTCAAATCAATCTTCATTCAAGGTTTTTACTCAAACTATAATGAAGCTACCACTGTTTCGGAAAAGTGAAGACTCTCAGTATTTTAAAATATAATTAATTTAATAATATATAATTATTGAACGAATCCTATGGTGCTATTATGTTTATATCATCATCCTCCTGCCCTTATCCCACTCTAAGTGGGAAAGGGTACAACATGTTACACACATGTTGTCATATGATTTGGCTACGTATTTTACGAACGGTGCCTGCATGAGGTCACTTACCTTAGCCGTATTTTACGTACCCGTGTTATTAGTACCCTTATTATGGTACAGTATCATAGTCTACTATTAAATTATCTCTAAAATTCAACTGTAATGGCTCCAGATTAAATTATAAATGATCTCTCAAAAGTAAAGAGTAATTTAGATATGGGACAAATTTCTGTACGCTTGGTTTTACGCGAAGATTTTACCACGCCTTTTAGATGTTTTTAAGATACTAAAAAACACCGTTTCCGACCGACAGTTTCCGTTCGAAGATAAAGAGTGGTACTGTTTAGCAAAAAGTAACAATTATCACTATGCAGAATTAAGATGTGGATAGTATTCGTGGGTACATCCTGAGAGTATTCTTATTAGAATACTCCAAGAAATGTCATTCTAATTATTTTCATAATAACTCTTATTAAATATAAATATATGGGACACTTACACGTTCGTCCGTCCCCAAAGTAAGTAACTTAATACTTGTGTTATGGTAGACAGACAACTGGTGAATATATACTAATATATTTATTAAATACGCCGTGTGGTATCCGGCTTGATAGAATAGTACCACCCTCTTTTCTTACCGAGGTGTCGTAAAAGGCGACTAAGGTAAGTCGACCCGCCGTGTGGTATCCGGCTGAGTAGAATAGACCAACCTCATTTCTTACCGAGGTGTCGTAAAAGGCGACTAAGGTAAATTGACCCACCGTTTGGTATCCGGTTTAGTAAAATAGACCACCCTCTTTCTTACCGAGGTGTCGTAAAATACGACAGAGGTAAGTTGACGTCAGGCAGGCGGCCGGTCGTGAAAACGCAGCCAAATCATGTGACAGCATGTTTATAACATGTTGTGCCGACCCCACTTAGAGTGGGATAAGGGCAGGAAGATGATGATGTTACTAAAAACAATAACCTTTATAATATTATCATATTATTATAAAGGTTATTGTTGAATTTTTAACGAGTAACTTTCCTTAAAACTACAGGTTCCATAGTTGTTTTTAACACACTGAAAGTATGAACTATTTTTATTTGTAAACGTCGAAGATGCATTAACAGTTTGAAATGTTTCAACCAAAGCAAAAGCGTATTAATTCGATCTTCAGAGACTATCAGAGGCCAACGCAAGTCAAAGTAAACAAAACCAGTGTTCCGTGCAAATTTTTTTACTCATGTATATAGTTCGGCTGTATGGTTTATATCATTTTAAATGTAACAATGTAGTATAACACAAATATGAAAATTAACTGAAATATCTACTCACACAAATAACAAAAAAATAGTTACGAATACAACTATCCATATGACGCGTTATAATTTGGATAAAAAACAACCTTAAAACTATCTTCTTCTTCTTGCCCTTATCCCACTCTAAGTGGGGTCAGCACAACATGTTATAAACATGCTGTGACATGACTTAAGTAGGTTGCGTTTTTTCGACCGCCCGCCTGCCGGACGTCTACTTATCTTAGTCGTATTTTACGACCCCTCGGTAAGAAAGAGGCTGGTCTATTCTACTAAACCGGATACCACACGGTGGGTCAACTTACCTTAGTCGCCTTTAACGACACCTGGGTAAGAAATGAGGGTGATCTATTCTACTAAACCGGATACCACATGGTGGGTCAACTTACCTTAGTCGCCTTTCACGACACCTCGGTAAGAAATGAAGGTGGTCTATTCTACTCAGCCGGATACCACACGGTAGGTCAACTTACCTTAATCGCCTTTTACGATACCTCGGTAAAAAAGAGGGTGGTACTATTTTATTCTATTCAGCCGGATACTCTCTCTCTCTCTCTCATCAACCAATAGCCGTCCACTGTTGGACATAGGTTTCTACCATGGACTTCCACACCACACGATCTTGTGCCGCCTGGATCCAGCGGCTCCCCGAGACCTTTTTGAGGTCGTCTGTCCATCTGGTGGGGGGTCTGCCTACACTGCGTTTTATACCACACGGCAAAGGAAATTTGTCTGAAATATGTACTCACAAATAGAAATATCAAAAATTTTATTACAAATTCATATGACGCGCATATAGTTTTGGTAAAAAACAACCTTGAAACTATCTTTAGTGTTTAAACTGACTTCTATATTACCTCTGCGGGTTGTAGGTTCCAATTAGAATATACGAGTGTATCGTGACGTTGCGTACGTGTCCTACGTGAAACATGGACACGGAGGTTAACTGAGACGTGATGTAAAAATAAACATATTCGCCTAGCTCTTAGGTTTTATAAACGGTAATCGTGATTTGAAATTAGCAGTCTGTAAGCATAATAAAATAATTTTGACTTGAAATAAACTTCAAAATATATAGAATAGAATAGAAATATACTTTAGTGTACACCATAATCCTAATTTACAAAAAAATTGTTTGAACATAAAATATATTTTTAATACATGATTAATATAGGCGGCCTTATGGCTAAAGAGCGTTTTCATTAAAGCAACCAAAAATTAAAGGACAAGGTAGAAATCACAAAAAAGGTGTACGTAAACATATAAAAAATATACATGTAAAAAATAAGCTGTAAAAAATAAATACATAATATTGAGTAGTTAGTAGTAGTAGATATATATTTCATTCTTTTTCCTGCCCTTCTCCCAATATTTTTTAGGGTTCACCATAACATATTTTAACAATGTCGTGATGTGATATGGCTAGGACTTTTACGACCGGCCGCCTACCTGACTTCAATTGACCTTAGTCACCTTTTACGACACCTCAGTAAGAAATGAGGGTGGTCTATTCTGTTCAGCCGGATAGCACACGGCATAAATTGAGTGTAATCTTATGCATGTGTTGTAGAATACAGATAATTGTCATTGACTGTCTTCATTGAAATCTGTCTTACATGCGTATTATGTGAAGTTCATGAACTATTTTTTAATTAGCAAACATTTTTTATTTATACAATTGGACGATAATACCTTGACACGTTTATATACAAGGAGAGACGAAGTGATGACATTGGACGAACTCGGTGGCTATGAAGCTCAATAGTAAGGATTCGATTTTCACCTGTGTGAAACTAGTAATGTGAGTTGCGAAGAAGCAATCAGGAGGATAATATAGAAAGCATTTAGTGTATTTTTTTTTGTTTATTTATTTATAATGTAAAGTTCTTTTTATGAAGTTAAAATTCAATCGCAGATTATAGCAAAGTACCTGGGTGACCGAGCTTAGCTCGGTAATTTTTAAAGGTATAAAAAAAAAAATTAAAAAGGAAGAAGGCACCGATGACATGTGGAATTCGAACCCGAGTTTTGACCATTTTCAGTCCGACTTTAAAAAAAATCCTTTGATTTCAATTACCATACATACATACTACATTATACCATATTTTTAATGCCCAAAAACGGGGCCTAAAAAGAATTTTTTATAAAATAAAACCCATACATGCTGAATATCAGGAAAATTGTTGGAACCGTTCCCGAGATTCAGAAAATATATTTATAAAGATATATATCTATACAAGATTAACTCATTTAATTCTTTATACTATTTACACTAAGTCCTTACGTAGGCTTTCTATATCAGCCTCTTTTAAAAATTAAAGATTAAATTTATTAAAACTCATATTTTTGGATCCCGCAAAGTTATGCCTATTTCAAATAAATTTATTTAGTTAGATAATTTAATTATCAAGTTAATTAGATTCCCTCCTTTCACCGCACGCAACAAATGGATGTAACTTGCTAGCTATTATTATTTCGCTCTATTGTTATCTATTTTAGTAGCTAAACAAATAATAGTACAGTTTTAATATTACATATTTGAAGTGGTAATTGATTCCGATTTTGACACGATTGAACAAAAAATATCGATTATAATCACCATTAAACAATGTTTTTTCCGCCATCGCTTTCGACGACCTTTTATTTGAAACAACTAATTTCCTTGAACTATGTAATTATTATAATGAAATTATCTTATTATTCCAACACTAATAGCTTCTCAATGCCAATGCTTAAACCATAACATGATTCAAGGTTTTCGGGTTAGATTTCTTACATGGTACGCTTGCTGGTAAAAAAAATTAACATATTATTTATTTACTTTACACACTGACTATTACTTCCTTTATTTGAAGATCTTGAAAATATTCATGATATTCAAAACCAAATTTCGAATGTTTAATTAACAACGTTAATCAACGTTAACACATGAAGTGAATACTTATAACATTACCAAAAAAATTGTAGTTAGTTTAAAAGTTAAAAATAACTAACTAAACTTAAACTAAGAACAGTTTAAGTTTAGTTATTTTAGAAGTTTATTAGGAAAAGTTTTACTCTTATTCGACTTCAATATTATATGAGTATTTAGATTTAGAGGTTTTAACAAGAAGTCAGATGTCCTAACGATAATCTCGTTCTTTGACGCTGAGAATATTTTTTTTTTACTTTCATGAAATTGTAAACCAAATTGAAAAAAAAACCGACTAATAAATAAGAAAGTAAAGTAACAGGCCTGTTACTATCTCACTGCTGGGCATAGGCCTCTAATCTCCGTTTTTGGAGAGAAGAGTTGAAGCTAAGACCTACCACGCTGCTCCAATGCGAATTGGTAGGTTACACATATCTCCAGAATTATCTAGATATATGCAGGTTTCCTCACGGTGTTTTCCTTCACCGACAAACGAACGATACTTTGCATATATCAATAAGACACAAGTTCTAACAAAAAAGTCATTGGTTTCTGTTTGGGATTTGAACTTGTGACCTACACCTTGACTACTACCATGTGACCTTGCTGCATACCTACTAATTATTAAATGAAAAATACAAACACTCATTAACCGTGTCTATTAGATGTTTTGCAACGTTATCCTTTAAAAATGCAAACAATTATTTCATATTTAATTTGTTTAATGGCCTATTGCGAAAAGTACATTCTTGTTTCAAGGGTGCATTTTTTGATAAATGGGGCATTAGTGAATTACAAATAAATATATTTTAATTAAAAAAGGAGGTATTTTTGTATAAACTATTTTTATAAACTTATTCCACAATATATGACCCATAAAGTTTTACTAAAACAATAAATTATTTAATTTTCCATGACGTTTAGCCGTTTATTATTGTAACCTAAATATGACAAGCTCTGACAATACTCAAATTAAAATAATACTGACTCCATTACAATTACAAAAAGTTTATTTTTGTTTACACTCGACTGACGCCCATAATACCCCGTTTCAAAACAAAATAGGGTTACCATATTGAAAACTCTAAATATATTTCCATGTCCCTAATAATAGTTATATATTTGTTTTAACTGTATAGTTTTCCATTTGTGTATTATAATATTTCTCTAAGCGTCATCATTCTCCTGCCCTTATCCCACTCTAAGTGGGATGGGCACAACATGTTATAAACATGTTGTAACATGATTTGGCTACGTATTTTACGACCGAACTCCAGCCTGACGTCAACTTACATTAGTCGCCTTTTTATTTACGCCTTGGTAAGAAAGAGGGTGGTCTAGTCTACTCAGCGGGATACCACACGGTATGTATTATTTCTCTAATATCAAATTAATACACATAAATATACATTGTAATGTTATTATTGTTAATAAACATAAACAATAATAATATCACATTTCAAACCGAGAAGGTGGCATCTGCAAGAAAAAGATCTCTTTAATTTCAATCGACTCTTCTATATTTTTAATTAAATAAGCGGCGTGTATTCAGCTTATGGTAGATTAAATATATTTCGTGCAAATAGTCTATAGTTTTCTCCACATCTAGATGAGATTTCGGTCTTAATGTTCTAGAAAATGTCATAATAATTCAATGATTTTCTTCCAAAATAATTGAGTAAGTGTCATAAAATCCATTTCCAGTTCATAGAAACATTAATTAACGTATGAAATTTCTTTCTTTTTATTGAAATTTCTTTTTTTGAGAAGCAGGCTTTACTTTGTGGAATCCCATACAGAAGCATTCATACAAAAGTTACAATAGCAAACTAATTCTATTGTAACTTTTGTATGAAATTTCATTACAAGAAAATCACCACATTTCTTACATTCGAAATCAATGCTAATTCAAGTAATGAACCGAAAATATATACAAATACCATTACAATTGACGGTTATTGATTTCACCGTCAGTAATGTCCGTGCGGAACCGGACATCTGGAAACCCTAAACATTTCACGAATAAAAAAAACTATTTATCAAGTAAAACCTACTTGCACTTCGGTAACTGGTCAGTCACTCTCGCGCCGGCGTCGCAAAATGGCGTTCTAAATGTTCTAATTTCGACCGTAATCGTTGCACATTCTAACTTCGAATTCAAACATGGCATTCACATTTTCGCGCATTTTCGAATACATAAAGGATCACAGAGGAATAAGTGAGTGATGTGTTTTTAATTACAACATGAAGTTGATGGAAAATTTGATGTGTGATTTCTACTTACTATTTCAGTCTAAACTAATTTAAAATTTAGAAATGTTTCTTACTCAACAGTGAAATATTATTCGGTAAGATTAGCTAAAGGAAAACGAAGTGTTAGAATGTTGTATTATATAATTATTTACTGTCATCGTTAAATGTATTTCTATTATAAATCAACACACACTTTTCTTGCAGATTCTGATTATATCTGCAATAAGTGACTCATACCATCCAGGTTATTAATCCTTTCATTACAAATTGACTACAACATTATTAGGTCATTTTAGCTTAATAATGAATCAATTGTCTATGATAACTTTATTACTTAATAGTAACTCTTATAATGTTGTAGCAAAATTAACACTTAGATTTACTTAAAGTGTTATGATTAATTTCAGTCACTAACTAAGCTAAGCGAAAAGAAAAGCTTCAGGAAACTGGAAAACCATGGATATCTAAGTCCTATATTTAATGTCAAAGGAACAATGATAATGGGCAATATCTTTGATACCAACAGCTAATAACAAATGTCTGGATTTTGTATTATTAATTAGAATTAAGACTTAAAAAAAACACTTGTGTCCTAGCTTCAAAAGCTGTTACATTAACGTTGTTTGCTAACTGCAATATGATATTAAAGATATAATAATTTATCCATAATCTATTGATCTTTTGATAGTTGCAATTTGATTTATCTTGCTACTGTTTCATTCTGACAAAACCCACTCAGAAGTCAAATGACCTTTGCCGAGAAACCTCCACTTTGTTCTCAAGCAATAAATTATAAAAATACATGAAATGGTTTAAAGATATATAGGTAGAGTCATTGAAACCAAATAGGATTGATAATTGTAGATAAAAATGGGTTGTAAGTTGTAAATCACAAAAATATCTAAACTTATAGAATGTTTAAATTTTTTATGAGTAAAGGGTAATTTCTGTTGCGTACAAACGTGTCATGGCCATAGAACTGCCCGCAGTCTGCAGTTTTGTGGTTACTTAAAATTTACTGGCTGTTGTAATATTACTATTTCATACTGATAATTTGAAAGTCTAAATCGAGTATATACTAGCTGACAGACTTTGTTCTGTCTTAAATATTTGAGAAAGAAGTTTTTGTAATTATTCTAATGTTCCACCAAACTTATAAAAACACAAAAAACTAAAAAAATAAGCGAAATTGTTCCATAGCGTCCATTCCATAGAGTGATTAAACTTAGAATATAATTTAGGAAAGCAGCCTAAAATGTGACATATTACAATACAGAGAGAGCAAATTAGGGAGATCTATCTGTCTCTCTTTTGTATATGTGTGAGACAAAGATGAAGTATATCAATGTCACCTTCCTTTTCGTTAATTAATGTGTCATTGTCACTTACAGGCCTTTTTATATCTTCCCCTACTCTAAGGTCCGTTAAGGTTAAGGTTAACTCTATATTCCGTTCGCGCCTAATAAGAAGATCAAGTGAAAAATTAATTTTCATACAGGTTGTATTAGAATTAAAAATTAGTACTTTTAATAACAAGGTAAACAAAATAGGATCCTTTCTAAATAAAATTAACATATGTAATATATTTTAAAGCGGTCTGCATTGTATTAGTTAACAGCGGCCTTGAAAATGTTGAAATTTATGGAAATGGACGCAATCAGCGTTTATATAACGTGATTGTACGCTAACGCTTATGTTTCCATTGAATTTATAAACATGCGATCAGATTGTTATCCACTGTGAAACCAAGTATTTCATACGACATTTTTTCGTACAAAGATTTTGACTGATAAACCCTTGTTGTTTGGGCAAAACTTTCATTGTCCAATATTATTAAATTTTATTTATATACAAATTTACATTCTATTCTACAAATAAAAACATTTAAAAATATAAAAAAAAATGTTGACCATAGGGAGCGGGGAAAGTACTCAAGCTCCCGGCAGTTAGGGCTCCAGGCTGAGGAACCTCCTCACAATCCGTGCCGTCTCAAGCAATACTGCCTTTTGCATCCTACGCTTGATCCAACAACTATGTGAGAGCCTCTCAAGATGTTGGTCGAGGCTCTTCGCGACATGAACATTAACCGATATAACAATTGGGACATTTATTGTTGAATCAATCCTACATGGCGGTTATCTCATGAGCTATTACCGAATACTATTATTACTTAATTTTTTTGTGTAGTGTGTTGTTCGTAGTGTTTTGTGATACGTGCGGTAATTAATCCTGCTATAATAAAGTTGCTTATAATAAAGTTAAGAAGGGTTTTGCTTCCTTCACTTAACATTACGACTACATAGATTTTTCTAACAAACGTGGACTACTGCAAAATATCATAATAACTTTTGTACTCTGAAATTCCCAAGGTATATTCTTCAATAAATTAGTGCATTCTTTTTGAGGCTTTCATTAATTCCGCCTCCGTGTGGTATCCGGCTAAGTAGAATGGTACCCCCCTCATTTCTTACCGAGGTGTCGTAAAAGGTGAATAAGGTAAGTCGACCCGCTGTGTGGTATCCGGCTGAGTAAAATAGACCACCCTCTTTCTTACCGGTGTGTCGCAAAGGCTACTAAGGTAAGTTGACCCACCGTGTGGTATACGGCTGAGTAGAATAGACTACCCTTTTTCTTACCGAGGTTTCGTAAAATACAACTAAGGTAAGTTATCGCAGGCAGGCGGCCGCTCATAAAATACGTTGCCAAATCATGTTACATGTTTATAACATGTTTTGCCGACTTCACTTAGAGTGGGATAGAGGCAGGAGAATGATGATCATATACTTTACGATTAAATGTGATCTTATTTTACATACAAATAAAATCCGATTTAATCTAAAATAAATAAAATTTACTAATACTTTCCGTCCCTCCCTGGTAACTATTTATAGTAACTTTTAATATTTTAACAGGTTTTTATACATATAATTGTGTTGTACTTGAATAAATGCCTGATTGATTTAATAGGTCACGAACCTCGAAATGCGGCTTAGAATATTTTTCTGTAATCATCATTAAAATAGTATGTACCTAAGTAGTTTTGCGTTGTAGAAAAATTTTACCTTGAATACGCTTATGTGCTGGGTAAATGCTTCAGGCTTTTTATTACATTTTACTTGGACTTTTAATTTGAAAGCATAGTTAGAAATAAAAGAATAAAACGCCCTATATCAGTGGGAAAATTGGTTTCAGCTTTTGCTCAAAGATTTTTATGTTTTAGGACCAATACTTTTTAATAAAATCTCTATTATCTCTATAAGACCTATTAATTAATAATAAAAAAGTAAATGATAACACACACTCACATACACACACACACACATTCACATTTACAAACATACTAACTTAAAAACCCATATACTTGCATGGAATAATAATTTCGATAGATTTTGTCAGCTTGTTTTGATTAGTATTTTTTATTTTTGTCCAATTATATATATATATATATATTATTTCATTTATAATTATTTATATATAACGCTTAACTTTAAGTATTATTATTAAATAACTCGTTATCAGAAATATAACTTGTGATGTTTGGAAAGGTGTCAGCACTTGTAACATTCCCTAGCAAAAGTGTTGACAAACCCTTTTCCCAATTATTCTGCGATTATTACTACTACCAGCATAAGCAAATTGTATCTGTATCTGATATTTTGTAAGCAATTCAATAAAGAAATATATAAATTTGTGAAAGTCACTAGGCTCGTTATCCATGTACCATAAACTTTTTTGATTTTTAAAGAGTTTTTAAATAGAAGTAATTTAAAATTCTCTTGTTCTTATCCCACTCTAAGTTGGGTCGGCACAACATGTATTAAACATGTATTTACATGATTTGAGGTAATGAGGTTTGTTTAGTCTACTCAGCCGGATACCACAATGCTGGTCAATTTACCTTAGTCGACGTTTACGACACCTCGGTAAAAAATGAGGAGGATTAAAAAAGTATTTAAAATAAATACAATTGTTAAAAAGCCTAAAAGTTAGATATATCGTAATATTTGTTTTAATGCTATTATTTATGACATCACGCTACGAATTATATAAAAAAAACTAGTGTTTTCTTGCTCTTATAAGTTATGGGTCTCTGTAACACTCACTAGATTCATAGACACTACACTGCAATTTCTTAAAATTTGCCACACAGCAATTTCTTTAAATTAGATCACTTTAACAATAAGCGTACGATATGAATCTTCATATGTGTTTTACTTGTCAAAATCTGATGTAAAACAACATGAGACGTTACTATTTAAAAACAAAACGAAAGCAAGACAATCTTTATATGAATATACAAATTTGCTGAATAAACTATGCATAGGTATGGTTTAAGCGATCCAAACGGATGTATAGTAAGCCTGCTTAGAATGAAGCATAATACAAATATGTATATAACTTTAATTTGAATAGCTGGTCGTAATTATTTAAATTATTACAAAATAAATAAGATTACAAAAAAAACGCTTTCACCTGATGCTATAATTTACTTAATTAAAATTAAGAAATTATGCTTAATTATGTATTAATTACCTGAATTCTAGAGAACAATGCATTGCGAATAGACGATTATGACAAGGTAATGAGAAATGTTCGTTTATCATAGTTGAACATAAAAATTTATGGTTTTTCGGAGGTTACATAAGTTTAATAATAGAAAATTATAATCATTTCATGATTACGTATATAATTAATTGTTTATGCGTTTATACATTAGGACATTTAATTATATTAAAACTGTTGAGAGTCACTTCTTTATTTGCCCTATAAACTAATTCACTTGTTATTTATTTAGTTTACCACAAAGTTCAGCAATATGTAGGACATGTAATATTCTTAATTATTATCGGATACAGCCCCAATATTTCTATAAATTTATTTCTATGCTTAACTATAACGCATCACCGTGACATTATCATATCTAATAACATAGACTAAAGGTAGGCATTAACACACATGTAACTTCGAACTTTCTAGAGTAATAATGCATTTCCGAAACAGATCATCATTCTCCTGCCCTTATCATACTCTAAGTAGAGGCGGCACATCATGTTTGAAACTTTTTTTTAATGTTTCGAATAGTTATTTTGCGAACCGCCGCCTTCCTAACGTCAACTTATCTAAGTCACCTTTTACGAAACCTCAGTAAGAAATAAGAGTGGTTTATTCTACTCAGCCGGATACCGTACGGCAGTCTAACTTACCTCAGTCACCTTTGCGACACCTCGTTAAGAAATGTGGGTAGTCTATTCTACTCTGGATACCACACAATGCCTTTCCATAGCAGATGTTGAAAAATAATATTAACCGTACTAATTCTAGGATACAATCTAGATATTGTTATAAATTTCTCTCTCCGCTTAATTGTAACCCATCACCGTAACCGCTTGTAGCATCATAGTGGCTACTAACATTACATGACGCTGTCAATAATAGACGAAACTAACGCAAAAAGTTAACTCCTTTACGTAAGCGTCGTTTTGCAATTTGTAAAATTGGTAACTGTTGCTGGTATTTTGATATCTTAAAATGTAGACGTCGCACAATTCAACTAAACGACCTTTCTCGTCATCTTCATGATGATATACGAAGCTTTGGAGAGTTTCTAATAAAATATCTATGGTTCTCTATAATTTTTTTTGGCAAATTTAAAGCTTCATGTTATTGATATAAACTCAACTGAGAAACTAATAGTAACACATTCTGCTCTTCAGTAAAATTTGATTGAATTCGTTAGTTTGTATAACTAGTGTATATCATTGATCAATTATACCCAATGTTATGTAAGAAGAGCAACAAAGTAATAGATTATAAAACTTGTTTAACAGAAATAACTTGTTATCGAGAAATAATACAATATGCGAGCGCGTCAAGAAACTATAATTCCCTACATTTTATGGGAACGGTTCATGCGAACAAACCACGGTCTGTCTGAAGTTGAAGCGAAATTTCGACCTACATAAAGACCTATCTCTATACTGCAACTCCTCTCTTAAGCGGATGTCGAAGTTCCATCATTCCATTCTATCAAGAAAGCCGAGAAACTAAGTATTCTCATTACAATAATACACCTGTACCTGTAATTATTCAGTTTACAAAAAACATCTTCTGCTCCGTCGTCGTATCACTCTTGTCAGAACGGTCGTGGTCATTATGAAGTGACTTTAGGGGAAGATGTTATACGCCTCAGAAACATGCGCCACTTACTAGCTAATAGCCTGGTACATTCGTGTAAGGGACCCACTGCAGCTTAAATTAGTTCGGTCCAACGCATACATAAGTAGGTAAAAAGTAATGTTCAACTTTAAGTATTTAATCATGATCGTCACTCAACACACACGCCAAGCCAAGCGTCTTCACTGGCGAAGATTCCCGCTTTCTAACGTTAGACGGCTTTCCCGGCACTCTCACGACGGCGTGATGACTAGTCATAATTCACTGTATCAACTAAATCAACTCTGCACCCACATGAGGCATCCAGGATAGTGATCTGGTAATTTTTAATAGCATTTCTGTCCATTACTTATCGTATTCTGTTAACGCCGTGTGGTATCCGGCTGAATAGAATAGTACCACCCTCATTTCTTACTGAGGAGTCGTAAAAGGCGACTAAGGTAAGTCGACCCGCCGTATGGTATCCGGCTGAGTAGAATAGACCAACTTCATTTCTTACCGAGGTGTCGTAAAAGGTGACTAAGGTAAGTTGACTCACCGTGTGGTATCCCGTTTAGTAGAATAGACCACCCTCTTTCTTACCGAGGTGTCGTAATACGATACGACAGAGGTAAGTTGACGTCATGCAGGCGGCCGGTCGTAGAAACGCAGCGAAATCATGTGACAGCAGGTCTATAACATGTTGTGCCGACCCCACTTAGAGTGGGATAAGGACAGGAAGATCATGATGATGACTTATCGTATTCTGTTTGACGATGCTTGTATTCGTCTACGTTCCGCTGGCAACTCCTTTTAGTTACATAAATAACTTTTGTACCTACGATAACGCTGTACTCGCCTTAAAAAGTGTTTTACCTAGAACCTACCGTATGAAAATGTGTATTAATAAGTATGTGTAAAATACTATTGGCTTGTCATAATAAATAAATAAATAAACGGTGTAAGAACCGCAATAAGGATATCCTTTATAACTAGTTATTCATGATTAAACTGTACATTTGTATTAGTCACAGTCAGTTATTCAAGTCAAAGTAATATCTATTTAAATAAGCTAATGTCAAGCACTTTCGTCGCACTTTCGTGAATCGTTAAGGATCAATATGAGTAATGAAGTCATCACTGGTTCCAAATGTTCACTTACAGAAAAGAACCAGCAGAAACTCGGAAACTCGAAAGCGGGCGATCTTCCAAACAATATCAATTAAAATAATTATGCCGCAGTCCTATACGAAGCTGGAAGACTTTTCAAGTCCGATCAATTTAATCTTTTTATAGTCTTCAATATATGCCTTGCGTATAAGCAAATTCCTTACTTTCAATTTAAACCTCTGTGGAAGTAAATCTAGTACATTTTGAATAATTCTATTATAGAACCGAATACCCTGGCCTATAAATGATTTGCTAACTACTGAGTTAATTTTATCACATAACTTAATGAACATTATCGTACTTCGAACTAAGCCATTGTGATGTAAGTGGGTATAATTCAATATACAATAGAAAGTTATCGTAACTTTGAGAACAGAAAAACCATGTAGTGTTCTTCTGCTTAATACGTTGTTTTTTATTAAGATATCATAGTTTAAGAGATGAAGAGAGAGAGAGAGATGTGTGCTCACTAACTATGACAAACGGTGTAGCGGAGACGGGAAGTCAAAAACGGTAAAATTAACGCAGAAAAAGTAAAGCCGGATTTAGCTGTATAATATGAATATTTTAATAATATTTAAAAAAAATCTTGGTATATTAGAAACTTAAAAATCTATGATCATTCTTCAGTATGAAATGAAACCCATAAATGATCGCCTTACATAACACATTACGTATCGGAACAATATATGGGTTCACGGATGCGTAACCATCAAGTATGTACCATCAACCGGTTGGCCGTGTCAAGGGGACGTGTAAGAAATCCTGCTAATATTACTGAGGCGAAAGCTTTTGAATATATGTTTATACATGGACGCTACAATGCTTAACGGATTTAGAGTGTTTGTTCTTTATTTTACGGATTTTTACAAAGGAAGGTTTAAAAAGTAGCTTTATTCTTTTCATTCTGTATAATCCATGATTTCGACGACAGCAAAAATGCAAGAGTTTGGTCTTTAACTACACTATGCGGTATCACGTTAGTTACATAACAACAAAGTGAAAAAAGTGGCAGACAATATTGAACATTTGACAATATTGAAATCTTTATTTTATTTAGATTTATTAGATTTAAATTTTCAGAAAATCTCTAGAATGACGAGCAAATAAAGTTAGGTGGTGATCGGAGCTTTTTTTAAACTGTTGAATTCTGTTTCTAATAAAATAGTTTTATGTCAAAACGATAAAGAGATTTTAATACTTTTAAGCACAATACAATTTCTATGCCAAAGCTGCTTAAATGAGACTTAAGTGTTTTGATGTTGATTTTATGACTAATAATCTATAAGTTAGTATTAAAATCATAATAATTGGAGCATGAGAGTCTTGGCCCACTGACCGCTAAGTTTCTTAAAAAATCATATGCTTAATTAGTCTTTCCAACCTTAATACGTGGTTTACGGTGTTAAAAACGCTTATGAGACGCTTACGCTCTTTTGTTTCTAAGATTGCGGCGGAGTTATCCGAGCATAATATACTAAAACTTATTACTTTTCTGAACATATAACGTGTTCAAGTTTCTGTGCATTAAAGCTAATTAATATGACATTGTTTTACCTCGTATTTTATATGAAACCTACCTATTAGATATCACTTAAAGTAACTTAGTTTATTAACTGGTTGCTGTAAATTTTACATATTTTCCAACAAAATAAAGATAAGAAGTTTAATTTTCATGGCGTCGTTAAGGTCGTTAAGGTCATGATAATACTAGGGATGCGAAAAAATAATCCATTTTTAAATTAATCGATTATTTTATTATTATAAGCAAATTTTTATATTCTTTTTTTTAACATTAAAAATCGATTCATTTTATATTAATTATCCTCTTTATTTTAAAGATAACATATAGGTACGTTGTTGGATGAAATCGATGTAGCTAAGCGACACATTTTAATAGAAATTCGCAAACAACGCATCTCTTATGTTCTTATTTCTTCTAGTCCTCATTAGTCTTTATTCTTATTAATTAATAATTAGTATAAATTAATAACTATAAAAAAGCAACATCTCAAATAATAAGAAAAAATCTATTATTAATAATCGATTTTTTCGATATTAATTAATCCATTTTTTGTAAATCGATTTCTTTTCACTCGCAAGTCATATCCCTTGTATTAGTACTACATCCCTAGTATCATACAGTTCAACAAAATTGTAGTGACGTCGTTTACCATAAATTAACATTGGAATATTATCAACTTAATTATAATACATTGTATAAATGCGCTTAAAACTAAATTGTGTAAGGAATATGCCGTAACTCTATTGGCTTTATATAAGAAGGTATTGAAACAAACAACCATTACATCCTATTTACTAATATTAATTATAAATGTAAATTGTTCAACGCACAAGCATGAAATTTGGCACACTGGACTTTCACATAATCTGTTTTAATACATGGGAATATTTTTTATTGTATCCATATAAACGAAATATACATATATAAATTAAACTATCCTCATAATCTTCCTGCCCTTTCCCACTCTAAGTGGGGTAGGTACAACATGTTATAAACCTGGTATCATATGATTTGGCTACGTATTTTAAGACCGGCCGCCTGCCTGAAACAAACTTACTTTAGTCGAATTTTACACCTTGGTAAGAAAGAGGGTGGTCTATTCTACTTAACCGGATACAACACGGTGGGTCAACTTACCTTAGTCGTCTTTTACGACACCTCGGTAAAAAATGAGAGTGGTCTATTCTACTTAGTCGGATGCCACACGGCGCGTGAACTTACGTTAAACGCCTTTTACGACACCTCGGGTAAGTAATGAAGGTGGTCTATTCTACTCGGCCGGATAGCAAACGGCATAGGAACTATAATTTTAAGTGACAAATCAAACAAACAAAAGTCTATCATAGCTTTGATATAATAAATTATAAAAAAATTATAATGTAATGTATATTATTTTTACAAACTCCCAATATTTATAAGGCCCCGCACAACGAGCGCGCATTGCTCTACAAAAATATGCTTTTACATAACCAGTTTCCTCTTTACGCAAGCGTACGCGTCACCGATTTGACATAATCACTCTGAATTACCACTCTTTTTAAGCGATTGCATAGAAATAATATAGCGTAGACTAACGAAATAAAAATATATTACACACCAAAACCAAAGGAACAACATATTGTAACTACTGCCCGTGACTTTATCTACGTAGATTTTAGTGCCAAGATAAAGAATTTTATGTAATATTAGGGATGTGACTTGGAGTAGAAAAATCGATTAATAAATAATCGATTATTATCCCTTAAAAAAAACCGATTAAAAAAAAATCGATTATATTGTTACGAAATAATAGATTTTTTTAATCGATTTTTTCTGACTATTTCAAAAGTTGTCTTTTTTTAATATTAATAATTAATTACAATAATCGCTAATTAAAGTGGACAAGTACCAAGAAATAATATCAGATGCGCTGTTTGTGAAATTGGATTAAAAGGTGTAGCTTGGCTAAATAGGTTTCATCTAACAATGCATATCTAATCTTAAAAAAAAAGAAAAAGAGTTAAAAAGAAAAAGGGATACCTAAAATTATCGATTTTTTAAAAACCGATTTTTGATGAGAAATAATTGATTATATTTCACATCGCTATGTAATATCCATACTTAATTAAAATTGCACCCATTATTCGCTCCGTTCGATGGATCGTACATAATCAAAATTTATATTATCATTCTCTCTGCTCTTATCCCACTGTAAATGGGACAGCACAACATACATTAACTATATTGTTACATGATTTGGGTGGGTTTTTTAGGACCAGCCGCCTGCCTAACGTCAACTTACTTTAGTTGCCTTTTACGACATTACGGTAAGAAATGAGGATGGTCTATTCTACTCAGCCGGATACCACACGGCATATAATCACAACTTTATAGTAAACAAAATATAATATCATCCTGATACTATACTACGTGTGGAGAAGGCCTCCATTTTACTTGCGAAATTGGATGTGACCGTAGATTTTTAGTAACTTTAGTTTTCAGATAACACGTATATCAGGAATTATTTAGAGATATGCAGGTTTCACAATATTCTCGACAGTAACGTCTAGAGGTTTGTAAATATGACACAAGATTTTTAAGGGACAGAACTTATAGGTCCGGAGTTTAAACCCGCGAACGCTTGGTAAAGATATATATCGTTATAAAATATTGTATTATATAACAAAATAAATGGTGGGGGTTGAACCAATTAGTATATGACTATGCTTCCTTAGGTAATGCGTCGCCTTGCGATTATGTCTTGGAGTGTGTCTCCTGATGATGCTTCGGTTGCGGGGCGAAACGATTGTAGTTTGCGATAATGAACGTGTGTAGTGCTTGTGTGTTATGGTGGCGGTGGTGGAGGTTTGTGCACATACAAAGGGATAGTCCACTGTTCATTTAGTATAACATATATTTTCTATTACTTTATCGCGGATTAAAGCGAAATAATTTCATTATAACTTTTATATTCTAGATCTCCGAAAGTAACGCCTAATGCTATAAATTATATAGAGACAGGCTTTTTTATTTATTCTAATATATATGTATATAAAATTTATTATATATAATAGAGATTAAAGTAAAATAATTTCATTATAACTTATTATATACGTATTCTGGGTCTCCGCAAAGTAACGCCTAATGCCGCCTATAAATTATTTAGAGACAGCCTTTCTTATGTATTCTAATATATACCTACGTATAAATTTGTTATATAATATTAGTTATATAGTGTGTATACTTGAGTTACAATAATAAAACTAAGATAGTCCCTATTTTATTATCTATTGTAACCATATACAATACAACACTATTACATTTGTGTTTAAATTAATTTATCATTGAAAGTTTCTAACCACAGTATCGTATAAAATAATTCTATTGTTCATAAGATTTTAAGACAACACAATAGCTATAAAGTACGAGGCATCGTTATTTTTACCATTTCTATACAAATGTCAGAAAAGTGTTCTAAGCGTGATTCAGCGGTAAATGTCATTCGGAACTGCTACAAAAACTGATTTCTATTACGAATACGCCGTGTGGTATCCAGCTGAATAGAATAGTACTACCCTCATTTCTTACCGAGGTGCCGTAAAAGGCGACTAAGGTAAGTTGACTCACCGTGTGGTATCCGGTTTAGTAGAATAGACCACCGTCTTTCTTACGTAAAATAAAATGTCGTAAAATACGACTGAGGTAAGTTGATGACAGGCAGGCGGCCAGTGGTAAAAACGCAGCCAAATCATGTGACAGCATGTTTGTAACATGTGCCGACCCCACTTAGAATGGGATAAGGGCAGGAAGATGTTGTTTTCTATTACGAATATTGCACTTTATTATAAATTAGCTGTTCCAGCAGCTTTGCCCGTATGGAAATCAGTGTGTCACAAATTTTTCCCGACTTGAAATTTTGACACAAAAGTAGTTCATCATTCATCATTGTCCTCGCATTATCCCGCTACACGGAGTCTGCTTTTCCAATCATGTGGCGCCATTCTACATTATTCTATTGTCTACAGTAAGCATCTGATTGGCAAAGTCCTAGATTCCTCATGTCCCTTTGGACAGTCGTCAGCCAGCTGGTCAGGGGCCTGCCTCTTCCTCTCTTTCCCGTGGGCATTGCGAGACACTTTTTTATTATGTGATCGTCAGGCCTTCTCGTTATGTGACCGCACCATCTCAACCGTGATTCTGTTAGTTTTTCAGTAATGAGCGCTACTTTAAATGAGCCTCTAATGTAGTTATTTGGTATTTTGTCCCTAAGAGTGACTCCTCCAGACCACCTAACCATGCGCATTTCAGCTGTGTGAAGTTTTTGCTCTTGACTCTTTTTTTATTGGCCACGCCTCACAGCCATACAACATGGCTGGTCGAACAGCGGCTTTGTATACCTTACCTTTAGTTCTAATAGGCAGTTTTCTGACACATAGAACTCCTGTGAGGCTACGCCATTTGCACCATGCTGATGTTATTCTGTGCGTTATGTCAGAGTCAATATGCCCATTTTCGCAATATTTTTTATTGCTGCTCCACTCTTATCAATCTTAGTGAAACGTTATATAGTCTATAGCTTTCCTCGATAAATAAATAGACTTTATTACAGTCAAAGAATTTATGATAAAAAGAAAATATAATACTTAACTTGATGGTATAACAAGAATCCATCCTTTTTTTTACTTGTTGATCTGGGGCTATTTAGTTCGGTTTGACTGGCAAAAATGTGCTGCCTTGCGTCTACTAATACATTGACATTTGACATGGAGGTACGTTATCAAGTAAACTCCTTTAAAATTCTTTTAAATTAACACGATCCTCGATCACGTATATTCACTTTTTATGGTCTCTATTAACAAAAGTCAACGTATCAGTGTTGTTAGTGATTTATCGATTTGTTAAGTTTATTCTACCCAAAAAAGCATTTAAATTTATTATAGTACAATAGAAGTATTTTCATTAATACATATCATTCTCCTGCCATTATCCCACTCTAAGTGGGGTCGGCACAATATGTTATAAGCATGCTGTCACAAGCTGTGATGGCCCAGCGGTGCAACCGTGTGAATCTCTAGAGACGATCATGGGTTCAAACCCGGGCAGACACCAATGAGTTTTTCTATTAAAACTTATGTGTCTAATTGATAATTGCAATTTATCACACGCTTTTCGGTGAAGGAAAAAATCGTGAGGAAACCTGCATATCTCTAGAGAATCCTAGGGATATGTATAACCTACCAATCCGCATTGGAGCAGCGTGGTAGGTCTTAGCTCCAATCCTTCTTTCCAAAAAAGGGAGAGAGGAGGCCTATGTCCAGCAGTGGGATAGTAACAGGCTGTTACTTACTATGCTGTCACATGACCTGCCACTTGCCTGACGTCAACTTACCTTAGTCGCCTTTTACGACACCTCGGTAAGAAATGAGGTTGGTCTATTCTTCTCAGCCGGATACCACACGGCGGGTCCACTCACATTAGTCGCCTTTTACGACACCTCGGTAAGAAATGAGGGTGGTACTATTCTATTCAGCCAGATACCACACGGCGTAAGTATTTTCATTAATTATTGTATAGAATTTACGACCATAAAGTTATGCGACATAGAAACTACAACAAAGCTGTTTCCTAATACTCCATACGGTTTTGTGTCAAGAAAAGTAAGTATTTCGCTTAGACATGCTAATATTTTCCGTATATTCGACCTTCTACTTAGCAATTGGCATCTTTGTGTAAGATGTTAAGAGCCACAACTAAACATTCGGTTACTGTTTCAAGTAAAACTAGCTGTACTTGCGGCTTCGCCCGTAGAGAAATCGGAGTATTTAATTAAAATTTTATAAATAAAAGTAGTTATTGTGAGTTAACCGTAAGAGATAGAGACATACTTTTGCGGAAATTTTTGTAGTATTGTTGTAGATCACCATTCACTAATACACTACTTTAGTATATCTCTGCTATTTTACGCAGCGCACGCGACTTAAGCTCCCCCAGATTTGTTTTACAACTGCGCGACCTCTTCTACACGATTTACATAAATCCGTAATGGACCAATAACTTAAACCTTCCGGAAAAATTGTCCTTTAAAGAAAAACCATACCAAAATCAGTTTAGTAGATTTTGAGAAAATCGGTCACATACAGACCGAAAGCTTTTGGGGAGTTCGTTTAATAATAAGTATATACACGTTTCTGACTGCGTGTGCATAATATTGGGATAAATATTAATAAACATAGGTCTCTTGTCCTTCAATATCACCATATTAAAAAATTAAATTTTGTATTTATAATATTAGGTTTGGATAACAAATACTAAAAATGATGTGAATATTAGCCATTTATTAGTGAATTACAGATTATACTGATGTTGTGGTTCAATTTGTGCTTGTCCAATAATATTTTGCTGGTCTTAATGTCAAACTCCAGTTTCCGTAGTTTTCCTAAACAGCCTTTTTGATTGCGATTGGGACGCTACGTGGTCTTTAAGCAATATAATGTTACAACTTTACCGCACACACATACAAAAAAATGCGGCATTAAATATGGCGCTTTAACACTCAAATATGTGTGTGTGTATGTATTTTTGTAAAATTTTGATTTAAATAAATCCAACATTATTCAAATCAAAATGTTGAAATTCAACATAAAAGTCGAATATTTGAGATATAGTCACAAATCCGAAATTACTGTCATCATTTTCCTGCCCCTATTCCACTCTGACACACAACACAACATGTTTTTAAACATGTTAATTTTGGTACAATACTAAGTATTTTACAGCCGGCTACCACCCTGACATCATCTTACTTTAGCCGCCTTTTACGACACCTCAGTAAGAAATGAGGGTGGTCTATTCTACTCGACAAATAGCACACGATGGCCGAAATTACTTTTATGTACTTTCTAATTTATAATGTACGCAGGTCTTGAATAGTTCAGCATTCGTTCACTATGAAGCAGTCACGAGGGTTTCCTAAAAATGAATTCTTGACATCGTTATCTCAGGTGATAAATAAAAATCATTGTACTAAAAATTTAAATGTAAATTTTAAAACTAAGTTTTTCTCTTTTTTACTGGAAATTATATGGTCAACAGCTTACTTATTTCTTTCACCAGCATAACAGAGTTGTACGAATTTCAACCATTTAGAAATTCATGCTCACACTTGTATTCATATTTCCGTCGTAAAATACAAACAGACGGAAATAATTAATATATTAAATAGTTTATTTATAGACTATATTTTATTTACAGGGTTCGTGTTGGCTTCGGCGGTGGTGCTACTACTTCTGGGCGTCATATGCGCTATATTCTTTGGCACCTGGATACGATTATTCATAGATCATGTAAGTATACAATCGAACTTCTTTTGTGATTATATTATATACTATAATATTGTCAATGGATAGTCTATAACTGTGACTAATATTCTTTCGCACAATCATTCCATTTCACAGATCACGTAAGTATACAATCAATTCACTATTGGGATTCCAATGAATACTGCCAAATATAGCAATCTGTAAGTGTGAGTACAATTCTTTCACTCAATCATTCCATGTCATATATAATGTAAGTATAGGAACAAAGAATCCTTGTTTTTCGACTTCAATAATACTGCCAATGATTAGCAGTCTGTAAGTGTATCTTCTATTATTTCATTCAATTCCTTATCATAGATCGTGTAAGTATATAGAAAAACATCGTTTGGAATTACTATAATACTGCCAATTGTTAGCAGTCTGTAAGCGTGACTACAATTCTTTCAGTCAATCATTCCATTATCATATCATAGATCATGTAAGTATACAATGAAACCTCGTTTTTGGACTTCAATAATACTGCCAATGATTAGGAGTCTGTTACTGTGACTACAATTCTTTTATCAAATCATTCCATTCCGATAATACATCCATTGCTTAGCAATCTGTGAATGTGACAACAATTCTTTCAGTCTATCATTCAATATCATAAATCATGTAAATATGCAATCAAAGCTCGTTTGGGATTCCAATATTAGTCCCAATGTTTAGCAGTCTATAATTGTGACTAAAATCATTCTCCCTATCATTCCATATCATAGATCACGTAAGTGTACAAACAAATCTCCTTTGGGATTGCAATACTTTTGTTAATGATTAGGAGACTGTAACCGTGACTACTATTCTTTAGGTCTATCTTTCCATATCATAAATCATGTAAATATACAATCAGAGCTCATTTGGGATTAATTTAATACTGCCAAATGATTAGTAGTCTATAACCGTGAGTACGATTCTTTCACTCAATCATTCCATCATCATATCATAGATCATGTAAGTATACAATGAAACCTTGTTCTTGGACTTCAATAATACTGCCAATGATTAGGAGTTGTTACTGTGACTACAATTCTTTCGGTCTATTATGCCATATCATAAATCATGTATACATACAATCAGAACTCGATTGGGATTCCAATCATACTCCCAATGTTTAGCAGTCTGTAACTGTGACTAAAATCATACTGACTATCATCTCATATCATAGATAACGTATGTGTAAAATCGAAGCTCGTTTGGGATTGCAATAATATTGCCAATGTTTAGCAGTCTGTAACTGTGACTAAAATTCTTTCGCTTAAATATTCCATTCCACAAATCATGTATATATGCAATCAAAGCTCGTTTGGGATTCCAATAATTGTTCAAATGGATAGCAGTCTGTACCTGTGAATAAAAATCATTCTCTCTATCATAGATCATGTAAGTGTACAAATCCAAGCAATTGGGACTGCAATAACATTGCCAATGATTAACAGTCTTTACTGTGACTAAAAATCATTCTCTATCATTCCCTATCACAGATCATGTAAGTATACAATTAAAGCTTGTTTGGGATTCTAGTAAGACTGTCAGTGGTTAGCAGTCTGTAATTGTGACTAACATTCTTTCGTTCAATCATTCCATTGCACGTAGATCATGTAAGTATATAGACAAACCTCGTTTGGGATTACAATAATACTGCAATTGATTATCAGTCTATAACTGTGACTAAATTATTCAAATCAATTATTCCATAACATCATAAATAGTAACTACAGTAAAGTCAATCTGAATATACATGTATATTATTTACTATATCATTTACTTATAACGGTGACTAAAAATCAGTATCTTTAATATTAAGTAATAATATTTAAATGAGTTAATCTTGTATGTAAATATTTTCCGAATCTCGATACGGCTCCAACAATTTTCCTGAAATTTACTAATATCTTATTTACTATGTGAAAGAATTTAATAAGAAATTATCAAAACAAGGATAGTAGTTGTGTTTGGTCTATACTTGGTAACATGTATTAAACCAAATTCCAATAACAATTTTTACAAAAATGAAGTCGCTCATTCAACTAGTATATGTTGAGGTATTTTTTTATAACGATCTTGCTGAAATTTTGTCCGATACAAATATTTAACGTTAACCACTGAACTAACCTTGAGTTAGTTTTAAAGCTTGCAACACGTCTTACATTAATAAAAATTAAAACATTTATACTACTACCAGTTAAACTAGAATATTGCTTTTTAAACTTAAGTGAAAAAAACGTTCAAATTCAAAACTCTTAACTCCCTAAAAGTAATTTAATTGTAAAAACGATTGTTATTCATGGTATTCAAAAAAATTGAAAGAAAGAATTAGTTTTAATTTTTTCATAGCGTAATGAATGATCGTTTCCATCTATCTATCTATCTATCAAAAAAATTTAAAAAATCTATCTTAGCTCACACATAGTAAAATATCTTCCGTATGAAAGAATGGAGTTTTATTAAAGTTTCAATAACAATTAGAAGTAAGGCATTTTATTAAACACGATATATAATAAGTTGGGCTAAGTTATATAAGCTTAAAGTCAATTTAAATGATTCATTAAGCTACTACATCAATGTATATGCAACCTTTGTTTGTAACTTTTGGGTAAGTTGGATCACCAAAAATTAGAAATACACCTAAATAATTTATTACTTTGATCTACTATTAACTATGATTTGAATTATACTTTTTTTTTCTGTGATTAAAGGGCTTTTACACTACATGTGTATGTCAGCCCGAATTATACTTTAATTATTAAACGCCGTGTATTTGCCGAGCTTTGCTCAGCTTGTTTAGCCTGTTGTAAATATTTTTCTACCGGTCACTTAATAAATATAGCAACCGGTTGATCTTGCAACGGAACAAGTTCTTAAAAAATCTTTTTATATAGTATAGGAATATGCATTCATGCAAACTTTATATGTGCATAATTCAGATTTGAGTCCGATTTCTAATAAAATTTCACTTCACTTACTTAAATGATCGGTTTTAGTAAGAAGAATTTGGTTTGTTCGTTAAATTTGGCTACGCAATCTAGCATTGCATTTAAATGGCCCGGAGCGAAAGAGTCAAAGTCGTGTCGAGTGCTTTCGAATTGCACCCCCCTCGCTCTTGACAATCAAATTGCTCCCCTGTGGGGCCCACGCCCAACGATGGGCAACAAAAACAAAAACGCTGAGTCTAAAGTGTTAATTGACTAAACTTCCTTAGACAAGAAACCATAAGAACTTAAGTGATATACTGAAGAATCCTTACCTAGCATTTAACTTCTTTATCAAAACCTGGGAAGGAAATTCTGCGAGTCCCTTTAAAAACTTTTTTGCCATTTAGAAATAGAAATCTTAGAAATCTTTATATCAAAAGGAAACGATAAGGGCAGGAGAATGATGATGATAAATTAAAGGAAACGTCTGAGACAATCTATATTTACTTATATCGTTAGGGAATGTCTGTGCTACACACACTGGAATTATATGATAGGGTAAAAGAATATATCAACTATACTTCCTCCAACGATTTCATGATAAAAAGCCTTTGCCAAATATAAGGAAGTGAACACACTGTTACTTTGCCTTTAAGTAATACTCGTGAAATATTAATTACTCAATGCTATAATCAAATCCTTTGAAATTTGAATAGTTGTTGAAAAAATCGCAACACTTGTATAAACTACGTTGTAACATTGAATTAATTATAAACATAACGTAACATGATCGCAAATCCGGAATACAAGATTGTTTATAGTTTTGACAACTCGAAGAATATTACATTTTTGCTCGGAATTCATATTCCATACCAATGTTACAACGAAAGTATTTTTTACGTCACAATCGCTAAAACACTTGTGATGAACTTTCGTATAAGTCAGGTAGGACCTTAAAAAAGGAGTAATGTCATAATAATTATGCAATTTTGGCAAACGGCGGAAGTATACATCTCTCAACAAGATTTACATATTTGTGCCGTTTGCAGTTGAGACCCTGGGGTCAATGTGCAAAAAAAATGATCCGTTTTAACACCTCGGTTAATTGTCTCTTCAGGTGACAAGAGGGCTGGCTCCTTTTTCGCACAAAGAATTAGCTTAGCGATTCAGCGCGGAAACGCTGCCAGCATTCTTGGGATCATGTCACGTGGGCATGATCTGTATAGTCCTAGCGTGTCAATTCAATTCAATTTTCCATTAATGGCTTTTAGTAGTGCCTTGTTGGCACAAATTACTATGCCAATGTCACGTAAGGTGAAGTACACACAAAGGAGATTGTACGGTGAAACAAAGAAAAAAAAACTAAAATTTTGATTATTTACAAATAGTTGGAACCTTTTATAACCCTTCACCTGAAACAAAAGGACGACACAATATGAATATATATATTACTTACAAATAGTTATACTTAAAAATAAATTATATTACAATTTTATTTTATTACATTTAATATATTTACATAAATATTTACAATAGGGACTAAATACAGACGTTAACAAACATTCAACATTTAATGGACGAGGGATTTTGGATGGGAGAATGTCATATAGAGGGTGAAGGAGCTTAGGACAATTCAAAAGGATATGGGATACAGTGCCTTCGTCTAAACCACACTCGCAGATCGAGTTGTCCCTGATCCGCAGTTTTGCCAAGTGTACAGGTGTGCATGAGTGACCAAGACGTAAACGAGAGATAGTAGATGAGATCCATCTGTCTGCATATCTATGGAGAAAAAACCATGGTCGTCTTGGAATGTCTGGCTGAAGAACAGCATAGTACTTCCCTTTAGTAGTTTTTGAGGTCTCATAGAACGAATTCCAGGATTTGTCCAGGAAAGTCTTAGCTAATGCGCAAAGATCATTAGCTGTATTTTCAAAGTTGTCGAGCGTTCCATCTTGAACTGCAGCCTTAGCACATGAATCAGCACTCTCATTTCCAGGAATACCGGAATGGCTGGGGATCCAGACTAAAGAGATGGATAATCCTTTTTGGTAACAAGAGAACAGAATCTCCCTAATCCTCAAAACAATAGGAAATCTTGACTTACTACGAAATGGATTTTCTTTAATAGACAATAAACAACTAAGAGAGTCTGTCAAAATAACGGTCTGTGTAACGTTATGGGAGTGTGCAAACAGGATTGCTTCTAACAAAGCAATGGCCTCTCCTGTAAACACAGAAGACTCCGGAGGACATTTAAATTTTAACACAATTTTATATTTGGGGATCCAGCAGGCTGCACCAACACAACTATTCAGAGATAGTTTAGATGCATCTGTATATATCAATAGAGAATTCTGGCAATTCTGATGAATATAATTCTGAAAATTGTGTGGTGTATCAGGAGAATTTTTGATAAAACCAAGATCTGTGATAATTGAAGGATTGAATATAAGTGCTTCAAAAGAAGTACAAAAGAGAGGATTGGATAGATAGCGTAAAATAGGATTAGGAAGAGAGGAATATTTTAAGAAACTATCTAATATGTTTGATTTTGAATTTCGAGATATAGGAAAATGGGAGAGGAGAGTTAATTTAGGCCAGAGTGGATGGGAGGACAGCTGTAACGATTTACTAATATATCTGTCACATAAATATTGTCGACGTAGGGATAAAGGAGGGTCAACACATTCAACCTGCAAGGCGTTTGTTGGAGAAGATTTCATTGCACCCAGAATGATTCTGAGGCATTTATACTGGATTTTATTTAATTTATCTGAGGCAACTTTATTAATGGGTTCTAAGACAAACAGACAATAATCCATATGGCTTCGAACTAAGGCATTATACAGTAGTTTAAGGGAGTAGGGGTGGGCACCCCACCAAACCCCTGCTATAGCTCGAAGGACATTGATCCCTTTTTCACATTTTTTAATAATGTGATTCGTATGGGAAATTCCGTTCAGTCTGTTATCGAGATAAACACCTAGAAATTTAGCATTCTCTACAAGGTTGATGTATTGGTTTTCATAAGAAAACTGGAGATTAGGGATAGATCTTTTTTTAGTGAACACCACTGCCTGACACTTAGGAACAGACAAGGATAAGCCATGGTCAGACAGCCACTGGCCTAGGTAGTACAAAGCAGAGTTTATTCGATGTGATATATCCTCTACACAGTTAGACCTATAGTATAAAACGATATCATCAGCATATTGCAAGATGTCACAGAAGCTATTAACAGACAATTCGAGATCATGGGTATATATGCTGTATAGCAGAGGGCTTAGAACAGAGCCTTGAGGGAGACCTTTCCAGACAAGTCTGGGGGGAAGCGATGATGATTGGTGCTTCACCACTATGGATCTACAAAACAGCAGATTACATATGAAATGCACAATCCTCGCAGGTATACTCAGCTTTAGCATTTTCTGCCTGAGTAACGGAAGAAGGACATTATCGTATGCAGAAGCGATATCCAGGAAAACGCCCACAAGGTACTCTCCTTTTGTAAAGGCCAATCGAATGTCTGTTGTAAATATGCTGAGGCTATCGGTTGTACTGAAACCCTTCCGAAACCCAAATTGGGAGGAGGGAAGAATATTTCTACTTTCTACTATCCATTCCAAGCGGTTTTTAAGTAGGTGTTCAGTAATTTTAGCCAAAGTAGACGACAGTGCTATGGGTCTATAGGAGTTGGGATCTGATGGATTTTTACCAGGTTTCAGGATGGGGATGATTATTTGGGATTTCCAAGAATCTGGAACTATCCCTGTCTCAAATAAATTATTAATCATGTTTAAAAAACAAAGTTTTGCTTTGTCTCTTAAATTAAGTACAAATGAATATGGAATACCATCTTTTCCTGGAGTTGAATCTTTAAGTCCATTGAGGGCTACATGTAACTCAGACAGAGAAAAGGGGGCATCCATTTCGTTTGAACTTGCAGTTCCAGGAGAATCAAGGAACATGTCTTTATAGGGAGCACAAGGAGGAGCTAATTTATCAGCAAAAACGTTAAGCCAGTCAGAAGGATTATTGGAACAAAGATTAACATGATCAAGAGATCTACGGAATCTCTTAACTTTATTCCAAACATTCCATGGAGGAGGATCGAGGTAGTAAGGATTCACAGAACTTAGTCCAACTCATTTTTTTCTTCCTTTTAACCAATTTTTTAACTTTCGCGTCTATTCTTTGGAAAATAATAAAATTTTGATGACTCATATTTCTAGAGTATCTCTCTTCCGCGAAAGTTCTCAGTTTAAATATATCACTGCATTCCTCATCCCACCAGGGAGGGGAAGGCATATGATTTCTGGGAGGATGTTTCTTAGGAATATTGAGATCGGCCGAAGATACAAGACAATTTATAAAAAGATCATAGTAAACCAAAATATTACCATTAGTTTCAAGATGCGGTAGAGCGTTCGTCATGTTGTCGACAGATTGGGAATAGCCTGACCAATTAGCCTTTTGGATTCTATATTTTAACAAGGGATCAAAATTGGGAGAGGGTAGAATTCTACAATTTAAGGAAATGATGATAGGGAAGTGGTCACTACCATATGTAGATGAGAGGACTTTCCAAGATAATTGGGAGGCAAGATTAGGGGAGCATACCGAAAGGTCTACAGCAGATTTAGGGTTTTGATTTGGGTAAACTCTACGGGTGGGAGATCCATCATTGATGATGCAAAGGTTCGCATCATCAAAGATGTCCACCAACAAAGGAGCTAACCCATCACAAAAGTAACACCCCCACATAGTATGGTGAATGTTAAAATCCCCCATAACTATGACAGGAGTGGGTAAGGACGAGAGGATGGTTTGTATTTCAGGCATGATGGAGGAAGAGGGATGAGGTATGTATAGAGAAAGGAAAGAGATGTTTAAGGAACGAACGGCAACAGCATTAATCTGTTGGCTAAGAGGAGGAAGGGGGATAGGAGAATAAGGGATGGAGTGCCGGATAAAAAGGGCACAACCTGCACGCCCATCACTCCTGTCATCCCTTAAACAGGAAAAACCAGGGAGCCGAAATCGGACCCCCGGAGTCAACCATGTTTCCGAGATGGCAACAATGGTAGGCTTATGCAGGTTCACAAGGGACAGCAATTCATGTTTTTTGGAACTTACACTCTTACTGTTCCATTGCAGAAATGTTGTTGGGGCCATTTTTGAGGATTTTGAAAAGTTGGGAAAGGTTAAAGGCAACGTTGGACGGTAGAGGGATTTCACTACATGGAGCAACAATGCTCAGTAAAAATTCAGAGAGAACTTCTAAGATTTTACCCTGAGTAGCAGGAGATTGAATGGAGTCATTATTAAGCGCACAACCATTAGGTAGGGATGAGGAGCAATCACCAATAATATCCTGGTGGGCTCTCTTGTCAAAACCTTTTCCCAATGGTGCACGAGGACGGGGACTGTGGAAAACTGTTTGTCTATAGGACTTAGTGTTAGGTTGAGATCTTACTGGGGTTTGAGGAGGATAAGCCGGAGGTGAAAACATCTCTTTCGCAATCTCAGCATAGGACCGCCGGACAGGAGGAAATTGAGTAGATGCTTCCATGTATGAAATGTTATCCTGCGACATTACCATCTTGATAGACTGTTGCCTGGAGAACTCTGAACAATCCTTGTCAGTTGCAAAATGTTTTCCAGAGCAATATAAACATGTAGAAAACTCTTTGGGGACTTCACAGGAATCTCCTGTATGGGGTTGAGCACACCTGTAACACCTGGGTTTCGACCTACAAGTAAGTTTAATATGTCCAAAACGACAGCAGTTCTGGCACTGAATAGTGGGAAGTTTGTATGATTCGACAGGTAAGGAAGTGTGGTATGAGTATACCCTAGCAGGGAGCATTTGGCCTCTAAATGTAAGAGCAACCGACTGAGTCGGTACCCAAGTAGCAATGCCGTCACTGGTTACTTTCCTGTTTAATCTCCTAGCTTTCAGTACCTCACCACAACCAGAAGGAAGTTCAAGGGACTCAACAAATTCCTCCATTGACCAGTCAACGGGGACTCCTTTTACCAGACCCATTCTTGTAATGTTATATGTTGGGATAATTGCCTTATATTTGGTTAAATTTAATAGAGGGTTAACGAGGAAATCATTTGCAGATTGAAAGGTTTTAAACTCGACCGTAACTTTGTTGCGGCCGGCGTTCTTGACACCATCGTTAATTATCGAGGTTATTTTATTTTTGTGCAGAAATTGGCCGAAAGAAATAGCCCGTAGAGTAGTTCCTGAAGCTGGGTCTGGGACGTCCCGCGAAATCTGTACAATGAAGGGGCCTTTGTCGTCCTTCATGTAACTTAAGGGCTTTTCGGAAAAGGATGGATGTACGAACGTAGTTTGAATCGACGGGTTGGCTAAAGCAGGGTCAACTATGGTTTTTTTAGTTGCATTTGAATCTTCAACATCTACTTGCCTTTTACGTGTCGTTGTCGGTAATGTACCACCTTTATCGGGCGGTTCGGATGGAGGATCGACCTCCATATTGGAGGCGCTTTGTTAAAAAAAACTATTTATATGAAACAATAAAAACTTACCTATTTACAAATAATGTTAGTATACTAGATAAAAAAATAATGTTAGTACACAAAATACCAACTATTTACTGAGGTTAAAACAACCAAATGGGCCGAAAAACACCGAAATCTCACTAACACGTGTGAACACCAACACATACGTTAGCAAAGTCCGTCCTAGCGTGTCAGTAATTTAAGATAGATAAAACTTGTACATTTTTGCACTAAATAAAAAAAAGATAAGTCGAAAATACGATTTAGTAATATGTATATTTTAAAAGGACTCAAACAGTAGCCATGAAACCACCATGTGTACCTAACGTCATCACGAAGCAATGAACGTACGGAAATTGTGATTAGAATTAGATATTTATCGAAATCGCGTTATATAGTCTATCCAAATTTGGACAGCGTCATGACGTTCAACAGGCGATAAACATAAACATGTGTGACAGTTGAAATATAAAATCAACACCTCACTTACCAGCCCAACGAAATACTGTAATTACTTCTGTATTGAATAGTTCCCAGCAAAACCTTCAATTTATAGATAGCCCTTTTGTTTAAACTGAATTTAAATTCTTATCGACGATAACGAACGTGAGTTCGCAAATCTGCTGAATCAGTAATGAATACATATAAACTTATGGTTAGTTATCGCTAGCAGCAATAGACAAAATATCAATACAATTTCTAGCATTTAAGGTAAGGGCTCTAGTAATTGAGCATGTACTAGTAGTTGACCGTTTGTATGAAATTTTAAATAATAAACGTTTTGTTTGTCGTAGTTAATAAAAATATTAAACAATGGGGTACCTACAGTTCTGAGCTTTTGGGCAGTTATTAATAGATAGCAACAGCTAATTACAATTATTTTTTATTAGCTACAACAAACAAAACGCCTTATTTCTTTAATGCATGCTCAATTACTAGTGCCCTTACCTTATCAGAATTTTTTTCAATTCAAGTAGGAACTTAAACTAGGTATTTCTAGTTCAAGCCAACTGCCATCCCGTTGTGATTTTTCAATAGCAATATATAAATTATTATAGTGTATAAGCGAATTTTATGGTTGATTTTAGCCACAGTTATCTTAATGGATCCCATATAGTGTTGGTGGTTTTGTAACCAATTGTCTTTGTACAGTTGGCAAAAATCTTACGAACATGAGATGATTTTCTTTAAAAAAAACTAAAATTGTGAGATATAAGACTTACGAATTTTATATGAATAACGAATGTTTTAATGTTAATATCGAATGAATATTTATATGATAAACAAATTTTAATAATATTAACTTTAACATAAACAAAAAAGTTTTTGGTTAAGAAAGAAGTTAAGGATATATTATTTACCAATAATATATTATTTACTAGCGGCCTGCCCCTGCTTCGCATGGGTATAATAATATATATCCCACTAGCTTTTACCCGCGCAACTTCGTTCGCGTGGACTGTAGTTCTTGAAATTAGGAGTGGCTTCTGTCACCATCCGAACCTTCAAATTCTCCATCACAAAAATCAGACCGATCCGGGATGAATCAGAGGGATTTATCGTTTGATCAAGAGCTTAATATGATAATTTTAGTAAATAACCCGTACTTACATGAAATACCTATATATTAAAATAGCGCAGTAAAAGGAGTACAAAAACTTTATATACATGAAAAATTGTTAATGTTAAATATCTCTATAAATATTATAAGGTTTGGAAACGTGTTAGAAAACTTATTTAATAATAACATTTATACGTAACAAATCAATTGTCAAATTGTTTTTTTTTTAATTACCTATACGTACGGCGCTGGGTTCCAACGTTTTTAGTATAAATACGAAAAATTAAATTTAAATTATGTTTTTGTTAACATAATATTTTAAAGTAGGTATCGGAAAATATATTAAACTTGACTTTATTAACTGTAATGTTAAACTTTTCAAATATTAAAAATGGTGTTTAGAAATAAAATATTTTTTCATTAGCAGTATGGCTTAATTTCTATGGGATTAAATTAAATAAAACTTCCCAATACATGTCAATTAATAGTCATTTATTTCGTACTTGCCATAGACTACTAACTAAAGACCGTTTAAGAATGCGTTTTCTTGAAACGTCTGTTTTTTTGACAACAAAAATTATATATGATTAAATTTTACTTGAACTTAAATGATTATCTTATTGTTATATTTTCACCACAAATCCTATCTTTTTAGTAACCTCAAACTATAATAAATAAATATTAGATAAAATAATAATTGATACTAAGATAACAAATATTTTTCTATTTAACAACACTAAAATTATTACTCTGGTCTGGGCCAAAATATGTTTCATCATTCTGGCGGTTTCTTTTTTATTAAATAATTTTCTCCGGTTTATGAAATAAACAAAAACCGAAATATTATTAAAAAAATAATACTGATAACTTTTTTGAAGATTTTTATATGTTACCCCGGTATATAAACATTAATTTTGCCAAATTTCATCTATATTGGTTCAGCGAATTGGCCATGAAATCGTTACAAACAGACTTTCGCATTTATAATATTATTAGTTTATTTATTTTACTAAATAACCCGTATTACTTATATTAATAATCCATTGTTATTAAAATGTTAAATTTTATCAGTTATATTTGTCCAGTAAACGAATAAAATAAAATAAAATATAAATACTCTTTAAAGATAACTCTTTGACGTAAGCCGAAAAACTTGGAATCTAAATACTTCTGTAAATACAGATTTGACTTGATTTTGACACATCGTAAATAAAAATTAGTTCTATAGGTTTATTATAGATGGCGTATTGAATGTCATCGTATTTAATTCCTCCTGAATTTAATTCCTGTTGAATTAACAGGATTTATATAGCCTATATGTTACCCCGGTGTATAAGGAATATTTATACCAAATTTCATCGATATTGGTTCAGCGGATTGACCGTGAAAACGGAACCGACAGACAGACAGACAGACTTTCCCATTTATAATATTAGTAAGGATGTCACAGTCAGTGTAAAAAAAATGACTAAAATCGATCCGGTAGTTTTGATTTATTCATTACTGCCCGTGGCGCGCAAGCGTTAAATTTGGAGAAAAACAATTCCCCTCTCCCTATACTAAGAAGATTTCCTGCTATCATTGGAATATCTAAATTCATATAGTACACGTATTTACTTTTACATTTTCCCTATGTATTTTATTTTTATAATTAATTACAGAATGTTTTTAAACAAACTCTTGAAAGAGCGACATAGCTGTTAAAGTCGAAGGCTGTTATAGGGCGAAGCGCGGCGTCCTCAAGGCATTTGAAATCTGTAATATCTCCGAAAATGTTCACTTAAATTACATGCTGTAAACGGCCAACGGTTTTCAAGGTGTACAAATACTTAGTACATCATTTTGATAAATCTCGTAGGGTTTAGCTTGCGTTTGCAATGTAAACGGAAAAAAATGTAATTATTTACAGAAACCTCAAAAATTATTGTATTTCTCTACTCCGTATTGAATGTTATTATACGTACAAACCTTCCTCTGGAATCACTCTATCTATTAAAAAAACCGCATCAAAATCTGTTGCGTAGTTTTAAAGTTTTATGCATACATAGGGATATATGGACAAAGAATGCGACTTTGTTTTATAATATGTAGTGATTATCATATCAAAAACCTTTATCTTTTTTTAGTAATCTTATTCAACGTCACGTCTTAACTTAATTAAGCAATTTTAGATCTATAATTTTAATTGTTCTAAAAATATTAAGAAAATCTCTCTATTCTCTATTATGCTAATCTTTGCTATGTGGAATAAATACCTTATAGTGACTTTTAAGGAATTTTAAGAAGAAATATTATTAGTTAGTTTCCGAGGATAAGTCACTCAATTCTCTTTAACATTTTGCTTTATTAGACTAAAAAAATATTATTTCAATATAGAAAATGTCTCCTATTTTTTTCTGTTGATCGTACTTTATCATAATAGTGAGAACGTTCTAACAAAAACTGTATTATGCAAGACTAATGCAAGTGTTCAATTAAATGTTACAAATGTATACGGCTACATGTATTTATTCACACCAATAATATAACATTATTTCTCTCGGTTGAGTATAAAAAGTGGTTTGTAAAACCGATTTGCTATTTAATATCTGCCAATAAATAAAGTAAATCTTAACCTTAAAGGAAATTTCAAGATAAAAGGTATTCATTCTTCTTGATTTTTTAAGGCAAAAAGTGTCCGTCCACAGTATCCTCTATCTTCAAGTGAAAGTTCCATCAAAATCGGTTAAGCCGTTCTAGAGAATGTACCATGAATCTTTCTTAATAATTGCACTATCTTTTAGTTGAAAACCGTACATAAATCCGTTTAGTAGATTTTGAGAAAATCGTTCACATACACACAGCTTTTAAACACTTTGTTTTATAATATGTATAGTTTAAAAAGTATCCCTTAGGTCAATCACTATCTATTGAACAAACTACACAACTTATACAAATAGTGACATATTAATGACAATCCACCGTTACTTAAGATGTCTACATAACGGAACTGATTCACACACCTTTTATGTAAGCGCCGGAATAGTAGATTTGAATTGTAAAGTTTTAACGGTATTATATATATAATAAACAAACCACCTACACGCTGTCTGACACACTTTAATTTCATCTTAAGAATTTTGCTAACATTATGATAAATTTTTAGTTATCCACTTTTCTATTATTGGCGGTTTCAAGACAAGCTTTTATACCACTAGTGTAATATATAGTTCAGCAACTGATAAATCTTCGTTTACACGCAGTTCCTTTAGCATTTCTCATGAAGTTATTATTCTAGAGTAGGCGAGCCATAGACATGCCAGTAAGTGAGAGTGTAGCAAAAAATGATAAGAAAGGGAAGATAAAACTCGTATATTTATCTTTGTTTAATCACATATAAAAAACAGAGACAGATAATAGTCTCTTTTTGCTTTCTCTTTGAATACCTAATCTATGACATTTATACTCCTTAAAGTGATAAAATTGTATAGTCTATGCTCTTTGTGATAATAGTGGATAATCCAAATAAAATTTAAAAATAGTTAACTTCGGTTTTCTAAGAATGTTTTACGAAATAACAAAGATGGAAGAATCGTGAACAGTATTTTTTTAAGATAAAAGTACGTCACCCAAGCTTATAGGGCACTAAGTTGTAACATTCTATGCTCTAATATGTACTAACAAGTTCCTAAAGCCAGTTTTGTATGCAATATGGCGGCAATTCAAACATTAGTAGGTATTCGGGTGAAGGTGAACGCGTATCAGTGTGGATCGCTCCCACGTGCTTTTGAAACTTTAAAACAATCGGTGCTTACTGTGAGATGAGCCTTGAAATCATACACATAATAAAACAACTTAGTAAACGTATGATAGTCAACACAAAATCATTTTAAGATTGATAGTGGGTTCTGCCCGTTTTTCTTAGTTTAATAGTATAGTATATAACAACTTACCTTCAACTCACCGTCAACTTACGTAAGTTGACGTCAGGCAGGCGGCAGCAGGCGGCGCGTCGAAAAAACGCGGGCAAATCATGTTACAGCATGTTTATAACATGTTGTGCCGACCCCACTTAGAGTGGGATAACGGCAGGAGGATACATAATAGTATAGTATATAACAGTGAAAGTTAGAGATAAGAGATAGTTTTTTATTATACGATTCCTTTTCACTTATGGATATAGGTTTCATCGAAATATTTACGCAACATACATACCAGCAGAGCCTTTTTTGAGGTTGTACATCCACCTGGTGGGGGTCTACTAATGTTACTTTTTCATCAATACTATAGGACCGCATATTTCATTTCTCTTTGTACTATCTTTATCCAACTTAAACCACACAGCTTAGCAAGACAGTGATCAATGGTTTTAATTTTTGATCACTTTACGGTAAATTTGAATTTAGGATATTGTTAAGCAAGTTGAATTTGTAAGTCGAAACTATGTTAAATCTTTCGAATTACCACACTTCCTATCGAATAAGAGCGACCGTTAGGTTGTTTCGGTAGCTAAAGCGTTCTACACACTACCGTTCGCTTTGCATAAGCGTCCGTTGAGTGTTCGTAATGCGCAGCGCAGATATGCAGCGAATTACGTCCCATAAGTGCGACAGAAGTCGCGCGTATGTGACGTAATTGTGTTGTTATACAATTATTGCGATCCTTGACTCAGAGCAATACATCTTTTCTCATTGACATGTACACTCATTTTACTCACCTCATTTATCATTTTGAACATTCTACTTAGCAAGAATCAACACGTCACGTGAGATACAAGAAAAACAAAGTGTTTTAATAAACACAAAAGGAGTTCGTCAAATTTCATACAAGTAAGAGTATGAAGTGTTACGTATCCTTTACATATACATATACTTACATTTTAGCATAAAATATTCACTTCGGCGGATGGAGACCTTACTATAATTTTTGGTTTCAAATACATTTTCTCAACAAATATACAGCATATGATCGGCGTGGCTGCGACGCTGTCGCGGCTTATGGTCTATGAATCGCGTTCAAGCTTCTTCTGCGCTGCACATACAATTGACGAACCAAGTTACAGGAACAAAGTTAGTGTGAAGGACGCTTTAATTTATTTTATTATCTTATTGACAAGATATATGCTTAAAATAAATTTGAATTTAAATAAATTTATATAAATTTTTATTTATTTATATAAATATTAATTTATTCAAATCAATAGTCCTTATATAGACAATATCCTTGTGTATCTATATTACATATGATATACTATCCGCGTCTTCGTTCGCTTATTAAATACCTTCAATAATACAATAGGTGATTTCCCTGTTGCCGAAAGATAAACGAGATTATTTTACCCTATATTCTATTCATGATTTACTTAGAAGTCAATGAAACTTATAATTCAGACAGGTTGCGTAGATTGTGTCTAGACAACTTAATCCGCAAGAAATATGAGTAATTCAAAACAAATTTTTATTCTATAAGTTAGTATTAAGACTAAACTTTTATTATTCTAAGTTTTCCTAAGCTTTTGAAATTAAAATAAAAAGGAAAAATAGCCCTCTTTTAGTATATTCTGAGAGCGGCAATGGCTCTTAAACTTACCACACTGCTCTAACATAAATTTCGGAAAATATGCAGGTTTATCTACGATGTTTTCAATCAAGTAAAGTGCTGAATAGTAAAAAGTTTTACATAAGACATATTTTTATGATTTCATATTATTTATGTAAAGTACAATATAAATATTAGAAAGTACGTTTATCGATTATATTATGTATTGTCTGTCTTATGCATCGTTCTCAACTGTCTATCAACTCTTAACTATATATTCTTAATTTATTAAATTTAGAGGTTGCATGTAAGATATACATTTTAGTGATAGCTTTTGCACTGGTCTATTTGCATATGTCTTTCTGCTTTTTCCTTTTTCTGTTTTGCATTTCATGCCCATTTGGTGTGCAATAATGTTAAATAATTATTAATTTTAAATATCATTTAAATTAGTTTTTTAGGTGCCCGCATAGTGTTCGAACCCGTGACCATATTGTAAGGATCACGTACGCAATTAAACGAGGCTAATTTGAACAGTCTGCTTAGTGCGAGTTTTTTTAACCTACTCGATCGAGTTAGCGTAACGCCAATTTGTATGGCGCTGGAACAATGGCCACTAGATGTCGCTGTTGCAGCGTCATACAAATTGGAGTTACGCTAACGCGATCGAGTAAGTTGAAAAATTCGCACTAAGTACACTAAGGTGCGCTATACATTTTACATGTTTGTAACTTTTTGATTTGACAATACTTTCAGCGTCTTAATTACTTACTTAATTTTAATTATTTAAACTAAATATGTTTAAAAGATTTAGTGCCACTGTTTCTTGTTGGTTCTTCTCGGTAATACAAAAAATCCGAAACTGTAATTTTATCAAATCTAATTGATCCTTGACGGTTCAAACGTGTTGATAAGAGATTTTTTCCAAATCAAATCAAAATAATCATTATTGAAATAAGCTATTTCGAGCACTTTTGAATCATCACTTTTGGATTAATGGGATTAATGAAGCTACAACTAGTTCGGAATGTTGCTCTTACCGAAAGGGAACAAACAGCAAGAAACTAGGCGGTCAATCTTATAAACATTTTCAATTTTACATTATCAAACCGTAGTCTTGTATGAAGCTGTAAGGATTTTCAAATCCAGGCGTTTTCAATTTTGTAGTATGCTTTACGTGTAAGCTTTGACTGGCTCATTGGAGCAGTGGTCAGTGACCCTGCCTTTGGTTCCACGGGTCGCGGGTTCGATTCCCGCCGAGGGCCGACATTTTCTATAAATGAAGTTGTTGGTCTTTGAGCCTGGGTGTATATTTGTATTTAAGTATGTATTTAAAAAAAATATTTAAGTATATATTCACCTGTTGTCTGTCACCCATAACACAAGTATTAAGTTACTTACTTTGGGGACGGACGACCGTGTGTGTAAGTGTCCCATATATTTATTTATTTATTAGCCTATTTCTTAGACTTAATTTAAACCTTTCTATAGACTGATTTAGTATGGATTGGGGAATTGTAACTTTATTATAGGGATTATTTTCATTTGACTTGATCTTTCATAGGAGCTGGTACTCCGCCCTGGCTCGATGACATTCGAGTGGTGGGCGCGACCGCCCGTCCGACCGTTCGTCCGTGTCTACGTATACAATGTGACGAACGCTGACGAGTTCCTAAATAACGGGTCCAAACCCGTCTTGGATGAATTAGGACCTTATGTGTATTCGTAAGTACAGACAATTTTTTTTCTTTATATACATATCTGCTTAAAGGTATTTAAAATTGTATTTGACGCCCACTTGAGTGTTAAATTACCCTAATCATCATCCTCGTGCCCTTATCCCTTTTATTTTGATAAATGTTTTAGATTTTTTACCACCATAATATTCCAAAAAATTACCACATCTAGAAATAATAATAAAAAAGTCCTAAATTTTTATCCACCTGCCCATATCCCACTTTAAGTGGGGTCGGCACAACATGTTATGAACATGTTGTCACATGATTTGGCTACGTATTGTACGACCGGCCGCCTGTCTTTTACGATGCTTCTTCGCTCGCCCGCCGTACTGCTTGATGAAATTAATGTAAATGTCATATTGTATAAATTATATATATAAACATATAAACAAAGTGTAAACCACACTGTTATGTCAAAGTCTAATGCGCCATCATAATTTTTTACGATCACAGTTTTCCTTTACCATAAATGTGAGTTGTTAATAAATAAGCATATAAGATTGTATATAAATATCAAACCTGTTTGCCTTGTTTGCCTCGTTGTTAATTAATGTCTCTACCAAAGCTTACCTACTAAGTAATGCAATGTAATAAATCTATCGTCTCAAAAAAAAAGCTAAAAAAGCTCGAGTTTTTGTTGTTTTAAAGTATTTATTAGTGATAGTACATTTTTATGAAACCTATTCGATCGCGTTAGCGTAACGCCAATTTGTATGACGCTGCAACAGCGACATCTAGTGGCCGTTGTTCCAGCGCCATTCAAGTTGGCGTTACGCTAACGCGATCGAGTAGGTTAAAAAAACTCGCGCTGAGCACTGGTAAAACCGCGAAGTGCAGCTAGTTAACATACATATATCGCTCATAGCTTGCAAAAGTAGCACTAGAAAAAAAATACGTGTTTTGAACTAAGAATAGGTTGCAAATGTTAAAATACACATTCATTTCAGTAGCAATACCGGGAAAACTCATAATTCAATATTAGGCCGTTCGTTTACCAAACTAAAGAATTTTTTAGGCATTTTCCTTAGAAGTGAGAACTTTAAAGCTATTTTTTTATACAAAAACATGATTTTTTGAGTTATGCCACTATGGCAGCGATATATATCACACGCACACAGTTGTCAATAAAATAACTTAGTACATATTATGTTATGGGTAACAGACAACTGTTAAATATATATAATTTTAAATACAACAGACTCGAAGAACAAACTAATTATTTTGGACTTTTTATTTTACTTGTTGTGGAATTGGAATCGTGAGCCACGGAGCTGAAGGCTGGGTTATTACCACCTCTGCCAACGGGGTAGTAAGTGTAGTAACGTCATAGAGTTTTAGATCACTCACTATGCTATCTAATATTTCGTTTACTCTGTAAGCAGTAGAGTATTCAACCAAGAAATGTGTTTTTCTGTAAAGTGTTAAGGCACGAAGAATGATTCGAGTTTTCGAACTCGTTACAAACGTACATGACGAATTTCCTGTTAAATATAAATAATGGTCATTGTTATTTAACCATATTATGATCGGCCTCGGTTGATTCACGGAATCGGCGTACATCGTGACGCTTATATGGTAGTGTGTTTGAAAAGAAATATCGTTTCACAAATATTTGTCCGTTGTATTTCCTTGGTTAAAAAGCTGTTAAAATGAATGTAAATAATGTGATCAGGGAAATATAGTGTATTTGTATTTAAGCTTTTAAAAAGACATAAAACAAGTTCAATATGAGACTTTTTAGTGCAGCCATAAATAGGTTTACGTGTAGTATACGTTTAAGAGAGCTATTTGAATATTCGTATATTTGTATGTGCGCTATAAAAGACTTACTTTATTTAAGACTTTATCAATCCTAATAATACTTATTATGATTTAACATATAAAAAGACGTAAGTCGACTTATCAACATATTCACGCCTTGTAAGGATATATCTTATAATGACAGCTTACTAACCCCGAGATATAAATCTTCTAAGTGAAATATTTTGTTACGTGCATTGCATTTAAGGTAAGCCATTTAGACGGATACAGTTCATATAAACTTAAATACTTTGATACCTTAAGAATTTGATGATCAACGTATAATTTTTATGAATGTCTTGCTAGGTGTCGCAAAATAAAAACAAACGAGTCCAAAAATAAATTCGAGTAATAAAACAAATGATTTGATATATACAATTTTATCTATGGTTTCAAGATACGTATTTCTTTTCGAACAATCAGAAAAAACCACTACAAAAAGAACCTAACCTACTTTATCAGAATCTTCTAAAGGCTAATCAAGTCTAGACATGTCATACATAAATTATAAAAGTCTGGAAAAATCCATTACACGTTAGACAATCGCTCGTGTTACGCCTGCAGATGAATGAAGCACGGAGCGTTGACTTTTTACGATTGACGAAATCAATATTTATGAGTTCAAATCTATACCCTGATGTATACGTAGCCGCAGATCATAGAGCAGAGCTACCTAGCTACCCAACTGTACCTCTACTCTATGAGCTGCGGCTTTTTGACTTACCTTTTTTTTTTTATAATCAACGACTATGAATGCATAGTCTTTCAATGCAGTTTCTAGTATATGACACGCTACATAGCGTGCTTGTACTTAATAATATTGTCTCAAAGTCAAATATGCAAAACCACATACAGGGTTTCTTCGATAGCACCTAGCAGTAACTCTGCTCTGTGATCTGCGGCTTTTTGACTTACCTATTTTGACGTGACAACGTCTTAAATTAGGTTGCGGCTTGGAGTCACTCATAAAAAAATGTAACGCCCGCTCACGTCTGTTACGATGAGTCACCGAACTAAAGAGAGAGCCCGCCTGACTGGCGAATGCCTTGCGTCTCTCTCCCACTCCAATCCATCACATTTAAAAAGACGTTGTCACGTAAAATCTTTGCCCGTAACACCGGCTTTACAGGCAACCTTTTTTTTTATAATCAACGACTATGAATGCATAGTCTTTCAATGTAGTTGTATAGTATATGACACACTATATTGCGTGCTTATACTTTATAATATGTCTCAAAGTCAAATATGCAAAACGACATACAGGTTTTCTTCGATAAAGAACCTTGGCGTCTTATTGTAACAGTATGCAAAAAAACTATGGAGTTATGCAGCAATTCGACTTTGAAAATAATTTTACAATGCATAAAATGGTTGACAAAGGAAGAAGGTAGAAAATTAAAGGGTTATGCGTAAAATCTTTATTGTATGTTAAGTTCTACACACAACTTAATCTTAGTAATGAAGATACCTATAACGTTCTCCAGCCAAACGACAATTTCAACACTTTCTCAACAATTTCTCACACATCATCATATTGATCAAATACTCTGCTGTGACTTAAAAGAAAGACAAATAAACACACATTCGTAAGATTAGAATGGATTTTACAAATTTAATATCATAAATATTGCCCAACCATTTATTTCAGTGAACATTTCGAGGCAAGTTAGCTAATTAGCATTGAAGGATGCCTTATTGTTACTAAATTATCATGTCTGTATTTATACTATATCTGTTTTATACATGTATTTGTATTGTATTTGTTTTCAATACACAATAAAAATTATCTACCTATCTCTGTTGATAAGTGATATCAAAAATGAAAACACGCGAACCTGGAAGATACTCGTATGGAACTGTTACTTCTCTACGGTTTCTAGGCGCCATCCTACCGAAACGTTTGGCCGTTTATACTATTTTGCTTTAAAAGAAATGATTGATGATGCATAATTGTTTATTAAATAATCAACCTCCTGCCCTTATCCCACTCTAAGTGGGGTCGGCAGAACATGTTACAAACATGTTGTCATATGATTTGGATACGTATTTTACGACCGGCCGCCTGCCTGACGTCAACTTACCTTAGTCGTATTTTACAACTCCTCGGTAAGAAAGAGGTTGGTCTATTTTACTCAACCGGATACCACACGGTGGGTCAACTTACCTTAGTCGCCTTTTACGACACCTCGGTAAGAAATGAGGGTGGTACTATTCTATTCAGCCGGATACCACACGGCGTAATTTTTTATTACATAATACTAATTAAGTTTTTATTTCTTTTCAGAGAAGAATGGGAAAAGATTAACATCGTTGACAACGAGAACGGTACATTGTCGTTCCATTACAAAAGAACCTACACCTTCGTACCAGAGCTTAGCGCAGGACCTGATGACGACTCTGTAGTAGTGCCCAATATACCCATGTTGGTAAGTATATACTAAATAGGTATCAGCTCTTAAAAAATAGTTGGGATCAGCTAACAGGAGTGTTTCTCCAACGGGGTAACATTACTATTCGCTTTTTCTTATTACTAACTGACTTCACTTTAACTGAAAAGAAATTAAAACATTATCGAAAATCTTGGGTAAACGCATAGCTTTATTATATATAAATTTAAAATTAAGTCGTCTGTGATTTAAACATTAAGTTTTCATTAGCACGTAAAGTTATTTACACAGTTTCATTCCTTACCAATTTTCGTCTCGAATAAACTTTAGAACTGGATATTCACTCGAGGATAAATAAATGATTGTAAAAGAGAGGAGTCCTTAGCTTCGAAATAGTAACAAGCTGCTACTTTAATTAATACAGTTGCTTGTTTAATAAATAAAAAACAGTAATACCAGTGACTTTATCCGCGGAACATCATTACTTTGAGTAGCTTTACGTCCTTCTCCAAGGTTAGATCTATGTTTATATCAAATTTCATAAAAATAAGTGTATCGGTTTTTTCGCTGATAAGACTTAAGAAAATATTGAAAAAACTGGAATGATTACACCGATTTCCAAAGATTTGGTGTAGAATCGAAACATGTATTTGCCAGTTGTATTATGTAAATTAGGTCAATTACGGTTTTCTTCTATTTTCCATTGTTGTAATCATTTTATTAATTGCAGCAATTATTCGCTCGTTAAAACAATCAACGCGATTATAAATGTTTCCTTGTAAATCGCAGTAAAAAACATTGTAATATGACGCCAAGTAGTTTTGTGCGTTATAATGCAGTTAAATGATTGAGATTTTTATTTTATCGAAAAATAAACACCCTTAGTAACAGTCTTCGTTACGATTCTTATATACGTTTTAACTTCCTTCGTGGCGAAGTGGTCGGTGTGCGGCCTTATTATTAGAGATGGTGGATTCATTCTGATTCAATTCACTTCTAGTGCATGCACTACATAATCATCCTCCTGCCTTTATCCCACTCTAAGTGAGGCAGGCATAACGTGTTATAAACATGTTGTATGTGACAACATTTGCTTTGGCTACATATTTTACGACCGGCGCCTGCCTGACGTCAACTTATCTTATTCGCCTTTTACGACACCTCGGTAAGAAAGAGGGTGGTCTATTCTACTCAACCGGATACCACACGGTGGGTCGACTTACCTTAGCCGCCTTATACGACACCTCGGTAAGAAATGAGGGTGGTCTATTCTATTCAGCCGGGTACAAAACGGGGTCGTTCACTAATGTATCGTTAACCAGCTACAAGCATAATATCATAGCGAGTCCAAGCATTTTTTAAACATACATCGAGCTTAAGCATTTTTTAGTCAACATTTATTTAACCCTTTAGATTATTGCAAACATCTTTCTTGTCACGACTCTGGCCAATTAACGTTTTGCGTAGTTTCATGTTTTTATATAATGTTAAACGTGCAAGTTTAAAAAAACTTCCTGTTAGTTATAAAACAAGTTATAGGTCTTTAAAGGTCACAGAGCTCTTGAGATGACGAGATTTTTTACAACATCCAATTATGATACCGTGTTTTTTCCTTCAATGCTGACATTGTTGATTTTAAATAATATTTTCGTTGTGTCATTGCTGTTACCATAATATGAAATTCAGTACGATAATATTTATGAACATCGATAGAAAGAAATATCCTTTAAGAGAGAAATATGATACGAGCAATTTGAAAACAAAGTTGAAAAGCGATTCGGTTCTTAACAAGGGTTCTTTTTCAAGGGTCAATAAATGAACATTCTTTGACTCTTAGTACAGAGATCATCTCGCAAATATAGTGATGGCTCCTAAAGCGGAAGTATTCTTAGCTAAAAATCATGTCTAATTCTAATTAACTACAAGGAATAGTTTAACCAAAATTAGAAAAAACAAAATAAACTCCTAATAAACCTTTTAAAATTAATGCCGTGACAACGTCGTGTAAAGAGCTCATGCATAAGTGCCCCGGATGGATTCGAAACTAGTCGGGCTAACCCGATAGAATAAGACGTGAGTATAGCCGGTTCTATACATTAACTATGAATACTACTCACGATAGTTTAAATTTAAAAACCTTTTAAATTTTAATTTCACCTGTTTTAATCTGAAAATCCCCTACCACCTGCGATGATTATTTTTGAGTAGTTTAACTAAGGACAAAATCCATAACATGTACTTATACTTTGTGTATTAACATTTGTATTTTTCATAGAGAAACGCGATTAACAAAACTTATAATAAAATAAATATATTTCTTTGAGACAGATTTACTCAATTTCTATTATCAACAGACTTTTGACTCGGGGACCATGCGGGTTCCCCGTATATTACCAATAATTTGCTTATTATTCTAAGGTTTACGATTATGTCACAAAGTACTGGCGAAGCGACTACATTATGACCACGGGACATTTTTTTAAATTTTTTTTTGAGGATATCAAAATTCAACATAATAATCGCTTACAATAATTGTTGTCTTCTTGATGTGAACCTAGCATGCTTACAAGGGTACCATACGTAAATTATTACAAAATACATAAATTATACAATTATAAAAAGTGAGAATTCTAGTTTTGTTACGTTTTTTTTAATTAATTTTAGCTAAACATAATAAATAAATATACATTGGATACTTACACACACGGTCATCCGATCCCAAAGTAAGTAACTTAATACTTGTGTTATGGTAGACAGACAACTGGTGAATATATACTTATATAATTTTTAAATACATACTTAAATACAAATATACACCCAGGCTCAAAGACCAGCAAATCATTTATTGAAAATGTTTTTTTTTTTAATCTTTATTTTTAAGGACTTTTATACAACTGTACATGTCAGTCCTACAGTAAGCTTTTACTTAATTCTATACAACATTTATAGAAAATGTTGGCCCTCGGCGGAAATCGAACCCGCGACCCGTGGAGCTGAAGGCAGGGTCACTACCCACTGCGCCAACGGGCCTGTCGACGTATAGATTTAGAGCACCTTTTCCTTTTAATAGTATTAACAGAGGTTTATTGCTTATTGTCATCTAATTATGTAGGAAATTTTTTTATTGTAAAAATTAATAACTGTAGTGTTACATAACAATTTAATAAGGTTCATAAAACCACTATTATGTGTATTACGTGACTAATACGCAATATTACAATATAACAGTCATTAGAGGCTCTTTACTTAACTACGTACCATTATAAATAATTGTGACAACTTATTTTAATATATATGTCCGTGGCAACGGATATAAGTATACTCACTTTATTATCACTTTATTATCTGTAGGTGTAATAATCGGTATTAAAAATAAAACACAATTAAATTAAAACAGTTGTATAGTTAGGTACATCTGAATATGAAATTAAGGTATTTTTGCAAATTGTTTTTGTTAAGTGTTTTAGTTGCAGTTAATGAATTACAAAGCTAAACTTAATGAAATATTAATTTTCAAAGATTCAAACGTTGAAAACTTTGTCTTTCTTTCTTTTTTGCGTTGTAATTGTAGTTGGTTTTATTATTGATTACTTATAATTTTATTATAAGTATATTTAAAGTTCATGTAAAAATTTCTATTTTGATAAATGTTTAAGATTTTTTTGTCACCATAATATTCCAAAAAATTAACACATCTGGAAAAAATTGTAAAAAAGTTCCTAATTTTTATCATCATCCTTCTGCCCTTATTCCACTCTGAGTGGGGTCGTTACAACATGCTATAAACATGCTGTCACATGACTTGGCTACGTACTTTACGATCGGCTGCCTGCCTGACGTCAACTATTACTTTAGTCGTAATTTACGGTAAGAAAGAGGGTGGTCTATTCTACTTAAACGGATACCACACGGTAGATCAACTTACCTTAGTCGCCTTTTACGACACATCGGTAAGATAGAGAGTGATCTATTATACTCAACCGGAAACCACACAACGGGTCGACTTACCTTACTCGACTTTTACGACACCTCTATGGTGGTCTATTCTATTCAGCTGGATACCACATGGCGTAAAGTTCTTAATTTTTTTTGTTGTAAAAAAATCGGTTGAAGGCAAATTAAAATTCTTTTTATGATATATCCGAGATGAAAAATAAGATACAAAGCTACATTACACAAATGTCATTGCGATATATAGCAAATAGATAAGAATGATAATTAGGCACTGATTGGATCAAGTTTCAAGACCTCATATCACCCGCATCCACCTTACCATATCTTAAATCTAACTTAAACTAAAACCTACAGCTCGCCCTTCGTATATATTTTTATTTTACAACCGTATCTTGTTAAAACGTGTAAAATTGAAAGTGGAGACAATGTCCTCGGTCAGTGAAAGCGATCGGCACACATTCGCGGTCTAGTTTTTATGTTTTCTTGAATGCAAGTGGTTTTTAACCTTGTTAATGCGATTATGTGTGAGCGTAAAGGACCAGAGGGAATGTTTATCTTCTGCACTTTTGTATGATTGGCCCGCCGTGTGGTATCCGGCTGAATAGAATAGTACCACCCTCTTTTCTTACCGAGGTGTCGTAAAAGGCGACTAAGGTAAGTCGACCCGGCGTTTCGTATCCGGCTGAGTAGAATAGACCAACCTCATGTCTTACCGAGGTGTAATAAAAGCCGACTAAGGTAAGTTGACTCACCGTGTGGTATCCGGTTAAGTAGAATAGACCACCCTCTTTCTTATGGATGTGTCGTAAAATACGACTAAGATAAGTTGACGTAAAGTAGGCGGCCGGTCGTAAAATACGTAGCCAAATCATGTAACAAGATGTTTATAACATGTTGTGCCGACCCCACTTAGAGTGGGATAAAGGCAGGAAGATAATGACTTTTGTATGATTGGCTTTGTTCCTAGTTTTTGCTCGTTTTGATTAAGATGGTCCTCAATAGCTAAATATGGATCGTTCATTAATCTCTTTCCTCTCCGACTACAGCTTCACTTAAATTCACATCTCTCAATTTTTCGTCCCATTTTAGACGAAAGGTAGAGTGGACAATCCGTTTTCATACCTGATTTATGCGGGATTAGTAAAAACACATGCACACACCTCCATCACCGCCACCACAATACACAAGCACTACATACGTTCACTATCACAAACTATCTACACTTAGCATAATATATATATTCTATTTTACTTTAACGCGGATTGTAGCAAAATAATTTTATTATTACTTTTGTATTATGGATCTCCGCAAAGTAACGCCTAATTCTATAAATTATACATACAAGCAAGTAGCGGCCTGTTACTCTCCCACTGCTGGGAATAGGCCTCTTCTCTCCGTTTTGTGGAGAGAAGGATTGGAGCTAAGACCTACCACGCTGCTCGAATGCGGATTAATAAGTTACACATATCTCCAGAATTCTCTAGAGATATGCAGGTTTCCTCACGATGTTTTCCTTCACCGAAAAGCGTGCGATAAATTGCAATTATCAATTAGACACATAAGTTTTAATAGAAAAACTCATTGGTGTCTGCCCGGGTTTGAACCCGTGACTTCCTCGAAAGAGTCGCAAGGTGTTACCGCTGGGCTACCACAGCTTATACATAAAAGGCATGTTAAATAAAAGTTTGTACCGATAGTTACTTTGAAAACACAAAATACGTAGAAAGCGCGTAACACGGAGGCACACATTTAGCGCGTATAGGTAGAAAACATATTATCACACTCCATTTGCTGTAGCGGAATTGCTGATTAGGGTGCTTCTATTGGAAAGTTGGATTCATTAATATGGTGTTGTATGATAGCACAAGACGTCACGGTTTGGTGGTTAGAACGGTTTGATGTAACTTTCTGTTCTATATGTTTGAAAACTGGGGCTTACAGGGCTTTATTGAAATCATAATTCAAATTCAAATTTATTTTATTGAAAGACTAGAATTTGTTAGTCACCAACTTATAAATTTGGTTGTTTTAATTTTCAGTACCTGGGTGAACCTCGCTCGGTAATTTTTAAAATGAAGTAAATTTTTTTTTTTTTAAATTGAAAAGAAAAATGAAAAATTAATAGGGCAGGTGGGGCTCGATCTTAGGTATTTTCACCTCTCTAGACCGACCGTTTCCCAAATAAACTACCATGACTACGTTTGACAGCGAAATATTGTGGTTGTATTCAACGTAAATTTAAAAAAAAATTAGAGCCCGAAAACAGGAAAAAAACGACTTTTTTAAAAATAAAACTTATCTAGATCGATTTTTCTCCCCCAAAACCCCCTACAAGCTGAACTTCAGGAAAATCGTTGGAGCCATTTCCGAGATTCCGAAAATATATATACCTATACATACATAAAAGATTAACTCATTTAAATATGAAAGATTCTTACAAGTACATACAACAAGAAGCAAAGTACGTACCCAAAATAGACGTTCCGACAGGTTGATTGGAAACGGAAACTACTCTTGACATCTTTCAATAGAGTAGATAATAATGTCGGTGCGAAGTCCAACTGTCACCAAACATGATTCATCAATGCGGTTTCACGTTTAACAAGTTCTATGATAAATAGACAGAGGATTTAGTTATAAGATCCACGTTCGGAGTCGATTGTTAATTCATACTGTTTACTCAGTCACATAAAGCCGTTAGTAGGGACTCCATATCGAGATTTATCTCTTGTAACATTGAATGGTAAATTTTAGTTTCTTAAATAAAGAGAAATGTTCATATGTTCATCAATCTATCATGACTTTGCAATTGACAGCGTAATTATCCATTGCTTTCTTTTAAAATATAAACCCGTAGTGCCCGAAAACAGGGATAAAACAATTTTTTTTTAATAAAACCTAGCTAAATCGGTTTTTCCTCCCCAAAACCCCTTACATGCTGAACTTCATGAAAATCGTTGGACCCATTTCCAAAATTCATAAATATATATACAGGATTAACTCAAATTAACTCATTTAAATATTAAAGTTGATATAATTCGTTAAAACTTACATTATATATAAGGATATCTATAGATGTCTGCACGTTTTTTTATGTGACGAAAATAGTGGTTAAACGTAACCAACCTATGGTACAATATGAATCATGCGATTATATTGATACATCAACATTATGTTACATAAGTCTAAAGGAGGAAAACTTTTGATATTATGTTGTGTGGGTATTTTGTGGTCAAAAGTCCAGTCGCAATTATGCATTCACATTTTATATAATCCTAACGAAACAGGCCTTACACTTGCCGTGGTAACAAGATGTTAGAAAGTATATATATATATTTGTTTACGTTTTTCGTTGAATTAAATTATATATATAATAATATCACGTATCTCGCGCTTATATAATAGCTGCATAATGGACGAATTATCACCGGATATTGGGCCGGGATGAAAGCCCGGATGGGCTTTCATCATTTATAAGAAAATGTACTAAAATTTTAAGCTCAAAGTTTGATCCTTGATGTAGCATTTTTTATGTTTTCATTATTCTCTTTATTTTTCTGTTTATTTTTAGGTTTATAATTGTAAATTTGTTACTAAGAATGATGTGATTTCCTGTAATTGGTACTACATAAATAATTTAAGACTGTTTGGATATTTTTGGGTTAAATAATATGTTATGCTGTTGGAGATCCGTATGAATAAATAAATAAATAATATGAACTAAATTTTTAACGGATAATTTTCTTTTAAACGGATTTATAATGGTTGAAACCGGTCATTAAAATAAATAAAAAATAAGGCGATCTTAGTTGTAATAACTTTTTTTCAGTCAGAAATCCTAGAATATATTACACCATGGTCTCCCCATAGCTTCTTGAACATACCCATGCAGATGTTATACGTGATCGGGGACCTATTTGAACCTAGTCCATTGAACTTTATCTATGCACACTAATAACACACATAACTCAATAGTGATAAGGTATATTCTAGCACATCATGCACTTTGAAATTTATAAGAGGTAGTAAACCCTGTTTATCACCTGTTTCATAAAAAAACATAAACGAGTTTTCTTCATTACGTTCATTGTGTTATCCTTTTATTTTTAGATAATCACGAAAATTCTAAATTCCTATAAGCATGTTTAACGATACATAAAATATACATAAAAAGTCCCGTGTGTAGCGACCGAATCGGTGCTCTTTTTCTTATGTAATTTTTTTTTTTTTATTAATACATATATTTAGAAAAGAGAAAGAAAAATTAAAAAAGCACATGAATAAAGGCGGACTTATCCCTAAAAGGTATTTCTTCCAGCCAACCTTTGAGTAATAGAAGAAAACGCACAAGAATCGAAGAAGAGAGTACGGGTCATATTTAAAAAAAAATAAGAACTTTTTAGAGTTTTGGTAAAATAAGTAGATAAAAAGATGATACTAATATATAATTACTTAAGATAAAATATTTCTAGTCTGTAACTTAAATACCGAAAGGGAAAGAGATTTGCATATTGATACTGGTAAATAAAAGAAATAAAATAAAAAACAGTTTATTAGTATTGAATATATTTCGATGATAATGAAAATTTCCCAACAATTCGAGATGAAGTGGCGTTAGGCGAGGCACATAGTTTAAAAAACCGGTGTAAGTTGATCTTAAAATTTTCAAACGTGCAAACCTGCATTAGTTATCGAATCAAACCCTCACTACGTGTCATAGAATGTGTATCATTTAGGTAGAAATATCGTTTTATTTTATAGAGCAATAAAATATGCAACAAATAAATTAAAAAAGCCAACATCACGCGGTGTTCCCAGGCGGTCACCCATCCAAGTACTGACCGCGCCCGACGTTGCTTAACTTCGGTGATCGGACGAGAACCGGTGTATTCAACGTGGTATGGACGTTGGCGATAGGTCACTTGAAATACATACAACATTAGTTTCATGCATAAATTTATGCTTAATTATATGTTGAATTCAACGTTAACAAAACAACTACCTTTGAAACAACGAGAACCTTCAACAGAAGGGTTAAATAAGAAGATCATAAAAGGACTACCACCGTTCAGTGTAAATTAAGTTTATATCTCATAATTCAAAATAACGAATTAAAAAATGTATGACTAACGTTATACAAATAACATGAATGAAAACATCAACAAGTAGTGCACAATTTCTGAGCAACGTTTGGTATTTGAACCATGATAAAGTTAAGAGGCGTAGCGTATTGTGTCATCTAAATCTATTAAAGCAGGTATAGCAGACCCTTGGTGCACAGTTTCTGGATTGGTGGTTGCAGTATGAATTAAAATAGTATTGGTACACTATGTGATATCCAGCTGAATAGAATAGACCATCGTCATTTCTTACCGAGGTGTCGTAAAAGGCGATTAAGGTAAATGGACCCGCCGTGTAGTATCCGGCTAAGTAGAATAGACCACCCTCATTTCTTACCGAGGTTTCGTAAAATACGACTAAGGTATGTTGACGTCAAGCAGGTGGCCGGTCGTAAAATACATAGCCAATATCATGTGACATGATTATAACATATTGTGCCGTACCTACTTAGAGTGGGATAAGGACAGGAGGTTGAAGATGATTTGAAAAAATCTATAAGTTGTATATTGTGTATTTGTAGCTATGTATGGTGTTTATATTCTTGATTCCCTATTTAAATAAATAAATAATTAATTTCTTCATATTAATTTAGTTTTTCTAAATTAATCAAACGATCTTAGTTAGCTAGCTCTTCAAAAGGATAAAATGTCATATAGCTATATATAAATATAGCTTTTAAATTATAATTATTGTGATTTAATTGCATATATTACTTGTAGCAATTATCAGCACTAAAATTGTGACTTCTTTAAATACTACAGAATACCAAAATTAATGAACATAATGTATTTAAAGTGATATAAAAAAAAATATTCGATTTAATTTCCTATATACAATGTACTAGTCACTTAGGCAGGCATAATTTCAAAATATCGTGCAAAAGGTTTACTAACTCTGTTTACATTTCTTATAACATTGCTAAGTAAATCAATTTAACACAAAATATATGTTAATACGCAGTATTAAAGTCGATATTCCTCTAAACAATAAATTTAAGTGTGTTAATTCTCGGAAAGACCGTACGATTGCGTATTATGCAATGCGCAGATCTTTCTCAACGCCTAATAGCTAGGTATTTTTCAAGCCCCTTATTTACGTTACCAAACGAATAGATGCTGCGACTTGGGTCGTATTACAGAATATTTTAAATAAAATTCAAATTCAAATAATTCTTTTTTCAAATTGGTTTTTACAAGAACTTTTGAATCGACAAATTACAAAGAAGCTACGACTGGTTCAGAAAGGTGCTCTTACCGAGAAGAACCAGCAAGAAACTCGGCGGTCACTCTTTTCAAAATTGAGTATTACAATAATGGCTTAATTAATTAAGAACAAATTAAAAAATTTACAATATAATCTAGTGTGTAGCTGGTCGCAATTTAAAACCAAGCTTTCTTATCATCAATATAGTCCTCAATAGTATAATAGATGATTTATAGTAGGACTCTGATAACATTGACCCTGCTGTCACTTCTCTTATAAATAAACAATATATTGTAATTAATCCCATAATGGTGCTCCATTTAAGACAAAAAGATAATACAAATCGCAGACAATCAGAAAGATTCTTTAGATGCCATACCTTTTTTTTTTAATAAGATTTATCAAAACAAGTCGTTCAGATTTGTTGGCTTAACGGTGAAATCATGTGACCTACATATTCCCTGGTTTAAGCTTGGATGGCTTAGTTAAGCTTCTACGGCTTAGCTTAAACCAGACAAAAAAAATATAAGTATCGTATTGAATCACGTAAAATTTTACATATACTATCGAACGAATTTTGTCTTGACCAATAATGGATTATGGTTCTACAACATCGCCAAAAATAAAAAACTGTAAATAACGGATTATATTAAAAAAATGTTTTGCTACAAAAACTACTAAGTATTAAGTTACATAGATATTTTTTGTTCTGTAATATCAAAATATTACATACATATAATATTACGCACATATCTTAAAATTTACTAATTAAAATCTTAGCGCTAATAATTCAGTTTAATTAGCACGCACGGCTAAATAAATCTTCGCCCCAATGACTTCATCTAAACATAGTTAATTAAATCAGCAACAATCTCAAAATTAATTTATACTACCAGCTGCGAATAATGTCTTTAAATGTAAAAAACCTGATGATGCTGATTTTGTCTATCAAAGTCTCAAGCCAATCTTATATTAAACATATTAAAGAAGATTATCTACTCAAATATATATCGGCTTTTCTCAGTATAACTCAAAAAAATTTAAGGAATTGAACTATGATAGAAAGGCCCAAGTTTCGACGTGTCTATGTTCATGTGAATTACCCATAGACCATGCATATTACATACAACCTGCTTTTTATTACAACCTGCGTCATTTGATTTACATAATTCCAATATTGAATTCATACACCATGCATATAATATATATATATATACTAGTGAAATCGGCACAATAAATAAATTAAATCATTTTTCTAATTTTATTTCATTACTGTGCCGATGTTATCATAGTTTTTCAGACAGATTGACTATTTGTAATTTAAAAAAAAACATAAAATAATAAAAATTAAATTTTACCGGATCCAAAGGTCAATAACCGTATTTTGCCTTCATATTTCCATTCACGGAAACAACCTTACACTTTTTAATGTGCCCTTCATGACCATATTCTGCGGTTGGTGAACTACATGTCACAACTACAGCAACAGGCCATGTACTGCAGGAAGTAACAAAAGTAACTACAGATTGATGACGTAAAAACAACAATAATGCAGTATTAAGTTAATGAAGCTGTGATAGCCCAGCGGTGCGACCGTGTGAATCTCTAGAATGGATCATGGGTTCTCACCCGAACAGACACTAATGACTTTTTCTATTAAAACTTATGTGTCTAATTGATAATTGCAATTTATCACACGCTTTTCGATGAAGGAAAACATCGTGAGGAAACCTGCATATCTCTAGAGAATCCTAGGGATATGTGAAACCCACCAATCCGCATTGGAGCAGCGTGGCAGATCTTAGCTCCAATCCTTCTCTCCAAAAAATGGAGAGAGGAGGCCTTTGCCCAGCAAGTGGGTTAGTAAGAGGCCGTTACTTAAGTTAATGAAAACATCGTCTCAACGAGAGTTTTCCATGATTTTCTAAGCATGTTAGACTTGCTGCAAGCTGTAAGCTGGAACGGGCTTCACCTCGCTTCATTTTTTATAGTTTTCAACTTAGAAATAACGCAAAAGAATTATATAGAATATTGTGAAGATACTAAAGACACCATTGCGTTTTGAAGATTTATAAATATAATTCTAAAAAAAACTAAGATATTTGTTCTGGCTAGTAAATCTTTATGATAATTCTAACTGTAACCTTTCCCCTTAATTGGAGTAACTTTTTTAAACGACAACTTTTTCTTCTTCTCATCCAGAGTGCGACATCACAATCGAAGCACGCTGCACGTTTCCTCCGCCTCGCAATGGCTTCCATCATGGATATCTTAAAAATCAAACCATTCGTAGAAGTATCCGTGGGCCAACTGTTATGGGGCTACGAAGATCCCCTTTTGAAATTGGCCAAAGATGTCGTGCCGAAGGAACAGAAACTTCCCTATGAGGAGTTCGGACTGTTTTATGGGGTAAGTCCGAAGTATAAGCTTTAATGTACTGCAAAATACTACTGTCTTACTTATATTATTAGCTACTAAATCGAAACCTTATCATTTATATAAAACTAGCTTTTACTCGCAAATTTGTTTGCGTGGACTGTTGTCGCGTGATAGGTTGATAATAGATGGCGCTTTTCAATGTCATCCTCTTTCTGCTGAATTTACAGGATTTCTATAGCCTATATGTTATTTCGGTGTATAAGGAATGATTGTGCTAAATTTCATCGATATTGGCTCAGCGGATTCGCCGTGAAACAGTAAAAATCATACATCCATACTTACAAAATTTCGCATTTATAATTTAGTAGGATCATATTTTAAATATTATATCCTATAAATCGTCTTTATGTGCACTTTTCCTAACTTTATTTTTATTAACTTCTTTTGTTAGTGATTTCACTTGTAAGAGAGATTCTAATTTAATTTGTTTTTTTAAGAAAAACGGCACTTCACCGGACGTAGTGACAATGTTCACCGGCGCTACCGACATCACAAAGTACGGTATCATCGAGCGGTACAACAATCGCGAACGCCTTCCTCACTGGACTACTGATGAGTGCAACAGTATTGCTGGCTCGGACGGCTCTATTTTTCCTCCACACATCAGCAGAAACGACACACTCGCTGTCTATGACAAGGATCTCTGCAGACTTTTACCTCTTCGGTGAGTAAGCTTTATCTAATCTAGATGTGTAAGTCTACATTTTTTTGTATCGCATAATAGTATTACCATACTTCGATTTAAGACTAAATTCTGAGAAATAAATAGTATATAAAAAGTATGATAATCTTACTTTATAAGTTTATTTCCTAGACGACATACTCGGCTAAGTAAAAGAAATCCAATAACAAAAGAGTTAAATTTATTCTAACATTCTGGACGGAACAACTTGTTACCCATTAAGGATTTTTAAATGTCCTTTTGGAGTTTTATAACCGCAATTTCTATAGTATAATATTTTCCTGACAGCAAAAAAGTAAAAGTTAGGTGCAGTGATAATAAGAAGATCCTTTTTTATTCCATACTTGTAACCACAACACAATATATAAATGTTTAACATGCAACGATATATTTAGCATATCCCAAGTCAAAAACCAATGCTATTTTTTATGTTTACTCGCAGTCTTATGACCTCTATCGTCACTACGATTTCAAAAGACATGCACTACTAAAAAAATTCCAGGAACTTAAAATGAGGTCACAATTATGTTTACTTGGATTCAGAATGTCATTGGGTATGCATATTAAGTCTTAATATAAACTCGAAAAATTATACAGATAACTGATGTGGAGATAGTAAAATATGTATGCTTAATTCCTTAACGTTATATCTACGGATATAACGTTAAGGAATACTAAGATGGGGTAACGCTGCGAATCCTAAAAATAGAATAGAAAAATATTAGTTTTTATTTAATTAAACTGTAACTTTTTATTATGCGCTAGTAATGAAGCAATAAACCTAAGTAAGTTATAAAATTTTGTTCTAGAACAAGCAAGCATCGAGTGTCTTACAACAGTTTCGTTGCGGCAAAAGCAATTTATACTTTTATTTTTGATAATGCATATTTTTAGGAATATACGAGAAATCCCTTGCCGACGCCAGCCCGTACTAGGGAGTATCCGACTAACTCGGACTAAACAATCTCCTGTTTTACTGTCAATTAGCACGAAACCGCTGTCGTATTTCTTCGTACTGACCGTTTCTTTAAATTCTTTCTTCTTTTTCTTTCTTGTCCCTTTCAAGCACCTTTCATATGGATATTACATTAATTTATAGAATACAATATAATACATCAATAATACAAAATACAAAAGTAATGAGAATATACAGGTCCATAATACAAAAGTAATGAGAATATACAGGTGTAGCAAACCGGAACTTGTAAGAGTTCCAGTTTGCTGACAAAGACAAAGTCAACTAAATGGTGGGGAGTTTAACTCGTTACTGTATAACTCTGCTTATTTGGATGTGACACTTTACGATTGTGTCGTGGAGTCTATCTCCTCACGATACTTCAGTTACGGGGCGAAACAATTGTTGAGATTGTGGTGGTGAATGTGTACAGTGCTTGTGTATTTCTGTGTCATCGGTGTCGGGTAGTGCACGAGTTCTTACAAATTCTGCATGTATCAGGTATGAGAACGAATAGTACACCCTACATATATTTTCTTTTATCGCGGATTATAGCAAAATAATGTTCTAATTACTTTTGATATTACATTAGTAAATACATTAATTAACAAAGCTAGTTGCGACATAAATCGGTAGTTCGCTATCAATATATTATGTCGGGAAAATGTAATGTCGATGATAGCTATGTACTACACAAAGACAATGTTTATAATCACGGCGTAACTCGAAGCAAGACAATGGCTGTTCTGGATTGTTTATCATTACGAAATGCATTATCCAACGAGTTTGTTTGTGTTATGTTCACATTCGCACGAATCCTACAGACTAAACTGGGTATAGTCTGTGCTATATAAAATTAAAATGTAGTGTATTTGAATGTCCTCTTTTTGCTAACGAGGTTGAACAAATTGTATAAGAGAGGGGAAAATTCTAAATATATGGGATTCTTGGTCAATAATATCTACAATAGGAAATTCTGGTTCATATTAGGGTTACATAAGTTACTCTTTGCGTTAGCCTGCGTTAATAAATTAAAAATATAATTGGATTATTTTTTATAATCACAACACATTTTTAAAGTTTGAAAAATTCAGCATCGCGTGGCATACTGTAGCTTATGTGAGTTTTATTGCAATTTAAAACGTTTTGTATAGAACAGCCTAAATATTTGTATAGTAGATGTATGAATATTATGAATATTCATCAAATGGATTTTGTGAAAGTCCCTCTCCTTTATTACTTACTTCCTGTGGCACTACCTTTTATGGGTCTTGGCCTCCCCAACGAAGCCCTTTCCATTTCGCTCTGTCCTTGGGCCCTCCAAGATTTTAGTCTTCCCATGCATCGGAGATCTTCCTCGACGCAGTCTATCGCTTGCTGGGTCTGCTTGTGGGTCTTCTGTTGCAGGCTCCACTTGAAAAGGGTTTTTACTATTCTAGCATCGTCCATGCATTCCAGGTGGTCAACCTATCTGACCCTTTGTGACTCGCAAAACCTGACGTGCAAAAAAATTTTAGATCCATTCATTATTCCTGGGGTCAAATATTTTAAATTTCACATTCAGAAAAACCCTTCGATATCCAAATCCACACCTTTATCGCTATTTGACATAGTTATTTTATTATCACAGATATCTCAAAGACGTTGAATCAGCAGCTGGCGTCCAAGGCTACAGATTCACCCCACCCGAAGACGTGTTCGCCAACGACGAGCACAACAAATGTTTCTGCCCCGCCGGACCTCCTTGTGCCCCCAACGGATTGTTTAACGTGTCCTTATGTCAATATGGTGAGTATTTCATCATCATCTTCCTCCCCTTATCCCACTCTAAGTGGGGTCGGCACAACATGTAACAAACATGCTGTCACATGATTTGGCTGCGTTTTTACGACCGGCCGCCTGCCTGACGTCAACTTACCTCTGTCGTATTTTACGACACCTCGGTAAGAAGGAGGGTGGTCTATTCTAGTAAACCGGATACCACACGATGGGTCATCTTACCTTAGTCGCCTTTTGCGACACCTCCGTAAGAAATGAGGTTGGTCTATTCTACTCATCCGGATAGCACACGGCGCGTCGACTTACCTTAGTCGCCTTTTACGACACCTCGGTAAGAAATGAGGGTGGTACTATTCTATTCAGCCGGATACCACACGGCACCACACACATAAAGCTTTTTCTGCGATATGGTCTATATATCGTGTTGAAACATAAATGACAAAATTATTTGTCTTCGATATCAACAGAAGCAACGTAAACAGTGAATGTATCTTCTCACATGTTTATTGTTTCCATCTATACCAGATTCACCAATAATGCTATCGTTCCCACACTTCTACTTGGCTGACGAAAAATTGCGTGAAGCTGTGGAGGGTGTTTCTCCACCGGTGCCAGAGAAACACCGTCTGTACATCGATATACAGCCTGTAAGTAACGCTTTAAATACCTGTAAATCTTTAATATCTAAATGAGTTATGTTATATATATATATTGATCTAGATAAGTTTTATTTAAAAAATGTCGTTTTATCCCTGTTTTCGGGCTCTAAAATTTTTTGAAATTTACGTTGAACAAATTGCGCTGTTGTACGTAGAGTCATGGTGGTTCATTTGGGGAACTGGCGGTCTACAAAAATACATAGGATCGAGCCCTAGCCGCCGTATTATTTTTAAATTTTTCTTTTAAATTTTTTTTTTTACGTCTTTTTATAAATTACCGAGCAAGGCTCGCTCACCCAGGTACTTATTATAACGTACTTAACTATTAACAGATAAATTTATAGATTAAGGCGTTACTTTGCGGAGATCCATAATACAAAAGTAATAATAAAATTATTTTTCTATAATCCGCGCTGAACTATTATATTAACAGATTGAAATGCGTTGATGATTTCAATTATGGATGTGAAAAAATTATGGATTTTGAAAAATCTATTATTTGAATATTATAAACTGATTTTCTTTAAATCGATAATATCTTAAAACTCTTTATTTTACTCTCTTTTTTTTTAAGATTAATATACCTATGTTAATTACTAACTAATGTAATGTGAATAAGTTAATGTTGGTATTAATTTATGTTTACAGGAGATGGGCACAGCGATGCGAGCTCGCGCTCGTATCCAGATAAATCTCGCAGTCTCGCAAGTTGTTGACATCAAGCAGGTCGCCAATTTCCCCGACATTGTATTCCCCATTTTGTGGTTTGAAGAGGTAAGCCAAACACCTGGTGACTGTTGGTCAGCAATTTCATTTCAAATTATCGCTACAATTTTTTAAAATACAGAGTTGTACTGAAGATAGAAATTAAATTAATCCCCTGATTATTTATACGTAGGTAATAGATAACTTTTTCAAACTTAAATCTTCATAAATATCATTGTAAAATAAAATGTGTTTTCAATCAAAATAAATATAATTTAATTGCAATCTGGCTTTTTTAGTAATGGTTTCATAACTTGGCCCAGCGTGTTTGGTAAAAAAACTGAAGATAACAATAACATTAAAGTTTTGTCTCCTTCGCACCTTAATCTCTCGGTCAAGGCTATGCATTACATACGAAGTGTTATGGAATGGGGGTACGGTCATGCACCCTTCTATATCATGGATATTTTATATAATAAATATAAATAACTTCACTAAATTAATTGAACTTTTTTATGTAGACTGTTAAGGCGTATAAGTAGCTGAAATTAAAATTAATGTCGTAAAGTGGTAAATATATACATATAATTATAATAATTAATTTTAATAAGCTGTAGTAGCCCAGCGGTAACACCGTACGACTCTTTCGAGGAGGTCACTGGTTCAAACCCGGGCAGACACCAATGAGTTTTTCTGTTAAAACTTATGTGTCTAATTGATAATTGCAGTTTATCACACGCTTTTCGGTGAAGGAAAACATCGTGAGGAAACCTGCATATCACTAGAGAATTCTGGAGATATGTGTAACCTACCAATCTGCACTAGAGCAGCGTGGTAGGTCTTAGCTCCAAACCTTCTCTCCAAAAAAATAGAGAGAAGAGTCCTATTTTCAGCAGTGGGATAGGACTACTTACTTTTTCTTTTTATAATATAATAAATAATTTTAATATTATACAAAAATATAATAAATAATTTTAAATAAATACTGAAATAAATACACCCAAACTAAATGTTGTCGACGGGTCCTCCACGAAGAGATCAATACTCCGACCCTCGAAGTTCAAATTCAAATTATTCTTCATTCAATTATAGTGTTTTTAGTATTTTTGAATCGTCATAAATTTTTAAGGAAACTTAACCACACATTCTTTGCTGTTTGCTACTCTAAAGAACTAGCAAGAAACTCGGCGGATCTTATATATCCGGCCGAATAGAATAGTACCACCCTCATTTCTTACCGATGTGTCGTAAAAGGCGACTAAGGTAAGTCGTCCCGCCGTGTGTTATCCAGCTGAATAGAATAGTACCACCCTCATTTCATACCGGGGTATCGTAAAAGGCGACTAAGGTAACTCGATCCGCCTTGTGGTATCCGGCTGAGTAGAATAGACCAACCTCATTTCTTACCGAGGTGTCGTAAAAGGCGACTGAGGTAAGTCGACCCACCGTGTGGTATCCGGTTGAGTAAAATAGACCACCCTCTTTCTTACCGAGGAGTCGTAAAATATTAAGGTAAGTTGACGTCAGGCAGGCGGCCGGTCGTAAAATACGTAGCCAAATCATATGACAACATTTTTGGAACATATGCCGACCCCACTTAGAGTGGGATAAGAGCAGGAGGATGATATGTTTGCGATCGTTATTTGAACGTCAAGGTCATACAGGACACTTTTTCGACGCCTATATTTTGAATGGGCATGACATTTTATCTTAATTTCCTTGGTAAAGGGCATCGACGAACTCCCAGAGCCGGTATCTTCCATGCTCCGGCTAGCTACTAATGTGCCGCCGATCGCGCGATCAACGCTGGGTTGGGGATTGTCCGCTTTGGGAATACTGCTGATTCTACTTGCGGTCACTTGCCTTATTCGGTGAGCTAAAATAATTTTTAAGTCACTAGTTTTTTTCTTCAATAATCCATTTTCACCTTTTAAGCTGTGATTATTCCCTGGTAATTCAAAGTCATCGAACCTGCTGTCTAATTCTCTCTGAATTCAAGTATAACTGGATCAAATGATAATGTTTTGTATTTTTAGTTTGCAATTGCAACTTATTATAGCTCTATTATTGTCAAAGCCGACGAAGTTCTTTGATTTGGGTTTAACGCAGCGATGAAAACGACGAAAATTTTGCTAATGTGTTTAATTTACTAGATTACAGATTATGAAAATGTTGCCAGATAGGATATTAGAGTTGTTCACAGATTTTAATTTTAGCGTCTGACGGTATGATATTCCTATGGGTAGTCCGAGGACTACCCATAGGAATATCATACCGTCAGACACTACACTTATTATTATTTGTTTTGTTTATAGACAATAATATAACAGTCAAAATATAATAAGTATTCATTAAAATTAGTCAAAATGTAATTTATATTGAATTTTTAAACGTGGTAACACACACCTAAATATTTTTTTGATAACTAAAGGCTGGAAGAGAATGCTTAAAAACAATAAGCAAGCCATTTATGGTATATGTAATAAAGTTAATAATATACAGTTTAATAAGTAAACTCTTAAAGGTTTTGTTACCAGATATTAAAAAAAAAATTTAATAGATTCCTTACATGCCTTTTTTTATATCACTGTAGAACTTTATATTACCCAAATCTCTTTAATGATTAAACTAATAGAAAATTTAATTAGAATAATTCAATATATTGCAGATCGTCACACCGTCAAAGCACTCTAAGGCTTGAAGGTCACGCAGTCTCAAAGCCTCCTCCTCCAAAAGTTCCTGGCAAAGAAAACGGCTACGAATTAAACAATAGGAGATAACGTGTAAAATGCGCTTTAAAATATATTTCATCGTGTTTGTAACTGTTTTTTTGGCTCGAATTGAAATTTATTTAATTTCCATAATTCGATTAACAATATAATGTAGATTTATATATACTTTATAGAAGCAATATTAAAGTGCACAGATGAAGAATAAAATATACAGATTATTAAAATTGCACTTAAGTCATACGAACATTTCTGACAGTGGTCATTAAAAAAAAATCAAATTACTTTAACATTCTTTGCTTATACTATATCAAAATATAAGTAGATTAGAGTTTATATAATTAGTGGGATATAAGAAGTCAGACTGATATATATGCTGGAAGGACAAGTAAAGTAAACCAAATGACACTTATATATGTATAAAATACCTTATCAAAAAGAAATATATACACATATCAAAACTATCTCAAACTTATCAATCAACTTATATTGTATAGATATATTTATTATTTTGTTATAATTAGAAATCGGCTATATTCATGCTGTGAGTATTAACATTGCTCGCCGAGCTCCGATCTCAATTGCACTTCAGCTTTAACACATATCACAAAACTAATTATGTATAAATTTTGCATTTTCAGGATAAGTTTGAAAGGATTATGTAAAAAAACGCATTCTGATCGGATAAAATATAATAGTCTCCAAAGCCATAAAACAGTTACATTCATAACTCATAGCTTAAAATATTAATATGAATAGAACTCCCCTTAAATATATTTAAAAAAAAAGGTCCTATATACGAAAAGTTTGACAAATATTTTTTGACGGTAGAAATGATATTTTTAACATATTTAGCATTTTTACTCGTTTAGGTACCACCTTTTAACGTATAGGTACTTTTAGTTCGTTTTATAATTTTAGTTTGTTTTCCAACGAATGTGATAATTTCAAATTGAAGATTCGAACAAATTTTTAGTTTTAACGACGTTCGGGAATTTGGTTTGAATGACTGTTTTTTACTGTAAATATTTTTAAATCTTCGGTCGGGCTTCGGGTTGCCATTAAATATTTTTTTTCGGTTTTAAGGCAAAAGTAAAATTTACACAAATTTTGCGAACATTGCGACGAAACAGATTATGTTAAATTAAAAACATTAAGTAAGAAATATAATCGCAAAGTTTATTAATTAAAATGTATAAGGTGTGTGTATAATGTATGTATAAGGTGATAAATTAAATTATAAATGATAAATAATTTGATGTTGTTAGAAGAGAACAGATGCATATTTTCTATTGTGATCACTTATGGATTTTATTTTTAATTCATTGTTTTCTTCGAAAATCACTAATACGTAGTTATTTAAAAAGTACCTACTTTTTTGAGTTTTCTATAAATTACCACCTAAACTTAATTTATCACCAATTATCGTAAATGTATATTACTTTTTCTGATAGACTAGTCTGTATCCGTCCTTAGGTCTAGGTTTACTTTTTTACCATATTTTTTTCTTAGTAATCAATCTATTGAGGAATGGTATTAGTTTAATTTTAGTCATATTTAATGTAAAACTCAATTTATTTTCTTGTTACCTATCTTTACATCACATGAGTGTTATAATATTCCTAAATTTAATACAATCATCCTTTTTATTGCAATACTTCACATATTTCACAATGTATTTTTTGTTTCTAAAAAATTAAAATATTACTTATAAATTCCAATATATTTGAAAGTAATATGACGATGATGACGATTTTTGTTTCCAAAATTTATTTATATAATTATATATGTATAATGTATATATTCTTATTAAAAAGAAATGGAAATTATATGTAGACCTTAATTATAATATGCAATTTAATATAATAGCTGGATAATAAAAAATTTAAATGATAAATTCGCACAAATCATATATTAAAGTTCGTAATTTCGAGTGCCTTACTGCACACTTTTTGACAACTGATGGTCTTTATTTATAGTCGACCTAATAGCTTTGATGGAAAGGGGAATTTTGAGTAATTACTTAGGTAACACGAGGATTTAAACATTTTGGACAATTAAAAAAACTTATATACTATGATGTAAAGTGCATAAAATCGACTTTCCAAGTTTCTTCTGGAATCTCCGCGGTGAAATAGCGTTTTAATAAAACTATTTGAGGTGCTAATTACTATTCGGAGAATTTTTTGAAATCTATTTCCATGTTAATTTTTACAGAATATAATTTGAATTTCAATATGTCAATTAAAACAATGTATTTTAGATGAATAATTAAATATTATAGTTGTTGAGATTTTAGTAACGGTGTATTGAAAATAAATCGCGTTTATAATCGGAATATGCATGTGACAGCACTTACAGTGTCGATAAAGTTATCAAGGAATTATTTATTTTCAACGAAATATAAATATTTGTATAATTTTGTTAATATTTTATCTATATTAGCAAAATTAGATATATTGTCGGTGTTGCCACATCATCTACCTTTAATTTGCTCAAATTCGGGAATTAATTTACGCATGTTCTTATAATTTTTGATAAAAATGTGCGTAATGTAAATAATTAAATAAAGGTGTAAGTTATATTACAATGTTCCGTTTCTTTTTTTAAATCCCTATTCAGTTTCTTTATGTTATGGGCTGTGGCGGATTTAGGCTTGATGATGCCTTGGCCCTGTTTAACGTGCCGCCCTTAAAGTAAGATATATTTTTTTAATAATTTTAGTCCATTACTTAGTATGTAAGGAGTTTCTGTGCCAATAAATCGATCTAGTTAGGTTACATTTTTAGAAAATATTATATTATCCTTGCTTTCTGACAATGTCACTTGTATAGTTATAATAGCTCAGTTGGATATTGGAGCGATTCCGTAATTAAAAACTCTCGTTCGAGTTCAGGTGTTTTAACTTAAGTTAAGATTTTTACCCTTTTTATCAGGCTCCATTTTATGAAAAAAAATTTTAGGGATCCTATGTTGTCGCCAACGACTTCCGCTTTTTATTTTATAACACAGTCATGAAACAGAGTATCGCGCTCTTTTTGATTAAAATGGTGGCAGCGTTGTTGTGGAACATGAATTGTGGTATTCCTATTACATCTTGTTATTACATAGTGTGTGCGCTAACACTATATTACCTCATCTTATTCATATTTAAATATACATATCTTCAAAATGTTATTAAAAATTAATCAGAAGTTGATTTTTTTTGACATTTCAAAAATTTTGCCACCCGTCAAATCATGTCGTGAGGCGTGGACCAGTGCGATAGTTACTGTTGCTTTAGTAGAAACATAACGTCAGTTATTCATTATGTTGTTTTTTTCAATAGACATGTCTACTAAAGACTACATTACTCGTCTCCGATTTCTATCCATGAATTATGAATTATTAGAACACTTGGCTGTAAATTTCACTAATAGCGAATGAGACCTGTACCTCTCTTTTACTCTTTTTATATGTGATTATACAAATTATGAGTAAGTAAGTAACGGCCCGTTACTATCCCACTGCTGGGCATAGGCCTCTTCTCTCCGTTTTTGGAGAGAAGGATTGGAGCTGAGACCTACCACGCTGCTCCAGTGCGGATTGGTAGGTTACACATATCCCTAGAATTCTCTAAGAGATATGCAGGTTTCCTCACGATGTTTGCCTTCACCAAAAACCGTGTGATAAATTGCAATTATCAATTAGACACATAAGTTTTTTACTAGAAAACTCATTGGTGCCTGCCCGGGGTTTGAACCATCGACCTCCTCGAAAGAGGTGCACGGTGCTACCGCTGGGCTACCACAGCTTATATAACAAAATATTATACAAAGTATGAGTTTCATCTTAACTCATTATTTTTTGGGACATTCTCATAAGTCTGCTCGACTCCTACTCTAAAATAATAATTTTGAAAATGATAGTGAGGATGCAAGAACCGTAGGACAAACAGCCTATTGAAACTTCTAAAACGGCGTAAATATAGTACAAGCGATATAAAAGCAAACAAATACTTAAGTTTAGAAGAATTTATTTAAGTTAACAATTTTAAAAGGGCGTATAAATAATTGAACACAAGAAATTTAAGTTTCTAATACGAAAAAATCCAAAAATGACAGAAAATTCCGTAATACTATAGGAACTAATATTTATAACGTTGGATAGTACTATTATTTTTAATTTAAATTATCGTGAGTAGTATTCAGAGTTAATGTATAGACACCAGTCGTAGTCGTCTTATTCTATCGGGCTAGAGTAACTATTCGGACTAACCCGATAGAATAAGACATGAGTGTAGCCTGCTTCTATAAATAAATTTATTCAATTAGCTTCAGTTGAATTAATAGAAACAAATATCAGGAATTGTAAATAAAATAAAAACAAAGGTTATAAAAAAGCTTAATAGCAGTTGATAACAACCGAAATTAAAACCAATACATCCAAACGGCTAAGGGGTTAATAGAAGACCATAGTTGACCATAAATTAGTAAATAGATGTTGGCGTTGGTTGGCGGCGCGTGGTCTCCTTCAGCAACGACATTATCTCGCAGAAGGGGAGCGGATCCGGAAAGTACTGTCGTTGAATCCAATCTGCCGCATGCGACTCGCTCAAAACTATCGCGTACCGCCCTAACAGGGACCTTCCAGACATTCCGAATGCAGTTTATTACGTTATATAACGGGCCTTTGCCGTTTTATAAGGTCCCCGAGTCGTTCGATTCATCTAATGCACCCGATGCATTAGTCTAGCAAAGGGAGGGACCACTTTTAAAGAGGCCCCGACGCAAAGGTGGCGCACTCTGGGATTCAGAGTTCATGCTGACGGGGATGGGGGGCAATGTGTACAACGATACCCTGTCCTTGCCATCAGCAGCGTGGAGCACAGTTTGTTTTAGTCGTTGTGAGCCCGAACTAACCGCCGCCTGTACCCGTAGGGCGGCGTTTCCCACGAGTTTATTCCTGTACAAAAAAAGTTGTTAGCGGCGTTATGTTTTCTCCGAATACATCTTTTAGTACATATTTATTACTGACATAATTTATAACATATACACCGTATATGTTAGTATCCTCACTCCGTAGCTTTCTCATCGTTATTCCTCCTATAACTAGGATCATTTTCCTGTTTACAAAATATCAATCTTAGCCTACGTATACCGAATAAATTTTCGTTATATATGGGTTGGACGTTATCGTAAATTAAAGTACAGTAACATAATATACAGGCAAAAATATACGAAAAGCTTACAAAGCGATAACAATATTTATTATACAACATATACAACGTAGTTTTTAATATTTACAATAAAATTTCTATTTAAAATTAATGACACAAAAGCACTTTTTAGGGGTTTTTAGATTGGTGGAGAGTTGGCATTTTAAATTATTTTTTAAGTTTATCTGTGGTACACATTTCTTGTCTTTTAACGTGCCCATTGATATCTAGTGCAATCACAATCTTGATAGACGTCTAATTAATAAGAAGTTAAGCGTTACGTTTATCTGAACACATCGTAAAATATAATTTACAGAAAAAACATTTTTTGTTACTAAAAATAAACACACACCGATATTTACTTTCTCTATATATAATATAAAATAATCACGATATAATATTGAAAGTTAGTGTCCCTTAAAAATTGCCAATTGACGAACTAACTAATTTATTACTATATTAGTAATTTAGTTTGGTATATTAACCGTTTAACATTTTATTCAAAAATGTTACCCATATAAATAATAATTTTACCACAATTTAAAAATAAGTTTTGGTTTAAAAAAAATTCACAAATATAAATATCAATATATATTTTTAATACTTTTGTTACCTAAATATATGTTTTTTTTACATTGAGATATAAATGTTGATACTGCGTACTATACAAAACCTCGACTGACATTACGATTTTCAGCGAACTCAAATTTTTTTTATGGTAATTAGATACACTTTTGAATGTAGGTAAGGTCTATGCTTATAACTCAGGAGCAAAAATATTTCATTTTTGGATATAGTGATAAAAAATATATTTCATGATAATTTAAAGATTTAATTAAGTTAAAATTATGAAAATAGTATTTAATATTTTAACGACCGTAGACGTCATTTGGCATAAATCAATCAAATCGAAATAATCAAGTATACTATAAATTTTTTTTTTATATATGACGCCAAGTGACGTTGCATGTCGATAATGTTAGTTTGACGTCTATTGGCGTACCCAATCCTTAGTGTTAACAACAAATCCACATTAAAAATACTATGCGCAGTCTAGTCTGTGCCCACGCTTTAGTGTTGTAAACAATAATTTTGTTTTAAGGCGTATACGCTCGCATTGATATTTAACTAAGGCCTGCTTAAAAGCGTATCAATATAAGTATAAAGTCAAATCCTATCAGATATGTCATGTATATAAGTATTATGTCACATCCTATAAGATATATTGGTAAACAGACCAAGCTAATGGCATCATATTTGGCAGTTCAAAAACTTGAGAAAGTGGAACTAATTTCAATATTCAGTTGTGAAATTGAAAGCGTTGCCCCACCTTCTTCAATATTACATATATGTATAAGTACCAACTATTTAGTTTCTAGTGGGTACAAGTAAAGTACAAGAAAAAGAAAGTGTCTTACATTAAAAAATAGTAAAATAATGTGTTCAGCCACTTTGGGAACAATATTTGTACACAGATATGTCTGATAAACAAATAATTATTTCATAAATGTACTACATTATCTTGCAGTAACGAATGATCATTTTGTATCTAGGTCATTGATTATAGACAAAAAAGTTTGTCTTAAATTATTTTATAACAGACAATTCAACATGGTAATAAGTTTTAGAAAATGGAATATACAATAAAACTTTCACATTAAAAAAAATATTTCAAATGGAGTACTCATGAAAAGACGTATTACAAAAATAAAATACTTTTTTTAACGGAAGGTCGATTTTTTAATCTGTGCTATTTAATAATTTTCTAATTATTGTTCTGATGAGATCGATTACGGGCATAGGCGACCTTGAAGTCACTTAAATTTGAAGTATATTAGATTGTAGGAACCACGTATAGTACCTCCAAATTATATCCATTCGTCTCTAACATCTATCAGATGTTATAGCTAAAAGTTATTTGGCTAATTTAAAATCCAAAAAAGTACTCTATCAAAAACTTAACACTAATTTATGTTAAAGAAATCAAGCGATATCTACACGGAAATATTTATTCAATTCAATGTGTTCCAATCTTTTCAAAAATTGACGATGACCTTATTCTCAGGTAAAGAATCAATTAATGATTATGCTACATGAATTAGTAATAAAAACAATTCAAATATGAATTTATCTTACAACCAAGTCGAGTAAAAGAAATCTCTACCTTCGGATCTCAAATTTTTCTAAATGTAAGGTGAACCGGGAATCTCGTAATATACACCAATAGGGTTGAATTTTCCAGCTATCTTTTCATCTCACCATATTCCCTAAACTATAGATCACTAAAGATACAAATAGTTCAATTTCATCGCCTTACCACATCCTTATCTATTTTGTTCTTATAACGTCATATTACAAGCTTGTGATAGCCGAATGAGACCTAAACTTTCCAAGGGATCCAAAACCCAGGCAGGCATGAATAAGTTTTTATATATCCCTAATTGATATTTAGTTTATCGCACGCTTTTTAGGAATGGAAGCGGCGTGAGGAAACTTGTCTCAGAATTACTGGGATATGTAGCCCATTCGCGTTGGATCAGCATGGTAGCTGTAAAGTAAAACCCTTCTCTACTATAAGAAAGGAGTGGTATCTGCAGTGGGATTAATATACCGTTACTTCATTTCGCTCGTTGTGGAAATGGGAATCTCTAAAACTCAGTGTTCTTTTAATATAGGAGATAAAAAAGAATTCCAAAACATATAGGTAGATTAGCTGAAGGTAACTCGAAAACATTACGATGCTATCCTCAAGGAAAATGATGATCACATAACAACTGGTCACACAAAAACCTGTCACTTTAATGTTATGCATATGGTTTTGTTGATCCGAGAACATGAATAAAAAAGGGTAAATTTCCCTAGAATGAGCTACATTAAAGATATTCATGATATTGCTGTGAAGAACAATCAAGTTGTTCCGAATTTTACGAGGAAAATCTTAAAGATATATGTTTCCCTCATTATACGTGACTGATTTCTGCAAGTTATACAAAATAAAGGGAACAGTGTACAGAAACTGTTCACTTCAACCTTATACTCGTATATTTATTGTCAAATTTCTTTTAAAGAGATTCAAACTAAATTATCAAAATATGCAGACTTTTTGAACTTCGCTCCATTAAACTGGCATTTACAAAATCTTTCCCTATCCAAACCACAAATGGGTTGGTTCATTATTTGTTAATTAGGAATGAAAATAATAATAGAAAATGTGTATTACCACTAATTTACAAATATAGAGTATATTTTAAATATTTATTATTTCGAGACATAATGAACATTTAAACAAAGACAATAATCATATGAAACTTTCAACATATCTTATATATACTGAAGATTGCTCTTTATTGTTACCAATATAAAGTGACATATCATCGTCCAGTTTTGTCACACCACACATCCACCTTAACATTCTCATCTCATTTGCATGTACTCTTCTTTCATCCCTCCTTTTCATTGCCCAACATTCTGATCCATACAATACGACAGGTCTTATGACTGCTTTATAAATTTTTCCCTTACCAAACCAATATAAAGTTACATATGAGGCACATATTTTAAATTAACTCTATTTCAAATATTTCATTCTTTTTCAAATATTCTAAAACCTAAACTAAACCGACGTAGACCAATCGATAGTGTTATATCAAAACAATCAAGTATCAAATATGTCGAAATTAAAAGGGCAGACTACACAGGACAATAGTTTATGTCAACTCAATTTTCAAGAGACCAAATAGAAATCGAGTTATTATTTGGACTACAATTGCCATAAAGATTCTAGATATAACTCAGAATGCCAATTCACAGAGTATTGACAAAAAGCTTTGATTAACTCTTGTTAAGAGTAGTATGTATAAATATATGTATACGTTACTAAACTACCTTCATTTTTAGTCGTATATTATTGACTGTAGGAAATGTCATTTACACTTCCACTACTAAATAACTAGAGCGCCTACAAACGACTTTTTCCACACTCACATTTATATTTAAAATGAGTTTTGTCACACTATAATTTGGTCTAGGTTTTTATTATATGTCAAAACGCGAAATGAAATATAATGGTAGAAATAATGTCCCTGTGATATGTGCTATGTAATAATTAATTTAATTATTATAAGAAATAGTACTTTTAATATATTTCAATATAACCTACAATACCCGTTTAGTTTTAACACATTTATTTTTTCTAATTATAATAAATTATAAAAAGATTTAATTTAACGTTCCTCAATTATTAATGTAATTAATTAAACAAGTAACATTCAATTCGCTTAGGTATTTATTTCATTTAGTGCCTCAATTTACTATTATTATTAACAATTTCTTAATTTTGAACTCATGGGTTTTAAAAAAGAATATTTATTTAACTAAAAAGTGTATGTAAACATTCTACTCAAGAATTTAACAGAATTCAAGCACGAATATGTATGTTTTAGTAAATAAATTATTCTTTACTCCGTTTTTGGGTTCCCGAAAATTATTTCCCCGCAATTCATGAGCAGCAATTTTATTAGTAACATGTCACTAGATAAAACTATTTAAAGCTTTATACAAGCTACTTTTTCACAGAACAATTACAAAATTAGCTCTTTCAGGTACATCAGGTCGATATTGAAAAAATATAGCTGTAGTACATGTTTTAAATATTCCCAAAACTCATATATCATGTATGTAGATCAAATATCATATGTAGTGTAGTAATTTAAGTGAGTTGACCACAAATTAATAGTTATCGAATAAAAAAAAAAGGTGGGAGAGATTAATTTATTTATTGATTGTGTTGTGAAAGGATGTCAAAAAATAAAGCAAATCAAAAAAGGGATTCTATCCAACGTTACTTTTTCGGCATCAACCCACAAAACATGGAATCAATTCTCAGTTATTTCATTTCACTGTCGAAAGCAGATAAATTGTCATGTTTATCCCGCTTACGATTTGTGAACCCCCATTTTTGGGGGTTGGTTCTTACAAGGTATGGGTCGCCTGGTCTAGCATATTTATCCCCCAAAGAATTTGATAATTTTTTTGCGATATGCGTCACTCCAAATTCAAAATACAGTATAATCTCACTAATCCGGCACTTCGATAGATCGACATGTTCAATAATCCGGCAGAAGAAAACGACATATCTACCAAAGATATTATAATTATTCGCAAAATACGACAAAAGATTTTTAAGCACGGACTGCGAGTTGCGCAAAAGCAGACCTCAAATAAGAATTACTTAAAACTATGTTATTACATATGTACATGTTTACTAAATATATTACATACAATTTATTTCCTCTACGAAACGCTTTATTTTATTAATTACCTATGACTTTTTCACTATAATCCAATAATCCAAACACTAATAATCCGGCATCCTCCAGTTTTTAATAGTGCCCGATTACTGAGATATTACTGTATTATTTTTTTGTGTGATGCAAACTATATGAGGGATGAACATCATGTGAACTAAAGAATTTGAAATATAAACGTGTGTGGATGTATTACTAGAGGGAGGCCGAAAAAGGTGGATGGATTGTGTGAAGAATGATATGTTTATGAATGGAGTATCACCAGAGTTGGAGAATAATAGAGGAGAATGGAATGTGCTGACTCCACTAAGAGTGGGATTACAGTAGGAAAATAATGAATGCCAATAAATAGCGGGTGAAATATATTCTTTGATTAAATATTATGTGTTTAAAGTGTGTTTTTAGGGTGGTAAATAATACAAATCGGCAAACCTAAAAGAACAGTCCAATCAAGTTTTCGGTTTTTTACTTGAGCCCGGTATTGAATTATTGTTATCACTCGATCGTTTCACGGGAACGTTTCTCAAAATAATTGGATGTTTCTTAGAAATGTTGATTGTATATTTTGGAATATTGTCTTCTACGCTCTTATTAGCTTTTTTAGCAACTTTCGGAATTACGGGCGGAATTTTAGCAACTTTCGTCGCCATAACAGAAGTCTTGGGCAAAATTTTCAAGTATTTTGGTGTTGGTAAAGTTGGTATTGGCTGGTTAACATCATTATTAACACGTTTTGGATTAGGATTTTTTTTTAATGCGGTCTTAAGTCCTTTATTATCTGCATTGTTTGCACCAAGATTTGGCAAAATACCTTGCACTTTTATCGGTTTTTCTTCATTTTTAAACGAAACAATTTTCGTGATTACCGGTATGTTTTTTAATATCACAGGTTTTTCAGGTTCATTATCTTTTACACGGCTATATTTAGGTACAATATTTTCAACGGCTTGCGTTACATTTTTGTTAGATTTATCCATAGTTACATTGTTTGGGATATTTTTCTTACTGTCATCATTATTCTTTACTTCTGCTAAGAGTTTCATTTGATTTGCAAACAGTTGTTTTGCGTAACTGCATCTTCGAGCTTGCTTGTATTGGCTCATTTCAGTGAGATTAACTTGGCCGTCTTCATCCTTGATTAGCATATAGGAACCGATATCTTTAGAACTGTCGCCGTGAAAATATTTGATAGCAGTAAGTTTGTTCGCAATCAATAATGATAACTGAGATATATTGAATTCTGTAAGCAGCTGGTTGACATTGGTGCCGTAGTTATTGTCTATGGCAGGATCAGCGCCATTTACAACTAGAGTTTCTATTGTCTTTTCGTAGTTCTCAGGTACTTTAGTTTTGTCACCACGATCTAAAATTTTAGTATAGTAAATAGCTTTTCTAGTTCATGCAATTTTATCTGTCATTTAGCCGTGTAGTATCCGGCTGATTAGAATGGACCACCCGCATTTCTAACCGAGGTGTCGTAAAATGCGACTAAGGTAACTTAACCCACCATGTGGTATCCGCTTGAGTGGAATAGACCACCCTCATTCCTTCCCGAGGTGTCGTAAAATGCGACTAAGATAAGATGACCCACCGTGTGGTATCCGGTTGAGTAGAATAGATCACCCTCTTTCTTACCGAGGTGTTGTAAAATACGACTAAGTTGACGTCAGGCAGGCGGCTTGTCTTAAAATATGAAGCCAAATCATGTGACAACATCTCATTTAGCATTATATATATTTTCTATTTTACTTTATTGCGGAATATAGTAAATTAATTTCATTTTTACTATTGTATGTATCTTCGCAAAGTAACGCATAATTCTTTAAATTAAATATACTTTACTTACTCGTAGCTTCTATACAAGCTGTACCGACTGCGAGATATAAAGCGGTATTCCCACATGTGGGCATCGCCATGTTTATCAAATTCGGAGCCGCCTGAACTAGCAAAGTTACGACTTCAGAATTGCCCACTTTACTGGCTAACATTAATGGTGTATATCCTGTAAAAACGTAAAAAAGGTGAAAAGAACAAAGAAGTTCCATTCAGACGTGATCAAATTTGCATAAAAAGTTAGTTTCCATTGTTCAAATTCAAATTATTCTTTATTCAAATTGGCTTTTACAAGCACTTTCGAATCGTTAAATTACAATGAAGCTACGACTGGTTCGGAAAGGTGCTCTTCGTAAAGAACCAGCAAGAAACTCGACGGTCACTCTTTTCAAAATGACGTATTGCAATAATGTCTTAATTAATTAAGAATAAATTAAAAAATTACAATATAATCTAGTGCGTAGCTGGTAGCAAGTAGTCCTCAACTGTATAATAAACTTTATGAATCAGGGTATTTTTAATTGCTTATTGAAACTTGTGTAAAGGCAAGTCCAAACTTTAAAAAAATATTATAAAAATGTATACCGAAGCCTACAAACGATCTACGAACCTTCTGAAGCCGTATCCTGTGTATTGTTAATTTATTTCGGTTACTAATATCACTTTTTTTTTATTAAAAAGATGTATATTATTATAAATGTATTACGAAGCTACCGTTCAAACCGGAACATAATTAAGAATTGAAATCAGAACATAATTTGGAAAAGCTTTACGCGCCGCTGTAAATAAATTGCATAAAAATAAAGAAGGCATCGTTTTACGCATAAATAGCAATAAATATACATTTTTGTATATTTTTCTATTTTTTTTATATTATCATAAAAGATACAGCGTCATCAATGACTGCTTTAGCCTTTCCTTCAGCACTTTTAAACTAAGACTAAAGAAACATTACACATCTTTACCATCATAATGTAATTGTTGACATTTATACAGGTATTATACTTTGTATTATATATAGTGTGTATGTATATATATTTATTTATATGTAAATATATTTTATATTTATTTTATTTTTATTGTTAAATTAGGAAATAATTAGTAGGTAATTCTAATTCATAATGATTGATATTTGCGTACCTTTTTCCATAATATAAATTGTCTCACTTCGTAGGTTAGCTGGCAGAGATCTCTACCATAGGGATAAGTTGACCTTTGTACACTTTTTTTTACCAATAATGTTTTTTTTTCCTACATTTTTTATGGTACATAAATAAATAAATAAATAAAAAAAATAATTGAAATTATTTGATGACAAATGATTTTAAACAATCAGTATAGTTGATATATCTTTTAAATGTATCCATCATATATTACCTTGATTATCACACGTCATACAAAGATTCGTAATCAAATAGTCTGCGAGCTTTGAATCGGGTTTGTTTTCCAATTCTGGCTTCCATAGATCGTTGTCCTCTATTAATATGTTTCTAAAACAATATTTTTTTAAATTACTTCCTGTATTTGACGAGAGTAGAAGAATGTCCCTAAGGTCAGTAAGTAACCGTACGTATAAAACACGATAACATGGCGTTCCCCTCCAAAATTCAAAACGTTTGAAAGTATTTACAAAGTGCTTAAGTACTAGCAAGATTAGCAACGCATGAGTGCGAGCTGAGACGGCTCCATGCAAACGAAAACGAATCACGTTGTTGCACGAATAGCTTTGTCAATACTCTATGAAAAAACACGTGCGTTGTCTTGCACGCTGTAGCTGTTTATGATAAGTTGACCAACAAATCTGTACTTCCGTAACTAAGTATCTGACTAATTGAAACAGTAATTTAGAGGGACGCTCCTTGTCCTGGTTCATGTATAGCCATAGCCTTTATCGGACGCTCGCTAGAGTTAGGTCCCCAAGGCGGTCGATGCATCTGGTACTACCGATACATCGGCGGAGGAAGAGGCCACTAATCACTTGGTATAGAGCGGCTGCTGGCGGGGAAAGGGACAATATATACAACGGTACCCTGCCCCGCCACCAGCAGCGTGGTGAAGCAATGTCAGGTTTTTAGTCGTTGAGAGTCCGTGATACAAACCGCTCGTCCCCGTCTAGCGGTGACGATCGATAATGGGTTGTCCTGACACAAAAAAGGTAGCCACAGCCTATCGGTAATAGCTGAATGTTCAATATGTGGATCGGACGACAGCATACGATCCAAAAGTACTTATATTAGTTGAGCATAGGGCAGCGACTAATGGACTTCGTAATTCTGACTTATATTATGTTGGAACGGGAATCAAAACCTACGGTCGGTGAAACCCCTGTGGGTCCCTGTTTTTTGACGTCAGTTGGTCGTAACTTCTGACCACCGTTCCGACGTCGTAATGACTAATCACAGTTACAGCAGTTTAAAAACACTGTTAAAAAGAGGCTGATACAGAAAGCCTACTATACTCTTGAAGATTATTTAGAAGATAAGAATGTGTGGATATAGCTCTCTTTGAACCTGTACAAGACAGTAACGACTTAATGTAAATAATATTAAGAATTATATTTTTAAAAGTGCAACCGCCGAGTTTCTTGCTGGTTCTTTTCGGTAGGAACAGCTTTCCGAACAAGCAGTAGAGTTGACAGTATTCAAAAGCACTTGTTTACAAGTTTATTTGAATAAATAATATTTTGAATTTGAATTTTGAACAGTCATACTATCAGTCTTCCACCACGCGCCGACGTACGCCTTAGGTCGACGTTCCCCGACGCTAGTTCAAGCTTCTGCGATATATTCTCTGCATTTCGCAACCTCGGTGATGCTTCTGCGTCCCTCCCGATGACGCTGTAAACACCGTTAGGTACTAACAGCATATACTCAGTTAGAAAAAAATCTGTCAGTCATAATTAAATTGTGATTTATATCGCGGGCGTGATTAAATCTATCAATTCAAGATTTAACCAGCGGATAATCCTGTGAAGTTTAGTGGCGATCGAAGTATTTTTTTAAACTGTCAATGAAAGTTTTATTTCTAGAGGCGCTCGAAACAAGCCTGACCAACAGCAACGCGTGGCCGGACCACTAGTCTATAATAAAAATACGATTGAACATGTCATCGACCTTTTAAACGAACAGCAGACTAGCAATGCATAAGCACGGCAAATCAGAGAACATAGTACATGCGGGGAATTCCCTAATCAAGGACGCCAGCGCAATCGCTCTGATTGTTTTGCTTCAAATGAAATTGAAATCATAAATTTCAATACTTGAAATTGCTGCCTTTGTCTTATTATTTATTTATTTATGTATATATCTTATTTAAAAAATAAACAGTTTTCCTTAAGTATTGTATCTGCCAAACTGGTAAGCAGTTTGTCGGCATTATGCTTCTTATTCAGTAAACTAAATTAGCTATTATAATAACAACCAGGACCACTGGCACTTGCTCAACCCTACGATACACTCTTGGGTTCGGTTTATTTCTACATTATTGTAGAAATAAACTACTGAGCATGTACTCCTCGTATATGTTTTCTTACATACTTTTACACTCCAAACTTATCCGATAATATGCAGTTTAAGTTACATCATCTTCATGCCCTTATCCCACTCTAAGTGGGGTCGGCACAACATGTTATTAACATGCTGTCACATGATTTGGCTGCGTTTTTACGACCGGCCGCCTGCCTGACATCAACTTACCATAGTCGTATTTTACGACACCTCGGTAGGAAAGAGGGTGGTCTATTCTACTAAACAGGGTACCAGACGGTGGGTCATCTTATCTTAGTCGCCTTATATGACACCTCGGTAAGAAATGAGGTTGGACATTCTACTCATCCGGATAGCACACGGCGGGTCGACTTACCTTAGTCGCCTTTTACGACACCTCGGTAAGAAATGAGGTTGGTCTATTCTACTCATCCGGATAGCACACGGCGGGTCGACTTACCTTAGTCGCCTTTTACGACACCTCGGTAAGAAATGAGGGTGGTACTATTCTATTCAGTCCGATACCACACGGCATAATGCAGTTTAAGTTATATTACAAGAAAAGTTTTCATTATCAATTAATAATCTAGTCAGCATGCTTTTCAAAGATATCTTAATATTGTTTCGTTTCATTTCCGACGGAAGACAGTTATGTATTTTTGGGATGAGGTATGCTCTTGTTCTCTTTCCATAATAGTTTGCCGCTTTCGGATGCACTAATTTTCCTTTGCTTACGTTCCTCGTCCGTGGACAATGCAAAATACGTTGCTTAAATTTATTATTATTATACTGTTCCAATACCAGTAGTAAGGTTATGAATTCTATAGATGCTTTTAACTGTATACAAAATGTATACAAGCAATCTAAAAGTAACTTACCTAGCATTTTTCCTGCAGTGTGCTAGCAAAGCTTCAACGTGTTTCGGACCTATTTCAGCTGCCAAATGCAGCGTAGTTCTTAGTTCCTCATCCCTGACTAGGAGGTCCGCACCATGCTCAAGCAACAGCGACGTACAGTCAGGATAGTTGTGTAATATTGACATTTGTAAGGCAGTCTGTAAGAAAGAATAGTACTTCATAAGTACAAATAAAAAAGTAGGGTATCTTTCTATGTAACAAAAGTTTCCTCAATCATACAGTCATTTTATACCACTTATACCTTTAAAACGTCAGTGTAATTCTGTATAACGTTTATACTTTACATGGTAATTCGAGAACCGCGATAACGGCACTCTAGGCATTCCTATATACAATGAGTGGGTATTCCCTAAGACGAGGTATACCACTTGACGAAATATGGAAAGATAAATTAGTAACAATCTATAGTAATATATAAAGCTGAAGAGTTTTTGTTTGTTTGCTCGTTTGTTTGTATGATTGATTGAACACGCTAATCTCAGGAACTACTGGACCGATTTGAAAAGTTCTTTTAGTGTAAGATAATCGATTTATCGGGGAAGGCTATATAACATTACGCTAAGATGAATAGGAGAGGAACAGCAATAAAAAATAGTACCAAAACGGCAAAATTTAAAACTTTGCGTGCGCTGAGATAACGTTAAGTTATTAAAGAATCATGTATAACAAAATTGTTCCTCACTAAAAGTTCTATATAAAAGTCCGCGACAGCATATGTCTAGCTTTTAAGGTTGGCCCACTTAAACCATTTTTATGGATATCAAAAGACTATATAACGGTTTTAATCTTTCCACGCGGGCGGAGCCGCTGGCGATTGCTAGTAATTCATAACTATAAACTACTGATTTGCGTTGAAGCAGCATGGTGAATTTAAGCTCCTACCAAAAGTTATTATAAAACTATCTGTGCTTTTGGCTTCGCACGCGTTTCAATCAGTGTGTCACAAAAGACACAAAAGTAATTGTTGTTATTAGCAGTTATTTTGAGTTAATCATAAGAGATAAGAGACATTGCTGTCGCAGACTTTTTTTGTAGTATTTTTGTACATCTACAATTTTCTGGTACATTAGACTTTTGTGTTTCTCTGCTTGTTAACGCGCTGCGACTTAATACCCTAGCAGGCGAGCTTGCTTTTACACAACCACGCGATTCTTTAACATAATTTACGTAAAACCTTAATCTAATATTGACCTCAACCTTTCGGAAGAATTGCACTATCTCTTAATAAAACCATTCAGAAATTCAAAATCGTTCAGTAGATTTTAAGAAAAACCACTGACATACTAGAGAGCTTTTAGTGACTTTGTTTTGTAATAAGTATGATTATTTTGCTATATTACGCGTTAGTTAAATGCCAAGTGGTATCCGGCTAAGTAGAATGGACCACCCTTATATCTTACCGCGGTGTCGGAAAAGGCCACTAATGTTGACCCAGGATGTGGTATCCTGTTTAGTAGAATAGACCACCTTTTTTACGGATGTGTATAGTAAAATATGCAGCCAAATCATTTGACAATATGTTTATAACATGTTGTTTCCACCCCTTTTAGAGTGGGACACGACACTTCACGTCACTGGAGCCACTAGCGATTGCTAGTAACAAGTATAAAGTAACTATCTATTTATTGATCTAATTTCGGGGACGCCTGTCGGTGCAGGGTGGGTGGTCAGCTCCTATTCCGGACTATTCCACCCACTTCCCCATGTTGGCATAAGGGGTTCACTGCTGTCCCAACAGTGTCACCTGCTCTAATCTACCTGCTACTCTTACGAACCTGATAATATCCCTGAAGGGGATATTTGTCAGATCCTCAACATCAATTTCATCCTTACCTAGTATCTCCCATCTTACCAGCGAGTACAAAGATCACTCAGCCATAAGAGTAAAGTAACTAACTAGTACTTACTAAATTTCCAGGAGCAGTTATATCCAATGATTCATTTCGAATCTTCAATACAGCACACTGTCTTTTGAGTAGGTCTGCATTGTTATTAAGAACGGCTATGTGAATTGGTCTGCAAGCAAAATTGCTGTATACAAATCTCATACATATAGCATTTTTTTGGATGCAAAAAGGGTAGTTTATTTGATTTTTAACATTGATAATCCTTTATTTTAAACATCAGCCTAAATGTTACTCTTAATTTTTAAGTGTTTAAATATTACTGGGATTAAATTATAAAAGCTACAGAAGATTATTAGTAAGTAGCAGCCTGTTACTATTCCACTGCTGAGAATAGGCCTCTTCTCTCTGTTTTTGGAGAGAATATTTGGAGCTAAGACCTACCACACTGCTCTAATGTGGGTTAGTAGGTTACACATATCTACAGAATTCTCTAGAGATATGCAGGTTTCCTCACAATGCTTTCCTTTATCGAAAAGCATGAGATAAATTGCAATTATCATGACAAATAAATTTTAACAGAAAAACTCATTGGTGTCTGCCCGGGTTTGAATCTGTGACTACCTCGGAAGAGTCACACAGTGTTACCACTGGGCTACCACAGCTTACGAAGATTATTAAGAAAGTTCTAAAGCTGGAAGTCATTATAAAACTTTTTGTTATGATTTATCCCATTTTATTAATATACTTTATACTTTTTATAAAATATCAGCAAATACTTTGTTTAAAAGAGTATTAAGTTGTTTCAAAAACACTTCAGTCGAGATAATTATTTTTTCCTATTTTCTAGTCAATGAATTAAATTTAAAAAATCTTTACAGTCCTAAGTATATATAAGTATATTTTGACTAACCCATTGGCATAGTTGGCAGTGACGTGAATAATTAAATGGAATAATTCATTTTTTACCTATCTATCCTACAGTTCACATTAACAAGTACTTGTTGACAGCTTGGGTATATCTTTAACTTGACAAACCCTACCTTACCCTATTTAAGTACTTTGATCCAATAGACTCAAGTGGAAGAAAATAAAGTCTTTTTGTTTGTAATGAGAATAGATAAGAATGTATGTCTTGGCATATACATAAATTTCACCAACATAATAACTTTTTATAGTGGTATTTTATTTTTTTTTACTTCCCCCATTGATTGCTATATCTTTTATGTTGTGCATGTATTTATAGAAAATAGTGGAAGTAATCCCAAATTATCATTGTATATTTTATAAATAATTACAAAACAGATTAATTTGAAAATGAATGAAATTTAAAAAGTTGTTTTTAATTCTCTGCTAAATTACTCTAGATCTTGGTATGTATCATATATTCAAGTTTAAATGAGAAGTAAATATAATACTTACAAATTGCCATCTTCATCCTGTTGCAGGCAGAATTTCCAATCAATCAGTGCTTGACGTAATATGAACTGTTTCTGTTCATCAGGCATCAAATACTTTACAGTATTTGATGTGGCTAAATTGAATGGAATTACCCCTTCAGCAAGAGTGGACTCACCCATACTTGTGGATGCTATATCTGATTTATATTCATTATGTTGACTGTCAGTTTCTTCAATATGCTCATCAATGTAATTAATTATTGAGTGTGCATTACATTCTATATTTGATAGGCTAAAGTTACTTCCTATGGATAAATTACCAGTGCTCCCTACATCAGAGATATTAGTATCATCATTGATACATAAATTATAAAGTTCATCATCTGAACCACTGTGCTTGGGACTTTCCAAAGATGTCGGTAGAGTTACAACTTCATTCACCTTGTTATCATAATTTACTTCAGTACAATTTACTTCAGTGCTGTTTACTCCAGTTTCATCGATTTTCAAATTTGTATCAGAAACTAAACAATCTTGTGAATTAGAATGTTCATCAAATTCAATTTTGATGTCTTCAGATTTAACTACGTTGGAATTGTACGGTAAAACAATAAGCCTCTTTGGTGGCTGGTCTTTCACTGCGTAGGATCTGATCTTCTTCCGTTTATTTCTTCTCTGCTTATCTCTTATAAACTCGTTGTAAGAGGACTCGTATGTTTGTGTCTCAACGTTAAAACAATTTTTATTTTTAATACTTCTTTCGTTGCTCAACAATGAAAGTATTCCCTTAACTCTTAATTCTTGGCTGATAACTGAACACAAAGCTGTTAGTACTTGATCGTAATTATCCTGTCCAATACTATTCACAATTGCATCTGATGACAAATTAATTTCGGACGAATTCCCACTGTCGTAAGTTGCGGTTGTTCGGCTACTACTTTTCATCATATCGAACCTATTCAATATCAACAAGTTTGGGTATTTCCCCTTTAAAAAGTCATTATCTTTAGCTTTATATATTACATCTTCTTTTATGAAATTTGTCGACCCACTACCTAAACACCGAAACACTCCATAACTCGCATTTGGTACTGATTTTAACGATTTCTTCTTAATTATGACTGGTAATTTGTGTATTTTTACCTTACCATCCGTTTGTGCGCCTGACATATTGAATTATGAATACGTGCGTACTAGGGTTTAATTAATAATCGATGAAGGAAATAAAAATACTTATCCGAAAATCATTAATCCCCGCACGCCATAGCAATACATATCACAAACACATAAATTATGACAGAAAATAAGTAACATTAAAATATGGGGCATCCCCTTGTAATTTCTGTAATCTTATTTTTCTCTATGTTCGTAGACTATAGACTACTATGGACAATAATGTCTATGTTTATAGTGCACAATATTCACATACTTATTAGGGATTCATAATATCTCTGGTGCTAAAAATACAAATAATCGAACAGCAATAACTGAATAAGCAGAGGTTATGACAAAAAAATCCTTATTACATTTTTATTCTTACACCTTATGTGATGAAAACGAAAATAAAAGTTTTTTTTTTGAGTCGTTATGGTATCCACCTGAATACCGGTGCGGTCAATATCATTATTACTGGTTTTGAAAATTTTATATAGTTACCTAATTATAATTATTTTTTAATCAGATCGGTAAACAATGTCTTGCTGAACAATCGAAAGAGGATTTTTAAATTGTGAACAATATGTGTGTGCGTCGTAATTTTACTAACAAAGCTATTAAGCTAAGATATTATTTACTCATCAAAACGAAACAAAAAAAATTCTTGATTTATTACAAATAATACGATATAATATTAACTTTAGAAACACTACATTTTAATAACAAAGTCCGCTCAATATTTGGTTACTCGTGTTATCATCCATTGTCTATTATTTGAGTCATGTCGGATAATGCGAAACCAAAGACTTGACTATAGACACCGATCGTTTTCGTAATATCGTTATGGTATTATTAAATTATAGGGAATATTATTTGGAATGAAATTAGAGGAAAAAAATCGAATTATAATAAATTTTTTAATACTTTTTTTGCAAGTTTAGGTAGGTACCTGAAGACATCGAAAAAACCAATCCAAATTTAATGACTGCCATTAATAGCTCATTTAATACGAGTCTAAGAGACGTATATTTGTCTATGGTCTATGTCAGAAAATAAGTAAGCAAGAAAGCAGTTTAGTTAGTAATCTATGATTTAATCAGTAATCTATGGTTAGCAGCATGAAAGACGAAGGCCAACAGAATGTGGAGTAAACAAACTATACTGTTGACTTATATCATCACACAGCAAAATTTATTGGCGTAATTAATTTAATTTAAAAACAATTATTAAAACAAAGTGCAGAAAAATTACTAAATCTTTATTAATTTTTTTACAAAAGAGTAGAGATCAATATTCACATGCATTGCTTACTGCTGATTAATCCTAAAATAGTTTTACTTTGAAATGAAATATAGAAATCATATTTTGGTTTATACTTAATATTAATATCCAGACACATTTATTTCAATTACATTCTGTAAATATTTCTAATAAAAATATAGGTATCTGCGAAATCAATTCATTTTGATAGTTTAAGAAGTTCTCAAAGAAAGTAAACACACACATTTGATTAAGAAAATACCTAGTACCTTTTTATAAAATAGTAGCCAAGATATACATATAAAATCGAACACAGATTCATTATATAAATTAGTTGACGAAATTCCGTAAAAAATGACTGAAAGCAAATCGATATAATAGTATATACGCAAAATTAAAAAAAAATTGAATTTAAGTGTTCCCAGATTTCAAAACAGACAAAATCACTTAAAAAATTAATGAAAAATAAAACTTCTAATAGATATATGTCCAGTATTTTTTTTTAAAATCAAGATATTTTGGTGGTTTAGAATATGGCCAGGCAAATGTAAGAAATAAAAAACTAAAAATTCACAAGATATTTTAAATGAAACTTACACCATCATAAATAACACAATAATTTTATTAATCACGAATTTCCTAAAATACCTGCCCATACTACATTAGCCGCTATCAAAAATTAATATAAAAAATATCTAAAATACTGTGCTTCATCTCATAAACTAATATAGTCTACGAAAATCTAAGGCACTAAATCCCTACTAGCTAAATAAATCTAATATTTCCGGTTCCGTTTCAAAAAAGTGAAAAACGGTACTACGGTGGGTTACCAATTTGAAGGTATACTACAGTCTTTATCCATAACCTTATATTCGAAATTGGAATTAGTGTTAGTATAAATTTAATACTGATATAAAGATTTTTAGCATTAGGCGTTACATTGCGGAGGTCCATAATGCAAAAGTAATGAAACGTTGTTTTGCTATAATCCGCGATAAAAGAAAATATATGTAATGCTAAATGTAGAATACAACAAGTTTTCATAAGCGAAGCTACGTTTTGCGATTTTGTCGTGGGGTCTATCTCCATACAAATGCTTCGGTTACAGGGCGAAACGATTGTTGAGATTGTGGTGGTGAATGTGTGCATTGCTTGTATATTGTTGTGTCACTGTGTCACTGGAGGCGGCTAGTGAATTAGTTTTTACAAATTCTGCATGTATCACTTCTGAGAACGGATAGATACACTGTATTTACATTACAGATACATTTAGCATTATATATATTTTCTTTCAACGCGGATTATAGCAAAATAAAATTATCACTTTTGTATTACTCATACATTACATTTTATAAAAATGCACATACATAACAACCATATATGTATACAGTATAACCGTATACAGTTGTCCCATTAAGAATAGATAATCTTGTAACACCTAATAGTAGATCTATTTACGACTCAAATTAAATTACAAAAGTATATATTTTCGTGTTAGTTCCTAAATTATGACTTTGTTTGGATATCAACGAATTTTTTCACACTACTTTTATGTTTCTATTTACCACAGAGACAAATGACAGATTCATTTAGGTATGATAATAATCTTCATGAACTTAGCCGTGTGGTATCCAGCTAAGTAGAATACTACCACCCTCATTTATTACCGAGGTGTCGTAAAAGGCGACTAAGGTATGTCAACCCGCCGTGTTGTATTCGGCTGAGTAGAATAGACCAACCTCATTTCTTACCGAGGTTTCGTAAAATACGACTAAGGTAAGTTGACCCACTGTGTGGTATCCGGTTTAGTAGAATAGACAGTTAAAATATTTTAACTGAAACAATAAATTTGATATTAACTTTGTTGTTTAATTGAAAAAGTAAAAGAAATTTTCAGTTTTTGATTGAACACAAGTCCAATTTGTATATAAGGTTATTATCAGTCTATAAATCTACCAAATTAAATGGTAGTTTTCTCAAATATTTAATTATAATATGATTAAGTAGAAAAATATACATCTTACATTATTACTAAAGGTGGGTAGATTGTCTATTTTTTAAAAAGATCAGTCGAGTGAAATACCACTTCTAATATAAAATAAAAGAAAACTAATAAAAAAAATGCTATTAAGATTAGGAATAATCTTCATCTATAACTAAGTTTGTGTCTGAGGATTTGTTTAAGTCTTTACTATCACAGTTGGACGAGTCACCATCTTGAGAATATGGTGTTCCATTTACAAATTGATTGTCTAACATATCCAAAGTGTTACCACGTTTCATAATTGTAGATAAATTATGTAAATAATTCTCCATATTAGCTGCTAAGGCAGTCATAATTTGACACTCGATACTTTTGACATTCTTTAAGTCTATGTTATTCTGTCCATTCATACTATCTTGGTGCGAGTCTGATTTCAGCAAATTGGCTAATATAGGGTTGGCGCGCAACGTTTCATCTGTACCGTTTTCCTCTTTAGCATGTATTCGTTTGTGAAGAATAAACACATCAGGGTCTTTGAAACATTTTGAACACTTTGTACACTTAAATGTCACTGTGTCTCTTTTTGTTTCATTGTTGGTTGTGTTCAAAGGTTTAATTTCATCACTTTCATTGCAGTTACTATTCTGTGTAATGTTTTGTTGTGTGTTTTGTGAGAGATTTTGATCTAATTGTGTGAAAGAGTTAACTAATTGTGGAGACAAAGATGCATCTGCTTCTTCTGTAGATGGTGTAGGAGACGATGGTTGTTCTAAAATTAAAAAATACTCTTTAATGTCTTTTTTTAATATTTATAATATATTGATAACGCCATGTTGTATCCGGCTAAATGGAATAGTACCACCATCAATTCTTACCGAGGTGTCGTAAAAGGCGACTAAGGTAAGACGACCCGCCGTGTGCTATCCAGCTGAGTAGAATAGACCAACCTCATTTCTTACCGAGGTGTCGTAAAATACGGCTAAGGTAAGTTGACGTCAGGCAGGCGGCCGGTCGTAAAACGCAGCGAAATCATGTGACAACATGTTTATAACATGTGCCGACCCCACAACATGTTTATAACATGTTGTGCCGACCGCACGAGGACGATACAATATATTGCATACTTCTCAACAACACACAACTAGTCCATCATGGGCAATCAATTGCCCACAGTTGACCAATACAATTTTTTTTTATACATTTGCAACTAAGACACCTGAAGTGATATGAGAATTTGCATCCTTACCATTGTTAAGTGCAGTTATACCAGCTGCCTGCATTGCTAACATAGTCTGTACATAAATAGCTTGAGCCATTTGCTGGTGCATCTGCAAATAAATTATATGGAATCAGATGATCATGTAACAGATCATACAGCTATATTATAACTACGATCATTTATTTAAAGAAACTGGCAACACTCACATATGATTGTAGAGATTGTGTAGTCTGTGTGGAGTGTTGTTATTGGTGGTGTTTTGTTATACATGTGGTGACTTGTTCTGCATGTATAAGGTATTTGAATGTTGCCTGTCATACACTTAGTCCACTAGTTATCTTTAATATTTAAATGAGTTTATCTATTATGTATATATATATTTTTGGAATCTCGGAAACAGCTCCAATGATTTTCCTGAAATTCAGCATGTAGGCGGTTTTGGAGGAGCAAAATCGTCTAGATAAGTTTTATTTTTTAAAAATGTTCTTTTTATCCATGTTTTCAGACTCATTTTTTGGACACTTTTTTTTTTAAATTTACTTTGAATACAATCATAATTTTTTGATGTCAAACGTAAAGTCATGGTAGTTCATTTGGGAAACAGGCAGTCTAAAGAGGTAAAAATACGATAGAAGATACTAGGATCGAGCCCCACCTGTCCTATTTTTTTTAAATTTTTCTTTTAAATTTTTTTTCTACATCATTTTGCCGAGCAACGTTCGTCATCCAGGTACTTTATGTTAATATGACCAATAATCATGTTTTACACAAACCCTTGCATCAATCATATTTGGTGGCGGCGTCCAAGAAGAACTTCTTCCTACATATGGCACAGGTGAATCAGCAGGTAAATTCTGTGATGGAATCGCATCCTTTCTAAGTGTACGCCATTGTCCTGAAATAACATTTGTTTGGGAACAACAAAAAAGTGAGATGAAGTTGAATGATAATAGTTAAAGTTTATATTGAATGATAAACATGTAATAAATATACCTATTAAACATTTCAAATATAAAAAGAAAAATAGAATATAAAAGTTCAAAATTTTAAAGTATCATCAATGTAGGTCAACTCTAAAATATAAAAATGGTCATAATAATTATGAACGCTGTGGTATCCGGCTGAATCGAAATAGGGGTGGTACTATTTCGATTCAGCCATTTCATTTCTTAACGAGGTGTCGTAAAAGGCGACTAAGGTAAGTCGACCCGCTGTGTGGCATCCGGCTGAGTAGAATTGACCAACCTTATTTCTTACCGAGGTGTCGTAAAAGGCGACTAAGGTAAGTTGACCCACCGTGTGGTATCTGGTTTAGTAAAATGGACCACCCTCTTTCTTACCGAGGTATCGTAAAATATGAATAAGGTAAGTTGAAGTCAGGCAGGCGGCCGGTCGTAAAAACGCAGCCAATACATGTGACAGCATGTTTATAACATGTTGTGCCGACTCCACTTAGTGGGATAAGGGCAGGATGATGGTCAAAATAATCATGACACATATAAAAATCAAAATAGATAAAAAAGTAAATGAGATTGTTAAATGTGCATTGTGAGGCTTGATAGATTAAAAAATAATAATTTAGTGTCCGGCTAATTTAATCGTAATTATTTATCGTCCTTGAAATAAATTTTTGATACCATTTACTTGGTTATTTAATTTAAATTATGAACTAGAGAGCGTGTTCTTTTTGTTTTGTTTACCTTTATTTTTTTGTCCACTAGTCATAGTATAATCATCCGGCGTGAAATGTAAGCTACAGACTTTCGAATATTTCGTATACGGTTTTCCCCTTTTCAATATTTTATTCCACAGTTTTGCAAGCTCTTCATCCCTTGGAAACTGGTGAAATGATACATTTTTTGCTTTTCCAGCCATTGAGGTACAACGAGGCACAGTGCAGTAGTACGGCATTTTGCAAATTATTTAACAGTTGATATCACATATTTCAATTTTTATTTTCGTATTACTAAGCTTCTTGTTAAAAATTGCAGTATTAAATTACCAAAATAAACACAAACAAGCAAGCGCCGACATTATGCTTACCCCAGACAACAAAACAACTAAAGCTAAAGTGTGATAGACAAATAATTTTATTTATTGAATTATTACAATAAACAATAGTTTTAAGTACTAGATCTAATGTTGACTTTATTTAAATGCAATGATTTTACCTTTAAAAATAAGCAATACAGTAAATAATTTACCATAAAATTATCATAGCACCTTCAATAGGAGGCATATTTTAAATGTTTCTTGTAAATCATAACATACAAGGTAGTCTCTGGATTCATTGTCTTTGGCAATAAGTAGCCATTTTTCAGAAAAAATGTGAAGTGGGGAAGGGAAAAAAGGCGAATACATGTCAAATAATTCAAGGCTGCGGTGTGATGATTCTAATTTTTGCAAACGTGATAGCGATCTCAACAAACAATTTCACAGTTCTTTTCTACAGTGTTGTGTATAAAGATACATTTGCATTTACCGTGAGTGACCATAACAAAGGTTGATGCGAAATTGGCTTAAAAGATGGGTTATTATTGTACAGTTCCACAATGCACTTCGCTCGCCGGCAAGACTAAAAACGTTAAGTTCCACCGTTTTCCTCGCGATGAAACCATGGCTAAAAAGTGGAATACTATTCTGAAACGCGGGAAACCTTATACAAAATACTCTAAAGTATGCAGCCTGCACTTCACCCAAGCTGATTACAATGCCACAACAATGGGTAAGAATAAAGGTATTCGGGTTTTTCCATGTCTGGCTAGTTTATTTTAGAGATAATCACAAGTTTTCACTCTCGGATGAGTCATAATTGACGTTTCGCGATTTTTTTGCGTCAGGGAAAACACAGCGCCGGAAATATACGAGAGACCGGATTCTGCATATAATCGTATAAAAAACTTCGGTAGTGCCCTTTATCTTGTACGTTTGACATTCAGAAGACCTAGTTTTTATTTAGTTTATAAATTTTCGTTAATTACAAACGTTTTTTTGCCAAAAACTTGCAAGAGGTCTCATCATTGTTTAAGATTTCTTTTCCTGTACATATTATTCTTAATTTGTTTAAATTTGCTAAATATATGAATTTCTAATAATAATATTAGTATTCTTAAAGTAATTCTACAAAAACTCAGTTCATAGTAAGCTAAATTATTGTTTGTAAACAAATTTAAATATTTAGTAATGTATGATTATAATTCTTAGTTAACATAATGGCAATAAAATAATAGTTTATAAAATTGGTGAAAAAGTTTTAATTTCACTGTGTATGTTTTGTAATATGCTCAGTTTTACTAGTTTTGATAAACTTTTTTGGTCAAAGGATTTTGGATAGCTGATATTCCTATATCAATATTGCAATTATGTTACATATATTTCCACTAATTAAAAATCCAAACAAACCTCTGAGATGTATTTATTAGATGGAGCCTTTAAGAATTCTGACAAATGTAACAAAATAAGTGAAATGTTGTGTATCGGTTACACAGTTTCATAAAATATCTATTAGATATAGTATGTACTCAATATAATATTGGGTATATCTAGATTAATAGAAAAACATATAAAACTAGCAGTGAACTACTTGTTGCTGTGGGTTAGTCTGGTTTCTATTTTCCCTATGCCTAAATATTAATAATAAAGTTACATGTTAATTATATATATATATATATATATATATATATATATATATATATATATATATATATATATATATATATATATATAACTTTATTCTTTAGATAGGGTGATATGTACATATATAAAATATCATATTTATATTCTACAAACAATCAGTTCTTGAAATATCGCTTTTTGTTTCATTTTGCAAATTTTCTAAGGTTCAATGTACTCTTTTTTTGGTGCTGTGCTATAAAATGTTTTGTTGCTAATTTTGGTATGGTTTTTTGGACATCAGTGTGTTTAATCCAAATAGGTGTTGCAATTTAAATATTAAGATTGTATTATTTTAAAATTGCTTATGAGTTACGTTATTGCTATAAACTTGAACTTGACCTTAAGTTCTTTCTTAATAGAGTTCATAATCAAAAACCAAATAGGTGTTGGATAATTTTGATTGCATTATTTTTAAAATTGCTTATGAGTTACATTATTGCTATAAACTTGAACTTGACTCGAAGTTCTTGTTAATAAAGTCATCATGATGATAAATGCAATGAGAATCAATTTATTTAATTTTTTCTTATAAATGAAGGAGGTAAAAAAGTTTATTTAATATCAAAATAATATAATGCAAAATACTGACATAATTAATAAAATATTTTATTTATTATGAACTTTTGAAATATATGAGGATACTAGTTATAACCCGCGACTTAGTTCGCGTGTACTGTTGTAGAGTGATAGGTTGATAATAGATGGTGCTTTTTAGTGTCCTCCTATTCCTGTAGAATTAAAAGTTTCATCAATATTGCTTCAGCGGATTCACCATGAAAGAGAAACAAACATACATCCATACTTACAAACTCTCTCATTTATAAAATTAGTAGGATAGCATAGGATTGAAATGTGATAGATAGGAGTGAAATTTTTTTTCTGATTTTGTTTATAGAAAGTATTTTGTAAACATCCCACTCGCAATAAGGTATAATTTTTTATATAGACCTGTGCCTTGTTTCAAACATGTTAAATTTTTGGGAATTGTCTTTATTTGATGTATAAAATTTAAATATATGTTATTATGATTTTCCAATTTTTTATTAACAGTATTTTATGCTATTTTATAGAAAACAACTTTTCAAACTAAAGATTAACTCATTTAATTATAAAAAGATAATATGCTCTTCTTGTGTTAATTTGATGGCAGTTTTAGCTTAGACGTTTCAAAATTAATTTTAATAAATATTATATATCAAAACAGATCCATAACAAATATTCTTTATATATTGCTTTTTTTCAAGACAAGTTAGAATTCCATAGAGTAATCATAACTTTTAACAGGTATATTAGAACATTAAATTGTTATTTGTTGTTGCATAATAATTTTAGCATAGACAATCAGAAAAGTTGTAGAATGCAAAAGAGTCTCTAGTTTTTTCATAAAAGATTCTCCATATTAAAAAAATCTATGTATTGTTATCAGTGATGACATCTTTATTATCTATTGATATTTATATAATATACACTAAAGATTGTCAGATATCAGATAAAGGTCACAGGTCAACAGTATGTTTTATATTGGTAAAGTAATTGATAATATTAATGTCAAAATAATAATATGCAGAATCAACTATGAGAATATTCAAATTAAAAATATTCTTTATTCAAATAAACTTCTAAAAAAGTGCTTTTGAATACTGTCAACTCTACTGCTGGTTCGGAAAGCTGTTCCTACCGAGAAGAGCCAGCAAGAAACTCGATGGTTGCTCTTTTAAAAATATAAGTCTTTATACTATTTACACTAAGTCATTACGTAGGCTTTCTATATCAGCCTCTTTTTAACAGTGTTTTAAAACTGCTGTAATGGCAAAGCTGAAATTGATTGCGGATTTTTTTTATAGAATCTTATACCAAAATCCACAAACGACTTACGTACTTTTGCAAGGCGCAAAGCAGAAGTCTCAAGCTTATGTCGGTTCCTACTTTGTCTATTGTATACATCACCTATCGTTTTATAATTCTTTATATTTTTATGTACGTATAATATAGATGGTAATTTTATCAAGCGATTTTGCATTTTTGTATGTTGTTGTGACATATTTAAATGATAATGTGCACTTTTTCTAGATAGACATTGACTGAAAATCAGGTAGATAGTTAAATGCGGGTGAAAAAGATGTACTAATTTACTGAGTTTGTTCTGAGCTAACATTGCACTTCCATCGCCGTAATTCTAATACTACTCTACATTCATATTCTCTCTATTACTTGTCGTCAGATCTTACATGATGTAACCTCAAGATAAACATTTTTCAAACAAAGAGTTCTTTATACTCTTTCATACTTCTATGTTTGCCCTCCCTTCAGGTGTTCACTAAAATTCATCACGCCCGCTTTACATATAAATGACACATAACACATCTTTAAGAGCAATGCTTCTGTGCTCGCTCGTCCCTCCGGTGACGCCGTCAAAGCCATTAAGTCAATTTAAAAAAAGAACATCTGTAAATACACGCACACTTATTTAAATTTCGTAAATTGTGCAATATTATGTAAGAGATTTAAAAAAAAATACGATCTCAAATTTTTTTTTTTTTTAATGTATCAGTGATTTAATGTAATTTAAAATCTATTATATCATATCAATGTATAATCATCATAGGTTTATTTGTGTTTATATTGTAGGGGATAAATATTATGAAATTATATTAAAAAGACTTAATAAAATTTGAATGTCCATACTAATATCATAAATTCGAAACTTTGTTTGGTAGCACTGTAACGGAAATATAAACTTATTCACAGTCACTGTATTTGTACAGATGTAAACATTATATTAAACAATTACGGATATCTACTGAATATCTTCTATCTACCTACATAGATTTTATTTAAAAAATGTTTTATTCCTGATTTCAGGTATTAAAAAACCTGAAATATAAATTGTATACAAAGGTTAATTTTGCTGTCATCTGTAAATTTGTAATAGCTCAGTGGGAAACAAGCGGAATAAAGAGGAGAAAATACTCCAGATCGAGTCACAGATATCGCCTGCCATTTCCTTCTATTTTTATTGCATTTTTTATATCTTATAAACATTACCGAGCAAGGCTTGTTCATCCAAGTAATAAATATAATAATATTAACTCATCTCAGTTATTGTAAATTAATCTTAGTCACAGAACGCCATCAGAATTCCCATTTTTCGAAATTCGAAAATATGCGCTTGTGATTTCCTTCCCTGTATATGGCGAAAAGTGAATATGAGGAAAAAGTTAATCGATGCTAATTTATAGCGACTACATCATCGTCTCCAAGTCAACTGATGAACACCATGTTAAATTATTGATACTAATATATAAAGTTGAAGAGTTTGTTGTTTGAACGAGCTAATCTCAGGAACCACTGGACCGATTTGAAACATTCATTGAGTGTAAGAAAGTTCCATTCATCAAGGAAGGCTACAGACTATATAATATCACTCTAAGTTGAATAGGAGAGGAACAGCAATAACAAATATATTGAAAAAACGGTAAAACTTAGAGCTTTTCCTGAGTGCGTTAAGTAAACGGTAATAGGTATTCAAATGGAGTTAGGCCACTTTCAAAATTACCGGCTCAAATTATATATTTGTTCGTCATTCGAAACTATTCAGTTAGCAATTCCCTGCATTACGTACACACTTAATTAGGTAGTATTACCACCTAATACGGCGTGGAAAAAACCTATTCGTTAATGACACCCGAAATCGGATATTACCTTTATAAATACTGACAGTCGCGGGGACGGACGAATTTATATCAGAGTTTTATCGAGTAAGCCCTGACAGTGTTTATAAAACAAGGCCTAAATATCAGCACATAAAATTAAGTGTTCATAAAAAAAAAGTTTTCTAATTTTACAATTACTTTTGAATCGTCAAATAAAATTATCACTGGTTTGAGAAGTTGCTCCTACCGACAGGGACTAATACAAAACCCGGAAATTACTCTTTAAAAAAAAAAATTATTACCGTCTAATTGTTACATATAAATTGCATTAATATAATGATATACCAATTGATAATATGAGCCGTTAATTTTGAAAGTGGCCTAACTCCATTTGAATAACTTTTACCGTTTACTTAACGCACGCAAGAAAAGCTTTAAATTTTGCCGTTTCCGTAATATTTTTATTGCTGCTCCTCTCCTATTCATCTAAGAGTGATGTTATATAGTCTATAGCTTTCCTCGATAAATGGATCTATCTTACACTCACATAATGCTTCAAATCGGTCCAGCGGTTCCTGATATTAGCTGGTTCAAAAAACCAAACTCTTCAGCTTTATATGGTCTGGCCTCACAGGAGGCACCCTTAGGACGACGTTCCCTGACGCTAGTAGAGTTTCTGCGCTATAAAATCGTTGTAGTCTGGTTCGCAGGAATCTCGCTAAATTTGAAAATACAAGTTTGCCTGCAAAGTCGTTTTCTTAAAAGTTAAAACTAGTGTCCATTATTTCTCTTTAAAAAAAAATACTAAAAAGTCGGATTTATTTTTGTTGTTTATTGTTCTAATGGCGCAATAGCACTAATGGTATTCCTCCATTGATATTTAAATGTAAAAGGGAATGATTAAATTATCGGTACAGTAGTCAAAAATATGTTGCGCTATCTTATCAGAGTGCAATATGAAAAAGATTTCCAATAAACATTAACTGTGGATTTGACAAAATCTTATATAACGTAATTGATCTAATCTGCTTAATCTTATCAACAATTTCTTATTTTTGTTTAGAATATATAAGTTACGTTAAGAGTTTTATATTATCCCAAAGAACAGGTACGCTCTAAGAAATGGTATCCAAGCGATCGAACACCTTTTATAGTTGGCCCAATTAATTAAGTTATAAAATTTATTGGGACAAGAAACATTCGCCTGACGCTGTGTTATGAGATAGCTAGGACTACTCTCGAGATCAGTATAGAGCAAGCAGGTGTCGGCAACGTTCTAAGATTGAAGAGCCATAAGTGTGAATAGAAAAAAAATCTAGATTTTAAACAGCGAATACTTTTTTTTGTAATCCAGTATCTATATATTTGATTTCTGATTTGAAACAAATTTATTTAAAAAAATAAGTATATAGTAATAAATAACTTATAAGTACATAATAATAAAGTGCTTGTTAAATAAGTGCCCCGGATGGGTACGAAACTAGCTAACCCGATAGAATAAGACGTGAGTATAGCCGGTTCTATACAATAACTATGAATACTACTCACGATAGTTTAAATTAAAAAAAATAATTTAGGATATAGGTAATAATAATTTCTTTGAAAATATAAACACTATCACAGATAATATTCTAGGATTTGTACATCAATCGGACCATTTCTGTAAAATTTTTGTTATTATTTTTTGATTACGGAATAAAAAAAATTTAAAATAGTGACCGAGTTTCAAGCTAGTTCTTCTCGGTAAGAGCACCTTTCCGGAACAGTCGTAGAAAGGATTTTTTCCGGAACAGTCGTAGTCGTAGAAAGGAATTTTTTATAAAAAAAATCTTGTGTTTTTTATTTTATCTGTATTAACGCTATTTAACAGCATGATCATAACAAAATATAAAACAATAATAAAATACATTTTTAATTAAAGTAGGTCATAAGAGTATAACATCTTATGATTGTGTGGAATACTGAATGCTAGTAATCGTAATCGAACAGCTTTCCGAACCAGCAGTAGAGGTGACGTTGACCCTATTAAGGAGAGGCTGATACAGAAAGCCTTCTATACTGTTGAGGATTATTTAGACGATAAGAATGCGTGTATATAGATATTGTTCGACCCTGTACAAGATAGAAACGATTAAATGTAAGTAGTATTAAGAATTGTATTTTTAAAAGAGCAACCGCCGAGTTTCTTGCTGGCTCTTCTCGGTAGGAATAGCTTTCAGAACCAGCAATAAAGTTGACGATTCAAATGCACTTGTTTACAAGTTTATTTGAATAAAGAATATTTTAAATTTGAATTTGAATTTTAAAAATAATTACTAGCAATATTTACAAAACAAAATCAGATATTAAAATATAAATAGTGATTATTTCAAAGAAAAAAAGAGAAAAATGTTTTATGCGTGTGTTTACCTCATGCGATCTACACTTTTCCCAAAACTTTATAGTGTCAGGCCTATATAGGTTGGCCTAGTAAAATATATAAAAGACCCGATTAAAACATAATGGATTAATGAATAAAAACAACGTTTCCGGACTGAATCACCTGACTTAATCTGTGTGCAAAAAATTAAACTCGCTCTCGTTAAACGACATTTTCTTTGTTAGATAATTACAAATGATCGGATGTTCTTGTCACAAACTCAATAAATTTTGTGTTAGTCATACGTACTGGTCATTCGTGATATAGGATCGCCTAGTTCGGACCTATATTATTAGTATTACCCGCGACTTCCTTCGCGCTAAGTTAAACGTTTAGGTGCCTTCCATAATGCAATTTTTACCCTTTTTCCGAATGAAAAACCGGTTTTTTTCCTATATGTTAAGTTAGTGTCTAAGTCATCATCCTCCTGCCCTTATCCCACTCTAAGTGGGGTCGGCACAACATGTTACAAACATGTTGTCATATGATTTGGTTACGTATTTTACGACCTGCCTGACGTCAAATTACCTTAGTCGTATTTTACGACTCCTCATTTTCATGAAATATAGCATGTAGAGGGTTTGGGGGGAAGGGAGGGGATCAATCTACCTAGGTTTATGCCAATGACAACCACATACGAGTTTCATTATACCAAAGACAACCAAGACGTATTTTTTTTATATATATACACATTTCGTCTTTTGTTTTGCACTATTTGTATTTGTAATGTATGACGAGCTATAATGTCTTGACATAAAATAATGACAGGTCACACAAAAAGGAATATGATTTTTATTATTGGCAAAATGCTATTTTGTAAAATATTTAGAAAAGTATACAAAATGAGCTGTGATGGCCTAGCGGTGCGACCGTGTGAATCTCTAGAGACGATCGTGGGTTCAAACCCGGGCAGACACCAATGAGTTTTTCTATTAAAAACTTATGTGTCTAATTGATAATTGCAATTTAACACACGCTTTTCGGTGACGGAAAACATCGTGAGGAAACTTGCATATCTCTAGAAAATTCTAGGAATATGTGTAACCTACCAATCCGCATTGGAGCAGCGTGGTAGGTCTTAGCTCCAACCCTTCTCTCCAAAAATGGAGAGAGGAGGCCTATGCCTAGCAGTGAGATAGTATTAGGCCGTTACTTACTATACAAAATTGTGAAGTTATTTTGTGTGAGATATTTTATTTCCTTCTTCTAGTTAGCGTTTTTTTGTAATTAAAGTAACTTTGAATAAAGATTTAGGTGCAGTACTGGTACCTATTTAGTTTTTTCACGACCATTGAGCGTTAACTAGAGTGCATGAAAATGCATTAATCCAACTTAGCCTGCCATGTATAAAATTGCGATTGCAAATACAGATGCAGGCAAGAATCTGAATAAAGTTTCGTTTGGGAAAACCCCTGTTTCAATTTGAATCGCTTTAATATATCCATGATGTGATATACCATTTATAAACAAGGAAATAGATAAAATTATTTAGATAATGCAAATCATAAATTATTTTTTTGTTTAATGTTCTAATCTGCACTGAGAGGAAAAATAAATAATATAAATATATGGGACACTTACACACATGGTTGTCCGTCCCCAAAGTACTTACTTTTACTAGTATTAAGTTACTTAACTTAGTATTAAGTTACTTAACTTAATACTTGTGTTATGGTAGACAGAATAATGGTGAATATATACTTATATAATTTTTAAATACATATTTAAATACAAATATAAACCAGGCTCAAAGGCAAACAAATTCATTCATAGAAAATGTAGGCCCTCGGCGGAAATCGAACCCGCGACCCGCGGAGCTCACGGCAGGATTACTACCCACTGCGCCAACAGGCCAATCAAAATTTTAAATATTAAAAATGTTGGGCAATGAATGGAGTGAAATTTTACTTCCTATTGTTTCTAGTTATCTGTTTTTGTAACTTTGATTTTTAAGCATAATTAGCGATCAGGTCAGTTTATTTTTATTTTATAATTTTTGTATAATAAGTTAAGCATTTTGCCGTGTGTTGTTTGACTGAGTAGAATAGACCACCCTCATTTCTTACCGAGGTGTCGTAAAAGGCGACTAAGGTAAGTTGACCCGCCGTGTGATATTTGGTTGAGTAGAATAGATCACCCTCATTTCTAACCGGGGTGTGTCGTAAAAGGCGATTTAAGTAAACTGACGATCAAGCCAAATCAAGTAACAATATGTCTAAAGCATGTTGTGCCGATCCCACTTAGTGTAGGCTAAGGGCAGGAGAATGATGATGTATAATATGTTAAAATGAGACAACAGGCAGTAGTAAATAGTACAAAACAACTATATTTTTCCTTTATTTTATATAAATAAGAAAAAAAATCTCAAAAGTTAAGCTCTTTATTGTTTTTAAAAACTTAACTCGTAAACGTTCAATCAATTCAACGGATTGGTAGGTTACACATATCCCCAGAATTCTCTAGAGATATGCGGGTTTCCTCACGATGTTATATTTCACCGAAAAGCTTGTAACAAATTGCTATCAGTTACACACAAGTTTTAATACAAAACTCATTGATTCATACCCGGGGTTTGAAGTCATTACCCCTATGAAAGAAGCACAATGTCACCACTGGGCTATCACATCTTACGGTCTATGAACTTACTGTATTCAAATTCAAAATATTCTTTATTCAAGTAGACTGTTTACAGTACTTTTGAATCGTCAAATGTTTTAAAGTGGCTACCACTTATTCAGAAGTTTGCTCCTACCGAGAAAAACCAGCAAGACACTCGGCGGCTAATCGTTTAAAAAATTATTACAATTTGATGGTTACAAGATAATCGTTGCAGCTGGATGCGTCATCATAAAAGTTGTCATTATTTTTACGAATTATTAGAAAACTTTGGAAAATCTATAATATAAGCTCTTTTCAGGACAGTGGAAGACCTTGTCAAAAGACGCAATACCTACACAGAATCTGCCAAAACTGAACCCCGATGGCACAGTGATGGTGATTAGAAAGAGTCGCACGGTTAAATACAAGGAAAGTAAAAAGGAGGATCACTCTTTAAGGTATAGGAAAAATTAGATATTTGTTCCAAATATTACTTAATGACCAAATGCCGTGTGGTTTCTGGCTGAGTAGAATAGACCATCCTCATTTCTTACCGACGTATAGTAAAGAGCGATTAAGGTAAGTCGACCCGCCGTGTGATATTTGGCTGAGTAGAATAGATCACGCTCCTTTCCAGCCGAAGTGCGTCGTAAAAGGCGACTAAGGTAACTTGACCCACCTTGTGCTATCCGGTCGAGTAGAAGTCGAGTGGAAGTCGTAGCCAAATCATGTGACAACATGTTTATAACATGTTGTGCTGAAGGTAAATAATATACCAAAATCAATAAAAGACTTTTTGAATTTTCCTTAGTTTTATCTTAGATACAGGTAATAACAATTTCAGAACGTTTAAAAAGTAAAAAAAAAATAATGTTAGTCATTCAACTGATTGGCTTTAATTTTGATTGTGGTAAGAAAAGCGAGTATTAACTGTTTCGGCTAATTATTTACTACTACGAATGTAGAATCTCATGGCATATGGCATGAGGTTTAAAAATGATATTATATTACAGTGTCAAAACAGAGAAATGGACGAATCTTAGTCATACGTCACTACCATTACCTACCGCAGAGAGCCTAACGTCGGAGAGTCAAGAAAGCAATGTAAGTTATATAAATTTTTTATCTTTAATATTAAAATGAGTTGTTAATCTTGTATATATGTATTTTTCTAAATTTTGGAAAAGCTCCAATGATTTTCATGAATCTCGGCATGTAGGGGGTTTTAAGGGGAAAAGGTCGATCTAGCTAGGTTTTATTAAAAACTAATATAATTACAAAACTAATTTTGAATGTCCTTGTATTGAATTTTCTTAGCTTTGTATAATTCCTTTATGTTATTTTCTGTTAATGCTTTGTCAACTGTAATACTCATGTCGTCACCATCTGTCAGCAACAGCAACACAAGTATAAGTTAAGTTCTGTAATTACTTTTCTAAATAACTTATTTTACTTTTGTAGTTCGTTTTGTCACAATTACAATTGCTAAAATAACTAACTCGAGTTAAATAGCTAATCATTTCGACTATTTAACTTCCAGCTACCCTACAGACTCCAATCATTAAACACACTTACAAACACAATAGCCCCACACAGTATAATACAAAACCAAATACAAACGATACAAAAACCAAAAAAACAGGATGCCATAATGCAAACAGATCCGATACAATCTGAAGAAGAAGAGCAGCAAAACAGTTACAGTGAATCGGAAAAATCATATAACGACTCTTATACACAGTACAAGGAGTTTGACAGTGAAGGAAAGAAATATGAGATGCCGAAAGATTTCTCGAAACCAACAGAAGACTATATCCCGCAAACCAACGAAGAGTATAACAAGGAAGCTGAAAAGTATGCGTTAGAAAGGAAATCGCTAAACGGTTACGAGAAAATAGATTATCCTAAACAAGTTGTTGAAAATGGTTACCAGAAAATTACTGATGTCTACAATTTTAATGAAAAGGATTATCAAAATAGGACAGAACAATATGCTCTCACTCCGTACACAGACCACGTTGAGATATTGAGGAATCAACAGCACAATTTGCAGATTTTGCAAGAGCAACACAGGATTACGGAGAATCAGAATTTCTTTAACGAAAATCATATAAAGCAGGAAATAGAGTTTGGCAGTGAGGAAGAGAAGTTTATGTATGAGCGGAGTAAGGAACAAATAGGTGAGAATCTATATTATCTGTACATATTATTAAACAATAGGTGATGTATATGATAGACAAAGTAGGAACTGACATAAGCTTGCGGCCCCTGCTTTGCGCCTTGAAAAAGTACGTAAGTCGTTTGTGGGTTTGGGTATAAGATAAGATTGTATAATAAAATTCCACAGTAAATTTTAGCTTTACCATTACAGCAGATTAAAAACACTAATAAGTAGAGGCTGATAGAGAAAACCTACTATACAGTTGAGGATTATTAAGACGATAAGAATGCGTGGATATAGATATTGTTCGACCCTGTACAAGATAGAAACGATTAAATGTAACTAGTATTAAGAATTGTATTTTTAAATGAGCAACCGCCGAGTTTCTTACTGGCTCTTCTCGGTAGGAACAGCTTTCCGAACCAGCAGTAGAGTTGACGATTCAAAAGCACTTGCTTACAAGTTTATTTGAATAAAGAATATTTTGAATTTGAAACAAACTTTCCGAAAGCTGTTTGTTTGTATGTGATCGATTTCCTCAACGTCAACTGAACGGATTGCTGATTGCGGATATAGTTTTTTACTAAAAGATATAAAAATTCTTATGAAAGATTTAGGTTACATTATACAATACATTCTACGTTACGGCTATATGGGACTCTTACTGGGTTCTGGACCTATATATAGGCTACTTTTTATCCTAGAATTTACATTGAGTTGGGATTTATGCGAGAAAAATACAGAATAATCCGTAAGCACTAGTTCCTTATAATTTTATTTAGTTACAACGATAAATATAATTATGTCTTTAACCTACACCCAACATTCAACAAACGTTTAATAAAATTAAAAGGTCAGTCAGATACTTATAGTTTAAATACATGTATTTGATTACTTTTTGCTTTATCAAAAGCAATAGAACAGTGAAAAATAAGAACAGAACAGCTAATATTTGTATATTTGTTTCCTGCGTAAAATAATAAACCGCTCCAAAACTCTACTATATTGTTTTCCACAAGAATCGTCTCTAAAACAGCAAATCGAGGGTTTAAATTATGGTTTACAATTTTTGTCATAGACTATGTATTTTTTTCTTCCAGAGCCCAACACAATGTACGAGAACCAGAGACGAATTCTAGAACAGCAAACAGTGATAGATCAAATACAACAGCAAGTGAAGCAGGAGGAACCTGAACCACATAATGGTAAATATAATTTTAAAGTTAATGAATGAAGACTTATTACAGTATTAAATAATAGGTAAATTAAAACCTACTTTATCTTGTAGTATTATGAAATGTACAGACTAATGATTGGTGAAATTGGTTACGTAAAATGTAATGAATGTTGGTTTCTTAAATTTATTCTTAACACATATGTGCAATTCGGCCGAAAAAAATGTGTTTATTAGTGATTCTCTTAAAAGTAAAACATATCTTTAATATTTAAATGAGTTAATCTTGTATATATATTTTCGGAATCTCGGAAACGGCGCCAACGATTTTTCTGAAATTCGGCATGTTGGGGATATTGGGAGAGAAAAATCGATCTAGATAAGTTTTATTAAAAAAAAGCCATTTTATCCCTGATTTCGAGCTCAAAAATTTTTTAGAAATTTACGTTGAATACAATCACAATTTTTCGCTGTCAAACGTAAAGCCATGGTGGTTCATTTGGGGAACGGGCGGTCTAGAGAGGTGAATATACCTAGGATCGAGCCCCACCTGCCCTATTATTTTTTAATTTTTCTTTACAATTTTTTTTTATTTTAATTTACTTTACATCATTTTAAAAATTACCTAGCAAGGGTCGGTTACCCAGGTACTGATTATTTTATCCGCTAGTTATATAAAATTTTAGTTAAATTAATTAGGTTATTTTTTTATTTATTTACAACAATGCACATGTACAATTATTGTGTCCCTGGCTTCCAAGCTAGTTTAAACTGTATTTTGGGAACCAGTTACCACATTAACTTGGTTCAACTTATATATTATGTACAGGAGTCAAAAAAAATTACGAAGACAAAAAACTTATATACGTACAGGAGTATTAGTAATTACGAAGACAAAAAATTACAATTATAAATATATAATTATGATGGAGCTGGGTTTATTGTCTGCAGATTATAAAGTCCTTTAAAAAATAAGATTAATAAAACAGATACAAGGACGTCCTAAAGCGTTACCTAACACCTATAAGCGATGATGAACGCATCGCGCTTTAGGAACCGAACTGACAACTTAAGAGATGTTGACATTTTCGAAAATAAATAAACAAAACTAAACCAAAACCAACTTACACTTTTAAATTTGAAAATGAATTGTAGGACGTGCAGCCACAACACACAATATTTGGTATTAGCCACATTCGAGAACATTCTAGCACATTCCAGAAAATTGGCGAAGGTTATTGTTACTTAACAGTGACAGTAAATTGATATCACGTATTAAAACTATTGATTATTGTTGTAGTTTTAATTTTATAGATGTATAAAATCAACATTGTAACACTATCCGGTTCGAAGGACCAATATTATATGGCGATTATTTTTTAAACGTTATACCAAGAGGTGGATACGAAATTGTCTTGAAATATTTTTTTAAATAAAAAATAAATAAAATACATTTATTTCGACCACTTTCTAGTCATATTTTGTCATATACATACAAACTTAATCTAATGTTAGTAACCTTAGCCTAACCTTATTCTAAAAGCTTATCTATGATGGGCTCGATTAGTAAGCACGTGAATGTCCAGGATGCCATTATCACTGGCCATAAACTAGCTTTAAAGAAACTGTGGGACCATTAACGATTTTCACGTGTTGTTTTTGCTTGTAGGTTGTGAAAGCGTTATGCAGCCACAGGGAAGCCCGTATTATACAACGAATCCTCCTACTAATGTTTCAACAGGTAAATTAATACTATAATTTGTATTAGTTCATTTAATTATTTCACATGTGTTTTTCTAGCTTTGGTATTATAGTATGGAAATACAAAATTTATACAAACTTTTGTTACTGAATCAGGTATACTTCTTAAAGGGTAAATATAGGGTATCCTTATATATATATATATATATATATATATATATATATATATATATATATATATATATATATATATATATATATATATATATATATATATATATATATATATATATATATATATATATATATATATATATATATATATATATATATATATATATATATATATATATATATATATATATATATATATATATATATATATATATATATATATATATATATATATATTTTAGTTTAAGTTTTATTTTTGTAGACTTATAGGTTTAAGTTTATATGTTCTTGATTAGTTTATTCATTTTTATTACTTTTTATCACTTGTGTAACACTGTATATTTAAGCATTTTGTTTTCTATTATTGGGGGTACACTTAGCTTATGTTCAAATCTTTGTTATTATTTTACTATAGTATAAATAAATAAATAAAAACAATTGTTCTTTATGTCCCATAAAATACAATTTAATCAAATTTCATATTTATTTATATTCTTAATATAAGAAGGAATATTAAAAAATTACGAAATAAGTGATAGATATGATTGGATCTAAATAAAATGATGAAACTAAAATTTACACTTATATATTATATTTTACTGCAGTATACAATTTTTTTTTATTTACAATAAAAATTTACAAGTTATATCTACACTTAATTATTACTTACACACAATTAATAATAAAGACTGAAAGTCAATGATACATGACATATCCTAATTATCATTACCGCAATACGTCATATGGGAAAACCACACGCGATAGCTGAAGCGTGAAACAGATTTTATTTTGGAATAATTTTTATTATTTTTAAAACAATAGTATACTGAGTTCTAAATTAGTATATCTTTAATATTTAAATGAGTTGATCTTGTATGTATATATATATTTTAGGAATCTCAAAAACGGCTCCAACGATTTTCATGAAATTCAGCATGTAAAGGGTTTTGGGGGAGATAAATCGATCTAGCTAGGTATTATTAAAAAAAAGACCATTTTATCCCTGTGTTTGGGCATTAAAAAACACTAAAATTTATATTGAATTGAATTTTTGCCATCAACTTTTTGTCAGCGTGGCTTATTCGGGGAAAGGGTATCGCGAGAAATGAAAATAATTAGGATCCAGCCCCACCTACCCTATTATTATTATTTTCTTTTAAGTTTCTTTTTTTTATTTTGTAATAAATTACCCAGCAAGGTTCGGTCACCCAGATATTATTATTTTGTAGAAAATGATACGATTTTTTGTCCACCCTTATTTTTTAACTAAGGTGTAGTGAAAGGCGACTTAGGTAAGTCGAACCGCCTGTGTGGCATCAGGCTGTGTAGAATAGACCACTCTCATTTCTTAAAGAGGTGTCGTAAAAGGCGACTAAGGTAAGTTGACGTTAGGCAGACGGTCGGTAGTAATTTTGTTTTTTAAATAATTTTTAATTGATAGGTATGATATTATACAGATATTCTTCTATTCTATTGAGGAATACTTAGATGATAAGAATGCGTGGATGTAACAACCCTTCGACGTACAAGACAGTAAAATTTATAGAATTAGGCGTTACTTTGCGAAGGTCCATAATATAAAAGTAATGATAATCTTATTTTGCTATAATCCGCGATAAATCCGCGATTTTTTTTTAGCAGAATTGTATTTTCATTACTTTTAGACAGTAATAACTAAATGTGACTAGTAATAAGACTTATATTTATAAACCAAATGCCGAGTTTCTTGCTGGCTCTTCTCGATAGGAACAGCTTTCCAAACCAGCAGGAGAGTTGAAGATTCAAAAGCACTTGTTTACAAGTTTATTTGAATAAAGAATATTTTGAATAGAAATGAATACTTCTTGTTCGATTCCCGCCGAGGGCCAACATGTTCTGTAAATGAATTTGTTGGTCTTCGAGCCTGGGTGTGTATTTGTACTTACTTACTTACGGACAACCGTGTAAGTAAGTGTCCCATATATTTATATTTAATTTATATATAATATCCTTTTTCCCAGGTGGCTACTACGATCAGCTTTCAAGACCGGGTCCTGAGCTGTTAATCGCAAAACAAAACGCATTAGCTGCGCACACGCAACTCTGTAAGTTTCCATACTAATAATATAATCATCATCATCTTCCTGCCCTTATACCACTCTAAGTGGAGTCGGCACAACATGTTATAAACATGCTGTCACATGATTTGGCTGCGTTTTTACGACCGGCTGCCTACCTGACGTCAACTTATCTTAGTTTTACGACGCCTCGATAAGAAAGAGGGTGGTCTATTCTACTAAACCGGACACCACACGGTGGGTCGACTTACCTTAGTCGCCTTTTACGACACCTTGGTAAGAATAAAGGTTGATCTATTCCACTCAGCCGGATACCACATGGCGGGTCGACTTACCTTAGTCGCCTTTTACGACACCTCGGTAAGAAATGAGGGTGGTACTTTTCTACTTAGTCGGATACCAAATCATGTGACAGCATGTTTATAGCATGTTGTGCCGACCCCACTTAGAGTGGGATAAGGGCAGGAAGATTATATCCTCAATAGGTTCTACTGTATTAACTTTGTTACATTAATTGTTTTTTTATTATTTTCTAGTGATAGGCGATATATCTTCGCTTATATATATCTTTGCTTTATCCAACGAGCAACCAACAGTATTCTTTAGATGTTTGTCCAGAGTTTTTTATTATAAATAAATATATAGGACACTTACACACACGGTCGTCCGTCCCCAAAGTAAGTAACTTAATACTTGTGCTATGGGTGACAGACAACTGGTGAATTTATACTTATATATTTTTTAAATACATACTTAAATACAAATATACACCCAGGCTCAAGGACCAACAAATTCATTTATAGAAAATGTTGACCCTCGGCGGGAATCGAACCCGCGACCCGCGGAGTTGAAGGCAGGGTCACTACCCACTGCTCCAACGGGCCAGTCGAATCATTATCAGTTTTTAATTAGATTAGTAAAATTTGTTTTATTTCAGGGCAAAATATGAAGCGGCCATTTTACTATAGTGAAGGTGCACATTACAACGCGCCTCAGCTGTTGCAAAGATATGAGGTAAATATGTAACAAATCTTTCTTCTGAGTTTGCGTTCTTCATTAATAATGATCGCTTAGTTATTAAGGTTAGGTTATTCATTTATTTAAAAAATTCAAATCAAGTAAATTTTGAAAAGTTATATACCTTTAAATCATCAACTCTAATGTTAATTCGGAAAAAATCTAGAAGAGTCAGCAAGAAACCAATTGGTTGCTTTTTATAAAATTATAATAATAATTTAGATTTTCATAAAAAAATAAATATACTAAAGCTCACATAATGGTGATACCTGGTGATGAGTTATTTCATATTCTCTTGAAAGCGTAATAATTTTTACACATTCACAATAGAAATGCCATTTGTCCAAAGCTTTTATCATTAGGTTAGATTTATCAAGCATTAGGATTTTATCTTATTCCCATTATTTACAGGACTATTCCAGGATCTTGCAGTGATGACAGACATTCCAAAGTTAATATAAACACAAGTATATTATTTTCTACATATATATAAATATATTTAAAAAAAAAACTAAAATCTTATTTCTTGTGACGATAATCTCTTGGTGATTTATTTCTATATTTCTTTGAATATAAATATGTAAATATTTTTTATCTTTACGGTATATTGTAATATATTGTCTGTTCGACATGGCGGCAGTTTATCTTTTATAATTACAAATTATAATTTTATATTAGTTTAAATAAATATGGACTTTTTTTTTAAATTAGTAACTAACAATACTTGATAATATTTCCTATAATATTTTGCAACTTTTTTCCACGTTTAAAAAATTCATTCATATTATATAACCAAGGACGGGTACAGAGTAACTACTAAAATTAATAAAGAATAATCGGAATATGTATAATAATATAATTGCTCAAAAGCAGTCTTTATTAAGTATCGAAGCCTAACCTATCCCTAAGCAAAGAGCTTACAGGTATATTTATTATGTTAAGAAATATGTTGACAAACATATTTCTTATTTTCTCTATATTTTTCATATTTCTCTCGAGCTATAACTTAATTTAAATTAGATGATTTTGCAACACAACATATCTAATTAAATATTCACAAATGGCTATAATTCTATATTAATAACGTCATAATAGTATGGAAAACTTCATAAAGTATAATTCATCTTAATAGATAGAAATTTATATTGTTACCGCCGTGTGGTATCCAGTTGAGTAGAATAGATCACACTCTTTCTTATCGCAATTGTCGTAAAATACGACAAAGGTAAGTTGACGTCAGGCGGTGGCAAAATACGTAGCCAAATCATGTTGCAACATGTTTATAACATGTTGTGTCGACCTTACTTAGTGTGGGATAAAGGCAGGAGGATAATGAGAAATTTATATTGTTAGTTACTAATTTTCAAAATGTTTTTTTTTTTTATATATAAAAACAAAAAAAAATGTGTAAATAAATAGATGTTATGTCTGTGCAATATTTCTAACCAAAATTATTAGATATATTTTCACATCGATCGTTTAATATATTGTTTAAAGTTATTTTTAGTAAATATTTTATTTATATTGCACAGACTAGACCACAGGTTGTTGCAGATATTATACAGATTTTATTTCTTTATTTTACATGAAAATATATTTATTTTCCTTATCCTGAGCGTCGACTGTCTTGGTAACTGTAAATAAATGTATGAAAAAGCCTTCTTTCATGTTACATTTTGATGTCTTATGTTCAAATTTATCCTGATAAATACTCGCGTATAACGTTTTTCACAAGCCTTAAAGGTTATTTAAAAATGTCAAATTGGTTACTCGTCGTTAACCTATATACAATATAACCACTAAGTAAGCAACATTTGGAATATTTCGCAATACAAAGAAAGCCACTTACCAGCTGCTATTGAAGTTCAAGGTATAACACAGTATAACAGAAATACGCCATTAAGTACAACCCTTCGGTTTTATTTAGAGAAATAAATAAAAAACAATATTTTTTAAGTACATGTCACTTTGATACACCGGTTGGTATTATAATAAAATTTCTCGACTTTTATAAAGGAGGGAAACCATCACACATAATTCGAATAAAACTAATCAAGAGACTTTTTTCAACATTTAATAATTAAAAAAAAAGATTTAGGTTTAATAACTGATTACTAATTCTCTCTTTCGAAAAGATTACAATAAATAAGTTTACTTAATAATTAAGATCATTTATATTCTAATACATGATTGTGACAATGTAATGACATTATACTTGAATATTCGTGGTTTGAAGACATAATTAAAACGTATTAGTTTCGGGTAACATACCACGGTAATTTGTTAACAGAACACATAAAAGCAGTCAAAAACAACGACATTTTAAAATCTGCGATCGCCCAACATGTTACACAAGCCGGAACAAATCACTGGATAGAACTTCACAGCCCGAAAGTTCTTTCCACTGATCGCCACTACATACCGAGGATAGTTCGCGAAGCCATTGAAATTAAGAAATATAAAAATTTCAATCGCGAAGACGGTTTTAGATTAGCGAACACGTGGAATCCAGTAGTAGAACTGTGTAAAACTCAGAAACGGCGCCAAAATTCAAAATTTAAAAGTGACGTTGTGAGTGTAGTATGCCGAACAATCCGTGACGCACCGATAAAAAGAACGAGACGGCGGGTAGTTAGATACTGCCCCTAAAGTCTCAGCTTGAAGTACCGCCTACCTGCAGTTCCGTCGTGACCACGATCCATGCAACTGGGTCGAAATATCGGCGAATCAAAACAAATTACCGTGGTATGTTACCCGAAACTAATACGTTTTAATAATGTAATGACAGTCGGTTACTTAGTCGGTCGGCGCTCAGCCTATTTTCGATTACGACATAGGACAAATCCAAACAAATATTCAAAAAAGTTCAAACAATTTACTAATTAATTATTTATATTTTTTTTATAGACAAGTTCTAGGCGTCTCTGCCTTTTAATATACAGTTTTAAAAATCGATTTTTACTCTGTAATGTAAGGTAATGTAATTTAAACTATACAAACGATTTTTATGTGATGAATTTTGTATATTAATTTATTTTTATTATTGGTTCTTGACGCTATTATGATTTTTATTAATTAGTGATGTCCAAAATCTCGTATGATTTGTAACTTAGTCTTGTCCTGTGCAGTGAACGAAAATGCTAATAATATAGTTGTTTTTATAATATTGTATTTATAAGTAAGTTTTGTTTTTATATTTCAAATTTATTTACATATGAAACAGTATAGTTACCATTAATTTCGATATATTCGCAATTATTAAACTTCATCACTTTCGATACAGCAAATATGATTTTTATAGTGTATCATATTTTACACATGTGTGTTGTTGGTTTCGTTTTTATTTACGCATATATTACTCGGGATTTTTTACTGCTGTGTCGATTTTGATGGATCTGCAGTGGAGGAGGATAAAATGGTTAGGAAAGTGATATTTTATCGAATTTACTTGGCAATTATTAATGAAAGTGTAGTGTAAGTCGTATATTTTTGTTTTGTCACAATCAGTGTTTTTAATTTCAATAATTATGTAGCATAAATTCTTGCCAAAGTTTTTTTTTATATTTCTCAATGAGCTGCGACAATAGAGATGACCGTATCGCAATATACGATTTTAATTTGTTCCTTACGCTTTTCATAATTATACTGCTTTTAATTGAATCTGAACTTAACAACTTGAGAAAGGTCTATATCGCACGCTTAGTATTAAAGTGACCTAATTCAAAAAAGGTTGTTTATTACAAATTGCAATAAAGCGTTGTGCAGCGCCTAAAATACTCGTGAGTGTTAAAGAGACTCAAACTTTTAAAAGCAAGAAAACACTTGTTACAAAGGTAATAATAAAATTATTTTGCTATAATCCGCGATAAATTCTCATCGCGGCAAAACAGCATAATTATTTTATTATTACTTTTGTATTATGGATCTCCGCAAAGTAACGCCTAATTCTTTCGTAGCGTGATGCAATAGATGGCATTAAAATCATTATTTTTGTAATCATTCTCAGTATCTAACTCAATTAAGCCTAATTTTTGAATTAAGTCACTTTAATACGAAGGATAAAGTTTCATTTCCTTATTTTATACACGGGACATGTAACTTTATTCTTCGGATATGGCGATATGACGTGGAAATAAAAAAGAGTTTTTACAATCGTTGGAATAGTGTAAAGTGGATTTCAAGTGTCTGCAAAAAACTTTGAAAGTGTAGATACATTCGATATTTCAAATTGTTATTAAATGTGTTGCGATGCGGTCGGCCTCAGTGTACGTGAGCCTTAATATATTTGGAACTTTAATTGATATGGACTATCTTATTCGTTAATTCGAAAAGATTAAAAGGGTTTTATTAATGATTGCTGACGTCGCAACGTTCCCTGTTTTAAATAGGAAAGCGGTTGCAGTGGTACTAAATATTATACGTCTTTAATAAACGTGTTTTAACCGATCTGTGATAACGCAGATTTGCCCTTTTATTCTTTTTGAATTGAACGGTGTATTATTTGGAATCAATATATAGTCACAATAGAATCTTAACAAAAATTTAAGTTTATAATTTTAATTGTTTATTTTTTTTGGTGCTCTTAATGTATTTTTCCAATTTTCGTGCATTTTATTTCGTTGTAGATGTAAAAACCGTAACTGTAATATTCGAGTACAATTTTATGGAATTTTTTTACGCACATGTGTAGATAAAACGCTAGCGGTTTTTTTTTTCGAAAACTTTTTCGTTAGTATGTAATAAATATTATTTACTGTAAATTATAAGATATTAAAAACGCGGGATGGTAGAGATATTTCGAAAAGGGGCGTGCACATTGTCGTTGTTATATTTTTTTTTTGTTTTTCTTTTCGCGAGTATTTTATCAAAATTGTGATTAAATGTATAAAAATCGATATTTATAATGACGAGAGAAATGGTTTATATTTTATAAATGTGCGCTCTTTCTAGACCAAAGCTGTGAATTATTGTAAAGATTGTTAAGGAAAATGAATGATTTTTAAAAGCGTAGTTTTACTTCGACTATTAATTATATTGATATATGTATTTATATTGAAACATTTGGATTTTTAATTATTTGTATTTCTACGGAATATATCTGCATAGGGCGATATATCGCGGACTTTAAGCCACAGGGACATATCAACAAAAATATGATTTTTTTAACTAACAACCGACTCTACTATTGGTCTGTCACACACAGTCTCATTTTAAACGGATTAGTTTGATCAGTTTACGGCTAGTAATCCTTATAACGATTAAAAGTTAAGGATGTGAAAGGATAATCGATTATTTTATAATAATCGGTTTTTTAAACATCGATTTTTTTTTTTTAATAACCATCTGTTTCTTTTATTTTACTCCTTTTTTTCCTTTAACATAAGATGTGCCTTTTTCGATAAAATCAATGCAGTCAAACTACACATTTTAATCGAATTTTGCATGTTATTTTTATTCGTACCAGTCCTCTCTCAAAAGAAAACAACTTTTCAAATAGTCATAAAAAAAGATTATTAATTAATATCAATTAATATTCGATTCCAGATAATCGATTATTTACAATCGATTTATTTTAAGGGAGAGAAATAGAACAATAATCTTTTTTTTTTCATTCCAAGTCACATCCGTGCTAAAAGTAAAATCGAATAAATATAAGAAAACAAAAATCGCACTTTTGTTAATAGATTTGAAGACCGCGATACTACCTATTTAGGTGAATAGATAATATTTTTTTTTCATGAACATTTATCTCCTGTAGTAAAGCATTGTTTTGTCTAATTTTGATATTAATTATATTTCATATGGATAGGAGCGACTCAAAACTTGTTTTATTATGGGAGATTTGTATTTGTGAACAAATTTTGGTTTTATATAAAAATCACAGAATTTTGTTTTATTAATAGTAATTACGGTTGAAAAATAGTTTCGAAAGTGGAACTACGTTTTTAAATAGCATTAAACATTTTTTATGAATATTCCAGAAATACTTTTTTATGTATTGTACATTGGTAGCTTTCAATTTTTGCTACTCATGCGTGGGGTAAAAATTACCGTCATATTGTGATATATTTAGGTTACCTTTTTATTAGATTTCTCAGGTTTTTATTAGATAAGTATTTTACTTTCTATGTTTATTTTCTATTCTTCTTATTCTATGACCGCACTTTGTTTAAAAAATGATTACATTCAAGTACGTATGTATAAATATCAGTTATATTGAAAAGACTTCAGCTGCAGCAAAACAGAATGTTGTAGTGATATAAAAAAATAATAGTTTTTTAAATTATTATAATCGATTTTCTAAACATTATAAATCGATTTTTCGATTAACCGATTAGTTTAATGACCCTCTTTTTCCCCTTTTTACTTTCTTTTTTAAGATAAGGTATGCATTATTGGATGAAACCAATGTAGCTAAACTATACATTTTAATCGAATTTATAATATTTTTAATTTATACTCGTCCACTTTAATTAGTTTCTATACGAATTAATTTAATAAAAAAATCTTTTCAAAAATTTATTTTTTACAATCGACTTAATTTTGAAGCTAGAAAAATCGATTAATCAAATTTTTTCACTCCAAGTCCCACCTCTAAGGAAAACTGATGTTTACGTAATTTATATTTCATTCTATTTGTATAATCTTAAATGATGCAAAATTATGGATTAATCGATTTAGTTCTATTTTAATTTTTAAAAGGGGTAAGTAAAGGTCTGTTACTATCCCACCTCCGTTTTTGGAAAGAAGGGAATAGGAGCTAAGACCTACCATGCTGATCCAATGCGGATTGGTAGGTTACACGTATCCCCAGAATTCTATAGAGATATGCAGGTTTCCTTCCTCACGATGTTTTCCTTCACCAAAAAGCGTGTGATAAATTTAATTGGGTAATTATCGCAAAATATGATGTTAAATTTTTTCATTTTGACTTATACAAGTTCAGTACAATGTACTTAAACTTCAAACAAAACAGTTATATATACAAGAACTTGAAAGTAATCATATTAAGATAATCGAATATAGGTGACACACGTCATATAGTCGTTTTTTGACGGAATATTAAAGTATTTTTGGAATTTTCATAAAGAATCTCAACTTAGTCGTTAAGGAGATGTTAATTGGTAGATACAACATTTTGTTTATATATTTTTTACAGCAGTGGCCATTTCAAATAAAATAAGTGGAATTTTTTATATTGTTTGATTGCTTTGTACTACGTAAGCAGTACTAAGATAAACCCAATTTAAGAGTTAATTACTTGATCTGTGATTTAGTCTGTAGTCAAATCGCTCGGTACATCGAGTAAAGGAGCAAACAGTCTTTTACATTATAGCTAGACAAAGAGTTCCTATGTTCTTACAGAGAGAGATCCCGTGAGCGCCAGACCTTCATCATTTTATAAAAGCTGAAACTTTGTCAGCGCATGCTCCCAACACAGGTAAGAACAATGGTAGATTATGGAATTTGGATCATAGTGGCTTTGGGAGTTACGAGGTACTCAAGGTTGCAAATTTCCGAATTAATTTCGTCATAGTATAAAGCTTGATCTTTTGATATTACCTTTAAAATAATATTAAAAATCACGTCAGTCAATGCCAGCCACTTAGCATAGTGGAAACCCCCTGCCAGACACCCTTAAAGTAATGAAATTTGACTTCTATTTACGTCATAGTGTAAAAGCTGATTTTAATATATATTACTTGGATAAGAATAAGATGATGTTTCCCCTATAGCCAGACATTTTCGATGGTTCCTACCCCAGCCAGACAAGCATAAAAGGTTGCGGTTGGAAAGAGCACGAAGTTTTGTACGGGTAGGTGCGAATGAGATGGCGAGTTAGGTCGTTAGGTACTCTGCAGGTTTTTATACGCTATTTTCAAGTATTGTTTTAATTTAATATTTAATAGAAAAAACTGCCGAGTACGTAACGAGTATGGTTATGCTATGCCGCGGGGAACTTATAGGGTGGGCGTCCGATTAAACCCCGTTCGGAACGCCCAGAAGGTCCCCGTTAGGCCGGCACGCGATGGTCTCTAGCGAGTCGCCTGCGGCGTATCGGATCCAAGGACTTGACTTCCCATCCGCCCCGCCGCCTCCTTTCGCGAGATAACGTCCTCGCAGAAGGAGGCCATCGCTGCCCACGATCTACCCCTGTCCACCATGGCACGAACCACAGTGGGCAGGGAGAGATCGTGGCCCATGTGGGGCACGATCAGTGCAGCCCGCCGCTCTATCGCCGCTGAGTCTCCCCCCGGTGAACGGGCTTCGGACTCTACGGTGGTTGTTAAGGTAACATTGCAGTGACATCTCTGAGACGTGACGTAAAACAGTTTCCTCTCCTTACTCGACTAAAATGAAGGTGTTTGGCTTGGACCCTGGGTTTCACTGTATTATACTGGTGTACATCAATTAGATTATATTGAACTTTTGTTATAGACCATAAAGTTACTACTACTAGTTAAAGTTACTACATTAGTAAGCCAGCCTAAAATGTGCCATATTAAAATAACGAGAAGGCAAATGGAGAAATCGAGAAAGGATGATCTGTCTCTCTTTTTTATGTGTGATTGAATAAAGATGGAAGTATATGAGTTTCATCTTCTATCTATAGGTACATATCTATGGCTCCAAGTATAATTTTTCTATTTATAGAACACACCTGTTTATTTGACGACGTTGTGCATGTAATGGAGTTAATAAATAACTTTAAATAAATGCATATTCCACTTTGTTGTTCGCTACATAAATATTATTTAATTTACCCTTGGTTGCCCGTCACAGGTTAAAAAGTCAGAATATTAATTAATGTTTACAATGTATAACGTAAAAACGGATATTGTTTTAATATAATTATAAAAACAGTATATACATGTAACTAATAAGAAAACATTATAATCGTTCTGCCCTTATCCCACTCTAAGTGGGGTCGCCACAACATGTTGTAAAATGATACGGCTAGGTATTTATAACCGGCCGGCACCCTGTTGTAAACTTACCTTAGTCGCCTTTTACGACACCTCAGTAAGAAAGAGAGTGGTCTATTCTATTCAGCCGGATACCTACCACACGGCGGGATGACTATAATTAGAAATTCAAAAATATAAAAAAATAGCTCTAATACCTACGTGTTAACTGTTAATTTGCCTTGAAGTAAAGTGGGTTTCAATATTTCAAGTTTCAATCTTTTTCTCCTATACTTAGTTTTTGAATACTTTAAATGTATAACATATACATTCTAGTAAATGAGGCATCTATTATATTATTCAACACTCTATTTTGAACCTCATTACGTTAAATATAGACGATTATGAAATTCACTGGCCATGACTTGACGTCTTTTAGTAATCGATTTGAAGGTAAAAAAATCAAAGCCAGATTGGCAAAAGCTCGACAAAGAAATAGATAATTGTAAATAAATTGTTTTATATTTTGTAATTTAGATTGAGATTAGATAAGATTTTATTAAACTGCTTCTATTTTGTTAGTAGTTAGGACTTAGTGAACGCGATTCATACTACATGTCTGTTTTACTGTAACGCTTTTGCAGCTAATCCGCGGTAATGATAAAATTTGGTACAATTGAAGTTTATTTACTGGACTAACAAATAAATTAAGAAAAATATTCCATGTACCATCGGCAGCGACAAAAAAAATCATAGTACATAATCGAGATATATATTTTAATAATAAATATCTGGGTGACCGAGCTTCGCTCGGGAATTTTTTACAAAAAAAATTAAAAACTTAAAAAAAAAAGAAAATACAATTATTTAGTTGAGGTTCGATCCTTGGCATTCACATTTCTCGAGGCTGCCCGTCACCCGAAAAGGCTACGCCGACTTGACAGCTAATGGCGAAAATTCAATTCAATATAAATGTTAGTGTTTTTTAATTCCCAAAAACAGGGATAAAACAATATTTTTTTTACATAAAACCTAGCTAGATCAATTTTTCTCCCCCAAAACCTCCTACATGCTGAATTTCAGGAAAATCGTTGGAGCCGTTTCCGAGATTCGGAATATATATATATACAAGATTAACTCATTTAAATATAAAGATAATATATGGGACACTTACACACATGGTCGTCCGTCTCCAAAGTAGTAAGTAACTTAATACTTGTGTTATGGTAGACAGACAACTGGTGAATATATACTTATATATTTTTTAAATATATACTTAAATACAAATATACACCCAGGCTCAAAGACCAACAAATTCATTTATTGAAAATGTTGGCCCTCGGCGGGAATCGAACCTGTGAAGCTGAAGGCAGTGTTACTAACTACTGCGCCAACGGGCCAGTCAAATTCATATTCATTCACACTTTGAGCGGAGCATATGGGTTTACATTTTCTCATCACTACATATTATAAAACAAAGTCCATATTTCCGTATGTACGCATAAAACTTTAAAACTACGCAACCGATTTTGATGCGGTTTTTTTTAATAGATAGAGTGATTCCAGAGGAAGGTTTGTACGTATAATAACATTCAATACGAAGTAGAGAAATAATGTAATTTTTGAGGTTTCTGTAAATAATTTCATTTTTTTCCGCTTACATTGCAAACGCAGGCTAAACCCTACGAGATTTATCAAAATAATGAACTAAGTATTTGTACACATTGAAAAGGTCTACAGAAAAGTTCGCGATGGTATATGTCTATCGCTTATGGATAACCCACTAAAGCATTTTTTGTCGTTTACTTTTTACGAAAAATAATGCCTTATTTTTGAAGCAATTCTTATACAATACAGCATTAATCCTTATCCAATTAAGTACCTTAAATAAATAGTTGATTTAATATAGATCAATATGGCCGTTTGCTGTAAACAGCATGTAATTTAAGTGAACATTTTCGGAGATATTACAGATTTAAAATGCCGTGAGGAGGCCGCGCTTCGCCCTATAACACTTCGACTTTAGCAGCGATGTCGCTCTTTCAAGAGTTTGTTTAAAGACATTCTGTAATTAATTGTAAAAATAAAATACATAGGGAAAATATAAAAGTAAATAAGTAATAATTTACTATATGAATTTAGATATTCCAAAGATAGCAGGAAATCTTCTTGGTATAGGGAAAGGAAATTGTTTTTCTCCAAATTTAACGCTACGGCCACGGGCAGTAATGAATAAATCAAAACAACTGGATCAATTTTAATCATTTTTTTTACACTGACTGACATGGGATATATATTTTACGTCATGGGATATATATTTCCCCGTGCAAAGCAGGGGCAGGTCGCTAGTACAAAATAAATGACGATACATTGTGCTTTTGTTAGAAGTGTACAAAAAACTAACGTGGAGCAACGCTATTAGTCCTAAAATGTAAAGTAAAACAGCGCAATGACGTAGCTTGAAAGTATTAGTACACGCTTCAACCGTTTATGCAGGTTGTTACTAGGCAGGACTCGAACCTGCGATCTAGAGAGCTGAATGTAGGGTTACTGCCTACTGCGCTAACCGGATTTCGACGATTTGTAGGCTTCAAAAGCTTTAAAGATTGTATGCATTTTGAGAACACGCATGGTTTAAATGCGAAAGGCGTGAATTAAGTAATAATCAGAGGCTAGATTTAATAATACATACGACCAATTGGATTTACACCGTTACGATGATTACATAATTTTATACTTGGGACATGTTTACGACAAGGGCAATGTTGAACTTGTAAGTAGAAGAAAGGATTAATCGATGAGAATATTCACAGATTTGTAGATAATATAATATATATCAGGCAGGGAATGAAGTATTTAAAGCGATCTTACTGCAAAAAGGAAAAAAGCGTTCAGGTCTTGTTGGGTTTCCCAATTGTACCAAGCCTTCATAATACATGTCTTGCCCTTTTAATCCCCTTCACGTATGAATAATATACGGTAATATTAACAAAAGTAATAATAAAATTATTTTGCTATATATATATGATGCTATCACTATCACAAACTTAACAATCGTTTCGCCCCGCAATTGCATGTGTTTTTACGAATCCTGCATTGTCCACTCTACATATCTCTTGTATATATATATATATATATATATATATAACGTAAGAAAAGTACAACGCTTATCTTCAACTTTATATTCTTCTTAACAATTTTCACAACTGCGCCATGACAAGCATCTGTCTTCATCTCTCACATGCGCCGTCTGCATTCTGTCACCGCTGCGCCTTCTATTTTCAATGTATTTTCAATATATTTTTAATGATGGAACGTTGGTTGTCAGGATGCCATATATATATATATATATATATATATATATATATATATATATATATATATATATATATATATCGGATCGGATTATAGAAAAAAAAATTATTATTACTTTTGTATTCTATAAATTACGGCAATGTTCATGAATGATAATAAAATCATTATCGAAAATTTATAAAGGTTAAAATTGTCATGTGGTATTCGGTTGAATATAATAAATCACACTTACTTCTTACCAAGGTGTCGTAAAAGGCGACTCAGGTAAGTCCACCCGCCGTGAGGTATTCGGTTTAGTAGAGTAGACCACCCTCATTTCTTACAAAAGTATCGTAAAAGGCGACTAAGTAAGTGAGGTAAAATAATTTATAGAATTAGGCGTTACTTTGCGGAGATCCATAATACAAAAGTAATAATAAAATTATTTTGCAAAAATTATTATAGCAAAATAATTTTATTATTACTTTTGTAAGTGAGGTAAGTTTACGTCAGGCAGGCGCCAGTCGCCACAACAGGCCAAAACATTTTAAAACATTGTTTGATGATGATGGTAATAATATGTTCTACTACGTCTTTTAATATATTTTATACTAATAAAAATGTGGAATGTTTTTTTAATTACTATCATGACGTAGTTGTTACGAGTAGCTTAATTGTTCTACACATCAATATATTTTACTCTTTCTAGAAAATAATTCCTTGATAGTAATTAATAAATAGTAGAGTATGCAGATATTATATTTTTATTAAGACTAATGAATTAAAAAAAAGCTGTGATGGCCCAGCAGTACGACCGTGTGAATCTCTAGAGACGATCACGGGTTCGAACCCGGGCAGACACCAATGAGTTTTTCTCTTAAAACTTATGTGTCTAATTGATAATTGCAATTTATCACACGCTTTTCGGTGAAGGAAAACATCGTGAGGAAACCTGCATATCTCTAGAGAATTCTGGAGGTACGTGTAACCTACCAATCCGCATTGGAGCAGCGTGGTAGGTCTTAGCTCCAATCCTTCTCTCCCAAAACGGAGAGAAGAGGCCTATTCTCAGCAGTGGGATAGTAACAGGCCGTTACTTACTTAATGAATTAAAAATTTGTATGTTTACATTTTTTTTTGTGTAAAAGTATAAGATATTTTTAATATCAAAAAGCTATATGTATCGATTTCAATGAAAGGACATAGATACTGCGACGGCCTTAGCTCTATATAAGTTTTACTTAAAGTAGATATATTTTATTAAAATATTACATATTCTTATTTATATGTTTTTGGTAGCTTTTTTTAGTGTCGTCACCATAGATAATACACTATATATTATAGTCGTCACGTTAACGATTGAAATAGGTCAATTTAATTTAAATTTTCTATCGTTTGTTTATGTTCAACTTTCAAGCTTCTGTAATGATAATCAGCTATTAATTAATAGCCGATTTTCATTACAGAAGTTATTCTAAGTTAAGGGGATTAGACTCGGAGATAAATATTAACCTATGAAATATTGGATAATAAAGGAATATTGGAATATACGCCGCGTGGTATCCGGCTGAATAGAATAGTACCACCCTCGTTTCTTACCGAGGTGTCGTAAAAGGCGACTAAGGTAAGTCGACCCGCCGCGCCGTGTGGTATCCGGCTGAGTAGAATAGACCACCCTCATTTCTTACCCAGGTGTCGTAAAAGGCGACTAAGGTAAGTTGACTAACTGTGTGGTATCCGGTTTAGTAGAATAGACCACCCCCTTACCGAGGTGTTGTAAAATACGACTAAGGTAAGTTGACTGCAAGCAAGACTGCAAGACTGAAGGCAGGCGGCTGGTCTTAAAAATGCAACCAAATCATGTTACAGCATGTTTATAACATGTTGTGCCGACCCCACTTAGAGTGGGAAAAGAGCGGGAGGATATATAGGTATATGAATTATGTGTGTAATGGAGATACATAATATAAGTTCTGTTTTCTATAGGTTTTTCTATCGTTGTTTGGTCCATAATAATAAATATTATGATAAGGACTTAATGTCAATTTAATTACAATCTACCAATTATTTACACGTAAAAAAAATCCAAGAAAACGTGCAACGTTTCCGCGTTATTTGTCGCTTAATTATTTGTGAATTAAGCCCTTCGAAGCGGGCTGGGCATAGTAGTATTTTTATAAAACAATCCGTAAACCACTTATGACGACTTTCCTGACGCAAGATATCGAATATCTGCTATTTACTATATTAAGGTACCAAAATAAAACAGTATTTGTTACCTTCATAAAAATATATTTTGTTTCCTAAGACGTATACGAATTACTTCAATTACATGTTTTTATATTTTTATGCAGTGGAAAGTGGAATGGCACTGGATAGTGGCCGGTGCGATAGTGTAACTTTTAACAGGTAGCTAACGGGTTCAGCGTGGACAGGAACCTATAGAGATGCTTAATCTCAAGTTATAATCTGAAAGAAAAATGGAAATGTGTGAACGAAAAGAAGTGTTGTTTCAACACACTACACAAGTAACTTATAAATTTTTTTTTTTTTTTTTTCCAATTTTAAGTGGTCCTTTGTGGGGGTTTTTGTACCACTGGCGAGAAACGCCCAACCTGTGGCCAAACTCGTCACAGGGCAGGGGTTACGGCTTCCGCTACTTGATACGTCCACCGCCGTACGGCCTGTACTAAGGGAATGAAAATTCCATTTTACGCTGCAGGGGTTGGGAAATATAAGGCAAAAAGGGGAAAGGGAAGCCTTTTGCCCGACCCTTGCTCGGTAATTTTTTAAAAGATATTAAAAAATGCAATAAAAAAAAAAGAAAAAAGCGTAGGGTGACATGGGAATCGATTTCAAGTTTCGAACTTTCTTGGTCCGCGCGTTACCATTAGGCTAACACAGCTTTGCATTTGACAGCTCAAATATTAAGTTTCTATGCAACATTTTAGCATTTTTTAAAATGAAACCTAGCTAAATCGATTTTTCCTCCCCAAAACCGCCTACATGCTGAATTTCATGAAAATTGGATTTCGATTGGAAATTTGGATTAGAGATTCGGAAAAAGATGTATATACATTCCTCAAAATTTAAAATTGTAGTTTGCATATTGTGATGCTTTAAATTGGTGTAACCAGTTAGCTTTGTCAGTAATTTACTAACGACGCTGATTTTCAGAGGTTACTATCAGCTTTATGGACCTCAATAAAAGCATAAGCTTACTTACTTACAGTCAACCAGTGGGAATGCAAATAAAAAAAAATTAAAAATTAAAAAACAGTTGGACAGGTGGGGCTCGAACGCAAGTATTTTAATATCTTCCCGCCCGTTCCCAAATGTGCTAACACAAAATTACATTTGACAGCGAAAATTGATAATAATATTTGAATTTAACGTAAATTTTAGTATTTTCCCGAAAACAGGGATAAAACATTATTTAATGAAAACAAGCTAGATCGAATTTTAACCCCCGAAACCCCCCAAATGTCGAATTTCGTGAAAATCGTTGGAGGTTGCACATATCCCCAGAATCCTTTATAGATAAGTTTCCTCATGATGTTTACCTTCACCGAAAAGCGTGTGATAAATTGCAATTGTTATCAAAACACTATTACGCATATTTATTTATATTTTTTAAGATGGAGAGGGAAATATTTAATGGTGTAAATTATAATTATCAGCTCCTTTTATTTCTTACGAGTACGTCATAATTTTATGTTCAAAGACTATATAATAATATAATCACGTTTAGTATTTGTTGGGAAGCTCGCGAGTGTGAACGTGCCTTGAATACGTTTTTATAGCTAGTATTTTGATTCGCGCGCGCCCATTTGAATTGGTGACAAATACTTTAAGGTAAGTTCTTTAATTTCTATCATTAAAAAAATAATATAATTCAAATTATTAGTAATATAAAATTAGTTAAATTAGTAATGTAAAAAAATATTAACTGTTTGTTTTAAATCAAATGATATTTTCATATTTCATAGGCGAAAATATTTTTTATTTAATTATACCTAAGATTTATTTCGATGACTTAGGTTTATTAAATGTTCTAAATAATGTTAATCACGTAGAATTCTATCAGAAATATAATATGTTAATATTTAAGTAATGTATTAATCATTACTAATCTTTATTTTAAATTATAATAACAGTAAACAATTCAATTCAACAATCATTGCTTATTGCTTTTTTTTTCTTCAGTATAAATATATTATTTTCAAATACACCGTATTTAAAAATATTATACTCAATAATAGTAATATTTTCTATTCATTCAAAATTTATTTGCCTAATTGATATACATATAACAAATACATCATGCGCTTGACGGGGAGAGAAAATATCGTGAAACATATAAAGAATATGTGTATTCTGCCTAGCCATGTGGAGGATTTTGGTGGTCTCTCAGCATTAATTTTTATTCAATTAGAGTGGAGTCTTTTGCTCAATAGAACAGTGGCAAGCCATTAGTAACCTAATTGATAGTAAAATAGATCATTTTCTTTATGAAATGCGAAAACCTCGTGATAAAATCTGAATATTGTAGAAGCCTTGGGAATATGTACGAGTATATTCCACCAATCCATGTAAAGCCGGTTGGTTGTCTCTCAACTTCAATCCTTAATCAGAAAGGAGCCCTTTTTTCATTAGAACAGAATGCATATTAATACAGGACACATTAAAACCTAGATCATTTTGTAGACCGGACCGGTCTACATCTAGTGATAAAAATATTTCTTTGATAATGTATTTTTAAATATTCGGTGTGAATTTGTTTATTAATTCGTTGGAAATAAAATATTATTAGCATTCGCGGTTCAGGTGGATTATATATAGAGATCGTTTACAGATTCTTGAATATGCGCGTGCGAAAAAATCCACCAATCGGTTTTGGTTCTCTCCGCAATCAAGTTAAATAGAAAATATATATAAATGTAAAGTGGATAAGCCGTTTTCATACCTGATACATAAAAGATTCGTAAAAACATTTAAACATTTATAACTATTTTACTTCATCGCAGATTATAGCAAAATAATTTTATTATTACTTTTGCATATAACTTACTGTCTCACTCTATATTCTAAGCGGGCAATAATTTAACAAAAATTACAATATATGTTCGCTGTGTGATATCTGGCGGAATAGAAGACCACCGTTTTTTTTACTGAGATGTCGCAAAAGGCGACTAAGTTAAGTTAACGTCAGGTAGGCGGCCGGTCGTAAACTACCTTGCCAAAACATGTGACAACATGGTTATAAAATGTTGTACCGACTCCACCTAAAGTAGGATAAGTACAGTAGGATAATGATGGTTCAGATGGATTATAAATAACAAAATAAAGTATGTAGCATATAATAATAATAATAACAAAATAATGTATGTACTTATTTGATAGCTAGTGTAGATTACTTATAACTTATTAGATTTAGTATTGATTTGATGAAAAAGTAGGTATGTCACCAAAAAGATGACCATTACACATTGAGGGACATATCATATTTGCATTTGTGAATGCCAAAACATTTACATTAGTTATATCATTCTTTAAAATATACAAGTATAATGGAAAGCGTTTTGATGGTAGGATATTTGTTTATGAACTTTTTTATTATTTTTTAATTTCCATGTATAAGAAAATAATTGATGTATATCATAGACATACGAGAGGTTACAATAAACTTGTGATTCCTGTGTCGCGACTCAGCAGAGTTAGCAACTCATTCGTTGGTCTCGGTATTCGCTTTTACAATAAAATTGCGCAATCCATACTAGACCAGTCTACAGAAAGATTTAAATTAAGTATAAGATCTTTAATATTTAAATGAGTTAATCTTGTATATATATATATATATATATATATATATATATATATATATATATATATATATATATATATATTCCGATTTTCCTGTTTTTGGGCATTAAAACACACTAACATTTATATTGAATTGAATTTTCTCCTTTAACTGACAAGTCGACGTAGCTTATTCGGGTAACGTCCAGACTCGAGAAATGTGAATGCCAAGGATCGATCCCAACTAAATAATTGTTTTTTTTAAGTTTTTTTTTTTGTAAAAAATTTCCGAGCGAAGCTCGGTCACCCAGATATTATATGCTTATACGTAAAGCATATTACAAAATTGAATTGAATTATTTGGATGATAAAAAACCCTGGATTTTTAAATGTTTTCAGCTTCATACAAGGGGTTTAATAATGTATAAAAGATAGACCGCCAAGTTTCATGCTGATTCTTTTCGGTAAAAGCCAAATTCCAAACCAGTTGTAGCTTTATTAATCATATTGATCCTTGACGATTCAAAAGTTCTTTAAAGAGCTTATTTGAATTGTAGTATATCAGACTAGTGCCAGAAACTTCACTCGCGATTAGTCGTGAAAACTTTAACAAAAAGACATTAATTCAATATGAGAATGGATATGAATTACAATACAAAACAAAGCCTTAATAACCGTAACGGCCTGTTACTTTCCCAGTGCTGGGCATAGGCCTACTCTCCATTTTTTGAGAGAATGATTGGAGCTAAGACCTACCACTCTGCTTCAATGCGGATTGGTAGGTTACACATATCCCTAGAATTCTCTAGAGATGTGCAGGTTTCCTCACGATGTTTACCTACTTCGAAAAGCGTGTGTTAAATTGCAATTATCAATTAAACACATAAATTTTAACAGAAAAACTCAGTGGTGCCTGTCCGGGGTGTGTACCGGTGATCCCTCTAAAGTGTGGCACGGTCTCACCGCTGGGATATCACAGCTTCATACATGATACAGAAAATATTTACGTTCAATTAAAACACAAACATAAACCACTTGTGGTAAAAATAGAGCAAAAAAATTATCCAGATCATAAAAAAGAAGTTCCTGCTCATAAAACACTTTCGATTTTTTAAGTAGTTTTATTTCAAATTTGCGTTAATAATTATTTTTATATAATTTCATTCAAAAGACCTTGAGTATTATGTTTTGATTGTAACCTAGTATACGAACGTGAGTTATTTTGCTTACGTGTTGGTTATAGTAATTGTTTATACGGAAATAAAAATCGAAGAAACTGTTAATTATGTCAGATTGTAAATTATATATGACTAGCTGTGCCAGCAGCATCGCCTGTGCCACAAAATTTTGCTCGAATCGATATATTAAACATAACAGTAGTTATTGTGAGTTAACCATAAGCGATAGAGACATGCTGTCGCGGACTTTTTTGTAGTAATTTTGTAGATCTATAATTCTCTAGTACATAACTTTAGTTTATCTCTGCTGGTTTACGCGGCATACGCGAGTAAAGCCCCCCAGAAAGAAAGATTTTTTATAACCGCGCCATCTCTTCGCAAATCTCAGAATCGTAATTCTCTATCTTTTGGAAGAATTGCACTATTATTTCGTAAAAACCATAGTAAAATTCATTCGATAGATTTTGAGAAATAATAATTTCTTGAATATATTATATATAAATTCTAGTCAACTATAAAAATGGTTGCAGCCACTGCGCAAATCAATACTTAAATTTGCATTTTGCCTTGCCGTATATATTAAAAAAATGCTATTTTATTTCTGTTCAAAGACCTGTTTTTAATTGTCCTCAAATAATTAGCATATTTATAAAGAGGAAAAGGTCATGTTTATAATGTGTATAAGTTTTTTAAACACTATTAAAATATATAATCAATGCATTCCGAAAGTCATTAAATTTTTAAAAGTTTTTATTTTTGCTATAATACGTGATAAAAGAAAATATCTGTTAATGTAGAGTGCACTATCTGTTCTCATATCTAATACATGCAGAATTCGCGAAAACTTATGCAGTACCCACCACCAAAAAAGTATTAGGCAGGACCAGTATGCACAATAATCCTATTAATCATATCCTACTTCCTACTAATATTATAAATGCGAAAGTTTGTGTTTACGGATGTATGTTTTTTTTACTCTTTCACGGCGAATCCGCTGGAACAATATCGATGAAATTTGGCAGAATTTTTCCTTATACACCGGAGTAACATATAGGCTACAGAAATCCTGTTATTTCTACAGGAATAGGATGACATTGAAAATCGCCATCTCTTATCAACCTAACCTAAAAGCTAGCCATAATATGTATAACTTTATCACTATCATGATATTGGCATTCTTTTTAATGAGGAAGTAAGCAATCTATGTTATGCTGATTCCTACAATTAACAAATTACAGGAAATTCTCAACAATACTTCATGTAAGACTTTATCATTGCGCGGGAAAAATAATCGGAATAAACAATTTCTGACCGTGAGAAACGTAATCAACCCATAGACGATTAATTGTTGGTAAATCCGAAGCAAACCTATTCGAAAAGATCTAGATTAGTGACGTTATTATCTGGATTTTTTTTTCTAAGAAAATATGTATCGTATAACTATTTGCGGAGCAAACTCGGATTATTACATTATTTTATTTGATTGGGGTCTGCTTTATTATCTAATCTATAATATTCTAGCTGTACCTTCGGCTTCACCCGCGAGAAAATCAGTTTGTCAGTAAGTTGTTTTTCGCGTAAATCCCGCGTAAATCCTCCTAAATTCTAGGGCAACTAGTAGCCTATTTGATGCTCCGAAACCTCCTCTTTTCAGAATAAGTCCCATAAAAAACAGTTAAGCCGTGCCCAAGAATGTACTGTTAATCTAAACTGTTATACATGATCTTATATAAGATCTTCTAAATAAGCCCAAAAGATAACTGCATAATACCCAATACATACATATTTCTGGAATAACCACAAGCAATCGTGAAGCCAAGGCCCTTATTACAAAAGAATCCAAAAGATTTAATCAATGCATTTAATTAGATCTCAACATGAACGTTAAATAAATAGTTTATGGGTATTTTAAATAATTACTTAGATGTAATTACTATTGACCATTTGAGCAAAATGTAGCGAACGATTTTGTCGTGCAAGGAATTTTAAACGAAGGTGATAAATAAATGATTGGTCCAACTGCATTACTTTATTTACATACCTTTTACGGGCTTTTACACACGATTTCGCGTGAACTGTTGTCGTGTGATTGGTCGATAATAGATAGCGCTTTTCAATGTCATCTATTCCTGTAAAATTAACAGGATTTTTATAGCCTATATGTTATTCCGGTATATAAGGAATAATTGTGCCAAATTTCATTGATATTGTTTTAGCGGATTTGCCGTGAAAGAGTAACAAACACATCCATACTCACAAACTTTCGCGTTTATAGTATTAACAAGTAGGAAATAGGATTAGAAAATAAAGTCCACAATAGCTGTCTGTCTGTATGTGATAGATTTTCTCAAAAACTACATAACGGATTTTTGTTGGAAGCTTTAGCTTTAGCACATTACGGTTTTATATAAATTGACTGAAATATATTAATAATAATTTTAACGCAGGCGAAACCGTTGGCATAGCTAGTTTGAATATAATTATTTATTTTGCATACAATTTCAGGGTCTGTTTTAAATGTCTTTAATTTTTTCCACTATATCAAAGAGAAAAACAGAAAAGTAAGAAACTAAAACAGTACGATGAAATGATTTCGCATGCTACCTATTTCTATTAGGCTATTCAAATTTGAGTGAAAGGAATGAAACAAATAGGTCACAGCTTCGAACTCTGGGCTGCACCAATGAGTTTTTCTATTAAAACTTATATGTCTAAATGATATTTGCAATTTATCACATGCTTTTTGGTATAGGAAAGAAATGTGAGGAAACCTGCATATCTCTCGAGAATTCTAGGGATATGTGTAATTTACCAATTCGCGTTAAACAGCGTGGTGGTTCTAAACTCAAACCCTTCTCTCCAAAAAAGAGAAGGTAGACGCCCAACTATGGGATAGCAAGGCCGTTACTTTACTGTAAATAAAAAAAATAGTTCTAGATTTTTTTTAAATTGACTATATGCTGTTAGCCTTAACGGCTTTTACAGCGTCACAGGGCGGGACGGGCGAGCGCAGAAGCATCATCGAAGTTGCGAAATGCGAAGAGTAGAGCGCAGAAGCTCTACTAGCGAAGTTCTAGTTACACTTTGTAACGTGGTTGACATGACGGGTTGGTGTTACTGAGCTTTTATTTAATTGTGACTCGGAAAAACATTAATTTTCAGTCAATATAACAATGTCATTGAGTGTAAATTTTTATTAAACTTTTGACCGCGACCGATGTTTATTCTAAATACTTAACGGTGTCTTAAGGTCGCCTTTGTGAATTGATTTATTCACATAAATTATAGTACATTACATAAAAAATACATTGTATAACATAACAATGAATTTGCATAAAAGTAGGAACAAAAAAATTTGTTGATAAAGCTATACCTAATAAACGTTATTAAACTACCAATCCGCATTGGAGCAGCGTGGTAGGTCTTAGCTCCAACCCTTCTGTTCAAAACGGAGAGAGGAGACCTATGCCCAGCACTATCTTTATTTCCTAAATTTCTCTCTAAATTTAGTTTATTTTAAAACTAGCGGCCTGCCCCTGCTTCGCATGGGTATAAAATATATATCCCATGTCAGTCAGTGTAAAAAAAATGATTAAAATCGATCGAGTAGTTTTGATTTATTCATTACTGCCCTTGGCGTGCACGCGTTAAATTTGGAAAAAAACAATTTCCTTTCCCTATACCAAGAAGATTTCCTGCTATCTTTGGAGTACCTAAATTTATATAGTCCATTTTTACATTTTCCCTACCTATGTAATTTATTTTTACAATTAATTACAGAATGTCTTTAAACAAACTTCTTGAAAGAGGGACATAGCTGCTAAAGTCGAAGTGTCAGAGGGCGAAGCGCGGCGTCCTCACGGCATTTTAAATCTGTAATATCTCCGAAAATGTTCACTTAAATTACATGCTGTAAACGGCCATATTGATCTATATGTAATCAACTATTTATTTAAGGTACTTTAATTGGATAAGGATTAATGCTGTATTGTATAAAAATTGCTTCAAAAATATGGCATTATTTTTCGTAAAAAGTAAATGACAAAAAATGCTATAGTGGGTTATCCTTAAGAGATAGACATATACCAGCGCGCACTTTTCTGTAGACCTTTTCAAGATGTACAAATACTTAGTACATTATTTTGATAAATCTCGTAGGGTTTAGCCTGCGTTTGCAATGTAAGCGGAAAAAAATGTAATTATTTACCGAAACCTCAAAAATTACAGTATTTCTCTACTCCGTATTGAATGTTATTATACGTACAAACCTTCCTCTGGAATCACTCTATCTATTAAAAAAAACCGCATCAAAATCTGTTGCGTAGTTTTAAAGTTTTACGCGTACATAGGGATATAGGGACTTTGTTTTATAATATGTAGTGATTAAGGAAGAAATTTAAAGTTGTCATAATTTAGATCCCAAATATTGAGGTGATTCAATTGCTCCATGGTTTTGTGAAAATTGACTGACGGATTTTGTACTGGTGCTAGTTTTTTCTCTTTTCTAACAATATGTATGAATAAATAAAGAAATAAATAAGCATGTTCATATATATACATATTCTTTTAACAAGTATCACGTTCGTAACTTAGTAAGACTTCTATTCGGTATTGTTTGATTTACCTATTACAGATACAATGTCATTATCGGTGGAAATTTTACACTTTTCTTGTTTGGTTTTGTTTTTGCGTTATAATACGTAAGCAAGTAGGATGGACTGGTTTTTATACGCATTATTGATAACCTTTAAGCAATTTGTTTAGTGTTGTCGGTAAATATGTTGTTTGTCAAAAGTTATTAGATGTTTAAAAGACTTGATTTAAAATATTTCTTGTGCTCTTGCAATGTAAAATACAAAATGGCGTCTACTCTATGCATATGTGCAGTTCCGTAATACGTATGCGGAATTGCATTTTATTAATTATAAAAATTACGAACTTATTGGGTTTTTTGCACAAAAATTTAAAACGTTTTATACATACGTATTAAAATGAGATCACCTTCCATTGTAAAGGGCGAAAATATCGGTTACTTACTTTTTACAATTTGCAGAAAATTACAAGGAAAAATATATTAATATGCATCCTTTCCTAAACGATAAAGTGAATAAGTTTAGCCATAAATAGAAAAAATAAAAAAAGTTACAAGGAACATATCACCCTATAATAAAGTCACATGTCTCATGTATGTGACTTTAGTCTTCGGATGGGGTGATATATGCCTATATTTTAATGCCATCGCTCTCGAACCTACGCTGACTTGACTAAGGAATATATTAGATATTTCATAACTGTGTCTTTAATATTTAAATGAGTCAATCTTGTATATATATATATACTCGTATATATATTTTTCGGAATCTCGGAAACGGCTCCAACGATTTTCTTGAAATTCAGTATGTAGGGGGTTTTACGGGAGAAAAATCGATCTAGTAAGGTTTTATTTAAAAAAAAATCGTTTTATTCCTGTTTTTGGGCATAAAAATAAAACTAAAATTTACATCGAATATAAAACTATTTTTGCCTTTAAAATATCATAAAGTCAGCGTAGCGTATTCGGAAAACAGGCGGTCTCTCGTTATATGGTTGGTATACTTTGTCTATTATATATATATATCACCTATCGTTCTATAACTCTTTATATTTTTATGAACAAAAATTAAAATAGAATAGATTACCGTATCCATGTATTTCAAATATAACAAAATTCCCCAATAAAAGTATTAAAACGAGGTTTGTTGTTGAAGACGAGAACATCCCTATTTTGATTTACATTAACAAATAAACAGTAAAAAAAACCACCAATAACTTGTTCTAGTATGTTCAGTTTAAATGAGTTTTTTAGGTGGGTACTCTATTCATTATAGCATTTTTATTATTTAAACCTCTTTTATAAATAGCGGAAGAAGCCAGTAATCATAAAAAAATAAGTTTATTTACCAGGTCATGATATATAATATTTCTATCATGATATATTATATAATATATATATAATATTTCGTTACTTACAAGTCAATGTTTAGACATCATCATTCTTCTGCCCTTATCCCATTCTAAGTGGAGAGTACCACAGCATGTCCTTCTCCACCACCGCCACCATAATACACAAGAACTACACACGTTTACTATCACAAACTCAACAATCGTGTCGCCCTTGAACCGAAGCGTTTACGAATTCGGGGTTCAATTATATCTATACAAATATAAAAAAATAGCTCAGCAGAACTAATATATACCATTAACATCGCTAGCTTACTGTCACTTTGATAAGTTGGTACACAAATAAATTTCTTCGGACCTTGTTAATGCGAGAATGGAAATGAAGTTAAAATATTTGTGATGATTTGCAATATCATGGATTCTTTTTCTCTTTTATTTTATATATTACTAGAATATTGGATATTGGTTTTTCTTTCATATTGTGGTAATCCAGAGCATCTATATTGCTTAACAATGTTTGGCAAAACAAACAACTCTGCAGGATTAATGATAATCCTAAACACAAGTTTCTTATTTAGGAGTCAGATGTTCTCCCACTTCAACGGCCAAATTATAACTTTCTTTTGAATACCATCTTGTAAAAGTGGGTTACACAATTGTAAGCAATACGAAATAAATAATTTATAGAATTAGGCGTTACTTTGCGGAGATCCATAATACAAAAATAATTTTATCAGTCTATCTCCTGATGATGCTTCGGTTACGGGGCGAAACGATTGTTGAGTTTGTGATAGTGAACGTATATAGTGCTTGTGTATTGTGGTGGCGGTGGTGGAGGTTTGTGCATGTGTTTTTACGAATCCTGCATGTATCAGGTATGATAACCGATTGTCCACTTACATTTAGCATTATATATATATTCTATTTTACTTCTTCGCGGATTATAGCAAAATAATTTTATTATTACTTTTGCAATACGAAATAGATAAATATCATTTTTAGTATAGTTAATACTTACTTTTTACCTGCTTTGTAGTCAACATGTGTGGCCATATTATAAGTTACGACCGCTCTAACCTTAGAATTGATGACTGTACGCATGGATTTGATTCTGTATTGTGTTTGTGAATATGGCATTATTATCACTATAAATTTTACAACCGGTTAAGTGTGAGAGGTTTTGGAATTCAAGCGTGTATTTTACTTTAGATTTGAAGTTTTTTGACAGTGTTTTATTATACACTAGCTGTATTACTCGCATGGATATCGCCGTGTCACAAAGATTTCTTGCGAAAATCCCGAGGCGATTCTGAGATAAAAAGTAGCCTACATGCTGCTGCACAACATCTATCTTCCAATGAAAGTCCCATCAAAATCGGTCTAGCCATTCCAAAAAATGTTCTATTGATCTGAACCTTCCTTAATAACTGCACTATCTTTTAGTAAAAACAGTACAAAAATCTGTTCAGTAGATTTTGATATAATGGAACACATACATACAGACAGCTTTGTGTGAAGTGAAGTACAGTGAATTTGAAAAATTAGTTACTCGACCTTAGGAACCTGTTTAGTGCTATCTACTATACTGATGAATCATCCTTAAGCATACATGTAATAGATGTTAAGGAATATTAATATATAAAAGTGTATGACAGGTGTTGTGGTCGATAAAATATTAAATTAATTACTTGACCTTTGTATACAATCAAACGTACATAATGCAATTAATTTCAATTGAAATTTATTATAAGCTAAAGAAAATATTGTGATGCTATTTTAGGATTTAATTTTAGTTAATTAAAGTAGTTAATTTTTTTTTCTTAGGGACTGTTTCACAAGTTACTGATAAAGTGTCGGATAGTAAACGGAGTAGGAATGACACTAGCTTAATATATATTTAAGTCAAGTTAAAAAGCTTTAGGGCCTGTTTCATAAGTTTCTAATAAATTGTCGGATAGTTAACTGGCAAATAAACTAAGTAGCAGATAAATGTCCCTAAAAAAAGAAAATTTACCCATAATAATCATATAAGTAATAATATAAATGCGTAAGTAACTATTAAGTAAATAAGTATAACGTAAATAGTCTATTATTTATTTTTCGTCGTAATAAGTTTTATGATAATTCGTATAAAGATGTACCTTGTAACGTGGACATAGGGTCCAAATAATAATTCTTTTCAGATGAAATTGCAAGTACAAAATCTAGTATTGAAAAATAAATGCTATTATACTTTTGGTGACGCAAACGTGTGTATTGGATACACTTGTATCGTGTGACATTCGTAAAAGTAGATATAAACACTGATCGATTGTGGTAATTAAAAATATTGCTTTGAAAAGATTAATACTGTCATTACCAACAAGCTTGCCAAATTCGGTTCAATACTTAGAAGAGACTCAGGGCTAGCAGTGGACTTAAATAGAATTTCCATTGAACTTATTATCTTAACTTGAAAACAAGGTAAACGCACGTGTTGCAAATGCTAAAAAAACTACTTCTATTTATTTATTTATTTCATAGGTCATATAGGTCACCAACAAAATACAAACTTCACATTAAAATTATATATTGAACAACTTAAAATAAGTAGTATTTTAATTAAAGGTAATAACAACTTTCAAATTAAGTTACGACAACTGAGAGATATAATTTAACTCTATTAATTTTATGTAATCGTCAAAATAAAGAATTTAAAAAAAAGAAAAATCAATAATAAAAAATAAAATTAACACAACCTGTAAAAAAAAAACTGAGATTTAAGATCAGCACTTATCACTATCAGATCAGCACTTAGCCCGAAGTAAAGTAGCTTTCTTGAATACGCTAAAACTGTCATTGAAAATATCCACCCAAATGCAAAAAATTTGCAAATGGTATTTGCAAATGGTGCTATGAATTCGCATAATACGATTAAGAGGTGAATTTTGACCCAAATTCGATTTTGATGGATGAGTAGCAAGAATAATATTAATAAATATATGGGCCATTTCATAAACGGAGTCCTTCCCCAAAGTAACCAACTTAATACTTGTCTTATTTAATTATATACATACATACACCCATATATACAAGCTGTGGTAGCCCTGCGGTAACAGCGTGCGACTCTTTCGAGGAGATCACGGGTTCAAACCTGGGCAGACACCAATGAGTTTTTCTGTTAAAACTTATGTGTCTAATTGATAATTGCAATTTATCACACGCTTTTCGGTGAAGGAAAACGTGAGGAAACCTGCATATCTCTAGAGAATTCTGGAGATATGTGTAACCTACAATTCCGCTCTGGAGCAGCGTGGTAGGTCTTAGCTTCAATCCTTATCTCCAAAAACGGAGAGAAGAGGCCTATTCTCAGCAGTGGGATGGTAACAGGTCGCTACTTACTTTTATACATACACCTAGATTGAGGCAAGCAAGATGTTATTAGGGCCAAACGCAACGCAAAAAAGTCAAATTGACGTAACCATTTGAAGGATATATTTGAAACATGTAACAAATTTAAGTGTAGATTCACTTAAAATGTCAAGTGGTCATGTCGCCAATTAATGTAATCACTTACGCAGAGGTTTCCTGTCTTAGAGCCTAATATAGTCCATTATTGACTAGTCTTTCCAGTTCTGCGGAGGTCGCTTCAGTTGACATTGAAAATTAAAGTTGCTAGTATTGAACTTAAGCAGCTAAAACATAATACATCTCTAGATAATTCTTCGTAAATAAGTAATTAAATTGTGAAATACGTATTATTGAATTGCATCAAGTTTAATTCGAACTTACACATGATAACATCATTTCGTACGCTTTAGTATTAAAGTGACCTAATTAAAAAAATTGTGGCAATTTGCAATAAAACGTAGCGTAGTGATTGCACAACTCGTAAGTGTTAAAGAGACCCATAACTTCGAAGAGCAAGAAAACACTAGATTTTTTAGTAGTTCTTAGCGTGATGGTAATTTTGAATTAGGTCACTTTAATACTAACCGTACGATTTCCCATGACATTGAAATAGTACAACGTTTCTTAAATTGTGTTCCGCAGAGATCACTCAGAAGTTCCGCTGTTTACAAGTTAGGTGCTTTTTTAATAACATTCAATGGAATATTATAAAAAAAGTTTTTTTTTAATATTATGTATATTAAAAGCCGTGTGGTATCCGGCTGAGTAGAATAGACCTCCCCCATTTCTTACCGAGGTGTCGTAAAAGGCGAATTAGTTAAGTTGACCCACCGTGTGGTATCCGGTTGAGCAGAATAGACCACCCTCTTTTTTACCAAGTTTTCGTAAAATACATTTCATCTTTTTTAATTTAAGACTGGTTGGCTAGAAAAGATTCTGATTCCGGAATAAGCCCGCCTTTGCACATTATGTTGTTTATTTATCATTTTGATATTAACTTAAATTTGTGCAAAAAGAGATTGTAACTAATAAACAAACATCAAAAAAAGAAAAAAAGAAATAATATAAATCGTACTGCATACGCTATCTTTAGAGATAGCATATGCAACTAATAATAAGTAAATTTAATAAAGGACACTTAAAATTACTAAAATCTATACTACTAATATATAAAGCTGAAGAGTTTGTTTGATTGTTTGAACTCGCTAATCTCAAGAACTACTGGACGGATTTGAAAAATTCTTTAAGTGTGAGATAGTCCATTTATAAAAAGACTATAGACTATAAAACATCACGTTAAGATGAATAGGAGAGGAGCAGCAATAAAATATTGCGAACACGGCCATTTAAAAAGCCTTCCTTGCGCGCGCTAAGTAAATGGTGAAAATTATTTTAAAACAATGTATGACAAAATTGTCCCCCGCTAAAAGTTCTAAGTAAAAGATCGCGACAGCATATTTCTAGCTTTTAAGGTTAACCCCCTTAAACTATTTTTATGGTTATCAAAATACTATACGTTTTTAATCTTTCCACGCGAAGGAGCCGCTGGCGATTGCAAGTCAATTATAATAACATTTTACAACAAATAAATATTGCGCATTAATGTTTGTCATTCTTAAGATTTTATCGAATTAAAATACAAGGTTCATAAAACAAAGTGCTAATGATAAATTAAAAAAGCATAAAACCATTTCATAGGTCAGCAAAATTTAAATGCAATCCTTATCAATACAAAAATAGAGGTCAAATACTGACATTTAATTATGAATATAGTAATATGTAGGATAACCATTAGCCAGAGTTTCCTAGGATGTTTCCTATTCTCAGAATACCTTATATTGAATATTGCGTTAGGATTTCTCCCTGCAAAACACATGCGAAATATATATATATATATTTTACTGTTTAACCACTATTACATCATATCACACAACAAATAAACCTTACTTACTTGTCAAGGGTTTTTAAGAATGTAACCTTGTAGTTTTCTTAATAATCGGTTTATATATTTTCGATTAATCAGGCTTATAAAACGCCCGTGACCCATAAAAGAATCGTGGGTACTTATGGATTTTCTATAAATACAAATGAACTGAATTGTTATTTAGAATTCATCATGTATTTTAAAGTGACCGCCGTGTGGTGTCCGGCTGATTAGAATAGACCATTCTCTATCTTACCGAGGTGTCGTAAAAGGCGACTAAATGTAATGTAAATACAAATATATTTATACATTAATCTTACTAAAAATACATAAATAACAAGGATATCAATTAAAATGAGAAAATGTTCTTATTTTTAGAGAATTTTTGATTTTATCAAAATTAAATAGAGGTCGGATTCTAACATTGAATTTAATGACATATCCTATCTAAATAGGGTTGTCAATAGTTAAGTTTGGTCGGATTCAATTTGTACAATATAAAATATATTGTAATTTCACACTCATAATTAATTGTATCGATAGGAGCGATAGCTTATTAAATAAATAAATATATGGGACACTTACACACACAGTCGTTTGTCCCCAAAAGTAAGTAACTTAATACTTGTGTTATGGTAGACAGACAACTATATTTTTTAAATCATACTTAAATACAAATATACACCCAGGTTCAAAGACCAACAAATTCATTAAAAGAAAATGTTGGCCCTCGGCGGGAATCGAACCCCTGACCCGTGGAGCCGAAGGCAGGGTCACTACCCACTGCGCCAACGAGCCAGTCAATTTATTATTAACAATTTACAACTCATCGTTGGCCAAAAGTTTCTGATTATTGTTAATACTAAAACTATCATCCTATATTTTATGTTTTCCCAAAAAAAGAGCACGAATACTGCGACTTAAATTTTACCAAATCAACTGTTTTTCAATTGTATCAAGAAAATCGAAATTTACCATTTCGATAAAAAAAAAACTCGATTATGTCCTTATGTTTGTGAAACTGTTTTCAATACGCTTTATCTATTTTTAAGATATATTATTTTAAGACGTTTACATAAATAAAAATTCAATTCTAGAAACATTTACAAAGAAAGTTTAAACTTTCATGTCAAATTTTTTATTTGTGATAACCCTATTTGGTATTGGGATTATGTCACTCAAAACATTTTTTACATTCAGCAACACCGAGGTCAAATACTCTTTGATGTATTAAATGAAGGTTTTATATTTGCTATTCTGACTAATGATTCTAATAGTCGTTATTTGGTTGTACAAATATTAGTATAAACTTATGCCGTATAGTATCCGGCTGGGTAGAATAGACCACCCTCATTTCTTACCGAGGTGTCGTAATAAGGCGACTAAGGTAAGTTGGCACATCGTGTGGTATCCGTTTTAGTAGAAAAGACCACCCTTTTTTACCGAGGTGTCGTAAAATACGACTTAGGTAAGTTGACGTCAGGTAGGCGGCCTGTCATAAAATACGTAGCCAAGTCACGAAACAGCAGCTGAATAACACGTTGTGCCGACCCCACTTGAAGTAGGATAAAGGCAGGAGGATGATAAAATATTTGTATAAACTCCATTTTTTAAATATCATCCTATTAAATAATTACTGGCTACTCTTTGCAACTTTTGAACCGCGATAAAATGCCACTTTATATATTTCCAGCTTATTCTTAACATAAATTACATACATCTATTCGCTGCTTTATTCTAATGTCAAAGATGGACAAAATATCAGAAAGTATATTCCTTGCTATCTGTAATAATAATAATTGATTATGCAAAAGTATAGTAGTAGCAGCCCAGCAGTGGGCTGGTGAGATGAGGCCTATGCCCAGCAGTGGGGTAATAAGTAACCCAATGCTGGGTTCTGGGCCTCATCTATCCGTTTTTTGTTGAGAAGGCTTAGAGCTTAGACTTACTACGCTGCTCAAATGCGGATTGATTGGTTCCACATATCTCTATCATTCTCTAATGATATAAAAGTTTCTCGTGATGTTTTTCTTCTGTGAATAGCGTGTAATAAATTGCTAATATCAATTACACACATAAGTATTTGACAGAAAAACTCATTGGTGTTGGAACCCGTGACCCATTTTTCATTCATCATGCGTTTTACTATCTTTAATATTTAAATGAGTTAATCTTGTATGTAAATATATATTTTCGGAATCTCGGAAACGGCTCCAACGATTTTCCTGAAATTCAGGGTGTAGAGGGGTTTGGCGGAGAAAAAGGTAGGTTTTATTAAAAAAAAATCATTTTATCCCTGTTTTTGGGCATTAAAAAATACTAAAACTTATATTGAATTGAATTTTTACCATTAACTGTTAAGTCAGCGTAGCTTATCCGGGAAACGGGAGGTCGCGAGAAATGAAACCTAGGATTGAGCCCCACTTACCCTATAATTTTTTTCTTTTTTTTTTGAAGTTTCTTTCTTTTATTATGTAAAAAATTACCGTGCAAGGGTCAGTCACCCAGGTATTTTACAATATATATGTTTCCATTGACATATATAATTGCTATTTGTACTCACGACTACGTTTGCGTCAACTTAGCGTTTAAGTAGCGTCAATAAGACCCTGTTGTCGGATAACAATAATCTTATAAAATACTATTAGCAAAAATCTGCAATAATTTAAAACGACGCGGCGTATTATGCATTGTGCGTATTTCATCAATCCTATAAAATGACTATCAAAAATGCTGATCTCAAGTAACGTGATTAATACAATTAGGCCTCCAGCACGTTTTAAGAAACATAATGGAAATGCAAACAAAGAAATATGTTATTTTAGGTTTCTTAAGAAATCCATTGTCTATTGAGTAAAAGGAAATGTTAAAATATGCTCTAATCACACAATTCTAATATAGGTATAAAAACTTCTAATACAGCAATATAAAGTCTTGTCTGCTAATGTGCTAATGAATAGATATGACCATCTAAATAATGCCTGACTTCAACTTATTTTAGTCGTATTTTACGGCACCTCGGTAAAAAAGGGTGGTCTTTTCTACTAAAACGATACCACACGATCGGTCAACTTACCTTAGTCGCCTTTTTACGACACCTCGGTAAGAATTGAGGGTGGTCTATTCTACTCAACCAGATACCACACGGCAGGTCGACTTACCTTAGCTGCCTTTTACGACGCCTCGGTAAGAAATAAGGCTGGTCTATTCTACGCCGCCGGATACTACACGGCTTACAAATGTCCATTAGCGAAAGAAATAAGAGAAAATTTAATGTTAAACTTCCGAGTTTCGAAAACAGAATTTTAGATTAGTTGGCTGGAAGAGATTCCGATTCCGGAATATGGACGTCATTGCAAATTATTATTTTTCATTATTATTTTTATTTGTATTAATGCAAATAATAAAGAAATTACAAACAAACGGTAACGTATTGTTGTCTTATTCCACAGAAAATGAATTTCTCCTTAAGAGAATCGCCGCTAGCCTGCACGAAGTTAACAGGTGAAAAAATGAATCAATGGGTAGAAGCTCAAAAAAAGGGGGAGAAAATCGAAATAGATGTATACGGTAAACCCACAGATAAACAATTGAAGGAGTTGAATAATGTCAGATTGTTGAGCAAGGAGTTGCAGGATAATTTACAAGTAAGTTTATTTATTTAATAAATCCATTAGATATAGCCGAAAGACACGATACGACCTTAAGGAATTATTGGGTAGTAGACTTTGGAATGAGCTACGGTTGGAGTATGTCTACGTCAACAAATCAGAAATGAGGAGCTCCTGCCGAGGAAAGAGGAAAGGGGAGGAAACTCCCCTTTTCTATCTAGTCACGCTAATTTTGTAAAGATTAAATTTAAATTCAAAATGTTCTTTATTCAAGTTAACTTGTTAACTCGGAAAGGTGTTCCTACAAAAAAGAAAGCAAGCAATTCAGCGGTTGGTCTATGTAAAATATAATTTTTATAACTTATTAGATTTAGTGATTACTATCGTGTACAGGGACGTAAAATAGCTAATTCCACGCATTCTTATCACCTATGTAATTCTCAACAGTATAGAGGATTTATGTATCAGACTCTATTTAATAGTTGTTTTTAACTGGTGTAATGATAAAGCTAAAATTGATTGTGGAATTTTATTATAGAATCTTATTCCCAAATCCATAAACGACTAATGTACTTTTGTAGGGCGCCAAATAGAAGCCGCAAGCTTATTTCGGTTTCTACTTTGTCTATTATATATCGCCATTTTTTTATAATTGTATACCTATATTATTATGTGCAAAAATTGTGTATATTTTTATTTATAAAAAATAAATTGCTAAAAATATACTGTGAAGCCAAAATATAAGAATACCAATTCCCTTAACTTCTCTCATGAGAATCACGCGCACTTAGTTCTGAACCTATAATAATCTCTTATTGTGTTCAAAATTATGTATTAAAATAGACCTAGCAAAAAACGTAAATACCATTCGTAACAAAATATTTTTATTGTATTTTTAATAATATCAATTTAATTTTTTATATTCTATTATTATTAATACTACATTTAAATATTATTCAACCACCTATGGTCACGCTTTGCTTGTAAGTGTTCATTTACATTTTGTTTATTTTAATGACAACACTCGTTCAATAGGGAAACGTAAATTTATCTACTTTTCTGATAAATCTAGGTATAGGTTTTATAAAAAACCAACTTTATTAAATAAACAGCTTTATAACCGTGTGGTATCCGGCTGAATAGAATAGACCACATTCATTTCTTACCAAGGTTTCGTAAAAGGCAACTAAGTTAAGTTAATTTGTCGTGTGGTATCTGGCCGAGAGTAGAATAGACCACCCTTATTTCTTGTCGTAGTGTCGTAAAAGCCGACAAAGGTAAGTTGACACGCCATGTGTTATCCGTCTGAGAAAAATAGACGACTCTCATTTCTTAGCGAGGTGTCGCAAAAGCAACTAAGGTAAGTCGACGTCAGGCAGGTGGCCGGTCGTAAAATACCTAGCCACATCATGTTACAACATGTTGTACCAACTCTACTTAGAGTGGGACACGGGCAGGAGGATTAATTAAACAGTGTTACAAGTGCGAAGACTCTAAAACAATAGTTCTAATAAGTAAAAAGTGGGGAATCTATACTTAGCTTAAGTCTTGGTCTACAACCCATATTGTGCGACACAAAATAAGTTTTATAAAAAGACAGTTTTCTCTTTTAGTATATTAGGTCAATCATTTCAGATACTCATTTAACTTAGATTTTTATTAAAAAAAATACTTTAAATTTTACAGGAGCTAGAAAATACAGTGCGCATAGATGAAGTGGAAAACCAGGCTATGAATCCTACAGCACCAATCTTGGACTACTCGGAAGACCACGAGTTCGTCTCGGCGAACCAACTCGATGACTACTACGCACATGAAGATATGGTAGACGCAAAGGAGGCTGAGAAACAAAGGCTTACAAAGGGTAAAGCGTCTAAGACAGACATACAAAAGTTTTACAAAGACCAGTGTGTGTTTTTGACGGGTGGTACTGGGTTTTTGGGTAAAGGTGAGTGTTGTTTTGTGTGTTGGCTTATTTTTTATTATCGGTCAGAATCACTTAACAAAAAAACTTCGCTTACAAAAGAAAGTCCTCGTAAGTCTACAACAATTTTGTATTTAGACGTAAATATAATTATATATTTTTAACTCCAGAATTTTCAGTCTCTATAACCTAAAGTCGTAATATAATACACTTAATACTATATAATATATATTATGTAAACTATTTACTAATCTGCACAGTATATATTATATAGTATTGAGTGTATTATTTATATAGGTTAAAGAAACTGTAAATATAATTAATCTATCTTCTACTTAACATCATATTTAAGCTTTTAACTTTATTACTACTGCAATCAAATTTGATTTATAATTAAATAGCCTTCGTTTTAATGGATTTTTAAAACTTTTGAACCAACAGCATTAAAATCATCAACTCTAGTTTAATACGTTCTTAAAAATTACATTTACAAATAAAAGCCAGTAAAAATTCGGCGGTTGCTCTCTTCAAAATAATCTTTCTTATCACATTTGAAATCGGATCGAATTTGGATCAGAGAGGTGCTCTTACCGAAAAGAACTAGCAAAAAACTCGGATGTCGCTCTTTTCAAAAATAAATAATAATGCAGTATTGTTCACAAAGCAAAAATTACAATGTGCGTATCATCCCTAGCCTACCTAAATGCACTTAATTATATTTGCACTTGAAATGCAGTGGTGTCAAGTGCAAGTGTAATTAAATCCACTTATTTTTATCATGTTTACTATTCCTAACAAGCCTTTTAGTATATAATTTTTTTATTGTCACATAGTAAAATGTTAAAGTCGCGTCAGGACACGTGATGTGATCGAAAATTCGTTAAATTTGATTTTGTTAATTCGACGCAGAACGCTTGCACGAATTGGATTAAATTTTAATAGACCTGAAGTGTTAAATTTAAATTATCTTCTTTGTATACAATAGCGCAGTAAATGAGTACTGTATTTTATCATACAAATGATAGTACTGAAATCAAAGCAATTCGTTCAAAATTATTCCCTAACCATTCCAAAATATCAACTATGCTCAAAAATGAAAAGTTAATATTCCAGTTTTCACCTCTGCCGCCATTGCCGGAGTGCGACCCTTTGATTTTTTTTCTAACTCTATCAAATAATAAGAAGTCACTGACTTTTTAAGTTTCTCATAATTACGTCTCAAGGGATAAATTCGTAAAACAAGTTATTGTCGTAGAAACTTAAATTAATTGCAGAGATATCAAAATCAGATGCCTGCATCACTATCGGCGATGATCGTTGATCGTATGATTGTCTTTAATCGGCACAATCATCGTGCAAGCGTCCATATGATCATACGTATTATCATACGATACATACGAAAGATAAAGCCCGGGTCGTAGATGATGATTGACGAGACGAGTATATTCTCTATGCGATCGGACGCTTGCTTAAAGCAACGGCGTGTTACTATCCCACTGCTGAGCATAGGCCTTCTCTCAGTTTTTTTTGAGAGAAGGGATTGGAGCTTAGACCTACGACGCTGCTCCAATGTCGATTGATAGGCAAATCATATCTCTAGAATTCTCTAGAGATATACAGGTTTCCTCACGTTTTCACTTCACCTTTGTTTTCTCTTACCGAAAAGCGTGTGATAAATTGCAACTATCAATTAGACGCATAAGTTTTTGCATGCTCTTGCTTAATCGTTTGTAATCGCCTATTATGACCTCTTCATTATAATGTATGTCATGTATATTTTTAGTGAATTTTAAACATAGCATATTGTGTTATTGGTTTTAGTGTTATGCATGGTGTTGTTTGAATTATTTTAAGAGTTTGCATTTTATATTTATACAAGGTAAGTGATTTTTGTGATTGTTTAGTTTTGCTTTATATTAGGCTTTGAGGTTATCATCATTTAAAGTTATGCGTCAATATTGTAATAATCTTTTAAACCATCTTAATAAAAGAGTTTTTTGTTATTGTATTTAAAAAAATCGGGAATTATTATGGGGCATAGGTCTATATTTGTTACTGTTGTTCTGTAGAAGACAAAATGTTGCAAGCATAAAATAAGTTATGAAAAGAATTTCCACTTGAAAGAATATTGAACTATTACATAGATATTCCATTTAAGATTTGTTTATCTTTTCTTTTTAGAATTGTTTCATAGTGTTAAAAACAGGTAATAAAAAATTAATAATGCAATTTATATTGCATTATTAATTTTTGCAATTATAATTAAGTACTATTGTTATTCAACCGACATCTATTCGTTTTGGTAATAAGTATAGTTTAAAAAAACATTTCAGGTAACGGACTTTTACTATCCTATACCAAAAAATTCACAGTCTATTTTAATATTCGTTTGTGTCAGTACCTAAGAAATATTTATGCATGTACAATTGATATTACTTTGGGTTTTTTTAAAGTGTGTTGTTTGTTCTCTGCACACGGTGAACAATTTCAAATTAATTAATTTAATATGCATCAATTAAATTTAATCGCATTGAATGTTAAGGTAAGTTATGTTGTATGTTTTTTGCTTCTGGTTTTGGTATTTAACGTATTTAATGTATGATTCATTAGTTTCTTTTCCCGCAGATGGCAGAATAAGTTTGAAGGCGAGTCGTGTGGTGGAAAAGGTGCAGCTTTAACTGTATTGTATTACCATAGAAACATGATTTTTTAAATTATACGACCAAGGTGATTGTTTAGTTAAGAATGAATAAAAGGAACTTTATTGAACGTTGTTTTTCTTTATTTAATAATTATAAAGGTGTTGATTTATTTACCTCTAAATTGACTCTATATTCAGTGGAGGAACTAACAATTTCAGATACTGGCCCGTTGGAGCAGTAGGTAGTGACCCTGCCTTCAGCTCCGCGGGTCGCGGGTTCGATTCCCGCTGAGGGCTAACATTTTCTATAAATGAATTTGTTTGTCTTTGAGCCTGGGTGTATATTTGTATTTAAGTATGTATTTAAAAAATATATCACTACATACTATAAAACAAAGTCCCTATATCCCTATGTACGCATAAAACTTTAAAACTACGCAAAAGATTTTGATGCGGTTTTTTTTAATAGATAGAGTGATTCCAGAGGAAGGTTTGTACGTATAATAACATTCAATACGGAGTAGAGAAATACTTTAATTTTTGAGGTTTCTGTAAATAATTACATTTTTTTCCGCTTACATTGCAAACGCAGGCTAAACCCTACGAGATTTATCAAAGTAATGTACTAAGTATTTGTACATCTTGAAAAGGTCTACAGAAAAGTCCGCGATGGTATATGTCTATCTCTTATGTATAACCCACTATAGCATTTTTTGTCATTTACTTTTTAAGAAAAATTATGCGATATTTTTTAAGCAATTTTTATACAATACAGCATTAATCCTTATCCAATTAAGTACCTTAAATAAATAGTTGATTTGATATAGATCAATATGGCCGTTTACAGTATTTAAGTGAACATTTTCGGAGATATTACAGATTTAAAATGCCGTGATGAGGCCGCGCTTCGCCCTATAACACTTCGACTTTAGCAGCTATGTCCCTCTTTCAAGAGTTTGTTTTAAGACATTCTGTAATTAATTGTAAAAATAAAATACATAGGGAAAATGTAAAAGTAAATAAGTAAAAATGTACTATACGAATTCAGATATTCCAAAGATAGCAGGAAATCTTCTTGGTATAGGGAAAGGAAATTGTTTTTCTCCAAATTTAATGCTTGCGAGCCCCGGGCAGTAATGAATAAATCAAAACTACTCGATCGATTTTAATCATTTTTTTACACTGACTGACATGGGATATTTTATACCTGTGCGAAGCAGGGGCAGGCCGCTAGTAAGTATATATTCACCAGTTGTCTGTCACACATAGCACAAGTATTAAGTTACTTACTTTGGTGACGGACGACCGTGTGTGTAAGTGTCCCATATATTAAAAAAAATATATATTTCAGATACAAATAAAGAATAAATAATTATATGATGATGATATAAACATATTGTCAGTAAAAAGAGTATGCATATATAAGTGTTAAATTACGAATGAATTGACGAATCATAGTAGAGAGTGGAATAGAAAATTTCTTATGCCGACCCCACTTAGAGCGGGATAAGGGAAGGAGAATGATTATAAATATAAAGATAATAATGCAGAGTCGCATGGAGATGTTATGTTTGACTCTGTATTAATTTATTATTAAACTTCGTGGACGTTTATAGCTACAAGGGTTGCCACCTTTTTTTTGACGAAAAATATTATTTTTCTTTGTAAAATCAAAAAAATATAGTTTTGAGAAATCCAGGAAAAATATAGTACACACCTATATTCAATAATTATTTATTTTAACCTGAGCTTCTAAAGAGACATCATCACTCTCCATGTTTTAGTTATAATTTTAATCTGATAATAAATAGTCAAAAATAGCCTCAATGTTTGTTCGGGTAGCATTAATTGACAATATGATGTTGACGTTGACATGTGACAATGACAAAGGAGTTGGTAACACATACCAACTAACTAAGCCCCGTACGTACATGAATAAGTAGTTACGTTCAAAAATTCCCTATGCAACGCCGCGGGTGCGTTCTATTCGCAGTAATTAAAAAAAGCGCGGAAGTTAAATTAGCGATAAAATTATTTTCTATAATACATAGCTCTCCGTTTTTTTTTTTGAAGAGAAGGATTGGAGCTAAGACCTACCACGCTGCTCCAATGCTCATTGGTAGGTTACACATATCCCCAGAATTCTCTAGAGATATGCAGGTTTCCTCACGATGTTTTCCTTCACCGAAAAGCGTGTGATAAATTGCAATTATCAATTAGACACATAAGTTTTACTAGAAAACTCATTGGTGCCTGCCCGGGGTTTGAACCCTAGACCTTCTCGAAAGAGGCGCACGGTGATACCGCTGGGCTACCACAGCTACAATACAATACATAGTATAATTGACTGAAATATAGTGAGCCGTGTGGTATCCGGCTGAATAGAATAGTACCACCCTCATTTCTTACCGAGGTGTCGTAAAAGGCGACTAAGGTAAGTCGACCCGCCGAGTGGTATCCGGCTGAGTAGAATAGACCAACCTCATTTTTTACCGAGGTGTCGTAAAAGGCGACTAAGGTAAGTTGACCCACCGTGTGGTATCCGGTTTAGTAGAATAGACCACCCTCTTTCTTACCGAGGTGTCGTAAAACACGTCAGAGGTAAGTTGATGTCAGGCAGGCGGCCGGTCGTGAAAACGCAGCCAAATCATGTGACAGCATGTTTATAACATGTTGTGCCGACCCCACTTAGAGTGGGATAAGGGCAGGAAGATGATGAATTGACTGAAATATAGTACTACACTATATAATATAGTACGGTTGGCAACCCTTATAGCTACCGAAAAACATAGACTTTCATCTCATAAAATAATAAAAATATTAATGATATTTGACTAGGAATACATACGTAAATCTTATCAAATTATACCAATATTGCAACACTGTTACTTATACCATGAAAAATTAAATGCCGGGTTTATGTAGTCGTATATCGTTTTAAGATAAGTTTAATTTAAAGGATTATAAAGTTCATACTAATATTAAAACTTGGCCTGCCCTTGATGCTTTCATATCAAATTCACTATAGCAATATACAGAGTAAAAATTGTTTTAATCTTTCCTATGTCAATACAGCGGGTTCCGTGGTGTAGTGGTTATCACATCTGCTTTACACGCAGAAGGCCGCCAGTTCGATCCTGGCCGGAATCACAGTTTTTGAATTTTTATTTTTTTATTTTTTATATAAATTTTAAATGACTTTAAATAAAACAATTTGGTGGTATAAAGTGTGTACATAGGAGATAAAAAATTAAAATTAAAACGATATATCATTGTTATACGGCATGCTTTGGCGCGGCAAAGTGTGTTACTACGATAAATTATATAACTGAAGAAAGTCTCAAGAAAGTTAATGTAGTAAATCTTTATGGGATTGGATATAGAAGAGGTGGAAAATGAAATATAACACTTATATAGATTTACATATATAAGCACTATCCTTATATATTTTTTTTAGTTTCATATATATATTTTTTGTCTCATATACCACATCTCTGTGCACGAGATTACAGCAGCACTACTCTAATTATTAAGAACGTAAATATAATATGTACATATAATTCAATAATAATATGTACATATAATATGTACATGTAAATATAATTTTTACATTTCCAACTATTCGTCGTTATTAAGTTATAAAAAAGATGAAATGAAAAAATATGTGAGGGACTTTAATTTGGTACCTGTAAGTTACTTACTGTTTGCATTATTTAAATATTGTTTTAATTAAAGTATTAAGAGATGCTACAGATACTTTTATATATGACAAGTTTAAAACAAACGACGCCTGTTCTTTGATGTCTTTATTCTTGTCATTGTTCTGAACTATGCACTTTATTAATAAATACACACACGCATACCTATTACTCTATCCGTACAAAACTTATCGTTGTTTCAGTCTTGATTGAGAAATTGTTGAGGTCTTGTGGTGATTTGGACACTTTGTACGTGTTGGTACGATCTAAGAAGGGAAAGGATCCGGCTACGAGACTCAACGATTTATTGGATGATATTGTAAGTAGAAGATAATTTTAAATCGGTTATGTTTGTACCAGAGTTACCGACATTTATCGGACGCCTATCTGATAAGATCCCCGAGGCGGTCGATTAGCGGAGGGAGGGTTCACTTTCAGAAAGGTCCCTTCCCAAGGTGGCGAACTCTGGTGGTGGCGGGGATGGGAGCAACGTGTACAACGGTACCCTGTCCCCGCCACCAGCAGTGGGGTGTCAGGTTTTTAGTCGGTGGGTTTTCTTGACATAAAAAGGAATTACCGTTAGGAGTTTTCTGATGGACATTGGGATCTCAAGTCGATGGAGTTGCGACCCCGCACCGGAAAACGCAGTGTAGGAAAACCTTCCACTAGGCGGACGGACAATCTTAAAAAGGATCTCACGAGGAGCTCCTAGATACAGGTGGCATATATCGTTATTTAAAACTTTCAAGAGACCTATGTTCAGCAGTGGACTGTTGGTTGAAGAAAGATAGAAAGAATGGTTGTACAAAAATATAATTTTCCTGTTGCTGCATCGTCATCGGAACCGATATAGATGTTCAATGCCTGATATATCTTGCTAAAGAACTCTTGCAATCATCCGTCTAGGAAATATCATAACATAGTCTTCCATTATTGATGCCCTATTCTAACACCGTAAACCTGTAACGTCCTAATTCGCGAATTTTCGGACTAGACGCTAGTTGACTTTTTCGGTGCGTGAAAAAGAACCAAAAGGCCAAACAAGAAAAATTTAAAGGCTTCTTTTCAAATCTTTAATATAGGACTATGTATTTTCACAGTTATTCCATAGAGCTCATAAAGAAAATCCTAAAGGGATACATAAAGTGGTACCAATTGTTGGGGACATGGAGCTTCCAGGGCTTGGCCTTAGTGACGAAGATAGAAAAACGCTTGTATCTAAGGTAATCTAATCAATCTAAAAAAAATTTTTGGTACAATAACTAGATTTTGAAGAGCTTTTTGGGGTACTAGAGCCATTATGCATTAAAAATAAGAAGTTCTAAGTTCGGTCCAGGTTTGTAAATACATAGATAAGTTGACAGAATTTTTAACAATTATTATATTGAATTGTAATTAAATTCAATAACACCGGGTAATTTTGACCATTGTATCTAATTGCTCTTTAAAATATATATTGTGGCGAATTCTAGGTGATTTTAACCATGACTATATGCCGTGTGGTATCCGGTTAAGTAGAATAGACCACCCTCATTTTTTATCGAGGTGTCTTAAAAGCGACTAAGGTAAGTTGACTCACCGTGTGGTATCTGGCTGAGTAGAATATACCAGTTCTTATTCCTTATCGAAGTGTCGTTAAAGGCGACTAAGGTAAGTTCAGGTTAAGCAGGCGGCCTGTCGTAAAATATCTAGTCAAATCACATCACAACATGGTTAAAACATGTTCTTCCGACCTCACTTAGACTGGGATAAGGGCAGGAGAATGATGATGATTATAGAAAAAAGTAAGGAAGTTAGTAGCAGCCTGTTACATCCCACTGCTGGGAATAGGCCTCTTCTCTCCGTTGTTGGAGAGAAGCATTGGAGCTAAGACCTACCACGCTGCTCTAATGCGGATTGGTAGGTTACACATGTCTCTTGATTTTTCTAGAGATATGCAGGTTTCCTCACGATGTTTTCTTCCACCGAAAAGCGTGTGATAAATTGCAATTATTAAATAGACACGTTATTAGTAAGTAAATTGATAAATTTTAATAGAAAAACTCAATAATGTCTGCCCGGGTTTGAACCCGCGATCTCCTCGAAAGGGAGGTCTGCTGGGTTATTACAGCTGAGATGATGATTCAGATGATTATAAATAAATAAAGGCGCTGAAGGCAGGGTCACTACCCACTGCGCCAACGAGCCAGTCGATTATAGAATTAAGGAATGAAGAATTTTTTATTTACAGGTGTCAATTATAATCAACGCTGCAGCAACTGTTAAATTCGATGAGAAACTGTCCATCGCAACTGGAATTAACGTTCGCGGTACCAAGGAAGTGCTGAAACTCTCAAAAGAGTGCAGGAATTTGAAAGCTGTTACACACGTCTCAACGGCTTTCTCCAACACACACATGCCATATATAGAAGAGAAGTGAGTTACCTAGATTCAAATGGGTCAAAAAATTTTGCACGGCATAGAACTTGAATGCGTTATTACTACTTATAACTTTCACGTGTTTTAGCGATAGTTTAACTCTTTCTTGTAACTTCCTGTAAGGGAATTTCAAAGGGGATAAAGTCGCACTAATTTCATATGAATTGTAAGTCATAATAATATAAGGGCACTAGTAATTGAACATGCACTAGTAGTTGACCGTTTTGTATGAAATTTTAAATAATAAGCGTTTTGTTTGTTGTAGCTAATAAAAAATATTAATCAATAATCAACATCTCTCTAAGTGGTATACTAAGTGGGGTCGGCACAACATGTCCTAAACATGTTGTCATATGATTTTGCTGCGTTTTTACGACCGGCCGCCTGCCTGACGTCAACTTACCTCAGTCATATTTTACGACACCTCGGTAAGAAATAGGGTGGTCTATTCTACTAAACCGGATACCACACGATGGGTCAACTTACCTTAGTCGCCTTTTACGACACCTCGGTAAGAAATGAGGGTGGTTCTATTCTAATCAGCCGGATACCACACGGCAGGTCAACTTACCCTAGTCACCTTTTACGACACCTCGGTAAGAAATGAGGGTGGTACTATTCTATTCAGCCGGATACGACACAGCGTAAAAAAATTAATAACATTAAATCTAAATATTAAACAATGTGCTACAGATCTGAGTTTTTGGGCAGTTGTTAATAGATGGCAACAGGTAATTACAAATTTATTTTTTACTAGTTAAAACAAACAAAACGCTTATTATTTAAAATTACATACAAAACGGTCAACTACTAGTACAATGGTCAATTACTGGTGCACCTACCTTAAATGGTATCTGCGTGACCGAGTTTGGTTCAGTATTTTCTTTAACAGATATAAAAAAAGATGCAATATGAAAAAAAAGACATGATGATATGGGGCTTGATTAGCCGTGTCGTATCCAGCTGAGTAGAATAGACCACCCTCATTTCTTACCGAGGTGTCGTAAGAGGCGACTAAGGTACGTCGACCCGCCGTTGGTGTCCGGTTGAGTAAAATAAACCACACTCTTTCTTACGCAGGTGTTGTAAAATACGACTAAGGTAAGTTGATGTCAAGCAGGCGACCGGTCGTAAAATACGTAGCCAAATCATGTGACAACATGTTTATAACATGTGTGTCGACTTCACTCAGAGCGGGATAAGGGCAGGAGAATGATGATGGGACTTGATTCGGGGTATTTTCGCTTCAATAGTCCGCCAGTTCCCACCTAAGCAATTATATTTTTTCAGATTTTATGAACCGCCAATGTCAGTGGAAGCTTTAGAAGCTCTATCGCAGTTGGACGACGCAATCATAGCTAATATTTTACCCACGTTAGTATCGCTATATTATTATTATTCATTTATTACTAGTACCTTGTTCGGTAATTTTTTACAAAATAAAAAAAATGAAACTCCAAAAAAAAAAATAGGGTAGGTGGGTTCGATACAAGGTATTTTCATTTCTCGAGACCACGCGTTGCCCGAATAAGTTACGCTTACTTGACAATTTACGGCTAAAGTAGTGTATTATATTAAATTGAAATGGTAATAATTTTTTTCTCCCAAAAACAGGGATAAACGATTTTTTTAAATAAAATCGATCTACGATTTTTCTCCCTTAAAACCTCCTGCATGCTGAATTTATATTAAATTGAAATGGTAATAATTTTTTTCTCCCAAAAACAGGGATAAACGATTTTTTTAAATAAAATCGATCTACGATTTTTCTCCCTTAAAACCTCCTGCATGCTGAATTTCAGGAAAATCGTTGGAGCCATTTCCAAGATTCAAGATAGATAGAGAAATATATACAAGATTAACTCATTTAAATAGTAAAGATTTAGTATAGGATTCAAAAATTATTAACGCTGAAATCAACAGCAATATTTATTTGATGTTGTTTTAATATTTTATGTATTGCTTCTTCTGATTCTCTATTAATATCTACGATTATCGTTCCAGAATCCTAGGTAATCGGCCAAACACCTATTGCTTTACAAAAGCTGTCGCCGAGGAAGCTGTGCGGGTATATGGAGCAGGATTGCCTATATGCATCGTCAGACCTTCTATCGGTAAGCTTAAATGTCCTTTTGCCATACATTTCATATATAAAAGATTAGGTATATATTTCATCGATAATGCAAAATCTTCCATGAATGTTACATTGGGGCTCATGTAATTTTATTTTTCAATATTTATCGATTTAGATCACTTTCACTTGTATTTATAGGAATTATATAGTTACTTCTATGTATTGGTTGCGTAATCCATACATTATATCTATTACCTATATATACTTTGAATTCAATTATGATCTACTTCGCGCGGACAGATTTAATTCAAAGTTTGTACACTTATCAAGAACCGGTAACAATACAAAAAAATAAAAAAAATTGATAAACAATTTTTTTTCTTATATTTATCGTGTACTATAGACTTTTTTGACTTTAATACTAATATTTTTCGATATTATGAACTTCTTAGTTACTTTAAACCATTAATCTAATAACAATCTCCTTTAGTCATCTCCACGTACGATGAACCGGTCAGAGGATGGAGTGATAGTGTCTATGGGCCCACTGGAGTCGTCATTGGTATTGGAACCGGGGTAAAATGTTTTGATCTCTGACATTTATTTATAAAAATTTAATATCTTCGTAATCACATCACACACACCACAGTCACACATTACTGTAATAACTAACCCAAATCATTTTGTGTCAAACGTGTGGTATCTGGTTGAGTAGAATAGACCCCCTTTATTTCTTGTAATGTAAGTTGATATCATGCAGGCGGCCGATAAAAAAAGAAGAATGATAACATATAAAGCAAGAGGTCTGTCACTCATCGAATGAAAATAGTTAAAGAACCTTTAATTTTCAGGTTCTACGCACAATGTTTATGGACGTAGAGAAAGTAGCTGATATGGTACCTGTTGATCTTTGCGTGAACGCAATTATTGTATCTGCTTATCATACAGCCAAACAATATAAAGAAAAGTACGTTACATCGTTTTTTACCTTGACTTACTAAAAAGCTTAGCTTTTAATATTGTTAAATATTAAAGGGACCGAATTCCATTAAAATTTTTGTATTTCTTGGGATCTTTTTAACTCTAGTTAAAAAACACTTTTTAACATTAGTTACGCTACGCTTTATTGCAATTCGCGACAAAACAACTTTTTTTGAATTAGGTCACTTTATAAACGTGCGATATATATTGTCCAAAAGATCGCAATGCTATAGTGGTTGTGAGTGGTTGGTAATCTAATGTTTTATATGGTCGAGTACCTAATAACGCGGTGTTCGCAATACATAATAAACAGAAATCCTCATAATGATTGTAGAGGATAAGCGTTATGAAATCGTATGGAGACCTTTAAGAGGATCATTTCCAGATGTACAGAGGAAAGTATAAGCTAAAGATAGAAATCAAAAATTTCACTCTGCGATTATTTTTAATCGATTTAATTGATTAAATTGTAATGCCGACAATTATTAATATTAATAATTTATTTCAGTCAAACGTCAGACGTACCAATTTACAACTTTGTATCTGGCGCCCAAACCCCTATAAAATGGGGAGACTTTATAGAATTTAATAGGAAAGTTGGCCTTCATGTACCGACCACGAAAGCTGTATGGTGAGTATAAGCTCTCGTTTGTTAGAGTTTAGGACGTGACTTGAGTGCGAGTTTTGATGTCATTAATTAATTTAAAGTAAATTTTGTAAATTTTGATGACATTAAAATATTTAAGTACCTATCGATATTAATACAAAAGTGTTTTATTTCGCAATGCATAAAGTAGGATAACTTTAAAGAAAATCTTAAGGAACCTTAAGGAGATACCTTAAACCTAGAAAGAGAACCAGAATAATTTATTAATTACTTACGCCCCGCGCAGTATTGCGGCTGTAAGCATAAACATAGGTCTTCTTCAATCCTGTCATGAAATGTTAACGCTTCTCAAATATCTACACTTAAAACTTAATGTAAGCGTTAAGCACTATAATTGCCTACGTCACGTCTACCTTCTGTTTGCCCTAAATTCGCGGACATCAAAGATATCATAGGGAAGATACCATCTTGGAGAATGTTCTAAATGTTTTATTAACATAGAGCATGAAACGAATAGATTATTTTCAAGTAAAAGTGTGTTTTTTCAGGTACTACGGCCTGACTCCGACGAACAATTATTATCTGTTTCTTTTCTTAAACTTTTTCTTGCACTACCTACCAGCTTTGATGGTTGACGTTTTTTGCGCGCTGACGGGAAGGCGACGAGCGTAAGTTTCTTATTACATGTTTATAAGTCTTACTTTACGTGAAGTTTCTGGAAGGAAAGGTGCTAAAACAATGTCAAGTATTCCATATTTGTCTGACTCCTTCATAGAGAAATAGACGTCCTAATTATAACTCTATAACCTTCAATTTTTACTCATTACTTCGATTCGCCTCCAATTTCTATTAGTTTTAGGGTCAACAAGCGATCTGTGATTATCATAACTGAGTTGTAGAAACGTGGTTAAGAAGTTGAGACCCATATAAAAATCACCTGGTAAGGGTCATCACACTGTTTGGAAATCCTGCTTATCATCATCATTTTAGCCATTTTGTGGCCTCAACATGTCCCTCCACACCAGGCAATCTTGTGCCTTTTTCGTCCAGTCTCGAACTGCATATCGTTTGATGTCGTCTGTCCATCTTTTGGGAGGACGGCCACATGATCTGTTGTTAGCACTTATAATAAGCCATAAATTAAACTTAACCCGACTCAAACTTAGAGCAAACAAAGAAAGCAAGCGAAATTGCCATAAAGTTTATTTTGTTGTTGAGGAACAATATTTTTTTGCAGGATGTTACAATTCTATAAAAAAATAATGCGAATGGCAAACATTCTATTCTACTTTTCAACACAAGATTGGAAGTTCAGTGACGTTGGTGTTCAGGAGATGTGGAGGTCTCAAACGACCGCAGACCAGGTCGTGTTTCCTTTTAACATCGGAGACATGTCTTGGGAATATATGGTGGAAACTTTCTTAGTGGGTAAGTATAAATAACACTTGTATTGTCCGCGAGTTCTTTCGTCCATATTGCCTTAACTGAAAAGGAAAAAGAAACTTAACTTAAAATTATTAATGAGTAATTTAATACAAAAATTATTTTGCTATAATCTGCGATTAAGTAAATAGAAAATATATATAATGCTGTATGTAGAGAGGGCTATCCCTCTTTCATACCTGATTCCTGCAAGGTTCGTAAAAACACATGCACACAAAATCCACCACCGCCACCACAATCGCGATTCATACTGATTATATAGTCAGTTCGTGACCACAGTGGATGCAACTCTGCCGAAACGTCGAGCCTTATACAAAGGTAATTCGATTAAAACGCGATGTGACTCGCATGTTTATATAATAATTACCTATGTTCACTATCACAAAATCAACAATCGTTTCGCCCTGCAACCGAAGCATAATAAGGAGATAGATAGATACGACTCCACGACAAAATCATCGCTTTGATGTATCAAAATCGCAAAGCATCGGTTGTCTATATCAAAATCGCAAAGCGATACGTTGCATCTATCTTTAATTAAACCCTACCAAAATCCGTTCAGTAGAATTTGAGAAATTCGATTATATAGACAGACAGCTTTTAGGGACTATATTTTTCGATAAGTAAAGATGTTAACGTTGTTTTCAGGTTTACGAGTTTACTTGCTTAAGGACGATGTATCATCACTACCGGAAGCGAGGAAAAAGTGGAATAGGTAATGTATTTATGGCTTACTATATTAGACTAAACTATCTTACTAATGTAATAAATGCGAAAGTTTGTGAGTACGGATATATGTTTGTTACTTTTCACGGTGAATTCGCTAATCTAATTAAGGTAGATACATCGTAATTATAATATGACATCACGCTACGAACTATATAAAAAACTAGTGTTTTTTTGCTCTTATAAGTTATCTTCTCTTTAACACTTACGAGTTTTGTAGTCGCTACGTTACGCTTTATTCCAATTTGCCACAAAACAACCTTTTTGAATTGCGTCATTTTAATACTAAGCGTGTGAAATCTGAGTTACTGATTAATGAAATTAATCAAATGAACTAGTGAAATGAAATATATGATGTAATTAAATTTTTGTTTCAGATTATTCTACTTGCATCAGCTACTTAAATTAATAACTTTTAGCTTAGTTACATACTTAGGTTACCTAATAATAAAAGGTTTAATATCGATTGTATTCGGTTTATAAAATATAGTTTACCATTGTATAATTAAATGGGAAGCTGATTAAATGTCACATATTTATATGCAGTATAAATTTTAAAGTCTACGATATCAATATTCTATAGGTATGCTATTGCATTGCTTATTGCATAATGGCATATTGGGTATTCAGAAAATATAAACATAGACTCTCATGTTATATCCAAACTGAGGTGCTAAAAAAATAATGTAAAAGAAGAAATTATGTAAAAATAGTAAAAAATAAAAAATTGTTTAATTAAAGATACATAAATATATGGGAAAGAAAGTATACTTTAATAGAATAGATTCGTTCACTGGTATCAAATGATGGACAAGTAAGGTTGAACGCATATTTTCAAGGGATCACACTAAGCGATCTTCCACTGCTTGTATCAAACAGCTGCCTTCGATCCCTTCAATGTGAGAGTTCCACCTATATGAATATGTATCAGTCATTGATGTGAGATTTCTTTTAATATTAAAAGAATTAAGTATTAAGATCCGACTTGTAGAGCGGTCCAGTTAAGTCAATAATCGTAGAAATAAAATATTTTTTAATCTAGCTTTATAATTTAGCGGGTTACAGACAGATTATAAGTTATAGCTGACGACCTGTGGAGCCTTTGTACTCATATAGTTACAGCAACTTAGTATCCTATCGAGAATGCTTTTCCGCCAATAAAATTGTTTTTTGTCGAAATATTGTATACAAAACGTAAAGGAATCTAGCCCTTTGGAAGTTTGCCCTCTTCCATCTGAGACTGCATCTCCATTCATTGAGTATAAGATAACAAGCAATAAAAGTAAAATATGTTATGATAGAATATCTGAATTGTAAAATTACATACATATTTAGTAACTTCCCACGTGTAAATTAAGAATTCAGTTAAATTGGGCATAGTTAAACAAAAAGGATCATCAAATGACTGGATGTTGCTTTGATCCTTATTGATTCTTAATTAATATTAGGTCCAATTATAAGAAATAACTAAAGCAAATAACATGTCAAAACTTATGAATGAAAAGGGACTTATTAATGATTTTGTAAAATTTTTGTTTGCGTTCAAAGTGATGTGCAACTTTCCATTGTATTTTATATGCGTGTTACTTTCCGTATGCGTATGTTAAGTTACTTAGTTCTTATTTGGGTAATTTGAGATAAGTTATTGTATATTAAATATTTTTCAACAAAAAATTGACTTTCATTATTTTTATAACCATCCCGCTATTTAACTTTGAAGTTAACTAAAAATACGTTTTGATATTTATAGAAACAGGCGTTAATTTTAAAGTAAAATAAAATAATTCTATTGCAACTTCTAAATTTTGATATTCATGATAATTTACATGGCTTCCTTTTAAAAACCTACAGATTTTGTTTTGGTTTCTAAATTGTAATATGTAGTAATAATCGTAATTTATTTTAAATTAGTAAGGAATACTAAAAAACAAATGCAATTTCTTTTCTTTTTGTAGGCCTCTTTTATTAATTGAAAAATCCAACTATGTTTATTATATTAATCATATTTAATTACGAAACGGCAACAGAAATAGCAACGTGGTGACAAACAGAAAATAAATTTATTACAAGGAAAATTTTGATACACAAAATAGACTCCACAGAGAATCGAATCCGGAAGGTCGCGATCCTTTTTCGGCAAGTTAGCTGGCAGTAGAAACCGAAAACTAAGGTCGCAGACTGGAACTTGCTTACCTAATACCATATAGGGTTTAATAAAACAAAATAATTTTAAAAGCAGTTTATTTACCTTTAATTTACATGGTACAAGCTATTCGTTCAATGTCTTGACGTTACATTATCTACACTATCCAAAGTTTAAAAGCAGAAGATATTTTTGAATTTAAACTTTGTTTTTTTTTCTTTAACCGATGGATGTCCACAGCTGGACATATGTCTCTTCACGAGATTTCCACACTACACGATTCTGTGCCGCTTGGATTCAGAGATTTCCCGCGACCTTTTTGATGTTTTTAAAACAAAGTACAAATCCTTGCTCATGGACTTGCAGAAAGAAAAATTGTAGATCCGTTTTCTGACTTCATTTGGTCGTCACCAACTAAAAGCATATATGCTATATGTGCTCAGTGGTAATAAATCAACACCCTCGGTTGCCCTTTCTTTCTTTGATTTTCTATTATGTATAACTTCATAGTCTTTCACACTTCTGTAACTGTCTGTCACTGTCGTTTTTACTGTCGTTAGATTAAGTTTTAGATTTAAGTAATAATGGTCGCTATTGAAAACCAGCGTTGAGATACTCCTCAACTTAAGCTGAATGGTGGTCCAATTCGTAACGTCACATTTCTTTATATTTGTCTTATTTTTATTGTTATCTACTTTACTGTGACGTTATTAATAAAAGGTTTTTTGATTTAATTTGATGTCATTCCTTGTCGTAGGTTGTCTACTGACTTTCTGATGCTTTTTGCAGTACGGGGTCGCCATTCTAACACCTTAAGACCCAAACGCCCATTCGTTCTCCGCACTATATGCCCCGTTCATTGCCACTTCAGCTTCGCGACATGCTGAGCTATATCGGTGACTTTGGTTCTTCTACAGATCTCCTCATTTCTAATTTGATCACGTAGAAATAGTCCAAGCATAGCTCGCTCTATCACCCGCTGAGTGACTCTGAACTTTGTTTTGAGGCCCATAGTAGGCGACCATGTTTCAAATCCCTAAGTCATCACTGTTCGAAGACTTTGATCTTCAGGTTGTGAGGTATTTTTTTGTCGGTGACTTCGGTTCTTCTACAGATCTCCTCATTTATGATTTGTTTCCGTAGAGATACTACTCTCGCTGAGTGACTCATCTTCCTTATGAGGCTCATAGAGGGCCTCGTAGGTGGTGTTCATAGTTAATGTTTAGATCCTATGTTCGCGTCTTATTAAATCGGGTGAGCCCGATCAAGAGCTAATCTGTCACCGGAGTAAACCTTACCAGGGCGTGGTCACTTAAAAGAAACTAGTTGTAAGATTACTTACATAAATATTAAACATATAATTTTGTGGAATATTCTATAACAGGTATTATTCCTTACCAAAGTACCAATATGTATCAGTCAACCGCAAGATATTTTCTTTCATAATCACTATTTTTTTTTTGTATTACGTAGAAATTCTATATACATAAGCTTCGAGAACATACACTTATATTATTTAATACGAATAGCTCTTTCCGATTATTAAAACTTAAACCCAAAATGATGAAAAAAATCAAAATCTATATACACTTAATAATAAATCTCACATAAAATCACATTTTTCAAAAACATGAACAATACTTATTCAATTTTTTTATTTTCTTATCCTTCTTATAAGTATATCTGAAAATGTTTCAATATATTTGTTAGACCCAAGGGCTTTTACGTCACTGAACAGGATGAGCGAGCGCCAAAGTTATTTATACATAGACAAAGGGAGCTATAGTCAAATATCGCTAAAAAGTGAAATGCGGTAACTAGAACACAAAATGACAAAATGCAATTTTGTTTAAGGTTCATTAGTATTAAAGTTAAGATTTGAGTCTAAAATAGGACTGCTTCAGTCCTTGGAATACCCTTTATAACTTTAACTCTCGGTGGCCCTATAAGACCCTTAAGGCCTAACAGCAATTCGAAAAAAAGGACACTACTCTTTTGTTCTAAGACAACTAAATCATATTAGGCAATATGCACAAAAAGTCGATGGTTAAATTTAAAATCGTTCAAACTAACAAATGTATATATAAAAAAACTGTTTTCTTAAACCTATAACACAAATTGTGCTATCACTCTTTAATATTATTGCTATTCCAATATATACACACAATTATGGACATAAAATTCAATCTACATAAATGCTATTAATAATAAAACATTTACAGACAAAAAAATGTTGTATACTGTTGTATATTTGATGTAAAGCAATTTAACATAATATATCAATAACTGAATGTAATGAAAAAGATGGATTAAAGAAGAATGCGTGTAATTGAGATGAGAATGTTAAAGTGGATGTTGGTGGTGACAAGATAAAATACGAAATGAGTATATATGGGGAAGTCTGAAAATTGCGCCCATTATAGAAGAAACAAGAGATGCAAGATTAAGATGATATGGACATATAATGAGGAGGGATGAATCATGTGACCAAACAAGTGGTAAATATAAATGTGAGAAATAGATATGTAAATAGAAGGAGGCCTAAAGAGACGGTTGGATTGTGTGAAATATGGACATTTAAAAGGAGTAGCGCCTGTTGAAGAATGATAGGAGAGAATGGAAGAAAAAAACATGTAATAAGGGCAGGAGAATGACGATATCAATAACTATAAAATTCTATAAAATTATACCAGAATACCATAGCCATTACAAAAATACCGCGTTAGTCAATTTCAATAAGTTTAAAGTGATATCAATTACTATATAATTCTATAAAATTATAGCAGAATACTATTGCCATTATAACAATACCGCGTTAGTCGAATTCTATAAGTTTAATGGGAGTTTCTTATGGAACATGTTACAAACAATAAATAAGCTTGATTTATGATAGAGATTTGGATATTAAGACCCGCAAAAAGTTTAATTGCTGTGTGCGATAAAAAAATCAATCCATTAAAGTATAAAAAGGGACGTGGGCATTTCTCGAAATTTGCGGTATTTTTATAAAACCAATCCTATATTGTAAGAAGTATAAAAAGAGCCTAAATCTTAATATGAACGATATAATGGTTTTTGTTCATCATATTACATTACTAAGAAATTAGTCCTAGTATTTATATTTCTGGGCGCTTCAAATCAAACACCTTTTATCATTGAAATAATTAAAAAAAAAAAGTAAATTACGATTTTAATTCAAAAAAAGAACTAAAAAAACGTAACACGATGACGTTTTCTTTCAACAGGAATGTCTTATTTTCCACTATAGGAAAATAATCATAGTTAATACAAACATAGAAAATAATAATAGTTTAAAATAATCAAGTCAATAAAATGAATATTTATAGAAAATTATGAAAAATTCAGAAAACATGTATTTATAATAATAAATTGTGAGATAATCTTGACTATTAACGCTTATTTTACAGACATTAGGCAATTTTATTTAGGGAGCATTGTCTTATCAAATTGAACGTGGCGCCATTCTTTATTCGTTTAATTTTTACTCTGTCATCATATTAGTCAAATTGTAACTGTATCAAGCATAGAGTTATTATACTAGACTAGGGGAGCCATAGACAGGCCTGTAAATGAGAGTTTCACAATAAATAATGAGAGAAGATGAAACTCGTATAGATAAAGACAGATACAGTCTCATTTGCTTTCTCCTTATTTTATTTTGTCCTTCTTCTAGTGTAATAACTTATATGTTATTAGGTCATCTATAATAACTAAAAATCGATTGTTTATATTGCTGTTACAAAAACTAATAGCTGCGGTAGTCGACTGGAAAAAACACTAACATAGATTAGGCAACAATCAAAGCACCGAAGTTTTTGTTCATTTTTTAAATATAATGTTTATAGCATCCCATAAACACCTACAGTTTTATCTATGGAAATAATAGATTAACTTATCAATTTCAGAGATGTTAAACAAAATTCAATATACTTTTTGTTGTAATTAATGTTCATCATTTTAACAGATTGTGGCTTACAAAAACAAATACTGTTAATGTTCGTGACCCATAGTCAATAATACTGGCAACATTGCGCCAACTGTCAGAATTATAACTTCACATAATTGCAATCCCGCGAAACCTTTTTTCGGCGGGGCGCCATCTTGAACCGGGAGTAATGTGTGCGTGTGGGAATGTGGATGTGTGAGTTCTGGGAGCACGTGTACCGTTGCTACATATAAAAACGTACCCGCTGAGAATAACATTGCTATACCTGAAAAAAAAAACAAATTTCTTAACTTAAAACATATGTTTTCTAACATATAAATAAATAATTTATATGAAAATTAATCTCTATTTCCCTTTGTAATCATCACGCGTAAACGGATGAAACAATTTTTCAAATTCTTTTTTGTATTGTTAATTATTGTCACAAGTTTGTATATTAAATGAAGTATATTGTAATTTTAGCGGAACATTACACAATTTAAAAAAAAACTCGATTTTCTCCTATACCTAACCTCTGTAGGTTAGGTATAGGTCAGTATACAGTCAATAATGATATAGTAAAAGAAATAACAATAATAAAACTCGTAGCTTACCAGTAGCATTAAAATCGCTTAAAGTTTGTTTGCTATCGTTGCCAATACCGAAATACGTCATCAAGGCGAGTAACGGCGCAGCACATGAGAAGATTAGAAGGTGCTTTCGTATCCGATTTCTGTTAAAGAATAAATTTAAATACAAGAATTGCAGAGTCAAAACACACTATACAATCAAAATAAATTGATAATCGTGTTCAATCAATTAACACCTAGATAATATTCACTTAAATTAATATTACGCATCCCAGTCTTTATGTCTATGACGGTATTGCCATAATGATTGACCTGAACCTCTGAACAAACGGACTTTTCTATGCATATTTGCCCTTTTTAGTATTCTATCCGGCTGAATAGAATAGTACCACCCTCATTTCTTACCGAGATGTCGTAAAAGGCGACTAAGGTAAGTTGACCCACCGTGTGGTCTCTGGTTTAGTAGAATAGACCAGCCTCTTTCTTACAGAGGTATCGTAAAATACGACAGAGGTAAGTTGACGTCAGGCAAGTCGCCGGTCGTAAAAACGCAGCCAAATCATGTGACAGCATGTTTATAACATGTTGTGCCGACCCCACTTAGAGTGGGATAAGGGCAGGAAGATGATGATGATGATGTTTATTAATTTTGAAATGTTGTGTAGGCCTGTAAGTAGTGTGACATACCGTATTAGAAATAACACTAGTTTTGTTTTGCTATGTATTTATTTTGTACATGTTGTTATGTATACCTAATAAAAATAAAATAAAAAATAAAAATAAAACCCACCTTTCTAAGCCAGCATGCATCAGAAACGTGACCAGTCCAAAGGCAGCAGGAGCCTTATGTAACATTATAGCAAGGAACACTATTATCTCTACATCGGCATGAGAGGTCGTTGCAGCTGCACCGAGCGCTATTCCGTCAGCTGTAAAAGTTTTTTTTAATAACTTAGGTACTTGAACATAAATTAGATGATACATATTCTCTAAATAAAAATTAGTCCTTTCATTCTACAAACGAGTACCGAGTAACCCACAAAATACAAACATGAGAAATTTGGAAGCGGAAAAGATCGCCAGTGTCAATTGTAGCAAAAGAGATTATTACGAAAAAACCATTAACAGTCCCTTAATTACCATCCAAACTTTTAGTCCCTTGCAGAAGGATGTAGCGAATAGCAATCGATCGAGAAATCAAAAGAGATTAACATTTTTGTAACGATTTAAACATATAACTATGTGCGGAGACGGCTCATTCAAGATTTTTAACAACAGCCTCTTTCCGTTGTAGGGGTCTCGGCGCGCATTTAGCGCGTATTTAAGAAAGTGGCCTTGACACGATTTGGATAGTTTGGTTGTTTGGTTTGAAGAAATGTCCTAGAACGGCACTTTTAAATGGAAAGCTTGAGTCACTGTATGTCCCCACCAAAAACCGCGGGGTAACGTTGTGATTTCAGCCGTTATGAGTGAAACATAACTATTTAAAAATATATGGATTTCCGTGCTCCGTGACATGTGCTTCTTATGAAAAGTGACAGAAAAAAAAAAGCCATTAGCTAAACTGTGAAATATTTTTTTTAATTTGAGCTACATTAACTGATAGTATGCACAATTCATGAAGAGAATTTCGGAGAAGAAAACATCGTTAGGGAAGCTGTCCTATGTATGTCTAACCTACCAATCGCATTGGAACACCAAGTTGGATATTAGCCCTTTTTTTCTAAAAGCATACCTAAAGAATATGGGATTTTTTCCAGCAGTTGGATGGTAAAGGACCGACACTTTACTTTGATAATTTTTTTAACAACAAATAATTATTAGCAGAAAGTATTTTTCAAAATATGTAACATTTCTAATAATTCCACATAATAATATGCGAATTTTTAGTACAACCGACTTATTATCTTGTTATTATCACGTCTGGCTAAGCTGATAAACGTTTTAATTACCCACATTATGTTACGTGGTAAAAAAGTTACATTACAATGTTCGTGGTAATTTGTATAGACTAAAACATAGACCAAATAAAATGGTTTGGAAATTTAAAAGATAATTTGTTATAGTTATTGCATATCTTTAATGGGCTGCCATAGTTGAACGGTACGATAGTATGACTCTTTTCAGAGAGTCAGGGGTTCATATTCAGGGCACCAAGTACTTCGAGTTTTTCCGTTTAAATTCATATGTGTACTTGATATGCATTTAGCACACGCGTTTCGGTGAAGAAAAAATCATCCTACTTAATATAATAAATGCGAAAGTATGTGAGTATGGATGTATGTTTGTTACTCTTACACGGCGAATCCGCTAAACCAATATCGATAAAATTTGGAACAAAAATTACTTATATACCGGAATAACATATAAGAAATCCTGTTAATTCTACAAGAATAGGATGACATTGAAAAGCGTCATCTATTATCAACCTATCAACGACAACAGTCCACGCGAACGAAGTCGCGGGTAAAAGCTAGTAATATATAAATATCTCTCATATAATTAATATCTCTGGAGAATGCTTGAGATGCTTTTCATCTGTTCTGTATTTTATTTATTTATTTTCTTCCATTTTACATTTTAATCTATTCTAGTATAATATATAATCCTTACCAGCTGCGTGAACAACTAAACCAACTGTTGCTGTAATATTTTTTTCAGTGGGGTTGCTGGCATCGTTGTATCTCGACGACATTTGATCCACTATTAGCATGAAAACGAAACCTGAAAAACCATTAATGTATCTTTATCATCACCATTCTCCTGTCCTTATCCCACTCTAAGTGTGGTTCGCACATATTTTAAACACGTTGTTAAGTGATTTCGCTAGTTACTAATTCTATTGTGGTGGCGGTAGTGAAATCAGCATTCAGCACTACAGATGGAGTGCGTGTGTTTTTGGGAACCGTGCGTGTATCAAGTATAAAAATGGGAAGTCTACCCTAAACTTAGCATTATACATACTTACTTTCTGTTTATTTTACCGCGGACTATACCAAAATCATATTGTTAAAATAGATAGATTAATAAACAAGAGGATATAGTATATATATAGAGGGTTAGGAATGTGTTTCTTTTTAAGAAAAATAGAGTATCATTTGTTCGGTAAGGAAAAAATATATAAGGAAAAAACTTTATTAAAATTCTATTTTTTTTATTTCCTTAAAGCAAATTTAAGTAATCGATTGTAGTTCATTATCCTTATTTTTGAATTATTATTTCTACATTCTTTCTTTCATGCAAAAGTTTGTTTATTATTAAGTATTAACAACCCTTACTACCTTATGTAGTATCCCAATTTTTTAAAATTGGAACTTGACAAAACTGTACACAGCTCGCACAAATGCGGAAATCTATTTGTGTAGCCTGGTTCGTGAACATGTGAGTTGTTTGCAATTAAACTAATATTTGTACGATTTAACCGTCCAAGCATAGATGAGCTAAAAAGATAATAGTATTGCACGCTTGATATATGAATCGATGGGGTGAAAATTATAAATGTTTTATCTTTTTATCCGCAATATTGTTCTATGATTTTCAGATTATTCATCCAGAAATAAATCCTGTTTTCATCACTCTTCTGAAATTTTTTTATCTGCATAGAAGGTAGTCTATATATAGAAATACATAACGAGAATAAGCAGATCCTGACTATATACCCGAAATAGGCCCATAGGTTGAGGAAAACTAAAATATATTTAAATAAAGCCTGTTCCGTTCTCATATACAGATTTCTATACATAAAAACACTTGCGAATAAACTGGTTACGTATAGGGAAAAAGTCTCGATAACCAACAACATTATAAACTGGTATGAATTTTGCACAACTGAGATTTTTATATCACGATTTTCAAGGTATTTTTAATGATAACATTGCACCTAATAAATTAACAAACAAATAATAAAATAGCGCGTTTCTATACCCGATTGAAATTGTATGATTGAAGTAGAAACAATTTATGAACGAAATTGTATTTAAAATATTTTTTTCGAACCTACAGATAAGAATTTTTCTAATCTACAGGAAAACAGAAATTACGTTTCATTTTGTTGCATTTCGTTACCATCACTTTATGGTGACAGAGTTATTGCGTGCTTTATCTATCGAATTGTTATGATTTCAATAAATATTTTGTAATCGTTGTGCTGTATGTAAAGCTTATTATGAACAGATTACAAAATATTATTTACAAAAAAATTATGAAAACGTTTTCTACTTGATACCCTTTTTAAGAAAAATTTAAAGGGTTATGAGTAATCAATCGTTAATTTTTTTTAAAACATGCAAGTCCTTCACATGGGAAAACAGCCTTTCAATGTTTCGATTAGTAGATAATTTTAAATTAAGCACTTAAGTTATTAAGACAACTTTCCAAATGCTCGAATTTTCGAGTCCCTGAGCAACGTATTATATTCACTGAGGTATCACAGCTTTTATATTTTAAATAAAGATATATAAATGATACGAATTTTCATTCAACGGTTAAATTAATGTTTTTTTGACCAAAATGAGACATTCAAATTATAAAAAAACTTTGGAATTCATATTAATATTTATAAGGCTAATTAAAGCCTCATCTCGGTGTTAGCAATTTACAAGCTTAGAGTTAACTATTATAAAGATTTTAAAGTAATGTTTTAATGAGTCATGTTATATTATTCATATTTTGGCAAACTGAATAAGGAGTAAATAAGAATTTTAAAAGACCTTGAATTTGAGCCTACTACTATAAGTAGCTACTTATATATTTGCAGAATTGTCAGTTAAACTTTAGTATATATTTATATTTTTGATATTTTTATTAACATATTTCAACTGTGTGGCTGAGTAAAATAGACCACCCTCATAAGCAATGAGGGTGGTCTATTACCGAGGTGTCGTAAAGCGACTAAGGTAAGTCGACCCGCCGTGTTATTCGGCTGAACAGAATAGTAGCACCCTTATTTCTTACGAAGGTGTCGTAAAAGGCAACTAAGGTAAGTTGACCACCGTGTGGTATCCCGTTTAGCAGAATAGACCACCCTCTTTATTACTGTAAGTAAAGTAACGGCCTGTTACTATCCCACTGCTGGGAATAGGCCTCTTCTCTCCGTTTTGGGAGAGAAGGATTGGAGCTAAGACCTACCACGCTGCTCCAATACGGATTGGTAGGTTACACATACCTCCAGAATTCTCTAGAGAGAGATATGCAGGTTTCCTCACGATGTTTTCCTTCACCGAAAAGCGTGTGATAAATTGCAATTATCAATTAAACACATAAGTTTTTTTAAGAGAAAAAACTCATTGGTGTCTGCCCGGGTTCGAACCCGTGATCGTCTCTAGAGATTCACACGGTGGCACCGCTGTGCCATCACAGCTTTATTACTGAGATGTCGTAAAATAAAGGACGACTAAGATAAGTTGACGCCAGGCAGGCGGCCAGTCATAAAAACGCAGCCAAATCATGTGGCAGCATTTTTATAACATGTTATAAACATGCTGCATATGACCCCACTTAGAGTGGGATAAGGGCAAGAGAATGATGATTATATGGTGCCATCTAGTTATTAGGAATTACACTAATAATTATCATGAAATTACTCTTCTAGTAAGTTAAGTGTTTTTGTTGTTTACAATGAAGATGTTGTAAACAATAATTTTATTTTCAATTAGGACATAATATTTTTATCACTAATCCATTTCACTAATGTCAACATTACTTAAAAAATTTAATAACAATCTTACCTAAAACTAAAGATATTCCAATAACTGAATGTAGGTCATCAATTCCTTTTGGCTCTGGTGTATAATCTTTTGTAACAAGAACTGTTTTTTCCTCAAAAAGAGCTCTAACGCCTTCAGGTATTATGACTGCTAATGCAGTACCAACAAGTAGGCCAGCTCCAAATACTGTTACTTTAAGAAGTTTCTCCTAAAACATTTAACAGAATTTAAGTTATACAGTTAAAAAAACATATAACACTTACAATATGAAAATACAAATTGTATAAATAAATAAATATATGGGACACTTGCACACACAGTCATCCATCCCCTAATTAAGTAATGTAATACTTTTGTTATGGATGAGGAAAAACTGTTGAATATCATCATTTTCTTACCCTGAACCCACTCTAAGTGGAGTCAGCACAATATGTCTTCTTCTTCCATTCTCCTCTATCATTCGTCAACTCTGGTGCCACTCCTTTAACATGCATATCATTTTTCACACAATCCATCCATCTTTTTTTAAATAAATATAATAATAATTTAAATATAATTATAATTTTAAAATACATACTTCAATACATATACACCTCAGACTCATAGAACCAACAAATTATTTTAAAGAAATTGTTGGCCCTTGGTGGGAATCAAACCCACAACCCATGCAGCTGAAAGCAGGGTCACTACCCACTGCACCAACATCACAGTCATGGTTGAAGGGCTATTATTAGAAACTTATTAAACTCTTATGAAGATTTTTTCAGTATTATCTCTTAATATATCTTGTCTTCTGTCTTTAAATTATATTTATGATTCAATGACCATCAGGTAATAAGCTTTGAGATACATAACTTACAGAAATCAATAGAAAATTAAAATAACCATACTTTCTAAGTGTGCTTACTGCCATTCCATAACTAAGTATAGCTTATTAAATTACTTGCTTGAAAAAGCAATAATAGGAACATGTAACTTAAGTGGCGATCAAAGCACTGATATGACAACTGCTATTGCAACTTATAATATTTAATCAAATCAATAGGGACTTATTATTTAAAACAATACAATCAATATTCCAAATCAAGAAATCAAATGTATAAATATTTATTAACAAGGGAAATTGGAAATGCTTCTAACAGAATTACTTCTAAAATATATCAATTAGTTAAAGGAAGTAAATTGCTTAAGGAGAAATTAGGCAATTGTTTACATCACAATCTTGAACCACAGCTGTTTTATAATTCATTAATTAAGATATTTAAAAAATTCTTAAAAATCTTACCTCAGACATGCTAACATTTAGAGGAATGCTACCAGCCACATAGGATCCCACTAGCATCACAATAGACAATAAAACAAGGAACAGTGTTTCATCCATTTTTTGAGAAAATTTGTGTTACAAGAATATGAAATTATGTATATGTATAAATTGTAACAAGAATAGATAATATGTGAACTACCAAAACTTATTTATGATTCATGGTTTTCTTAAATAACACTACAGGCTGTTATATATTTAATTAAAAATACTACTAAAAAAACTAGAAAGTCAACTGCGGATTTTGATTTGACAACACGACAGCCGAAGTGCAAACAAGACGAAGACATCAAACAATACGTCAAATGTCAATGTCAAAATGGTTAATTTAATTTATCTGTGACTATTGCTGACAATCATAGATTACTAAATACTGACAATCAGACAGATTGTCAGTAATAGTCAAAGAGTTATGTAATAGTTGGTGGCACAAAGACAAGAGATTGAATTCCTGTACTTTGTTTTTGCGATAGTCAACTATACAAACTTTGATGAAATTGATTGATTGATTATTTTGATATAATAATCCTCCGTTTTTCGCAGCAATCTATTTAAGGATAATAAATGGTTATTTTTTGTGTAGCTCATAAAAAAAATCCCACTAAAATAGATCAGATAATAAAAAACTGAATAGTAATTAGGACAGATACTTGTACAAAATATTATGATTATTCATACTATTACGAAAAATGTATAAGTTATATCTATCTTAAATTACTTACACGCTAGGACTATACAAATCATGCCCACGTGAAATAGTCCCAAAAAGGTTGGCAGCGTTTCCGCGTGGAATCGTTAAGCTGATTCTTTGTGCGAAAAAAACCCTCTTGTAACCTGAAGAGGCAATTAACCGAGGAGTTAAAACGGATATTTTTATTGCACTTTGACTCCATGGCCCTAGGGTCTCAATTGCAAACGGCACAAATATATAACTCTCAATGACAGATACATACTTCCGCCGTTTGCTGGATTCGGCCATTTCCGCCGTAGTGGAGCTACGGCGGAAATGGCCGAATCCAGCAAACCCTTAACGTTGTTTTCCTGATATGGGACGAGGAAAAATTCAATTTCAAATATTAATTTGAAAGAGAATTTTTTTGAACTATACCAATATGCATTGGATATTGGAATGAAAATATCATAATGTTGCCATTTGTCAATATAAATCTGATTCATAGCGGAATCGTTGTTAGCAGCTTCATGTATTAGATTAATTTAAAATATTTTTTTAATTTAACTAATTTCTTGGCTTCATTTCCCAAATAATCAAACCGAAAATTATTAAGAGAAAATTATTAGAATAAATAACATAATAATTAATAAAAAAGCAAGTGATACTTTTGTAAGCTTAGAAAATATTATCTAACAATTTGACAATCGCGAAACGCCAATTGTCTATGAATACAGGTTTTGGCGCACGCGGAAGTGGGTTTACATTTCCTTTTCCTAAAAAAATTTCAAATAATATTTATGTAAAAGTTTAGAAACAAGTTTTCCGAGTTAAAAATTAATTTTTTATCTTCAATAAAGATATTTGAGACTGAGTGTATTGTGAAGTGCTTATATATTTTTAAATAACAATGGAGGTGACAGACTTAAATGATTTATTAAATGTTAGAGGTATAAAAATGGAAACTGCTGAAAACACCTTCGTTGATACCGAATGCGTTGAAACTTCAGATCCGCTGTCTATTATCCCACAATATGTAACTGAGTCTGATTTAGGTAAGCGAAACACCATTATGAATTTTTGAGGAAACGGGTGTTACGATAGTGACTTCCTGTATCAACATCGTAAACATAAATACTCTAATAATATGTTGTATACATATTATTGGAGTCTTAAAAGTTACATCTTATAGTTAAGTCCACATAATTTTTATTAAACTAGTATTAGAAAGCTTTTCGATAAGATTTACTTAGATATTTTGCATCCAATTACAAAATTTAACAATAAGCTTTTTAACTAAGAGTGATTTAAACAGACTATCAACGATCATTCTTATCATTGAAGTATTCAAAAGCTACTTCTAGCAATTTACATATAAATGACTCACAATCATCTCCCAAAGGCCTAGAATATATAATAAAGTGTTAACACTAGTTCAATACTTATGTTTTTGTATATGTAACAGTAATCTGGGGCTGTAGCTTAAATTAATAGATAAGTGAATACGGTCAAAATATATGATACATTTTTCAATTAAAAAAAAATGAGAATATTATATTGCTATAATGCGTGATAAAAGAAAATATATGTAATGCTAAATGTAGAGTATACTATTCGTTCTCATACCTGATACATACATAATTTGTAAGAACTCATGCATTACCCGACACTGATAACACAACAATACACAAGCACTGCACACATTCACCACCACAATCCAAACAATTGTTTCGGCCCATAACCCAAGCTTTGTCAGAAGATAGACTCCAAGACAAAATCGTAAAAAGTAAGTGGTGGTGGCATTACATATCTTTATCATCGCATCTTTTATCGCAGATTATAGCAAAATAATATTCTCATTAGTTTTGTATTATGAGCTCTGCAAAGTAATGCCTAATTCTATAAATTATTGTTTTTATTTTATTAGTTTTTTTATTTATTTGTTACAGGATTAATGCAAACTGGTACAGAAATCCTAGAAGCTCCACTTGCAGTGTTCACAGACACTCCAGATGATGATGACACCATGCAAAGCACTGATTCAAGTGGTATATATGTTTGTATAATATAATATAATAAGCCTTTTATTCCGAACTACATGAAATGTTTTTTTTTTAATTATATGAAATCTCTTAGCTTTGTGTGCCTTTTGGCATAGGCCTCCTCCAACACATTCCATTGACCCCTATCTTGAGCCATTCTCGTCGAAAAATGCCCAATATGAGGTTGTCCTCTTATCTTCTCACTGGCTGCCCTGTAGCTCTTTTTCCATCCCTGGGGTACCAGAGAGTAACCTTTTGACCCAATTTATTTATTGAGCAGTGTATGGTGTGACCTGCCCATCTCCATTTGTGTATTTGGCGAGAAATGGTATTTAGTGACTTCTATTTATGGTGTATTTTCCATGTAGTCAAATGTTAAGGGACTTCAAACTTTCTTTCTTATTCTTGCCAGAGCGATAGTTTTTTCTAAATTATATAAAATGATGTGGTTGATACACTGCAAGCTTATTAAGAATAATACGAGCTTGGTTTTTTTTTTATAGATTATTAAGAATAATACGAATAGAGATGTGCAGTGATGAGCGAAGAAAGTAAACACTATGGTAACTCGTAGAGCTTATTTTCTTCTTCTTAATATTCGTTATGTAGAATATTGTAAGCAAGTTATTTGTCAATTAAGTTACGTCATAGAATATAGGTACTATTTTTCAGAATTCTATAATGCATAAGTAATGATATAATGAGTGATTCTGATGAGTGATAATATGATGATAATTTTATACTAAAACCATTTTGAAAATTTTTAGAGGAAGTTATAGTCCAGCTAATGGATATAAGGACAAGATTGTCACGTCTCCGTTCCATGCTTGAAAGAAGGCTTAATACTGATTTGTCAGAATATACTTTTTGGCTGCAAGACGCTAAGATGGTAATTTAGACGATATCCTTATTTACTTATTTTTTTCTAGTTATTAATATAAAATATTGATAATTAAATTAGATAGATTAAATTAGACTAGTACAGTTTTGATTAAAATAAATTAGTGCTGTTAAAAAGACTGTGATTTGAAGATCGTGAGCTGTTTCTATTCCCTGGAAAGGACCTATATATTTTCTATGACAATTATGCACTTAATTGATAGGTACAAATCATATTTGGTTTAGGGTTAAGGAAAGCTATCTCCAACATCCCAATCTGTGTCAAAAGTTTTCTTATATATTATTCGTAGTTTCAAGGAGGTGGTTTTGCTATAGAATGATAAAATGTTTCTCCTTCTACATACTGCTAATAAGAATAGTCCTAGGTTCTTATTTGAAAAACGACAATTTGTTGGTATAATTAAATTTATAATTCTCATTAATTTTTTTAATCCTAATCCCTTACATTTTTAAATATTTTTAATTATAAAAAACAAAAAAATTAAAAAAAAACATTTAAAAATATAAAAAATTGTTGGCTGCCGGGAGCGGGGCAAGTGAGGAACTTCCTCACAATACGCGCCTACTGCACCCAACACTTGATCCAACTGTTAAGCGAAAGCCTCTTAAGATGTTGGTCGAGGCTCTTCGCAATACGACCGCTAACCAACACAACAATATGAACAATTATTGTTGTCAACATTCCACATGGCGGTTATCTCATGAGAAGGTTTTCCGCTTTTATGAGATTATCGTCATGCGGAACAAAAAAATAAAAAAATTATAATATTATTATTATTATATTATTTTAGTTAGAAAATCATAAAACTCTGGTGGAACAATGTATCCGAGGCTCTGGTGTGGTGCAAGTAAATATACAAGTCCGAGCCTCGCAAAAGAAGATCAACATCATGGATGTGCTTAAACCTGATGAAGAACTTCTCCAATTGCCTCAGGATGAGGATTGTAAGTTATCGTTGGTTTGTGAATCCAAGAAATATATATTGCCCATTCTGAAGAATAAAGTTATGAGTACATAATTTATAGAATTAGGCGTTATTTTGCGGAGATCCACAATACATGCTATCCGCGATGAAGTAAAATACAAAATATATATAGGTAATGCTAAATGTAGAGTGAACAATAGATTAAAGGAAAGTTCAAGTAAAAAAATATATATTTTATTTCATTGAACAAATCCGCAATAACTTAGTTGCCAACCCAATAAAATTATTTTGGTATAATCCGCGATGAATAAAATAGAAAATATATATAATTCTAAATGTAGAGTGGACAATCCGTTTTCATACCTGATACATGCAGGATTCGTAAAAACACATGCACAAACCTTGACCACCGCCACCACAATACACAAGCACTACATACGTTCACTATCACAAACTCAACAATCGCGACAAACATCGGAGTCCATCTCCTGATGATGCTTTGGTTGGGGTGCGAAACGCCGAAGCTGCCGGCACAGATAGTATATATAAAAGAGATATGTATCTGTGTTCCTTATAAACTGCGAAACCACTGGACCGATTTTAATAAAATTTTCAGATAATCTTTCGATTGACAAAGTGGATAATCTTGTAGAGTTTGGTAGCGATCGGACCAAATTGAATTGTCAATGAAAGTTTTCCAGTGAAAGTCGAAACTGAGCAACAACAACTATTAGCCACACCGATAAGATTATAAAGAACTTTTTTTTATATATATTGTCCTTGTTTTTTTCCCTAAGGCATAGAACAAGAAATAGTGACACCAGAACCCCAACCAATTAATGAAGTCGACCCGCTCCCGGATATACCACACGCCGCTGCCGTTAAATGGGTGGTAGATGCCAATTTCAGGAATGACCACAGCCGAGCTAGAATACCTGATGACCCCGCACAATGGTATGTAAAAAGAAAAAAAATCAGTAACTCAATTAGACTGCAAAATCGCAAAGACTTGCTATTTTGATGGCATTGCGATCAATCAAAGCGAAAAATCGATTATTTATAAACTATTCAGCAACTTTTGTTAAAATCGATAATTTAATTAAATTTAATAATCGATTTATTTAAATAATTTATATAATTAGGCGTTACTTTGCGGAGGTCCATAATACAAAAGTAATGAGAATATTATTTTGCTATAATCCGCGATAAAATTTATCAAAATTTATTATTATAGCAAAATAATATTCTCATTACTTTTGTATCGATTTTTTTACTACTTCAAAAGTTGCTTTTTTAACATTATTATTTAATTAGAATAAGACTAATTAAAGTACATTAGTATAAAAAAAATCTATTTTATCGCGCTAAAACGATTAAATTTTGTAGTTTGGCTACACTGGTGTAAACAACGCATATGTTATATTAAAATAATAAAAAAGAACTTTTTCTTTTTAGAGTAAATAATATATCGATATTAATTTATAAAGTTTAGAAAATCGACTATTAAAAATCGATTATAATCATAAAATAATCAATTAATATAAAAATGGATTATTTGTTAACATGCTGGAATTGAACCCGCGATCGCGATAGTTAAAGGCATGGTCACTGCCACTACCAGAATAATGTATGACAGGGCTTCTTAAACTTTTTTATATAGCGACCCCCTTCAAGCTTAGGAAATTTTAAACGACCCGCTCCTCCATATAATGAAATATATATTAACCGTAGATGTAGATGTAATATCGCACTATTTTACAATGTAAATAACAGTTTTGCATTGCAACTTTTTTCAAAAAATAGTTATAATAAAACTACAGTAGTATTTTGTATGATTTTTATTTGTATTTATATTTGTACGTAGTATGTATACTAATTTTAAAATTTATTTATAATTATTGTAAACTAACCAATCATAAATTTAATAAAATCTATTTAATTAAACTTAATAAAAAGGGGTAATGAAGGAACTTAGGAGGAGAAATATCAATAAATATTTGTTAGAAAAGTTCTTTAAAGGACAGCTGCAGCCATGTAGTTGTATCAATAATGATTCAAGTATCAGATCTTTGCGACGCCCCTTTCAGTAGTCTCGCGACCCCTTTGGGGGTCGCGACCCACAGTTAAAGAAGCCCGGATGTATGAAATACATTTTTCAGGTCCATACAACACGTTAAGTTGTGGATACAATGGGCGGTGCGGCAGTTCAATTTGACCGGTGTTAAATTATCTGATTGGAACATCAACGGTGTTGAACTTTGCGGCATTAATAATATAGATTTTAAGTAAGTTTTTAACTTATAGTAGTATTTTCCTACGTGGGGTGGTCCCCATAATAGGGGAATTTTATTTCCCTACCTAGGGGTAATTTAATTGTTAAAGGGGTGCAACTCAAAAATTGATTCGACACGATTTTAAACCTTTCGCTCCGGGCCATTTAAATTTTTAGATTTCAGTGTCAAATTTAATGGAAAAAGAAATTCTTAAATTTAAACTAAGTGTTAAAATGCACAGTAAGTGGTAAAATATTCTTTTAAGCAGCAATACCAGAAAAATTCAATATTAAGCCGTTCGTTTACGCAAACAAACATTTTTATGAATTAGCCTTCGCAATGATAACTTTGAACTCATTTATCTTAAATCATGATTTTGTGAGTTCTGCCACTATTGCAGCCCCTGAGCGATATAACATCAACCCTTCTCTTCAAAAAAGGAGAGAGATTCAATAAAAAAAACCGTTTTACAAAATTCTCTGTATTAAAGTAACAACACAGTTTTCCAAATAAAACTGCTATTTATGGGATTGGCGCTTAAACATTTTTTTCCTTCACAGAGAAAAAGTTCCTTCTGATCCAGGAGATCTATTTTGGACGCATTTCGAATTATTACGGAAATGTAAATTTATAGGTAAGTTGAACATATATATTAAGATTTAAAATAAGAATTGTAATTATCAAAATTCAAATATATATTTATATATAAATATATTATATATATTTCTTTTATTTTTATTGTTTAATTAGGAAATTATAAGTAGGTAATTCTAATTCATAATGTTTGATATTTGCGTACCAACTTTTTCTGTAATATGAAATTGTGTCACTTCGTAGGTTAGCTGGCAGAGATCTCTCTCATAGGGATAAGTTGACCTTTGTACACTTTTTTTACGAATAATGTTTTTTTTTTCAACATTTTTTATGGTACATAAATAAATAAATAAATAAATAAGCAGAAATTAGTGTTAAATATAACAGTAAGTTCTCTACAGAATATACAGTTTTCAATACGATGTTTCTCCTAACGGAACGCGCGTAGGTAATGAATTTATAAGTATCAAAAGTAATGAGAATATTATTTTGCTATGATCTGCGATAAAAGAAAATATATGTAATGCTAAATGTAGAGTGTACTATTCGTTCTTATACCTGATACATGCAGAATTTTTAAGAACTCGTGCACTACCCGAAACCGATAACACAACAATACACAAGCTCTGCACACATTCACCACCACAATCTCAACAATTGTTTCGCCCCGTAACCGAAGTATCGTCAGGAGTTAAGACTACGACAAAATCGTAAAGCGAAGCATCACCCAGGCAAGCAGAGTTCACTCTGAACTCTGCTTGCTTGGGTGACGCTCATGACAAATTCTGCATGTATCAGGTATGAGAACGAATAGTACACTCTACGTTTAGCATAACATATATTTTCTTTTATCGCGGATTATAGCAAAATAATATTCTCATTACTTTTGTATTATGGACCTCCGCAAAGTAACGCCTAATTCTATAAATTATTTTAAGTATCAGTTAAGACCATAAGTTTCTATAGTAAACTCAAATCTGCCATGATGGAGTTTGATCTGTGATCCTTTAGCTGATCTACCAATGATTATCGAATGATTAGCCAATTAATATCTTTCATAAATATTTGATGTCTCACTCTCTTATATAATATTCTTTATTTTAAGCGATTTTACTAACTCTAAGGCATAATACTGACAGGCCCGTTGGCGCAGTGGGTAGTGACTCTGCCTTCAGCTCCACGGGTCGCGGGATCGATCCCGCCGAGGGCCAACATATTCTATGAATGAATTTGTTGTTCTTTGAGCCTCGGTGTTTATTTGTATTTAAGTATGTATTTTAAAATATATAAGTATATATTCACCAGTTGTCTGTCTACCATAACACAAGTATTACCTAAGTTACTTACTTTGGGGACGGACAACCTTCTGTGTAAGTGTCCCATATATTTATATTATATTTATATCATATTCATCGCCGTGTGGTATCCGGCTGAATAGAATAGTACCACCCTCTTTTCTTACCGAGGTGTCGTAAAAGGCGACTAAGGTAAGTCGACCCGCCGTGTGGTATCCGGCTGAGTAGAATAGACCACCCTCATTTCTTACAGAGGTGTCGTAAAAGGCGACTAAGGTAAGTTGACCCACCGTGTGGAATCCGGTTTAGTAGAATAGACCACCCTCTTTCTTACAGAAGTGTCGTACAATACGACTAAGGTAAGTTGACGTCAGGCAGGCGGCCGGTCGTAAAAACGCAGCCAAATCATGAAACAACATGTTATTAACATGTTGTGCCGACCCCACTTAGAGTGGGATGGGGGCAGGAGGATGATGATTTATATTATATTTATATCATATTCAACAATCACAATTTTTCGCTGTCAAACGTAAAGTCATGGTAGTTCATTTGGGGAACGGGCGGTCTAGAGAGGTGAAAATACCTAGGATCGAGCCCCACCTGCTCTATTATTTTATAATTTTTCTTTTAATTTTTTTAATTTTTTTTGTTTTACATAATTTTAAAAATTACCCAGGTACTATATATCTATACCAATATATTATGCATCTATTGTATATAAACGTATAAATTGTTATTATTATATTGTTGACCGAATGTCATGTCACCTTGAAACTTATTCCAGATTTTCTTTTCAGCGGTTATACAGAACGAAGAACCTGTAGTAAAAGATGAATTAGAAATGCCACAATCGGCTATTAAGAAAAAACCGAAGGTATGGATTTTGTATTAAAAACCATTTGTTTGTTCCACAAATCTGGGTGTATTTAAGTCATCGTTCTTCTGCCCTTATCCCACTCTAAGCGGGGTTGGCACAACATATATTAAACATGTTGTGATATGATTTGGCTAGTTACTTTACAACTGGCCGCATGCCTGACGTTCCCTTATCTTAGTCGCCTTTTATGTAACTTCGGTAAGTAAGAGGGTGGTCTATTCTACTCAACCCGGTAGCACACGATAGGTTAAATTACCTTCGTCGCCTTTTAAGACACCTCGGTAAGAAATGAGGATGGTATACCTTTTAACAGGTAACTTTTTAATAGATTTTAGCTTTCCCATTACAGCAGTTTAAAAACACTATTAAAGAGAGGCTGATACAGAAAACCTACTATACTGTTGAAGATTATTTAGACGATAAGAATGCGTGGATATAGATATTGTTCGACCCTGTACAAGATAGAAACGATTAAATGTAACTAGTATTAAGAATTGTATTTTTAAAAGCAACTGCCGAGTTTCTTGCTGGCTCTTCTCGGTAGGAAAAGCTTTCCGAACCAGCAGTAGAATTGACGATTCAAAAGCACTTGTTTAAAAGTTTATTTGAATAAAGTAAAAAAAAAAAAAATTTTTGAATTTGAATTTAACTCCAACTTATTAGTATGCCCATACATTTTCATATTTTTTCGATTTGATGAAATTAGTATTATTATACTTGGGTCCGCCGTGTGGTATCCGGCTGAGTAGAATAAACCACCCTCATTTCTTACCGAGGTGTCGTAAAAGGCGACTAAGGTAAGTTGACGTCAGGCAGGCGGCCGGTCGTAAAATACGTAGCCAAATCATGTGACAACATGTTTATGACATGTTGTGCCGACCCCACTTAGAGCGGGATAAGGGCAGGAGAATGATGAGTACTTATTATACTTGGGTATTAGTTATTACGAATATATTTTCAGTTGATAATCCGTCAGTCGACGGATGATGACGCTGGTCAATATTTCACATCGCGCAACGGTAACAATGGTCAAATACAACTGTGGCAGTTCCTTTTAGAGTTGCTGACTAGTGCTGAATATTTTGATGTTATCCGATGGCATGGTAAGTTTATCTTAATTTTAACCTATTGTTTACACTGACTTAGTTATGGATTTTGATGCCGCCCATAATGTTAGAATAAGTTGTAGTAATTTTAATTTCGTTAGAATAAAATTTTTATTCATGTGACCAAAAGAGTTTTAAATATGAATGTGGATGGATGTATGGCTAGGGGGAGGCGGAAAAGAAGATGGATGGATTGAGTGAAAAATGATATGCATGTAGTGGCACCAGAGTTGACGAATGATAGAGGAGAATGGAAGAAGAAGACATATTGTGCCGACCCCACTTAGAGTGGGATAATGGTAGGAGAATGATGATGGAAATTTTCATTTCTACATAAAATAATTCATATGTAAAATACAGTGTATAATACACTCAGTGAAAAAAATATTAAAATCGATCCAGTAGTTTTGATTTATTCATTACTGCCCGTGGCCCGCACGCGTTAAATTTGGTGCAAAACATTTCCCCTTTTCCTATAATATGAAGATTTCCTGCTATCTTTTTTACATATTTACTTTTAACAATTTTCCCTATCTATTTTATTTTTGCAATTAAGTACAGAATGTCTTTATCTACAACGCGTGCAGGCCACGGGCAATATTGAATGAATCAAAACTACTGGATCGATTTTAATAATTTTTTTTTTTCACTGAGTGACATGGGCGTGACCCGTGCGAAGGGGCAGGCCACTAGTATATTTATAAAGAAATTCTAGTAAATAAGAAATTGTAAATGCTTCAATGTATGTAGTTGTAAGTAAACCTTTTTAATACATAAATAAATCATCTTATCTCGCTTTCACGCTGCTTGTCTCATTCGCACACGCTTTCGTTCAAAAACATTATTATCATCCTCCTGCCCTTATCGCACTCTAAGTGGGGTCGGCACACCATGTTATAAATATGCTGTCACATGATTTGGCTGCGTTTTTACGATCGGCCGCCTGCCTGAAATCAACTTACCTTAGTCGTATTTTACGACACCTCGGTAAGAAAGAGGGTGGTCTATACTACTGAACCGGATACCACACGGTGGGTCAACTTACCTTAGTCGCCCTTTACGACACCTCGGTAAGAAATGAGGTTGGTCTATTCTACTCAGCCGGATGCCACACGGCGGGTCGACTTACCTTATTCGCCTTTTACGACACCTCGGTAAGAAATGAGTGTTGTACTATTCTATTCAGCCGGATACCACACTGCGGTCGTTCAAAAACATTAATCATACTATAATTTTTTTTACAGGCACAGAAGGGGAGTTCAAACTCCTAGAGCCGGAAAGGGTGGCTCGACTTTGGGGTAAAAGGAAACACAAACCGGCAATGAACTATGAGAAGCTTTCAAGAGCCCTTAGGTATTATTACGATGGGGATATGATATCGAAAGTCGCGGGAAAGAGGTATGTATGTTTAATATAGACTAATAATTATATTAAAATTGTAACACCGTGTGGTATCCGGCTGAATAGATTAGTACCATCCTCATTTCTTACCGAGGTATCTTAAAAGGCGACTAAGGTAAGTCGACCGCCGTGTGGTATCCGGCTGAATAGAATAGTACCACCCTCATTTCTTACCGAGGTGTCGTAAAAGGCTTCTAAGGTAAGTTGACCCACCATGTGGTGTCCGGTTTAGTAGAATAGACCACCCTCTTTCCTATCGAGGTGTCGTAAAATACGACTGAGGTAAGTTGACGTCAGGCAGGCGGCCGGTCGTAAAAACGCAGTCAAATCATGGTGACAGCATGTTTATAACATGTTGTGCCCACCCCACTTAGAGTGGGATAAGGGCAGGAAGATGATGATGATGATGATGTATTTGTCGTTGATGGTTTTAAAAAATAAAAATAAATAAATATATATTGTTCCAGGTTTGTATATAAGTATGTGTGCGACTTGAGACAGTTATTGGGGTACGGTGCTGGGGAGCTTGCGGAGTTGGTCAAAGAGGTGTACGATGCAAAAATTATAGAAGAAACGTCTACAGTGTTTTAAAGTTAGCTGAACTCTTGACATATTTTTAAATTTAAACTATCGTGAGTAATGTTCATAGTTAATAGTAACCGGATGGTTTAAAAAATTTAACGTTATTATAGCCGGTTTCTATATATTAACTTTGAACTCTCGACATAGTATTCAACCAAAAATCATCTTCCTGCCCTTATCCCGCTCTATGTGGGGTCAGCACAACATGTTATAAACATGTCACATGATTTGGCTACGTATTTTACAACCAGCTGCCTTCCTGACGTCAACTTACCTTAGTCGTATTTTACGACACCTCGGTAAGAACGAGGGTGGTATGGTTTACTCATCCGTATACCACGCGGCGAGCTTACCTTGGTCGTATTTTACGCCACCTCGGTAATGAAATGAAATGAAAAAAATGAGGGTGGATTATTCTACTCAACGGGATACCACACGGTTAATTATTCAACTAAAAAGAAATAATAAAATAATCCAATACATTCTACGATTAGAAAAAAATCTATGTGATGGTACTTGATTGAACACGGATGTTTTTATACCTTATGCGTGCAGGATTCACTAAAATGCATGCACCAAAAACCACAATTACACAGATTCATTACAACAATCTCAAAATTTGCTTCGCCTTTCGTAACTGAAGCATCATCAAATAGACATCACAAAAAATAGCAAAATTTGCAATTCGCGGGTGATTTACATGGCGTAACGATTGTTGAGATTGTTGTAGTGAATGTGTAAAGTAAATAAATAAATTATAACAACGATAAAAAATTTTGTATTAGAAAAAAGAGCCATTCGTGGTATTTACAAATTAAACCCGCGTGATTCCCTGCGAGAGAAGTTTAAAAAATAGGTATTCTTACATTTGCTTCACAGTATATTTTAAGCAATTTAGTTTTCGTACATAAAAATATAAAGAATTATAAAACTATAGGTGATGAAAGTAGAAACCGACAATCAATTTTAGCTTTGCCATTATATCAGTTTAAAAACACTGTTAAAAAGAGGCTGATCCAGAAAGCCTACTATACTGTTGAGGATTACTTGGAAGATAAGAATGTGTGGATATAGCTCGCTTAGACACTGCGCAAGACAGTAATTACTAAATGTAGCTAGTCATAAGAATTATATTTTTAAAAGAGCAGCCGCCGAGTTTCTTGCTGGCTCTTTTCGGTAGGAACAGCTTTCCGAACCAGCAGTAGAGTTGACGATTCAAAACCACTTTTACAAGTTTATTTGCATAAAGAATATTTTGAATTTGAATTAGAATTTGATATGTATCCTTTATACTTATTCGATGAATAAGAAGCAATTTTCTCAAAGGTCAACCCATTTATTCTTTTTTAACAACTTGTCAACTCCTCACCGAACCGTTTCTCTCCGCCTGTCAGCAAACCTCGCTACAGCTTCCTTCTGTTTGGATTCTTTAATAGAATATCTTGTACAATTTTTTTTGTAGTTCTCAAACGGTCGGTACAACCTTTTCTGTATGTAATATTATATGATACAATATATGAGCGAGTTTCCTTAGTAATGTGCATATGTGACCCAATTTGTTTAAAATATTGTGAATATATTCTTTGTATTTTTATACACGACATATTTTGATGTTAACTCAAAACTTTAAATATAAAAACAATTGGCTCTATATAATCATAAAAATGATCAATTAAAGAATAAATCAACATAAAATTTTATTACATGATCAACACTTAAAAAGAACATAATGACAATAGCTTAGGAATAACAATAATTACTTAAGGAAACAAGCAGCGCGTTCAGTAATCGACTTTTTCACCGTTATGGGATTATTTCCGTACGTGTAGATTGTAAATAATTTGATATCTACATTTTGAAGCAAGATTATCTTAGTAATCGGGTTAAGTTGCTAAACGTTAAAGGTGCGTTCAGACATCGCGAGGCGTGCGAATGGTTCGTCTCGCATCCCTCGATCTTTGTGGTCTTGAGTGCTCACCGTGTGAGCACTCAAGTTTGGGTAAATTGTTTTCATCCAACAATGCATATCTTATCTGAAAAAACAAGAAAAAGAGTAAAAAAGAAATAGGGGATACCTAAAATAATCGATAAAAAAAAACGATTTTTGATGAAAAAATAATCGATTATTTTATTCTAACATCGCTAGTTGCGACTTGCGGACGCTTCCTGAGTGCGAGCCGTGCACTTTGTGTAGACGGTCGTTTTGTTTGCGTTGCACATGAGTCATGGAGCCCTTGTATTCCCATAATGTAATCGGTTCATAAAAAAACATTTTGTCCACCAGCGTCTTTTCTCCATTTTTCTACTGACGAATACCACGCGTGGACGCTGTGAGCTTAGCTTGAGCATAATTCGGGACGCATGTATGTCCTATGCCACAGGACGTTGTCACGTGGACGTTTACGCGTTGCACGCTTCTGAGTCATGGAGCCCATGTATTCCCATAATGTAATCGGTTCATAAAAAATAGTTTTGTCGACTAGCGTCTTTTTCTTTTTTAATATTTTATGAATACAGGCCGCAGCTGCAATCAGCACGTCTCGCCTTGTCCGAGCCATTTTTCGACTGACGAATACCATGCGTGGTTGTTTGCGTGCTCAGCTTGAACATAACTCATTTGGGACGCATGTATAAATCTACCGTCATATGCCTTAGGTTTAGGCATGCGTGACGAACTATTCGCGACGCACGCCTCGTGATATCTGAACGCGGCCTAAAACGTTAATTCCACTAGATGTCGTTTTTTCAAACTTTGTACAGTGAGATAGTGTTTTCATTAAATAAAAATTTGAATTAAACAAGGTCATTCAATTAGCACTCGGAATTCGTTACAGCAATTTCAAATTATCGCAACGGACCCAAAAATAATCAATACAAAATTAATTTTTGATTTTATGCATTTATTATCTTAGTTGTTCACGATTTCAAAAACACGTTTCGTAGAACCGGCTATACATATATGTATATTTAAAAAATTACGAATTACTCTTGAGCTAAAAACGTAGTAGCTCCCAATATTTCATAAGATTTAAAGTATATTTAACTTATTTATTTTCCAATTACTTTACAAAATTTAGTTGTAAATAATCATTCTCATTCTCCTGCCCTTATCCTACTCTAAATGGGGTCTTCATAACATGTTTTAAATACGTTGTAACTTGATTTGGTTAGTTTTTACGACCGGCCGCCTGCTTGACGTCAACTTACTTTAATCGTCTTTTACGACATCTTTGTAAGAAATAAGGGTGGTCTATTCTACTCCGCCAGATACCACAGAGCGCGTCAACTTACCTTAGTCGCCTTTTATGACACCTTTGTAAGAAATGATTGTGGTTTATTCTACTCAGCCATATACCACACGGCGGTTTATTGTAAATAATACTATATGAATTAATAATAAGATTTATCCTTCTAAATTTGAGTAATCTTGTTCTTTAAAATTTTTAATATCAACTTATAACATTACTAGCGGCCTGCCCCTGCTTCGCACGGGTATAAAATATATATCCTATGTCAGTCAGTGTAAAAAAAATGATTAAAATCGATCCAGTAATTTTGATTTATTCATTACTGCCCATGGCCCGCAAGCGTTAAATTTGAAGAAAAACAATTTCCTTTCCCTAATCCAAGAAGATTTCCTGCTATCTTTGGAATATCTAAATTCATATAGTTCATTTTTACTTATTTGCTTTTACATTTTCCCTATGTATTTTATTTTTACAATTAATTACAGAATGTCTCTAAACAAACTCTTGAAATAACGACACATAGCTGCTAAATGCGAAGTGCTAAAGGGTAAAGCGCGGCGTCCTCACGGTATTTTAAATCTGTAATATCTCCGAAAATGTTCATTTAAATTACATGCTGTAAACGGCCATATTGATCTATATTAAATCAACTATTTATTCTAGGTACTTAATTGGATAAGGATTAATGCTGTATTGTATAAAAATTCCTTCAAAAATATGGCATTATTTTTCGAAAAAGTAAATGACAAAAAATGCTATAGTGGGTTATCCATAAGAGATAGACATATACCATCGCGGACTTTTCTGTAGATCTTTTCAAGGTGTACAAATACTAAGTATATTATTTTGATAAATCTCGTAGGGTTTAGCCAGCGTTTGCAATGTAAGCGGAAAAAATGTAATTATTTACAGAAACCTCAAAAATTACAGTATTTCTCTACTCCGTATTGAATGTTATTATACGTACAAACCTTCCTCTGGAATCAATCTATCTATAAAAAAAAACCGCATCAAAATCTGTTGCGTAGTTTTAAAGTTTTATGCATACATAGGGAAAATGCGACTTTGTTTTATAATATGTAGTGATTACACAATTTTTATGATATAAAAGCTGTAATGGAGTATGTTTGCGTGTCTTATTGTTAGGTATAATGACCTTTATAAATGAAATTATATAGAATAATACGCCAGAATGCTCATTCGCGTATGATGACGTTCGGCTTATTTTTTTGTATCTGTATAAAGAAAAACTTTAATTAGCTTTGAAATCTATTTTGAACGCCGTGAATTTTTTGTTTATCTTTGGAGGCTGCAGACAACAAATGCAGTTTTAAATTGATAAAAAATGATATGAAGCTATTCTGAGATATACCTGTAAAACAGTTATCGTTTTTATTTTAGCATTGTAAATTATATTTAGTTATAATTTAGTAAATAATGAATTATATTAGTACTAAGAATTATTGTACAAATAAAGTCTATTAACGTTTTTAATATGATTTTTATTACCTAATGCCACTAATGCCTTATTCGAAGTCAAGGGTAAATGCTTGCCAAATAAAAGGTCGAAAGTGTTATTTAAATATATAACATAACTTAAAAGTCTTGGGTTGGATTCATAGGACAAGGTCAAGGTGGTTTATCGATTGCTACAGATCATTTGATTAACGCCTAATCTATGGACACAATTTTTTCAATGTTCATACGTTTATTTGCGATGTATCTATGCTAATATATAAAGCTAGAGAGTGTTTGTTTGTTTGATTGTTTCAACGGGCTAATCTTAGGAAGTACTAAACCGATTCGAAAAACTATTTGAATGTAAGATAGTCTATTTATCGAGGAAGGCTATAGACTGTATCACATCACGCTAAGATGAATAGGAGAGAAGCAGCAATAATAAAATATTGCGAAAGTGGCAAAATTTAAAGCTTTGCGTGTGCTAAGTGAATGTAAGTTATTCGAAAATCTCTTTTCAGTTAACACCGTGCGACTCTTTCGAGGTCACGGGATCAAACCCGTGCAGACACCAATGAGTTTTTCTGTTAAAACCTATGTGTCTAATTGATAATTGCAATTTATCACACGCTTTTCGGTGATGGAAAACATCGTGAGGAAACCTGCATACCTCTAGAGAATTCTGGAGATATGTGTAACCTACCAATCCGTATTGGAGCAGCGTGGTAGGTCTTAGCTCCAACCCTCTCCAAAAACGGAGAGAAGAGGCCTATTCCCAGCAGGCGGAGAGTTACAGGCCGCTACTTACTTTTACTAACTATTATACTTTTATGTTAAAAATCTCAATGCGTGAAACAATTTGTGACACTATTTATCATGCGGGCAAATACACACAGCTAGTATTACATAAAAGTCGATATTAATTAAGAATTAATAAGAATTTAAAGAATTTAAAGAATTTGACTGGCCCGTTGGCGTAGTGGGTAATGATCCTGCCTTCGGCTCCGCGGGTCGCGGGTTCGATTCCCGCCGAGGGCTAACATATTCTATAAATGAATTTGTTGGTCTTTGAGCCTGGGTGTATATTTGTATTTAAGTATGTATTTAAAAATATATAAGTATATATTCACCAGTTGTCTGTCACCCATAACACAAGTATTAAGTTACTTACTTTGGGGACGCACGACCGTGTGTGTTAGTGTCCCATATATTTATAATTTAATAGGAAATAATCCAAACTGAACTGTATTAATAGAATTCTTGTAGTCAACTTTATAATGTCATCAATGACAAATAATTAATCATCCTTTCCTTCCTTTGTTTAATTGTGTTGATATAATTAATAATACCCATTGGTAGTGTTCGTGTCAATGCTATGGAATTTGTTACCAAAAATGGCGACTGTTAACTTTTTTAATTTTCTTATTTATGTGTGCCTACAGGGTAAGCCGTCCTATTTTTTTTTTCAATCTCATAAATATTAAGAGACTAGAATAGGATTCTAGTCAAAACTTTGTAAAAATAAAGAAAATTTTGAATATATTTATAGAATTTGTCTTTATATATTGAATAGCGAAACAAAAATCGCTATCGAACCAGAGTGCGTAATTTATACAGCGTTAGAATGAGTATAACCTTTTTATTGCGTTTTTTAGTTTAAAATGTATAAAAATTGTGGTAGATATGTTATGAGTGATTTAAATCAAGGTGAGTTAGTTTTTTTTTATATAATACGCTTCGTTAACATACAGATTGGCAGATAATAAAATATTCGACCAAAGGTCATTATCAAAATTGCCTAATATGAATATATTACTACATTAATACATTTAAGGAGGTAAAGGGGTTATACTAATATGTTCATATGGATCGAGATTTTGAAAACAATGAATAAATAAAGCTTTTTCACATCAAAAATTGAAAATTTCTTTTAATATAGAACAATGCCAGTGGATACAAAAAAATCTTATCTCTTAAATTCCAACTAACTATACGAATAACAATACAAAGTTACTACAACTATTATTTTTCTACTGGGCAAAGGCTTTTTCTATCCTTAGAGTAAATATTTATTTATTTATTTACTAACGGCGCGCCCCGGCTTCGCACGGGTATTATTGCCATGTCACACAGTGAAAAAAATTATTAGAATCCATCCAGTAGTTTTGATTTATTAATAACTACCCGTACACCACACGGGTTAAATTTGGAGTAAAACAATTCACCTTTCCCTATACTATGAAGATTTCCTGCAATCTTTTGAATATCTAAATTCAAATAAACCTACTACATTTTTACTTTTTACATTTTTACAATTAATATATTACAGAATGTATTTATAGGCATCATTCACAGCTTTCTTGTCATTGGACAATACAAACATGTTTTCTTTAGAGGTTACTCTTGAAAGAGCGACATACATTTGGCCATGTGAAAAACATAAACGCGTCCGATCGCTGCTAAATTTGAAGTGCACAAAGTGTACAAAGGTCAACTTATCCCTATGACAGAGATCTCCTGATAACTTACGAAATGATAAATTTTTTTATATTTCAGTTGCACTCAACAGAGGACAGGGTATCAAAACTGTTGAATACCACAACAGAGAAGCTTTTAAAATTCATGCTATCATTAAAAATGTGCCGGATTACATACAATATTCTTATGTTAATTTTGATAGTGAGTATATAGTGTGATTTATTTACGAAATGTTGGTAACAGTCATACTAAGTATCCACAATCTAAATAATCCTCCTAAGTATTTTTGAGGAAAATTGTACTGAGTATTTTTGAATATATTGAGAATGAACAAGACATAATAAGACAGGGAAGATGAAACTTTTGTACTTGTACTGTAACACGTATCATAAAATGCTGCACACACTCACTACTGCAATCTTTACGACCGTTTGGCCCCAAAATCATAATGCATTACTATTTTGTTCGTGGAGCCTATCCTCCTGATGATGCTTCGGTTTCGGGGCGAAAAGATCGTAGAGGTTGTGGTAATGAGTGTGTGTAGTGCTAGTGGCGTTTTGTGATACGTGTGGCGACATGTTCTGCATGTATGGGGTATGTTGTTGCCTGCTTCATACACTTAGCATTTCATATATTCTCTTAACAAACTCAGACTACAGCAAAAAAAAAATTGTATATGCAGCATATTGTAGCTATGCAAGTTAATTATGTTTTCAACGGATACTTCTTATCCAAGCTGTGGTAGCCCAGCGGTAACACCGTGCGACTCTTTCGAGGAGGTCACGGGCTTAAACCCAGGCAGACACCAATGAGTTTTCCTGTTAAAACTTACGTGTCTAATTGATAATTGCAATTTATCAATAGCTGAGGAAACAGCATATCTCTAGAGAATTCTGGAGATATGTGTAACCTACCAATCCGCTTTGGAGCAGCGTGGTAGGTTTTAGCTCCAATCGTTCTGTCCAAAAACGGAGATAAGAGGCCTATTCTCAGCAGTGGGAAAGTAACAGGCCATTTACTATCTTATTTTATTTCTTATCGTCGGCGAAGCTAAGCTTAGTTTAGGCTTTCTTATGAAGTTTCAAGCTCAAATGTTTTCAAGTACTGAGAGATCTCAGTTTCGATTCCCATTTCCCATTTCAGCTTTGCCATTACAGCAGTTTAAAAACACTGTTAAAAAGAGGCTGATCCAGAAAGCCTACTATACTCTTGAAGATTATTTAGAAGATAAGAATGTGTGGATATAGCTCTCTTTGAACCTGTACAAGACAGTAACCACTTAATGTAAATAGTATTAAGAATTATATTTTTAAAAGAGCAACCGCCGAGTTTCTTGCTGGCTCTTCTCGGTAGGAACGGCTTTCCGAACCAGCAGTAGAGTTGACGATTCAAAAGCACTTGTTTACAAGTTTATTTGAATAAATAATAATTTGAATTTGAATTTATTTACAGACACAACCACGTGTAAAATAAACAGAATAAAGGATGAGACAGTCACAAGAGGTAATCGGTTCGGACGAAATATACAATTTTTAATGGACCCTCTTACTTTAACAAGAGGATATAATTCTACATTAATTTACGCACATTTTATGAACCAGGACCGTCACTGTGATACGATACCATTAATCAAATTTGTATTAGGTACAAGTAGTTATTCAGGTAATATATAATAATAATATTTATAAAGTCATACGCCGTGTGGTATCCGGCTGAATAGAACAGTACCACCCTCATTTCTTACCGAGGTGTCGTAAAAGGCGAATAAGGTAAGTCGACCCGCCGTGTGGTATCCGGCTGAGTAGAATAGACAAACCTCATTTCTTACCGAGGTGTCGTAAAAGGCGACTATGTTAAGTTGACCCACTGCGTGGTATCCGGTTGAGTAGAATAGACCACCCTCATTTCTTACCGAGGTGTCGTATTAGGCGACTATGTTAAGTTTACGTCAGGCAGGCGACCGGTCGTAAAATACGTAGGTACAAATCAGGTGACAACATGTTGTAACATGTTCCGCGACCCCACTTGGAGTGGGATAGGGGCAGGAGGATATATATATGTATATAAGTCATCATTTCTCTTGCCTTGAACATGTAATTATATGTTTTGGCTAGTTATTTTACGACCGGTCACCTGCCTGACGTATATGTCTGTCTACGTCTGTGATGAGGGTGGTCTATTCTACTCAGCTGTATACCACACTGTGAGTCAAACTACCTATTATTATAAATTAACTAATTACGACACCTCGGTAGGATATGAGGGTGGTCTATTCTACTAAGGCGGATACCACACGGCATAAGCGTTTTAAAAATAAAGACCATTTTTATTTACATATTACCTTAATGTGTTACAAAACAGTGTTAAACACATCATGTGTTTTTATTTAATCTTTTTATTTACTGTTAGTTCCATTAAATGTTACAAAATAGTGTTGAACATTTCATGTGTTTTTATGTAATCTTTTTATTTACTATTCGTTTAATTAAATGTTACAAAAAAGTATTCAACATTTCATGTGTTTTTATGTAATCTTTTTATTTACTATTAGTTCCATTAAATGTTACAAAATAGTGTTAAACATTTCATGTGTTTTTATGTAATCTTTTTATTTACTATTAGTTCCATTAAATGTTACAAAATAGTGTTAAACATTTCATGTGTTTTTATGTAATCTTTTTATTTACTATTTGTTTAATTAAATGTTACAAAAAAGTATTCAACATTTCATGTGTTTTTATGTAATCTTTTTATTTACTATTAGTTCCATTAAATGTTACAAAATAGTGTTAAACATTTCATGTGTTTTTATGTAATCTTTTTATTTACTATTAGTTCCATTAAATGTTACAAAATAGTGTTAAACATTTCATGTGTTTTTATGTTCTTTTTTTTTAGAACAGAAATATAATTTGAATTATAATTATACAACAGAACTTGATTGGAAAAAAATTATAAAAACAAGTGATATCGAAAATAAAAAAAATGTAAACAATAAGCAAAAACCGTTTCATGGAAATAAACAAACCGAATCACTAAGAATGGCAAAAAATAATCGAAATGATTCCTTTGCATCTGTAACGACAGGGAATAGAGAACATGGAGATGAAGTTACGAGACCAAGTAAAACATAGTTATCATTATCCTACCCTTATCCCACTCTAGGTGGGGTCGTCACCACATTTTACAAACATGTCACATGATTTGTCTATTATTTTACGACCGGCCTGACGTCAACTTACCTTAGTCTCGAGAAACCTCGGTAAAAAAGAAGGGTGGTATATTCTACTCAACTTAGTACAGTAGATTCACTTACTTTAGTCGTATTTTACGACACCTAGGTAAGAAATGAAGGCGGTCTATTCTACTCAACCGTATAACAACGGTGGGTCGACTTACCTTAGGTAGTTGTCTTTCACGACACCTCGTTAAGAATCGAGGGTTGTCTTTTCTACTCAGCCGGATAGCGCACGGCAGTAAAAACATAGGTAATAAAAATTATATGTATATTAATAATTTATAGTATTAATAATAGTATTAGTATTAATAACATATAATTAATAATGTATAGTAAAATTATATGTATAAAGTGACTGTTGCAAGGGGATTAGGACAGACACGAATGGGTTTTTCTATTATAATTTGTGTCAATTTTTATTTTGCATTTTATCACATGCTTTTCGGAGAAGGAAAACACCTTAAGGAAACCTGCATATGTCTAGAGAATTTAAGGGATATGTGTAACCTACCGATATATACCATATTGGAGAAACGTGGGTCTAAGCTCCAACTTTTCTCTACATCACCCTCCCTGCCCTTATCCTACTCTAAGGGGTGTCGGCACAGCATGTTATATACATGTCACATGATTTGGACCGCAACCTACCTTAGTCGTATATTAAAACACCTCGGTGAGAAAGAGTAGTCTCGTCGTAGTCTATTCTACTCAACCGGATACCACACATGTCAACTTACCTTAGTCGCCTTTTACGACAACACGGTTAGAAATACAAACTTTCTCTACCAAAAAAAAGGTGAGGGAGGTCTATAAAATAAATAAATAAGAAATAAATATATGGGACACTTACACACACGGTCGTCCGTCCCCAATGTAAGTAACTTAATACTTGTGTTATGGTAGACAGACAACTGGCGAATATATACTTATATAATTTTTAAGTACATACTTAAATACAAATATACACTCAGACTCGAAGACTAACAAATTCATGGAAAGAAAATGTTGGCCCCCACGCCGTGTGGTATCCGGCTGAATAGAATAGTGCAACCCTCATGTCTTACCGAGGTGTCGTAAAAGGCGACTAAGGTAAGCTGACCCATAGTGTGGTATCCGATTAAGTAGATTAGACCACCATTTCCTACCGAGGTGTCGTGAAATACGGCTAAGCTAAGTTGACGACAGGCAGGCGGCCGGTCGTAAAATACGTAGTCAAATCATGTGAAAGCATGTTTATGATATGTTGCGCCGACCCCACTTAGAGTGGGATAAGGGGAGGAAGATGAGAAAATGTTGGCCCTCGGCGGCCCCGGCTATGCCCAGCTCTAGTGTCGTAACATATTATTTTTAATTATTTTTTAACGGCTTTTACAGATTCAACTTCGCTTCCGATAGTGCTTCCCATAGTTATAGCCATCATTATTTTAATTGTGGGGTATTTTATATACCAACATTATAAGATGAAAACTATTGATGAAGGTGCCGATTACCCTTATGTAAGTTTTCTTCAAGTTTTTACTTACTTGACCTTAAATAATTTTATATAATTAGGCGTTACTTTGCGGAGAGCCATAATACAAAAGTAATGATAAAATTATTTAGCTATAATCCGCGCAGAAGTAAAATAGAAAATATATATAATGCTAAATGTAGAGTGGACAATCGGTTATCATACCTGATAAATGCAGGATTCGTAAAAAAACATGCACAAACTCAACAATCGTTTCGCCCCGCAACCGAAGCATCATCAGGAGATAGACTCCACGACCAAAATCGCAAAGCTTTGCGATATTGGTCTATAGTGCTTGTGTATTGTGATGGCGGTGGTGGAGGTTTGTGCATGTGTTTTTACGAATCCCGCATGTATCAGGTATGATAACCGATTGTCCACTCTATATTTAGCATTATATATATTTTCTATTTTACTTCTTCGCGGATTATAGCAAAATAATTTTATTATTACTTTTGTACTTGACCTTACTTAACTGATCGTCCACTGCTTGATCTAGAAGTGTATAAATAATAAATAAATATATGGGACAATTACACACACGGTCGTCCGTCCCCAAAGTAACTTAATACTTGTGTTATGGGTGACAGACAACTGATAAATATATACTTATATAATTTTAAATAAATACTTAAATACATATATACACCCAGACTTGAAGTACCAACCTGCGAGAAAATGTTGGCCCTCGGTCTACCAACTGCGCCAACGAGCCAGCAAATTATTATAAGAAAGTTAATTGATTAAATTAATTAATTTATTAAAAGTAATTAGTACACGCCGTGTGGTATCCGGCTGAATAGAATAGTACCACCCTCTTTTCTTACCGAGGTTTCGTAAAAGGCGACTAAGGTAAGTCGACTCACCGTGTGGTATCCGGTTTAGTAGAATAGACCACCCTCTTTCTTACCAAGGTTTCGTAAAATACGACAGAGGTAAGTTAAAGTCAGGCAGGCGGCCGGTCGTAAAAACGCAGCCAAATCACACAACTGTTACAACATGTTTACCTATAACATGTTGTGCCGACCACACTAAGAGTGGGATAAGGGCAGGAGGATATAAAAGTAAGGTAATCGTTCAGAAATAACGATGATAAAAAATGTAAAGAAGTTTCATTATATTGGTTTTTTACTTGAGCTAGGTGTTACACTGTAGTGCCCGCTTCTCACGGTTTTATGTCTGATCTTTAACCGAACAATCTGTGACGTCAATATACTGCTGACGTCAGTAAATTGCCAGGCTTTGCGTTAAGTGCCGGTTCTTCGTAATGTGCACCTAATTATTATGCAAAATTGAATTACAAATTGCAAGTTGGTATAGTTACAGGTATCTCAAACATCTTATGGTCCATATAGCCGGATATGAATCGCCGAATAATGGATATTAGTGGTAAATTAGGCCATAATTCATGAAATATGTTTCTTACATAGAGTTTGCTTAATACTAGCCGTGTGGTATCGGGCTGAGAAGAATAGACCAACCTCATTTATTACCGAGGAGTCGTAAACGGTGAATAAGGTAAGTTGACTCACTGTGTGGTATTCCATTGAGTAGAATAAACTCTTTCTTTCCGAGATGTCGTAAAATACGACTAAGGTAAATTAACTTGTTTTAAGTTTATGCTATGCCGTGTCGAATTTTTGTATTATCATTTAATATTTTATGTAATAAATAAAAAAAAAAGTCAGGCAGGCGGTCTTAAAATACGAGGCCAAATATTGTGACAACACGTTTATAACATGTTGTGCCGACCCCACTTAAAGCGGGCAGGAAATTGATGATGATGCTTAATCACGTCAATTGATCTGTTAATAAATACTAGTTGAGTAATAAATAGTTAATTAATGAAGTTACAAGTAGTTAGTGGATCAGGTATTGGAAAAATGTAACCAAACCGGATAACAGTTAGTTGTGCTATATTATGAGTAAGTTAGGGGAATTCTGATTAATTTTTGCTTCAAATTTTGTGAGATACGATAGTAACACTTTTTAAATCCGAACCCAACTTTTGTAAGCATACTTATTAGCACTGTAAAATAGCTGACTCGGCGAACTTCGTACCGTCATATATATACAGAGTGGTACCGACGATACGACATTAATTTTAATCCTAGATAGCTACGCACCTTAGCAGTCTACATAAAAAAAAATCAGTTAATTCAATCAAGTACTTTAGACACAGGATATTATTTTTCATTTTGAAATTAAACTTCATCATGTATATGGATCAATGACCGAGGGCAGCATGCCATACGTAAATAAACCCTATAAACAATATTATACTCCTCTGTATTTATAAATACAAAAATGTAGAATGCCTTGGCCTTGCGGTCACCGCGACCTTTGTATTTCACCGCTCCGTTTGATCTTTGCGGCGATTGTCATATCTACACCGAGCGCCGTACGCGCGCACTACAAGGTGAGTGAACCCTAATGAATGAGTATGTTTCGCAATTTAAACGTATTTAGTTTGTTAGAATATATATTTTTCTTAAATTCTATATTTAAATACATTGAATTATACCGAAGTAATGTAATACTTCCAAGTGAGCAGTGAAGTTATTTAATGTCGTATCGTCGGTACCACTCTGTATATATTTTCATACAAGCCTTGACAACAACGTTCATATAAACGAAAGATTGATCCATTTTGATGCAGTCGTTTGAAGTTATACGCGTACAAACATTTCGGTTATATATTTTTATTTATATAGATGTGAAAGTCTGTCTTCCTGTCTGTCTATTATTATTAATATTATTGAACAATTGGAACGTACATTCATCATGATTCTTCTGCTTTTAGAGCGGGAATTCTCAGTGGGGTCAGCAAAACATGTTTCAAACATGTTGTTACATGTTTTGCTTGGTTATTTTACGACCAGCCAAGCGTGTAGTATCCGGCTGAGTAGAATGGACCACCCTCATTTCTTGCCGAGGTTTCGTAAAACGCGACTAAGGTAAGTTGACCCGCCGTGTGTTATTCGACGGAGTAGAATAGAACGCCCTTTTTTCTTACAGAGGTGTCGTAAAAGGCGACAAATGTAAGTTGACGTCAGACAGGCAGCTGGTCTTAAAATACCTAGCCAAATCATGTAACAACATGTTCATAACATGTTGTGCCGACCCGACTTAGAGTAAAATGAGGACAGGAGAATGATGACCATCTGAAGGACTAAAGGGTGCAAAATTTCAGTACTGAAACAACAGTTTATTTCAGTACTAAAGTACTTGCAAACTAATTTGCGAATATAAGCTAGTAGCATATAAGTATAGAAAAATAATTTATATAAGTAGGAATTACTTTTGCGGAATTCCATAGTACATAAGTTACAATAAAATCATTTTGCTGTAATACGCGTGTGATAAGAGAATATATGCAATGCCAAGTGTCTGAAGCAGGCAACAAAATCATACCTTATACATGTAGGACAAGTCAATACACGTATTGCAAGACCCCGCCAACACCAACACTCCACTCAAACGCTACACACACACACTACCACAACCTCTACGATCGTTTCGCCCCGAAACCGAAGCATTATCAGGTAGGCTCTACGAAAAAAAATTAATGCGTCGTAGTCGTCGTGTGGTAGTGAGTGTGTGCTTGTACTGAGTGTTGGTGTTGGCGGCGTCTTGTGATACGTGTGGCAACTTGTCATGCATGTATAAGGTATGTGATTGTTGCCTGCTTCATACACTGAACATTGTATTTATTCTCTTAACACACTCGGATTACAGCAAAATAATTTTATTGTAACTTCTGTAAAGAAAAATAGTTTTATTTTAAATATAGAGGAAATTTAAAGCACCAATATTTAAATTCAATGACCTTACTACTTTTATCAGCATTGTACAATGGATTTTATGTAAACAAGCTGTATACATTTAACTAGAACTTTATTATTTATATAGTTAGAGCTGTAATGGCTCAGCGGTGAGCGTGTGACGCTTTTGAGGAGGTCAGGAGTTCAAAAATCGGGCATGTACAACTAATCCTTCTATCCATTGTTAGCGCACACTTTCTACATTGACTGGCCCGTTGGCGCAGTGGATAGTGACCCTGCCTTCAGCTCCACGTGTCGCGCGTTCGATACCCGCCTAGGGCCAACATTTTCAATGAATGAATTTGTTGGTCTTTGAACCTGGGTGTATATTGAATACAAATGTATTCAAGTATGTATGTAAAACCCGCGAATGGACCCGCGAATATTTACTATAGTATTTTAATAATTAATAAATCCTTGATCTCTTAGCTTAGATAACGCGGTTACCATGCATTATGATTGCATGTTTGTTTTTATTTTGAATAATACATATATAGCAACTTCGTTCGCGTGGACTGTAGTCTTGAAATTAAGAGTAGCTTCTGTTACTTTCCAATCCTGCAATATCTCCATCACAAAAATCAAATTGTTCCGGGAAGAATCAGAGAGCTTTATCGTTTTATCAAGAACTTAATTTGATAATTTTAGTCAATAATCTGTACTTACATGAAATATATATTAAAATAGCACAGTAAAAGGAGTACAAAAACTTTATACTTACTTATATACTTACATCAAAAAATTCATAATGTTTTTCTTGTATTAAATATCTCTATGAATAATATAAACTTTAAACGGGAACGTTCTAGAAAACTTATTTAATAATAACATTTATATGTAACGAATTAACTGTCAAATATTTTTTTTTTTACAACTAACGTCTTATCCACCTATTACCTATTATACGTAAGGCGCTGAATTCTAACGTTTTTAGTATAAATACAAAAAATAAAATTTAAATTATGTTTTTGTTAACATAATATTTTAAAGTAGGTATCGGAAAATATATTAGTTTCACTTTATTAACTGTAATGACTTTTCAAATATTAAAAATGGTGTTCTTTAGCCGAATTTTCATTAGCCGTATGGCTTAATCTCTATGGAATTAAATTAAATAAAACTTTCCAATACATGTCAATTATTAGTATTTTATTTCGTACTTGTTGCCATAGACTACTTACTAAAGACTTGTTTCGTTTAAGAATGTTTTTCCTTGAAACGTCTGTTTTTTTGACAACAAAAAATATATTCGATTAAATTTTACTTGAACTTAAATTTGTTAGATTATACCTTATTGTTATATTTTCATCATAATATCGTTTTTAATGTGTTGTCATGGTATTTAGCTAGTAATGGTACTAGCTAGTAATATATATATATATATATATATATATATATATATATATATATATATATATATATATATATATATATATATATATATATGCATACAAGATTAACTCATTTAAATATTAAAGATAAAACTTTGTCAATTTGCAGGCTTCTCAAATAACGTACGCGGAGTTAGATTTGGGCAGCTCGGAACTATATGCAAAACCGGAGAACAATAGAACAAATTACGCCCGGATCATTGGTGTACTTAAGCCGAAGCCGAAATAAAGTTGTTCTTTCACGTAACATATTAAATATTTTCACGTCAAGAAACCTTAAGGAATAACTTTATTGCACAAAAAAAATACAATAAAGTCGTTGTACTTGTTAGTTCTTTTGGTGTACGATAAAGTCATTATCCTCCTACCCTTATCCCACTCTAAGCAGGGTCGGCACAACATGATTTGGCTTCGTATTTTACGACCGGCCGCCTATCTGTCATTAACTTACCTTAGTCGTATTTTACGACGCCTCCATAAGAAAGAGGGTGGTCTATTCTCCTCAACGGATACAACACAGCGGGTCGATTTACCTTAGTCGTCTTTTACGACACCTCGGTAAGAAATGAGGGTTGTCTATTCTACTTCTGATTTGATCACGTACAAATACTTCAAGCGTAGCCAGCTCCATCGCCCTTAGAATGACTCTAAGCTTCCCGATTCTGAGTTTTTTTTATACAGGAAAAAACCCCTTATGGGTACCGCCGCCGGTTATGTCGGACTCGCACCGACTAAAACGATCTGTGTGCTCCACCACGCTGCCGATGGCAAGGACAGGATATCATTGTACATATTGCCCCCATCCCCGCCGACAGCTCTGATCCCAGAGAACAATCACTTCCGGGTAGGGGGCCCTCGAAAGACAGACCCCCTGCGCTAACCGGTGCATCGGGAGCACCAGAAACCAGAAAAAAAAATTAATATTAAAGATATACAAGTTAGTTTTAAAGGCCATACAATAGTTAAGACGTATTTCAAGCGAGTTTAAAGTAAACTTTTAAAGTAATCTATAGAATCAGATGTTACTTTTCAGAGATCCATAATAAGTAATCACTACATATTATAAAACAAAGTCCATATTTCCGTATGTACGCATAAAACTTTAAAACTACGCAACCGATTTTGATGCGGTTTTTTTTAATAGATAGAGTGATTCCAGAGGAAGATTTGTACGTATAATAACATTCAATACGAAGTAGAGAAATACTGTAATTTTTGAGGTTTCTGTAAATAATGACATTTTTTTCCGCTTACATTGCAAACGCAGGCTAAACCCTACGAGATTCATCAAAATGATGTACTAAGTATTTGTACACCTTAAAAAGGTCTACAGAAAAGTCCGCGATGGTATATATCTATCTCTTATGGATAACCCACAATAGCAGTTTTTGTCATTTACATTTTACGAAAAATGATGCCTTATGTTCAAAGCAATTTTTATACAATACAGCATTAATCCTTATCCAATTGAGTACCTTAAATAAATTGTTGATTTAATATAGATCAATATGGCCGTTTACAGCATGCAATTTAAGTGAACATTTTCGGAGATATTACAGATTTAAAATGCCGTGAGGACGCCGCGCTTCACCCTATAGCACTTCGAATCTTTTAGAGTTTGTTTAAAGACATTCTGTAATCAATTGTAAAAATAAAATACATAGGTAAAATGTAAAAGTAAATAAGTTAAAATGTACTATATGAGTTTAGATATTCCAAAGATAGCAGGAAATCGTCTTGGTATAGGGAGAGGAAATTGTTTTTCTCCAAATTTAACGCTTGCGGGCTACGGGCAGTAATGAATAAATCAAAACTACTGGATCGATTTTAATAATTTTTTTTACACTGACTGACATGGGATATATATTTTATACCCGTGCGAAGCAAGGGCAGGCCGCTAGTAATAAAATAAAGTAATAATAAAATTATTTTGCTATAATCCGCTATAGAGTAAAAAGAAAATATATATAATGCTAATTTTAGAGTGGACTATCCGTTCTCTTAGCTGATACATGCAGGGTTCTTAAAAACATATGCACTACAAACCTCCACTATCGTCGTCACAATATACAAGCACTACACACATTCACTATTACAAACTCAACAATCGTTTCGCCCTTCAACCGAAGCATCATCAGGAGATAGTATACATGGCAAAATCGCAAAGCGACGAAATTACGGTACGACGAGCCAAATTAACATAGTTATATAGTAATTAGTTTAACCCCCCACCTTTATTTTTTTCTCCGAACACGTGTAACAACCTTGAACTATAATTTGTCTGATCGTTAATAGAGGCGCCATTGTTATGTTTAATGATGTCAAGTTGCTCTAAAATACTGAATCAGCGGTTATAAGCTAGTAGTGGAGAAGGTGTACAGGTGTACACCTATATAGTAAAATAATTTTAGTATTATTACTTTTGTACCCTCGCTTACTTACGTATATACACATCATCATCCTCCTGCCCTTATCCCACTCTAAGTGGGGTCGGCACAACATGTTAAAACATGTCATGTGATTTGGCTACTTATTTTATGACCGGCCGCCTGACGTTAACTTACCTTAGTCGTATTTTACAACTTCTCGGTAAGAAAGAGGGTGGTCTATTCTACTAAACTGGATACCACACGGTGGGTCAACTTACCTTAGTCGCCTTTTTCGACACCTCGGTAAGAAATGAGGTTGGTCTATTCTACTCACCCGGATAACACACGGCGGGTGGACTTAACTTAGTCGCCTTTTACGACACCTCGGTAAGAAATGAGGATGTTACTATTCTATTCTGCCGGATACCACACGACGGTTCAACTTACCTTAGTCGCCTTTTACGACACCTCGGTAAGAAATGAGGGTGGTACTATTCTATTCAGCCGGATACCACACGACGGTTCGACTTACCTTCGTCGCCTTTTACGACACCTCGCTAGAAATGAGGGTGGTACTATTCTATTCAGCCGGATACCACACGGCGGGTCGACTTACCTTAGTCGCCTTTTACGACACCTCGGTAAGAAATGAGGGTGGTACTATTCTATTCAGCCGGATACCACACGACGGTTCGACTTACCTTAGTCGCCTTTAAAGACACCTCGCTAGAAATGAGGGTGGTACTATTCTACTCAGCCGGATACCACACGCCGGGTCGACTTACCTTAGTCGCCTTTTACGACACCTCGGTAAGAAATGAGGGTGGTACTATTTTATTCAGCCGGATACCACACGGCGTATATACACATATTGCAGCAATAAGTATTTGTATTTATTCGTAAATAAATGTTGAACGTTTTGAAAGAGAACGTACTAGAAAAACAATATTTTTATAAATATTGAAGAAAAAACGTCAATATTATATTACCAAATAATATGATCATGATTTTTTAATAATACAAATAATATTTTTATTGTTTTCTGTTATTTGTTTCAATTATAATTTCTTTTAAATGTATATTCAAGCTAAGTAATACAAGTATTAATGTATTTAAATGTACTTATTTATTCCCTGTATTTGATTTTATTAAGCGTTTTTATTTAACCTTTGCATACTAATCTTTGCTTTATAATGACTATTGTTAAATGAATTTAAATTTAGATTATAATAACAAATTAAATGCATACATAATCACACTATATACATTGAATGAATTTGAAAATATTTATAACAACGGTATTTTTCCTTTATAATTATTCAGTAGATAAGAAACGATTTTCACAAATAGGTACAATCAATTTTTTTAACAACTTTTTAACTCCGCACTAGAATTACGACTACGTCAACTGCCGCTGCCACTCTCCTCTTCGCACCTCTCCTCATCGCACAGTACCTCTTCGACCGTCACCACACCTCGCCACACCTATCTTCACGTCTCCATGCTACAACATCCGTTCTCCTTTTCCTTCCGGTATATAGTATAGGTATTAAAATTTTCAGATATCTTACATTCCCTGAATAAAAATCAGCTGGGTAATCGTCAATAAGTTACAAGTGATTTCTTCGTCCGAATTCGCCCTTGTTCTTAAAGTCTTCTAACTCTGCGTATTACTAGTAATTACAAACTATCCAAAATGATTATAGATCTTATATAAAAATGCAAGTTACCTCTATTATTCTCTATTTAATCTGGAGAGAGGAATTATTGAGGAGGCTAAAAGATAGTAAGGCTTTACAGCTTTCAAAAATAAAATAAGAAAAATACTGTATTTAACATTACATTAAATAATTTACTTAATAATATTTGTGTTACATTTTTGAAACTTTAGTGATGTATGATACATTTATATTTAATATTTATTTAGTAATAGGACCATTGTTTGTTTCCCAAAAAATAAAATAAATAAATAGATAAATAAAACAGGCGCTACGTTCACGGCACATGATTGCACGTTAGAGTCCCAAAATGTACGAAAGGGGATTTCGTAAATTTATTACGAAATCCCCGAAATACGAAATACGAAATACGAAGCGACTCAGCAGAGTCAGCACACCATTAGTTAGTCTAGGCATTCGCTTCTATAATAAAATTCAAAAAATATACAAAAATGGTTTAAATTAATTGTCAGGAATATGCTTATAATACCTAGGCTCGAGCCCAACCACAAACTATTTAATTCTTTTATTTTCAATATTTTTTTAATTAAAAAAAAAAACTAACGAGCAAGGTTCGGTCACCTAGGTACTAAGACTAAACTGCGTACAAACACTTTTGTCATATTTTTCCCCATCTTTTTATACGGCGTAGAAACTTGGACTTTTCCCGCAAGAGAGAGACAAATAGTTGATGGATTCGAAATGTGGTGTTGACGGTGAATGTTTCGTATCCAATGGACGACACCCAAATGCATCAAAATAAAATTGATTGATTAAGCGTTTAATTTAAAACTAGCAATCGCCAGCGGCTCCGCCCGCGTGAAAAGATTAAAACCGTAATATAGTATATTGATAACCATTAAAATGTTTAAAGTGGGTTATCCTTAAAAGCTAGATATATGCTGTCGCGGACTTTTAATTAGAACTTGTAGAGGGGAACAATTTTGTAATACATAATTTTTGAATATCTATCACCATTTACTCAGCGCATCTAATGAAAGCTTTAAATTTTGACGTTTTCGTATTTTTTTTTATTGCTGAATCTATCATATTCATCTCAGCGAGATGTTATATATCCTCGATAAATGGACTATCTTACAAAGAAAAAAAAATTCAAATCAGTCGAGTAATTCCTGAGATTAGCGCGTTCAAACAATCTAACAAACAAATAAACAAAAAAACTTAGTACAGATTTGCCGTGTTGTATTAATTAGAATAGATCACCTTCATTTTTTTATCGAGGTGTAAAAGGCGACTAAAGCAAGTCGACTCGATGTGTGGTATCGGGCTGAGTAGAATAGACCACCATCATTTCTTACCGAGGTTTCGTAAAATACGACTGAGGTAAGTTGACGTCAAACAGGCGGCGGACGTAAAATACGAAGCCAAATCATGTGAAAACATGTTTATAACATGTTGTGCCGACCCCACTTAGAGCGGGATAAGGGCAAGAGAATGATGATTAATTATTGGGTATACATTGAACGCCCATCGGTTGTAACAAATCGGGTAAAACCCTACATCTATTGATTTATCAAAGGCTATCGTAATTACTATCAGATATTATAATAATTGCTTACACTTATATAATAAGGATGTATTTTATGTATCATCGAACGAACAAGGTAATTAAAATAATAGCCATATATAAAAAGCACAATATTCAAAACAATCGTTTTTTTTTGTTTTGTTAATCTGCGTTGAATATTATTTTTTTTTAATTTCCGTGTTAGGATAGAATCAGAAAAGTGCACCTCACGATAAAGTTTTAATTTTTTTAAAGAGTTTCGCACACGTCAACTTTATCCCATACTAAATTCATTTTGTTTCAGTTACCATAGAATTCTATAAAAATCTAAGCGATACCTAAACGAGTATTTAAGGCTATAAATTTTGTATTTCTTTTTCTTGTTAGTCATAAATGATGTTTTTAGTTACATTACCATGCATTTATGAATTGACGAAAAAGCAATTATTTATTCGTTTGTTTTTATAATCCGTTTACGTTGTTTATGATGCCAATGTTTATGTGTAGTTATAATAATTTTTTTTAAAGAGTTCCACACACGTCAAATTTAACCCATACTAAATTCATTTTGCTTCGGTTACCACAGGAGTATATAAAAAACCTGAGCGATACCTTATAAAACGAGTATTTAGGCCTATAAATTTTGTATTTCTATTTCTTGTTAGTCATAAACGGTGTTTTAGTTGCATTTCATGCATTTATGAATTAACAAAAAAGCAATTATTTATTAGTTTGTTTTTATAATCCGTTTACGTTTTTTATGATACCAATGTTTATGTGTGGTTATCAACCTTAAATTAAACGCCAGAATAAAGGTAAATAACCTTAATACAATGTTTAAAAAAAACATTAAGGCTCATTATAAGTCTGAAGTTAAAATTTTAGTACGTACATTTTTATAAATGATGAAAGCCCATAAAAGCCTATATTCGGTGATAATGCGTCCATTCTGCAGCTATTACATAAGCGAGAAATACGTAATTGTTCGAAAAAAGAAAGAAAAAGAAAAATACATGTACAGGCGGACTTATCCCTAAAAGAGATCTCTTCGAGTCAACCTTTGAGTAACAGAAGAAAAAGGAAATGAAATACGGGTAATATAGAATGAAAGAAAAAGAAAAATAACAAAAAGTTTAAACCTAGATTAAAATGTTTACTTACACACACTTTACACACAAGATAAAAAAATGATATAGATAGTACAATAATTATTTAAATTTATATAAATTCAACTATTTAATTTATAAATTATTTTAAGTAGATGAATAAAGATGCTACTATAATATAAATAATAAAGATTTAAAATGCCGAAAGGGAAAGAGATTTCATTTGGATTTAAGAGATTTTGATTTAGATTAAGATTTACATTTAAGTTACAATGGTGGCCATTGTAAACCAGCGTCGAGGTACACCTCAACTTAAGCTGGAATAGTGTTCCAATTCGTAACGTCACATTTCTGTATATCCGCCTGCCCTTATCCCACTCTAAGTGGGGTCGGCACAACATGTTGTAACATGATTGGCTACGTACGAGTATTTTACGACCTGACTTCAACTTACCTTAGTCATATTATACGCCATCTGGGAAAGAAAGAGGGTGGTCTATTCTACTCAACCTCATGGTGGGTCGACTTACCTTAGTCGCCTTTTACGACACCTCGGTAAGAAATGAGGTTAGTCTATTCTACACAGCCGGATACCACACTGCGGGTGGACTTACCTTAGTCGTCTTTTACGACACCTCGGTAAGAAATAAGGATGCCGGATATGAGCTGGATACCACACGGCGTAACGTCACATTTTTGTATATCTTTTTTTTTTACTGTGACGTTATTAATAAAGGTTTAATTTGATTTCATTTGCGGATTAATAATGCTATGTCATTCCACAGCTATAACACGTTGAAAGCTAAATGATCTCGAGTATTTTAGTGAGGAGAATTTAGGGAAAGCAAGATCTAAGGTATGAACCTTCGTTCATACCAATGGCTTTCGGTTCGACCACAGAAACCGCGACGTAATCATAATATTGGACTGTGAAATGTGAATAGATTAGTTTTCTGTTTTGTTCAGACATCAGTGTAGTTAAAGACGGCGCGTCGTTTAGTCCTGCGCCAGTTAAAACGAATCAAGTGTTGCCTTTATATTGAAGTGAATAACAAAAAAGTTGCAGGTACGTTATCGATTATTAAATTATAATATTTTTTTTACAAAAAGCTGTTTTCGTTGAAAAATATTTTTTTATAATTGTCAGATTTTTATTAAAAAATAACAATATTTATTTATATAATTATAAAATATTTTATAGTAAGACATATAATGATCAAATATTATAAATAAATTAGTTTAAAAATTAAAATTTAAAAATTGTAAAAATTAAATCAAATTAAAAATTTATAATTAGTTTAAAAAAATATATACAAACTTATAACAATCACGTTTAAAATGATTACAACTTTATTGGAATTTTCACTAATTTATATAAAAAATATTTTTCTTAATTTATTACATTTATAATTTATTTATTTAGACACTGGTTTATTTAAATTAGTATATTAAATTTGATAATTTATTATATTTTTTAAATAATCCTTAAATAATCCTTAAAATTGTTTTCCTAAAATTATGGTATTGGTTTTCGGTTTGGTTTTGAATTTGTATTTTATATAATTATAATCTATTAAATTGTAATCAATTAAGTTCACAAGAATCGGCTTGTTTTTACTAAATACCAGCTATTTATCGGTAGGTCAATTTAATTAACTAAACTCGACAAATAATATGTAGCTCTCTACATTTGTTCGTCTGGAAAATCTATTAGCATAATTAGCATAGTTAGTAATAAATTTGGTAATCAATTCCATACTTAGTGACCCCTGACCGAACCTGATTATTATTTTAACTTTCCAGAAGAGATTCTTTTAAAGGAATTATTTTCTTGGTTATTGTTATCTTAAACTTTAATTTATATAACCAAAAGTCCACTGGTATATTTGATTTTCTTTCAATGACTTTCATTAAAATTGCCATTAAACGCCGTGTCAAGGAATTTTACTTGATGCAGTGAGATGTAACGCTAATATTAACGTTCGCAGCAATGTTCAATGTGCATTTTGCTTTGATTCCTTTTTTTATTATTATATATTTTTTTTCTTTTTTCCTTTCTCTTTTATGGTTCACTAACCTACTACACTATTTTTTTCTATGTGATTCCTTCGCTTAAAAGACCGCTAAAAAAAGATAAGACCGCCCTTTACATTATTATTAGATTTAAAGTTTTCTGTTATTTGTTTTTCTGTTTCTTATTTATAGTGTAATTTGTGTAATAAAGATTATCTATTTATCTGTCTTAAATTGTTATAAAACATTCTTATGAAAAGATTTACTTTTCAAGAAATATATAATTATAAAATTTATGAAGTTATTAAATAAAGTAACAATTATTTCTCTACACAAATACGGGTCAGAGTTCCAATAAATTGGAATGCCGGCACGTCTCATGACATCTGTATGCTTTAATAAGTAAAATTATTATTTAGTGTAACGATCATTTCTAATTTTAGATCTTTTACCGGAATTTGTACGCCCAAAGGATTTTGACAATAAGTTACAAGTTATATTAAATAAATTTTTACTTTCAACATTACGTTAAAAGGTTTAAGTTAAGGCTTATTCGGGCCTGCTTATTATTGGAGACATCATAATTATTCGTTATTTTTCTACTTGCTTGTTTTCGCAAAGCATGGACAGATTTAGTGTCGTAGCTATACGAGGGCTAGACATGGCAGTGTCCCGGGGACTCCAATTTAGAAATTGTAAGTTGAACTAGTGAAAGTTTCTACCACATTTGGAAATTAAGTAAACCAGATTAATCGAGGATAATAATAGCAACTTATTTCAAAAATACAGAGAAATTCCCAATAAGTTTGTAACATCATTGTTCAAAACTTGCTTGGAACCCAAAAATTAGAAACCTTGTTCTTTTTTGAACTCTGTAAATAAGTTGCAATGTGTATTGGGTTATCAATTATATATTTTTTTATTATATGTAGTCATTATAACGACAAATCAAGTGTATGAAAAATCCGATTTACGACAAATCTGGAATACGGAATCGAAACGTTTTTAAATGGTTTAATTAGGGACCTTCCTAATTTTTTGCCTAAGGGCCTTTGCTTACCTACGAGTAGTTACGCCACTGGAAATGTTACTAGTGATCATCCTCCTGCCCTTATCCCACTCTAAGTAGGGTCGGCAGCGGGGCGGCGGTTGACGTATCCAATAGCGGAAACCGTCACCCCCGACCTGTAGCGAGTTTGGCCACAAGTTCAGCGTTTTACGCCAGTGGAGAAAAATACATAAAATAGTAAAAAAAATAGTAGAGTCGGCACAACATGTTATAAAAATGCTGTCAAATGATTTGGCTGCGTTTTTACGAACAGCCGCCTGCCTGACGTCACCTTACCTTAGTCGTATTTTACGACAACTTGGTAAAAGAGAAGGTAGGTTCTACTCAACAGGATACCACACGGTGGATCAACTTACCTTAGTCGTCTTTTACGATACCTTGATAAGAAATGAGGTTGGTCTATTCTAATCAGCCGGATACCACACGGCATAAGCGTTTTAAAAATAAAGATCATTTTTATTTACATATTATCTCAATATGTTACAAAACAGTGTTAAACATTTCATGTGTTTTTATTTAATCTTTTTTTTAGAACAGAAATATAATTTGAATCATAATTATACAACAGAACTTGATTGGAAAAAAAATATAAAAACAAGTGATATCGAAAATACAAAAAATGTACACAACAGGCAAAAACCGTTTCATGCAAAAAAACGGACTGAATCACTAAGAATGGCAAAAAATAACTAAGGCGACTAAGGTAAGTTAACCCACTAACTTACCTTAGTCGCCTTCTACGACACTATAAATGGAAATGTAACTAGTATTTATAAATAAAGGCCTAAAAAATGTTAAGGTAAACAACCAAAACAACACGCGATTTCTTAGACAAGTAATCGATTAACAACAAGTAGTAGGTCAACCTGTTTATAATATTAGATCATTAATTTTGGTGGCCCAAAAGAATTTGTTTGCATGTTATTTCGCCAATGTTTTTATGACCTTGAATTTCTGCCTATAAATTTATTGAGGCCAAATAATTTATATTTAAATTATATATAAACTAACAGTTTATTTTATATTATAATACATACATACGTTAAATAGAAATCAAAAGCTTTTAGCGTATTTTTTTAATATAAAGTTTTCTTATAACCACTATGCGTGACGAGCGTTAGTTATGACAAATAAGTTACTATAGCTGCATCTCTGTTTTAATATTACAGATCATTTATATTTCGTAATATCTGGGTGACCGAGCCTTGCTCGGTAATTTTTTACAAAATAAAAAAAAAAGTTAAAAAAAAAGAAAAAATAATAGTATTAAAAAAGCAATTATTTAGTTGGGGCTCGGTCCAAGGTATTTTCATTTCTCGCGACTACCCGTTCCCCGAATAATCTACGCTGACTTGACAGATAATGGCAAAAATTCAATTCAATATAAATTTTAGTCTTTTTAATGCCCAAAAACAGGGATAAAATGATCTTTTCGATTTAGGATAAAATGATGATGATAATGGGAAACTACTTACAACCGAGACCGTTTATTCAAAAATCCTAAAAATATATTTCTAATTTATACATCTAGCAAGATTGGGCATTCATATTAATGACTACATAATATTAAGATCTAAAACTAAATAATTCCTTAGTAGTGTTTGCCAATAATAAAAATTTATAATGGAAATATTCTAAACTAATGGAATATTTCGTCTAGATGTATGTTTTTTACGCTACTACAGATAAAAATATGTTCGATGTTGGGATTACGGTTGAAATTTGAATACTAACATTGCTTCAAGGCAATACAAGGCCATTTTATAAATATAAAAATAAAATTTTATTCTGACTCGTAACCAGTGACGTATAAATGGTGGGCAGGAAGCGATCGTGGGCAACAATGGCCTCCTTCTGCTCTGTTGAGGGAAGAGGCGGAACGGTTCGGAGAACTCTTGTTTTGGATCCAATCTGCTGCTGGTGAGTCCAGGTGTTAGCGGTTTGCCCAAGCCCATCGTCTGCCGCCCTAACAGGGGACCTTCGGGCGTTTCGAACGGGGCATATCGTCGCCTGGCTTACATGTCCCCAAAGCGGTCGGTGCATCTGGTGCTCCCGATGTATCGGTTAGTGGGACTTCTCTTTTGGGAGGTTTCTGGTTTCAACCCGAAGGAGGTATCTCTGGAATCAGAGCGGCTGCTGGCGGGGATGGGGGCAATGTGTACAACGGTTTCCTGTCCCCGCCACCCGCATCGTGGTAGAGCACAGAGGTCGTTTTAGTCGGTGCGAGTCCGACATAACCGCCGTCTGTCCCCGTCAAGCGGTGGTACCCATAAGGGGTGTTTTCCTGTATAAAAAAACCAGTGACGTATATTACAAACACGCAGCACCGCGCCGCTGGGAGTGCTGCATGTCAAGGGGTGCGACGCGGAGATTAATAAAATTAGTAAAAATGCAGTCCATTTTTACCACGTTACTCTCTAAAGCTTCCAACTTTAAAGCTATAATATATAGAATGATACGAGTAGGTCCGAAGTGGATGGGGCGGAGGTAATATTTTTTTTATTATAATATTACTATTTCAACCTTAAATATTTTTTCAAATCGGTTCAGGAGTACCTGAGATTAACGCTCAAACAATCACACAAACAAACTTCATCTTTATATATTACTATTGATATATATATATATATATATATATATATATATATATATATATATATATATATATATATATATATATATATATATAAATCTTCATATATATATATATCACTACATAGTATAAAACAAAGTCACATTCTTTGTTTGTCTATATATCCCTATGTATGCTTAAATCTTTAAAACTACGCAACAGATTTTGATGCGGTTTTTTTAATAGATAGAGTGATTCAAGAGAAAGGTTTGTATGTATAATAACATTCAATACCGAGTAGAGAAATACTGTAATTTTTGAGGTTTCTGATGTGATGTCGTAAATAATTACATTTTTTTCCGCTTACATTGCAAACGCAGGCTAAACCCTACGAGATTTATCGAAATGATGTACTAAGTATTTGTACATCTTGAAATGGTCTACAGAAAAGTCGATGGTATATGTCTATCTCTTATGGATAACCCACAATAGTATTTTTTGTCATTTACTTTTTACGAAAAATAATGCCTTATGTTCAAAGCAATTTTTATACAATACAGCATTAATCCTTATCCAATTAAGTACCTTAAATAAATTGTTGATTTAATATAGATGAATATGGTCGTTTACAGCCTTTAATTTAAGTGAACATTTTCGGAGATATTACAGATTTAAAATGCCGTGAGGACGCCGCGCTTCGCCCTATAGCACTTCGAATCTAGCTGCTATATGTCACTCTTTGAAGAGTTTGTTTAAGGACATTCTGTATTAATTGTAAAAATAAAATACATAGGGAAATGTATAAGTAAATATGTAGTATATGAATTTAGATATAAGATATAGCAGGTTTAAGAATTCAGATATAAGATCAGCAAATCTTCTTGGTATAGAGACAGGTGAATTGTTTTTTTCCAAATTTAACGCTTGCGGGCCACGGGCAGTAATGTATAAATCAAAACTAAAGGATCTATTTTAATCATTTTTTTTCACTGAGCGACATGGCCTATATATTTTATACCCGTGCGAAGCAGGGGCAGGCCGCTAGTAATATATATATTAAAGGTAAAAAAATATTAGTTAAACAAGTTTATTTGTCAAAGGATATGCGGATTCAGAATTTTAGAAAAATAAGCTTTATTTAATAATATTATAATAAAAATTTACATGCAACAATTCACAAATATTGTTAACGATATTTAATTAATCAGTAATATGTCATTTTTAATTGCAACCATGACAACAAATGAATTTTGCAACACTTGATATATGGGTATAATTTAGTGAGGCGACTGTATATAATAACACAACATAATATATTGTACAAGTATTGTATAATATATTGTACAATACTTGTACAATATACGCCGTGTGGTATCCGGCTGAATAGAATAGTACCACCCTCTTTTCTTACCGAGGTGTCGTAAAAGGCGACTAAGGTAAGTCGACCCGCCGTTTGGTATCCGGCTGAGTAGAATAGACCAACCTCATTTCTTACCGAGGTGTCGTAAAAGGCGACTAAGGTAAGTTGACCCACCGTGTGGTATCCGGTTTAGTAGAATAGACCACTCTCTTTCTTACCGAGGTGTCGTAAAATATGGCAGAGGTAAGTTGACGTCAGGCAGGCGGCCGGTCGTAAAAACGCAGCCAAATCATGTAACAGTGTGCTTATAACATGTTGTGCCGACCCCACTTAGAGTGGGATAAGGGCAGGAAGATGATGACAATACTTGTACAATATATGGGTATGTATAAAAAAAACCTTGTTATTTAATCGGTTGGATCGCGTAATCCTTATTTGTATTATTGTTTAAAGCTTGAAACAAGGGTTAGACATTTTATTTGCAATAAAACTAAAATATTCTTCCTGCCGTTATCCCACTTTAAGTGGGGTCGGCACAACATGTTGTCACGCGATTTGTTGCGAATTTTAAGACCAGCGGCCTGGCTACGTCAATGACCTTAGTCGTATTTTACGACAACTCGGTAAGAAAAAGGGTGGTCTATTCTACTCAATCGGATACCACACGGCGCGTCAATTTCCCGTAGTCACCTTAAATGACAACCTCGACAAGAAAGAGGGTGGTCTATTATATTTAACCGGATACCGCACGGTGGGTCAACTTCCCTTATTCGCTTGTAATGACAACGTCGATAAGAAGTGAGGATGGTCTATTCTACTCAACTGGATACCACACGGCGGGTCGACTTAACTTAGTCACCTTTTACGACACCTCGGTAAGAAATGAGGGTGGTTTATTCTACTCAGCCGGATACCACACGGCGGGTCGACTTAACTTAGTCACCTTTTACGACATCTCGGTAAGAAATGAGGGTGGTTTATTCTACTCAACCGGATACCACACGGCGGGTCAACTTAACCCAGTCACCTTTTACCACATCTGGGTAAGAAATGAGGGTGGTCTATTCTACTCAGCCAGATACCACATGTCTTTTGAAATCATCCATTATAAAGAGGAGCCATAAAATACGACGTTAGAATTTGATTTCGACTATGAAATATATTTTTTCTCACCATAATATAAAGTATCTCAGTGAAACTCTATTTATTATTTACGGTTTATGTAAATACATTTTCAATACATGAACATATATTTTTTTTACGTATCATCATTTTGTACGTATACATAAGTTTACTTTAAGTCCGCATGTATTTTTATGTTCTATGTGTTTGTGCAATAAAGTTTTATCTATCTATCTATCTATATATTATATGCTATTAAAAATAAGTAGTTATTGTCTTGAACGTCCATAGCTATAAAATTTAAAGAACAATTTACTCAATGTAACTCAATAACAATAAACTGGTGTTACGAACATATATAAAATTGCCTTAACAAAGTAACCTTTAAAGAAATAGTAAAATCATTGTTGTTATATTTAGTCATTGAAAGCAGTTCGTAGACGTGTTAATCTTTAATATTTAAATGAGTTAATCTTGTATATATATATATTTTCCGAATCTCGGAAACGGCTCCAACGATTTTCCTGAAATTCAACATGTAGGAGGTCTTGCGGGAGAAAAATTGATCTAGCTAGATTTTATGTAAAAAAAAATTTGTTTTATCCCTATTTTTGGGCATTAACAAACACTAACATTTATATTGAATTGAATTTTCGCTGTCAAGTCGACGTAGCTTATTCGGGTAACGGGCAGACTCGAGAAATGTAAATGCCAAGGATCGATCCCCAACTAAATAATAGTTTTTTTAAAGTTTTTTTTTTGTAAAAAATTACGGAGCGAAGCTCGGTCACCCAGATATTTTTACTGAATCGCTTAATATTACATATAACCAGAAACATTTAATAGCGAAATAATTATTCTGTTTATTTTATTTTAATTTTAAAAATAGACACCTTAGTCCATATATAATGTTAATAATATTACTTAATGACTATGTTAGTGCAAAAGTAATAATAAAATTATTTTGCTATAATCCGCGATGAAGTAAAATAAAAAATATATATAATGCTAAAGTAGAGTGGACAATCCGTTTTCATACCTGATACATGCAGGATTGTCCACTCTACATTTAGAAATATATATGTTTTCTATTTTAATTCATGGCGGATTATAGCAAAATAATTTTATTATTACTTTTGTACTATGGATCTCCGCAAAGTAACGCCTAATTCTATAAATTACTACGTTAGTGCTTAATAACTAAAAATGACCTAGTCCTCTGAATGAGTTTCTACACCAGAGATCTTTTATATTGTTCAGAATATCGTTACAGCTACCACGCAACCCGTCTTTTTTCGCCAAACAACATCAAATCGGTCCGCGCTGCGGCAATAATCGCCGAAACACTATATGAATCGGTTTCCTTAATAAAGCGTTTGATCATTATCATTTTTCTTCAAACCATAATGTTTTTAGAGGTCAGATAGCTTTGAATTATTGTTGAAATGTGAAATCCGAAGTAAAGGATATATTCTGTTATAATCATTGTTTTCCATGAAACTTCCAATCAAATCAAAAATCTTTTATGAATAACGTCACATTAAAAGTCTTTGATCTCGTCTTCTTCTTAGTGAGATGCTGTGTGTACTGTGTGTATTAGACATAATTTAATCGTGAGAATCATATATGAATCTAGTGGTGGTTGTTGATCTTATCGTGGGCAGCAATGGCCTCCTTCTGCGAGGACGTTATCTCGCAAAAGGAGGCAGCATGACAGATCCGAGAAGTCGAGTCCTTGAATCCGATCCGCCGCAGGCGAGCTGGGTGCTGGCGACTCGCTCAATACCATCGCATGCCTTCCTAACGGAAACCTTCTGGGCGCTCCCAACGGGGTTTATTGGACGCCCTCCTTAAAAGATCCCCGAGGCAGTCGATGCATCTGGTGCTCCTGAATCATCGTCTAGCGGAAGGGCCACTTTTAGAGAGGCCCTGACAAAGAGGTGGCGCACTCTGGGGTTCAGAGTTGCTGCTGGTGGGGATGGAGGCAATGTGTACAACGGTACTCTGTCCCCGCCATCAACAGCGTGTTGGAGCACTGTTAGGTTTTTAGTCGGTGAGAGTCCGACATACCCGCCGCTCGTCCCCGTCGGGCGGTGACGACCCATAATGAGTTTTCCTGACATAAAACAAGGCTGGAGTAAGTAAGTTATGATCGAGGTTTGGACGTATCTCTGCTTTCTCTCACACTATCGAGGTCAGTACTGCACGGATGTACTGGGTTTACGGAGGTTACAGACCCGTATTAACAATGCAGCTAGTGGCTATTTTTATGAATTCTTAAGCCTTTGGAGCGTGAGCATTCCAAATATAAGACCATGCGTGAAATTAACACCAGCTTAGGACATTAACAGTCTTATGCAAACTTTCGACTAACACTATATTACACAGCAACTCTTTGGAGCATACGTGACTTTAAAGCCTACAGAAGTCCATTTTTTTCAAAAATATTTGTATTTTAAATGATATTTAAAATTCAGAGCACGTTTAACAATGAAAAAAAGATCGTGCTTGAACTTGTATATTGAGGTAAAATTTTCCAAAATATATCCTAAGAACTTCTACATGCGCTGTATTGTTAATATGAATTATCAAGAAATGGAATTTTCCATCTGAACAAATCAAAATAACCTTTGCTAAAATAGGGACCTTGAATCATATTATTCTAATATGTTTTTACAACTACCTTGAATCGATCTGATTTGAATTTATCTGCCTTATATAATTATAACCGGCAATAGTAGTGATTGCAGAACTAACGGTTAAAAAGTAGGATTTTATTCAATTTCTTGAAAAAAGTTTATCAATCAAAAAGTTAAATCAATTTAAAGTGATAAAATCACATTAAATTGAAACACGCGTTTTACACACATAAAGCGTTTCCTTTGGCATAATGGTCATGTATTATATGAGACGGCCCTGTTTTATCAGTTTCATAGCCGTTCATTGAGAAATGGACGATGATTTCATTGGACTCCCACCGACTAAAAACTGGAAATTGTTCTAAGACGCTACTAGTGGCAAGGATAGGATAAAATTTGCATATAGCGCCTATGCCAGCAATGGAAACCATGTACAGTGTCTCTTCCAGGTCAGAGCCTCACTAGACAGTAACCAACACCGCCTCGGGGGTCAAACTAGGCGTCCAATCAATATGAGGCACCCCTAAGATGACGTTTCCCGACGATAATAAAACTGAGTCTAGACTAGAGATGTAAGGGGTTTACCTAAACAGGAGATGTTGAGTTTTAGTAGAAGCCGAAATAAAAATCGAGAAACTGTTACGAGCAAGCCAATGAATTATATATATTCAGTTCTCTTTAACTCAAATGACAGTCATTTATGAAACTAAATAATAACTCAATTATATATACTATATAGATTATAAAAATATAGGTATATAAGTAAATAAGATTTTAATTTCATGAAATAAACTAGCAATTTATTAAGTATACCATTTAGTTGGAGCCAAAGTCAAAGCAGAGATGTAATTCAATCGGAAGTTTCTGACTTTTCGGAATCAGAGTTTAAGGTCCGTAACAAATCTTCTTTTCACTTCACTCAGCCTCGAAGAGTATGCGTAGTGGGAATTTATTAATTCTTTGTTAAGACTTATATGTCTTATTAATAATTGCAGTTTATCACAAGGTTTTCGGTGAAGGAAAACATCGTGAGGGAACCTGCATATCTCTAGAGAATTCTAGGGATATTTTCTAGCCTACCAATCCGAATTGGAGCAGTGTGGTAGGTCTTAGCTCCAATCCTTCTCTTCAAAAACTGAGAGAGGAGGCCTATGTCCAGCTGTGTGATAGTAACAAGCCAGTATCAGCACACAGGTTTCACGTGCGCTTGTTTCATCTCAGTGCCAATGTTAAGGCCATTAGCGGTTACAGCATAACGTTAATAAAAAAAAGCACTTTGTGATTTACTTACATAAAGTCAGTAATACATGAGTATATAATTAATTAATGGCGTATAAACTAGCGCGTTAATGTGACCAGTCATTACATTATTATGTAAATACATGTATATATTAATGATACCATTATAGAATTTGTATAACCTTAGTGTCCATTATTCGAAATCGTATAATTGTATTCGATTCGTATATTGTAAACGAGTATATTAAAATACAGGCCTTGTTATAAAGTCAGTGTCAAGCTTATATACATCATATTAACCTTTGTTTATTTAATGCGTCTTACTGTTATATAAGATTACTTATTGTTGTAGAAAATCGAGTTTTTCTTGTTTTTTTTTTCTAGGATCGTGTGTTTTTCATTATAAAAACTTAAGTGTTTGTCTAGTGGACCTATCTGTAATTTGCAATTTCTTATTTCTTTCAAGAATTCCATTTTCTTTTTTGTATGTTTTTATATGATCTTGACGATTTTGTTTTTATTATTTTTTTAAAGATTACTAGCAATTACATACTTTTAAAATTATTTACCCCTCCACTAAAGCTAAATGCTTGTGTTAGGAGTGGGTTCACGTCGGTAGTATAACGGCCGGGATTCGAACCCACGACCTCTCGATCGCAATTCCGTTGCCCTAATCATTCTACTACCACCGCTTCCGAATTCGATTTTATATTTCGAAGCAAATACTAAATAAAAATGATTAGTTATACAGAATTGTATTAATATAATATTTGTATATGTTATTCGAACGCCGTGTGGTATTCGGCTGAATATAATAGTACTACCCTCATTTCTTACCGAGGTGTCGTGTCTTTGCTTTGCTTATTTTGGATGACATGGGAAGTCTAGATGATGATTAAGTCATTGGTAGTTATTTACTTTTTTACACGAATGGCAACCCTCACATTGTCTTTGCTTAAAAAGATACGCATTATTCCATGGACTGAAGACTGTTAATTTGAATTTAATATGTTAACCAAAAATTTAAAATTGTTTGTTATGTTAGTAAGATATAATATTTTTGTCCTTTACTCTCTTTGTTCAATATAGTATCAGTAAAAAATAATCTCTATCCTAATTTTTTTTCTTATTTTTCAAATTATAATTTATACCGTTATATTATAACGTTATAACTATAAAATTTAAAAAAACAACACATTGACAAATGTTTACGTAAGCATGGGGGAAGGCGTAAGAGCTTTGCTTACTTTTGCTGACAAGGAGAATGGGGAGGCGGGTAAATAAATATAATAAATATACTTACGTAATTCTTGAACGGCCCCCTACTCGTATATGATATGATCGTTGAAGTTATTTTAAAACATATTTTTGTGAACTCAATTAATAAGTATTGTGAATTTACAGACTCGTATTCAATGTGGTGAATGATTTGCAAATCTTTTGTAGTAATCATCAATAAATTATTTTTATTTTTATGTGTAAACTAGCCACTGCTAGCGACTTCATCAAAGTAAATGACAGATTAAAAATAGTTAATAAAACTTTTCGGTGAAGGGAGAAATCGTGAGGAAACCTGCATCATCATCTTCCTGCCCTGATCCTACTCTAAGTGGTGTCGGCACAACATGTTATAAACATGTCACATGATTTGGCTACTATTTTACGAACGGCCGTCTGCCCGACTTTAACTTACTTTAGTCGTATTTTATGATAAAAAAAGGTTGAACTATTCTACTCAACCGGATATCACATGGTGAGTCAACTTAACTTAGTCACCTTTCACGACACTTCGGTAAGAAATGAGAGTGGTCTATTCTACTTAACCGAATACCACACGGCGGGTCAACTTATCTTAGTCGCATTTTACGACACCTCGGTAAGAAATGAGAGTGATCTATTCTACTCAGCCGGACACAACATGGCGTGTCAACTTACCTTAGTCGCCTTTTACGACGCTTCGGTGAGAAATGAGGGTGGTCTGTTCAACTCAGCCGGATACAGCACGGCGATAAAAAAATCAAATAAATCTGTTTTTCTATCCGGACGGAAAGTCAAACAAACGGACGAAATCATTGTATATTGATATGGGTTGTTTTTATACTTTGAGTTTTTTGTACGTGAGTCGTGAGTAATTATTTTATAATCTTTCATACGGTTTTCTTATAAATTTAATGACAAAGCAATTTTTATCAGACAAATCAAACACGAATACTCACCACTGCAGCTTAAATTTTTTTTTTCAAAAAAACACAATTTACTAGCTTTTACCCGCAACCTCGTTCGCGTGGACTATTGTCGCGTGAAAGGTTGATAACACAGGCGCTTTCAATGTCATCCTATTCCTATAGAATTAACAAGATTTCTATAGCCCATATGGTAACCCGGTGTATAAGGAATAATTGTACCAAATTAAATCGATATTGGTTCAGCGGATTCGCCGTGAATGAGTAACAAACATTCATCCATGCTCACAAACTTCCGCATTTATAATGTTAAGTAGGATAGGATAGGATATAAGTAATTGCAATTAAAAAATAAGCAAAGCAAGAAAAGGCTGAAAATACCTAGAATCAAGATGATTTCAGGTATTTTCAGTTCTTTATTTCGCCCGTTGCCAACTGAGCAATACTACAAACTAATACAACTTTACAAATGACGGCCAAATTAACCTTTGCATTCTATTTATATTTGAACGATTTACCATTGCCCTAAAACATAGAAAAACATTTTTTTTAATACAACCTAGCTAGATCGATTTATCGTCCCCAAAACCCCTACAAACAAAGTTCGATGAAAATTCTTTTAAGGATCAAGGAAATATTTCAACTTTTTTTTTCACATATTTTTTGTCCATCGCTCCTGTAATTTTGCTTTGCAACTTCGTTACATATACCTCGGAATATAATCCTACTTATATGATTGGAAATAAAGCTCTGAGGCTCTCAAGGTTAGAGCGATTATCTCAGAATGCAAGTAAACTCATGTCCACTCTGGGGAATCCCTTATAAGGTTTTTTATTTAAAGTCATCGTGGTTAACTATTGGTGTATCATAATTGCAATTGTAAAAATGCTTTACTCGAATGTTACTTCAGTGACCAGTGAACTTCCAGTAAGACTATCTTACTGGAAGATGATCTTCCAGTAAGACTATCTTACTGGAAGATGATCTTCGTCCTTACGCCCTTATCCTACTCTAAGTGGGGTCGGCACAATGTTATAAGCATGTTGTCACATGATTCAGCACTATATTTTACGATCGTCTTTTCTACTCAGCCGGATACCACACGGCGGTTTTTAAAGTCATCGTGGTTAACTATGGTTGTTACATCGTCATAAAAAAAACTTTTCCATTTGTCATTTTTATCTTAATATAATATAATATTTAAATGAGTTATGTATTTATTCTTGTAAATTTATTTTCGGAATCTCGGAAACGGCTCCAACGATTTTCCTGAAATTCAGCATGTAGGAGGTTTTTGGGGGGGAAAATGGAACTCGCTAGGTTTTATTAAAAAAATGCAATTGAATTACAACACTATTTTTGCCGAAAACTGTCGAGTCAGCGTAGTTTATTTAGAGAACGTGTAGTCTCTAGAAATGAAATGAAAATCGATCGATCGACCTAGGATCGAGCCCCACCTTTATTTTTTCTTTTTTTTTAAGTTTTTTTTATTTTGTAAAAAATTACCGAGCAAGGCTCGGTCTATCAGGTACTAGTTCTAAAATGTTAACGGGAATGTTGAAATAGGCATCCGAACATGTCATTGCTCTAGTAGTTACTTGTAATTATTACTACCTTTCACATTTGATATATTATTCAACTATATACTCCCTTCGAACGATTAGAGTTGCATTCTATACATAAAATGTGGTTTTAAGTGTGGAATTTTCCGCTTATACTTAATTTTATAGAATCCGCCGTGTGGTATCCGGCTAAATAGAATAATACCACCCACTTTTCTTACCGAGGTGTCGTAAAAGGCGACTAAGGTAGGTCGACCCGCCGTGTGGTATCCGGCTGAGTAGAATAGACCACCCTCATTTCTTACCGAGGTGTCGTAAAAGGCGACTAAGGTAAGTGACTCACCGTGTGGTATCCGGTTAAGTATAATAGACCACCCTCTTTCTTACCGAGGTGTTGTAAAATACGACTAAGGTAAGTTGACGTCAGGCAGGCGGCCAGTCGTAAAATAAGTAGCCAAATCATGTGACAACATGTTTATAACATATTGTGCCGACCCCACTTATGGTGGGATAAGGGCAGGAAGATGATGATGCCTTAATTTTATAGAATACTAGCAATCGCCAGCGGCCCCGCCCGCGTAGAAAGATTAAAACCGTAATATAGTATTTTGATAACCACAAAAATGGTTAAAGTGGCTCAACCTTAAAAGCTAGACATATGCTGTCGCGGACTTTTATTCAGAACTTTTAAAGGGGAACAATTTTGTATTACATTATTTTTTAATGACTATTACCGTTTACTCAGCGCACGCAAGGAAAGCTTTAAATTTTGCCGTTTTCGTAATATTTTTTAATTGCTGCTCCTTTCCTATTCATCTTAGCGTGATGTTATAATATATCCCATAGCCTACCTCGATAAATAGACTATCTTAAATTGAAAGAATTTAAATCGTTCCATTAGTTCCTGAGATTAACGCGTTCAAACAAATAAACAAACTCTTTAGCTTTATATATTAGTATAGATTATTTAGTAAATCATGAATAATATTAATTTAAAATTCCTGGAGCGTGAGACGCATTACCATATTTCAAAAATGTTCTTTTCTGTTTGCGTACTTTAAAATAATTCTTTAATTTTAGGATTATAAAGGATTTAGTTTTTCTCGGCATTAAATAAATCCTGAATAATAATAATAAGTACTTCAAGTTACCAAAAACTGTGACTGTTACAGTTTTTTTCGCAAGATTAATAAAAACTCAAAGACTCATAGAACAATTTAACTATTTTATAAAAATTGATTTTAATAAAGCATTATATTCTTATCCATCTTGAATGTATTAAATCGATAGAAATAATAATTTTGATCACATTGGGTGGTAAGTATTTTTGTTTCAGATTCAATCACGAAATGTAAACAGAACGTTGCAGTGGTTTTTTTTTAAATTTATTTATTACATTTAATATTTTTAAAATTTATTCCTTCATATCCATAAGACTTAACGGCTTGTCCGGATATTGCACATTCATCTTAACCATTAGTTATCTTAATATAATTTACAGTGTAAACTCCATATAACATCACTCGATTTAACGACAAACTCCCTAAAGTGTCGATATAACTTGGCTTTGGTTGGTTCAGCTTGTTTCCCATACAATGATACACTCTATTGCACCCACTCTCAATAACGACAGCAATTTAATAAAATACTCGTAAATTACTTTTTAAAATTCCAAAATTAGTAAAAATTGCGCAGCTGTGTACGTTCTTTTGTCGCTTTATTATCCTAGTCCGTCATAAACTCGACTGTCGGCATAACGTATACCGAACTTTCTAAGAAATTCATGCTTTTATTTACAAATTGGGATGTGGACGCAATGTGTGAATAAAATATTTAAAAAAATAAAACTAAATTACTGGTGCAGCAAAACACGTCACACAAAAATCATAGACTATACGCAATATCGATCGAATAAGACTTGTTTTTTAAGTAATTACTAACACTGGTGTGATATAAACTTTTTTCTAATACAGATTTTTTTTCCCTCCATTTAACGACAGCTCTCTATAACGTCAAAATATGCACGGTCCCTTGAGGGTTATATATAGTTTGCACTGTATTTTAATTTAAAATAGACATCTTAGGTCAATATGTAGTTAGTAATATTACTTAATGACTATGTTAGTACTTAATAACTAAAACTGATGCATAATTACATTGTACATAAGGATCACTTCAAGTAATACAGGTTGATTCCGAAATGTATTTATTGATTGTAATTAGATTTTAATGTTCAGATAATAATTTTTGTGTGTTGTTCTTTGATATTATACTTTATATTGTTTAGTTAATGTGGAAAAGTAATAAGAATATTTTTTGCAATAATCCGCTCCGGATTATCCGGATAATGTGGATTATAGCAAAATAATATTCTTATTACTTTTGTATTATGGACCTCCGCAAAGTAACACCTAATTCCACAAATTAATTAATGTGGATTTATCAGAATCCTGGAACCAAATTGTTCGAAGTACGTTCTCCATAAAACTGTTTGCATTATGTTTTTTTTTACTTCTTAATGAGATTAGTTATGCTACGGTGGCGTATTAGTTATGTTAAGGTTTTTTTGCATCAGGTACCTGTCTTTACAAATAATCAGCGGTGATGGAGTAATAGTTCTAGACAGAGCAGTACGCTAACCTAACCCGTGAGAGTGAGCGAAACGGCACAATATTAAGTTTATTGACCCTTGTAATGTACCTAAGTAACGAGACTATAAAATACACATGTAGGTGAATTTGTCCCAATCTTGGACTTTTTTGGCTTGCAGCGTGGATATTCAAATTACTAATGTGTACAAACCTTTTACCCGCAATTTAGTTCGCGTGGACTATTGTCGCGTGATAGCCTGATAATAGATTACGCTTTTCACCGTCATCCTATCCCTGCAGAATTAAGAGGATTTCTATAGCCTATATGTTATATATACATATAGGATAGGATACATATAGGATTTAAGAAAAAATATAATGATTTGAAGAAAATTTGCTTTTTTCATTATTTGGGTTTGAATTGCAACCAAAAGGCCCGGAGCAAAAAGGTTAAACTCTTAGCGAGTCCCTTTTCTAATTGCCCCCCTTAACAATTCTAATTGAATTGTTCAGACCCCCCCCCCCCCCCCTCCTTTGTGGGGCGTGGGTCCCACGTTGCGAAGCACTGGTCTAAAGAATTATTTCCAATGCAAGTGGCACATTAAAATATTCGCTTAATCTTATTTATTTAAAGTTTTTACAGTTATAGAAGCTGTTTGAACTTAATATTTGTACGTTGAATGAAGGATAAACACACTAATACCAAAATTTGATTGCACAACTCATATAAACAGCGTGAGTTTATGTAAATAATTTTGTATTGTTAATATTTCAAATGTTTTACAGCTTGGATTTGCAAGGTTTTCTTGATCGTGTATCCTTAAAAATTATGCCTGGAATCATATATGTGACCCTTTTGCAGATATGTTAGAAAATATACGTTCCATGTCTATCTCCTTCTTTAACGTGCCATCTTCACGCGAAGATCGGCGATCATTAAGGCAATTTTAACTTTCGATACCGCTGCTCTGAATAGGGAGTGAGTACTTTTGCCGAACCAATGGCGTAGATTTTTTTGCCAAGATATTCTTCGTCGGCCGACACGCCGTTTTCCTTGGATTTTGCCTTGTTTGATAAGCCGCCGTCCATGTCTATACTTTATTAAATGTATTTACTTTATTTATGTATGTACTTTATTAAAAAAAAAACAAAAAACTCCTTTGAATGAACTAATTATTGTCGTTAGCTTCGTTTATTTTTTAGTATTGTGCTTTTAATTGTTACCTATAATATCATTTCAATAATTTTTGTTGCGTAGATTTATTAAATCAATTTAATTTAATATGACCATGCGATAGAATCTTAATTAAACAAAGGTAGTTATTAGCCCAATGGCGCAGGTGGCTGGGACCCCGGCTTCAGCTCTGTGGGTGGCGGGTTCGATTTCCACCGAAGACCAGCAATTTCTTTAAAACATTTTGTTGGTTCCTCGATCTGTATGTGTATATAAATTTAAGTATTTATTTTACTTTATAACTGTATACGTTTAAAAGTTGTCTATCACCCATAACACAAGTATTAAGTTACTTTAGGTATGAGCGCCCGTGTGTAATTGTTATATATATATATATATGATTACTATGGGTCTAATAGAACATTTGATTTCATAAACTTATTAATCTAGAAGAAATGTAGATTTTTACTGTTTATTAAGTAAAGTAAGTAGTAAAGTTAGTAATGTCCTTAATTTCCTATACTTATAGATAGATTTTTAACGGTTTTATTTTGAGATTTGTTTTATATGTCAGATCATTACCACACAATCAGTTTCGACCGTCCCTAATGTTTTATCTGTCACATATTATTTGTTTTATCTTATCTTTTAATCTTATCTAACACGTAATAGTGTGTAGGGATCGTCTTACGTCATTACGAGTATGTATAACTGATAAAACTCACGTTATGAAAATTGTTGGGTATGCCACGGATGGGGACTCTTGGCTAACGTAACATCAAACAATTTTATTTTGACGAGCAACCAGATTTACATAAAAATCATAAAAGAACCCATCATAATCCTCCTGCCCTTATCCCACTCTAGATCATGTGGCTGTTATTTTGTTAATATGCTGGATAATAATTATCTATTTCAAAATGGCCGCGATTTAAATTTTTTAAAATTTGTCATTTCTTAGTCTCTTTTTAGAGACATTTATCTGCTACTTAGTTTATTTGTCGGTTAAATGTCAGACACTTTATCAGTAACTTGTGAAACAGGCCTTTAGTAAAATATGTACACTAGACTAACATTCAGGAAGAAAGAAATCTAGTTTTATACATGCCATATTATATAACTCAACGTCGACAACCTACGACTAAAAACATCTACCGATATGTGTATTTTAAAACTTTTCTCTTGTCAGTGGTTAACAAATTAAAACAATAAATAATTCATCTCTAATCTGTGGTAAAACTACATTTTCTTGTATGCAATAAACACTAAGTACAAATGGCGCGTATTTTTACATCATCTCGCTTGGTCACGGCCGAGGACGTATGAGGACAATCAAAATTGGTTCTAGGGTATATGAAGTCGACCAGTCTTTTTATAGCCATAACAACAGGTGATACCATAACGGTCGCGATAAGAAACAATTATTTATCTTTAGATACATTATATTATAAATTTCAAAGTTATCTATTTATTTTAATTAACATTGAGACGAAAATATATTATAGAGTTAAAGCAACTTTTAACTCAATTCTTTTTTAATAAAACCTAAAATCTTTGATAGGAGCAATAAGTTATTATACTAGGGAAGGGAAACTAGACTAAAATGCAAATGAAGGTGATCTATCTCTCTCATTTATGTGTGATTAGACAAAGATGGAATATATCTTCCCTTTTGTTGTTTTACACTTATACGCTCGACTATGGTTTTTTTTAAATTTACTTAATTTTTTTACAATTTTACATGTGTTATATAGGCTTATTCTAATACATTGGTAGACTTAGCTAGTTTTATTTACATTGTAGCATATAAATCAACAATTTTCTCTTATAACTATTTACAATTTTACATTTCACTTAGCTATTAACTATAGCTTATATTTACATTATTAGATTTTGTTTTTAGTTTATGTTGTGGGTCAGGGTTATAGGTTAACTGTTCTTAAACTGGTATTTTCGCTTTTTTACTTATAGCTCGACTATGGTTCTCCTACACTATTATTAATGCCACCATGGAAAAATTGTATTTGTTTTTAAATTTACAATAATTCGCGTTTCATATTTGTCGTAAAACTATCAAAATGGAAAATGCATATTCTTTATTCGAATAAATGTCGTAAACAAGCGCTTTTAAATTCTCACTTGCTTGAAGGCATCGATATTAATGTGATAATGAAGTAGTTGTTCATGAACTTCAGAATGTCGTTTAATAACTTTATTTCAAAGTCCATCTGAACCGGATGTTCGATGAATTTTTTGATTTCTCACAGATCAGGGCACTTAAACAATCATTACTGCTTTATTTTGAAGGTGTTGGACTTTTGCTGTGTCATTTTGTCGGTTGCATTACAATAAATACTTGTATTAGGACTCGCTTGTATATTCACATATGTTGTTTTTATTCTTTCTGCATTTTCATTATATCCAATTATTATACTAGTATGTTTACTTTTTGATACCTCGGTTCTAATACTCTATATTCTATTTTATGTGAAGTTTGTAGTGATTTTCATCAAATTTCAAGATATCATCCAGTACTAGGAATTCTTGGTTTGTTGATAAACACCAAAAACATTTTTTTATAAACAACTTGTTGGTTTTTTGAGTCTGGATGTATATTCGTATTTAAAATGGTATGTGTATATATTTACCAGTTTAACTTTGCCATTACAGCAGTTTAAAAACACTATTAAGGAGAGGCTGATACAGAAAGCCTACTATACTGTTGAGGATTATTTAGACGATAAAAATGCGTGGATATAAATATTGTTCGACCCTGTACAAGATAGAAACATTAAATGTAACTAGCATTAAGAATTGTATTTTTTAAACGGAGCAACCGCCGAGTTTCTTGTTGGCTCTTCTCGGTAGGAACAGCTTTCCGAACCAGCTGTAGAGTTGACGATTCAAAAGCACTTGTTTACAAGTTTATTTGAATAAAGAATATTTTGAATTGAATTTGAATTTGAGTTGTCTGTCTATTACCTATAGCACGAGTTATAAGTTACTTTTGGGAAAGACGACTGTGTGTGTAAGTGTCCCATTTACTTATTTATTTATAATCTTAGATCCCCGGCGTTTTAACATCAAAATCTTTAAACATTTCGTGTTACCAGTGACTTATTTACATATGGATACCAAACTTGGATGCTGGCTTTATATAGATTAAATGCAAATGTTCTTTAACCAAACTGCGATCGAACTTTTGTATTTTGTAAAATATGTCACAAAATCTTTTTAATGCGTTATCTTTATAAAGAATCTGACTTCTATCGGTGATTATAATAATCCAATGACTCAGTGAGGTTCATCGTTATTATTTTCTATAGCCGATGGATTTCCACTGATGGACTTAGGTCGCTTTATGTGATCTCCACACCACACAATCTTCTGCCACTAGAAGTCAGCGGCTCCCTGCAACCATTTTGTCCACCTCTTGGGGGGTCTACCGACGCTGCGTTTTCCGGTGCGAGTTCGCCGTCCCAACACCTTAAGAACCCAACGCCCATAATTTCTCCGCACCAACAAGTGCACCTCAGAGAGTTCATGATAAACCAAAGTGTAAAACATTAAATAAGTACGTTCTTGTTGTTTCAGAGATGGTACTATTAGAACGAACGGATCAAATAGCGGATGATATCATACGTAGTGATATTATCAAGGACGAGAAAATGGAGGAGTCACAAATACATAAACTCTACGCCGGATCTTCGGTGTTTATAACTGGAGGCACCGGCTTCTTGGGAAAACTACTAGTTGAAAAACTATTGAGGTGAGTAGTAGAAAAATAAGTACTTTATTATCGCTGTTATTAAAAATGAATAGCGAAGGTAAAATTTTAATAACCAGATTTTATAATAAGCTTCAATGATTTTTGTTTCGTAGATTTATTGATACACATTTATTGATTAGCACATCATATTCACTGTATTGACAATTATTAAAAGCTTTTGTTTAACTTGCCGTGTATGTATGTGAAGGTGGAATTTTGCAAGATAATAATAAGCTTCTGCCCGGTGTCCGATTGAGCTGAAATTTTGTATATTGGTCCAATCCAGATGACAATGCATGTTTATGATAAGCATGACCTGATGCTGCTGCCAGGATTTCCTCCAGCCCAGAGAACCCCTCAACGATTAACAGTAGGGACATACAATTTTGTAAAAGTATGTTAGAAGACTTTTTAACTTTCCTTGTCCCTTATATTTATTGCGTGTAAACTAATATATAATTTTTAACATCTATGTTAGTATTCTTTGGCCTAGAACTTCTATTAAATAATATATCCACAATATATTTGATCTTTAAGTGGAAGATAACAGTAAAATAAACTTCGTTCCTAACCACCGAACCACAAAACTCGTTACATTATATTTTATTTAAGTTCACTAATGCGGCAAGTGATATTTAAATTGAAATAATTTATGTAATATAATTTATTGGATGTCTAGTAAAATACAAAAATACATTAATAAAATAAATAAAGAACTTGACAGAAGAGTTGTTCCGTTGACCATTATTGCATCACACTAAGTTCATTATTTACAACGTTGCTTTAAGTTCTTTTTATTATTATTACTTTATATTAAGTTCATTTTAATATATACCACGTTATATTGAGTTTTGTTTTGAGATATAATTATATACTAAGATATATAATTATTATATTGAGTTATAATTATATACCAAGCGAAGTTTGTTACATTATATTGCTACGTTAAATTGTCATTTCATTATGTACAACTTTGCATTTACTTCATTGTATTATATTGTATTATACTAGCTGAGAAAATCACGGGGAAATCAGTGCGTCACAAAATTTTCCCTAATTGAAATATTGAACATAACGCCGTGTGGTATCCGGCTGAATAGAATAGTACCACCCTCTTTTCTTACCGAGGTGTCGTAATAGGCGACTAAGGTAAGTCGACCCGCTGTGTGGTATCCGGCTGAGTAGAATAGACCACCCTCATTTCTTACCGAGGTGTCGTAAGAGGCGACTAAGGTAAGTTGACCCACCGTGTGGTATCCGGTTTAGTAGAATAGACCACCCTATTTCTTACCGAGGTGTCGTAAAATACGACAGAGGTAAGTTGATGTCAGGCAGGCGGTCGGTCGTAAAAACGCAGCCAAATCATGTGACAGCATGTTTATAACATGTTGTGCCGACCCCACTTAGAGTGGGATAAGGGCAGGAAGATAATGAAATGAAATATTGAACATAAAAGTTATTATAGCGAGTTAACTACAAGAGCTATAGACTTGATGTCGAGGCTTTTTTTATTATTTTAGTACATCTACAATTCTTTAGTTGGTTGGTTATCTCACGCGCTCCCAGCAGGAGGCTATTTCTGTGATAACTGCGCGACCTATTAAACACAATTTTCATACCAACTATAATACACTATTAACTTAAACCTTTCGGAAGAATTGCACTACATTTTAGTAAGAACCGTACAAAAATAGATTCTGTAGATTTTAAGAAAATGTATCACATACAGACAGACAGCTTTGGGGACTTTGTTTTATAAAAAGTAAAGATTATCTTTAGAGGACATAAATTAGTTTGGTAATCTTCAGCGCACAATTCTTTCTGGTTATAATTTAGCTATCACTCTGTTTCTCTGCTTGCAAAATTTCCTGTTCAAATTGTTATATCGTGGAGTGTTTCTGATGCCGTGTGGTATCCGGCTGAGTCGAATAGACCACCCTCATTTCTTACCGAGGTGTCGTAAGAGACGACTAAGGTAAGTCGACCCGCCGTGTGGTATCCGGCTGAGTAGAATAGACCATCCTCATACCTTACCGAGGTGTCGTAAAAGGCGACTAAGGTAAGTTGTCCCACCGTGTGATATCCGGTTTAGTAGAATAGACCACCCTCTTTCTTACCGAGGTGTCGTAAAATACGACTAGGGTGAGTTGACGTCAGGCAGGCGGCCGCTCGTAAAAACGCAGTCAAATCATGGAACAGCATGTTTATATCATGTTGTGCTGACCCCACTTAGAGTGGGATAAGGGCAGGTAGATGATGAGGATGATGATGAGGAGTGTTTCTGATGGACCTTTGCTTCTTTAATCGGTTCTATTTACTGTTCCAAATATTCGCTATCTAAAAATTTAGTCATTAACGTATGTATGCTATATTTCCACATTTAGAAGTGTCAAGAAGAAAATCCCATTTACATCGTTTATTATTTCTGTATATTATGACTTACCATAATAGGTTTATTATTAAGTGTATGTTCAAATTGCACAATTATATCTGATTTGTCATATATAGTTAGGAGTAGCTAATTCTTAGTACCTCTGGGAAAACTTAATGTACCAAAATAATTTAAATTTAGCTCTAAAGCAAATTTTATACTGCAGATGCTTATTATTTTATGCTTTAGCATAATAAAATGAAAATGTTATTAAAAGTTAAAGTTTCTGCTCATATTATATCTGAGTTGGTGTTATTTACTCTTTAATATATTCTTAGTTTTTTTGCGCGCAATCGGAATGAACCCAGAAATTTTCTACAATACGTGTAATTTTTGAATTTACTAACTGTCGTGAACTATCGTGAGTGGTATTCATAATTAATGTATAGAAACCGGCTACACTCACGTCTTATTTTATCCCGCCGCGATAACACTGCGTAAAGAGCTCATGAGCCCCGTATGGGCTTGAAACTAGTCGAGCTCATCCGATAAAATAAGACGTGATTATATTTCGATTTCTATACATTAATTACGTGTAATTTGCTAATCCGCATTGTAATAACCTGTTAGGTGCAAGCTTTATATTCCTCTAGGAGAGAGAAGAGGTACAGTGACCGGCTTTTTTTAATTTACTATCAAAGGCCATAGAATCATCTGTGCCGATCTTCGTCTTTATATTGGCTTCATCGGTTAAGTCTATCAAATTTAGCTTTGTCTTAGCAGTAGTTTAAGAAACTATAAAAAGAAGGCTGATACAGAAAGCCTACCATACTACCATTCAGGATACTCTTGTTCCAATATGGGGAAAAAGTTGGAATAATTCAGAATAGGAGCTGACTATCCGTCCTTTACCGACAGGCGACACCAAAATAGGACAGATAGATACTATTAAGGATTACATAGATGACTAGCAATCGCCAGGGGCTCCGCCCGCGTGGAAAGATTAAAACCTTAATATAGTCTTTTGATAACCATCAAAATGGTTACAGTGGGTTAACCTTTAAAGCTAAACATATGCTGTCGCGGACTTTTATTTAGAACTTTTAGCAGGGAACAATTTTGTAATACATGATTTTTATATAACTATTACCGTTTACAAGGAAAGCTTTAAATTGCAGTTTTCGTACTATTTTTATTGCTGTTCCTCTCCTATTCATCTTAGCTTAATGTTATATATCTTATAGCCTTCATCAATAAATGGACTATCTTACACTTAAAAAAAATTCAAATCCGTCTAGTTCCTGAGATTAGCGCGTTCAAACAAAAAACTCTTCAGCTTTATAAATTCAAATTCAAATTCAAATTCAAAATATTCTTTATTCAAGTGGACTGTTTACAGTACTTTTGAATCGTCAAATGTTTTAAAGAAGCTACCACTGATTCGAAAGTTTGCTCCTACCGAGAAGAACCAGCAAGAATCTCGGCGGCTAATCTTTTAAAAAAATCATTACAATTTGATGGTCGCAAGAATCGTTGCAGCTGGATGCGTAGCTGACTGCAGTTAAGATATGCTATCACTCACATAATCCTCAATAGTATAGTAAGCTTTATGTAGCAACATCGTTTTGAGGTAATTCTAAACTTGTGTAAAGGCAGGCCTAGATGATGTTGAGGAATTTAGTTATAAAAACGATTTTCGGACCTTTTGGAGGCGTAACCTAGGCGTCATTAGTTTATGTCTGTTTCTTGTATGTCTGTCATACCTATTTATTTTTTAATATTTCCCCCATATTTTAATTGTTAAAGTAGACTAGTTTGTTTTTTATTTTATTTATTGTAATAACTCTTTTTTTCTTCTTTCTTTTACTATTTTTTTTTTGTATTTAGTGTGAGCAGAACGTTATTTAGCTTTTTATTTAATTATGCATGCTGAGTTAGCCTTTAAGTGGGATATATAATAGAAAACTATAGGTAATTTAGAAATTTATATAAGTTAAAATAAACCATATTGTATATCACGTTGGCTTCCTAATAAATAAATAAATAAATAAATGTATTGTGAGGCTACAGTCATAACGCCAATTTTGAACTTTTCCCTAAGAGAAACACGAGGTTTCATATTATAAATACCACGTATAGCTCTTATTTGCAAAACAAAGAGAAAAAAAAGTATGGATAAGAATGCGTTGATATTTTATAGCTACTCTTCGACCTTATGCGAAATAGTAATAACAAAATGTTAGAAGTAATGTTTTTTAAAAGAGCATCCTCTAAAATATTTGCTGGCTCTTCTCGGTAAGTCAGCTTTCCGAGCTAGCAGTTGAGGGATTCCAAAAGACTTGTTTACAAAATTTACTTAAATAAATAATTTAGGGAGCAGATGAAGACAAGATCCAAATGAGCTAAAGAAACAAAATATCTTACATAGCTTTATATGATAGGATTTATGATACAAAACACATTAACGGATCATGTTTAATCCGATGCCGTTGCTAGTTAAACTCGTAATTTCACAAACAAGTTATATCCTGTTTTTTTGTGATTTGTACCAATTTTTTGCTTTATCACTTCTTCATAATTCATAATTGACAATTGACGTCAGATAGAAAAAAAACTTGACAGACAAAAACATTACATATAATTTAACAGAAAAACTAAACTACTTTATAATAGCAATAGCATATTATAGTGAAATAAATGTTTTTTTGGGCTTGTGTCATCGCCAAATAGACGATTCGGCGTATTTTTTTTGTCATAAAATATATAAGATAATAAAAATGTATAAGATTTATATTGTTAATAACCTATAAGCTATTAATATGTTTGTCCGAGTTAACTGTCCTTAGTATGTATCCGTGATTCTATATTTGAGTTTAAACTTACGTTTCTTAGTAAACATAATTATATCTGTTTGGGATGAATAAATGTGATTTTTTTTTTTAATTTGTGCATTTAAATAATAGAGCATTCAAACGATTTTGCTATGGATAGTCCAAAAACAAAACTATGACATAGATACTTTTATCTTGGTACTGTAGTCGCGTTCAAATTATTCCACCATAAAGACGAATGATATGCTATTAACCTATGCTTCAAATTAAATTAATTTTTATAAAAAATATTAATTATAATTACAGTTATAATGAGAATAAAGAAACATGTAAATATAAGACTGCGTTAATTTATTTCACGAGTAATTACCCCAACTAAAATTATCATTTAGTTACGTTAAAATAATATCAGTTCATGTGGAAGTAACGATGTCCTTTTGAAAGAAAACCCTTTTATGGATTATGGATAGAGCTCAAACCACAGTTTTACTTGAATTTTAAATTCCGGCGACAATCTACATGAATTTGAAATACTTCGAGAGGCAAGCGATTGAGTTCTTTGAAATTGTATGTTCCGGTAATAACATAAGGATAAAAAAGGATTTCTGAACTTTCTCATAAGAAAGTTAATATCTCAAAGTTAGCGATGAAAAGAACAACGCTTGGAATGTCTCTACGAATCAAAACGAAAATTAGCACATATATAGAAGAACCAATATAGCGTCTCAAAACAGAAAGTGGTGATTAGCAGAGCTTTGTTCAAAGAATCGATGTATTTTGTTATAATTAATGTATAGAACCGGCTATATTCACGTCCTATTTTATTAAATGAGCCCGACTAGTTATTTAGATATTTTGTTATAGCTGAAAGTAATTTTTGTGTATGAAGTAAAATACAAGTGTTTGAGAATTAAAAGAAGATAATCTTAACTATGATTATTTATATGCGATAGTTAGGCTGTCTGTGAACCATTACTGTTGAAATTTTTTAAGATTTAAGCTTATATATAGGACTTAAATAATAAATATCTGGGTGACCAAGCTTCGCTCGGTAATTTTTTTCAAAAAAAAACAATTATTTAGTTGGGATCGATCCTTGGCATTCACATTTCTCGAGGCTGCCCGTTATCCGAATAAACTACGTCGACTTGACAGTTAATGGCGAAAATTCAATTCAATATAAATGTTCGTGTTTTTTAATGCCCAAAAATAGGGATAAAACAATATTTTTCTTACATAAAACCTAGTTAGATCAATTTTTCTCCCCCAAAACCTCCTATATGCTGAATTTCAGGAAAATTTTCGGAGCCGTTTCCGAGATTCGGAATATATATATATATATATATATATATATATATATATATATATATATATATATATATATATATATATATATATATATATATATATATATATATATATATACAAGATTAACTCCTTTAAATATGAAAGATATAGTACAAAGTTGAAATATAGTAAGTTAAAGTGAACATAGTCTCGGTTATAGCTATAATCATAATAAGGATATAATCTTACTTTAAAAGAATGATATTAATCATGATCAACTGGTAGCTAGAACATAAGCTACAGCTATAATCAATACTAATTATTCTCCCTCACAAGAAATAATGAATTAACATTCTGCAACGTTGTTGTTGAGACTGGTATTTTCAATCACTTATTTAATAACTAATTTATATAGTAATTAGTAGGTTTATTTATATTAAGGTCACGACCTTGTTTAGCCCCCGACATGTATTATCAACAACAAGGATTAGGACTCGTAATAATGAATAGAATTAAACAATTAGAAAAGATAAAAATTTATTTATAAAATCAGGCGTTAGTTCGCGGAATACTATAGACCAGGAGTTACAATAGAATTATTTTGCTGTAATCTGCGTTTGTTAAGAGAATCTATGTAATGCTGAGTGTATGAAGCACGCATACATGCAGCAGAAGTCACCACACGTATCACAAAATGCTGCCAACATCACTCCAGTTAAGCACTACACACACTACCAAAATCTCTACGATCGTTTCGCCCCGAAACCGAATCATCAGGAGGATAGGCTCTACAACAAAATGGAGTCGTCGTTGTAGTGGAGCCTACCTCTGCTTGTGTGCATGTGCTTCTTTCAAAGAGGTCATGGGTTAAAATTTTAACCTTAAAACTTATGTTCCTAATTAATATTTGCAATTTATCACACGCTTTTCGGTGAAGGAGAACGTACAAACTGCATATCTCTGGATAATTCCTGGGATATGTGTAACCTACCAATCCGCATTCGAGCTGGTTAGTGGATCTAAGCTGCAATCCATCTCTCCCTTATTTGGAATAATAGGGCGTTACTTTTTTGCTATTAGCCACAACGGTTTTTATAGCGTAATTATGCAGAAATATACCTGATATGATTTCTATACTAATATATAAATCTGAAGAGTTTTTTTGTTTGATTGTTTGAACGCGCTAATCTAAGTAACTGGACTGATTTGAAAAATTCTTAACATTGTCCATTTATCGAGGAAGGCTATAGGCTATATAACATCACGCTAAGATGAATAGGAAAGGAGCAGCAATAAAAAATATCGGGCATACGGCAAAATTTAAAGCTTTCCTTGCGTGCGCTAAGTGAACGGTGAAGGTTATTCAAAAATCTCTTATAATTCCCGATATATGTTAAAAATTTCAATTCGAACACACTGGTTTCATTGCGGCCGAATCTGCTGGCACAGTTAGTTTGAAATAATGACTATTGGATTTATTTGTAACGAGCCGTTTATTGTCAACAATAGCTTAACGTAACGTAACGTAGCTTAATTCAAAAGATAATTATATTTATAGCGCGCTGTTATAAGTTATTGAACCTATTTTGTAAGCCGCTTAAACTACATAATACTAATAACTTTACAAACACGGTCACGCTTGCACTAAAGTTGTGAAAGTGGTACCCACTATATTTCGACCCGCGTACTGTATGTTGCGTAATGCAATTTATGGGTTCGACGTTAACTGGACGCTATGTTGATGTTATTTCAAATTCAATCGCAAAATAAACATTTTACATTGATTTTTGAATTTTTAATTTGTAATTATAATTCATGTTTAATTTGAATGAAGAAAGTTTATTTGGTTATTTTCTTTCTTCGTATACTATAGCTATAAACACTACCTAGTTTCTGTTCGTAAACATACCTTAAATACCTTAAATATTGCATTATGTGTTTACATCTTGCCCCTGAAGGGAAAACAGGACTTTAAAATATATTTGAGGTTAGTATAGTGAGTTGGATAGTTAAATACCTAATACATATACTAAAAATATTATTAAAACAATATATGGATGATTTTTTTTTCATTATTATTTTAATATTATACAATTAAATATTTTTCTTGGATTCAAATCATAAAAACGTGAGGTAACTAATCCTGCATGTATGCAGTTTTGCATACTATACTTAGCATTACATAGATTTACTTAACAAACACGGATTATAACAAAATAATTCTATCGTAGTTTTTATGCTATGGAATACCGCAAAGTTTAATTTTAGCCAAAGTCCATATTGTATATCAAATTACAAAGTTTATGATAGAATTATTTTGCTATAATCCAAATTTATAAACGCGCATACTCGGATTGTACCAAAATAATGGAAAATAAAATTAATATGGAATTCCGCAAAGTGGAGTTACTTTACGGAATTCCATATTACTTCTATAAATTATATCTAAAGTAGTTGTTGTATATCAAATTACAAAAATTATGATAGAAATATTTTGCTATAACCCGTGTTTGCAAACACGGAAACGCGGATTATAGCAAACAAAATAATAAAAAATATTATATTATTTTCTATTATTTTTCTTATTATGTTTATTACTAGCGGCCTGCTTCGTACGGGTATAAAATATATATCCCATGTCAGTCAGTGTAAAAAAAATTATTAAAATCGATTCAGTAGTTTTGATTTATTCATTACTGCCCGTGGCCCGCAAGCGTTAAATTTGGAGAAAAACAATTTCCTTTCCCTAAACCAAGAAGATTTCCTGCTATCTTTGGAATATCTAAATTCATATATGTAGTACATTTTTACTTATTTACTTTTACATTTTCCCTATGTATTTTATTTTTACAATTAATTACAGAATGTCTTTAAACAAATTCTTGATATAGCGACATAGCTGCTAAAGTCGAAGTGTTATAAGGGGAAGCGCAGCGTCCTCACGGCATTTTAAATCTGTAATATCCCCGAAAATATTCACTTAAATTACATGCTGTAAACGGCCATATTGATTATAATTATGATATGATAATATGATATTAAATCAACTATTTATTTAAGGTACTTAATTGGATAAGGATTAATGCTGTATTGTATAAAAAATGCTTCAAAAATAAGGCATTATTTTTCGTAAAAAGTAAATGACAAAAAATGCTATCGTGGGTTATCCATAAGAGATAGATATATACCATCGCGGACTTTTCTGTAGACCTTTTCAAGGTGTACAAATACTTAGTACATCATTTTGATAAATCTCGTAGGGTTTAGCCTGCGTTTGCAATGTAAGCGGAAAAAAATGTTATTATGTACAGAAACCTCAAAAATTATAGTATTTCTCTACTCTGTATTGAATGTTATTATACGTACAAACCTTCCTCTGAAATCACTCTATCTATTAAATAAAACCGCATCAAAATCTGTTGCGTAGTTTTAATGTTTTATGCGTACATAGGGAAATTTCGACTTTGTTTTATAATATGTAGTGATGATATGGATTTCGCAAAGTAGCGCCTACTTCTGTAAATTATGTATATCAAATTCTAAGTAGAATTCAAAATTCAGATATTTTGAGAATTTTTAATATCTCTTCCGCATAGTATAGTTCCGTATACTTATTCTAATCGTTAAAATGACCTTGTGCTATTTCACCTCGTGGTTTCTAAATGTTCATATTAAACATCTGTAAAATTACTTTATATAATAATTAATTAGATTTAATCTAAAAATGCATAATACTCAAGGTTAGCAGAAAAAACAAAAAGTAGATTTAAATTCTAGATAATTTTATAAATATACGTATTAAATTGCAAGTGTAAAATTAGTTTGTCTAGGTAAAAATATTAAATAAAATAACCTTGAGGTTAAGAATATTTCTTTTGAAACAGAATTGCTTTTTCTATGATGTGCTCGAGGTTCTTATATCCAGTATTTAAAATTGTTTTTAAATATTCTTAATTTTTGGCGTACATTTATTATGTTGACAAGTTAAATTGCAAACTAGCAACTCTTCTTTTTTATAATAAATATAATACGGTATACAGTGTCGATAAAAACACATCACAGAAGCTGTGATAACCCAGCGGTAACAGCGGTGCCGGTTTGTACTCGTGACCTACCATTAAAAATCTACTGAACCGATTTTTGTACGGTTTTTAGTAAAAAAAAGCGCAATAATTCCGGAACGTTTAGGTAAATAGTGCATTACGGTTTTATGTAAATTGTGTTGAAGAGGTCACGCAATTGTAAAAAAAACTGCTGATGTAAAAAAACCTGCTGGGAGCTTTAGTCGCGTGCGCTGCGTAAACTAACAGAGATATACTGAAGTGATGTAGTAGAGAATTGAAGATCTACAAAAATACTACAAAAAAGTCCGGGAAAGTATGTCTCTATCTGTTGTGGTTAGCTTACAAAAACTACTTTTACGTTCAAAATTTCAATTAAATACTCTGATTTCTACGCGGGCGAAGCCTCAAGCACATCTAGTATTAATATAACTTTGATATCACTCTTGAATTATGTTCCTTTTAAGTTGATACCAGCTGTACTTCACGGTATTTATAAGCAGAGTTAATATATGTTTACTATAAAACAACTTTGTATGTTTATTCTTTGTGCAGTTGTAACATATTTTTCCCATAAATGAATTAAGATTATTATAAAAATGTTGATGTTCCTACTAGGGTTGCCACCCGTACTATATTATATAGTATCGTACTATACTTTGGTCAATTGTACTATATATTATAGAAAAACAATATAGGATGCAAAATACTATATTTTTATCACTAATTCAATTGGCGCGCTTTTTCTGAATCAACTGTGAATGGAACGCACCCGCAGGACTGCATAGGGAATGTTTGAACGAAACTCATTCATGTTTTTACGCGGCTTAGTTAGTTAGTAACTCTAACTCCTTTGTCATTGTCCAGTGAAAAGTAATAATAAATAATCATGGAAAAATAAATAATGATTGAAAATAGATATGTACTATTTTTTTTCCTGAATTTCCTAAAAGTACTATATTTTTTTGATTTAAAAGAAAAATACTATTTTTCTTCAAAAAAAGGTGGCAACCCTAGTTCCTACCAACATCCGGTTTTCCATTTTATATATATTTTTTAACATCCTATGTAATGTTATAGTACCTAATTTTTAAACATATAAAAAAATTATTGAAAAAAAGAAGAAAGTAGACGCCGATGACATGTGGGAATCGAACACAGGATTTGAACATTTTCAGTCCGCCGTTACCCATATGCTATCGCAGCATTAAGTTTGACAACTTTAATTATCCATTGCTTTCAATTCTAGAATTAGGCCTTATTTTAATGCCCAAAAACAGAGATAAAACGAAACTCAGCGGTTGCTATTTTGAAAATATAATTGTTAAAAAAAAAAGCCCATTCTCAGACTGAGTGAATATGCATATATTCATAAATTGCATAAAAACTGTTCAAGCCGTTTACGCGGTGTATGATAACTAACATTGACCCACGAGTACAAGAGTACAGATAAAAAAACCTAGGTTATTTTAATCCTGTAACGGCAATGCTAAATTGATTGAGTATTTTTATTATAGAATTGTAAGACTAGAAAAATCAGTAATGGTAACATGTTAAGTTATAACTGACTAGTAATATCCCGCAGTTTCACCCGCGTACATACCTACCTCATTGCAGTGAAAAGTCAGACTATACATTTATTTTTTTTAAATATATCATCAAAATAATACAAAAGTTTCCGCAGCGATGACAGATTTTATGACTAATTTTTTTTACACCTTATTATAGCCGTGTGGTATCCGGCTAAGTAGAATAGTACCACCCTCATTTCTTACCGAGGTGTCGTAAAAGGCGACTAAGGTAAGTTGACCCGCTGTGTGGTATCCGGCTGAGTAGAATAGACCACCCTCATTTCTTACCGAGGTGTCGTAAAAGGCGACTAAGGTAAGTTGACCCGCCGTGTGGTATCCGGTTTAGTAGAATAGACCACCCTCTTTCTTACCGAGGTGTTATAAAATACGACTAAGGTAAGTTGACGTCAGGCAGGCGGCCGGTCGTAAAAACGCAGCCAAATCATGTTACAGCATGTTTATAACATGTTGTGCCGACCCCACTTAGAGTGGGATAAGGGCAGGAGGATATATATATATATATTTTTACACCTTATTACATTTTTAGTACAGATCCCTATTTTTTTTAATGTATCATAATATAGCCTATGTTGCTCAATAAAAATGCAGCTTTCCAATGGTGAATGAATTTTTTAAATCGGTCCAGTAGTTTTTGTGTGAAAACGTTACAAACATACATACAAATTTTTCTTCTTTATAATATTAATATAGATTTGCAAACGTCCGTGCGTATTTTTCCTCTCTTCACACTAAGTGCAATCAGCAAACCTGTTAGGGATGAATCACGTACTGATGTCAATGATAATAACCAGGGCCAACGCCATAGCAAACTTCAAGGTGGTTTTCTGAACTTCCCAGCAATAAACAATTATGATAACTTTACTATGAGAAACTCGCAACTTTGTTCCTTAGTATTAATAATTGACTGGCTCGTTGGCGCAGTGGGTAGTGATCCTGCCTTCGGCTCCGCGGGTCGCGGGTTCGATTCCCACCGAGGGCCAACATTTTCTATAAATGAATTTGTTAGTCTTTGAGCTCGGGTGTATATTTGTATTTAAGTATATATTTAAAAATTATATAAATATATATGTATATACCAGTTGTCTGTCACCCTTATGGGACTAGTATTAAGTTACTTACTTTTAGGACGGACGACCGTGTGTTTAAGTGTCCCATATATTTAATTTTTTATTTAACAAATAGCGGAGAAAGAAGGTTATTCAAAAATCATGAATAAATAAATATATGGGACACTTACACACACGGTCGTCCGTCCCCAAAGTAAGTAACTTAATACTTGTGTTATGGTAGACAGACAACTGGTGAATATATACTTATATATTTTTAAATCTTTATATTTGAATGAGTTAATCTTGTATATACGAGGTGTGTTCAAAAAGTATCGCGAATTTTGAATTTTCGCGAGTTACATATATTCCAATTTCGATTTTTTTGTGGCGTTATGTTGGTACATATGTCTCTCACTTATGCTGACAAGTTGGGCCATTTTGAATGTTCGGTTAATTTTTGACAGCTGCTTTGCTTGCACGTGTTTTGGTTCGTCTTCGATTTTTACCTATTCAAAAAATGGAACAAGGAACCACCTGCATCGATTTTTGTGTGAAAAACGAAATTAAGTGCGCGGATGCATTCCGAGTGTGGAATGTGGCATATGGAGAAGCTACTTTGGACAAAAGCAACGTTTATCGGTGGTACAAAATGTTTTTAAAAGGCCGAGAAGATGTGAATGATGAAGAGCGTGCCGGACGCCCGAGCACTTCAACAACAGACGAAAAAATTGATGAATTGAAGAAAATGGTATTGATTGGCCAATCTTCGAATCATCGATAGAGAAATTGCCGAGAACCTAGGCATATTGATTGGCTTGTGCTATTCGATTTTAATCGATAATTTGTGGAAAAACAAAAATTGGCTCTTGCACCTCGATAACGCCCCTGTTCACACATCGCTGCGACTTCTTGGCCAAAAACAACAGACCAATGATACCGCAGCCACCGTATTCCCCAGATCTGGCCCCCTGTGACAGTTTCTTGTTCGCGAAACTGAAGAGGCCCATGAAAGGACGACACTACACCACGATTGACGAGATAAAGATGGCATCGAAGGAGGAGCTGAACAAGATACAAAAAAATGATTTTTTGAAGTGCTTCGAAGATTTGTAAAAACGTTGGCACAAGTGTATAATATCCCAGAGGGATTACTTTGAAGGGGACAAAATAGATATTTACGAATAAATAAATAATTTTTGAAAATACACAAAATTCGCGATACTTTTTGAACACACCTCGTATATATATATTTTCTGAATCTCGAAAACGGCTCCAACGATTTTCCTGAAATTCAGCATGTAGGAAGTTTTCAGGGAGAAAAATTGATCTAGCTAGGTTTTATGTAAAAAAAATATTGTTTTATCCCTGTTTTTGGGCATTAAAAAACACTAACATTTATATTGAATTGAATTTTCGCCATTAACTGTCAATTCGACGTAGCTTATTCGGTTAACGGGCAGCCTCGAGAACTGTGAATGCCAAGGATCCCCAACGAAATAATTGTTTTTTCTTTTTTTTAAATTTTTTTTTGCAAAAAATTACCGAGCGAAGCTCGGTCACCCAGATGTTACATACTTATACAAATAAACATCCAGGCTCAAAAAACAACAAATTCATTTATTGAATATGTTGGCCCTCGGCGGCAATCGAACCCGCGACCCGCGGAGCTGAAGGCATGGACAGTACCCACTGCGCCAACGGGCCAGTCGTGTATTACAAAACTGTTCCTCTCTAAAAGTTTCCAAATAAATGTTCGCGACAGCATATGTCTAGCTTTTAAGATTAACCCACTTTAACCATTTTTCGTTCCATCTCTTGATGATGCTTCGGTTGCGTGGAAAAATAATTGTTGAGTTTGTGATAGTGAACGTGTGTAGTGCTTGTGTATTGTGGTGGCGGTGGTGGAGGTTTGTGCATGTGTTTTAACAAATCCTGCATGTATCAGGAATTAAAACGGATTGTCCACCCTACGTTTAGCATTATATATATTTTCTATTTTACTTCATCGCGATTATAGCAAAATAATTTTAGTATTACTTTTATATAAACAGATTCATAAAATTAATTAAACATTATAAACGACAAAGCGTGCAGTAAAACCACCTGTTTTAAACGCGTTACATTTTCTGCGTAATTTTGCGGTTGTGTAATTACAATAAAATTGTGGTCAATAGTTTATTATTAAAATGATATGATCAAATCATCATCCTCCTGACCTTATCCCACTCTAAGTGTGGTCGGCACAACATGTTATAAACATGCTGTCACATGATTTAGCTACGTATTTTACGACCGGCCGCCTGCCTGACGTCAACTTACCTCTGTCGTATTTACGACGTACGACACCTCGGTAAGAAAGAGGGTGGTCTATTCTACTATACCGGATACCACACGGTGGGTTAACTTACCTTAGTCGCCTTTTACGACACCTCTCTAAGATATGAGGTTGATCTATCTTCTCAGCCGGATATCACACGGCAGGTCGATTTACCTTAGTCACCTTTTACGACACCTCGGTAAGAAATGAGGGTTGTACTATTCTATTCAGCCGGATACCACACGGCGTTAAAATGATATGACCAAATATTGATGGAAATTTTAATTTTTAAACTGGCTACAAACTATATCGTAAAAAAATGGACGGTTACAATGGATGGCTATGGTGATGGTGTGAATACATCCTTACAAAAGTTGAAATAAATAAATAATAAATATATGGGACACTTACACACACGATCGTCTGTCCCCGAAGTAAGTACCTTAATACTAATGTTATGGCAGACAGAACAAGACAGGTGCTAATATATAGTTATATAATTTTAAATATATATATATAAGCTGTGGTAGTCCAGCAGTAAAAGCTGTGGTAGCCCAGCAGTTAAAGCTGTGGTAGCCCAGCGGTAGCACCGTGCGCCTCTTTCGAGGAGGTCTAGGGTTCAAACCCCGGGCAGGCACCAATGAGTTATCTAGTAAAACTTATGTGTCTAACTGATAATTGCAATTTATCACACGCTTTTCGGTGAAGGAAAACATCGTGAGGAAACCTGCATATCTCTAGAGAATTCTGGGGATATGTGTAACCTACCAATCCGCATTGGAGCAGCGTCTTAGCTCCATTCCTTCTATCCAAAAAAAAAACGGAGAGAAGAGGCCTATGCCCAGCAGTGGGATAGTAACAGGCCGTTACTTACTTACTATATACCCAGGCTCGAAGAACCAACAAATTTTTGCTACAAAATGTTAGCCCTTGGCGGTAATTGAACCCACGACCTGCGGAGCTTAGGGCAGGACCCAACCGGGCCAACCAAAAAAAGCCAGCGAAAGAAACATAAAAAATAATTTGATTCATCTTAACAAATATTTTTTTAAATAAAGTATCCATTCTTTTTTGGATTTTTTCTTTACGATCCGGTCATTACGAGCTGAGAAGAATATACCACCCTCATTTCTTACCGAGGTGTCGTAAAAGGCGTCTAAGATAAGTTGGCGTCAGGCAAGCGGACGCTCGTGAAATACTTAGCCAAATGTGACAACATGTTTATAACATGTTGTGCCGACCCCACTTAGAGTGGGATAAGGTCAGGAAGATGATGAGTGCAAAATATACAGCGTAATTCTTACAAATATCACATGATTTCAAGGAATTTGTCCGGTAATTATGGCGACACTTAAATTTGGTATTATAATTATGCTATGACGGTTCAAACCTGTTATAATTTATATCAATGAATTAATATATCTTCTTACAAGCTTGTTATGGAAATTGCATTGATCCTCTTTCCGGTTCTAAATTTGAAATCGAAAATACTGAATGGTATCATGAACTAATAATTAATTAATAGTAGATTATGATACTGTTGCATAATGAGGGTTCCTATAACACGAGTTTTTTTTTTATGTATCAGACGAGTGTTATAAGACCAAGTTATGTTCAGTGTCATACACTACTTTATCACTACATATTATAAAACAAAGTCCATATTTCCGTATGTACGCATAAAACTTTAAAACTACGCAACCGAATTTGATGCAGTTTTTTTTAATAGATAGAGTGATTCCAGAGGAAAGTTAGTACGTATAATAACATTCAATACGAAGTAGAGAAATAATGTAATTTTTGAGGTTTCTGTAAATAATGACATTTTTTTCCGCTTACATTGCAAACGCAGGCTAAACCCTACGAGATTTATCAAAATAATGTACTAAGTATTTGTACACATTGAAAAGGTCTACAGAAAAGTCCGCGATGGTATATGTCTATCGCTTATGGATAACCCACTAAAGCATTTTTTGTCGTTTACTTTTTACGAAAAATAATGCCATATTTTTGAAGCAATTCTTATACAATACAGCATTAATCCTTATCCAATTAAGTACCTTAAATAAATTGTTGATTTAATATAGATCAATATGGCCGTTTACAGCATGTAATTTAAGTGAACATTTTCGGAGATATTACAGATTTAAAATGCCGTGAGGAAGCCGCGCTTCGCCCTATAACACTTCGACTTTAGCAGCGATGTCGTTCTTTTAAGAGTTTGTTTAAAGACATTCTGTAATTAATTGTAAAAATAAAATACATAGGGAAAATATAAAAGTAAATAAGTAATAATGTACTATATGAATTTAAATATTCCAAAGATAGCAGGAAATCTTCTTGGTATAGGGAAAGGAAATAGTTTTTCTCCAAATTTAACGCTACGGCCACGGGCAATAATGAATAAATCAAAACAACTGGATCAATTTTAATCATTTTTTTTACACTGACTGACATGGGATATATATTTTATACCCGTGCGAAGCAGGGGCAGGCCGCTAGTCTACTATAATACGTAAAATAATATGAATAAAAACCAAACTTTGTTTAAATATATAATATTTAATATTTAAAAAAGTTAGCGCCAAGGCGCAAACATCGATTGCGCATGTGTTGCGTCGCTCTCGAGTCCGCGGACTCGTTCATTGATACCTTTTTTTTTAAGTTTGAGGTTCAACCTCCTTGGTCCAGCTGGAGGTTGTATAGGTATATCGTTATGATTAAAAAGTTATATTATGATACAGGTGTCCATAAAGTAAAGTAATGGATGTCTTGTTTGGTGGGGAGGTTTGGGAATGGTAGCTCCCAGACCTCGTCGACCAGGAGTTGTCTTCTGGTAGTCCTCGTTGGGCTGGTGTCAAGGTCGGTGGTGTCAAGTCCGCTGTTTTCGCCCTTTCGCCCATGAAATTTTGTTTAAAGCTTTATTAACGTTGTTTTTAGGATTATTCAATATTTAGCGAGGTGTCGTAGCAGGTGACTCAGGTAAGTTGATGTTAGACAGGAGGCCGGTCGTTAAAAAAGTTGCCAAACATGTGACATGTTTAAACATGTTGTGCCTACTATTTAGAGTGGGATAAGGGCAGGAGAATGATAAGATTGGTCAATTAGTTAAACAAACGAACTCTTTGTTTTATATATTATTAGATTTCAGGTGTTGCATTAACCCTTGGTACCAAAAATTATGTACAGTAACTTAATTTAATAGATTGGCGAGATGATAATAAAGGTTATGGTATTATTTTCATAGAGTAAAGAAACCATAGACAGGCTTGTAAGTGAGTGTGTCAAATAAATAATGAAACTGAATATGAAACTCATGTTCTTCATCTCTGTCTAATCATACATGAGAAACAAATAGATACACCTCAGCGCCCCAAACGTCACATCATTTGAAATTTAAATTTTCTCTTTTATATTATGGTATATTAATGGCTGGCTTGCTACGCTAGTATAATTCAAATTCAAGTTCTAAATTTTCTTCATTCAAATAAACTTGTAAACAAGTACTTTTGAATCGTGAATTCTACTGCTGGTTCGGAAAGCTGTTCCTACCGAGAAGAGCCAGCAAGAAACTTGGCGGTTGCTCTTTTCAATATAATACTTATAACTAGTTACATTAAGTCATTACTATCTTGAACAGGATAAGACAGTAGCTATATCCCCGCATTCTTATCGTCCAAATAATTCTCAACAGTATAGTAGGCTTTTAGTATCAACCTCTCTTTAATAGTGATAAATAAGTGAATAACTAATTTATAGCATTAGGCGTTACTTTGCGGAGATCCATAATCCAAAAGAAATAAAAAAAAATATTTTGCTATAATCCGGTGACGCGTCGCTTTGAGATTTTGGTCGTGGAGTCTATCTCCTGATGATGCTTCGGTTGCGGGGTGAAACGATTGTTGAGTTTGTGATAGTGAACGTATATAGTGCTTGTGTATTGTGGTGGCGGTGGTGGAGGTTTGTGCATGTGTTTTTACGACTCCTGCATGTATCAGATATGATAACCGATTGTCCACTTACATTTAGCGTTATATATATTTTCTATTTTACTTCTTCGAAGATTATAGCAAAATAATTTTATTATTACTTTTGAAGTGAATAACTCTCTGAACATTCTACATATGGCCTTTAATAATGAACTTTAGTGTAACTTTGACAGTTCACAACAAAGATGTTTTCCTTGGACTACTGTTATCTGTCGTTTTAAATAATTGAGGAGATCACCTTAAGAATTGTATGTCTTCCTATTTGAATTTATATATATTAATATAGTAAATACAAAATTATGTCTGTCTGTAAAATTTTCCTGGCCAAACCGTTCAACTAATTATGAAAATTATTAAAGCTTTTATAGTAGGCTAAAAAGAGACTGCTAGAATTTTATACAACTTTGGGCCCAGACGTTACAGTGATGTGGTAAAAACGCTGTGGTAGCCCAGCGGTAACACCCTGCGCTTCTTTCGAGGAGGTCTAGGGTTCAAGCCCCGGGCAGGCACCAATGAGTTTTCTAGTAAAACTTATGTGTCTAATTGATAATTGCAATTTATCACACGCTTTTCGGTGAAGGAAAACATCGTGAGGAAACCTGCATATCTCTAGAGAATTCTGGGGATATGTGTAACCTACCAATGCGCATTGGAGCAGCGTGGTAGGTCTTAGCTCCAATCCTTCTCTCCAAAAAAAAAACCGGAGAGAAGAGGCCTATGCCCAGCTGTGGGATAGTAACAGGCCGTTACTTACTTACTTTACACTCAAGGAATTTTCCAAATCGATCCAGTAGTTCCTGGATTAGCGCGTACAAACAAAAAAAAAATCTTCAGCTTTATATATTAGTATAAATATATTTAAGGTTGAAATAGTTTTGTAACTTTTTGTTCCATTGACATTTGTTAAAATTACTAAACAAGAATGTTACATTCAAATTAATTATATCAATAAACACACGCAAACGGAAGGTGCAAAAACCCAGCGAGATGGAAATTTCCTATCTTTTTAAATTATTTCCATTCCGTTCACTAGATATTGGCGTCATTATGACGTCACGATCTCTAGAAATTCTTCTTTAAATTGCTTCTGGATTCTTATATTAGCTCGTGTGGTAAGTATTCAGTCTGTTACTTTTTTACCGCGTAAATACCAACCCGCGGGAATTCTAGGATAAACTTGGTTTTGACTGACTTGTTGGCGCAGTTGGCAGTGACCCTGCCTTCAGCTCCGTGGGTCACGGGTTCGATTCCGGCCGATTCCCCAAATGAGTTGTTATGACTTGACGTTTAATGGCGAAAATTATCTTTTGAATTGTACATAAATTTATGCATTTTCCCGAAAACAGGGATAAAACGACATTTTTTTAAATGAAACCTAGCTAGATCGATTTTTCTCCCCTAAAACTCCCTACATGATAAATTTCGTGATAATCGTTGGAGCCGTTATGGAGATTCGGAAAATATATATACATACAAGATACAAATATATACATATATTTTAAATATTAAAAGTAAAATTTTAGCTATAATGTTGCATGTAAATAACAAACAAACATACATAATGTGCATATAATAGTATCTCCATCTGTGTATAAAAGGCCTTATTTGTTAATTGTGTGGCTTTAAAAAAAAGTTTTAACTAATAAACTTTCAGTCGGTTTACAAACGGACTGTTACTGTCCCTCTGGTGGTCATAGGCGTCCTCTTTCGGTTTATGGAATTTGGAGCTAAACCCTACCACGCTGCTCCAATGCGGATTGGTAGGTTACATATATCCCCAGAATTCTCCAGAGATATGCATTCCTCACAATGTTTTCCTTCACCGAAAAACATGTGATAAATTGCAATCAACCAGACACATAAATTTTAATAGGAAAACTCATAGGTGCACGGGTCTGAACCTGTGACCTCCTCGAAAGACTCGCATGGTGTTACCGCTGGGCTATCACATCTGGCCTATCTTAAAGTAAAAGCTTAGCTTATTTTTAAACTATTCTTTCCTTACTTACTTATAGCCGTGTGGTATCCGGCTAAGTAGAATAGTACCACCCTCATTTCTTACCGAGGTGTCGTAATATACGACTAAGGCAAGTTGACGTCAGGCAGGGGGCCGGTCGTAAAAACGCAGCCAAATCATGTGACATGTTTATAACATGTTGTGCCGACCCCACTTAGAGTGGGATAAGGGCAGGAGGATATATACTTACTTACTTAGTATTTTGATCCCTTTGTGTGCTCAGCTTAATTTCCGCATAATAAAAAATGAACTATAAGGCAATAGTTATCTTTTTGTTTGTTGAAATTCTTTCTATAGGTTAAGGGTAAGGTTATATTGCAAATAGTGTGTCAGGGCCTTTTTTATTTTTATTTAACTTATATATTTGTAAAAATGTCAAAAGTGTAAACCTTGCCTTTGCTGTTACTTGCCTTAGTGGTTAATTTCCGCGTATTATACAAAAATGCATTAAAAATAAACTGACATACTTTTGCTTGAATAATAAAGGAAGGCAAAGGTTAAGGCTTTTGAGTCATTTATCGGGTATTGTACTTTTAAATATTCCAAAAACGTTATTCATGTAGGTATATGTAAACTATGCGTTCAATTGTAAAACAAGCTTTAGTATCAAGTAATTTCCGGATTAAGGGTGTACTTAAGTTGTTTCTAGCCAAACTTGAGGATTTTACTTCGAAGTTCTCTTACTAGCCTAGCAGAACTTACACCGAGATTTACTTCTAGATCGTATTACGTATGTAGTGATTTCTAGGATCCAGAAGTATGATTACTTCCTTAGAGTAGAAATCTTTCCTTGCCAGGATGATTGATAGAACAAATTATTTCAGGAAAATTCCTTACAGTGAAGCAAGGTCTACGATAAACTAAATTTACCCACTTTAATAAGCTGCGATAGCCCAACTGCGAGATCGGCTGTGATAAATACCATTTGTTTTTTAAAAATTAGCAATTAAAAACGCAGGTGGCATATAATTTAGTAGCAATCGTCAACGGCTTCGACCGCGTGGAAATATTTTAACCGTAGGTATTTTCATAACCATAAAAATAGTTAAAGTGGTTTAACATTAAAACCTAGACATGTGCTTATTTCATTAAATTAATTAATTACTAATTTAAATATAAAAGATTTTAAAAAAATACACAAAATGTTAACAATGAAATTGATGCAAACGTAGCATTAATTCTCACTTGTTTATTTATAACTCACGTGCTATAAAGTGGAAATCGTCATAACAAAATCATCCATTAACATTTAATGACGAAAAATACACGCTAAAAATATTACAATCAGACGTCTTTACTATACTAACGTACTAAACGTACATTGTCAATACAGACGTGAACTCATATTGTCAATATGGAGTTTACGTTGCGTGCTTATATGTTTATTATGCTCGAGCTAATAAAGTACTTTGATAATAAAGTACCTCAATGGCACAGTATTCTATGTACTGGACTTAATAGCAAGGTGTTATCCTTCGATCTATCTTTTGTTTGTGTTACGAGTCAATTAGAATCAGGTCTCTTCAAATAATTTACACTATTATTATCTTTAATATTTAAATGAGTTAATCTTGTATATATAAAGGTTTGAGTTTAAAAAAAAACTGTTTTATCCCTGTTATCAAACTGTCAAACGTAATGCTGTGATAGCCCAATTGGTAACTTCCTTTTTTTATAATTGAATATTTTTTCATGTCTTTTAAAAAATTACCGAGAAGGCTTGGTCCATAATCCGCGATAAAGTAAATAGAAAAAAATTAATGAAAATTTAAAATTCTGAATGTAGAATCGACTATCCGTTTTCAAAACCGATACATTCATGATTCGCAAAAACATATACACAAACCTCCACCACACAAGCACTATAGACGTTCAATATCATAAACTCTGCAATAGTTCAATATCATAAGCTGACACTAAAACATCAGGAGATAGACTACGACAAAATCGCTAAGCGATGCATCACCCAAGCAAGCATAGTTATATTGTAATTGGTTTGTCCACCATTCCTTTTTTTTTCACCACCAACATTCCTATAGTAACTAGTTTAACCCCCATCATTTATCTCTAATCTAATCTCGGAATTTTCACGTTTTATGAGCTTGTGCTATGTTTAGGTTGTCAGCTAACATGGAAACTCTGGATTAAATGGGAAACAGGGATGTGCGTTTTCCGGTACAAGAATTTTAATGCACATTGAATAATAATAAGAATAATAACTGAATATTTTTAGCTATACATATTGGTAATAACTATTAGGTACTTACCGTATTGTTATTCCCCAGTCAAACCCAAATTACTTTTTAAACAATGTTTAATATTTAAATGAATTAATCTTGTATATATTTTTCTGTATTTTGGAAACAGCTCCAATGATTTTCATGAAATTCAACACATAGGGAGTTTAAGATCGAAAGTAGGTTTATCAAAAAAAAAAATGTTTTATCCTAGTTTTCGGGCACTGAAAAAAACTGCAACAAATTTTATGAGAAAGTAAAGGTTAATTGTGCTGTTAATTTCAAAGTCATGATAGCTTATTTGAGTAACTAGCGGTCTCAAATTCAGAATACCAGGATCTATTCCAGATAACGTTTTCTTTCTGTTTATTGCATTTTTTATATATTAAAAAAAATTACTGAGCACGGCTCAGTAACACAGATATTAGACTTTTACAAGCCAATTTCATTAATTGTTTTAAATTAATGTGCTTTACTGATGGAAATATTGAACTAATCTTGTACGTATCGGCAGATTGCATAATTAGATAATCGCTAAGGGAGTAAATGGCCACTAAAATTAGCAAATGTAGCGCCTAATTAGTAAATGACTGAGATTATTGGGAATACATAAGCTAACTTATTCAGCTGGTTTTACTTAAAATTACTGTATAGTGCAAACAGACACGAAAATGGATCAGATAGAAATATTAATAAGGTATTTGGAGATTAGTTAACCGCCAAACACACGCCGTGTGGCATCCGGTTTAGTACAATAGACCACCCTCTTTCTTACCGAGGTTTCGTAAAAGGCGACTATGGTAAGTTGACCCACCGTGTGGTATCCGGTTTAGTACAATAGACCACCCTCTTTCTTACCTAGGTAAAATACGACTAAGTTAAGTTGACGCCAGGCAGGCGGCCGGTCATAAAAACGCAGCCAAATCATGTGACAGCATGTTAATAACATGTTGTGCCGACCTCACTTACAAGTGGGATAAGGGCAGGAGGATATATTTATTAATCGCCGAATACCTTTTATATTTTTTTGGTAGAAACATATTAAGTTAATCTCGTAATCCTAAAAACGTTGACATTTAATGATATGAACTTGTTAAGGCAGCCATTATGGATTTATAAAACTCCTTCAACCACATCGACCTACAAATATTTGTTAACCTACATCATTGCAAACTGTTTGAGTCTTGAGAAAATAGTGGTCGTTATTAAGTCCGTGAAGGGATTGCAAACACATGATTGCGTTGTTAAAACAGTTTTCCAAGCAACTGAATTAATGTTCGCTATATGGAGGTTTGCAAGCTCTGGTAGCCCAGCGGTAGCACCGTGTGCCTCTTTCGAAGAGGTCTAGGGTTCAAACCCCGGGCAGGCACCAATGAGTTTTCTAGTAAAACTTATGTGTCTAATTGATAATTGCAATTTATCACACGCTTTTCGGTGAAGGAAAACATCGTGAGGAAACCTGCTATCTCTAAAGAATTCTGGTGATATGTGTAACCTACCAATCCGCATTGGAGCATGGTGGCAGGTCTTAGCTCCAATCCTTCTCCCAAAAAAAAAAAACGGAGAGAAGAGGCCTATGCCCAGCAGTGGGATAGTAACAGGCCGTTACTTACTTATGAAGGTTTTAGTTCACATTATGACTATGTGCTTTTCAAAAGTATCTCGCATACAACGTTGCGTTACAACGTACAACAAGCTGTGATAGCCCAGCGGTGACACCGTGTGACTGTTTAGAGGAGGTCACGGATTCAAGCCCCGGTTTTTCTATTTAAACTTCATCATCCTCCTGCCCTTATCCCACTCTAAGTGGGGTCTTCACAACAAGTTTTAGACTTTTCGTCACATGATTTGGCTAAGTATTTTACGACCGGCCGCATGCCTGACATCCACTTACCTTAGTCGCCTTGTACGACACCTCGGTAAGAAATGAGGGTGGTCTATTCTACTTAGCCGGCTACCACACGGCGGAAATAAATTTAAGTAATATTGTAAATATTTATTCGCAGAATACAATCTATACTAATATCTAAAGCTAAAGAGTTTGTTTGATTGTTTGAACGCGCTAATCTTAGGAACTACTGGACCGATTTGAAAAATTATTTGAGTGTAATATAGTCCATTTATCGATGGCTATATAACATCCGACTAAGATGAATGGGAGCAGCAATAAAAATATTACGAAAACAGCAAAATTTAAAAATAAGGGCACGAAGAAGAAGATTACTTAAAATTATTTCATTTGTGTTTAATTCTAAATGTATTTTTTTCGTTCTATCACTTCTTCGTAATGCATGAAAATAAGTGTAAAAAAAAAGTTAAAACAATAATTTCCTTTTGGTCAGTCGGAGGTCAGTGAGCTTTTGAAACGGTATCTTGTCTATGTAATTGCTTAACTAATAATGCAGTAATGTCTATTATTATTTTAGACGCGTACGGCCTTTGTCACGCGGGTATAGCCTTCGTTCCTTGTGTAACAATTGGACAGATTAAAAATAAAAATGTACAGTGACACAGCGTCTTTCTGTATATGTAACGTTAAAATATATATATTTTTTAGATAAAGTAATGTTGTGAACATGTTGTCACATGATTTGGCTATTTACGATCGACATTTACACGACATTTATGAGACAGCTTTACTCGTATTTTATGATACCTCGGTAAGAAAGAGGATGGTCTATTCTACTCACCGTGATACCAAACGGTGGGTCAAATTGTGTAAGTCGCCTTTTTCGACACCTCGGTAAGAAATGAGGGTTGTCTATTCTATTCCGCCGGATCACCAATAACATCGTTTTGGGATAATTAATATCGTTTTGGCAATAATATCGTAAATCCAATATGGCTGCCACCATAAACAGCGGAATATATTTTTAAATATCCGTTCTTTCAGATATCGTTATCGAGTAAGGGCATCCAATAGAACGAGACTAAAAAAGAAACGCAATAAAAATTTTGATTGTTTTTTTTTAATTTATAATATTAGAGCATTAATCATTTTAGATTTCCTTTATTAAAGCTTGAAATTAATTTTAAATACACTTCTAGTTCACTCTTACGTATTTAGTGACCTACTTTGTATAAATTTATGTTTAAAATCTAAGAAATATGAAGACAAATATTTTTATAGTGTAATATTATATTACTATCTTTAGGTTTTATATAAGGAAGTTAGACATTCACCTTCACAAACATAATCTTCTAGAAGGCTAAACGCCTGTATTAAAGATGCTAATTATATAAGCTAAGAGTTAATAATTGTTTACTGTACGCTATATGTCTGGTCGTGTTTGAGATATTGTCATACTTCATACTTATTTCTATTGTACAAATTTGTTTTGGGCATTTTGCTGTTATGATGGCGGTAATAAAGCCTGATCTTTGATGGTTCAAATTCCTTACAAAATAGTCTTATGTTAACTTATGTTATCTTTAATATTTAAATGAGTTAATCTTGTATGTATATAATAATTCAAAAAATAAAAATATTCCAAAAATAGTGCTAATTTTAGGGAACATGAAATATATGTTCAATAAATTTTTAACAGAAAATTTACATAACATGCATCTTTATAAAGGAGCGAAGTGAAACTCATATATTTATCTTTGTCTAATCACATATAGAAAAGATAGACAGATAATTATTTTGTTTAATTTTAAATTTCATGTTTCTATTGTTTGTAATGTGCAATAAAGTATTTTATTAATATTATTATTATAATTAGTGTCGTGTCGTTTACTTTCTATTTATTGTCGATTGACAGATTTTAGATTTTACTTTACTCTAGTTAATAACTGTATGAATCCCTTATTTAAGCGTGTTGCTACACTATAAAACTAGTATTTTGTTATATTTTTACACTATATACATGTACGTAGTTGTTTTTTGTAGAATATAAACAACTGCATGAAGCGAATTAAGTGTTAGACATAGTGCTAGGTGCTAAATCTAGTACCGAAAGTGCTAAGTTGGTTAAGCACTAGTCACCCATGCTATAGTGTCTTATCACACTGATTCTGAGGTGTCTGAAGTCATGGTTAACTACAATATGATATATTATGCCGCCACGGCTGAAGGCGAAGCGAGTTCAATGTTACTATACTATACTATGACAACTGCACGTATAGCTATATACATATAAGTGAGGCCGCACAAGCAAAACGATGCAAATCACCTAATTTAGCCCGGATATCTTTATCACGGCTAAATTAGAAGGAGGAGGTTTAAAATATATATAATATAAATAAATAGTAACTGGTTGACCGGCATTGGCATTGCTCGGTTACTTATTACAAAATAAAAAAACTTAAAAAAAAAGAAAAAAGAATTGGGTAGGTGCGGATCAATCCTAGTGATTTTCATTTCTAGAGACCACTCGTTCCCCGAATAAGCTACGCTGACTTGAAAGTTTCCGGCAAAAATAGTGTTTTATATTTTCGTTTAGCCGTTTCCGAGATTCTGAAAATATACATACACACACACACAAACACACATATATATATATATATATATATATATATATATATATATATATATATATATATATATACATACAAGATTAACTCATTTAATTATCAAAGATATTGCTGACCGTAGCTGGTGACTAGCATTTTTTTTAAATTAACACTTGTGTTTATCCTTTGCTATTTCACATTCATATGATTTTTTTTAACATTTAAACAATGACATAGACACTGTAAATGACGCCATTGTATACTATCTGTTACTAAAAGTGGAGCTGTGTTAATTTGAAACGTCCATTAAACTTTCGAAAACTGTATAATAATTTATTACGTTCCTCAATTTATTAATTAATACTGGACCGTAGCTGGTGACTAACATTTTTTTTAATTTAAATTATCACCTGCGATTTGCCTTTGCCCTTTCTCATTCATATGATTTTTTTTGAACATTTAAACAATGACATATACATTGTAAATGACGCGATTGTACATACATTGTTTCCGTTTGAATAAATTAAATGCTACATACCTATTATGTACTATAAAGTAAATTTAAATTTAATAAAATTATTGTTTTTCCGTGTGGTATTCGGCTAAGTGTATAATAATTTATTACGTTTTTTAATTTATTAATTAATACTGCTGATCGTAGCTGGTTACTATCATTTTCATTTTAAATTAATACTTGCGATTATCTTTTGCCCTTTCACATTTGAATTTTTTTTTGAACATTTAAACAATGGCATAGACATTGTAAATGACGCAATTGTATATACATTGTTTCCGAAAGTATAAATTTAATGCTACATGCCTATAACGTAATATCAAGTAAATTTAATGAAATCATTATTATTTTGCCGTGTGGTATCCGGCTGAGTAGAATAGACCACCCTCTTTCTTACCGACGTATCGTAAAATACGACAAAGTGATTTGACGTCAAGCAGGCCGTTCGTAAAATAGGTAGCCAAAACATGTTTATAACGTGTTGTACCGACCCCACTTAGAGTGGGATGTTGCACGAAGTTGTTGAAAGTTATTATAATATTATTATTATTATATTATCAACGACTTAAATGTAATATACTAATTATTCTTATATAAGCTATGTCGATGACTTTGGTTCTTCTGTGGATCTCCTAATTTCTGATTTGGTCACATAAAGTTACTCCGTGCTTAGCTCGCTCTATCGTCTGCAGGGTGACTCTGAGCTGTCTTATGAGGTCCAAGTAAGTCTACAGATCCTAAATTTCTTCTAAATGTATTTATTAGGTGTCTACAAACTCGGTTAGTGAGGCTCCAAACTTCTTATACCTTTGCTTTCACTATTGCTTTTATACTGTCTTGGAGTCTATATCCTGACGATGTTTCGCATACGGGGCGAAGCGGTCGTAGAGATTGTAGTAGTGAATGTATGTAACTGGACTGATTTGTAAAATTATTTGAGTTTAAGATAGTCCATTTATCGAGGAAGGCTACATCATCAACATCACGCAAAGATGAATAGGAGAGGAGCAGCAATCAAAAAATATTGCAAAAACGGCGATATTGAAAGCTATCCTTGCGCTAAGTAAACGGCAAAGCCGCTTTCATGGCTATTAGGAAGATAAAATATGGCCATGAATGTAAAGATTTATTTGAATAATTATAAAAAGTCATTTTTTTGTATTAACAGCATACTGACTATTAGCGCCATCAGTTTCTAAAAGGAATCGATCGACGTATGTACTCGTACTTCCTATTTATATCACATCTCTTTAGGCGAACTGTACTAAGATATCTTATTGTATTCAATAACAATATTGGTATCCATTGTATTATAATAGCTGGTTTTCCCTCATTGAATTTTACAATCGCTTGACAGATTTTATTTTGTGTCTATGTTAGGATCTTGTTTAACTATTTATTTACAATGTATGTTCTCTGTGACTTCACTCGCATGTTTAAACCCCATGCTCGATGAATTCCCATTTAAATGACATGCCTAAAGTATGCCGGTATATAAGTGCAAAAAACTTTACTTAAACAAAATAACTTTGTCGACATTGGATTTTCCAGGCAGTGGTTAAGTTTGTTAAGGAATTTCATTGAACATTTAGCACTGATGACTTTTCTTTACGCTCGGAAATAATAACTTTCCGAGTGTAAAGAATAGTCTGGAAATAATCTAACTAGTAACTCTCTTTCTACAGACCAGACCACCTTAGTAGAAATTTTCATATTTTTCATATTTTGACAACGCTTGGCTACGTTAGCCATTATTGTACGTTGCATTTTACGAATCCTGAATGTATAAGTTATAAAAATTGATATTACATTCTAAATTTAACATCATATTACATACATTTAAATCACGGAATACAGCAAAATACTTTCATTATTGTAATACGAGTTTACCTTAAATAAGGGACCCTTCAGAGTCTGACTTAAACTCGGAATATAAATAAACCAGAGTCCAGAAAGGCGATTCTTATAATGATAAATGAATGTATACAGGGAAATTCCCAACATCTTAACTTTGAATTTGGAACACGAAGAATACGGAACAAACTATAATATTTTAAATAGTTAAGTTGGTGCGCTAATTTATTTTTTACCCTAGGACTTTTTCTTAACTAGATACGCCTCTGCTTGTAACTATGAATCATTTTCATTTATGACGCTCTTTCTTTTCTTAAATCGGCTTAAGGTGTGTCGAATTAATATTTCTATCACAGAAATTACGCAATCCGCTTGTAACTGTGCGTGACCGCATCAATATTCGAATCGCGGATACTTTGATACGGCACTGCGATATACACCATGGTTTATACTTTCTCATAGTTAAACAACAATAGAAATGACCGATATGGGAGTACAGGTGGTTTTTTTTTACATAATAATAAAATTAAAGTTTTGCGTAGTACCCGGTTGAGTAGAATTGACTACCCTCATTTCTTACCGATGTGTCGTAAACGGCGACTAAGGTAAATTAACCCACCGTGTGTTATCCGGTTGAGTAGAATTGACTACCTTTGTTAGCGAGGTGTCTCAAAATACCACTAAGGTAAGTTGACGTCAGGCAGGCTGCCAGTCGTAAAATACGTAGGTCCTACCGCCTTATTCTATAATTTGTCTATCATTACTTTTATATTACGGAACTACGCATAGCAACGATAAATTCTCTTAATTATTATTGTAATAATGTCATTAATGATTATTTTTGTTCTAGATCGTGTCCGGATATAAAAAAATTGTATCTTCTAACACGGCCAAAGAAAAACAAAGACGTACTAAAAAGGCTACAAGAACAATTTGAAGACCAGGTTCGTACCTCATCTATAGACAACTCTATTTCCACTCTATATCTATAGACTATATTTCCCTTTGTAATAGCATCATGCATGAACGAGGATTGAACCATTAAGTGGTTTTTTTTGTTATTGTGTTAGTTAATATCAGGAGAAGCATCTTATGAAGGTAAAAAAATTTAAAGTTTAGCGGAACATTAGAAAATGAAAAAACTCTATTGTCCCTCTATAATCTATTTATCATCTATCTGGCTCTTAACGCCTATTCTATTAGTCGCAGGACGCAACAAGTATCAAATAATATTTAGTAAAAAAATTGAAAGTTTAGCGGAACATTAGAAAATTAAAAAACTCTATTGTCCCTCTATAATCTATTTATCATCTATCTGGCTCTTAACGCCTATTCTATTAGTCGCAGGGTGCAAGTATCAAATAATAGTTTAAGTAAAAAAATTGAAAGTTTAGCGGAACATTAGAAAATTAAAAACTGTATTGTCCCTCTATAATCTATTTATCATCCACCATTAAATCAAATTTTCAAATAAGTATCAAATAATATTTTATAGACAATTAAAAATGTAAATTTTTAAATGAAAATAGTGATAAACGTCTTAGTATAGCTTTAGGTTTAAAAACAATGTTAACAGAGTTTTTTTATTAATATACTTAATTATAGTCAAATATACAAAAGTCACAAGGGATTTCCATTGTTACATGCCACATCTTTTGACCCCTTTAAATAATTTATAGAATTAGGCGTTACATTGCGGAGCTCCATAACACAAATGTAATAATAAAATTATTTTGCTATAATCCGCGATGGAGTAAAATATAAAATATATATAATGCTATTTTGTCGTGTCGAGTCTACTGCCCAAGTAAGTCTACAGATCCTAAATTTCTTCTCAATTGTATTTATTAGGTATTTACGAACCCGGTTTGAGGCTCCAAACTTTTTTTCCTTTGCTTTCACTTTTGCTTTGATACTGGAGTCTATCTCCTGATGATGCTTCGGTTGGGGGGCGAAACGATTGTTGAGTTTGTGATAGTGAACGTATGTAGAGCTTGTGTATTGTGGTTCTACTCTACATTTAGCATTACATATATTTTTTATTTTACTTCATCGCGGATTATAATTTATTTTATTATAATTAATTTTATTATTACTCTTTCTCTTCCCATTATTTTATTATTATTCTCGCGCAAAACAATTTCATTATTACTCTTTTGACCACGAAAAATTACACGTAGACGCGTTTAAATAGTGTTTTTAAACTGCTGTCTATAATCATGAAATAATCATGAAATCATTTCTAACATTGTTTATAAACTGCTGTCTAAAAACACTGTTAGAAATGATTTCATGATTATTCAAAGCGAAAATTGATTGCGGAATTTAAGGTAAAGGCACTAGTAATTCACCATGTATGTAGAGCTTGCGTATTGTGGTGCTACTCTACATTTAGCATTATATATATTTTCTATTTTACTTCATAGCGGATTATAATTTATTTTATTATAATTAATTTTATTATTACTCTCTCTCTTCTCATTCTTTTATTAGTAGTAACAAAACAACAAAAGTTTTGTATGAAATAATTAATAATAAGCGTTTTGTTTGATGAAGCTAATAAAGAATATTAATTAATAATATTAAATTTTAAATATTAAACAATGGGCTAACAGAATCGTATACCCAAACCCAGAAACGATTTAGGTATGTGCTTTTGCAAGGCGCAAAGCAGGAGCCGCAAGCTTATGTCGGTTCCTACTTTGTTATACACATCGCCAATTATTAAAATTGTTATTTTTTTCGACAGCTCTACGATAAATTAAGGAAACAAATGCCAGACTTCATGAAAAAGATCGATATAATTGAAGGTGATGTCGGTCTTCTCGAATTGGGCATCAGTGAAGATGATAGAGGGAAAATTATCAAAGAGGTAATTTAATTTGTGTTCATTAACGTACGCCGTGTATCTGGCTGAATAGAATAGACCACCCTCATTTCTTACCGAGGTGTCGTAATAGGTGACTATGGTAAGTTGATCCACCGTGTGGTATCCAGTTGAGTAAAATAGACCACCCTCTTTCTTACCGAAGTGTCATAAAATACGACTAAGGTAAGTTGATGTCAGGCAGGCGGCCAGCCGTAAAATACGTAGCCAAATCAAATGGCAACATGTTTGTAGCAAATGCCGATCCCACTTAGAGTGGGATAAGGGCAGGAGGATGATGATAGCAGAAAAATCTTATTCGGCGGCTAAATAAGGATTTAAAGAATTCCAGACGTCTTTGACGTTGTTTTTCAAACGTCAGAATGTTTTTTATCGTTTTGAAATCCGGGATGATTACCGATTTTGCGAGTTAGTTAAGATAGCCTTTGTGGTGTTTGCATGATATTTTCACTTCTTTATTCTTTATCGAGACATGATCCGGTGATTTTCAAAGGCTTTTTATTGTCAAATTTAAAAATTATATCGGAACGTGACTCGCTTTTGCAAATTAAATTTTCTGACGGCAAAGGCAAAAAAAAGACTAAAAGTTATTACCTTTAGGATAACGGCCTTTTTGAAACCCGCGGTTCACATATTGGAGGGGGGGGGGGTGCTGGGTGCTGATTTTGAATTACGTTAATTAACATTTCTTCTTCAATACAGCCAGATTATAACTATAAACTTAATGTCAGTTTTTGTACATCTGTCAGAATTTAATGGTTCCATATAAAAGATTGGAACTGTCTGTCCCGTTAAGTTGACTTTGGTGGAGTTATTTTGAATAACTTACGGCTATAATAAAGCCCCTAAAGATAAGAAGGAGTAGAGAACAGAACTAAGCATAGGTTATTATAGGGAGGATTTGAAAATTAAGGTGATGCGAACGGAGTCGCGCGAGTGTTATCACTTAACCATAAAAATAGAGACATGCTATCGCTGACTTTTATTTAGTATTTTTTGTAGATCTGCAATTCTCTAGAACATTACTTTAGTTTAATTATGCGTCCACACAATTTACACAGAATCTAATCCTTCCGGAAGAATTACACTATCTTTTAGTAGAAACTAAATTCTTAACAATTTGCACTTTTTAAATGCAATTAAGATGTTTTATGTATTCAAAATTAACAATATAATTGCAGGTCGAATTCATTTTCCACGTTGCAGCTACAGTTCGTTTTGACGAACCTATAAAAACAGCTGTGAATATAAATGTACGCGGGTCAAGGGAAATGCTGAATCTCGCACGAGCCTGTACTAAACTAAGGGCTTATATTCATGTATCAACTGCATACAGGTAAGATATATCGAGATTAAAATAAATGTCAACACAATCAATGAAAACCATACTTCAATAACATGGAGTAACAGGGTTATAGTTTTAGTAGTATAAACTTCTTGATATAATTTAAAACACACTTCTATTAACATTTTATTTCTTTTCACCACTTGTAACGAACTGAACTCAAATATCAATTACCCACACTACTCAATAACCGTTAACCGATACAAAAATTGTTCCAATTGTTTTATCGGTTAATGGTCTTATAGAGGAGAGCCTGGACCAACATCTGAAGAGGCTCTGGCTTAGTAGATCAAGCGTAGGATACCGAAGGCAGTGTTGCTTGAGAAGGAAGTAATTTTGAGGGGGATTCCCAAGCACCTAAATTCCTAACAATATAATTTACTACATAAATAAATATACATTCAACTTGTATTCCCGCTCTCGTAATTAATACCAAAGCAAACGTCAGATCACACAAGATGGCTTATTCGATCCATTGCCATCAAAACCTCCATTATTTATTGCGCATTACGCCGAGCATGCCATCGGCTGTGTTCGTAGGACGCTCGGTGACTGAACCGCGGCGAGTTTGTTATCCGTCAGCTGCACTCACGATAGCAGCGACCTCTTGTAATATCCTTATACTATACATGATACCTTAGCCGCCTTTTATGGTACCTGGGTAAGAAACGAGGGTGGTTTATTGTACTTCTTAGTCTTCCCTCAAAGACGCTGCAATGTCTCAACAAATGAATGACGTGGACAATGTAGTAAGACTCATAGGAAAGTTTATGGTTTTAAAAAAATTGTTGCAGCAATTGTATATTGAAAGAAATTGACGAGAAATTCTATGATGCTCCAATATCTGGTGATAAACTAATAGATCTCGTAGAGAATATGGACCTAAAGACGTTAGATAACATCACGCCAGGGTAAGTGTTTGTCGACAATATAATTAATTTATCTCTTAGGTTAAACAGTGTTTTAAAATTGTTTTGTTCAAGGTAACTAAATTTAGAAAAGATAAAGATAGCGTCACTATTTCATTCATTTTTAGTTGTTTTAAATTTCTTAGTACATACAAAAGAAATAGTACAAATTTTCTTCTCGTCATCGTTCTGTAGTTATCATACTTTGAGTGGGGTCAGCACAACATGTTATAAATATGTTGTCACATGATTTGGCTACGTTGTTACGACCGGCCGCCTGCAGGACGTCATCTTACCATAGTCGTATTTTACGACACCTCGGTAAGAAAGAGGGTGGTCTATTTTACTCAACCAGATACCACACGGTGTGTCAACTTACCTTAGTCTCTTTTTACGACACATCGATAAGAATGAGGGTGGTCTATTCTATTCAACCGGATACCACACAGCGTTTACCTCGATCATATTGTTACAAAAGACTGTTTGATATCATAGACAGTAGGTAACTGAGCCTTGGTCAGTCATGTTTCAAAAGATATAAAAAAGACGAACTAGAAAATGAGAACTTGAAAAAATAAAAATTAAACCGCCCGTTCCCCAAATCAGCTACCACAATTTTACAATAGACTGTGAAAATAGTGTTTTGTATTCAATGTAAATTTTAGTATTTTCCAGTGCCTGAAAACAGGGATAATCCGACTTTTTTTAAAAATGACATTTAGCTAGATCAATTCCGAATTTGTCATGATCGTATTAACGTATTATGCAATTTTTTATTTCAGATTAATAGGAGACTTTCCTAACACATACATCTATACAAAGTTGGTAGCTGAAGATATAGTACAAAAATATTCAAAGGGACTTCCGGTGGCTGTATTTAGACCGTCTATAAGTAATAAAAATTTAAAAAGTTTTTTCGAGTATTCCTAATTATCTTAACATATTTCTCGTTTTTATTAAAAAAATATAAATAGCTTAACTTTATCCTAATCTTTGTGGGGTCGGCACAACATGTTTTTCTCTTCCATTCTGTCCTATCATTCATCAACTCTGGCGCTACTTCTTTTATATGCATGTTATACTTTACACAATCCAACCATCTTTTTTTAGGCCTCCCTCTAGGCACATACCCATCCACATCAAATTTAGCACTCGTTCGCTCATATAATTTTCGTCCCTCCTCATTACATGTCCATACCATCTTAATTTTGCATTTCTCGTATTTCTATAATGGGCGCAACTTTCAGACTTAAATACCTTTATATACTCGTTTCATATTTTATCCAGTTGTCACACCACATATTCTCATTTCATTTGCATGTACCCTTCTTACAGAAATTATTTTTTTTGGTGATAACTAAATCACATTTTGAGTAAATTGCGGTTTATTAAACTTTCTAGCGATTTTATTAACTTCATCCAACTACCTCTGTGGGTTTATGAAACTATTTACTTTTTTTCAGTTATTGGAACTGCGAATGAGCCTCTCAAGGGATGGATCGACAATATCTACGGACCAACCGGGGTAAGATATCCAGCAAAGTTATTTGTCATAGTATCATCGTATTTAAATATGTACAGGATATGTAATAATGAATTAAGATCTTGACACGCAAATATAATAATTATAATATATGATCGTATATGATTATAACACCGTGTGGTATCCGGCTGAATAGAATAGTACCACCCTCATTTCTTACCGAGGTGTCGTAAAAGGCGACTAAGGTAAGTCGACCCGCCGTGTGGTATCCGGCTGAGTAGAATAGACCACCCTCATTTCTTACCGAGGTATCGTAAAAGGCGACTAAGGTAAGTTGACCCACCGTGTGGTATCCGGTTGAGTAAAATAGACCACCCTCTTTCTTACCGAGGAGTCGTAAAATACGACTAAGGTATGTTGACGTCAGGCAGGCGGCCGGTCGTAAAATAAGTAGCCAAATCATATGACAATATGTTTGTAACATGTTGTGCCGACCCCACTTAGAGTAGGATAAGGGCAGGAGGATGATGATGATCGTATATGATTATAATGATTTTAATATTTAAAAGATTTTCATGAAATTCAGCTGTGGGTTTTGGGGGGAAAAATGGGTAACGGGCAGACTAAAGAATTAAATTATACTTGTGATTAAGGGATATTACCAACCTTTTTTGCTTTTTTCATTTCTTTATAATTTTTAAAATAATACCGAGCATAGCTTGGTCATCCAGCTACTATTTATTTATCTATTGTTTCACTTCCACGTGTGTTATAAAATAAAACAATGTTATACATTTACCATATTCACCATTAGCATATTTTCTATAAGACTATAATTACAAGCAAATGTAGTTACAACAAGTCATAATTTAATACAATGACCGGAATGTTAATTATTTATAAAAGTCATTCAGGTTGGTCATAATTTTATAGGTATAATGCATGTTGCATGCAATTTTGTTATACAAAGTAATATGCGTTAGATTTAAAGTTTTAACTATTTGACAACGCAGAGAAAAAAATATGATAATCTTACATGCGTAAATAAACTGTGATAGCCCAATAGTGAAACCGTGTGAATCTCTCGAGGGGGTCACGGGTTTAAATCCCGGGAAGCAATGAGTTCGTCTATTTAAACTTATGTGGCGAAATTATATTTGCAATTTATCACACGCTTTTTGGTGAAGGAAAATACTGTGATGAAAACTGCATATGTCTTGAAAATTCCGGAAATATGTGTCACTTACCAAGCCGTATTGGAGTAACATCTAAGCTTCAATTCTTCTCCCGTAATGAGAAGGCAAGACACAGCAGCGGGATAGTAGAAGATGGTTTGTCTAATTTGAAATAAGTATGGTAAGTAATAGCGGCCTTTTACTATCCCACTGCTGAGAATAGGCCTCTACTCACCGTTTTTGGAGAGAAGGTTTTAAGCTAAGACCTACCAAGCTGCTCCAGTGCGGATTGGTAGGTTACACATATCTCCAGAATTTTCTAGAAATATGCAGGTTTCCTCACAAAGTTTTCCTTCACTGAAAAGCGTGAGATAAATTGCAATTATCAATTAGACATATAAGTTGTAACAGAAAAATTCATTGATGTCTGCCCGGGTTTGAACCCGTGACCTCCTCGAGAGTCGCACGGTGTTACCGCTGGGCTACCACAGCTTAATTTGAAATGGCACGCCCTAACTAACTAGTGATATAAATGTGAGAGTGCTAATGTTTATAATGACATATTGTCTGTTTGCGAACTTTATGATTGACTAATCGCGTGATAATACTGGTAACGCTCTCTATATGAAGTAGCGCTGGCTTATTGTATGAAATAAGACGCGCTCTTGCGCATTCGGAGAAACTTTAACTTTGTTAAGTTGAACAAAAATTCAAGAACGACCGTTCCTTAGCAAGTACATTCTCCTTACCTACTAATTGAGTAATACAATTGTACTTTTAATTACATATTTTAAATTGCTTGAGTGGTTAAATACGAGAGTGGGACGCGTCGTTTTAGCCTACACGAGCTCTAACTAAACGGTTCTATAATATTTTATTACTCCTGGCAAGGTAAAATAGCAAATTTATATGACTTCGCAATCTAATTTAATCAGGGTAGTTTCAAAATACTTTATCTGCTTCAAGTCTGCCCTTCATCATAACCTATGATTGCCTGCGATGGCCCAAAGCCCAGAAATGGTCAGTTTTTGGACACGCATCAAAGGGAATCGGTGGGCGATACGAGCCATAAGCAGTAGCCATCAAAAAATTCTTTAAACATTCTTAAAACTGGAGGGCTGCCTTTTAACCAATTAAAACTTATACGATGGTTACATTATTGCTAATTTTAACTTCCAGGTGGTAGTAGGTGCAGGCGTAGGACTCTTACATGTCCTGAACTGCAATCCAAAAGTTATAGCTGATCTAATTCCTGGTGACATGGTCGTGCATGGCTGCATCGCAGCGGCTTGGAAGACTGCGAAAGATTACCCTGGGAATCACGAGGAAGCACCCGTCGATCAGTTACCGACTGTGTATAATTATATATCTTCAGAGCAAGTTCCAATTTCGTGGGGTAAGATATTGTGTGATTAATTTATTTGAATAGCTCGTCTTGGTTTCAAATTGGGATGCAATGTATAAAATATTGTCAGTAAATCCAAATTAAACAGATCGTTCTCTTTATGGCTATTTATTTATCTCTCTTCTAGAAATAGACGTCTACTGTTGGACATAAATGTCTTCAAAGGTCTTCCATAACACACAATCTTGTACCATCTGAATGCAGCGGCTCCTTGCGACTTCTTTTGAGGTCGTCAGTCCAACAAATGGGGGCCTAAACTGCGTTTTCCATGGATTTAAAAATGAGATATAAAGTCTCTTCTATTACGCTCTTTTGAATACCTAAAATAACACCATTCAGACCAATACATTCGGTGTATAGTAAATGGATATCTTTTATAGAATTAGGCGTTACTTTGCGGAGATCCATAATACAAAAGTAATAATAAAATTATTTTGCTATAATCCGCGATGAAGTAAAATAGAAAATATATATAATGCTAAATGTAGAGTGGACAATCGGTTATCATACCTGATACATACAGGAGTCGTAAAAAACACATGCACAAACCTCCACCACCGCCACCGTGATACACAAGCACTATATACGTTCACTATCACAAACTCAACAATCGTTTCGCCCCGCAACCGAAGCATCGTCAGGAGATAGACTCCACGACCAAAATCGCAAAGCTTTGCGATTTTGGTCGTGTTGAAACGATTGTTGAGTTTAGCTGTGATGGCCTAGCGGTGCGACCGTGTGAATCTCTAGAGACGATCATGGGTTCAAACCCGGGCAGACACCAATGAGTTTTTCTATTAAAACTTATGTGTCTAATTGATAATTGCAATTTATCACACGCTTTTCTTTGGAGGAAAACATCGCGAAGAAACCTGCATATCTCTAATGAATTCTGGAGATATATGTAACCTACCAATCCGCATTGGAGCAGCGTGGTAGGTCTTAGCTCCAATCCTTCTCTCCAATAACGGAGAGAAGAGGCCTATGCCCAGCAGTGGGATAGTAACAGGCCGCTACTTACTTTTTTACTTTTTTACTATTTGCAAATAAGTAGTGTTGGGCAGGGAATATGTAAGACTAGCTTACTACTACTACTAACTAGTAAGCCCGCGACTTCGTTCACGTGGACTGTTATTGCGGTGTATAAGGAATATCTGTGCCAAATTTTATCGATATTGATTCAGCGGATTCGCCGTGAAAGAGTAACAAACATACATCCATACTCACAAATTTTCGCATTTATAATATTAGTAGGATAGGATAGGATAATAACGAAAGTACGAGTTTAATGTATTAAACAGTCAACATTAAAAAAATCCTCTTAATCTATCGCAAAAAGACTTTGATTCCTTTGTAATAGGATCCCCAACTACATGTGTATTTGGTATGCACTGTAAACCTTTTGGGAAATGCAGGATTATTTACGATTTTGAATAATGTATAGTCACCACTCTGGAACTAAGCGAATGTCTAAGCTCCAGCATACATCTAATTTATCGTTTATTTTCAGAAAACTTCATGAAATACAATGAAGTCCACGGACTAAAGGTTCCATCACAAACAGCGGTATGGGTTTATTTACTGCTGTTGATCCCTTCCAAATTCATGACCAACTTTTACACTTTCTTCTTGCATTGGATACCAGCTTATATCATAGATGCTGTTCTTATGTTAATTGGGAAGAAACCTATGTGAGTATGGAGTGAATAGAAATGTACTTTATATCGAGAAAATGCATATTATTAAAATTATAAAGCCTTGGTAATTTAAAACCCAATATAATGTAAATCTGATAAATTTTTACGGACTCCATGTGGTATCCGGCTGAATAGAATATTCCACCCTCATTTCTTACCGAGGTGTCGTAAACGGCGACTAAGGTAAGTCGACTCGTCGTGTGGTATACGACTAAGTAGAATATACCACCCTCATTTCCTACCGAGGTGTCGTAAAAGGCGACTAAGATAAATTGACCCACCGTGTGGTATCCGGTTGACTAAAATAGACCACCCTCACTTACCGAGGTATCGTAAAATACGACTATGGGAAGTTGACGTCAGGCAGGCGGCTGGTCGTAATATACGTAACCAAATCATGTGACAACATGTTTGTAACATGTTGTGCCGACCCTACTTAGAGTGAGATAAGGTCAGGTGGATGTAACCAATTTGCACAATTTGTAGTTTGAAATCCCGAAGTTGACATTTTTCTTTCGTTTTTCTGATACAAATTTTGCTATCGATTACTTTAGTTTCCTAATAAGCTCAAATTTAGAGAATTCGTGTGTTTTGCCACTAAAGATGATGATGATAATAGAGTCTGATCAGATCATCATTGGGATAGATTAATCATCATGTCATCATTGTTCCTTTTTGTTCTTAAGTATGGCGCCATTTTTGAAATTTTATATTTTATGACCAGTTTTTATAAATTTATAAAAATGTTTTCAATTTTTTATTTAAAAACTTTATTTAACTAGCCGAGTATATATATATTATAGTTTATATTTATTTAACTAGCCGAGTATGTGAAGGTGGAATCTTGCAAGTTTAATTTTTGTCCACTTCGGTGTCCAGTTGAGCTGGTCTGGTCCATTCCCGATAGCATGACCTGATGATGCTGTCAGGATTGTTTCCAGATGAGGGAACTCCTTAACGGCTTACAGTAAAAACATGACATTTTGTTAAAAACTTTTTTACTTGACTTGTTACAGGTTAAGAAAAGCGTACAAGAAAATTGAAAAATTTTCAGAAGTGATCAGTTACTTCGCTCTCAGGGAATGGAAGTTTCATAACACGAATACCCAAAATCTACATAAGATACTTTGTAAAGCGGATAAAGAAATCTTCAAATTCAATATGGAGTCACTTAACTGGAATGAATATTTTAAGGCTTACATAAGCGGCGTAAGAATATATTTACTTAAGGACCCATTAGACACACTTCCTCAAGCTCGAATTAAGTACTACAGGCTACGATTATTAAGCTATTTTGTAGTTGGTTTACTTTGTTTTGTTTTTATGAAACTATTTATTTATTTAACGAGGTTGTTACTTTAAGGATAATGAAAAGACTGTTTGTTATATCATTAAGACTTTTTTGGGTAAATGCTCAATTTAATATATTATTTAAGGACACAAAACTCGCAGCCATACACAATTTTATGTTTCTTTTTATTAGATTTAAGTTGCGTATAATACGCTTGGGTGTCTGATATTTATGTATTTTATTTAAAATTCTTATCTAGGTGTTTTATATTGTTTGTGTTTTGTAAAAAATAATGTTTGTTTACTCATAATTAAGACAATTTTACAATGGTATAAGCTTCTATCGTTTTTTCTTTCTTGGTTTTTTGCGTTTTGTAAATATATCTTATATATCCTGTACATTAAAGCAAAAATTTAAGCGAATCAGTTTTCCATAAGATTAGGACAATTTTGATGTTGTAGTCGTTTGTCCGACGTCATCACACAGTAGTTTATACCTAGGTTGGACACATATCACGAACTCAGGCGCATAAGGTCGAATGACCAAATGACCAAATTCACTTTTTACACAGCCGGCCTAAGCTCGTCAAGTTCTTCCTAATGATCTTGGAATGATGTTTCCATCTAGATTATTTTCAAAGATACAGAGTTGCGTGAGGTCGTATGTCGTCACATATTATGTTGATATTTGAAGATACGTTATATAGTACATAGACGTTACGTTACATACGTTATATAGACATTATTGAGTCCAAATTATTCTTGTTGGTTTCTGCATTTCGTTAATAATCTGATATATTTTCATAGATCGGCTAGATGTAAATCTCTCGCAGATAACTGGAAACTATTATATAACACGTTCAATGCCACTTTCCCCATAAGATTATTTTCTAAAGCTATCTTTTATTCTTATTCTATTCTATTTCTAGCCAAACAATTAAAGTGCATAAAAATATGTGGCCCGTTGGCGCAGTGGGTAGTGACCCTACCTTCAGCTCCGCGGGTCGCGGGTTCGATTCCCGCCAAGGGCCAACATTTTCTATGTATGAATTTGTTGGCCTTTGAGCCTGGGTGTATATTTGTATTTAAGTATGTATTTAAAAATATATATAAGTATATATTCACCAGTTGTCTGTCACCCATAACACAAGTATTAAGTTACTTACTTTGGGGACTTACGACCGTGTGTGTAAGTGTCCCATATATTCGTCGTCCGTCCCTAAAGTAAGTAACGTAATATTTGTGTTATGGTAGACAGACAACTGGTGAATATATACTTATATATTTTTTAAATACAAACGTGTACGTACGTTTCGTACCGCTGTCACAATGGCTGATATCACCATTGTATTTTTAACCCGCCCTATTGCGAAAATATTATATACTAGCTGCGCCAGCAGCTTTGCCCGCATGGAAATCAGTGTGCAATATTTTTTTTAAATTTTGAGCATAAAAGTAGCTAACTTCCACCGTTTACTTAGCGCACGCAGGGAAAGCTTTATATTTCATCGCTGCTCCTGTCTTATTCATCTTAGCCTATAGACCATTTTGACCTTTTTAGAATCAAGGCTGTCTCCTAAATTGCGGTTATTACAGGTACGACTGCGAGTTACCCATCTATTTCATTATGTACAGTCTAATCTTTGGAAGTCATACTGATGCATATTGCATAGAAACAATTGACAATTGAATATGAGATACGATGTCGTGTATTAGGCCCCCGACAACCACACGGCGCCGTGTACTGGCGATGTGAAAAAATAATCAATTTTTAAAGTAATCGATTTTTTTTTAATAATCAATTTAGTTTACATTATACTCTTTATATTCTATATATAAAGAGTATAATGTATATACTTTTTATTTTATACTCTTTTTCCTTGTTTGTTGAGATTAGATATGATTTTTTAGATGAAACCAATGTAGCCAAATTAAACATCTTTATCTCACTTCACAAACATCGCATCTGTTATTATTTATTATTATGTCCATTTTTATTATTAATATTTAAAAAGGCAACTTTACAAATAGTAACAAATTTTTTTATTATTATTAATCGACTCTTTAGATACAAATTAATCGATTTTATTCTACTCCAAGTCGCGTCCCTACCGCGTACTCGGCCATGCACGTGTCCACGGCGCCGTATATTTGGCATTGAATGTATATAAACGATATAACGAGAATATAGAACAATAATTTTAGTAGTAATCGGCCTACTATAAATTCTTTAAATACGCATTAAAAAAGTAATAAATACCCGTAAAACTCGAAGTTGTCTTACTTAATGAATATTTATGTCTGGTCAGCTTTAGTTATATACATATCGCTCGCTCAGAATTAAAATTACTGAATTCAAAATTAGTCTTAATTGAGTTAGATACATTATAATCCTTATTTTAATGCCATCTATGAAATCTCGATACGACCTATTAAAAAACTAGTGTTTTCTTGCTCTTCGAAGTTATGAGTCTCTTTAACACACACGATTTTTTTAGGCGCTACGCTATATTCCAATTTGCTACATTACAACTTTTTGAATTAGGTCACTTTAATACTAAGCATGTGATATGTTGTTTAAATAAGGATATTGTTTGAATACAAATTTTTTCTGTTCATAAAACCTCATGCACTGTGGTGGTTTTCAGTATCAATAAATTAGAAATGTTTTATTGCCTTTCAATAATGGATCATTGATATTATTATATTTAATAGTTTCTTATTGTTCCAAGATGTTGAAACTAAAGTTGTTATTGCAGGTGTGTAGTATTTGAAAATAATGGTCTTTGGGTATTTTTTAAAGATTATAAGCGTGAACAATATTTATCAGAATCATTTACTGACTGCAACAATGTTCTAACATGTCTTATGTAAGATTTATTGGAAGCACCGACAATAACAGCCTGATCGACGTGTCGACGGTAAAGTTTCTTGTTTTAAAGAAATAAACTATTTTTATAACAGAGAAGTTGCTATTTTTAATCAATATTGTTCCTTATTATTGAAATGACTCAAATGTATATTAAACATCACAGATCATTTATTTATTATTATTATTTATTTATTTATTATTTAATTAGAACGGACATGGTCCACTTACACTAATTAAACACAATACATCACAAAAAAAAAGAATACATAATTTTAACTGTAACACAAAAAAAAGAAAATTAAATTGAATAAAATAAAACAATTAAAGAATAAAATAAAATAATAAAGTAAAATATGTAAAAAAGTAAAATCTCTATCCTGAGATGAGATGCTGAAGGAAGGCAAGAAAATCTATACTTAATTAAAAGAAACGGGGTCAGCACAACATGTTAAAAACATGCTGTTAGATAATTTGGGTGCGTTTTTACGACCGGTCGCCTGCCTGACGTCAACTAACGTTAGTCGAGACCTCGGTAAGAAAGAGGGTGGTCTATTCTACTAAACTGGATACCACACGGTGGGTCAACTTACCTTAGTCGCCTTTTACGACACCTCGGTAAGAAATGAGGTTGGTCTATTTTACTCAGCCGGATACCACACGGCTCTGTATAAGATTGAGATAGGGCTTGTAAAAAAGCGATATTTTTTATGTTTCAAAATATATAAAAATAAGCGCAATTTGCAAGCTGGAAATTGAAGAAATCTTTAAAATGAGTTATCGATTACAATAATCGATTAAAGGAAACGAATAATTATAAATACAACTAATATGGTGATGATTACATGACTATCTATATTAATATTATAAATTCGAAAGTATGTCTATCTGTCTGTTACGTTTGGCAATAATGTAATGTGGCACAATTATTCCTTATACACCGTAAAATATATGTTATAGAAATCTTGTAAATGCAACAGGAATAGGATGACATTTAAAAACACCATCTATTATCAAACTAACAAAAGTTTTTTTTTTCTATCTATGTAAGTTTCTATTTCACGTTGTTTGGCTTGCATGTCATTTAGAAACGCCATCTATAGCCAAGTCTGTAAGTCAAAAAAATAGTTGTTATATCACGATGTTTAAATGTTAAAAAAAGTTTTTATGTTTCATATTTTGGTTTCTGTTTTTAGCTAACAATTTTAGGTAACGTAAACTAGGACACATACCTTATGTGAGTCTACATAGACAACTTTGATTTAAATGATAATTCAAACCTTTCTTATGAAAATCTGTTCATTATTTCTTAGTTCATTAAGGCTCAATATGTCCTCTTGCATGTTCAAGTATAACAAACAACTGCTAGCTAAATTATATTCATCCTAATCCCCCACTAATTATTAATTATAACGTAAAATTTTAAGCAATTTAAGTTTTTGCACATTTAATTCAATTATATCTAATTAACCATTTTTGTACTTCTCGTTTATCGTTTTTGTTCGGTATATTTAGTTAAAAATTAATTACACTGAACAAATTACTTGGTCAAATCATTAGATCAGAATCATGTTACGGAATATATCCGTCAACATTTATAAAAAAGTATATAAAACTCAATGTGACACAGACAAAATATATAGTACTAGTTACTATAGTATCTACTAATGGTAGATGGCGCATTTCAATGTCATCCTATTCCTGTAGAATTAACAGGATTTCTATAGCCTATATGCTATTTTGGTGTATAAGGAATAACTGTGCCAAATTTCATTCATATTGGTTTAGCGGATTCGTCGTTAAAGAGTAACAAACATACATCCATACTCACAAACTTTAACATTTATTATATTAGTAAGCTAGTAGGAAGTAGTATAGGATAAGAAGTAGGATAGGATACGATAGGATAGGATAGGATAGTAGGATAGGATTGGTGGCATCTATTTGATTCGGTAGACACGGCATCATTACTTCGCAAATCATAGTAAAGTAGCGGCTTGCTACTCTCCCACTACTGGAAATAGGCCTCTTCTCTCCGTTTTTGGAGAAAAGGATTGGAGCTAAGACCTACCACGCTGCTTCAATACGGATTGGTAGGTTACACATATTTCCAGAAATCTCTAGAGATATGCAGGTTCCTTCACGATATTTTCCTTCACCGAAAAGCGTGTGTTAAATTGCAATTATCAATTAGACAATTTTTAGAGAAAAACTCATTGGTGTCTGCCCGGATTCGAACCTGTGAACTCCTCGACAGAGTCGCACGGTGTTACCGCTGGGCTACCACAGCTACATCATAATAGCAAACTTTAATTACGTTGTAATTACGTTATTGTAATCAGTTGAGCGACCATCCTGACAAAAATTGCGACGCCATAAATCAAATACCGATTAGAAACGACAAGAAACTCAGCTGCTGCTCTTTTGACGCTCTTCATCCTCATGCCCTTATCCTACTCTGAGTGGGGCAGGCACATGTTATAAACATGATGTCACATGATTTGGCTACGTATTTTAAGACCGGTCGCCTACCTGACGGCAATTTACCTTAGTCATATGTTACAACACCTCGGTAAGAAAGAGGGTGGTCTATCCTACTCAGCCGGATACCACACGGTGGGTCAACTTACCTTAGTCGCCTTTTACGACAGGTCGGTATCTTGCTCTGTTGACGCTATTAAAAATACACAGCACAAGTTATGGCATTTTAATCATAACTATTTTTTTTTCTCATTGAACATAGATGTAAAATTTTGTATCAGTGGAAACTTAATTGATTTCTGTTTACAACATAAGTTAGATATTTAAATATTTTCATAATTGTTTATTTCCCCTAAAAATAAATTAATTAATAAAATAAATAAATGACTTGATTGACCTCTTAACAGCAATTTGCATCTCGATATTACCTCATCTCATACATACCAGTGTCATGATATAACACAGCACATTTAATTACTACTGACAGCTGAAACACAAAAACCGACTCCCAACCTTAAAGAATAATCATCTCTACTTGGCAAAATCTAACAATTTAAACAAACGTCAACAGGAATCCAGAGAACAATCGTTATTCTAGGTGACAGTTCCTTTGTGCCTTGTGGGTGTGGAAGATATCGTTTCGAGAGCCGAAGTGGCCGATGCTATGGCCGAAGCTGGTGGAAGCCTTCCAGGAAAGGAAGGGAAGGAAGTTGCACGGTGCACGGTGTGATGTCTAGTGGCTGCGGCATTGAATTTGAGAGGCTTTGGAAAGCTCCGAGCACGTTAAGCACCTTAAAAAGCGTATACAATGTTGCTATTGATGTTTGGAGGTTGGTTTTTTGTTAAATGTGACTCGAAAGTCCATGGAAGCACTGAGTGCTATTGTTGCAACGAGGTCGGCCACATCGCTACGCAATGCCGGCAACTCATAAGATGAGGGACAGGTTTTGCAAAACCATCAAGAGATACAGCGGGTTTCAGAAGGGCCCTATTACTAGTTTCCGAAGGGGAAAGGGAAAGGTCAGCAGTCGTTGCTGCGGTCGATATCCGACCGTTCATGGCGAACGGCGATGTAGAGATACTGGACAGAAATAATTAGTATGTAGCATTAATAGACAAACAAATGCGAGAACTGATATGCAAGAGTTAAAATTGCCAAAAATATGCTCCGATTATGTTGGTAGGCGTATTAATACGAAGAAAATGTATGGTATGGTGATGGCTTTTCTTGTTGAACCGAAATAGATTGCGCCGTAGCCACAAAATTTTTCGGTTTTCAAATTTTGAAAAAAGGGGTTGTGGCCCGAGCGCGAGTTAAAGTCACTTAGCCACTGATCCGACCGCTATTATAAATGAGTGAGCATTATGTGACCATATTTCTCACATCTATAAAGATTAAAGCTCGTTAATACTAACTGAGTGACTGATTATGGTGGCAGTTTTAGGAACTAAGCGAGTTTGCAATGTAATTCAATGGCAGTTTCATTTACAAGCGACATTCGATTATTTATAAACTAGCGGCCTGCCCCTGCTTCGCACGGGTATAAAATATATATCCCATGTCAGTCAGTGTAAAAAATGATTAAAATCGATCCAGTAGTTTTGATTTATTCATTACTGCCCGTGGCCCGCACGCGTTAAATTTGGAGAAAACAATTTCCTTTCCCTATACCAAGAAGATTTCCTGCTATCTTTGGAATATCTAAATTCATATAGTACGTTTTTACTTATTTACTTTTACATTTTCCCTATGTATTTTATTTTTACAATTAATTACAGAATGTCTTTAAACAAACTCTTGAAAGACGGACATAGCTGCTAAAGTCGAAGTGTTATAGGGCGAAGCGCAGCGTCCTCGCGGCATTTTAAATCTGTAATATCTCCGAAAATGTTCACTTAAATTACATGCTGTAAACGGCGATATTGATCTATATTAAATCAACTATTTATTTAAGGTACTTAATTGGATAAGGATTTATGCTGTATTGTATAAGAATTGCTTCAAAAATAAGGCTTCAAAAATGCTTTAGTGGGTTATCCATAAGCGATAGATATATACCATCGCGGACTTTTCTGTAGACCTTTTCAATGTGTACAAATACTTACTACATTATTTTGATAAATTTCGTAGGGTTTAGCCTGCGTTTGCAATGTAAGCGGAAAAAAAATGTAATTATTTACAGAAACCTCAAAAATTACAGTACTTCTCTACTCCGTATTGAATGTTATTATACGTACAAACCTTCCTCTGGAATCACTCTATCTATTAAAAAAAACCGCATCAAAATCTGTTGCGTAGTTTTAAAGTTTTATGCATACATAGGGAAATATTGACTTTGTTTTATATTTATATATAATAATATAATAATATGTAGTGAGTACTGATAGTAATTGTTATTTTCCTCGCTAGAGAGCTCCGATCATAAATGCGTCCGATCGCTGCTAAATTCAAATGGTCAAAGGGCGAACCGCGTTTTTTTTTTTCGAATTTGACTAATGCTGTTAGCCCTAATGGCGTCACCGATAAGACGGGCGAGCGCGGAAGCATCGCCGAGAGGCGAACCGCGACCTCCGACGCGCTATTTATAGGCTCGCGGCGCGGCCCCTGCATTTTAAATCTGTAATATCTTCGAAACTGTTTATTTAAATTACATGCTGTACAGGGTCATATTGATCAATATTAATTAAACAATATATTTAAGGTTCTTAATTGGATAAGGATTAATGCTGTATTTTATAAAAATTGCTTTGAACATAAGGCATCATTTTTCGTAAAAAGTAAATGACAAAAACTGCTATTGTGGGTTATCCATAAGAGATAGACATATACTATCGCGGACTTTTCTGTAGACCTTTTCATGGTGTACAAATACTTAGTACATCATTTTGATAAATCTCGTAGGGTTTAGCCTGCGTTTGCAATGTAAGCGGGAAAAAATGTAATTATTTACGACATCACATTAGAAACCTCAAAAATTACAGTATTTCTCTACTCCATATTGAATATTGTTAGACATGTAAACCTTCCTCTAAAATCACTCTATCTATTAAAAAAAAACCGCATCAAAATCTGTTGCATAGTTTTAAAGATTGAAGCATACATAGGGATATACGGACATAGGGACCGACAGAGAATGCGACTTTGTTTTATACTATGTAGTGATATTATTTATTTTTACAATTGATTAGACAATGTCTTTACATACAACATTCATAGCTTTCTTATCATTAGACAATATAAACTTGAAAGAAGGACATTTAGTTGCCCCACCGGTCGCTGCTAAATTCGAAGTGCTTATAGGTAGGTCTAAGCGCGGCCTCCTCGCGGGATTTTAAATCTGTAATATCTCCGAAAATGTTCACTTAAATTACATGCTGTAAACGGCAATATTGATCTATATTAAATCAACAATTTATTTAAGGTACTCAATTGGATAAGGATTAATGCTGTATTGTATAAAAATTGCTTTGAACATAAGGCATCATTTTTCGTAAACAGTAAATGAAAAAAACTGCTATTGTGGGTTATCCATAAGAGATAGATATATACCATCGCGCACTTTTCTGTAGACCTTTTTAAGGTGTACAAATACTAAGTACATCATTTCGATAAATCTCGTAGGGTTTAGCCTGCGTTTGCAATGTAAATGGAAAAAAATGTAATTATTTACAGAAACCTCAAAAATTACATTATTTCTCTACTTCGTATTGAATGTTATTATACGTACAAACCTTCCTCTGGAATCACTCTATCTATTAAAAAAACCGCATCAAAATCGGTTGCGTAGTTTTAAAGTTTTATGCGTACATACGGAAATATGGACTTTGTTTTATAATATGTAGTGATTTCGGCCTAAAGTTGTGAATACCTCATGCGCAGTGTTGTACACTATTATCCGCGTAATCACGTGTAAGGAATAGAAAAGTTACAGTCGTCAAGTTTAATTAACGAGGACGCAAATTTATCTTCTAATTAATTTGAATCTTATTAAAATATATTACTAATTAAAGTTAATAAACATAATATTAAAGGTAATAAATGTTTCAATCTAGGAAAACTGGGGTTTTGGTGTATTTCTTGTGCTCTTATAAACGAATTTTTTTTTATCTTCAACGCCAAGGCCTAGTCGTAGATGATATATTTTATACAATAACTGGTAAATTTTCTATTTTATTCAGCAATCAGTGCTGTTTAGGATCGCGTATAGAACAGAGCTGAGTGATAAATTAAGCGTCGATATTTTCAGTAAGCTTTGAAAGAAAATTACCGGTACATTTGTCAATCAATACAAGTTATTTAAAAATCCATTAATAGATATGATTTAATACTATTATTTGTTTAATTAAATAATATTAATTTATTATTCATACTTATTTTAATAAAATAAAACCTTTGTTCGAGTCGTTACAAACTCTTTCGAATCGTCATATTTTAATAAAGCTGCCTATCTCTGTTTTAGAAAGATCTGGTTTGTGAAGAATCAGGGAGAATCACGGCGTTCACTCTATTCAAAATAATTATTTAAATAATATATCATTATTCAAAATTTAACGATTATAATTTAATTTAATCCGTAGCTAATTGGAACTTTAATCCAAATTCTTGTCATTTAAATAGTCATAGACAGTGAAGGATTTAGGATTGATGCCGTCCATGGCCCTGTTTATCATGCCTTCCTTAATGTTATTAATTAAAATTTTATTTAATTTTGATCTATTTTTAAAATAACTTTATTTTATTAGCATACTATTTAATTATTATAATATCTTCTTTTATATTAAATGTTATTTAGTGTTTGTTTTTTAACAATGAAAAACTGCTACAATAAAATTAGAATACGATAGCTTAGCTGGGTTTTCAAGCGATTCCATAATTAGCTTCTCCCAGTTCGAGTTTTGATATTACAAATCCGGTTATTTTTCCCTTTTTTTCAAGTACCATTTTTTGAGAGAATACATATTTCGTGGAACCCTTTATTTTGATCTAATTCATATTTAAGTATATCATCCAAAAACCTACTTAGCGAAGCTTGTGCAAAGGTTGTTATATTCTATAGAAAATATTTAATAAAAGTTAATCTGTACTTAATTTCGGAATCTGTCTTTACTTATTCGTTTGTAAATTTATTGCAGTGCAAAAATTTCGCCTCTCTTCAAATCATACCGCTCGATCCCGCGCCTAACAGACCTATCCGTAAATCCAGCACTGGTTATAGATATTAAAAATAAAAACAATTCATTATTATAAATTTGTAAATAAATGCTTAAAAATTTGTATTTTTACTAGAAAAAGATAGTATTAAAGCAGGATTCATAAATCTTGTCGTCATTTTCTTCTTCAACCGATGCACATAGGTCTCTTCATTGGGTCTCCAGAATACACGATTTGTGCCGCTTGTATCCAGCGGCTTTGAGGCTTGTAACTTTTTGAGGTCGTCAGTCCGTCTAGTAGGGAGTCTCCCGACACTGCGCTTTCCGGTGCAGGGTCACCATATCAACACTTTGAGACCCCATAGTCCATCGTTTCTCCGCACTATGTGCCCCGCCATAGCTACTTCCGCTTCGTGACCCGCTGAGCTATGTCGATGACTCTGGTTCTTCTACGGATCTCTTTATTTCTGACTTGATCATGTAGAGATACTCCGAGCACAGCTCGCTCCATCGCTCGCTGAGCAACTCTGAGCCTTCTTATGAGGCCACTTGTCGGCGATCCTCGCTGTCGCCATGAGCTAATCTAATTTAACGTGAACACCGTATCATTCTATTCAAAAACAATAACTTTTTAGTCTAGTTATTATTAATTTATAGAATAAGGCGTTACTTTGCGGAGATCCATAATACAAAAGTAATGATGAAATTTCTTTGCTATAATTCGCAATGAAGTTAAATAGAAAATGTAAAGTGGACAATCCGTTTGAAAACTTATTGTCCACTCTACTTTGGAGTAATACGACTTCGGTGTAAGACGGATATAGCAAAATAATTTCATTATTACTTTTGTATTGTGGATCTCCGCAAAGTAACGCCTAATTCTATAAATTAATAATAACTAGACTAAAAAGTTATTACTCATCTAAGTGTTATTGTTGTAGACATGGTTTTGATAGAAAAAAGTAATGGTAACGCTGAAAATGTAATAAATGGTGATACTGTTGTGGACGACAAAATGGGAGAATCTCAAATTCAGAAAACCTTCGCTGGATCTTCAGTATTTATTACTGGAGGCACTGGCTTCTTGGGGAGACTCCTTATTGAAAAACTACTAAGGTAATTATAGAGATTATTTATTTATTTATCTATTTATTTATTTATTAGGACATCCAGTAGTTGCTACATATAAAACTTACGTATAATAAAAATAGACACAAAAAATAAATTAATATGTACAACTTATGAAGGTGTCACGGCATGCACCAAAATTTTTTTAAACAATATAAATAAAAAAATAAAAACATTACATAAATTACATTTAAATTATGCTCCTTTCTGCCATTAACTGTCAAGTCAGCGTAGCTTATTCGGGGAACGATATTAGGATCGATCCCAAAGTACATTATTATTTTTTTATTTTGTAAATTATCGAGCAAGGCGGTCAACCAAGTACTCTGTTTTTAACTATCACGCTCGCATAGGCCATTATTGGTCTAAGACAAATTTTGTAAAGAATCACTTTGTTGTGTAAAGACATTACTTTTATTGATTACCATCTGCTAAATTATATCTCTAGATCGTGTCCGGACGTAAAGATGCTGTACCTACTTATACGTTCCAAGAAAAATAAAGACGTTTCGAAAAGGATACAAGAACAATTTGAAACTGAGGTTTGAATTTAAATATATTTAAAATTTTTGAGGTTTGAAATTAAATATATTATTATAATTATATTATATTTTTGTACACAAGATATTTCGTGCCATTAAATTTTGAGTTTTAAGGAAAAAATATTAAAATACAATGGCAAAATCTTGTATATTTTGAAAAATAAAATATTTGATACAACAGTTTATATATGTAAAGTGACGTAACATAGCCCTTCTGCCTCCGTTTTTGGAGAGAAGGGTTGGAGCTAAGACCCACGCTGCTCCAATCTGGATTGGTAGGTTACACATATATATACTCCTGCCCTTATCCCACTCTAAGTGGGGTCGGCACAACATGTTATAAACATGGTAGGTTACACATGTCTTAGAAAACTCTAGAGATATGTACGTTTCCGAACGATGTTTTCCTTCACTAAAGGCGTCGGATCAATTGGATATCAAATAGCCATTTAAGTTTCAACAGAAAAACTCGTTAGCGTCTGGCCTGAATAATAAACCGTGACCCGCTGAAGAGTATCATACGGTCGTACCGTTCAGCTATAACAGTTTAAAGAGTCGCACGATCTCACCAGTGGGCTATTACCACATATTATATTAAATCTAAAAGAAAAGCTCGTATTTGTATTGATATTTCTCGTGTACATCATTCTCTTGACATTATTCCACTCCAAGTGTTATAAACATGTTCTCACATGATTTGGCTAGATATTTTACGACTGGCCGCCTTCCTGATGTCATCTTACCTTAGCCACCTTTTACGACATCTCGGTAAGAAAGAGGATGGGTCTAGTCTACTCAGCCGGATACCACATGGTGGATCAACTTCACTTAGTCACCTTTACACCTCCGTAAGAAATGAGAGTGGTCTATTCTACTCAGCCGGTTTTTCTCGCGTACATGGATAGATTTCACATTTACGAGCAAAAAGTATGGACTGAGCCTTCCACTTTTTTCAGTAAAAGTTAAATTGAACTTATATGTCTCTCAAACTTTTATTATAATTTTTTTGTCTACAGCTTTATGATAAATTAAGGAAAATGATGCCAAACTTCAGAGATAAGATATCTGTGATCGAAGGTGACGTCGGCCATCTTCAATTGGGTATCAATGAAGAAGACAGAGTGAAGATCATTGGCGAGGTAGGGTAATATCCGAAGGTAAATTATGTGTAGGTGGGTTTTGTCGGTATTTGAAGTATTAAAAGTGACACTTATGCTAACTATAAATTTCGTCTTACAAATCATAAATCGTCAAGGTAGAGTGAAAATTGCGACACTTTTTGTGGAAATCTAATTTGTTATAATAAATATTACTAAAAATGATTAAGACTATTTCAGTGATGTTTTTTAAATATTATGTCAAGCAAAAAGGCCGGGTAATAATCTATATAGTTTTCTATAAGGTCTACGCCGTTTGGTATCCAGCTGAATAGAATAGTACAACCCTCATTTCTTACCGAGGTGTAGTAAAAGGCGACTAAGGTAAGTGGACCCGCTGTGTAGTATCCGGCTGAGTAGAATAGACCAACCTCATTTTTATCGAGGTGTCGTAAAATACGACAGAGGTAAGTTGACGTCAGGCAGGCGGCCGGTCGTAAAAACACAGCCAAATCATGTGACAACATGTTTATAACATGTTTATAACATGCTGTGCCGACCCCACTTAGAGTGGGATAAGGGCAGGAAGATGATGATGACTTTTCTATAAGGTCTAAATGTTGTTTGTAGTGCCTAAGGATTATCGGAATCGTACTTGGTTAATAGTGTAAAACCAAATTCATAATAATTCTTAATGAATCTCAAAAAAATTACCTAAAAAAATCTCATTCATAGTATTATAATAAATAAAAGATTAGTTACTGGACTTATTCTTAGATATAAGTTAAGGTTTAATTTGCTTTGTGCCTTTGACTTTCGTGCCTTTTGGCTCTTCGTAACATCAAACTTCAAAATGCCTATTAATAAATAATAGTATTTTACAGGTTGAGTTTATATTCCACGTCGCAGCTACAGTTAGTTTTGACGAATCGTTAAAAACAGCGGTAGAAATTAACGTACGAGGCTCTAGAGAGATGCTGAAACTCGCGCGAGCTTGTGAAAAACTACGCGCATACGTACATGTTTCTACTGCATACAGGTAAAATAAATAAACTTTAGAATACATACCGTTATGAATCCAGATCTTCAAGCTGTTTTTTTTTGGTTTTTCTATCACTTTATTGCATATGCCGAGTGGTGTCTGGCTGAGTAGAATAGACCAACCGCAATTCTTACCAAGGTGTCGTAAAAGGCGACTAAGGTAAGTCGACCCGCCGTGTGGCATCCGGCTGAGTAGAATAGACCACCCTCTTTCTTATCGAGGTATCGTAATATACGACTGAGGTAAGTTGACGTCAGGCAGGCGGCCGGTCGTAAAACAGCCAAATCATGCGACAGCATGTTCATGGCATGTTGTGCGGACCCCGCTTAGAGTGGGATAAGGGCAGGACGATGATGATATCTCTTTATTGCAATGCTGGGCATATTCCTTAATCTGTAATAGCCTATATAAGGCAATGTGGTTAACACCGCAAAAGGCACCCTTAAGGCCACGCTGTAAGATGGATGGATAATGATGGGATGGTATAAGGGTTTATTTCACTCAGCTGGATACTATACGGCGGATCAAGTTCCTTCGCCTTTTAAACCATCCTAATATTAACATCTTTCTCGATTTTTTCTATGATCAAGTATTATTACATCCATTGACGTTTTCGCACATCGGCATATTTCTATTTCTGATATACTTGATAATTTTTTAATAAAATTACTGCATGCGACAACTATATATAATATGCTTATTTTATTAATTTATTAAATAGTTTGTTATTTAATAAAGTTTGTTATAGTAACTGTCCATTAGAAGAAATCGACGAGACCTTCTATGATGCTTCAATAGCTGGTGATAAATTAATAGACCTCGTTGAGAATATAGATCAAAACACGCTCGACAAAATCACACCAGGGTAAGCATTTATTAAATTTTACTAAAAGGAATGCAGTTTCATATAAAACTAATGTCTGACCACGCGCTAAAGCTCAGTCTGATTTCAAAAGCATCCTTGAGAATAATGCAGTCGTTATAAGCTCTCAAAGGCTAGATTCTACTCCTACTTCTTGATTTAAAGCCGTCTGGATAAATAAAAGGCTTTATAGAACGATAGCTGACCTGGCATTTTTTTTTTCGAATATGACTAATGCTGTTAGCCCTAATGGCTTTGACAGCATCACCGATAAGAAGGGCGAGCGCAGAAGCATCGCCGAGAAGAAGAGGATGGTACAAGCGAGTGCATTATTCGCACCCGCCCTACAGGGGGCGTCGCCTTAAGGGTGTCTCCTGCGAGACCGAACCTCGGCTTAAGGCGGCGCGTTTTTGGAGGGCTGCATCTAATAATTGACTTGGAAGAAGTCTGCGTTACGGCGGCCGCGGCAGGGGGCTGCTGCCGCTTGACACAAGCAAGCGGGGACCTCGTCTTCGCCGGCGAAGACGCTGTTTGTGTGAATATCTTGTTGGATGCTGTTATAGCATCGTCGGGGTCGTTAAGGACGCTCTTCGGGCACCTGTGAATGTTATTGGGGTGCCTGAACACCTTATAGTTAGACGCGGCCACTATAAGGGGGTTTGGGTGGATGTACGCTTTCTCGAAGTAAGTCGTCGAGAATCGTCTGAAAAGATCGGCTATCGTGTGTAGGTCGAGATCTCTATGGAGGTTCACGTTGCGCACGAACCACGGACAGCCAGTGGCTGTACGCATGAATCGATTTTGAAGTGTCTGCAACGGACACAGTTGTGATTTCGGGATTCTGACCTGGCAAACGTTGTTTGCCGTATATATTATTAGCAATTGCTAGCAGCTACGCCCCCGTGGAAAGGTTAAAACCGTAATATAGTATTTTAATAACCATAAAACCATATTAAACTGGGTTAACCTTAAAAGCTACGGCTCGCGAACTTTTATTTAGATCTTTTAAAGGTGAATAATTTTGTAATACATGATTTAAATAACTTTCACCGTTTACGGAAAAAAATAAAGCTTTCGTTAATTTTTCGTAATAATTTTTATTGCTGCTCCTCTCTTTTTCATCTTAGGGTAATGTTATATATATGCCTTCCTGGATAAATGGACTATCTTACACTTAAATAATTTTTCAAATTGGTTTAGTATTTCCTGAGATTGGCGTGTTCAAACAAACAAACTTTTCAGCTTTATATATTAGTTTAGATTTTTAGGGTATTTCCAAAGTACATTATAGACAAAAAAATTGTAGTAGGACAATCCTTATCACGTAGCGGTATGAAAAATAGATAGTAGCCGATTCTCAGACCTATTGAATACGTATATAAAATTTTCATAAAAATCGGTCAAGCCGTTTCGGAGGAGGTGAATAACATTTTGACACGCGTAATTTATAAGATTTGTTTTCTACCTTAGTTGAATGTTTAAAGTACTTTATACTCTTTTTTATGAGTAGCGTGTGTTATTTATTATAATAAATTTTTGGTCCCTTTTAGATTGATAGGAGAATTTCCAAACACATACACCTATAGTAAGTTAGCAGCTGAAGATATAATACAGAAACATTCAAAGGGGCTCCCAGTGGCTGTATTTAGACCATCTATAGGTAATGAATGACTTAAATAACAATAAGACTGGACCGTTGGCGCAGTTAGCTTCAGCTCCGTGCTCAGTTAAATAAACAAAATATAATACATAATTATATTTTTAGCATAACTTTAGTCGCGTGCGCCGCGTAGACCAACAGAGATATTATTCATCATCATCCTCCTGCTCTTATCCCACTCTAAGTGGTGTTGGCACAACATGTTCCAAACATGTTGTAATATAGTTTGGCTACGTATTTTACGACCGGCCGCCTGACTGACGTCAACTTACCTTAATCGTATTTTACGACTCTTCGGTAAGAGGGTGGTCTATTTTACTCAACTGGATACCACACGGTGGGTCAAATCACCTTAGTCGCCTTTTACGACACCTCGGTAAGAAATGAGGTTGGTCTATTCTACTCAGCCGGATACCACACGGTGGGTCAACTTACCTCAGTCGCCTTTTACGACACCTCGGTAAGAAATGAGGTTGGTCTATTCTACTCAGCCGGATACCACACGGTGGGTCAAATTACCTTAGTCACCTTTTACGACACCTCGGTAAGAAATGAAATTGGTCTATTCTACTCAGCCGGATACCACACGGCAGTCAAACAGAGATATTATTTTTACTCATTATATCAAAAGATTCGGAAACAATGGAATCGAATCAATACAAAAACTAATATCGAAAATTTTCCACTTCAGAGTAGTTAGAAAATGGTTACGTTAGATTAATTGAATTTATTAATTTAATTCTCGTTGAATAAATATTACGCACATGACGCACTTTCTTTCAGTAATAGCAACAGCCAAAGAACCAATCGAAGGATGGATCGACAATATGAATGGACCTACCGGGGTAAGAGACTTAAAACCTCCCGCTTTACTTAACCCCTCGGACCTCGTGTGCAGAATTACGCAAATAATCTTTAAAGTCTTATATTATTTTTATTTCACTAAATGTACTCATCTGTGAGCCATTTGTGTGTGCATATTCAAATTCAAATTCATAATATTCTTTATTCAAATAAACTTGTAAACAAGTGCTTTTGAATCGTCAACTCTACTGCTGGTTCGGAAAGCTGTTCCTACAGAGTAGATCCAGCAAGAAACTCGGCGGTTGCTCTTTTCTCGTTATTTATAATAGTTACATTTAATCGTTTCTATCTTGTACAGGGTCGAACAATATCTATATCCACGCATTCTTATCGCCTAAATAATCCTCAACAGTATAGTAGGCTCTCTGTATCAGCGTCTCTTTAATAGTGTTTTTGTTGTTTTCATAATTTTAAACGTGCCGGAAAAATTGGAAAACTTTATAAATATGTATGATTTACACATTTTTTTTAATAATGTCCTTATAAAAATAATTTAACTATCCATTAACAATAAGTCTGATCTGAAGAGATTAATATTTAATTACTTCGTAGCACAAAAGTAATAATGAAATTATTTTGCTATAATCGGCAATTAAGTAAATATAAAATATATATAATGTTAAATGTACTGACTGTCTGTTTTCATACCTGTTACATACCTGGGTCATACCTGGATTCGTTTTAGTTCATTCAGTCATCATCCTTTCCCGCTTATCCCCGTCTAAGTGTGGTCGGCACAACATGCTTAAACATGTTGTAATTTGGCTATGCATTTTACGACCGACCGCTTGGCTTGGCTAACGTCAACTTACCTTAGTCGTATTTTACGACATCTCGCTAAGAAAGAGGGTGGTCAATTCTACTTATCTGGATACTAAACGGTGGGTCAATTTACCTTAGTAGCCTTTTCCGGACACCTCGGTAAGAAAGAGGGTGGGTTCTACTCAGCCGGATAACACACGGCGGGTCGACTTATCTTAGTCGCCTTTTACGACATCTCAATAAGAAATGAAAGTTGTACTATTCAGCCGGATACCACACGGCGGAAATCTAGAGAAAAGAGTGTTTGAGACTATTTATTGTTCATTAAAAAGGTACCAGAAAGTAATCATTAATCCAAAACTAATAAGAATATTTTGCTATAATCCGTGATAAAAGAAAATGTATGTACTGCTAAATGTAGAGTGTACTATCGTTCTCATACCTGATACATGCACAATTTGTAAGAATTCAAGCACTACCCGACACCGATAACACAACAATACATGAGCACTGCACACATTCACCAACACAATCTCATCAATTGATTCGCCCAGTAACCGAAGCATCGTCAGAAGATAAACTTATTAAATTATGGGACTCCGCAAAGTAACGCCTAAATCTATAAATTATTTAATCATTAATCGAAAATTAAAGGTGACAGCAACTGCGATGTTGGGCTTGGCACATGTCGCGAATTGCGGTTCCAATTTTATAACGGATTTAGTTCCTGGCGATATGGTTGTGAATGGTTTGATCGGAGTGGCTTGGAAGACAGCTGACGTCTACTCTTGCAATAACCATGAAACACCCGTGGATCGGATACCAACAGTGTATAATTATATATCCTCAGAGCAAGCTCCGGTCACTTGGGGTAAGACATTGTAACTGTTGACTTAAACCCTGTTTCACAAGTCACTGATAAAGTGTCGGATAATAACCGACAAATAAACTAAGTAACAGATAAATGTCTCTAAAAAGAGACTCTAAAAATTGAAAAATTAAAAAAAAAATCGCGGCCATTTTGGAATAGATATTTGCTATCGGGCAGATAAACAAAATAACAGCCACATGATCTACCTGTTAACTTATTAGGGTCTTTAAGTGCCGAATAAGCCTATTAGAAACCTGAGAAACGCAAAATTCCAAGATATATGTCAGATATGTTCCGAATAAGCTAACTGGCAGTATATTGGTAGCTTGTGAAACAGGTAACTAATCATAACCATCGCGCGAGACAACGTAAGTGTCCTCTTCACAGAGTATAGCAGTGCAGCGCCATACAATAATAATAGTAGAGGAGCCTGGGATGCTAAATTGGCAGTGACGTCATGGGAACCTATAGGATTGTGAAGATTAAGTCCTAAAAGAAAGAAAGTTTATGTTAAGTTTTCCATTTTACTGTGGAGGAAAGCATGTAAAAATTTTCAAAAAAAACCAGTTTATTTGAAACACTTGAGCACGTCAGATATTCATAATGTGTACACGCTATGTCCTTCTGATAACTGAGCGACAATAATCTAACGAGTAATTAGTGGAGGGTAGCGCAATTATGGACTGGCTGGCCCGTTGGAGCAGTGGGTAGTGACCCTACCTTCAGCTCCACGGGTCGCGGGTTCGATTCCCGCCGAGGGCCAACATTTTCTATAAATGAATTTGTTGGTATTTGAGCCTGGGTGTATTTAAGTATATATTTAAAAAATGTAAAAGTATATATTCACTAGTTGTCTGTCGACCATAACACAAGTATAAAGTTACTTACTTTGGGGACCGTGTGTGTAAGTGTCCCATATATTTATTTTTTTATTTATTGTCGACGCTTTGTTTTTGTTTTACAGCCGTTTCACGCACTCCTCAGCGCACTCTTCTGCGTTGCAAATCTTAGTGGCGCTTTATAAAATTTTGAATTTTGCGCTATGTTATCGTAGTTCATGTAAACATGTAATAGACTTAGGAAGGATCGTATCGCCTATATGTATATTAACATGTCTGTTGTCTGTCTACAGGAACATTTTTAAAGTACAACGAAAAATACGAATTACGGTATCGAACGTCACGAATAATCTGGATTTATTTTCTTCTGTTATTAAGTTCGAAATATACAGTAAAATTTTGCGCTTTCTTCTTACATTGGATACCGGCTTATATTATAGACGCTGTTCTTATTCTGATCAGAAAGAAACCTATGTAAGTAAGATTATTATGGTGTTATATTCCGAATTCTTGCGCGCCATTATTCTATTATTAGGTTTGGTAGGAATTGTGATACAGTATTGTTTATGTAAAATGAATGAATGCATATATATGCTCAGTAGCCGTGTGGTATCCGGCTGAATAGAATAGTACCACCCTCATTTCTTACCGAGGTGTCGTAAAAGGCGACAAGGTAAGTTGACCCACCGTGTGGTTCCAGTTTAGTAGCTTAGACCACACTCTTTCTTACCTAGGTGTCGTATAGTACGACTGAGATAAGTTGACGTCAGGCAGGCGGCCGGTCGTAAAAACGCAGCCAAATCATGTGACAGCATGTTTATAACATGCTGTGCCGACCCCACTTAGAGTGGGATAAGGGCAGGAAGAGTAATGCATATATGCTCAGAAAGTAGGAATAGACTAGCTCAGAAAAATTGATAATAAATATATTGGACAATTAAACAGACGGCTGTCCGTCGCCAAAGTAAGTAACTCAATACTTGTTTTATGAGTAATGGAGAACTAGATAATATATCTTACATATATTATTTTGAATACATTTATACGTGTAAAGTTGTGGTAGCCCAGCGGTAACACCGCGCGCCTCTTTCGAGGAGGTCTAGGGTTCAAACCCCGGGCAGGTACCAATGAGTTTTCTAGTAAAGCTTATGTGTCTAATTGATAATTGCAATTTATCACACGCTTTTCGGTGAAGGAAAACATCGTGAGGAAACCTGCATATCTCTAGAGAATTCTGGGGATATGTGTAACCTACCAACCCGCATTGGAGCAGCGTGGTAGGTCTTAGCTCCAATCCTTCTCTCCAAAAACGGAGAGAAGAGGCCTATGCCCAGCAGTGGGATAGTATCAGGCCGGTACTACTACTACTACTACATTTATACGCCTGTATTGGCCCTCGGCAGGGTCAATGCAACTGTGCCAATGACCTAGTCAGTAGCAGCAGACCTAGTAGACGTAAATATATTAATGTATTAAAGGACAGATTTGCAAATTGAAAACTTGCAAACAAGTGTTTTTGAATTGTTAACTTATCGTTCAGAAACCTGTTCCTACAGAGAAGAGCTAACGAGAAATTCGGCGGTTGCTCTTTTCAAAATATTATTCTTAATACTAGTTACATTTAATGGTTACTGTCTTGTATAGGGTAGAATAGAGCTGCTCCCTGTCGACCGTGATCAGATAACACGGTGGGCAGGGAGCGATCGCGGGCAGCGGTGGCCTCCTTCTGCTCTACAGAGGGGGGCGGAGGGGAGCGGTTGAGCGGTTCCGAGAACTTTTGCTCTGGATCCAATTTACTGCTGGCGAGTCCAGGTGGTAGCGACTTGCCTAAGTCCATCGTCTGCCGCCCTGTCAGGGGACCTTCGGACGTTCCGAACGGGGAAATCGGACGTTTGGCTTACAGGTCCCCGAGGCGGTCGGTGCATCTGGGGCTCCCGATGCACCGGTTAGTGGAGGGGGCTTCTCTTTCGAGGGGCCCGGTGTTTGTTCTCTGGGATCAGAGCTGTCGGCGGGGATGGGGGCAATATGTACAATGATACCCTGTCCTTGCCATCGCGTGGTGGAGCACACAGGTCGTTTTAGTCGGTGCGAGTCCGA